>CM046666.1:79289947-81689947 GCA_025594165.1 Tamias sibiricus | reverse complement strand
TTCAATTGTTTCGTTTCCTGGAAAAGGGCTGTGCTGTATCCCTTGAAATCTGTGTCATGAACTTTGGTCCCACAGTCACTCTATGTGTTTGCTTTAAGCCAGAATGGAATGACATCTTCAAGTTTTAATATATTCTAGGATTGGGGTCTCTAGCATCTGGTTTTCCTCTTAAGTGGATCCAAATTGAACACTAACCCACACAGATTATAATATAGATTGTGGATTTATGAGAAAACTGTTCCTTAAGGAAAAGTCTTGTTCAAATGGCACTTACAAACCTCTGGTATGTAATTACGCAGATGATCTGAAGGTGAGATAGCAGAGAATGTGTATACATGCATAGGGAGATATTGCCTGTAATATATTCCATTGCATGTGCTTGTTTTCCTAAAAGTAAGTCATCCACTTTTATTAGGTACTTTTACCATTCATTAAACTTATAACCCTAAAGCTGGGCATGGTGGCACACACCATGTAATCCCAAGTGTCTAGGGAGGCTGAGGTGGAGGATTGTAAATTCAAAGTCAGCCTCAGCAATTTAGTGAGTCCCTAAGCAACTCAGTGAGACCCTTAGAAAAAAAAGTCAAAAGGGCTGGAGCTGTAGTACAATGTTTAATTACCTTTGTGTTCAATCCCTGGTACAAAACAAAATTTATAACCCAAATTACTGAGAATTATTTTGCACTTTCTATGTGTCAGGAATTGTAGCATCTCCTTTAATTTCAAAAAAAAAAAAAAAAAAAAAAAAAAAAAAAACTCTGCAAAATGATTACCATTGTAATATTTTATATGAAGAAACTGAGATCCGAGAGCCTGAGTACTTTGGCTAAAAATCACAAACCTAGGCTATAAATGGAAGCTGACGCCAGGATCTGTGCATTAAACACGCATAATGTTGCCTCTCAATGAGAATACATGGCAAAGTAAGTGATTCTGATGACAATCAAAATTGCAATCATGAAACAGATGAAGAATTTTTAAATTATGACTGAGAGTTGCTTATATGAAATTAAGGCTGATTAATAATTAAAACACTAATTTGCCTCCTCTGTATATCAGTATCATTTAATTGGAAATGGTCTTGGTAATTTTTCTTTAAAAAATGTATCCTTTGTTACACCAAGCACCCAGTGCTCAAGGGAAAAGTATGTCTTGTTTTTCTGTTAGTAGAGTATTGAATATAGGTGACTCCACCTTTAAAGTACTCAGGAAGCTTGAGTGGCATCTTAAATATAACCATCTGGTAAATGAATTTCTGGAATCCATTTATAGAATCAATTTGGAGCTTTGCACACTATAATTTTGAAGTGTTTTCATTCCTGGAAAATGATAATTTTATTTTGGATATTTATGCATGAAATATTTTGTGATTATATGGTTCCATTAGTAAATGTGCTCCTTCCATCTTGCCAACATTTATCACAAATAAAGATGCCTATCATCTTGGTTTTCTTATTACTCAATATGTATTATGATTATTGGTATTGATTTTATTAATGCAGCAGCATTCTATTTATGTTCTTTTTGAAACACGTTCAGAAAAATTAAGTTTAAAATATAAGAGAGTAAAATTGATAAATATTTATAAGTGTTCCATTTTCTAGAGCCATGCACATTTACTGAGACTTTATTTGTGAATAATGTATTTGATTCTTTGTAAATAATTAAAGCAAGGAAATTAGTTCAGGCAGAGGTAAAAGTTTGACTTGATTATTCTCACTTTTTATTTTTACATCTTTCAGATTGCTCTAAAACCAGTCATTGAGATCACGTTGATTTTTTGATTACAGGTCTGCACCCATAGTTTACTCTTCTCATTTGCATAAGAAGAATTCTTCCTATTGGCTACATATTAAGTTGGTTCTTCTCTATCATATTCCCATCAGTTTTTTGTTTTTGTTATTGTTTGGGTACTGGAGAATGAACCAGGAGCCCTTTACCACCAAGCTACATTCCTACTCCTTTTCCCCCCCACGTTTTTTTTTTTTTTTTGAGACAGAGTCTTACTATGTTGCTAAGGCTGGCCTCCAAATTCTGTTCCTTCTGCCTCTGCCTCTTGAGTCACTGGGATTATAATGCATCAACATGCCTGGAACTACCAATTTTTCATATTAGAACATTCATATAATACAAATTGCTAATGATTTAATGAATTTTGTGTTCTTACACTTTTATGGTAGTTATTCATTTAACACAGTGCTCTTTTTTATTTGTTCTTTTTAGTTATACATGGCAATAGAATATGTTTTAACATAGTATAAATACATGGAATATAACTAACCATTCTTCTGGTTGTACATGATGTGGAATTATGTTGGTCATATATTCATATATGAACATAGGAAAGTAATGTCTGATTCATCCTACCATCTTTCCTATTCCTATTCCCCCTCCCTTCCCTTCATTCCACTTTGTCTAATCCAATGAACTTCTAGTCTTCCCTAAACCACCCTCTTATTGTGAATTAGCATCTGCATATTAGAGAAAATATTCAGCCTTTGGTTCTTTTGGATTGGCTTATTTTACTTGGCATGATTGTCTCCAGTTCCATCTATTTACCAGCAAACATCACAATTTCATTTCTCCTTGTGGCTGAATAATAAATATTCCATTGTGTATATTTGTCACATTATCTTTTTTAAATTTTTATTTATAGTAGTATGTATTACAGTTCATACTATACATATATAGCATCTTTTTAGACAAAACAGTTTGTATACAGAGTATATTCACAGCATTCAAGTCTTCAATCATGCATTTAGAATAATGATATCCGTCTTATTCAACCACTTTTTTTCCCCGCTTCCCCCCTTGCTCCCTCCCTTCCCCTCCCTTCCCTTTGACCATTATAGTATTCCTCTAATCCTCCTATGTACCCCGACCCAACAATACTGTGAACCGGCTTCCTTATATCAGAGGAAACACTCGGTATTTGGATTTTTGAGATTGACTGATTTCACTTAGCATTATATTCTCCAACTTCATCCATTTACCTGCAAATGTCATTATTTTATTCTCTTTTATTGCTGAGTAAAATTCCATTGTGTATATACACCACATTTTCTTTATCCATTCATCTGTTGAAGGGAACTTATTCTGGTTTCATGGTGTAGCTATTGTGAATTGAGTTGCTATAAACATTGATGTGGCATTGTCACTATAGTATGCTGCTTTTAATTTTTTTTTTTTTTTTGGTGCCGGGGATTGAACTCAGGGGCACTGGACCACTGGGCCACATCCCCAGCCCTTTTTTGTATTTTATTAGAGACAGGGTCTCACTGAGTTGCTAAGTGCCTCGCCATTGCTGAGGCTGGCTTTGAACTCGCGATCCTCCTGCCTCAGCCTCCCAAAGTGCTGGGATTACAGGCGTGTGCCACTGCGCCCGGCTTAGTATGCTGATTTTAAGACCTTTGGGTATATACTAAAGAATGGAATAACTGGGTCAAATGCTGGTTCCATTCCAAGTTTTCTGAGGAATCTCCATACTGCTTTCCACAGTGGTTGCAACAATTTGCAGTCCCACCAGTGAACCTTTTCCATTTCATCACTAACATTTATTACTTGTATTCCTGACAATTACCATTTTGACTGGAGTGAGTTGGAATCTCAATGTAGTTTTTAAATTTTTATTTCTCTAACTGCTAGAGATGTTGAACATTTTTTATATATATTTGTTGACCATTTGTATTTCTTCTTCTGTGAAGTACCTGTTCAATTCCTTAGTCCATTCATTGACTGGGTTATTATTATTATTATTATTTTTTGGTTTTAAGTTTTTTGAGTTCTTTATATATCCTGGAGATTACTGCTCTGAGGTGCAAGTGGCAAAGGTTCTATAGGCCCTCTCTTCACATTCTCGATTGTTTCCATTGCTGTGAAGAAGCGTTTTAGTGTGATACCACTGTATTTGTTGATTCTTGATTTTACTTCTTGTGCATTAGGAGTCTTATTCCTAAGCTGACATGATGTAGATTTGGGCCTACTTTTTCTTCTATTAGGCACAGGTCCTCTGATGTAATGCTTAGGTCCTCAGTCCATTCTGAGTTGAGTTTGATACAGGGTAAGAGATAGGGATTTAGTTTTATTTTGCTACATATGGATTTCCAGTTTTCCCGGCACTATTTGTTGAAAAGGTTGTCTTTTCTCCAATGTATGTTTTTGGTGACTTTGTCTAGTATGAAATAACTGTATTCATGTGGGTTGTCTCTGTGTCTTCTATTCTGTACCATATCTACATGTGTAACACATTGCTCTAGATAACGGGAATACTTTATGAGAATAAATATATCCTATTGGCTAACATAAGAAGTATGGTATAAAATTTTTAGCTCCAGTCTATATCCTTCTTATATAGTCATATATTACTGCATGATTTTTTTCAAAATAAGACTATCATGTAATCAAGAGCTTTGAGGACCATATCAGGCAGGGCTATCACAAGACTGAGGTGAAAGATATTTACTTGGGCACAAATTTTATGACCACTAAAATATTCACTAATCATGATGAAATATATTTTAATGCAATTTAAAAAAATCAATATTAATATAGGAACATGCAGGATGAATGACATCAAACTTTGTATTAAGTACAGAATAAATATTGCTATATTTTTCTTTTGTCACAGGCTCCACAGGACATGGCACTAATGCCAAGCACTCACTAGGGAGACTTATTATTCCTAATATGTAAATATTTAAGTACTCAGTATCAATGAGAAACAAAGACAGATCATTATAAACAACTTTTTTCTCTTCAGCTATTATATAATTAAAAGCAGGACAAATAAGTACAGAGATCTAATGTATAATATCATAGCTATAGTTAGTAATGTTGAGTTTTATACTGGAATTTGCTAAAAAAGTAAATTTTAGGTACTCACATCAAAAATTAAAAGATGGTAACTATATTAGGAAGCAGATGTGTTAATTAGCTAGACCATATAATTCTTTTTACTATATATATGTATATCAAAACATCATGTTGGCGAGGGCCAGTGGTTCATGCCTATAATTCCAGCAATTCTGGAGGCCGAGGCAGGAGGACTCCAAGTTCAAAGTCAGCCTGAGCAACTTAGCAAGACCCCATCCCAAAATAAAAAATAAAAGGGGCTAGTGATGTAGCTCAGTGGTAGAGTGCTCCTGATTCAATTCCCATTTTTGCCAAAAAAAGAAAACACAACAACAACAACAACAAAAAGCCCCATCATCTGTACACCTTAAATATATGCAACTTTTTAAAATCAATTAAATTAACTGAAAATAAACAAATAAAATAAAAACACTATGGTACATTTCAGATCAAATGACAAAGTAAGTACAAGCATTCACCTCCTAGGGTGATCATGCAGTGAAATCAAACAGATCAATTAGGATAGAACAGTGTAGGAGAAGATAGTGCCTTCCTGGAAATAAAAAGTTGATGGAAAGGTATGACAAGTGTTGAAATAAGGTGGAGGAAGCAAGTAGGATGCTGCTGTTGGAGATCTTGGAAAACCGAAATTGAATTCAGAGTAGGCTGGAGTGAGGCAGAGACAAAATTTACTATATATGGAAGAGCTTTTTCTATTTTCAACTCAACTATGCTCTCCAAATCCTCATACATGTGCATAGTAAAAGGAATCCAGGTGTTTATTCCAAGTCACAGAAATGCAGGGCTCTTCTCCAAAGAATCTGATTGCAGTTATGTAATTGTGCTTCTAAATTATGGCATTTGGAGGGTCTAAAAGTCTAATGGATTTATTTGCTTATCTATGGAAAACTGGTCTTTGAGCAATTCTGCTTACATAGTCAGACCTTCTGGTCATCAATAGCTTGGATTCTAGGGCTAGAGTGCTTGGGATTCAATGAAATGAATGAGAATAATAACACATTTAGAATTCTCAAAAATTTAAAAAATGATGTGTTCCATGAAATTAATTGTTATAATTATTATAAATTCATATTAAGGAAAGATGTCTAAAAGGTAATAACCCTAACTTCATAACCACAGAAGAAGCACATTACTTTTCTGGATCAGGTTCGACAAACTTGTTCTGGAAAATGTCAGATGGTAAATAGTTTTGGCTTTGTGGACCATATGGTCTCTGTTGGAATCCTTCAACTCTGACTGTGGCCCAAGAGAGTATTGGGAGCCCCAAATGAATTGTGGGCTTGCCTAAGCCATCTCCAAGCGGAGGTGTGCCTCTCGGAGAACTCTCAGTGTCATCTCACTGATGTGAGACCGCTCCCTTGCCTTGTTAAAGTCCTGCTCAAAGAGAATGCTGTGTTACTGGGGAATTTATTGGTTCAGACAGACCTGGGTACAAACACAACTCCCCAGAGGTGGAAAGAGATAACAGTGTTCCCAAGTAGTCTTGAGGTGCCAGTTGCCTGGAGGAGAAAAATTGCTGTGCAAGTGATAAGCTTCCAATCAGGCCAACTTCCCTGCAGCCTCTGGCTTCTTGTTTACCTTGAAAAACCCTTCCTCAAAGTAAATCCTTTTGATGTGCTCCCCTATAAATAAAGCACTTGGAGCTTCACTTAGATGTGAAACTATTTTCCTGTGTCTTTTGTCTTTTATTTCTTATTAGTTATTTCAGACTTTTAATTTTTTAGCCAGCTCACACCTCTGTGTGGTTGTCTGATCCCTCCTTGTGCAAGACACAGTGACAAGAGAGGACTAGGGTAATGCATGAATGAATACACATGGTTTTTGTATGAATGAATCTTTATTACAAAAATAGAGAATGGTTCAGATTTGATCCTTTGACTAAAGAAACTTGTAAGAATTGGAGTTTTCTATTTAAGACTACAACAAAGGATTGCTAGACACCTGAGAGTACATAGTCTTCCTCCAATGAAGAACTTGTAGCCCTAAGCTACTGAAAGAGATGTTGGTATATGAAATCTAGGCTGATCATTTGAACAGATTGCTAAATTTTCAGGGATTGTTCTTCGAAAATACTTGGTAAGAGTGTTCATATAGTAGAATTTGGCTTGTGCTACAAATTTTAGGGCTTTTCTCCCTTCATTGAGCCCATTGTCAAACAACTACCACCACATCACCAATTGTAGCCATGGAGCAATTTTATATATGAAAGCAACTGAATCAGATTTTTAAATTGATTTATATCACTTTCAATTCTAATGAAGGCATAATTACATATTGCTTAAAATTAAAATGGAAAGTAAAGAATTAGAACTTCAAGCTTCTAATTGACAGCACGGATAATAAATAAAAATAGAAATGTTTCAAAAGAAATTGATTCAGAAGATTAAAATGAGGATTAGAAAGATTGGGGTGAAATTAATTTTTTACTAGAAAATTTTCTATCTATATATTCTTATTAAATATACCATGCTAGAATTTCTCTGACAAATTTAAATATATTTACTATATAATAAAATTTGTAGATTATAGATATATAACTTCATGCATTACATTTAAAGCTATTTGCTTAGTTTTAAGAAGCAAAAAAAATTATATATCCTATAATTTTCCCATTATTGCTGCTAATCATAATTTAGCCATCAGAATTAATAAATATATGTAAATATGAGATTAAATTACAAATGGTGTCTAGTCTTACAGTCACTTAAATCATTTCAGTGAGTTAAGTGCTTTCAATCCACTAGACAGCCACTGATCAGGTACAAGCATGATGTTCCTAACACTCTTTTGGGGATTCTAGTCAAGTCTGCTCTCTGCAGAAACCCAATTTGTCTTCCTAAATATTGATGGTAAGCTGTTGTTGAAATACTGCTTCCTTGATGTAAGCAGAATAAAACATATGCAGCAAGAAAATACAACCCTTCTACAGATATATTTCTTTAGGGACAGAACATAATCTTGAAGTTCCAACTGAAATTTAGTTTAGAAGAGTATAAGAGGTTTGCTGTGCTTGCTTGCTTGCTTGCTTGCTTTCCACTCCAGATCATTTTCTCATTGCTTCCATCACTAATTACTAAGCCTCTTTTCATTGTGTTTTGTTTTTATTGGTATGAGGTTGTAGAACCCATTTTTTGCAGTGCATTTTCCCAGATGCAAATTATTTACATGTGACTCTTACTTTCCTGTTGATTTCTTAAGCAAGTTTCAGTGTGTGAAAATGAAAACAAAGCAAAGTTTTATGATTAATTTTTGCTGGGGAAACAAAGGATTTGGTTTAGATATGAAGCACGATATACCAAAATTTTATAAAAAGGGAAAAACATGTTTTTGGGGAGGGATTATTTTGCAGTTAGAAAAAAAATGTAGTATTTTATCAATTTTGGCTTATAACTATGACCCAGAAGAAACCATACCAGAAAAATGAATAATTGTAGGGAATATTTTTATATTGACTTAAAGCTTTCATTTTAGTGTAAGAAAGTCTTTATATTTAAACATACATTGTTAAAAATTGAAGTAATCTGTTTCCCTAAAATAAAATAAAAGTGTCTGAATTTGCTTTTCAAATGGATCAGAAGAAAAATTATTCTTACTAAATTCTACTTACTATAGAAATCTCTCATATTTGGTAGAAAAATTGGTTTTGTTTTTGGTTGTCAAAATAGAAAATTGACAATAATAGGAAGATTAAATTTTATCTTTCTTTGGTGTACTATAACCTAGCTAAAATTTATAGGGTAGGAATATGTTAGAAGAATTATTTTTCAATTTTTAGAATTTAAAATGAGATTGTATAACGAAATCAGAGAATATTAAAGATAAGAGGCTTTTTAATTTCATCACTTGCCTCCAAGTTAGATGTAATACAATTTCCTACACATACAATTACAATGTGATAAATTTTGTAGATATAGAGGAGAGAAGCATCTAAACTAAGCTAAAATGTGTTGGCTTTTGCAATCATTCAGGAAAATAAGGAAGGAAATACATTCTAAGTAGAAGAAAAAGTTCTCATGAACACTTACTAAGGTGAAAGTCTGTATCATTTATGTAGCTAGTGACAGAAATCCAAAACTCAACTGTCTTCAACCATGAAGCCTTATTTTATGGCATGTAACAGTAAAAAATGTAGTGATGCCCAAGTTGTGACATGAATTGATGTTTGGGTTTGTTCCTTAGCTATTAGCTTTGTTTGTTTCCTTCTTGAATGAACAAGATGGCTAAAAACAGCAGCTGGATAATGTGTTACTTACTATGTGAAAATCTAAAAAAGGAATGGTACTTCTCACTTAATATTGGAATGTAAATCTTTCAACCTGATTTGGAAAATCTGAGTCATGTGCTCAAATCTGAACACATCGCCATGAAAAGGAGAGTGTTATGAATTCATTGCTTCAGCTTGGGATCCAGTGCCATTGTCAAGGGGGTTGGGATTACCATGAATGATCAAAATAAATAAGTGTTCCCTTGAATCATAAAACGTTAATGGTAAAAGGAGAATACTTTGGTACGCTGGTACTTTAGACCATTTCTTGCATTGATATACTACACTTCCTATTCTTCTTACCCAGTTTTATTTTGTTCTTATATCAGTATTTATGAAACTATATATGTTATTTTATTTTTCTTTTTGTTTTCTATATTCTCACAAAAAAAAGCATAAGTTTAATAAAAACAGATATTTTGGTCACTGTACTCTACTGATAATTCTTAGCTGATAGGTAATAAACATGGCTCGAGTCAATAAAATCATGACTACAAACAGGAGGGACAATACTAAGCATGCTTCCATAGCATATATGTCTGTGACTTTTGTGGCTCTGTGTCAGTAGCAGCAAATGAAATATTGCTTTGAACTCCATAGCTTTGGACAACTAGACTGCCCTTTTGGGTTTCTCTCACTACAATTGTGCTGAAAGACACCCCTATTTCCAAGTGGCCTCTATTAATGGGGAAGATTCCTTGCCTGGGGTGGGATTTATGCTTTCTCTAGCTTTGAATTCAGATGCCTGCTGCCCTGGGTGGGGGGATAGAAATACGTGGTTGTTCAACAGCTTTGAGGCTCCAGATGTCCAGAGCAAGAAGATAGAGTGGGAATAGGTAAGTCTCAATTAGCCTGTTCCTGCTTTTTTTTTTTTTTTTTTTTTTTTTTTTTTTTACCTTGAAGAACCCTTCCTGACAATAAATCCCTTTGATGTGTGCTTCCTTTTCAATAAATAATTTTTGCTGGCCTTTTCCCTCTGTTAGCGATGGACTCATCAGATCTAGTCCACCCATCCGGATGCTGCTTTTGAAACTATTTTCTGTGTCTTCTGTCTATATTTCTAAATATTTCTTTAGACTTCTAATTTCCCAGGCAGTTCACCCCTCCATTCAGTTTACTGATCCCTTGCTGCGTAGGATGTAGCAAGAACTTTCAAAGACAGGAATATAAGTATAGGTTTAGTGTAAAGATAATATATTCAAGGTCAGGGCTGCTAAGAGTTACCTATCTTTGTTTTTTAGTACTGGAGGTGTTGGGAGCAGTGAATGAATCAGGTTTTTTTTTTTTTTTTTTTTTTTTTTTTTTGAACCATCCCAAGGCAGAGGTGATGGCCTTCGGAGTATTCTTGGTGGAAAAGCAACAGTTGAGGACTGCTCAGTCACTGGTGTTCAAAGGGGCTTCTGTGCAGCTCACAGATTATATTGGTTCATGGACTTGAGTTCAGATGCCAGCTGACTGGAGGCAGAGGAGGTAGAAGAGATATAGGCACAAACTGATAAACTTTGATTGAGCTGTTCCTGCTCACAACCTCATTTTTGTTTATCTTGAAGAAGTTTTCCTGCAGTAAATCCTTTTGATGTTTAAACCTATATAATAAAAGTACAGAGCCTGCTCATGGTCAGTCTCTCCCCAAATAGGAATTTGGTTGGTGCACTGAGTCCGACTCTCTATATATTTTGTGTTTGTCTTTTTTACCCAATCTTCTGGCTGCCCATGTTCAGAGAAAGAATAACTGTCCTAGGGCCATGGCACTGAGGAATATCTATGGATGCAGGAATTTCAGTAAAAACTGGTATAGTTTCCGGAAACCAAGTATGGTTCATCACCCTACTATTGAGTTATTTGTGGAAAATATGTCCAGAGAGTTAATAGGTTACTGAGTTATTGATTTTAGAAGAAAGTTCTGAACTCCATTTGTTGATTCAAAAACATTCAAGTATTATGTGATGGTGAAGAGGACAAATGAGTTTTCCCAAGACTATGTAGATGTGAAAGAGACAATTATCTCTCTGTCAAATGTTCAGGATGTAGGTATATAGGCTGGGTGTGCATTTTGCTTTGCAGGTGAATTGTGATTTCTAGAAAAATGCTTTAAAGGATTCTACAGGTCTAGAACTGGGGTTGTTGATGCATGCCTGTAGTCCTAGATACTCAGGATGATGAGGCAGGGGATTGCTTGAACCCAGGTGTTTAAGTCCAGCCTGGGCAACATAGGAAGACTCTGGAAAAAGTAAAAGAGAGAAAGAGAAAAGATAAATCAAGATTCTACAAATCTAGCTCTATCCGTGATTTGAGGGTCAGAGTTAATCAAAGGTTTTGAATTTTCTACATTTTAAAGATCATCCATTAAGAAATATTTGAAGGAGATGTCTTAGTATGAAAGAATAAGCTAGCCTGAATCATCATAGGACCAAAGAGAAGCAGTTAACAAGCAGATTCTTTTGTTGGGGGATGGGTGTTGGGAGAAAAGTTGAGAAATGTTTTCAAGATGATAAAGCCCTTAGTTACCCTTATATCAAATCTCATAGAAAACCATGTGGAAAGTATTATTTTATCTGTATTTCTGATTAATATGTCTGCAAGTTACATCTTAGGTTTGCAAATGATAAAAAGAATTTAATTTGATTACTAACAAGTTTTGCTGTATGGTTTAAATTCTTGGAAAACTGGGAATTGAACCATCCTATGACCCAGCCATCCCACTCTTGGGTCTATTCCCAAAGGACTTAAAAACAGCATATTACAGTGACACAGCTATCTCAATGTTTGTAGCTGCACAATTCACAATAGCTAGGTTGTGGAATCAACCTAGATGTCCCTCAGTAAATGAGTGGATTAAGAAAATGTGGTATATACGCACAATGGAATTTTACTCAGCAATAAAAGAAAATAAATTAATGGCATTTGCAGGTAAATGGATGAAGTTGGAAGACATAATGCTAAGTGAAGTTAGTCAGTCTCAAAAATCCAAGTACCAAATGTTCTCTCTTATATAAGGAGGCTATTTCAAAGTATTGTTGGATGGGGTACATAGGAGGATTAGAGGAACACTAGAATGGTCAAGGGAAGGGAGGGTAAGGGAGGGAAGAGGGGAGGGAGGGGGGGAAAAAAAAGGTGGTTGAATGAGACGGATATCATTTTCCTTAATGCGTGATTGAAGACCTAAATTGTACGAATATACTTTGTATACAAACAGTTGTATGTAAAATGATACTAAATATATGCACTATGAGTTGTACATATTAAAAATTATAAAAATAAAAAAATTAAAAAAAAAAGAATTTAATTTTAGAGATGGGAGTTTATGAAATGCCAGCAGTGACAGTAAAAGGCCAAAGGCTATATGGATATTAATTACACCTCAGAAGATGTAGTCTGGTGTAAGCTACCTGGTACCGAAAACCGGGAGGAAAACTCTCGGAGGCAGAGTAAAGCTTTTACTACTTTTACTTCTACTTTCTTAGAGAGAGCTTAGAGAGGGAAAGAAAGATTTTTAGAGAGAAAGATTAAAGAGAGCTTTTCTTCTTGTCTTCTTAGCTTAGAGTCTTAGAGAGAAAGAAAGATAGAGCTTCTTCTTAGAGAGCTTCTTAGTTTAGAGTCTTAGAGAGAAAGAAAGATAGAGCTTAGCTTAGAGAAAGATTAGAGCTTCTTTCTTCTCTCTTCTTTCTTCCTTCTTTCTTTCTTCTGTCTTCTGTCTTCCTCAGGAGTCTCGGCCTAACTCTGACCAGTCATTACTTCTTCTATCTGGTTTCTCTTCTGTCTTCTATCTGGTTTCTATTCTGTAACCACTCTGCCTACGTTCTGGCTGCTCTGATTCTTCTGACCGACCGAGTGACTGCCCGACTGACTGAATTCTCCGTTCTCCTAACTCGGACCGCTTTCACCCGGTTATATACCTTCAGCTTTGTGGGTGCCTACAGGTGCGTCACATACATATCAGGTGGAACTTATGGCTTCCAGCTAGCTGCAACAGCCCTTCCTAATTAGGGCTCCTTCAGTCTGGGATGTGGGAAGCATTAAGTGTAAACTTCTATGTGTCCTTCTCTACTGTTATGCATTTCTGAAAGTTATCTGATAAAGTCTTATATTTTTTATTTTTTCAGTAGTGCTACTAGGCATTGCAGGACCTCTTTGAATGCACTCTCTTTAAACATTAGGTCTGGCATTGCTCAGGTACATGTGTTTTCTTATAGGTTTAACAATAGAATTCTCTTTTCAACAATAGAATTTATAAGAGTTTTGGGAACAACTTGAAATCATCAATAGAATTTCTGGTCCACAAAGTGAGCAGTGAGCAAAAAAGAAATGTAGCTATTTTTAATTGAAATGTGTTCCACATGTAAACTACACATGATTTTTAAGACTTAGTGTGAAATAAATAATAAAAATACCTCAGAAGAAGTTTTAATATTAATTTCAATAAATCATTTAGAGTTAAAAGTTGTATTTTAATTAGATAAATATTATAAAATGTTTATTAAGCATTGCTAAATATCAGAAAATAGTATATAGCATTTGTTGTGTGAAATAATGGAGAAAATTAATTTTACCTGCTTATTTTGCTTTAAATATGGCTGTTAAAATTCAGAAAACTATATGGTTCTTGAATTTGTGGCTCACATTTAATTTCTACATTTTTGTTCTATACTTCTTAATGTATCTACCATAAGTGCAGAATGAGAGAGCATATTTTTACATTTGTGTGTGTATTTGGGGTGGTTAATAGTTTAGTATTTACCTTGTTTCTCCCATCATTCCAAGTCTTAATTTTTTGACCCTAAATTTAAAATGCTAAAAACCAGTGACATATCATGAAAATACATTTCTGCCTTTTTATATACGTAAAATGAATATTAAATTAAGGGCTTTATGGGCTTGGATAGCTATCAGGTCTTAAAACAGATAACATATTATGTGGATATGTACAATTAATCTTAGAATATTTCTCTATAACCTTTATATAGTACTTTCTTTGAAAAAAAAAGATCATAATTTAAAGCATGAACTGCAGATGTTACAGGTATTATTTATGACAGCTTTTAAATTTTGATACATTTATCACTTATAAACTTCTGAACCCTGAGGTAATGCTGAAATCCCTTAAAGTATGTTATTGAAATGTTCAAGTTTATAAGGGTATTTGCTGAATTTTATATATAATTCAAAATTGGAAAATATAAATGAATGTTGTCCTCAGTTTATAATGATTATAAATATTCACATTTTTTTTATGAAAAGAATCATTTGAAACTGATTATTAAATGTCAAATTTGTGGCAAGTACATTTCTAAGTTAGATTCTCACAGTACACCTATAAATTTACTACTATACTTACTCTTTTATACAGATCACACAAAGGATATGTAGAGTCTACATTGACTAATTTGAGTGAGACCACATAATGGTCAGAGTAGATATGATATCCAACCCTAGAAATTTAATTCCAACTTCCCAAACTAATTGCCATGACATATTCTCTTTTTTAATATTAATATTATTTATATTCTATATTTAAACTATTTTTACTTATTCATTAAATATAGCTCACTATAAGTTCTACAGACACATGCACACACACACACACAAATACACATTAAAATAAACTTTACATTTATTAAGTGCTAACCATGTGTCAGAGCCAGTAATAAGGAGTTTTTAAAATTTATCATCTTATTCATCTTACAGCAATCATCATGGCAATTTTGATCTCCAATTTAAGAATGAAGGAAACTGAGCACTCCAAAAGTTGGGAGCACAGCTAGAACTTAAACCCTGATCATGCCTGAGGCCCAATTCCTGCTCTTTGCTACTACAGAACTGGAGATAAGTTGCAAGATAAAATCATGAATCTTGAAGGCAACCTAAATATATGGCTATTGTGAAATTGAAATGTAGAACTTGTTGAAAAATTAAATGGAAAGTTGAGTGAAAAAAACCACCGTGTTTAGCTATTGTGAATTGTGCTGCTTATAAACATTGATGTGGCTGTGTCCCTGTAGTATGATGTGGCTGTGTCCCTGTAGTATGCTGCTTTTACGTCCTTTGGTTATAGACGGAGGAGTGGGATAGCTGGGTCTAAGGTGGTTCCATTCCAAGTTTGCCAAGGAATCTCCATACTGCTTTCCATATTGGCTGCACCATTTGCAGTCCCACCAACAATATATGAGTGTACCTTTTTCTCCACATCCTCGCCAACATTAATTGTTGTTTGGGTTCTTAATAGCTGCCATTCTGACTGGTGTGAGAGAAAATCTTAGAGTGGTTTTGATATGCATGTCTCTAATTGCCAGAGATGTTGAACGTTTCTTCAAGTATTTGTTGATTGATTGTATATCTTCTTCTTAGAAGTGTCTGTTCAATTCCTTTGCCCATTTATTGATTGGGTTATTTGTTTTTTTGTTATTAAGGTTTTTGAGTTCTTTATATATTCTAGAGATTAGTGCTCTATCTGACGTGTGTGTGGTAAAAGTTTGTTCCCAATTAGTGTAGAACCAAACTAGATGCCCTTCAGTAGATGAATGGATAAAGAAAATGTGGTATATATACACAGTGGAGTATTACTCAGCAATAAGATAGAATAAAATCATGTCATTCGCAGGTAAATGAATGAAGTTCGAGAATATAATGCTAAGTGAAGTTAGCCAATCCCAAAAATCCAAATGCCGAATGTTTTCTCTGATATAAGGAGGCCAATTCACAGTGGGGTTGGGATGGGGAGCATAGGAAGGTTAGAGGAACACTAGAATGGCCAATGGGGAGGGAGGGGTAGGGAGGGGACAAAAGGGTGAATCAAAAGAAAACAAAGATGGTAGATTGAGATGGATATCATTACCCTAAGTGCATGTATGAAGTCACAAATGGTGTGACTATACTTTGTATACAAGCAGAAATATGTAAAAAATGCTCTATAAGTATAATATGAAATGTAATACATTCTGCTGTCATTTTCAACAGCTTAGAATAAAAAATAAATAAATTTGAAAAAAAAACAGGTTTAGGAACACACATAAGATGGAGAAATTTGGATGGAGAAAATGAATGAAAGGACATGATATGGAGGAAGCTACTTTTTTTTTTTTTTTTTTGGTGATTCTTTCATTCAACTACACAAGTGGTAGAAAAAAGATCACTGAGGCAAATTAGATGGTAAAGCTACAGGAACACAGGTAAAATTCTCAGACATCACAGGAAACACTTCTTCAAAACTGTTCATTGTAGTTTCATAATTGACATAATTCTGACATGTTTAGATATGTTTTAATAGAAGATCACCCTCAGTTTACTATTGATAAGAAACTGATTTTGACTCTTTGAAATCTGCTCCCTGAGGACTTAAAAGCAAGTTTTCAGAACAAATGGGGATTACATTATGCTTCTGTTATTATTTCCTAACTTCTGGGTTTTATGTAAAGGTTGGTTTATTTATTTATATTATAGAAAATAATTGAGTGCACTTGGTATATAGATTCAAAGTCACTTAAAACCAGTAGTAAAGACATTCATGCATGGTCCAGTGCAGTAGTTTATAAAGCCACAGGACCACGTCTGTAGCGAAATTACAGTAATAGGCTGAGGTTTTTAGCCCCCCGTGGGCCCAGGATGGGTCCAGCAAAAAAAGGTAGAGAGAGCGTACCTCAGCGGTGAGACTGGGTGGGACTGAGAAGGTAGAAGTAGCTGACGTCTCACCCCCCCCCCCCCCAATCAGGTCAGGGAGTTTAGTCAGATGGCGGTGCTGGAACTCCTTTATTGAAGAAGGTGGACAATGGTTTTATAGTGGACATGAGCCAATCAGTAGAAACAGATAAAGAGCATGGGCACATTTCATTGGCAAAATCCCCTATAGGGTGGTTCTAGTTCTCATGATAAGTCACAGCCACGCCCCCTGCTTAGCCTAGGTCCATAACAGGGCGTGGCAAGCAGCCAGAAAGCCAGAGCTTTCCATCCCCTCGGCTGACAGTGTTCAGAAGGCCCGACACACATCTTTTCATCTTTTCTGTGTGTGGGCTTTAGGACATTATTAAGTAAATCAAGTGTTACACTGCGGAATGTGAACTCAGATGAAGAGTAGTGAGAAGTAGGTGTGTGTTCCTGTGTCCTGTAGTTACTGAAAGGTTAACAATTACAGAGAAATAAAGCAGATGCTGTTTATGTTAGTATAATTTGTGTTAAACACTGCATGTCTTATAACATGGTATACTCTCAGTGACTATTAGGTTCTTTTCCATTTTTACCAAATCTCAGGGAGATAATATACCTCACCAAATTATCATTCAACAAATATTTGATGGAGTTGGGGTTTAAATGCCAGTCTCTTTTTTATTTTAAAACCTATTACAGATAAGAGGTTCCTCAAGGGAGTAAAATTTAGGAGAAAGACATATTTAGACTTTGAGAAAACAATTGCGGTTTTCTGATCATGGCTAGCTCTATACTTGACACATACAGATTAAAATCTGAATCTTCTCCTTAGAAACACCATTACTATCACATTAAAAACAAAGTATTTATTTGGACCTTGTCTCAGAATGATTAATAAAAACAACCAGACATGGCAAAGATAGATATCATAGTGACCAACAGCGACCTTACAACTGAATGTTTTATTTATGTTTTCTGATAATGCTGTCCTGACTTTTATAATTTCAGTAATTTTAAGAGGACCAAAGCTTTTCAATCACTATTGATTTTTATTCATTTCTTTTTCTTTTTTTAAATTAGAGGAAAGAAGTAACTTTAACATTGTATGCCTTCCACTTTTTTCTTCTACCAACCCTGCCATCAAGGTCTGGGGAAGAGTGAAGAAAGAGAAAGCAAATTTGGGAAGAGCAATCTGTGCATGCTTAAAACTGTTTTCTTTTCCTCTTGGGAAAATCAGTCTCCAAGAGACTGAAAGAGTGACACAGGTGGTATTTATCTTATGTCTCAAAGCCCCCAATATTCAGTGTATTTTCTGAGAAAACCAGAAAAAAAAAAAAAAAAAAAAGCTGCGAAATGTATATGTGGAGAAGTCTTATTGTGTGTGGCTTTGGCCTTCTCCGTGTGAGGAGTGTCTCACTAAACTGCCCAGGCTGATCTTCAACCTGTGACTGTCCTGCCTCAGCCTACAAATTCTGGGATTACAGGCATGTACCACCACACATGCATTGTGAAGAATAATAAAAATATATGGAAACTTTAGAATGCACTTGTTTTTTCACAAGTCACATTTTGTTTTTCTACAGATTTTTTTTTTGTTGTTGTTCTCTAGGGCTTTTAAAAACTACTGGTGCACGATGATTTAAAAACTTGATAAAATATACTTACTTATATTTAATAAAGCTTCCTCAGTGACCTTGGAAAAATATAACTTCATTTCATATGACAATTTTTATGATTTATATGTATACCAAAAATCTATATTAATAAAAACTATGATTATGGGAAAATACAGTTATATTTTATGAAAATTCTAAAAAATATATTTTAAAACTTCATGTATTGTTTGTAAAATATGATGAAGACTTGGTTAATAAACTACTCAGTACATTTAATCTCACACGTCACAAAACTCCAAATGAGAAAATGCACACTACATTTAACCTCATGAGCTAAAAAAATCCCAAATGAGTTCCTATGCATTAGCAATGACATGAGGAAAAAGTGCTTTGTTGTGCATTTGCTAACTGTGCAAATATACTTTCTGTTTTATAAAAATGTAGTTGATACAGTCTTTTCTAAAAGCTCTGCATTTGAGTTTCTTTTTAAAAAGTGCCATCTCAAGAAGTTAAAAATAAAAATCTTGGGTGAAACTTTAAAAAAGAACAAAAAAAGAGTAAGTATAATATAAATGAACATAAGTGAAAAAATCATCAAACATCATTAAATATACAAGATTATCAAATCCAAAAGTCAGTTCTTTAAAATTCTAACAAAATAAACAGCTGGAATCAATATGAATCAAGAAAAAGAGGACTCACTGACAATATCATAGAAAATTAAAAGGGAATTAAACAAGAAAAAGTAGGACAAAAATTATGAGTGAATAGTCTAAGGAATCTATGCCATTAAGTTTGAAAACTTAGAAGAAAAATGTAGTTTTCTTGAAAGTAAAATCAAAAATACTATTTTAAGAAGTAAGTTAAAATGAATAAGAACATTCGTGCATTACCATACTTTTCCCCCCTCAAATAACCCAACATAATTGTTTTTATAGGTGAACACATACCAAGGAAGCTATAAGCCTTAACTTTTGTAAGATATAGATAACAAAGCAGATTTGCAAACTCATTTACTTGGTGAAATATAACTTTGAAACAAAGATACAAACTATAAAAGAAAAATTATAGGCTAACATCATTCTGGATTTAATGCAAAAATCCTATAAACATTGACAAAGGAATTCAGAAATATCTCATAAACTTAAAAACACTAGATTTGCTCATATGGATGATAAAATCTATTAATACAAATCTTAGCAATAAATGAAAATTGAGATGATCAATAGACCAGAAAGCAACAATTCAACAGTTTTAGGAAGGCCATTTACTATATTCAAAACTTATGTATGATTAAAGAAGAAAAGAAGAGCAAAGCTTTTGGTAAACTAGGAATAGGGTTTAACATCCTTAACCTGTCAAATTAAAATGTCTGTTCTTTCTCCCTGACCTCTCTGTGTTTTTATTGCTATGACCCATTCAATATCATACTTAATAGTGAATTCTTAGAAGCCATTTAATTTTGTAACATTCACCAAATTTTTCCTCTAATCATTTTTTTTTCAGTATTGTCCTAGTTGTAGTCAACAATATAATTCAAGAGAAATAATAAAAGATATTACTAAAAAAATCTAAATAATTGAAAAAGTTATACTGCCACAGTTAACTACCTAATAAAGAATTAAAAAAAAAATCAATGGATAGAAGATCCATGTTTAAAACTCAATAATATTGCTCAAGTTGACAGTGCTAGAATATTGTTTTTCAGACAAAATTCATAACAGCAAAAATATATTGAATACAAGTACTTTCTATTAAACTGCAAAAATCTTTTGGGTAGTAAAAGTCTAATTTTATTTGTTTCTATATAATTAACTGACTTTCCTGCATCCTTTATTGGAGTCATTTATTTCTCATGTACCTTATAATGCTCCTTTTCATATATCCAATGAGACTATTGTAGGCTCCCAAAACCAAACAAAGCTAATAAATGAATATAGATATGTGTCTGAAGCTGGGATGATTGAATGGTAAGAAATGGTTTCTTACTCTCAAAATGATTTACAAGCTCAATATAATTATAACAAAAACCCAATAAAAATTTTTAATGTAGTTGAAATGTAGGTCCTAAAGTGTATGTGGAGGAGAGATAGTCATGAAATATCAAAATTGTATTAAAAAAAGGTAATGATTAATCATTTATCCTTCCAGGTGCTAAGACTTAACACAAAACTATGTTCATTTTATCATTTTATAGTTGTACATTGATTAACAATAAAACAATGCAACTCAATACATGAATAAGGAATACACTCACATTTATATGGAAATTTGGTATATAAAACACAATCACCTGGCAATAAATAATTCTTTGAAACAGATCCAAAATAGTTTGTTGTCCACATATAGCTCATAAAATGCAGAATGATTCTAAATAATTAGATGCCTTGGAAGCTATAAGAATCTTTAGAAAAAAATAAGATAACAGTATTATTAAACTAGATATTGGAAGGAAGGATATCTTATATAAGATTTCTAAAGTATTAACTCTACAAAATATATTAATAATCACTTTTACTGGTGCACGACAGATAAACTTGGTTACTTTAAAATTCAACATTTCTGTGGGACAAAAACATCATAAAAAAAGTCCATGAATTCAAAGAAAGGCAAATTAAAACTCACAATATGTTAAAAAGCACAAATGAGTAGTGAATAATCCAATCAAATTTTTTTCTCAGTGTATAAACACATAAAATTCATAGATAAGAACCCTCAAAGTGCCCAGGATTTACTCAGGATGATTTCCATCCTCAACAACTATCAGAGAAACACATCAAAATACATTAAATTCACTTTTTTATACTAATACAACAACAACAACAATTAAAACATGGGCAAAGAGTGCAAGAGACATTTTTCCAATGAGAAAACAAAGATGATGAATAAGGACATGAAAAGATGCTCAACTTCACTCATTATTAGGAAACTATAACTTAAAACTAGCCAGATAGCCTTTTGTACCCATTCAGTTGGCTATTATAAAATAAAAACTAAAACTAAATATTAATAAGTATTGATTGTGGAGAAACCCTTGTGCATTATTTGTGAGAATGTATAATAAGGCAACCATTGTGGAAAATCATGTAACAGTTCCTAAAAAAAATAACTAAACATGGAATTTTAAATCGTCCAGCCATTCCACTTTTTTTTATATAATTTTATTTTTATAATTTTTAATATGTACAACTCATAGTGCATATATTTAGTATCTTTTTACATACAACTGTTTGTATACAAAGTATATTCGTACAATTCAGGTCTTCAATCATGCATTAAGGAAAATGTTATCCGTCTCATTCAACCACCTTTTTTTTTTTCTCCCCCTCCCTCCCCTCTTGCTCCCTCCCTTACCCTCCCTTCCCTTGACCATTCTAGTGTTCCTCTAATCCTCCTATGTACCCCCATCCAACAATACTTTGAAATAGCCTCCTTATATAAGAGAGAACATTTGGTACTTGGATTTTTGGAAAACTGGGAATGGAACCATCCTATGACCCAGCCATCCCATTCCACTTTTATGTATATATTCAAAAGATTAAAAAAGGAGACTCAAACTGATATTTGCACATCAGTGATCATAGCAACAATGCTAACCATGGAAACAACTCAAATTGTAAATGACCTTTGACTGATGAGTGGATACATAAAATACAGTATAGACATACAGTAGGAAGTTCCTCTACCTTAGAAAGTAACAAAATTCTGACACATGCTACCACATGAATGAACTTTGAAAACATTATGCTAAGTTAAATCTGACCAGAAACAAAAGGATAAATATAATATAATTGCACTT
The DNA here is from genome assembly GCA_025594165.1 of Tamias sibiricus. NCBI lineage: Eukaryota > Metazoa > Chordata > Mammalia > Rodentia > Sciuridae > Tamias > Tamias sibiricus. Next base: position 81,667,758 of record CM046666.1, on the reverse strand, counting down.
ATATGAATTACCTAGAGTAGCTGAATTCACAGAAATAAGAAATAAGATGGTGGCTGAGGATAGCTGATTGCAGTAAGGAATGAAGAGTTATTTTTCAATACTACAGAATTTCACTTTTGTGAAATTAAGATATTGTGCTTATGAATGGTTTAGTCAGTTGCACAACATTGAAAATGTACTTAATTTCACTGAACTGTACAAATTTAAAATAATCCAAATGGTTAATTTTATATCATGTATATTTTATCACATGCACACACAAAATGGCATCCATAGAGCACTTCATGCAAATCAAAATAGCAGATAATAAAGTTTTCTCTTACTGACTAATTGGGGAGAATATGGAGTCACAGGGAATTAGTTTGCTATGAATAAGTCTATAAATAGATATAACCATTGTAAAGAGGAATTTTTGCGTAAAGAGGTCCCCTAAAGTTGAAGATAGATATCTCCAAGACCCAGGAGCTTTTTTTTCGTGTTTGTCATCCAGGGGTTTGTCTGGCATATGCTGAAGAAACACATCAACTTGTGTGCCAGGATGTTCACTGGAACCCTATTTGCAATTGTGAAAAATAAGGAACTGTATAAATAAGTTGGGATTTATTCATACAGTATATGTTATAAAAAGTTTTTTAATCTCAAGAATATAATGAGTTAAAGTGTGAAAAAATGATTTTGTATTTGACAATAAGTTATATTGCTCATAGGAAATCATGTGCTAAACACGCAAAACTCATAGAAATGATATGGATCAACTTCAGAATAGTGATAACTTCTAGATAGGTAGCAAATAGGATGGTGATGAAACTTTTGGTGACCATTTAAAAAAAAAGTTTTAAAGAGATCTGATTGATTGATTTTTAAAAGGATTTTTAAAAGAAACATTTTAGATATCTCTCCTTCTTTGTGGTATCACAATTATATCTACAAGGTTTTATTTATTTCCAACATCTTTCTACATGGTATCATTTATCCTATGTGAAAAAAGCATATAGTATTTTTCTTTATATTATCACCACTGGTAAGACATGAATATGCACCAATTTTTCCCCAAATATTTACCACAAATTTCTCATTCTCTTTGAGCCCCTTTGGAACCCAAATTGGACAAGGTATGACATTTGTAATTGTGAAAGATAAAATAGCTAACTAGTCTTAACTTGAGGCCAGTTCATTGATGTCCCTAATATTTAGATCAATATGGACAAGCTTTGATTTTGTAATTGCTCTGTTTACTATAACCCAGTTTCTATAAACTAATGTCTTAAATGTCTTTCAAATAATGTGAAGCTCAAAATAATTATCCTTGCAGAAGCTTATGCCCATATATGGATCACCTCATCTATGTTACCTGAATGTGCTTCATAATGGAAAATGTATTCATTTTCTATGAGGCATAATAAATTCTCACGTGAAGTGAATGAAGCTTATTTCCATCTTTCAGTTAAGAAACAATTAACAAACTTTTTAACATGGAACATGATTTAAAAAAAAAATTTGTTTTTAGTTGTAGTTGGGTACTGAGGACACAATACCTTTATTTTATTTATTTTTATGTGGTGCTGAGAATCGAACCCAGGGACGCACATGTGCTAGGCGAGCACTCTACCAGTGAGCCACAACCCCAGCCTGGGACATGATTTTTAGTAGGTAGTCAAACCTAGATATGCTACCACTATAAATTCTAGACTGATTTCATTGTATCCTATTAAGCACTGAAGCACACTGAAATGAGGTTATGGAACATTAGGATGGGTAGTGAGCTGTTTTGAAAGGTCGTTATGATTATGGGGAATAATTGATGAGTGACAATGCATATTAAATTTATGTGAGGAAGTTGCCATATTTTCCTGCTATTTTATGCCTAAGCCATTGAGGACTTCCTCTAAGACTAGGACTTCCTTGAAGACTAGGACTTCCTCAAAGACAAGGACTCCTCTTTAATCTCAAGTAATCTTTACCACAAACCAGTGAGTTCAGTAATATTACCACTGCCATTTCTAGGAATCTATAGAAGCTGTTTAAAGGCATGCAGCTAATAAATGTGTGATCAGAATATAGATTCAGTAATCTCAAATTATAAGGACTGCCTTTATATTGTGCTAAACTAATTCATATATGAGCATGTTATATATAATTATAACTTAGTAAGTATTACATATAACATATTAGTATAAGTGTTATAATATTTGTAATTATAACTAAAAATTTCTGAAAGCATTTTCAAGGCTGGGTTATGATTTTGCACATAGGCTGAACATTATTTTTCAATTGTAAGACATGAGAGACCACAGCTACCATGCTAATCAGATAAAATCCCCAGAAATTTGCCATCTACTTGAGAACCAAGTTAGAAGGTACCTGGGAGAGATATTTGATCATCCATTGCTTCATTTTAAATATAAAGATAATGAGATACTATGAATTGAGTAACATCTAATACAATGGAAATTAAATTATTATTAAGTTAGCATCCTTGTGGTTTGTAGATTGGAAGTACTGCTCAAGAAAACTATGATCAAATACATTCTTCTGCAACACACACAGTTTTTCAAAACAAATTTTATGTAAACCATATAATCTTTTATTTCATTTGTGTCATCAAAACATCGTTCGAAAACCTTATGTTGCCACTAAAAATTGTCCTAGCCTTTCAAAAAGAACTTATTTTAATATGGAAGACAGATATAAAAAAATTCATATTCGTCTTGACATGAGAGCTGAGTTTACTTTGATCTTATATCCAGAAATATGATAGATATGAGTCAACTGTATGAATGAAAATCACCCAGGCATTTCTCATTAAGAAAGTAACTATGGAAAATAAAGTAATTTACATTCAAAACCAAAGGAAACTATAAGTCACAGACCAGTTTGAATAAAATAAATTCCTGGAACATTAATATAACTGTTTTACTTGCATGTTTCTGAATGATTCCTTAAGGTGAGAAGATTAAGTATAATTCCAGGCTATTGGAATCAGTGCTTGCATTCAAGGTACATAAGAGTGGAATGGACCCAGTAGAATGCACGTGAGTCTGAAAGAGGAATCTAGTAAGAAGGTAGAGAGAACGGAAAGAAGTAGTTTTGGCTTTATGGTGCATTTGGTCCGTAGGGCAGTGGTGGATACTCTGGCATTTTTTAATTGGTCAAAATACATTGGAAGATATGTTTGTAAATGTGAAAAAATAATGATCTCTAACAAAATAAAAAACAAGTAAAAAAGGCAATAAAAACATTAAAATGGAATTCACTGTTTATGAAATGAATAGATCTTCAAAAATATATTTTAAAGTTTATTGGATTTATTCATCCAATAGACACATCCACTTAATAGAAACTCTTGTGAGATGGCAAGATGCAAAGGATTCTCCATAAGGATAATAGACCTTAATATATAATATAATATAATATAAATATAATATAATATAATATAATATAATATAATATAATATAATACTACCCTCCTATTTTCCTTAATCTTATAATCCATAGGGAAATAAATTAAGCATATAACATCATGTACTAAATAGTTGTGACATGGACAGGATAATATGAAAAAGAATAAACAGTGAAATTTGTCCATACTCAGGGTTGGAGGTTAATCATTTTCTGCCTGGGCAAGTGCTATTTAGCTTGAAAGAGAAGGAAGCAGTTATGTGATGGGACCCAGGGAATGAGGCTCCCTGAAAAGGCTCTAATTGTTTTAAGAAAAGAGGAAGAATACTGTGGCTATACTGAGAGACAAATCTGTACAATGCCACAAATGTTTTGAAATGGTAAACTCAGTAGTCAGATCACTCGTGAAATCTGTGGGCATTTTAGAATTATTGAATTTTGTTAGTCAAAATATTTCATAATACAAGATAGACATTAATCTACACATAGATGAATAACATTGAATTTCAGGAAAATAATTGTGTAAAACACTTATCTCTCAGAAATATTTTGGCTAAATTAATAACTATCCATACAGGGGGAAAAATTCTACAGATTTCTACAAAGATGGAGTCCCCTTTACTTAGAAGTGGTAACAACCAAAGTGACCTTAGACTTCTACCCAGAAACATTCAATGCCAGCATAAAGAACAGTAATACTACAGAGTTCCATATTATAGGAGATATTAGTGTGGACTATCAAACCAGGCTTAAAGGAATTAAAGAATAAAAACAAATCTGGGTTAACAAAAAGCAATTAAGTACCATATTGGAAAACATCTGGGTTATTTTTAATCTTTTGTTGTTCTAAAGAATGCTATAAACATAATTTTACATGTCCACAAACAAATATGAGCAATGAAAATTTTATGTTTGAGTTGGTTCCAGAAAGTTTTCATTTTTAAATTTAATGTTTACATTTTATACTTTTATTAGCTTTAGTATTATACTGACCTTCATTAGCACAATATATTTGTATCATTCATATAACAAAATCTGCTTTTATTTTGCTTATATTTTTATGTATGTTGTAGAGACAGAAACAGTATAATGGTTAATAGAATTTCTAGAGGCAGCCTTTTTGGTTTTAAAATGTAGTTCTGTGTCTTTCTGTATGACCCTGAACAAGAAACATTTTTTTTGTTGTTGTTGTTGTTCATTTATTTTTAAATTGTGAATAAATAATACCTCTCTCATAGGTCAAAGTGATGCCTAAAAATTAATTTGCATCCAATAATTTTTTTTTAAATTCTTGAATCTTTTTTTTAAATATTTTTATTTATTTGCTTTAGTTGTACACAATGTGTTTTTTATTCAATGCATTTTATTTGTACGTGGTGCTGAGGATCGAACCCGGGTCGCCCACGTGCTAGGCGAGCGCTCCACCGCTGAGCCACAATCCCAGCCCGATGCATCCAATAATTAACATAGTGTCAGTGCAAGTCAGATAATTATTTTTAGTTGGTAAATCCTATATTTAATTCATATCACTTCCTAGTATCTTGAATTTCTCCCCTTAATTTAAATATGAAAAACTGCAACACATGCATATTTGACTTTTAGTTTAGGTAACAAATATATTTTAATGAGAGAAAAAACATGTTAGGTTAATACCACTCTACCTATACATTTATTCAATTATTTAGAATTATGCTAAAGTTTAATCATTTTTTAACTACAAAAAGTGGTGATCAGATATGGCTCAATTTAATAAATTCTCAAGTAGGGTCTTTTATTTTTATTATTTTATTTAGTTTATTTATTTATTTATTTTTTGCCAGCATTGGGTATCAAACTGAGGGCCATGCTCATGCTAGGCATTTGCTCTACCATTGAGTTCCATCACCAGCCCCAGTAGGATCTTTGTATAAAAGGTTAGCTATTTTTTTATAATAAAGTTACTTAAAATTATAAAAATAACTAATTCTTCAAGACACATAGTTAATGTTATTTTTCCTGTGAAGAATTTCTCACCTGATGCACTAAGATTTGTCTTTGCCCAAATGGACTTTCAGAATATTCTAATATATAATATAGTTTCACCTTCATCTTTAAGTTTTGGTTTTGTAAACATTTCTCTTCCAGGCAAATTTCATCATTTTACCTTTTAATTATCAGCATTTAGTGTTACACTGCTCATACGGTTGGTATTCAATATACATTTATGGAGTCAACTAATGAATGCTTTGGTGTATGCATGGGGAATCATAACTAGAACAAACTTTATGTGTTGTTACATGTAATTAAGATGCTATCAAAAGCTTTTTTGGTCTTGGAAATAATTTCCACATTGGGTTAGTTAAGTAATAAACAATTAGTGTATCTGTTGTTTGGTGTAAACCAACAAATACTTTGAACAAATGAAAGAATACATTATTTTTTCAATGACTGCTATGAATGGGTGTTGTCGAAATTTTCCTAAAAATTAGTTTCAATTTGTATGCAAAAGTATTAGCAGACTGCAAATGTAAATAATATTAGAAATAAGAAACTAATAGATGATGACCAAAAGATAAAAAATCCTACCTATTTGTTAGCGTTCTAATAGGTAATATATATAGTAATAGGTAGTATCCTGAAAGCAAACAGAAAGCTTTACTGGTGATGTCATATAATAATAAAAATAGCCAATACTTCTTAAATATCTACTCTTTGAAACACATATAAACATTTTATATGTTCCCTCTTTTAAGTTTTGATAAAATTTCAATTAATGATACTGCCTACTTGAATGAATAGGGTAGGTAGACATAGGGGTGAGGCATTTTCTCTAAGATCATATAGCCAGTTTGTAGAAGAGCTATGACTTGAACTCAAGCATCTACTACAGAGCTGTATGGCTAGCAATTGTGCATAGAAGTCACTCTTCTGGGATGGATGTCTACTTAGGTTGGCCCTTCTAGGTCCACTTTTCATACTTTTCTATTCTGTTTTTCCCAGAGACTGATCAAGTTCTAATCGGGAGTAGGCTCACTTGCCTTCCAATCCCAGGTACAATTTGGCCAGTGTGAGGTTTCAGCAGAAGATGCAAGTATTTTCGCATGTGAGTGTATGTGTGAGTGAGTGTATATGTGTGTATTGTGTCTGTGTGTGTGTGGTACTGGGGACATGTTATGCTTTACCACTGAGCTCCATCCATAGCCCTTTTTATTTTGAGAAAGGGTCTTGCTAGACAAGGTTTGAAATAGTTTAAAACTTCATTGTTTATTTGTGAATTTTAGAAGGTTATAATTTTCTGAAAGATCAATGATAAAATTAACATGTTTCCCTCCCTGTTCTTTACATAGATCAAATTTTTTTTGATTGACATCACCAAGCTATTACCCACTCCATGTTCCAGTACTGTGTCCTCTCCCTTGTCCCTTCAGTTTTAGACGTGGGAAAATTCTTCAATGTTCCTAGCCCCATGGGGTATATACTATCTCCTTCTGGTTTACTTGAACTCTGCAAAGACTTTGGAAATAGTCTCCTCATTAAAATTCTTATCAAATTATCCAGTTTCTGAGTTCCAGTTCTTTTTACCAGAATTATAACTGATAAATTCTTCAATAAAACACTGAGTTAGAATTTTAAAAACATTATGCCATTATGTCATATGCTTATGCTTTTTTTGCCAAATATATTGCAGGCACATTAGTGCTGAGCACATAGTGAAGTGCTTAATTAATTAAGTGCTTATTGACTGTAGAACTTTGAGGCTTTTAATTTAATTAAGATGTTATAATAATATGTGATTAAATTTGGAGTTTATCATATTTTTGGATAAACTGAAGTGAAAAATGATAAATTTGGAGCTGAGTGAAAAATGATAAATCTTTTAAAAAGATACTAAAAGATCCATTCTTTGAAAAAGGCAAAGTTAATCACTGTGACATTTCACGAAATCTAATTTCTAAAAGCCTCTGAAGTCAACACTGACACACTCTACAAAAGAGGTATGCACTTTTGCCCAATAATAGCAAAAGACATTATTCTCAGTAATTGATTTTAGTGATAGCTTATCTACATCTCATGTTATTGTAGAACCTATTAAAATTTTATGATGGAGGGCTTGTCATTTTGGATAAATGAATGCCCACTACAAGATAGTTCACATGATGGCCTTAAATTAATCCGGTCCTTCCTTCTTTCTCACTTGTAGTGCTCAAGAATCACTGTAGTATGTGCTGGGAATACAAAATTCTGAGATAAAGAGGAACTTGCCAGAACAGCCCAGGCTCTGCTTCTGTGCTTTCTAAAGCAGGATGGCACCATATATGTACGTAGGGTAATGATGGCCTTCTCATTCCACCATCTTCCTACCCCCATGACCTGTCCCTCCCCCCATTATGGATCAACATCCAGTTATCAGAGAAAACATTCATCCTTCAGTTTTTGGGGATTGGCTTACTTCACTTAGCATGATATTCTCTAACTGCATCCATTTACCTGTAAGTTACATGTGTGATGACACAAATGGTGTAAATCCACTTTGTGTACAACCCGAGAAATGAAAAATTGTGCTGCATTTGAATACTATGATTGAAATGCATTCTGCTATCATGAGTAACTAATTAGAACAAATAAATAAATAAATAAAAATACAGAAAACAAACAAATAGGATGGCCTACCTCACTGTGACACAGTGAATCGTGTGACTCTGGGTTACAAAACAGAGAGTGAACTGGTTTCCACATTCTCAGTTATAGTGTGAAATGGGTTGCAAACCAACCAGATCCTATATTTCCTGGGAAGATTCCCTAAGCCTTGGGGGAACTAGCTGAACATGAAGCTAACACCTTTACTTTCTCTGATGCCTATCTGTGAGTGATGGTATTGCTTGTTCAATCTGTTATATGGGTGTTCTGTCTCACTGGGTTCATGTAAGAGACAGAAATTACAGCCCAAAATGGAGTGAACTGAAGAGGTAACCAGGATGGTGAATGCGCTTTGTACTTTTTAACAAGTGACTTAAGGAACTGGGTATTATTTACTAAGAAATCATCTATCCCCAATTGATATCCTGAGACATAGAAGAATGTAGAATTCTGGACTCTAAAATTATTATTCTTTATACTACAGCACAGCAGTATAAGGAGAGTATATTAAAGAGTACACATGCTTCTATAGAATTTTTTAAATGGCATTTTAGAGAAAGTTTTAGATAGTTGTATGTGTTAGGAAGTTGCTAAGCCATGCTGAGTGGTGGTTTCATTATTTCTTACTTTTTAAAATTTTATTGATACTTGGAATTTAACTCAGGAACTGTTAACCACTGAGCCACATCCCTAGCCCCCTTTTAATTTATTTGACTTATTATTATTTTAAATTTTTGAGATGGAATCTCACTGAGTTGCTTACTGCCTTGCTAAGTTGCTGAGTCTGGTCTCAAACTTGAGATCCTCCTGCCTCAGCCTCCAGAGTCTCTGAGATTACAGGACTGGGCCCCACACCTGGCAAGTGAGTGAGTGATGTTTTTTAAAAGAATAAATTCTTTAAATCTAAAAGATGTCATGTAACTGTGTGGTGTTCTGACCAGTAAAGCCACTAATTTCTTTTCCAGACTTGAACCTAGGAACTCCCTTGTGATACTCCACATTCTCCCCTTTTCTGGTTGGAATTTGTCAGTAATTATAAATAATGCAGGGAAGGCTCCCAAGAATTAGAAGATGGAGAAACTATTAAATAAAAGACCCCAGGTTATTGAATGAATACATAGGGAAGAGTTACTTATGCCAATCAGCTTTAAACTATGACATGAGCAGAAACTGTATTCAATTAAGACACTGAAATTTGGAATATTTGTTGTTATTAGACTTCCTGATAGATAAAGAAATTGAAGGTAATTTTCTTAACATATGTTCTCTATAAAATAATAATAAATAAATAATACCTATGTCAATTGTAAAATATTAAAAGCATACTTATTAAAGTACAAAATAAGTGAAATGCATATTACAACTCTTTTAATTCAAAATTTTATTATTAGTCCTTCAAAAATCATTCAGTCAAGAAAAATAAATAATAGATCAAAAAAGGGAAACAAAGATTGGTGGCACAATAGGTAATCCCAGCTATTCAGGAGGCTGAGGAAAGATTCTAAATTTGAGTCCAGCCTGGGTAATTTAGTGAGACATTGTTTCAAAATAAAAGATTAAAAGAGTTTGGGATGTAGTTCAGCGGTATAGTATCCTTGTGGTCAATCCCTAGTACTGGGGAAAGTAATGGAAGGAAGGAGGGAAGGAAGGAAGGAAGGAAGGAAGGAAGGAAGGAAGGAAGGAAGGAAGGAAGGAAGGAAAGGAGGAAGGAAGGAAATGAAAGAAGAAAGAAAGATTGTCATTATTAAAAAAATATATTAGTAGAACTTCTATGAATATTTAATAGAATTGCTAGAATGTGATCAGCACACAATTATCAAGTGCAATTCTTTCCTACAGCAACAAACAGCATGTTTATTTAGAAAACAAGAATGACATACAATGTAAATCTAACAAAAAGCATATTAGAAAAAATAAATTTAGCTGTAAGTATTTAAGTCCTTCATGCGAGAACAGGCAGTGAAGGAACTTCACAATACCTAAATAAGTGAGGAGATCTGAAATGCTAATGAAATAAATGGAATTCTGCAATGTCTCTTAGTTTCATTTTAATCTGTAGATCCACTGTATTTTTAGTAAAACATCAATGTATTTTTATTGTATCTTGTCACACTGGTTTCCCCAAATTATGTTGAAGTTAAAATGCCAAAAATAATCATTACTCCTGAGAAATTTTACCTACTTGGGTATGGATAGTAAAGACTACTGCTTACCAAGAGTTATTATAAACTATGAAAAATATCTGGTCAAGTTATTGGTACATAAATATTGATAAGACCATCAAAACAGACTTAGAGATTCAGAAACATATGGTGACAGCCAACACTGTAGGTCTAGGTAGGAGGGGAATTCACTGTCTCATAAATTATATTGGAACCTTTGCTTATGCACATGGAAAAAATAAATGCAATCTCTACATTATCATATAAAAACCATTTTAGAAGAAACATTTAAGAAGAACACCCAGAAAAATTCTCCTTCCAAAAAAAAAAAAAAAAAAAAAAGAGAGAGAGAGAGAAATTCTTATTCTAAAAAGAAGGAACACCATAAAGAAAAATATTAAGGAGACATCATCCAAGCTTGGGTCAGCAGGGGAACAATCCCTGTCCTGCAAAAGTTCCAGGTAGGCCCTCTGGCCATGCTTTCCCAGCTAGACCCGCCCACCTTGGATATGCCATCCCTGCTGTGGACAGTGGGAAACAAGCCCTGGCCTGTGAGCATTCCCTCTAGGCCCGCCTGCAAGCATTCAAGCTCAGCCCACATACTTCCATTTCCTCCTCTGCCCACCCACTCAGGAGCCACAGGTATTCTCTTCCTCTTCCTACAAGTCAGGGGATAGGCCCCGGGCCCAGAAACAGGGACTATTACATGGGGATACCTATCTTTTGTTTCTCCTACTAACACCCTAATTCCCATGATTACCCTCTCACTAGTCAAATAATCTAATACCTCTATCTTCTCACATCCTAACTCACAAACATTTTAGCCAACCCATAAGTCTCCCCTTCTATCATTAGATACTGTGAATCACCCCACAAAAATACTGACTAAATAGTAGAAGATAATTGATCGCATCATTTATGGTTAAAGTGTTAAAATTGTAAAAATAAAAATAGAAACTAACTGATATATGGCCACATGTTGGGTACTTTAAATGCTGTAATATTGATCTTTCCAATAAAAGTGAGGCATCAGGTAAGCTGTAGGGAAAATATAAGACAATAGGACAGAAACAGTAATACCTCAGATTTACACTGCAAGAGGAGAAAACACATAGATATCATAAAAAAAACAAACAAACAAACAAAAAAAAAAAAAAAAAACAAGGGAGGAAAATGCCCCAAACAAACCAAGATACTACATCAATAGAATCCATAGAAAGCACAGTAGGCTAAATGTTGGAAAAGGAGTTCCAAATATACTAATTAAAATGATTCGGGATTTAAAAAATGACCTAAATGAGCAGATACAGGCAAAAATTGATCTCTTCAATAAAGAGATAAAAGATCAAATACAGGCAACCATTGATCACACCAACAAAGAGATAAGAGAACAAATACAGGTAGCAAAAGATTACTTCAAGAAAGAGATATAGAGTCCGAGAAAAAACCAAACAGAAATACATGAAATGAAAGAAACAATAGGCCATTTAAAAAACTCAATAGTAGTATCACCAATAGATTGGATCACTTGGAAGATAGGACCTCAGACAATGAGGACAAAATATATAATATGGAAAATAAAGTTGACCACACAGTGAAGATGTTAAGAAACCATGAACAAAATATCCAAGAATTATGGGATACCATCAAAAGACTGAATGTAAAATTTATTGGAATTGAGGAATGTGCAGAGAATCAATCCAAAGGAATGCAAACTCTCTTTAATGAAATAATATCAGAAAATTTCCCAAACAAGAAGAACAAATTTGAAAACCAAATACAAGAAGCATATAGGACGCAAATGTACAAAATTACAACAGATTTACACCAAGGCACATTATAATAAAAATGCCTAGCATACAAAACAAGGATAGAATTTTAAAGGTCATAAGAGAGAAAAACCAGATAACCTATAGAAGAAAACCAATTCGCATCACAGAAGATTTTTCAACCCAGACCCTCAAAACAAGGAGAGCCTGGAAAAACATATACCAAGCTCTAAAAGATAAAGATTGCCAACCAAAAATCTTATATCCAGAAAAAATAAGCTTTAGATTTAATGATAAAATAAAAACCTTCCATGATAAACAAAAGCTAAAAAAATTTACAAGAAAGCCGGCACTACAAACATCCTTGGCAAAATATTCCACGAGGTGGAACTGGAAAACAACAATGAAATCCTTCAAAGGGAAGAACAACAATAAAGAAAAACTAACCATAGGAGAAATCAAGTCAAGCTAAATACCAAAAATAAAATATAATTAAATAAAATTCAAAATGACTGGCAATACAAATCACATCTCAATAATAAATCTGAACATTAACGGCCTAAACTCACCAATTAAAAGACATAGGCTGACAGATTGGATTAAAAAAAAAAAAAAAAACCCAACAATATGCTGCCTTCAAGAGACACATCTCATAGGAAAAGATGCCCACAGACTGAAGGTGAAAGGATGGGATAAAATATACCACTCACATGGACTACGTAAGCAAGGAGGGGTTTCCATCCTCATATCAGACAAAGTAGACTTCAAGCCAAGGTAATCAAAAAAGATAAGTAAGGACATTTTATACTACTTCAAGGAATCATACGTCAACAAAAATAACTGTCATAAATATATATGCCCCAAATAATGGAGCATCCACGTTCATCAAACAAGCCCTTCTCAAGTTCAAGAACCAAATAGCTCACAACACAATAATTCTACATGACTTTAACACACCACTTTCACCACTGGATAGATCTTCCAAAACAAAAGCTAAAAAGGAAACTGTAGAACTCAATAATACAATCAATAGCTTAGATTTAACTGATATATAGAGAGTATATTATCCATCAACGAGTCAGTACACTTTCTTCTCAGCAGTACATGGATCATTCTCTAAAATAGATCATATATTATGCCAAAAAGCAACTCTAAGCAAATATAAAAAAGTAGAGATACTACCCTGCATACTATCAGATCATAATGAAATGAAACTAGAAATCAATGATAAAATAAGAAACAAAACCTACTCCAACACCTGGAGACTGAAAAACATGCTATTGAATGAACAATGGGTTGCAGAAAACATCAAAAAAAAGATTAAAAAATTCTTAGAGGTAAATGAGAACACTGATACAACATATCCAAATCTCTGGGACACTATGAAGGCAGTACTAAGAGGAAAATTCATTGCATGGAGTTCATTCCTTCAAAGAAGAAAAGGTCAACAAATAAATGAATTAATATTATACCTCAAAGCCCTATAAAAAAGAACAAATCAACCCCAAAAGCAGTAGAAGACAGGAAATAATTAAAATTAGAGCTGAAATAAATGAAATTGAAACAAAAAACACAATTGAAAAAATTGACAGAACCAAAAGTTGGTTCTTTGAAAAAATAAATAAAATTGATAAACCATTAGCTATGCTAAGAAAAGGAGAGAAAAATTTAAATTACCAGAATACGTAATGACAAAGGAAACATCACGATGGACACTACAAAAATAAAGAAGATAATTAGAAATTATTTTGAAAATATATACTCCAACAAAATAGAAAATAATGAAGGCATTCACAAATTTCTAGAAACATATGATATGCCTAAACCAAATCAGGACGACATACACAACTTAAATAGAACAATTTCAAGCAAAGAAATAGAGGATGCCATCAAAAACCTACCAACCAAGAAAAGCCCAGGTCCAGATGGATACACAAGTTCTACAAGACCTTTAAAGAAGAACTAACACCAATACTTCTCAATCTACTCCATAAAATAGAAAAAGAGGGAACCCTTCCAGACTCATTCTATGAGGCCAATATCACCCTGATTCCAAAACCAGGCAGAGACAAATCAAAGAAAGAAAATTTCAGACTAATATCACTAATGAATATAGATGCAAAAATCCTTAATAAAATTCTGGCGAATTAAATACAAAAACACATCAAAAAAATAGCACATCACGATCAAGTGGGGTTCATTCCAGGAATGCAAGGTTGGTTCAACATAAGGAAATCAATAAATGTTATTCACCACATCAATAGAATCAAAGATAAAAATCATATGATCATCTCAATTGATGCAGAGAAAGCATTTGACAAGATACAACACCCCTTCATTTTCAAAACACTAGAAAAAAATAGGGATAACAAGAACATACCTCAACATTATAAAGGCCATATATGCTAAGCCCCAGGCCAACATCATCCTAAGTGGACAAAAGCTGAAAGCATTTCCTCTAAAAACTGGAACAAGACAGGGATGTCCTCTTTTGCCACTATTATTTAACATAGTTCTTGAAACCCTAGCCAATGCAATTAGACAGATGAAAGAAATAAAAAGGATATGGATAGGAAAAGAAGAACTCAAATTATCACTATTTGCAGATGATATGATTCTATACATAGATGATCCAAAAAACTCCACCAGAAATCTTCTAGATCTAATAAACGAATTCAGCAAAGTGGCTGGATATAAAATAAATACCCATAAATCTAAGGCATTTCTGTATATCAGCAACAAATCCTCAGAAAGAGACTAGGAAATCCACCCCATTTACTATAACATAAAAAAAAATGAAATATTTGGGAATCAACCTAACAAAAGAAGTGAAAGACCTCTACAATGAAAACTACAGCACACTAAAGAAAGAAATTAAAGATCTTAGAAGATGGAAAGATTTACCTTGTTCATGGATAGGTAGAACTACTATTATCAAAATGACTTTTCTACCAAAAGTACTATACGATATCAAAGCAATCCCAATCAAAATCCCAATGTCATTCCTCATAGAAATAGAAAAGGAAATCATGAAATTCATCTGAAAAAATAAGAGATCCAGAATAGCCTAACAATTCTTAGCAAGAAGAATGAAGCTGGTGGCATTACTATTCCAGACCTTAAATTGTATTACAAAGTAATAATAACTAAAAAGCATTGTATTGGCACCATAATAGACCAGTTGACCAATGGTACAGAATAGAAGACACAGAGACTAACCCACACATCTACAGTTATCTTATATTAGATGAAGGTGCCAAAAACATACATTGGAGAAAAGACAGCCTTTTCAACAAATGGTATTGGGAAAATTGGAAATCCTATGTAATAAAATGAAATTAAACCTCTATCTCTCTCCATGCACAAAACTCAACTCAAAATGGATCAAAGACCTAGGAATTAAACCAGAGACCTTGCACCTAATAAAGGAAAAACTAGGCTCAAATCCCCAACATGTGGGATTAGGCCCCAACTTCCTCAATAAGACCCCTATAGTGCAAGAACTAAAACCAAACATTAATAAATGGAATGGAATCCAACTAAAAATCTTCTTCTCAGCAAAAGAAACAATCAGTGAGGTAAACAGAGAACCTACAGAATGGGAGCAAATCTTTACCACATGCACATCAGATAGAACATTAACTTCAAGGATATGTAAAGCTCTTAAAAACCTTTACACCAAAAAAAAAAAAAAAAAAAAAAAAAAAAAAAAAAAACAAAAACCCAATCAATAAATGGGCTATGGAGCTGAACAGACACTTCTCAGAAGAAGATATGCAATCAATCAACAAATATATGAAGAAATGTTCAACATCTCTACAATTAGAGCAATGCAAATGAAAGCTACTCTAAGATTTTATCTTACTCCAGTCAGAATGGAAGCTATCAAAAACACAAACAACAATAAATGCTGGCAAGGATGTGGGAAAAGGGCACACTCTTACATTGCTGGTGGGGCTGCAAATTGGTGCAGCCAATTTGGAAAGTGGTATGGAGATTCCTAGGAAAACTTGGAATGGAACCACCATTTGATCCAGATATCCCACTCCTCGGTCTATACCCAAAGGACTTAAAAATAGCATACTACAGGGACTCAGCCACATCAATGTTCACAGCAGCACAATTCATAATAGCTAGATTGTGGAAACCATTCATCTATTGATGTCCATCAATAGATAAATGGATAGGGAAACATTGGAATATATACACAATAGAACATTACTCAGCACTAAAAGAGAATAAAATCATGACATTTGCAGGTAAATGGATGGAGTTGGAGAAAATAATGCTAAGTCAAGTCAGCCAATCCCAGAAAACCAAAAGTCGATTAATTCCTTTGCTATGATGATACTGAATTATAATGGCAAGGGAGGGAGAATGAGAGGAATGGAGGAATGTTACATAGAAAAAAGGAGGGGAGGGGAGGGAAAGGTACAAGGGGATAGAAGCAATGGCAGAAGGAGTTTAACATCAAAAACTAAGTGTATGTATAAAAACTCAAATGGTATGAAAATACTTTTTGTAAAACCAATGACTTGGAAAACTGTGCTCTTTATATGTAATATGAAAGGAATTGCATTCTAAAAGCATGTATAACAAATAAATAAATAAATAAATAAATAAAAATATTAAAATTTTGGTAATATTGAAAACCAGGACTGCTATTTATGAAAAGACAATATAAGAATGTAAAATTATAATATGTAATACGACAGATGGTGTTTATAATGCAAATACAACTCTAAATGAAAAAAATATATGTATGAGGATCTAAGATGGTGGGCCAGAGGGAGGAATCATTCCTTGTCACTCCATGACCCAGTTCTCAACTAATGAGAATACTGCTTCTTGGAGAGAGATAGAGTATGCTTCCATAGATGCTCTTACACAGGAATCATTGCAGCTGTGACCACTCTGAGGGCTCTGGGCCTCAGCATTTACACAAGTCTCCTGTCTCCCTCCCATGGCTATCAGCCCATGCGGTGCTCCGAAGTGCTTTAACAGGATCTCTACTTCAGCACTGGCAGCAGAACTCCCAGATGCCACTTTCACACGGGACACCCAGCTGCTACCCACCCACAAGAACACTGGCCTCCACTCTCCTGTGAACCCCCAACTACCAATGTGTGGCACCTGGGTTCCTCCCCTAGTTGCCTCCATCTTGTGACTTGGCAGCAACTACCACAGTTCCCTACATGGTAGTCTGCCTGCACCTGGGGTCATTCCATGGGCTCGGAAGACAGCCAATGGCTGCAACTCTGCAGGACACTGAACTCATCGCTGGACACATCTCACAGCATCATTGCCTGCCCCCCACCCCATGACCCGACACCCCAGTGTTGGAAACATTGGAAACCGCCTCCATCTTGGGTCAAGTTTCTCACCATCTTTGCTGGAGTGGCTCCCAGATTGAAACTCCAACTGAACAGGTACCCAGTATCCATCTTTCTCCTCTACTCAGAGGGCTGTAACCCGGTACACAAAACAGCTCTCAGTGGGACCGGTGTGCACTGCAACCATAGTGCTGCCCACCAGAACCCCAGTAAGAGAGTTCTCTTAATTGGGAACTAGTAAGGAAGAGAGAGAGGGTTCAACAGTTTGGAGACTAGGAAATGAGACCAGGAAATGAGATATCTTCAGTAAAGATAGGGAGATAGAATGAGGCGCCTAAGTCATATGAGTGGGCCCCAAAAGAGACCTTTGACGTGAAGTCTCACTTCAGAGACTGTCGGGTGCCACACCACACTTCCAGGTGCCCTGCACCAGGACCAGCCTTCCTACCCTGATTGCCTTCACCATTTGGAGGGCAGAGATAGCAGCTAACAACAGACAACCCCACCCATTAGATGAGAAGGGAAGCAGGAAAGAGACTGATCTCCAACCAAAATAATCAACAATCCTGGTTTCTTCCTTCAAGATTTTTTTTCTTTCTTTCTCTTTTTCTTCTCTCCCTTTATTTTCCTGTCCTCACATCCCTAACATTAAGTGAAACCAAGTACTAATAAATTAGGATTCTGAGGACTGGGACTTCTGAATAGTATATTATAGCTGTGTGTATATTTCCTTTCTTTTTTCCTCCAATTTTTTACCATATTAACATCTTTTATTTTTCTTAATATATATGTGTGCCAGTTTTATGTACTCTACTGTCTTCCTACATACTCAAACTCTATATCCTCATATCCTGCCTCCTCAGCATATCAACCTACACCTCACTCCTAGATTATTGTCCACTGCCAGAAACTGTAAACCCTTTTATAAACCTACTGATTATATTATAGATAATAATCAGATTCAACATTTCTATACATTGTGACCAAACTGTAAATGCCTTAATAAAATGAATTATTTCATAGGTCGTATATTGTTTATATTGGGATCTCTTAACATTGTCCTTCCCCACAAAGGAGAGTTACTTGAAGTCTACAAAAGCACAATACACTTATCCTTTAACCCACAGTGCCAGAAAGGAAGACACATGAGCAACATGAAAAGACAAGGGAGGAATGTGCCCCAAACAAATCAAGATACCACATTATTAGAATCCATGGCTAGCACAGCAGAAGAAATGACAGAGAAGGAGTTTAGGATGTACATAATTAAAATGTTCTCTGAATTAAAGGATGATATAAGAGAGCAAATACAGGCAGCAAAAGAACCTTTTGACAAAAAGTTACATGAACAAATATAGGAAGCAAAAGACTACTTCAATAGGGAGATAGAGGTTCTAAAAAAAACAAACAAACAAACAGATATCCTGAAAATGAAAGAAACAATAAACCAAATTAAAAGTTCAATTGAAAACATCACCAATAGAGTACACCACCTGGAAGACAGGACCTCAGACAATGAAGACAAAATATATAATCTTGAAAAGAATGTAGACCACACAGTGAAAATGGTAAGAAATCATGAGGAGAACATTCAAGAAATATGGGATAGCATAAAAAGAACAAATTTAAGAGTTATTGGGATAGAGGAAGGTAAAGAGTTCCAAATCAAAGGAATGAATGATGTAGTCAATAAAATAATATCAGAAAACTTTCCAAACATGAAGAATGAATTGGAAAACCAAATGCAAGAAGCTTACCGGACACCAAATGTACAAAATCACAACAGATCCATCCCAAGTCACATTATAATGAAAATGCCTAACATACAGAATAAGGAGAGAATGTTAAAAGCCATGAGAGAAAGGAATCAGATTAAATATAGGGGAAAGCTAATTAGGATAACTGCAGATTTTTCAACCCAGACCATGAAAGCTAGAAGATTCTGGAACAACATATATCAAGCTCTGAAAGAAAATGGATGCCAACCAAGAATCTTGTATCCAGCAAAATTAAGCTTTAGATGTGATGATGAAATAAAAACCTTCCTTGATAAACAAAAGTTAAAAGAATTTACAGTTTGAAAACCTGCACTACAAAACATCCTTGGCAAAATATTCCATGAAGAGGAAACAATAAAAAAAACAATGAAAATCAGCAGAGGAGCCTGGCATGGTGGAGCATGCCTGTAATCCCAGCACTTGGGAGGCTGAAGCAGGAGGATCGTGAGTTCAAAGCCAGCTTCAGCAATGGTGAGGCACTTAGCAACTCAGTGAGACCCTGTCTCTAATAAAATTCAAAGAAGGGCTGAGGATGTCACCCAGTGGTAGAGTGCCCCTGAGTTTAATACTCAGTACCAAAAAAAAAAAAAAAAAAAAAAAAAAAAAAAAAAAAGAAAAAAGAAAAAGAAAATCAGCAGAGGGAGGTATTACACTAATAAAACTAATCAAAGGAGGAGCCAAGTCAAGTTGAATACCCAAAATAAACAAAAATGGCTGGGAATACAAATCATGTCTGGATAACAACCCTGAATGTTCATGGCCTAAACTCACCAATTAAAAGACATAGGATAGCAGACTAGATTGAAAAAAAAAAAAAAAAAAAAAAGCCGGGCGCGGTGGCACACGCCTGTAATCCCAGCACTTTGGGAGGCTGAGGCAGGAGGATCATGAGTTCAAAGCCAGCCTCAGCAATGGCGAGGCACTCAGCAACTCACTGAGACCCTGTCTCTAAATAAAAATACAAAAAAAGGGCTGGGGATGTGACCCAGTGGACGAGTGCCCCTGAGTTCAATCCCTGGTACCACAAAAAAAAAAAAAAAAAAAAAAAAGACCCAATGATATGCTGCCTCCAGAGACTCATCTGATAGGAAAAGACATACACAAACTGAAGGTGAAAGGTTAGGAAAAATCATACCATTCACAAGAATTGTGGAAGCAATCAGGGGTTTCCATCTTCGTATCAAATAAAGTAGACTTCAAGCTAAAGTTAATCAAAAAGAATAAAGAAGAACATTTCATACTGCTCAAGGGAACCATACACCAACAAGACATAACAATTATAAATAAATATGCCCCAAACAATGGAGCATCTATGTTCATCAAACAAATTCTTCTCAAATTCAAGAGCCACATTGACCACAACATAATAATCTTGGGTAACATTAACACATGTCTTTCACCACTGGATAGATTTTCCAAACAAAAGCTGAACAAAGAAACTATAGAACTCAAAAATACAATAAACAACTTAGACTTAACTTACATATACAAAATAATTCAACCTTCAACAAGAGAATACACTTTCTTCTCAGCAGCACATGGATCCTTCTCTAAAATAGACCATATATTATGCCACAAAGCACCTCTTAGCAAATACAAACAAGTATAGATACTACCCTGCTTTTTATCAGATCATAATAAAATGAAATTAGAAATCAATGACAAAATAATAAAAAAAATTACTCCAACACCTGGAGACTAAATAATATGCTACTGAATGAACAATGGGTTGCAAAAACATCAAGGAGGAGATTAAAAAATTCTTAGAGGTAAATGAGAACACTGACACAACATATCAAATTTCTGGTACACTATAAAGGCAGTACTAAAAAGAAAGTTCATTGCATGGAGTTCATTCCTTAAAAGAAGAAAAAGTCAACAAATAACATCTCAAAGCCCTAGAAAAAGAACAAATTAACTCCAAAAGCAGTAGAAGACAGGAAATACTTAAAATCATAGCTGAAATTGAAACAAAAGAAACAATTGAAAAAAAATTGGTTCTTTGAAAACATAATTAAAATTTATAGACCCTTAGCTACGATAACAAAGAGAAGGAGAGAGAAAACTCAAATTACTAACATACGTGATGAAAAATGTAATATCAAAACAAACACTATAGAAATACAGATAATAATTAGAAATTACTTTGAAAACTTGTACTCCAATAAAATAGATAATATCAAAGGCATCGACAAATTTCTTGAGTCATATAATATGCCCAAATTGATTCAGGATGATATAAACAATCTTAACAGAACAATATGAAGCAATGCAATAGAGGACATCATTAGAAGCCTACCGATTTAGAAAAGCCCAGGACTAGATGGATACACAGCTGAATTCTACAAGTCCTTTAAAGAAGAACGAATACCAATACTCTTACAATTTATCTCAGGAAATAGAAAAAGAGGTAGCACTTCCAAACTCATTCTATGAGGCCAATATCACTCTGATTCCAAAACCAGGCAAAGACACATCAAAGAAAGAAAACTTCAAGCCAATATCCCTGATGAACATAGATGAAAAATTCTCAATAAAATTCTGGCAAATGGAATACAAAAACATATCAAAACGATAGTGCACCACGATCAAGTGGGATTCATTGCACGGATGCAAGGATAGTCCAACATACAGAAATCAATAAATGTAATTCATTGCATCAGCAGACTTAAGGATAAGAATCATATGTTCTTCTCAATAGATGCAGAAAAAAACATTTGACAAAATACAGCACCTCTTCATATTCAAAACAGTAGAAAAAATTAGTGATAACTGCAACATATCTCAACGTTGTAAAAGCTATCTATGCTAAGTCCTAGGCCAACATCATTCTAAATGGAGAAAAATTGAAGGCATTCCCTCTAAAAACTGGAACAAGACAGGGATGCCCTCTTTCACCACTTCTATTTAACATAATTCTTGAAACCCTGGCCAGAGAAACTAGATAGGTGAAAGAAATTAAAGGGATACAGATAGGAAAAGAACTCAAATTAGCACTGTTTGCTGATGATATGATTCTATTCTTAGTAGACCCAAAAAGTTCCAACAGAAAAGTTCTAGAACTAGTAAATGAATTCAGCAAAGTAGCTGGATATAACATTAACACCCATAAATCAAAGGCATTTCTGTATATTAGTGACAAATCTGATGAAAGGTAAATGAGTAAAACTATCCCATTTACAATAGCCTCAAAAAAAAAAAAAAAAAAAGTAAAATGCTTGGGAATCAAAGAAAGAGGTGAAAGACTTATACAATGAAAACTATAGAACCCTAAAGAAAGAAGTCAAAGAAGACCTCAGAAGATTGATAGATCTACCTTGCTCTTGGATAGGCAGAATTAATATCACCAAAATGACCCATACTACCAAAAGCACTATACAGATTTAATGCAATTCCAATCAATATCTCAATGGTATTCCTCATAGAAATAGAAAAAGCAATCATGAAATTCATCTGGAAAAATAAGAGACCCAGAATAGCTAAAGCAATCCTTAGCAAGAGGAGTGAAGCAGGTGGCATCACTATGCCATATCTTCCACTATAGTATAAAGCAATAGTAACAAAAATAGCATGGTATTGGCACGAAAATTGACCATGACCAGTAGATCAATGGTACACAGTAGAGGACACAGAGACTAACCCACAAAATTACAATTATCTTATATTAGACAAAGGCTTCATTGGAGAAAAGATAGCCTCTTCAACAAATGGTTTTGGGAAACTGGAAATCCATGTGCAACAAAATGAAATTAAACCCCTAGCTCCCACCATTCACAAAACTCACTCAAAGTGGATCAGGGACCTAGGAATTAAATCAGAAAACCTGTTGCTAATAGAAGAAAAAGTAGCCCCTAATCTCCATCATATCAGATTAGGCCCCAACTTCTTTAAAAAGGCTCCTATAGCACAAGAACTAAAATCAAGAAGCAATAAATGAGATGGATTCAAACGAAAAAGTTTCTTTTCGGCAAAAGAAAAATTCAGTGAGGTGAATAGAGAGCTTACATCATGGGAGCAAATATTTATCCCTCACACATCAGATAGAGCAATAATCTCTAGGGTATATAAAGAACTCAAAAAGCTTAACACCAAAAAAAAAAAAATAATGATAAATAAATAAATAACCCAGTCAGTAAGTGGGCTAAGGAATTGAACAGACACTTCTCAGAAGATGATATACAATCAATCAACAAATATATGAAAAAATGTTCACCATCTCTAGCAATTAGAGAAATGCAAATCAAAACTACTCTAAGATTTCATCTTACTCCAGTCAGAATGGCAGCTATTTAGAATACAAACAACAATAAGTGTTGGTGAGGATGTGGGGGAAAAGGCACACTCATACATTGCTGGGGGCACTGCAAATTGGTAAAGACAATATGGAAAGCAGTATGGAGATTCCTTGGAAAACTGGGAATGGAACCACCTTATGACCCAGCTATCCCTCTAATCGGTCTATACCCAAAGGACTTAAAAACAACATACTGCAGGGACACAGCCACATCAATGTTTATTGCAGCACAATTCACAATAGCTAAATTGTGGAACCAACATAGATGTCCTTCAGTAGATGAACAGAGAAAGAAAATGTGGTTTATATACACAATGGAATATTACTCAGCAGTAAAAGTGAATAAAATCATGGCATCTGCAGGTAAATGGATGAAGTTGGAGAATATAATGCTAAGTGAAGTTAGCCAATATCAAAAAACCAAATGCAGAATGTCTTCTCTGATATAAGGAGCTGATTCATAGCAGGGTAGGGAGGGGGAGCATGGGAAAAATAGAGGAAATCTAGATAGGGCAAAAGGGTGGGAGGGGAATGTGGGTGCAGGGGTTAGAAATGATGGTGGAAAAGATGGACATCATTTTCCAAAGTACATATACAAAGACATGAATGGAGGGAATATACTTTGTATACAACCAGAGACATAAAGAATTATGCCCTATATGTTTAATATGAATTATAATGCATTCTGCTGTCATATATAACAACTTAGAAAAAAAAAGAAATAATATATGTAACATGTAACAAACTATTTTTCAAACCTTATAATAAAAAATGAGGAAAATCCATGAACAGATACTTTGGAGGAAAATAAACTTGAATATCTGATAATAATATAAACACACACTCAACTATATCAATATTTAGGGAAATACAAATTAAAATTTGATTGAATGATTCAATTCTAATAGATTTACAAAATCTTAAAAAATAAATAAAAATAAAGGCCGATGTTACATTTTAGCAATGTTATAGAATGGGATGTTTTATTTTTGCAACAGAAATTGAAGTTGAACTCAGCACTTAAAAATTGAGCCACATTCGTAGTCCAGTCCATTCTTTAATTTTTGTACATGGCCTTGCTAAATTGCTAAGCCTAGTTTTGAACTTGCGATTCTCCTGCCTCAACTTCACAAGCTGCTGGGATAACAGTCCTGCACCCAGCTAGAACAGAAATTTTAATACTTAATTCAGTCACTATAAAAAACAACCTGACATTGCTTATTTTGCTTAAACTTTTATATATTTGGTGATATAGAATTTCATTGTGTGCAAACTCTGAATTGTGGATTATCTGAGCCATATGCAAGAATGTTTATAACAATTTTAGTAGTAACAAGTACTTGAAAAATTTAAGTATATCAACAGTAAGATGAATCAAACCAGTGATATGCTACCCAACAATGTTATACCCTAAAGCAGTGAAATAAAACTAGGGATAAAGCAGGGCCTCTAAAGAAATGGGAAGGAAGAAAACTTTAGTGCAGGAGGGTCACCTCTTTCTGATACTAGAGGATGGCTGGGGAAGCTGAGTGCTGTTGCAGTAATTTAGTTACTTGTAATTCTGCATCTGGAGGAATTCATAATTTCTAGTTTCATTTTTAGTTTGTGGGATAAGTTGGCCATGTAAAAGGGAAAGAATAAAATATTCGTACAATATTTGTGGACTGCTCATCCAAATCCTGTTTGCATCTCTTTCTGGACATCATGGAATCTGAAATGCCTGTTGTTTTGTGGTTCAGTGGAACCAAATGGCTATTTTTGGACAATGGCTTTGAGCAGAAATGGCATGTGTCACCTCCAAGCTGGACCTTTGTGCTTGAATCCCACCTGTACCTAAACATGTACACCTTCCTCTAAATATGTGGAAGAATATGTCAAGGTGGACACCATGCCAGCTGGCCCTGATCCATGAGAGATCCTTGATCCTTGATCTATGAGGAGCACAGCCTCCAGCCAAACTGCTCTGGATATATAGAGTAAGTGAAAAATAAATATTTGTTCTTCTAAATCACAGACACTTTAAGACAGTTTGTTATTTGGTGTGGTCTACTGACACAGTTTGAGATTGGTTTGGGCTGGTGTTAAATGCTTTCTGCCACTCAGTGAATTAAACTTAAGAGATGTGAGCATATGATCCATTTGGTGATGGAAACTGATCTTCAGTTTACCTATTTTAATGTTTATAAAACTTACAAGAGAACCAGGGCTACTTTGTTTGTTGTAGGAAACATTTGGTTTGATATCAGCAAACTTTGTGTTTATTTTATTGGCTTTAAATGATTTTCAATACTGTTAAATATCGATAAATGCTTATTACAGATGGTTTTCTTAAATTGGCATTGTCAGAAGCAAATCTTGAGGTGAGGATTCATAAAAGTAATTGATACACCTGAAACAACTGTGGAGAAGTGAGGATTAGGTCAGGCAAGGAGAGATTTTTTCCTAAAGAAAACTGTACCAGTTTGACAGTGACAAAGACTATCATTAATGAATGAATTTGAACAAGTTTTTCAAATTGACAAGTGATTTATTTTCACATTTTAAGGTAGAAAGCTGATGGATACATAAACATCATTCAAAACATGTAAGTAATGTTTTAATAACATGAAGGTGAAAACATCATTATAACTCTGAGAAATCATCACCTCTCCAAATTCTTTAAAAGTTTAAGCAAATATTCATTTGAAACTAATATATACAAATATTATCAAGATTTGACTTCCTTTTTCGTGCTAAAATTTGTAACCTCCTCATTTCATTTTGAAGGGAAAAATATCTTTAGAAAATTTTCTAATTCCTTCTAGCAAATATTTTATGAAGTTTCTATTTCATAAATTTATGGTTTATGCTTTAGTAAAATGATACAATGTCAGGCATTGTCATTTTAATGTCTAATTATATTTAGATATAAATTAAAATTAAATGACATATTATTCCTTAGAATATTTAAGGATTTTAAAATATTTTTGTACCATTACCTAAAACCTTTGCATAGGTGAAGCCTATTTTAGAATAATCTTCTAATATACAAAACAGAATACACAAGATTAAAAAGAAAATAATACAATGTACTACTAGCACATAGCTCTTGGAGGGATAATTTAATGATTCCAGATTAAGAAATTAGAGAATATGGTTTCCATTAAAATGCTGGGTTTGGTAGCATACTCCTGTAATCACAGCAGCTCTAGAGGCTGAGACAGGAGGATCCTGAGTTCAAAGCCAGCCTCAGCAACAGTGAGGCACTAAGCAACTCTGTTTCTAAATAAAATACAAAATAGGTCTAGGGATGTGGCTCAGTAATCCAGTGACCCCGAGTTCTATCCCCAGTACACTAAAAAAAAAAAAAATCCATTAAAATATCATTATTTTCACATGCATATCAATTTATTGGAAAGTAATTTTTTTTTCTTTTCTTTGGTGGTGTATGTCAAACCCTGAGTATTGAGAATGTTATGCAAGTGATCAACAACCATTCCCCAGCCCCAAATTTCATGTTTTAATGTTTAATGTGTATAAATAACATTTGTATGATATGTAAGTGATATTAGTTCAGTGTAAAATTTTTTATAGAACCTAATTAAGAAATTATTAATCCTAACACAAACAGGTGAGTCTTATCAATGTTTCATGTACATACTTCCAGAATGTTCATACCTCACTTCATTTATATATATATATATATATATATATATATATATATATATATTATTTAGTTGTTGATAGACATTTATTTTGTTTACTTACATTCGGTGCTGAGAATTGAACCCAGTGCCTCACACATGCCAGGCAAGAACATTACCACTGAGCCCCATCCCCAGTCCCCCTCACTTCACTTTTAAACTGTGATATCACTAAATATATTATTTTATTTGTTTATTTTTCGAAGTGATATATTGTAGTACTTTGCACCTCATTTAATAATTGTTTGATATTTTAGCTATGAATAGTAAAATGTTGTTGATAGCTGTTGAAACTTCAGGCTAACTTTTCCACTGATAATGCTGTGATGAGTATCTCTAGAGATATTATCTGATCACCTTATTTTTTCTTGTAGCTTATTTTATACACATGAATATGTTTTTAAAATACTGTACAGCACTGGTATATAATTAAATTAGTTTTAAGGCTTTTGCAATGCTTCATTATCTATTTGTACATTTTAGTACTAGTATCTCACTATATTGTTGCTTATTTGTGATAAATTTTAACATTTTGGAAAAATAAGACCCCCACCATCATTTCTACTTTAAAATGAACTTTGGTTTCTTATCAATTGTGGTTTAATAAACTATCTAGGAATGGTATTAAAATTTTTGTGGTGATTTTAATAGGTATTAATACAATATAAATTCAGTAAGTAATTTAACTTATTGAAAATTCACTTTTATCATTAAAATTTAATGTCAAAGTTTCTTGTTAGGATAATTCATCAAATGTTGACACATTTATTGCTATCATTAAAAGGCATTATATTAAATTTTTATCTGATTTATGTTGAAATATTAGAAAATTGCTTATTAAATTTCAATAGCTTATTGGTTGATTCTTTTGTATTTGTTAGTAAATGTCATAACATCTGTCAATACTAACAATGTTTTCTTCCAGGGCTTTTCTTGACTAGTATATAAGGAACAAGGCTAAATAACAATGCAAGAGTATCTGTTGTTTTGTTCTTGACTTAAAGGAAAACATACTTAATGTTTAATCATAAGTGTTGTGTTGCCTTGGATTTATTACATCTTAGCACATTAGGTTATCATCTTAGTATATTTCTTTAATTGTAAACTGCATTACATTTCCAGAGAAAATCCTATTTTTCCTCAGGGTATTTCCAATATAGCTAAATTCCACTTGCCAATATTTTATTGAATGATTTTAAAATCTTTATTTGTATAATAATTTTAGTAGATTTTTAAATTTATGCTTTTTTGCCTTTGGTATAAATGATGCTAAATTTTATTAAAACAGGTCAGCAGGTAGAGATAATTTCCTCATTTATGGAATGTCAGATGTATTAAATGTCTGAGAAATATAACGGACCATGTGTTGGATATGGCCAAAAGGGCAGAAGTATTGAAATTGGGATAGGTCAGCTAAGGAAGAAAGAATAAGTAGTAGGGAGAATGAGTATTAATGTAGAATCAGTTTTATTTTTTTGGGGGGGGGTATCAGGAATCAAACTCAGGGGCACTCGACCACTGGACCACATTCCAGCCCTTTTTCGTATTTTTATTAGAGACAGGGTCTCAATGAGTTGCTAAGTGCCTCACCATTGCTGAGGCTGGCCTTGAACTCATGATCCTCCTGCCTCAGCCTCCCAAGTGCTGGGATTACAGGTGTGCGCCACCACACCTGGCTTTCTAGGACTTACCATCTTGTTAACTAAAAGCTTTAACACTTTCACTAGTATTTTCCCATTTCTCACTCCCCCAGCTCCTTGAAACCACCACTGTAATCTTTAATTCCATGAGTTTGACTGTATTTGAACTTTAAGTGGACTCATGTCCTTCTGCATCTGGTTTATTGCCCTTAACAGAATGTCCTCTAGGTTCATATGTTGTACTACGATGGCATGATTTCCTTTTTTTCTAAATGCAGAATAATATCTCATTGTATGTATATACCACATTTTTGTTTGTCACTCCTCCATCCGTGGACATTCAGATTATTTATATGTCTTGACTATTGTGAATAACATTACCATGAGCATGAAGAGGCAATTAAATTTTTGAAATTCTGATTTCAATTCCTTTGGATATATAAAGTACTCAGAAATGAGATTGCTGAATAATATGATTGTTCTAGTTTTAATTTTTTGTGAAAACTAAATAGCAAGTGCTCACAAACATGTGAAGGAAAGGGAACCCTTGTATATTGTTAGTGGGAATGTAAATTGGCAAAGCTATTATAGACACAATGATACCTCTCTCTCTCTCACATACACACACACATACACACACACATACACACACACACACATATTGGTTATTTTTCATTATTATGGGAAATGGACTTGTCTCTAAAAAATCCTTCCTGATTTTGAGCTCCTTGACTGATATCTTGTGGTACAACAAAGGGCTTTTATACTTTCAAAGATAACTGATTCAATGACATGCTAAGTTTCATGTATCTCATTTATAATAGATTATTTTTCCCAAAATTTTTGTTATCAACAAGAGAACAAATTACACAAATTCACATGGTAACAAAAACAAAAGTGCATTTTTTCAAAAAGCTTTTATACTTCAAATAATTTCATACAATTTTTTCTTCACAAGTATTTGTTAATATTGAATTAAAATTTTCTATTGACTCACGGAATATTCAGTTCTGAAGACATTATATAGCTATTTTACCATATATCAGTTATGCCTAGATTTTTGTGCTACCCCTCACCATGTCACACAAACTATGATGACCATCAGATAGAACAGTCTGTGTTATCACATACATTGTGTGTAAAATTTTATTTAAAATATGATTTTCATTTTCCTGGAAGGTGCTGCCTCATTGTGGACAGATTAGGAATTACTGAAGTTTGATAAGTGATTAGTTTTTGCAAATACATCTTTATCAAGTTTTCCATATAAATTTTCTGCTTAATTTATTAAAAAATAGCCACCCATGGTTATAAGAAATGTTTTAAAAGATGGTCTTTCCTTTTGAGAGAACTACTTAAATATGATAAATATTTAAGTTCCAGTATCTAATGGACTTTGTTTCGTAAAGTGTTTTTAAGGTATCAGGATAAAGTAGAGGTAAGATAAAGTAACTTATAGTCCCTTAAATAACTTAGTACATTTAATCTGTACCACTACACATTCAGGATGCAGCTATTAATCATAAACTCATATCTTCAGATTAAATTTTCGTTTTTACATTATCTTGATTGATTTTAAGGAAGCCAGTAGTGATCCTAAACAGCGAAGATAAATTAAATTACACTATTTGGGACAATTTAATCAGAGTGAGTTTTACAAAAATTTGACTCTTGTAATAATAATGAAGATAATAATTCAATAAATGACAAAACTGTTATCTAATACATTTCTTGTTTAAATATCATCATTCATAACATCAACATAATTCTTCTCAGACTGAAAATACATCCAGATACACAGTAAGTCACTCTATGAAATTAGATCTATGTCATAGAATTGTGACTTTTTACAATCCATTCTTCCTCCATCTTATCTCCACAACATGTATTTATAGATATAAACATTCCTTTCCACCCCATCTTGTCGTCTTCTTATTCTCTAGATTTATAATTGCAGATTTCTTACATAGTATTGCATTATGAAAGTAAGACTATGCAGGAAGTCAGGAAACAAAGACTGTCCCACAAACACCTCCAATTCAATGTGTATGCTTTTGAGTTTCACTTTGATATTTACTAGATTACTCATTTATTTTTACCAAAGGACATTAAACTAGGTAATTTTTTTAGACTCCTTTTAAAATTATTTAAAATTATTTAAAATAAATTATTTAATTATTTTAACATTATTTTTTTAAAGTTCTTTTGCAGTTTGAGTTCTGTGTAATTTTATTCAAATGAACTGTATCTGTATCTATTCACTTCAATCATGTTCAAACCAAAGAACACTTAGGAGTACTTTGCATAGACAAAGTTACGAGCACCATAAAGCCAGAGACCAGCTTTGTGAGGAAGAATAAAAAATGTTCTTAATGACTGATTTGTAGCTTCAAAATCCTACTTCTCTTCCATTGATTTTTGCCATCAGAACTGAGGTAGACACTAAAATTTGTGCAGTTAGAATTAAGTAATCTTGGGCATCTCTTCCTCCTTCCCAGCAGTTCTGCAATAGAGCATATGCCCTCCTGCACCGGTGCCTGCCAGGACCTGACTATTCTGGGCAATGCTGTCTGCCCAGTGCATGTCTTCACCTTCTCATTAATATGCCAGCCTCTTTATTTTTCACTTTCTCCGTACCTTGTTCTCAAATAACCTTTCTGTTGAATGTGGAACTAATAAAATTCTAAATGAATCCTTATCAAGAAATAATTTTTTGATACTTAACTGTTGCAGTTTGCATTCTTCATTTAGTCAAACCAGATGAAAATCCCAACTCTTCACTGAAAGAACAGATTTCTTTCTCATTTTAATGGGGACATTCATGCAAACCTAATAGTTTTGTGAGAACTAAATTATTAAAATGTAATTTGTATAATTCTCAGTGGCCCTAATGTGGCAATAACCCAATAAATGTGGGAGTTAATTATAATTCTAGTCATTACTATTATTTCAATTTAGAGCATTTGAGAGGTAAGAAACTTTGAGTTTTAGGAGCTTCTAAATGGTCTCAGTATTATGCTGCTCTGTTCCCACACAAATTTATATTCACTTGTGTATGTTAGGATGTTTCACCACTAGTCCTATAGGAGACTAATCTAAAGTAAGAAAAGAAAATTAGAGCGAATTTGGAAAAACATTGTGTTTAGTAGACTCATTTGGAATGTTCAGGTTCTTGCTAACTTGTTAAGGAAGCAGAAAGCCTCCAATAAATAAATTATTTATAAAAAGATGAATGCATAACATCTCTTAATAGCAATCACAGTAAACATGCTTTAGGAGAGGCTGGTATATAAATTATATAAAAGCCATTACTAAATCACTTAGCTCTTGTTGAGATCATCAAATGAATAAACATTTACATTTGATTATAGTAGAGATTACAATCTTTTATAATAGAGACCTGTGATTATTTTGTAAATAAATTTATATAAACAATTTATGCATTGTTTATTTTGAAACATTCACTTCTTATGAAGAGCTTTGTTTTTTAAGATGATAGAGATTATAGAAATAAGTAGCTTCTACAATTTTGCCATGAAATACATTAAATGTGACTATATAAAAACAAAATGGTAAAAATATTACTTGGCAAAGATCACCTGGATGTGTGAGTTTGTAGAATTTTGTAGTCAAGAAGTAGAAATTCAATTTGATCTATTTGACTCACTGTGGGAATAATGTGTAACGTGGGAATCAATGAAGAATGACTACTAAGATTTGAGAAAAGCAGTGAGAATGCTAGACTCCAGACTACCTGGAGTTCTTTCCTGCCACTATGACTTTCCTGTCCTTTTAAAACTTTGGCCTCACTCTATTTCAGTATGAAGTGCCTTCCTCTCTAGGCCAGAATACACTTCACTGAGAGCTCTTGAGCTAAGCAGTTTACAATTCTGGTCAAGAAAAAAAAAAAAAACACTTTTACAAACCCAGTTCTAGAAATCCCAGGATAAATCCTCAAGGTTCAGAGAAAGACAGGTGTCCCTGATCTGAGAGAGCAGATTCAGTGGACAAATGTGGTCATGCCCACAAAACTCATCATGAACAGAGTCCAGAAAAAAAGAGTTGATGGAGAATAGTCCATTAGATGTTCATTGTACTTGAATTAGGTATTATTCACTAGAAAAATGAGCGTAAACACTTTTTAATGAATATTCTTAAAGGTCAATATTGTATAATAATCTCTCCTTTAAGACTGGGCTAGCTTTATGTTAATCTGCTAATTTTGTTGACTGGTGAAAGTCTAGAAATTCTCCATACTTTCTCAGAGTTTTGCAGTTTACAAATTGTAGCTTCTCTCTACCTCTGTCTTTGTGCTTTTGTATCTGTTCATTTTTGTTGATTTGAACAGGAAGCCCAGGCTGTCCATGGTTTTAGGAGGTGGGGGAGCAATCCACTGACAGATCTCTATGTGTGTGGAGTGGAGATCATTAGGATTGAACCCAAGGTGTTGTTCTACCACTGAGCTACAGCCACAATCATTTTTATTTTACTTTGAGACAGGTTCTCACAAAGTTGCCCAAGCTCACCTTGAAGTTAAGAACCTCTGACTCTTCTGCCTCCTGAGTCCCTGGGATTACAGAGGTGTACCACAGCATCCAAAAAAGGTTTGAGCTGTTGTAAGAGTCTGTAGTGTAAGTGGTAGGAAAGGCTCCAGGTGCTGAGTGTAGGCCCCCTGTCCCTGGGTCAACATCTCTAACTCTTTTCTCTCTCTTTCCTTCACCTGATAGGAGAGATTATTTTTATGTTTATGAGCAGAGCATTCTGTTTTCAACCACATTTACTCCCACAGAACTTCTTAATTTTTTCTAATAATGTTAATTTTTCTTCCTAAAGGAAGAAATCAGAAGTGAGAGCTTGATGAATACAGACATGGAAGGTGGCACTAGGCAGGTTAGTCCCCCCTCCTGGTTTTTTCTTTCTTTCTTTTTTTTTTTTTTTTTTGTGTGGGGGTGTAGACAGCTCCTTAAAATAAGCCATGTTATATATTTCTCTGCGAATTGGTTATTATTGTTATCATTTAAAGCAAGTCTTGTTGAGCTCCTACTGTGTTTAAGGTGGTGGATCACCACCCGACCGAGTTTCCTCCTACACCAGGTTTACAGTTAGGGAGGGGTACAAATACCAAGCAAGCAAACAGACAGACAGGCAGATGTGAAAGTTTATTTATTTCATACTTATATAATATACATTATAACATAAAACAACTATTTGTTCTTCATAAAAAAAATCATTTGAGGGAATATGTGTACTTAGCTCTGCTTGGTAAGACTTTTACATACACAAAACTCCACAACTGTAGCGTGATTTAGAACACACCTTGGGAATGCTTAGAAAGGAAGACATCACCTGAAAGTCACAGAAGACTTCATATAGAAGTGGGTGTTCAACTTGTTCTTTATTTGTTTGTGGTTCTTTGTATTCAACACAGGATGTTCCTTAGATTAGACTAGTGCTCTACGACTGAGCTGCAGCTCCCATTCCTTACTTAGGTTTTGAAAAATGGATATAATTTTAACAGACTAGGATGCAGAGGTTTTCCATTCAAGGGGAGAACTGCAAATAAAAAGAGGAAAGTAAATTGGCAGTGATGTGGGGTACAGTGAGGTACTGAATTTAGCTAAAGCAATATAGGCTACAATTAGGAAGTGGTGAGTAATAAGGAGAACAAGGTTTGCCCAGGTAGATTAAAGGGAATTTAAACACCAGGCTATTAGGTAACATTAGTATTTTATTAATTATATGAAGTAGCAATTAAACATTTTGAAAAGAAGGGTGATGTGACTGGACTGAAATAGAAACCTGAACTTTGGCTTATTCCTAAAATGGTTTATGAAATGATGAAAATATTAATTAAAATAGAATATTTTAAGAACTCATGGCATGGCTTGGGAATCAGTTAACTTAATGTATTTTTTTTAAACCCTCTTAATTGGTTGAATAAAAGATTGATTCTTTCAGGACTTAAGCTTCAACACCAAAAAGGTTATATATACAAAAAACTTCATATTTTTGTAATAATCACATTAACTCTCTTTTAAGTAATCTTTTAACTTGCATAATTATCAGATGTCTTCCACTGGGATCACTCTTCAAGTCTGTGTGTTGGAGTTCATGTTCTTTAACTCAAGTGTAAGATTTTTGACAATCTTACACTTTCTGTCACAAGTACAAAGGGGAATTATTACACAGGTACATTCATATAAGAGTGCAATGGTAACATCTATTTATAAATCTTGATTTGATCTTTTATTATAATTTTATTATGACATAAAATACATATAGCATAATATTCCTATAGTAAAATATATACTTTTATTATAGCAAAAATTAACTATACTACCTCTGCTTACAAAGACCTAAAGTATAAAGTTCAATGAATGTTGTAACATTTTCTATAGTATCTTAGTGGCATCTTCCTTAAGGACAGGGCAAAATCGGTACAGCTTATGGTGGTCCACCAACAATATGCTGCCCTCAGCAATGCTGATTGGGAGCCCTATGAACTAGGCTACGGTCCTTGACAGGATGTGGAAGTCTAACTCATCCATGGAAGCCTTCCCAAAGGCGACTGTTCTGTCCCATGTCTTCCCCTTGGCCACCGTGGCTTGCTGGCCTTGGGTAAGTCCACCTGAAGTGCTAGAGAGGCAGCCAAAGACAGGTAAGATCTTCAGAGATAAGACAACATAAGACAGGCACACTCTCGAGTAAGATGGACTCCCATCAACAGAAAAGGGAAAAAGAAATGTTGGGGACATTAAGAACACGTCAGCCAAAAATATGACTTCCTGATATATGGACTTGGCCTAGCCCAGGGGTGTTGCCCTGATATATGATGAAAAATCAAACCACCACAAGGATAGGCTAAAGGCTGTTCCTCCATTTTTGTGATTGAAAATAGATTTCTTTTACATTTAAAGTACATATAAATTCCTTAGAGTAAAAAGTACTTCAGAGTTAACATTCAGCCTTGCCTCCCTCTTTTCCCTGCTTCTAGGTTTTATAAACAACTCCTATAAATGAAAAACAATAGTGCTTTGGAATCCCAGACAGAGAAAGTTAACTTTTATCAGACAGCCTGAATGGTGTGCATAGAAAACAGTTTCAGAAAATCCATGAAAAATAAATTTTTACCCAGACTAATTAGATAAAAAATGACAAAATTATAATATGCCCAGACAATCCCGTACAGGGCCTTGGGAAGGTGTAAGTGACTTCAAAACCTTGAAATATATAAAAATAAGAAATTTAATATGTCTATAATGTAATCTATAAATTAAGTCATGTCTGTAGTGAAATCACAAAAGAAAATATAAACTATCTGTACTGCCAAAAATTATGCTTAAATACCTACAACAAAGTGAAAGTAAAGAGAGAAGATTTAGCAGCCTAACTCGTTGTCTGTGTGTGCTGATTTCTTCCGCCACCGGCTGACTCCTTTACTTCGTGCTACATTGAGCGCTGGTGTAGCAATCCCCGGCTGACAGCCCACTTTGGCAGCCCCAGATAGATCGTGCTACATTGCACCTCTTGCCGAGTCCACCACGGATCCCCGCAAATCAAAGTTTTTACAAAATGAATATAGCTATGTATGTAACCACCACCCAGATCAAGATGTAGACATTACTGGAACCCTAAATGCCTTCTCATCTTTATCCCCCAGTCACTAATGTTGCCATACAAATATAACCATTACTTTCACTTCTATCACAAAAGAATTATTTAAATTTTTTTCCGTCTTTAGTTTCATATATATATATGGAATACTTTTGAATGCACTTTGATTTTTTTTTCACTCAACACAGACTGCAAGTTACACCAATGTGGGTACATGTAGCACTAGATTTCTTTTTGTTATTTTCTTTTCTATATTTATGGTATTATAAGGATACACCAATGATGACTTAATTATGATGTGATTGATTGTCTTAAATATTGCTTATGGATTTCTAATATTTATAAAGCTCTTAAAAGCAGTCTTATGTTTGTCAGAGGCTCTGACAAGCACAGGTGCAAGCAGAGACAGCTCAGAGTCCAAATGTAGAAGAAGTATCTTATCATAAGCTCCTCACTGCAGATAGCTGAACCTTGGTCACTACGTCCTCATGTCTTAAACACTCACTGCATTTCCTCTCCCACTCTGCCGCTTGTTTTTCAATACTTATCAGTGTGTACACCTTTTTAGTACCTGAAAACATGTGGGTATTTTTTAGCTTAATCAGGCACATTAGATATAGGCTTATAAGTTCAAAATATGCAATATTTTCTTTAATTTAGAGCTATAATAAATGTGTCTAGGACTGAATGTATGCAGCCATAGGTTTCTAAAAATTAAATCCATTCCAAACTACTGTATAGCTGTGAAGAAAAAAAAAATTAAAAAAACATGACTCAGTTTATAGATATCTTGTAAATAATAGACATTTATTAAGAAAAATAGTCTAGAAGTTACTATGATAAATTAATCTCAAGTGACCTGATGTAAAACTGTGGAAAAATACTATATCTCTGCAATAAAATTTTAAATTGCAAACACATATAGGAAAATTTAAATATATTTCATTTAAAAATATATATATTATGCACCTTTTAATGAAAGACTGAAGAAACTTTAAAAAATGAAAGCTCTGTTTATTGAATGTAACTAAAACAAGATACAAAGGGAAGTTATGACAAAGTAAAGAGACCAAACAAATATTTTCACTATAGTTAACTCCACAATCACAAGGATGAAAGAACAATTTGTTTCCGGCTTGCAGCAAAGGCAGACCAAAGTTAGCCAGATTATCACAGAAATGCCAATCTGAACACCGGAGGCTCTGGATATGGGACTGGAGGGCTTGAAATGAAGAATCTAAGTCTAGTGCTTTAAAAACTCATAATTTCCAGTGCCTTTTGTATGATTTCAATTAAAACCCACTTCAGGAATCTTCCTGCCACTTGCTTTATAGAGTTGCTGTTACAAGCTTTTTAAATTGTCTGATATTGGGCTATTCTGAGCATATTCAAGTTCCAGCTCTCCAGGTAGGAGAGCTTGTGTATAAATTATAGATTAAAGCTAAGTCATTTTTAAGGTGTCTTCAATAGAAAATTGGTTACATTCGTTGCTCTCAAAAATTTATGACATTATAAGAAACAAATTTATGAGGACACTAATTCAGGAATTTGAAATTATTTTTTCCAAGTTGTTATTTTTATGTATCTATTCCAATTTCCTACTCACCCACCATGGTGAAAATGTACTGATAAGCATCAGAAAATTGGAAATCATTATGGAAAGGAGAATCATATTTTAACTAACTTCATTTCCATAAATAGAACTTATTTGAGTGAAGTACAGAAAAACAGGTTTTGCATTGGCAATAGAGACAAATGAGTACCTTTACATCTGGGTAAGTAAATACACTTAGATTCTTATATATTTAAAATTTTTTCTAATTTACTTTTATCATTCAGAAATAGAAGAAAAAATTTAAAAACATGACAATATTTTCCTCTTTATATTATCATTATAGAAAAATCCACTTGGAACAACAACAATAACAAAACAGCTTAAAAAATGTTTCTAAAAAAAGTGAGAAAAAAAAAACATTCAGCATTTTAGAATTTTAAAATCTACTGTTTTTCTTCTACTTTGTAAAAAAAAATTCTGCATATTAATTATCTACAATACTGGGTTTCATTGTGGCATATCCATACATGCAAATAACAATTTGATCAATATTTCCTCTCAGTAACTCCCCACACTCCTCCTTTCTCCCTTCTCCAATTCCTTTCCCCTACAATAATGGTCTCCCTTGTATTTTCATAAAAATACTTTTTTCCTTTTAATTTTGGCTTAAATAAATGATAGAAAACACAAGACATTTTTATTTCTTTATCTGGTCTATTTTGCTTAGCATGACGCTGCCAACTTTTCTCCACTTTCCAGTAAATGACATAATTCCATTCTTCTTTAGGGCTGAGTACAACTCCACTGTGTATGTATGTATGCCACATTTTCTTTATCCATTCATGTGTTGTCAAATGCCTAGGCTGTTTTCATAACTAGGCTATTTTCATAACTATACTATTGTGTGTTGGATGCAATAAACATTGGAATACATGCATCTATTAAGTATGTTGGCTTTAATTCTTTCATATAAATATTAAGAAATGAGAGAGCTGGATCATATGGTAGCTTTCATTTTTAATTTTTTGAGAAAACTCCATGCTGATTTACATACTAGCTGTAATGTGTTCACATAAAATAATTTACATTCTCGTGAGCACTGTGTAAGTTTCCTTTTCCCCTTCATCCTCTCCAGCATTTATTGCTTACTTGTATTCTTGATAAATATCATTGTGACTGGACTGAGATGTTTACTCTGTAGTTTTGATTTGTATTTTCCCTGATGGCTATAGCTGCTAAACATTTTTTTTTCATATAATTGCTGACCATTTGTACTTCTTCTTTTGATAAGTGTCTGTTTACTTCATTTATCCATTTATTGATTGGGTTATTTGTTTTCTTTGGTGTTGAAACTTTTTGGTTTCTTTTAAATATACTTTGGTTATTAGTCCTCTGTTAGAGAATAACTGTCAAAGATTATCTGCCATTCTGTAATGATTTCTATTTGTCTTTCTAATTGTTTCATTTTCTGTGCAGAAGCTTCTTAATTTGAAGACATCCCATTTATTGATTCATGGTATTATTTCCTAAGCTATAGGCGTCTTATTGAGGAAGTGACTGCCCATGCCTATATATTGGTGTGTTTAGGTTTTCCTCTAGCAGTTGTAAAGATCCTGGTCTTATTTCAAGGTATTTGATCCATTTTGAGTTGAATTCTGTGCAGGGTGAGATATTTATTTTCATTCTTTTACATATGGATATCTAGTTGTTTTAGCACCATTTGTTGAAGAGAATGTCTATTTTCCAACATATATATTTGGTATCTTGGTCAGGAATCAGATTACTATAGCTGTGTGAGTTTCTCTCTGTGTGTTCTATTTTGTTCCAATGATCTATGTATCTATTTTTAGCCAGTATAATGCTATTTTTGTTACTATGGCTCTGGAGTAAAGTTGGGTATTGTGATATCTACAGCTTTGCTACTTTTTTTTTTCTGTTTTATTTATTTTTTCTCAGTATTGCTTTGGCTATTCTAGGTCTTTTGTTTTTCCATATGAATTTTATGAACTTTTTTTAAGTTCTGAGAAGAATACCATTGGTATTCTAACCATAACATAGCATATATATATATATATATATATATATATATATATATATGTATATATATATATATCTACGAAAAAAATCACAGTATAATTTCTATAGGTGGAAAAAAATCTTCAACAAACTTCAACACAAATTCATGATAAAACCATGAAGAAATGGGGGTAGAAGAAATTTACCTCAACATCATAAAGGCTACATATGACACTTTCAATGCTAACATCATACTGAACGAGGAAAACCTGAAAGCATTTCCTCGAAAACCAAGAACAAAACAAGAATGTCCACTCTCATCACTGCTATTCAATATAAAGTACTTGAAATTCTAGTTAGAGCAATTAGGAAAGAGAATAAAGTTAGAGAGATACAAATAGTAAGGAAAGATGTCAAATTACTCCTGCTTGCATATTATATCCTATAGATGATCTGATACATAGAAGATTCTAAGATTTCTACCAGAAGACTGCTTGAGCTGATAAACAAATTCAGCAAAATAGACAAATAAAAGGATGCATAATGAAACATCAATAACTTTCTACATACCAATAATTAATCCACTGAAAAAGAAATCAGAGAGGCCATTCATGATAGCTTCAAAAATGCTTAAGAATAAATCTAAGCAAAAGGTGAAAGATCTCTATAAGTAAATTATGGAATACTGAAAACTGAAAATCATAGAAGACACCAGAGCGTAGTAAGATCTTCCATGTTCTTGGATAGACAGAACTAACATTGTTAAAGTAATCATACTAACAAAAGTGATCTACAAATTTATGCCATTCTGATTATAATATGTTAGTTTTACTTATAAATAAATGATATCAAATACAAATAATAACAAAACTATAAACAGGTTTTATCCAAATTTCCACTGAAATAGAAACAAAGTGTTAATGGTCATATATTTAGATATTTCCTCAAAATTCATTCTATAGCTAGTTTTTATATCTACTTTGATATGTTTTGGATTTTGATCTTTATTAGTATTTAATCTAGTTATCACAACCTTCTGGATTGTAGTTGTTTCTTATTAATATTTACATATGTTTTGCAATGTCTGACTATCCTCACAATGCTATTTATATAATAACCATTCTTATTACTACTTATCTTTTTGTGGTCACATAAAAGATCAATAAGTGGTTCTTAATTTTAAAATACAAAAATCTGTTTTTGCTACACTGTGTAGCCATTTTCTACTTTCAGTAAGTAACTACTTTCAGTAAGTAATTAGTCTATTAGCACCTATTCTTAGAGTATCTTAATAATATATGGACTGCTGAATACAAATAATTGTAGAAATTTGACTTTTATTTTACATATTTGTATATCATTTAGATATTCTTTTCAAAATTCAAGTATGCTGAATCATGTTTTATTTTTGTTAACACTGAATATTCCAACAATTGTTATCGAAGAATTAAATGGATTTAATATTAAATTGCAGCGAGAATTAAATTTCTAAGTTGTGTCAGTAGTACTATTTTGATTACACCAAAATCCAATTAATAACTAATAGTAGGTGGAAGACTTGGTAATTTAAATATTTTGTGTAGCAAGATCTTTCAGTGCAATGCTTATGTTATGAATCCATAATATTATTAACTTCCCATATCTTCAAAGTGTCAAGCTCCTGTGTCTTCTATTTTTCTGTTTCATTATCTTAAGAAGGTGGGTCTTAAACTCAGGGTAACAAAATCATGATAACAAAAACATGTTGTATCTCCAGGTGTAAAGAAAGCTGAATAAGTCAAAGGATCAAAGAAGTATGGTGGCCAACTCTATTGATTGAAAACAATCCACTTTTATTTTGTAGAGCACTGAGACCAATAATATTTACAAGTGTTTTTAAGTTTTTTCATGTAATATCAGATATTGAAAGCAGTGGTGCTCTATCACTGATCTGCACCATTAGGCCTTTATTGTATTTTTAATTTTGGGACATGATACCACTACATTGCCTAGGCTGACTTCAAACTTGTAATTCTCCTGCATTGTCCTCTTGAGTAGCTGGGATCAAAGGCATGTGTCACCATACCTGTCCACTATTTTATACTCTGTAGAAGAAGGAGGAAAAATAAGAAAGAGATATAGGCCTTTCTGGGTAGTCAACTTGCAGTATTTTCTCAAAGGGTATTTATATAAATTTTTTTCAAGACAACATCCATTTAAATTAAAACACTGGGGTGCTGAAGGCTGGCTTCAGCGGTGGGGAAAGGGTTTCTCACCTCGGAGCTGGTGAAAAGCGTTGGAGAATGGAGGGGAGGGGGTAAGGCAGAAGAAATTAGCACATAGACACGCAAGTCAGGATACTAAAATTCTCTGCATTTACTTTCTTTTTGCAAGCAATAAAAGCATTTTTTTTTTTGGCAGTATGCATTCTTTTGTGATTACACAAACAGTCACAAGACCCAGGGAAATAGCAATCTCTGTTGAATAGATTCTTAGACTTTGCTATTTTTTTTTTTTTTTCTAACATCTCAAGGTCCTGTCTAGACAAGAACCATATACATGATGTTTTGAAACTCCCTACAATCTTTTCATGCTTATCTGACCTAGCCTGGGTCCGGACTCAAACTTATGAATCTCCTGAAACCATTCCTCTGCACACCTGCTAAGCTAACTGATAAAAGTTAATTTTTTTTTGCCTGGTTTCAAAGCACCATTGTCTTTTTACAATAGTCTTTTTTGAACCCAAGGGCAGAGAAAAGGGAGGCCCAGCCAAATGTTAGCTCTGAAGGACTTTTACCCTAAAGAATTTGTATGCATCTATTTCAAACTACTCTGAAAGTAAAAGAAGTCTTTTTCAATCATAAAAGGACTCTTAAAGTTTTTTTTTTCTTGCTGCAAGTAATTATAACAAAGGTGGTTAATGGAAAGCATTTACTAAGCTGTTTCTTAACTAGAAGCTTGCTATGTAAGTACAAATTTAGAAAATGTTATTATGTTTCCAGCTTAGATTCCAATAAAATTATATATTTCCAGAATTAGTCTTATTCTAATTAATTGAAATAGCGACACCTGGCGGTCACATGTGTGAACATACATAGTTAGAGTTAACTCTTTCAGCACCGTGGTATCTTTCCATAAAAAAAGAGGGGTTATGTTCCATACCGTGCCTCTTTTTAAGGATGAGGGGCTTTGCCCAGCTCTGTGGCTTCTTTGACGGGGGGCTTTTTAGCCCGGCCCTGTCTCATGGAAAATGCCAGTAAGATGCCACACAGGGGGGCAAAATATCTCCTTCCACACATTTCGCCCACACCCTGTAATTTCTTTATATGTATATATATCCTCCACACATTCACACATATATATTCATATGAACATATTACACATACATATATTTTAATATCTGTATATGTCTTGTATATATACATATGTATATTTATTGCTACTTATATTATTTCATATACACATATATGGTGTATTTCTAATCTGAGTCTGAAAGCCTAAGAACCAAGGGAACTATAGTGTAAGCTTCATTTTAAGTCCAAGTCAAAGGTAAGAGAAGACTGATGTCTCAGCCTGAAGACAATAAGAGAGAA
Source organism: Tamias sibiricus (assembly GCA_025594165.1). NCBI lineage: Eukaryota > Metazoa > Chordata > Mammalia > Rodentia > Sciuridae > Tamias > Tamias sibiricus. Next base: position 81,624,326 of record CM046666.1, on the reverse strand, counting down.
CGAATCCTCCTATACTCCACCTTTGTCTTCTAAGGAGGCTTCCAATAGCCTGTATAAGGCCAACCCACATTGGAGAAGACAATCTACTTTCCTCACTATATCAAACCAAATGTTAATTTCAATCAGAAAAACCACATCCAGTCATATATAATAATTTTAACCAAATATCCAAGCTCTTTGTAACAGGCAAGTTGATATAAATCAGCCATCACACTTACTCACTCTAAGGAAAATCTCCTAGATGGAAAAGAAGTAGGAAAGCAAGTCTCTTAGCTAACAACTCTATAGCTTAAAGTAGAAGTTCAGGCACAACTGAGTTTTCCATTAAGAGAAGACATGGTACTGTTAGGTGAGAAGCCGGAGCAAAACACAAGACCAAGGAAAGCAAAGTCCTACCCATAATGGAGGGAAAAGGTAGAGGACTTTAGGAAAAAGTAGCCCTTCCAAAAAGCACTTGTAGCTTTGGATATAGAGAATAGTAGATGTCCAATAATTACAATATGAATGGGGCCAGTATTTCCTGGACAATGTCTATATTTTTCCACTTATAACTAATTAGTACCGCAGTGTATCTGACATGACTATTCACTCTGACCTTCTTTGTTAGTAACAGGCAAAGAATAAGTTCTTATATCCCACCAAACAGTTTGAATGAGTGTAAAATTCTAAGAAACAAAATAAACAGAACTTTAAATACAAGTATAATTGACCTTAATCATGCTAAAAATTTAATGGTAAACAAAATAAGATGCTATTTTTCTCATATAATTTAGCCAATCTAAAACACCTTAATCTTTTATTTTTAAAGTTGTTTTAGTACACAAATCTTCTATAGTTGTCACTTCTCTGATGCATTTCAAACCATGGAGACCTAGTGTTTATTGCAAATTGTTGTAACATGAAAATAAAAACTTGTTTCCTGCTATAACAAATCAATAGTCCATGATAACAAAAGCTGAGTTATTAAATATATACAAAATGCTTCCAGCCATTTAATGCCATTATAAGGCATATCTAAAAATGGAACAAAGTCTCTCTAACTATTCATATTAATTTCTTTCCATTATTTTATATATCCAGATCATAGGATTCAGGTCTAGATAGAGCAATTTAAGATCTTAGTGTAATTTATAACCTGTTATGTCCAACATTTTTAATAAGTTTTAATTATTCATATTAGATAGTGTCATCATGATATGGATAAACCAAAGATTCTTCCACTATTTGGGTTCTTTTTTTGTTTTGTGCTTTTTATTTTAAAATATATTTCTATAAGAACATTTTATTGTGTCTGCATTTGATACTGTGGGCAGTTGGCATACTTTGAATAAATGATAGAATGACAATGTAGAGCTGTTTTTTTCAGAGGATATTGGAAGGAAGTGGGTTTTTTTTTTTTGTTTGTTTGTTTGTTTTTTTGCTTTTTGTTTTTCTTTCCTATGCTCTCCCTTGTTTAGTAATGGCATCATGGTCTTTGGTTTATGCAGAAACTTTCAGTACCTATTTAAAATATTTATCTTACAAAAGTCTGCAGTTTCTTTGTAGACTTCCCTGTAAACTGTACTATTGCTCCACACCCAGGGGAAACTCATGTCTCCTGCAAAGCTAGAAAATAATTTAGAAGGTTAGTTCAATTCCTATATTCCTAACCTAGCCTATACAAGGATCAGAGAGTGAGCTTTAGCCATTCTCAATCTTGGAATTTGCTTTCATACAGTGGATAGAAGAATGACCTAAATATTCACATCTAAGTTTTATTACTTCAGCATAACCATTCACCATAAGAAATAACATGTGCATATTACCTAAAAGTTCTTTTGAATGTGAAAGTCTGAGTCAGTTATTTTACCTCACAATCTGACTTTGGACATTAGAATGGGAAAACCTCCATGTAAATTTCTCCCCAGGCTTACCATAAGGTGAAATTAGCGAAAACACTAAAAGGCTCAGCTCTCAACCAATGTTTGCTTCATTTCCACATTAAAAAAAATATGTATAGTGCTGTCAGCATAAGGAGGAAAGTCTTTTCTATAAATATCTCTGAGTAGCCATGTGCAGACTTTCAGTCTTTGCTAAAAATTAATGATGTTTCATTAAATGTTCACTAATTGTATGGTCAAATCAATGCAAAATATTTCATAGCCCTGAAATCTTTGTGACTTTTCATATTCCTTAATTCATTCCATACTCCTTAATTCTTTCTTTTCCCCCATCAAGTAAACATGAATTCCATTTCCTTCTATAGTAAATTTCCCAAATCCCTCCTAAATTTTGCCTCTGAAAACACTCTTTGGTACTTTCATTTAACATTTATTTTGTTATGTTGAAAGTAACTTTCTTTCTTTCTTTTATTTTTTATTTATTTTTTTCTTCAAATTTATTTTTTATTCTAAGTTGTTAGAAATTACAGCAGAATGTATTACATTTCATATTATACTTACAGAGCACATTTTTACATGTTTCTGGTTGAATACAATATTATAAGAATATAGGGAGGAGCATTACGAAAGCAACTTTCTATTTATCTATCTATCTAGATATATGCATGTATATACATCTATTCTTACTAAATTAATATAGTTATATATATATGCTATCTAAATTTTATGCTCATTTATTTTCATTAGTGTTTGAATCTTTTAAGAAATATAAATTGTTATTATATCATGCAGTCTTTTTTTTTTTTTTTTTTTTTTATGGTGCTGGGGACTGAACCCAAGACCTTGTACCTGCAAGGCTAGCACTCTATCAACTGAACTATATCCCCAATCCCATATATCATGCAGTCTTATTGTAACACAACACTTTAAAACTTCTATTGTTTATACACAGAAATGAATCAGAGTTCCCAGTATTTGAGTGGAAAATTGTATTTTGTATATTGATTTTTAGTAGGATATATTTATAAGAGCTGTACTTCTTACTTTTAAATTATATAGTGCTATAACTTTATCTTAAAACAGAAAACATTTCCTCTAAAAACAAAAGCAAGACAAGGATGTCTACTTTCACCATTCCTATCCAACGTAGTACTTGAATGCTAGCTGGAACAATCAGACAAGAGAAGGAAATTGAACAGATATAAATAAGAAAAAAAATGAAATTATCTCTGTTTGCTGATGACATGGTCCTATATTTAGAAGACCCAAAAATATCCACCAGAAGACCTCTAGAGTCTCTAAACAAGTTTAACAAAGTAGCAGAACACAAGATCAACATACACAAATCAGTCACTCTCTATACTTGATTAGTGAATCTGCTGAAAAATAAATTAGGAAAACTATCCCATTCATAATAATCTCAAAAACAAACAAACAAAGAAACAAAACCCTTAGGAATAAATCTAACCAAGGAGGTGAAAGACCTCTACAATGAAAACTATAGAACTCTGAAGAAATAAATTGAAGAAGAACTTAGACTATAGAAAGACCTTCCATGTGCTTCCATAGGCAGAATTAATACTATAAAAATAGCCACACTACCCGGAGCATTCTATAAATCCAGTAAACTCCCTAACAAAATTCCAATGACATTTTTTTACAGAAGTATAAAATACAATTCTAAAATTCATTTGGAAGAATAAAAGATCCAGAATAGCCTAAACAATTCTGAGAAAGTAGACTGATGCTAGAGACATTGAAATGCCAGACCTCAAATTATGCTATAGAGGTATAGTAACAAAAACAGAATGATTTTGGCATCAAAACAGACATGAAGACCAATGAAATATAATAGAAGACACAGAGATGATTCCACATAATATAGTCATCTGATACTCAACAAAGGTGCCAAAAACATGCATTGGAGAAAAGATAGCATTTGTAACAAATGGTGCTGCAAAATGAATATCCATATGTAGAAGAATGAAACTAGACCCTTAAATCTCACCTTGCACAAAAATCTACTCAAAGCAAATCCAAACCTAAGAAATAGACCAGAAACTCTCCAACTGTTAGAAAAAAAAAATGTAGGCCTAATGCTCCAACATATTGGCACAGGATTTGACTTCCTTAATAAGACTCTTAAAGTAGAAGGCGGCTGGGGCTGTATCTCAGTGGTAGAGCACCTGCTTCACACATGTGAGGCACTGGGTTCAATCCTCAGCACCACATAAAAATAAATACATAAAGATATTTCTTAAAAAATCAAAGAAATAAAATAAAGAATGAATAAGTTGGATGGTATCAAATAGGAAAACTCTGCACAGCAAAGCAACTAATTAAAAGCCTGAAGAGAATATAGAATGGACTTTGCCACATGCTCCTAAGATAGGAGATTAATATCTAGATTATAAAGAACTCAAAAAACTTACCACCAAAAAACCAAATAACCCAATCAAAAAAACTACACAGATATTTTGCAAATGAAGACATATAAATGACCAACAATTATATTTAAAAAAATTTCAACATCCCTACCAAGCAGGGAAATGCAATTCAAAATTACAATGAGATTTTATTTCACACTAGTTAGAATGACAATTATCAAGAATAAAATTAATAATAAATATTGTTGAGGATGTGGGCAAAAGGGTACATTCATAAATTATTGGTAGAACTGCAAATGTGTACAACTACTGTAGAGTAGTACGAGGATTCCTTAAAACAACTAAAAATGGAGCTATGCTGCTTTCCCACTCATTGGTATGTATCCAAAATATCTAAAATCAGCATATTATACGGATACAGTCACATCAATATTTATAGCAGTGTCATTCACAATAGCTTAGTTATGGAATTAGCCTAGGTTGTCACCAACAGATGAATGGATAAAGAAAAGGAACTATATATACCAAATGGAGTTCTATTCAGCCATAAATAAAAATGAAATTATGGCATTTGTTAATAAATGGATAGAACTAGAAAACATAGTGCTAAGTAAAATAAGACAGACCCCAAAAGTCAAGGGTCAAATATTTTCTCTTATATATGGAAGTTAGACCAAAATAAGGGAAAGGAGGATTCCATAAAGTTAGAAGAGAAATCAGTGGAATAGAGGAAGTGGATTGAGGGGGAGGGATGAGAAAAGGGAGGAACAGTGGAAGGAAAGTAACCCAACTTTCATATATGAACATACCACAATAAATTTCATCTTTATGTATGTCCATAATGCTTTAGTAAAAAACACATAAACAAATAGAAGAGAGTCCAGAACAGTAAAGAAAACTAAACATGGAAAGGGGCAAGAGGAGAGAAAGAGAAAATACTAAGAACTATTTGGAACAAATTATATTCCATGCCTGTATAATTATTTTAGAATGAGCCCTAATATTTTGTACAACACTAATGCATTAATAAAGAAGTAAATGAATTAATTCATTTAGGGGAAATTTTCTAGCCATAACTGAAATATTCTGATATGATGAAATAAATGCTAATAAATTCTTAAAATATTAATTTTATCTTTACTAAGTTAGACATTTTGGGATTATTTAACAAACACTCAAAACTTGTGAGTATATGAATATTTGGTACACAATTTTTAATAAGTGTACTTTACAATACTAGTATTAAAATTCAGGAATAATTCTTGAATAATATCATTAAAGCAAATATATACCTATATATATTGACAGTTTCACTAGTTATTTTCTATCCTATACATTTATGCTATTTAAATAACTTTCAATATATTCTCAACAAAAAAGTAATACAAATATTTACTAGAAAATTTTCATTTCAAAGCATAGTTTTATAACAAAAAATATAGAGTCATGTATATTTCTTGAATATATATGACATACAGAGTCATATATACTTCTTGAAATACTAATAAGTTACTCATCTTTAGTTAGCAATGGACTTATTTAAACAGCTTTGTTTTGTTGCTTCTTAATTCTTTGTTATTATCAAGTTGTTTTCCCATGGAAAGAAAAAAAAGAAGAGGAGGAAAATTGGCTTTGAACTCTTAGATCCATTCTATATAAAGATAGTAAAATTATTGAGTACCACTGATAGCATGAATAATACCAGGAATTACATATTTCAGAGGGAGTAGAAATCTTGTCCCAGTTGTTTAATTATATTTTTACATATCTATAAATTTGAAGTATTATATTTCTGGCATAGGATTATGTTCAATATGAGGGAATAAATGCAAAACAATGCCCCTGACTCCCCTTTTTCTTGATTTGGATCTAAAATCTTATGGCCTAAAATTCTTTCTCTAGCCCTAGTCCATTTTTTTTCAATTGATAGCAAATAGAATCTAACATAATTTCTTTCTAACAGATATTTTGTAGCTTGAAATACTGTGTTTTCCACTTTGTTAAGGACCAGCAGAAACACAGACTCTTAGATGACTGAACAGCAAGCAGTTTTCAGAAACTTGTATAAAGAGAGTAAATAGTATTGTTGCTCTTTCTGGGCATGGAGAGAAAAAGGTTTAGAGATTTTGACCTATTTTCCAGCAGATTGGAGTCTCCATGTTCCTTTTCTCCCTCTCTCTATACTTACTTCCCTTTTTTACCTTCTTCTTCTCTCTCTCCTTTCATTCCTTTCTTAATTTCTTTTCTTTTCTATTTTTAAAAATTACTGTATTAAGCACAACTTGCTTTAACCATAGTGTACTAAAAGGAACCCATTCTTTGCTCAGGAATATTTTTTATTTATATTATTTTATTTTTTAAATATTTATTTTGTAGTTTTAGGTGGACACAATATCTTTATTTTATTTTTATGTGGTGCTGAGGACTGAATCCAGTGCCTCATGCATGCCAGGTGAGCACTCTACAAGTGAGCCACAACCCCAACCCAAGAATCATTTTTATTGTAGGCCACCTCTGCACTCACTGAAATTCAGCCTCTGAATTACTCAGAGAAGGCTGGAAATAGGCCTGGTTTAGCCTGGGTGTGTAGTTTGGCCAGGTCCCTCATGTATCCAAATCTTTACCATCTAAATATAAAGGAGAAATTATTGTATTCCCTCCAACACATAAATTTCCTATAACTCTGAGATGATATGCCTGTAGAAAATATGTCAGCTTATTTTGATATACAGACTGGAAAATATTATTCAATTAATTCTCAGAAATAATGATAGTATATTTTTATTAATACAAAAAAAGCCCAGAAAACTTATTTTGTATATTAGACTAAGGATTGAAAATATGACAGGATTTTATACACCTAGGGACTTGCATAATGATCAATAAATGAATATGTAATGTAATTTTTTAAAGACATTTATGATTATGTAATTCTTTTTCAGAACTTTTTAATCAGAAGAAACATTATTTACATTTATACGTGGACACAACCACAACACACACACACACACACACACACACACACACACACACAAAAATCTATGATGTATCTAACCAATCTAACCATAGTCATTATCTACATGGCCATTGCCCTAACACTTTCTCTATATGTATATTATATACGTATGTATAAATATATGTGTGCAATGTATTTTATACATATTATGTGTACCTTATGAATATATATATATAAAACATATATACATTTCATATTGCTCATAAAAATGATCTCTATTAACTTTGTTCTTCTTGTAGATTGTTTTAGAGTGAGAGGATACTGTTCATGGCAATTTCATTTGAATTTAGATAAAGTTCTCAGTTGGGCACAGTTTATATCCAATTTGATCCCTCTTTCCTAGTCTGTAGCATTTTATTTCCTTTTGCTATTTTATTTCCAAATATCAAGTCATAGGAAAGGGTAGACTGCTACCCTTCTTTAGAGTGAGTTACTAGTGAGGCTAATAATAGTATTAATCAAAATGATTTATCTCTTTTTTTTTAATTTTTGGTATTAAAGATTGAACCCTGGGTGCTGTATAACTGAGCTATGTCCCTCACACATTTTAGTTTTTATTTTGAGACAGAGTTTCATTAAATTGTTCAAACTGGACTAAAATTGTGATCCTCTTGCCTTAGCCTCCCAAGTCTGTAATGATTAATTTTCAACATTAAAGAAAATATAAGGAGTGAAATCGCCATGATCCTCAAAACCTACAAGTAGTGCAAGTGTCTATTTCTCCATGAGTCATCTCTAAGAGAGCAATAGATGTAACAATTTTTTTGAAAAAAATCAATTAAAGATTAAAAATAGCACAGTTTATAAATTTTAAATATTTCACATAGAAATTATTTTATGTGTTATAAAAGAACTATATTTGTATTTTCAAATTAATTTTAAGGTACATAAAATCATGAAAAACATACATATTGATTCTATACCATATGTTTCAATAGATGTACACATTGTATAATATTTAAATCAGATTAAGAATATTTAGCTTTTCATATATTTATCATGTATTTATGGTGAAAACTATCAAAAGTCTTTAGTTTTTTGAAATATATAGTATATTATTATTATCTATGATCATTCTGTTTTGTAACAGCACAAGAGAACTTCTTGCTCCCACCTAACCATAACTTAGTTCCCAATGATCAATATTTCCCCATCGATCCCTTGCCCTTATCTCTCCAGTCTGTAGTATACAATTTTTCTCAACTTCTGTGAGATCAGTTTTCAGATATTCAATATGTGAGTAAGTTTTGGTAATTGTCTTTCTGTACCTGGTTTATTTCAATTAAAATAGTGATTCTCCCAGTTCCATTCATGTTATCATAAATGACAGGATTTCATTTTTTTTTTTTTTTTTTTTTGGTACCAGGGATTAAACTCAGGGGCACTTGACCACTTAGCCACATTCCCAGCCCTTTTTATATTTTATTTAGAGACAGGGTCTCACTGAGTTGCTAAGTGCCTCACCATTGCTGAGGCTGGCTTTGAACTTGTGATCCTCCTGCCTCAGCCTCCCAAGTGCTGGGATTATAGGTGTGCGACACCGTGCCCGGCTAGGATTTCATGCTTTTAATTACTGAAAAATATTCCATTGTGTGTATGTACCACATTTTCTTTTTTAATTTATAATGGTAGTATGTATTACAATTCATGATGCACATATATAGCATCTTTTTATATACAACTCTTTGTATACAAAGTATATAAGTACCATTCAGATCTTCAATCATGCATTTAGGATAATGATATCCATCTCATTTAACCACAATTTTTTTCCTTCCCCCCCCCTCCCTCCTCCCTTGCTCCCTCCCTTCCCCTCCCTTTCCTTTGACCATTCTAGTGATCCTCCTATGTACCCCCATTCAACAACACTGTGAACTAGCCTCCTTATATCAGAGAAAACATTCGGTATTTGGATTTTTGAGATTGACTAATTTCACTTAGCATTATATTCTCCAACTTCATCCATTTACCTGAAAATGCCATTATTTTATTCTCTCTTATTGCTGAGTAAAATTCCGTTTTGTATATATATACCACATTTTCTTTATCCACTCATCTACTGAGGGACATCAAGGTTGGTTCCACAACCTAGCTATTGTGAATTGTGCTGCTATAAACATTGAAGGGATTGTGTCACTGTAAGATGCTGTTTTTAAGTCCTTTGGGAATAGACCCAGGAGTGGGATAGCTGGGTCATAGGGTGGTTGGTTCCATTCCAAGTTTTCCAAGAAATCTCCATACTGCTTTCCATAGTGGTTGCACCACTTTGCAGTCCCACCAGTAATGTATGAGTGTGCCTTTTTCCCCACATTCTCTCCAACATTTATTGTTGTTTGTGTTCTTGATAGCTGCCATTCTGACTGGAGTGAAATGAAATCTTAGAGTAGTTTTGATTTGCATTTCTCGAATTGCCAGCGATGTTGAGCATTTTTTCATGTATTTGTTGATTAATTGTGTATCTTCTTCTGAGAAGTGTCTTTTCAATTCCTTAGCCGATTTATTGATTGGGTTATTTGTTTTTTTGGAGTTAAGTTTTATGAGTTATTTATATATCCTAGAAATTAGTGCTCTATCTGATGTGCATGTATTAAATATTTGTTCCCATGTAGTTTGCTCTCTATTCACCTCACTGATTGTTTCTTTTGCTGAGAAGAAGCTTTTTAGTTTAAATCTATCCCATTCATTAATTCTTGGTAATAATTCTTGTGCTACAGGATTCGTATTAAGGAACTTGGGGCCTAATCCAACATGTTGGAAATTGGAGCTTACTTTTTCTTCTATTAGGTGTATTGTCTCTGGTCTAATTCCTAGGTCCTTGATCCACTGTGAATTAAGTTTTGTGCATGGTGAGAGATAAGGGTTTTATTTCAATTTGTTGTATATGAATTTCCAGTTTTCCCAGCACCATTTGTTGAAGAGGCTATCCTTTTTCCACTGTACATTTTTGGCACCTTTGTCTAATATAAGATAGCTGAAATTATATGTATTAGTCTCTGTGTCCTCAATTCTGTACCATTGGTCCACCAGTCTGTTTTGGTGCCAATACCATGCTGTTTTTGTTACTATAGCTCCCATAGTATAATTTAAAGTCCAGTATGGTGATGCCACCTGCTTCACTTTTCTTGCTCAGGATTGCTTTGGCTATTCTGGGTCTCTTATTTTTTCCAGATGAATTTCATGACTGCTTTTTCTATTTCTTTGAGGAATGACATTGGGATTTTGATTGGAATTGCATTAAATCTGTATAATGCCTTTGGTAGTATGGACATTTTGACAATATTGATTCTATCTATCCAAGAGCAAGGTAGGTCTTTCCATCTTCTGAGGTCTTCTATGATTTCTTTCTTTAGTGTTCTATAATTTTCCTCATAGAGGTCTTTCACCTCTTTCATTAAGTAGATTGTCAGGTATTTATATTTTTTTGATGCTATTGTAAATGGGGTAGTTTTCATCATTTCCCTTTTAGAGGCCTTGTCACTGATATACCAAAATGCCTTTGACTTATGGGTATTGATTTTGTATCCTGCTACTTTGCTGAATTCATTTACTACTTGTAAAAGTTTTTGGTAGAGTTTTTTGGGTCTTCTAGGTAGATTATCATGTCATCAGCAAATAGTGCTAATTTGAGCTCTTCTTTTCCTATCTGGATCCCTTTAATTTCTTTCATCTGTCTAATTGCTCTGGCCAGAGTTTCCAGTACTATGTTAAATGACAGTGGTGAAAGGGGGCATCCCTATCTTGTTCCAGTTTGTAGAGGGAATGCTTTCAATTTATCTCCATTTAAGATAATGTTAGCTCTGGCCTTGCATAAATACCTTTTATAATGTTGAGATATGTTGCTGATATTCCTAGTTTTTCCAGTGTTTTGAACATGAAGGGATGCTATATTTTGTCAAATGCTTTTTCTGCGTCTATTGAGATAATCATATGATTTTTATCTTTAAGTCTATTGATGTGATGTATTATGTTTATTGATTTCTGAATGTTGAACCAAACTTGCATCCCTGGAATAAGCCCCACTTGATTGTGGTGCACTATCTTTTTGATATGTTTTTGTATCCAATTTGCAGAATTTTGTTGAGGATTTTTGCATCTATGTTCATTAAAGATATTGGCCTGAAGTTTTCTTTTTTGGAGGCGTCTTTGCCTGGCTTTGGAATTAATGTGATATTGGCCTCATAGAAAGAGTCTGGAAGAGCTCACTCTTTTTCTATTTCTTGAAATAGTTTGAAGAGCATTTGTATTAGTTCTTCTTTGAAAGTCTTGTAGAACTCGGCTGTAAACCCATCAGGTCGTGGAATTTTCCTTGTTGGTAGCTTTTTGATGACATCTTCTATTTCTTGCTTGTAATTGATCTGTTTAAATTGTGGATAGCCTCCAGATTGAGTTTAGGCAAATCATATGACTCTAGAAATCTGTCAATACATTCAGTATTTTCTATTTTATTAGAGTACAAGTTTTGAAAGTAATTTCTAATCATCTTCTGTATATCTGAGGTGTTTGTTGTGATATTCCCTTTTTCATCACGAATGTTAGTAATTTGAGTTTTTTCTCTTCTTCTTTTCGTTAGCATCGCTAAGGGTCTGTCAATTTTGTTTATTTTTTCAAAGAACCAACTTTTAGTATTGTCAGTTCTTTGAATTGTTTCCTTAGTCTCAATTTCATTAATTTCTGCTCTGATGTTAATTATTTCCTGTCTTCTTCTGCTCTTGTTGTTGATCTGTTCTTCTTTTTCTAGTGCTTTGAGGTGTGATGTTAAGTCATTTATTTGTTGGTTTTTTTTTTCCTTTTAAGGAATGAACTCAGTGCAATGAATTTTCATCTTACTAATGCCTTCATAGTGTCCCAGAGATTTCTATAGGATGTATCTGTGTTCTCATTTACCTCTAGGAATTTTTTAATCTCCTCTTTGATGTCTTCTTCAACCCCTTGTTCATTGAGTAGCATGTTGTTTAGCTTCCAGTTGTTGGAGTAGTTTTTCTTATTCCTTGTTTTGTCGTTGATTTTAAATTTCATCCCTTTATGGTCTGATAGAATTTCTGCAGGGTAGTATCACTATTTTTTTATATTTGCTGAGAGTTGCCTTGTGAAATAATATATGGTTTATTTTGGAGAAGGAGCTATGTGCTTCTGAGAAAAAAAAGTGTATTCTTTTACTGAGGGATGAAATATTCTATATATGTCAATTAGGTCTAAGTTATTAATTGTTTTAAGGAGGGCTAAGTTTTCTTTGTTTAGCTTTTGTTTGGATGATCTATCCATTGGTGAGATAGGTGTGTTGAAATACCCTAGAATAACTGTGTTGTGGTCAGTTTTACTCTTGAACTTGAGAAGAGTTTGTTTGATGAATGTAGGTGCTCCATTATTTGGGGCATATAGATTTATGATTGTTATATCCTGTTGATGAATGGTTTCCTTAAGTAGTAAGAAATATCCATCTTTGTCCCTTTTGATTAGCTTTGGCTTGAAGTCTACCTTATTTGAAATGAGAATGGAAACCCCTGCTTGCTTCAGCAGGCCATGTGAGTGATAAGACTTTTCCCAGCCTTTCACCTTCAGTCTATTGATGTCTTTTTCTATGAGGTGTGTTTCTTGGAGACAGCAAATTGTTGGGTCATTTCTTTTAATCCATACAGATAATCTGTGTCTTTTGAATGGAGAATTTAGGCCATTAACATTCAGGGTTATTATTGAGATGGGATTTTTATTCCTATCCATTTTTATTTGTATTATGGTCTTTAGCTTGATTTGGTTTTGCTTCTGGTTGGTATTTCCCTTAGTTTAGTATCTCCCTTTGTTGATTTTCATTGTTATTTTTCTCTTCTTCTTCATGAAAAATTTTGCCCAGGTTGTTCAGAAGTGCTGGCTTTCGAGTTGCGAAATCTTTTAACTTTTGCTTGTCATGGAAGGTTTTTATTTCATCTTCGAATCTAAAGCTCAATTTTTCTGGATATAAGATTCTTGGTTGACATCCCTTTTCTTTTAGAGCTTGAAATATGCTATTCTAGGATCTTCTTGCTTTTAATGTCTGGGTTGAAAAATCTGAACATAGTCTGATTGGTTTCCCCCTATATGTAATCTTCTTCCTTTCTCTCGTGGATTTTAATATTCTCTCCTTGCTCAATGTATTAGGCATTTTCATTATAATGTGTCTTGTGTGGATCTGTTGTGATTTTGTATGTTTGGTGATTGGTAAGCCTCTTGACCTTGGTTTTCCCATTCATTCCTCAAGTTTGGAAATTTTTCTGTAATTATTTCATTATATTACTCATTCCTTTGGCTTGAAACTCTGCCCCCTTTTCTACCCCAATCACTCTTAATTTTGGTCTTTTTATGCTGTCCCATAATTCTTGAATATTCTGTTCTTGGTTTCTTACCATTTTTGCTCTGTAATCTAGATTTTTCTCTAGGATATATATTTTGTCTTTATTGTCTGAGGTTCTTTCTTCCAAATGATCTACTCTGTTGGTGATACTTTTGATTGAGCTTTTATTTTGGTTTATTGCTTCTTTCATTTCTGGAATTTCTGTTTGTTTTCTCTTTAGACCCTCTATCTCCCTATTGAAGTAATCTTTCACTTTCTGTATTTGTTTATTGAGTTTTTTGTCAAAATGATCTTTCACCACCTGTATTTGTTCCCCCATCTCATTTTTTAGTTCATTCTTAAGTTCCACAAACATTTGGAATATGTAATTTCTAAATTCCATCTCTGGCATTTCACCAACTGTGCTTGCCATGGAATCTACTGAGGAGGTATATTGATTTGTTTGTGTCACTTTCTTCCCTTGTTTCTTCATATTGCTTGTGTGTCTTTTCTTCCTGCACTGTGGGACCTTGACTATTTTGATTTTACCTTAAAGCCTTATGTTGCTCCTGTAGTACAATGCTATCAGATCCCCTTATATTTCTTTTACATTTTAAAATCAAACACTTTCTATTCAGAAAATTCCAGTTTGATCACAATGTACACATTTAGTTAACCCAGATATTGTTTCCAATTTACTCTGTATGCTTCTGATGGGGTTTTATAGTTTCAAGTATTGGACACAGAGGTGATATTTTTAGGAAGAGGAAGTGAGTGTATTGAATTGTTCTTTCTTAGAAAGTATGAAAAGAGAGTTCTATGGAAGTTTATTAGTATCAGCAGAGGAGAGAGGAAAGAGAATGGAGTGAATGATTAGGTGGAAAGACTGATTTATATATAAACCTAATTTATGTAGCGGTTGAGAGAAGAAATAAAGAAAGATAGAAAAGAAAAAAAATGACAAAGGAGTAGAAATTAGTTTAAGAGAGAGGAGAGAGATAGTCAAGAAAATAGAGAATAAACTATATATAACACCACTTTGCTATATATTTCAATTGTACCCGTTCTAGAAATCCCAATTTCTGCGTATAACTTGTTTTTGCCTCTGTTGAGTATGCAATGGCATGGTGTAAATAGGGAAGATGAAGGAAGAAGAAAAAGTTCAAAAGTGAGAAGGAAGAAAAGAAAGAAAGAAAAGAGGAGCAGAAGCAAACAAACAAACACACTGTCAATCAAAACAAAAACAAAGTAAAAACAAACAAACAAAAAAAACCCCAAGAAACAACAACAACAACAACAACAAAAAGTTGAACCCAGGAACAAGTCTCAAACAAAATGGACCCTGGGAAGCCCTTATTTTTTCCCTTCCAGTTTAAGCCAATTGACCCGGATCATGTCCAGTCAGCGATTCTGTTAGTGGAGTCAAGGCTGCACCTTTGGGCAGTTGCAGAACGGCACAGAGGAAGAGTGGCTCAGGGGGATTGTGTGTCAGCAGCTGAATGGCACTAGGAAAGGGACCCTCCAGAAGGCACCCTTTCCCCAAGCCCACCCACAGTTGTACCTTCTTGGGGCCGCTGCACTAGCCTCAGACACGCCCTCCCCTGCTGGTTGCCAGAGTCTCACCCAGGTGTGTGCTGTTCTCAGAGCGCTGGCAGATCCCTGGATGTCTGCAGCTACTTTTACTTTCTTCTTTGTTTCTTTGTCCCGGTCAGCCACTGCTTTCCTCAAATATGGCGGTGTCTCCTCGGGCTCAACAGCAGTTCTGAAGACTTCTTGTTCAGGTCGCAGCTGGGCAGGTCGCACTTTCCCCAGTAGTGGAGGGGACTTTTCCTTTGGTTGGGCCCTGCCTGCAGCAGCAGGGAGCTGCTACTCTGGGCCCTGGTGGCCAGGCAAACTGGCTGGGTCGCTCCTTCTGGGCAGGTGCCTACCTCTTGTTCTGGTCACAGCTGGGCAGGTCGCACTTCCCCCGGGAGTGGAGGGGGCTTTTCCTCAGGTCGGGCCCTGCGTGCAGCAGCCCACATTTTCTTTACCTGTTGATAAACAATGAAGTTGTTTGCAGGTTTAGCTATTGTGACTAGCACTGCATTATATGGGAATGCAGATTCTCTTCAATATCCTAATCTCATTTCCTTTGACTTTGTATCCAGGAGTGAGATTACTGGATCATATGATAATTCTATTTTTAATTTTTTGATAAAATTTTATACTGTTTGCCATCATGGCTCTACTAATTTATATTCTCACCAACAGTGTGTAAGATTGACTTTTTCCTCTAGATTCTCACCATCTTTTGCCTCTTTTGATAATAGCCAGTTTAGATGCTATCTCATTTTAGTTTTGATTAGCATTTCCCTGATGATTATTGGTGTTAAACATTTTCAAATATACCTGTTGACCATTTGACCATTTGTATGTCTCTTTATTTTTTATTTTATTATTTTAGAAATGATTCCAGGTCTATTAACCATTTTATTTGGATTTTTGCTATTGGTTTTTATTTGGTTCCTTTTAAAGTCTGTATATTAATCTCTTATCAAATGTATAATTGGCAAATGTTTTCTCCCCTTCCATAGGTTCTCACTTCACTCTAATTGTTTTCTGTGTATAAGCATTTTAGTTTAATGTAATACCATTGTCTATTTTTGTTTTTTTCTTGTGTTTTTGCATCTTGTCCAAAATCCTTGCTCATTCCAATGTCCTGAATTTTTTTTCCTTACATTTTCTTCTAGAACTTTCACAATTTTGATAGAAACATGTAGATATGAATGGTGGCAACTTGAGGTTAAGGGAATAATTCTATAAAATTAATGCACTCTTCTGATCCCCACATACTCTCACTTTTAAAATGCAATTTACCTAAAGCCCTACTTGGCTTAAGTCCACAGGAATGTTATGTTCCTCAGTAAACTACTTATTCTCTCTAGGAGAAATTCAGGCCCTAAAATGCTGAGAAGAAGAACACAAGCTATCCTGAAGGGACTGGGGGTCTTTTGTGACTTTTACACCAACCAGATAGATATCAGAAATCAGGGAGATATAATTTTCACTAATTATAACACCTGTTGGAAGAGATTCCAATTAGAATGGGTCAGCATGGGCCAGTGACCTAGAGTTGTTATGGCTATAGTGGCTTGAAAGTCTGACGTCATCCTACCGTTAGTCAAAAGATAAGAGGTGGGCCTGGGAAACTTCCCTGGTATCCCCAATAAAACCCAAGGAAAGGAGAGACATGCTCTCTCTCTTCTAAGAGGATCTACTCTCTCATTTGAGACTATCACCTTTTCCATACCTTTTAATATGCTTATACTCACTTCTGTTACTCTGAGCAACATTTCTGAAATCTTTCTTATTTGATTGCAAGAATCAGGTTGGCAGGTGGTGATGAGGGGCTTCATGCTATGTCAGTTTCCTGGAAGGCCCAGATCTGTGACTGTTTCAGTCTTTACATGTAAGTGTCTAATCCATTTTGAGTTAATGTTTATAACTGGTTAGATAAAACTGCTTTATCTGGTGTGTGTTCTTAGTATCTTTTTTGAAAAGTCAGTTCAGTAGATTGATAGCCTTACTTCTAGGCTGTGTATTCTTTTCCACTGTTCTATTTTCCTGTTTTTAGGACAAAACCATGCTGTTTTGATTTCTACAGCTTTGTAGTATATTTTGATGTCAGGGAGTATAATGCTTCCTGCTTATTCTTTTTGTTCAAGATGGCTTTGATTATTCAGGATTTTTATGAATTAGGGGATTATTTTATTTTCTAGTTTTATAACAAATGCCATTGGTATTTTGACAGGGACTATAAGTGCCAATAGACTATAGGACTATAGTCAATAGGTGTCTTTTGAGCAGCAGGACAATTTTAACTATACTGATCCTTCCCACCCATGAAAACAGGAAGATATTATATATAAATGGGGTTACTGTCATTTTATAAAATAACATCAACAACTACTAATAAACCTATCCATATTTACCCTTCTTCTTTGACAATATCCCAGTTCCTTTCACATGGGAATTCTGAGAATTGGCAAACAAGATTTGTGATGTGACAAGCTCTAATAATCCACATAAAAGCTTAGGTTTGTTTATTGTATATCGAAATGCAGTCCCAAACACAAACTTCTACAATTGACTGGAGTTCTTTCATAGTGTAGACTCCTTACATTTATCTCCCTGAGCCTGATAGACCTTAATTGTCATTAACCTCATAAATCTATCTCTTTCTTAATGACATTGTATGATGAATGGCAATCCTATTTCATTATCATACAACATGTTTTGAATTTTTAAAAGTGCTTTAGAAACTTTGAGAGAAGATTTTCAAAATAGATAAGAATTAGAGCCTCATTTCCTGCACACTGAATTTTCAGTACAAATATTTTAAGTATCAACATTTTGCTATTGTGTTATGAATTAGTAGTTACTTAACATTTAAAAAATCATTATCTGAATTTTAGTGGTTAAAATGATGTAGTTAGATTAAATAAAATGACTAACTGTTGCTTGTCCGTGTGTATTCAGTGTGGATAAACCATTTTTTTGTGTGTGAGATCTTAAACCCTGATTATCCAAATTGCTTTAAAAGAAAACCCATATTTCACTATGTTGTTGTTGTTGTTGTTCTTCTTCTTCTTCTTCTTCTTCTTCTTCTTATTATTATTATTTTGGTAGTGGGGATTGAACCCAGGGGCATTCAAACACTGCACATCCCCACCCCTTTTTGTATTTTATTTAAAGACAGGGTATCACTGAGTTGCTTAGTGCCTTCCTAAATTGCTGAGGTTGACTTTGAACTCACAATCCTCCTGCCTCAGCCTGTTGAGACGCTGGGATTACAGGTGTGAGCCACTGTGCCCAGCTCTTGTTAATATTTTGGGCCTACAAAGAATAATTTTCCCCCTTTGTAACTAAAGTAATCATGTAAAATTTCCTCAGTAGTAACATTAGCATTCTATTGACCTCCCTTACTTAAATGTTTGCCAAATTTTAAAAGTATAATCTCTTATTTCTAGAGAAGTGAAATTTTGCTTAACCCTTGTACTCCACAAGTCACTTGGCTGCTTTCTGACCTTGAGATGAGAACCTGAGATTTAAAAACAAATAATACCATATAACTAAATGTAACTCTTAAACATGTTATTTTGCTTTTGACAAATATCTTGCCCCTGGCTTATATAAAACAATAAGTGCCTTATTGTTGAAAGCTATAAAGTTAAAAGTGATTGTATTGACTGGTCTTCCATCTTTTACAATCTGAATAAGGAAAACAAGACATAATGATAATTCCTCATTTTTACTATCAAGTTGCAAAAGAAGACAAAAACATATGCCATGGATCTTTCTATTTTTTTCAATAAATTTTTTTAAAACTAGAATATGGGATGGAAAATTCTTTGGAGATCATAGTTTTCATTTTTATAGTATTATTTTATTTTTTTCAGGCACAAAATTTTTATTAATTTTTTGAGAACAATTGTAACACTGCATACATTTAAATTTCTTACCACAATGAAGAACTACCCTTTTTCATTGACCTTTTGAGGAACAGTTCTTATCATTTTAAAGCTGGCAAGACTCATCCTTCTGAGCTCAATTTTGAAAAGGTCCCTTCCTTAAAGGTCTCAATGATAAACACAGAAAGTGCAATTTTTGTATAATATAGTGGAAGAGAATTAGTCACAGCAGGAAAACGAGAGTGATTCAGTGAAGATGTCTGGGTAATTTTGAAGCATAAACCCAGGTGGTATCAGAAGCTGAGAAGCAGGTGCAACTGTTTCTGTTTTCTGCAATGCATGATAAGATGGATTTCTGTCCATAGCATCGTCAATTCAAGACAGATTTGACTGTATACCCCACTATTACATTCACAATCTCTTACAATGTTTGTCTTATCATTTCTGAAACAGATTTTTATCATTACTAGAGCAAAGATACTTAATGACATCTTAGACTCCATATATGATGGAAGTTATTTTCTCTCTCCCTAGAACAATGTAAATATACACCCACATTTTTACACTTTTTAAGTTTATTAAATATGCATAGGTCATGGACCTAAGGTTACAAACTGTTTTGTAAGATTATAAGACATGAACTTCGATTTAAGAATCAATAGTTTCAATTAAGATACAGTTATTACCTTGATTGCAGTAAAAACAACATATTTCAATAAGCTGGCATTTTTCAAAATGTGCTCTTTAGTTAAACAACTTTCTTAGGTGTGAAAATATGTTACATTAAAAGTATTTCCTTTACTCTGTAGTCAAATATATTTTTTAAAAATGTTATGTTACACAAAAGTCAACAACCATAAACAGCTTTCTCTTGAAAAGGAATTCCTCAGAATTTTTAATATATGAATTTGTGTTTTGATTATTCAAGAAAGGAAATAACCACAGAGGGTTTGCAAAATATATTTGCATAGTGAAATTTTTTAAATTTTCTCTTTCATGGAGCATCTCATAAAAATAGCATTTCTTTGATTCTTGAGAATTTAGAAAATGTTGCATTCAGCTTTTCAGATTATACAATAAAATTTTTCTTTAGAGATGCAACTATATTAGGCAGCTACTGTAAATTGTTCTAACACAATTGAATCACATTTTTACTTTAGCATATTGACACATTTTAGAAACCCTCAGAAATGAGTGCTATGAGTATTTGAAATTTTAAGAGGCACTGGGTGCATGCTGGTCAGTGGGGCAGATTTTGTAATGACATTGTTTGTCTAACAACTAGAATCATTCCCATTAGTAATATCCCTCCCTTTCACATAGAAAACAAATTCCTTCTGTGGCTCAAGATCCATTCATTTAACCATACCTCCTTTAATACCTCAAAAGCTTGCTCCCTCCAGGGCCCTGACCAGTACTTCACCCTTCCTTCTATCTCTGTGTTCTCTTTTCTTCCTTTCTTTCTGATCTCTCTTATGAAAGAGAAACTCTGGGATGTCATCTAAGAACTGATTAAGGCCATATGCCAATTTTTGTAACTTCCTCCTAATGACTGGGATAATAAATGTATCTTTTAAAATTATTTGCCCTCTGTGGATTCAGGATCCACTGTGGCATGCTTTCTCAATGCCTCCCTGACTTTTTCCTGAAAGGTTGCACGGTTCTCTTGAGGGCCTCAGAGAACTTCAGGTATCTTAGAGTAATTAATAGGCTTCTGTCTCAACTTTTTGAGAACTTCAAGGACCAAAGCCTGAAAATGCCTCATTTTCTAATAGTTCTGTTCAATGTTTGGACCCCATTTGGGATTGTTCCTGGGAACTGCCTGTGCACCAGATGTCTCCTTAGACTTTTCTTCCATTATGGCAGTAATCATAGCTAGGTCTAGCTTACACTGCTGACATAAGTTGGGGTTCTCCCTCAGAGCAAAAAAAAAAAAAAAAAAATAGGTGAGGGGACCTCAGGCCATTTTCCTTCCTTCTTACAAAACAAACTAAGCTGCAAGATAGTTTTAAAGTTTATACTGGTGGCCAAGATTCTCTATCAGAATTCATACTGAGGCCACACCTTGTTGGATTCTAGGCAGAGGCTGCAGCTCCCAGGCAGAAGGCCACACCTCCCCAGGTGCCTTGTGAAAAACTACAGCTCCCAGGATCCTCAGCGTGACCAAAACCTGACCAGCAAGTCCCCTGTCCACTACCCCCCCCCCCCCCCCCCGACCTCTGCTGGCCTATAGGACAAGGACTCACTCCAAGGGGGTTTTATGGCCCCTACTCTATTTAAGCCAGCCCCTTGTTCCTGCCGTCCCTTTTCCTTGTTCCTGCTCTCTGTTCGTGCTTGCCTCGGTTCCTGCCCATCCCTTCCCTACCCCCCTTCCCTTCCCTTCCTTTCCCTACCCTTGCCCACGTGGCACCCCAATAAACCCTTTTATTTCACTAACACGGTGTTCCCAGCTAAGTTAACTATGTTTCAGCAGTTTTCTAACACACCTGATAGCTGAAGAAAATAGGGAGTTTTCTGGAATGTCCATGGATCAAATTTGTCCCAGATTTTCAGTAGGCAGTTTAGTGGTGAACCTGGCACTACCTTTTAGGCTGAAGCTCCCATCTGGATAAGAGGAAAAAAACTCAGTTGACTGCACCATAAGATTCTCATAGGGACTTCTCCCTGAACTATCTTCTTAGTGATTGACAATCCTACCCCTATCACCCTACATGACTTGCTGGATTTATTCCTGCATTACCAGCTAAGTTGCTCAAGTCTTTGTTTTCCAGATGACAAAGACCCAGGGGGAGCCAGACTTAGCAGAACTTCCTGGTCTCCCCTGGCCACTATTGTACTTGAAGATACAATGTCTGATAATTAAATGTCACCTCACAATGGGATATATTTCTTTGCTTCCTACATCTATAAAATTGGTGAGCCGAGTGAGTGAATATGAACTCTCCTTCCCACTGCAAGGCCAGGGTTATCAAGTACTAAAGCTCATTTTAAAGGGGTTTTTCATTTGCAATCTGGATCCCGGAAGAACGAAGAGGACAGGTTTTCTCAGAGGAACTTCTACCTTCCTCATGGAGAATTTAAGGAAGAATTTAATTTAATTAAGAGGCTGTGAGACCAGTGGAATTTGAAATACCCAGAAATATAGAGTTCACCTTCCTTTAATTGGGGGATGTATGAAAAAGTGTTTCCCTAGATCCCTAAAGAGCAAAAAGGGATGGGTGTCTCCACTTCCCTTACAAGCAAAGAAAATGAGGAGGCACATGGAGGCACAAAAACAACAGTGGGGGTGGATTTGGCAAGTCCACAGCCCTTTAGTGTAAGAAAAGGGAGCCCCAACCCATCCTTAAGAACAACTCTGTCTAGTATGTACCTTTTTCTGTAGATAAACTTTTAGCTATGAGTGAAGCACTTAGGAGAATTGAGTGTGAGGGAGCATGTGTGGGTGGCTCATACAGAGGTGCCAAACTATCTGGGTGTTCATTCAGCACCAACTGCCACAGGTACGCCTAAGGGGCTGTTGGGAAATGGCCTCAGAAGAGAGGCCTTTGAGAGTCACTGAAGTGTAGCCTTGGTTTGAATCTTGCAGTTGCCTCTCAACGTCTCCCAAATCTATACATCTAAAATCAGGCCAGGATCAGAGTCCACTGTCTCCTTGCTCCAGGCACACTGAGCCTGAAGGGAAAAGTAGGAAGGGCTCTCCAGGGTCCAATGTGCCTGACCTGCAAGGCAGGTGATTGGGAACTATAGAAAGTAAGGAATCTATTGCTCTGAACTTTAGTCAAGCTAATTGCTTTTAAGTGGCTGACAGGTACCCAGTTTTCCTCTAAGGATAGTGAAAGCAAAGAGTATCAGGCGCAAATGACTGACCTTGGTATTGTTTGGAGATCCTAGATGAGTCCCCAGGAAGTTACCAGCAGGAGTCAGTATCAGGCTTGAGTTCCTTGGAGTCAAAGACTGGATAATGCAAATGGCACAGAAGTAAGCAAACAAACAGCATTTTATTTAAAAGTAAAGTGAAAGAAAGATTCAGAACTCTTAGCACAGGGAGCCTGGGTGTGGCAAGAGTGCAGTTTAACCCTTACAATGCTCCTCCTTTTATAGACATGTAAGGAGAAGTTGATAAACTTCTCTTTATTGGTTTGTAATATTTCAATTGTCCCATGAGGGATGTGGGCTGTATTATGAATTATGTCACTGCCTTCAGCAAGATGGAGACTCACACACTTAGAAACAGGAACTGTGTTATAACATGTCAGGGAATGTTGAAATGGCTCTCTTCATGCTTGCCCTCTTGACCTTTATTATCCCTTCCCTAGTCTTCACCGCCTGTCTCTTTCTACTCACTACAAACATGGGAGTGCAGATATCTCTTTGACATTGATCTCCTTTCTTCATATATATATTTCAGTGGTGGGATAGCTAGATCATATGGTGGTTGTCTATTTTAATTTTGAGGAAACTTTTTTTTTCCTTTTTTTTTTAAGTTGTTATATATGACAGCAGAATGCATTACAATTCATCTTACACTTATAGAACACATTTTTACATATCTCTGGTTGTATACAAAGTATATTTACACCATTCATGTCTTCATACATGCACTTAGGGTAATGATATTCATCTCATTCTACAATGGTTTTTTAATTTACCCTTTTGTCCCCTCACTTCTCCTCCCTCCCCATTGGCCTTTCTAGTGTTCCTCTAGTTCTCCTATGCTCCC
Organism: Tamias sibiricus; assembly: GCA_025594165.1. NCBI lineage: Eukaryota > Metazoa > Chordata > Mammalia > Rodentia > Sciuridae > Tamias > Tamias sibiricus. Next base: position 81,600,569 of record CM046666.1, on the reverse strand, counting down.
TGTCCCAACCCCATTGTGAATCTGCTTTCTTATATCAAAGAAAACATTTGGCATTTGGATTTTTGGGGTTGGCTAACTTCACTTAGCATTATATTCTCCAACTTATCCATTTACCTGAGAATGCCATGATTTTATTCTCTTTTATGGCTGAGTAATATTCCATTGTGTATATATACTACATCTTCTTTATTCATTCATCTGCTGAAGGGCATCTAAGTTAGTTCTACAATTTAGCTATTGTGAATTGTGCTGCCATAAACATTGATGTGGATGGGTCCCTGTAGTATGCTGTTTTTATGAACTTTGGGTATAGACCAAAGAGTGGAACAGCTGGGTCATAAGGTGGTTCCTGTCCCCAGTTTTCCAAGGAATCTCCATACTGCTTTCCATATTGGCTGCACCATTTTGCAGTCCCACCAGCAATATATGAGTATGCCTTTTTCCCCACATCCTCTCCACCATTTATTGTTATTTGTGTTCTTAATAGCTGCCAATCTGACTGGAGTGAAATGAAATCTTAGAGTAGTTTTGATCTGCATTTCTCTAATTGCCAGAGATGTTGAACTTTTTTTTTTTTATGTATTTGTTGATTGTATATCTTCTTCTGAGAAGAGTTCGTTGGCCCATATTTGAGGAAAACTTAATAATGTTTTCCATAATGGCTGTTTAACTTAACTTTACAATGGAACATAGGTGGGAGTTCAAAAATGTAGAAAGTAGAATAGTGGTCATTAGATACCTGGAATGATGAAGGTGTGACTATCCAGTGAAGTCAGATAACGGATACCGAAATACAGCTAGATAGGAAGAATAAGCTCTAGTGTTCTGTAACATAGCGGGTAACTGTAGTTCACAACAATTTATAAGTGTTTTTTAAAGAATTAGAAGAGAGGGTTTCGATGGTTTCCAACACACACAAAGAAAGTTAAGTTTTTAAAGAGACTAAAATGCTCACTACCCTGATTTGGTCGTTAGACATGGTATGCCTCTATCAAATTATTACACTTTATTCCCTAAAATTTGTATAAATAACAAACTGAAAATTTAACAAAAATTCATGAGATACAATTCGGGGCTCATTCAGATAATCCAAAATAATCCTCCCATCTCAAAATTCTCAATCACCATTTTCGCCTATACAACATGATAGTTACAGGGAATGTGTGGACAGGTGGAGAATGTACACTTTGCTCAGGGAGCATGCATTGGTACAATGGATTGAACACTACTGCAGGGTGTCCACTGACACAACTCATCAGACTGCATAGATTAAAAACAGATGTTTATTTTCATTCCTAGTCCTTACACTAGATCACTTTCATGTCTCAAGGGCTGCTACCTATAGCGGGCTAGAAATTATGTTTTCCTATTCACTGATTCAAAGTTAAATGGACTGATCCACTTTTACCTAAGTATGTAAGCTTTTTCTATGCAATGACTCTATCGCTTTTAAAACAATGAATTAGTTAATTAATGGCATTTAAATATATTACTTTAGTGATCTGAGACATTTAATGATACTTCCAATGAAGTTATCTTCATTTGACTGCAACAAGGAGAATTTAGGTCAGAGTAAACAAACAAATGCAGACATGTTGAAATACAGGATTCTCTATGTCCATTATGTTTTCTGTGTCAGCCAGTTCTCACCCATCACTATCTCTGTGACACATACCTCTGCACTGATATTCATAGCTACAGGCCTATCTATACATACTACTGAGACAGGACCACTGCCCTAGATTAAAACCCTAGGCTAGAGCTTTTTGTTGTTGGTAGTGGTTTTTGGAAGTCCCAACTCATGCATGGATGAGCACATATTCTGTTGTTGCCCCAGGTTTCCTTGACTACCCCTAACATTAGTCAACCCCCCAAAATAGTTTTGGGGCCAGGGTTGTGCCTCAGTGGTAGAGCACTTGTCCAGCATGTGTGAGACACTGGGTTCAGTCCCTGACACCACATAAAAATAAACAAATAAAGGTATTGTGTTCATTACAACTAAAAAAAAAAAAAAAAAGAGTTGATTTGAACCCAAGCAATTCATTTGTTTTAAGGAACAATTACAGGACAAACCAGGTTACCAAACACATTAAGCCTTCCAATAATGGAAGTAAGAGACTAAAATTGTACATTTTCAATTGAGTCAGAAAAAGAGAAAAATCAAGAGGGACTTTCCAATGAAAGGTTAGTTCTTCATCAAAACAATATAAAAGGACTGGGGCTATAGTTCAGTGGCAGAGCATTTGCCTAGCACATGTGAAGCACTGGGTTCAATTTTTAGCACTGCATAAAAAATAAACAACAACAACAACAAAAGGAATTCTGTCCATATACAAGCACAAAATATTTTTAAAAAAGAACAATATAAAAAACTCCAGACAGAGAGCCACCGATGATATCATCTTTGGGAACCCTCCCATGCTGTGGGAGCTCCTTTGCTTACTTCTAATAAACCTGCTACTGAATTTTGGCCCTTTGTAGTTTTGGGAATTCATTCTTTGGGTGTGTGAGACAAGAACTCTCCCATGTTCACACAAGCCTGTGTTGCACTATTGTACTCCTTCATTCATAATCTTGGCAAAAGCAGATTTTGTCTTTGTGCAAACACATTTTTAAACAGGAATTATCCCTAACTTCCAACTTAAATTTCTGATTTTTAATATCTTGGTTCCTTTATTTCCCAGGAGATTACATACCACTATAGATTAGATACAAGCATATTCTATCATGACCCATAATTAGAAATGAGATTGCTTCAGAGCAGTTTTTCTGTGGCAGAACCATCTTACCTTTAGTTATGTGCTTGAATGGATGCAGCCTAATTATCAGCTCTCAACTGAAAATGAGTATCCCAAGCTCTAGCTGCTATGGAGCCTGCATTTCATTTGTTTTATTTTTCTCATCAATGAGGCAACTGTAGCATAAAACTGTGAGACCAAAATTGAGACTGGAGATTCAATACATTTTACAGCTATATTAGGCAGAGTATTTTAAAAGCAACTGCATCACTGTCTGTGAAGTTAAGGGAAGGAGTTTATAAAAATGCAATTTTCTGGTCAAGAGAAAAAATCATGCTAATAAAAAGTTAAATTTCTGAAGAATTAGAATGCAATGAAACATACTAAGTGGGTTATAACAATAATTTGACATTTATTTGATAAATGGAATTGTCTGGGTCTTGGAGTCAATATTAATAACCACAGGTATTATAGGAATAAATTCCAAATAAGCATTTTAACATTATGTATTAATATACGACTAGAAAAATAATGTTTGATGCAGTGTGTTTTATTTATCTTTCAATAAAATGTGCTGTGAAAAACAATTATTTTTTAAAGTTACTCAGAATGTATGAATCTGGCTGAGACAAAAACATATGAATGTTCCCAATTCCTATATTCTTCCTTAAGTTGGCTAATAAATGAAAAAAGATAGATTGCAATACCATTTGCTTGGTTTTGTGTGCATGAATTTATGCCTTATTCTCTGTCAAATGCTGACATTCTAAAATTTAGCTATGTGAACTCAGTTGAGAACTATGACCTGAGGACCCGAGAATAAGGCATAATGAGCCTGAAAATTCTGTTATATTAAATCCTAAAAAATTTTCTTCTTGAGGGAGTCACCATAGAGTGCTTTGAGAAGGAAAAAGCAGAAACAGTTTAATTCTCTTTTTGTGAACTGAATTTTACTGATTGTTGTATACATAATTTTTATATACCAGTTTACTATTAAACCACTGTTATTGGGCTGGTTTGATTTAGTTTGGAAAACAAAAGCAAATATTTAGAAAGTGGTATAGAATTTCAGTAATACTAGTTTAATGTTTTCACAGAGCAGAAGTCAACCATTAATTTTAGCTGCCTTATTTAATATTTGCCTTCTTTATTTCTCCATAAAATTACCATAGATCCTCTCTAATAAATTTTCCTTCAGCAAGTTATTGATTAGATTTTTAACCTTTGGGAACTGAGTTCCTGTTTTAGCATAATGCATTTCAGCTGAGCTATACATTAATGTCATCACTGATCATCTGTAAAATCCTTTACAGATAATTTATATTTTTGCTAGATGTATTCATAGATTAATATATTGAAAGGAAAATCCATAGTGTAATTATGAAACAACATGGGTGACCTATTTTTCTCACTATAAATTTTTCTCCAGTGACTCCAGTTACATATTATCTTTTTCTTGTTGGTTAAATTTGAAGATATCTCTTCATCTGCTTCAACTCAAATTATAATAAGGAATTACTGCCATAAAAATCATGAGAGAAAATCACCTCCAAAAGCATTTTAATGTAAAATTGGTTTGAGTTTTGGAGGAGGAGAGGTAGGGATATTCCTATCATGTATTTGTAAGCTAAACTGTGAAGAAAGATTTCTTAAGATATGCATTTGGTTGTACAAATGGAATAGAATTTCTAATTAAAGATAGCAATAATGACATAATTAAATTTCAGACTTAAAGAGAGGTGACATGAGCAACCATTCCTCTAATTTCCATGTATATGTGTTACCATAACTTAGCAAGTAGCAAAGTCTTTCTAAATCACCACAGCCAGTTATCACTCCCTGAGTTTTTAAGACCAGAATGCATCAGACTGGATAAGAACCATTCAAAATTAAAGTAATTTTATAAGGCTCATGTATAAATACATTGGAAACACCATTATGTGGGAGGCCTATGATCATGTTGTTTCAATTTAAATTAAATATTTGTTGAGTACTTATCATTGGATAATTTTATCATTGCTGAAATATGTAGAGTAGCCCTAAATTGACCTTCTCTCTCCATTGGTGAAAATTATTTGTGTGGATCTTTATGCCAATTTACTTTGATCATCTAAAATTGCAACTGAAAGAATCAAAACAGAAATGAAGCAGGGACTACAATAGGTAAGTGAGACATCTGAATGAAAACCATTTCAGAGAACCCTGGGAAATACATCAACCTAATGACTGAATAAGAGAGGGCTTTCTCTAAGGAATTCTAGTTATTTCACCTTGCAAACAGACTGTGAACCAAAATAATTTTAACAAGAAATGAAAATAGAATGATAGGTGGATAAGAAAGAAAATCTCTAAATAAAAAAAAAAAAAAGAAAAATAGAAATGCCCCAAAGTGTTAAACATACAGAAAGCAGTCTTATAATAGGCCACACAGATATTAGTAAGGGAAGACTGGGAACTTAGACATAAAAAAATGCCCATATTTACTGAAAACTGTGTGTCACAGCTAAAATGTAAGGAATGTAAGGGAAACAAGGACTAAACAGGATAAAAATATGACTTACAGAGTTTAAAGACAAATGTTTTCTAAGTATTATGATGGATATTTTGTCAGAATGAATGAGCAAGAAAGAAAGAACCCATGTAACAGGATATCATTCTATATGGAGTGTGGACATAGGGAGTGGGTTTTGGACTCCAGTGCACGTAAAAAGTTCTCCAATAGGTCTATTGCTTCCACTAATGGTTGATGTTCATAGTGATTTAAAAGAGAAAATATATTTTGGGCTGAAAAACAAATTATTGAACTATTTCTCTGTACCATATAACAAGGCTAGGGAAGAAGTAAGGCACTTAAATTGGGAATTCTAACATCAAGAACTTTGTAAGACTTCTCAATCTATTGTAAATTCCTTGCTTTGTTCTTATCATTCTGTGTTTTGTCAGATTGAGGATCTTCAAAATACTAAATTAAGAAAATAATTGGAGATACTGGTATCTGGGAAATATATGTGAAAATCGGAAAGAAAAATAAAGTACCAGATGTGCAAAGGAAAGTAGGCTGAGTGCTTCTGGGTCACTAATATGAAAATGAGGGCCCCATAGGATACTGGCTTGGAAATCACTCATCTCCACCCTTGTACTGTACTTTAGTGAAGGATGTGCCTCCCAAATGGCCATCTGTCATGTTATTGCCTGATCTTGAGATACCTTGCCTATTTGAGGGTAATCCTAGGATAGATGAGAAAAAAGATCCTAACCAATATTTACTCTCCCAGATGCTGAGAGCCAGAGTAGGCAGTAGCTAAAACTTTCAGATACTTCTGTTCAGGGTTTTCAATCTGGGGAAAGTGACACAAAGAAACATAAGAGGACTTAGAACCCATTTTACTAAAATTACAGAAGCAGCATCTGGTGTCAGTTGTGATGGGGATAAGTGTGCATTCAGTTCCAAATATGGTGGAAGTGTCCACAGAGGCAGCATGGTGTCCTATTTGCTATTCTTTTCACATGATTTTGGACATGATTCTCGATCCCTTGCTTATTTCATCTCTTGACAATTTTACAAATCTGGCTTTCTGTCCTTTGCATTTATCAAGGTGTGTCTTCTTAAATTTTCAACTAGGAATTCTCACTGATAAAGAATAGCATAATTCCTAGCAGAAGTGATGAGTCATGTTTAAGAACTCCTATTGGTGATATGGCCTGGGAGTGGGTGGCAGGGTTAAAATACTATCTCTACCATTGGCTGTTTGCCTGTCACCTAACCTCTTTAGAAGTCTTCGTTTGCAAAATAGGGATAATAATGCTGATATTAAATATTCTTTTATAGATTAAATGACATGTATTTATGGTTTGTAGAAAGGGAACTTCAGCATAGACAATATAATATTTGTAATTAGTCATTATTCATTTCAAATTATTTTCATACATTTTTTGAATTATAATTATGGACACAATATATGCTGGCCACTAATTTTGGCACTTCACATTGAGGCATACACCTGAAAAATGAAGACCCTTGTGGAATTCACACAGTAATAATGGTAGATAGTTTCTATGATTAGACATGGCGAATAGGACAGGTTTTCGTTATTCCAGAGTGAGACAGTAAGCATGAAAACCTGCAAGGACATCTCATTTTGGAGAATTTCAATAGTCACGCATGGCTTCTACCATACAGAAACATACAGGAGAAGCAGAAAAGTGTGCAGAGAGAAGGAACTAGCTGAATAGCAGTGATGACAGGATGCTCATAAACTTCCTTTCCCACTGACCACTAAGAGGTGTCTGGCATCACAGAGGTTTTTGCTCTCTTTCAGAAATCTTAAATCAGGTCCTCCTCAGACTTATAAAAACAGAGTTATTTTATGATAAGAAGTAGAGTAATGTGAACAGAAATACATCTCAAGATCAGAGGATGGATTTTCTTGAGTTAGGAGCAGAAGCTGATAAGAAGTAATAGTATTGTGCAACTGTGTGGCTAGGTAATAGTGAAATTTTTATGTGGTAAAGAGCTGTGGTAACTGCTCATAAGTGAAGCAGTCTACATTTTGTCCTTACCAAATGATGTAATTTGCATTTATATACTTTTAGATGGGGAAACATCAAAAGTTTTTGAGGTGTACCCTGGGAATGTATCCCCTCTTATGAACCACTCCTAGAGGCTTGTTTCTTGGCTATGAAAGGGGAAGCTGTTATGGGAAAACTTGGACTTGTCCCTTCCCTGGCTTTCTTCCTTTACCACCATGATATCTTTTTCTATTGAGTCACCTATATCATGTGATGATTTTGGAATTTTGTTTTTGTCCTGAGACAGGAGTTTAAATTATACTTGTTTGAATGGACTTATTTCTGTAATCCAATGAAGACCCTATTCCAGGTTAAACAAAAGAGTTTATATAACCTTGTAGACAATAGAATGATGGAAGTGCCAGGCTGGGGAACTTGAACTTTACTCAAGAGGTCCTTCTAGATGAGAATGTTTAGCAAGGACAAAAAAGAATGAGATTCCGAGTTAGATAAATCTGGATTCAAATAAATCTTTGCATTTTCTAGCTTCAGGTTTGAACAAGCTGCTTAGATTTCCACATAAGATGATAATGATAACTAACTAGGATTTAGGGTCCAATATGATAACACATGTGGAGTACATTGTAACATCTGACATATGCAAGTGTAATGTTTACTGAGATGGAAATGTGGGCCTAGAGATGAGAAAGGAGAAGTCATACATATTTGAAGAAGTAATGGTTAGATATATGAACTAGAACCAGGATCAGCTAACTGCAACAGTTGATCCTGTTTTTGTAAAGAAACTTTGAGTGGAAAATAGGTATGCTCATTCCTTGAGCATATCAAAACTGTAGTCATGATACAATGACAGACTGGAGTATTTGCAATAGAAACCATATGGCCCAGGAACCCTATACTATATGTTATTTTGCCCTTTCCAGGAAAACAAAACAAAACAAACAAACAAAAAAAAAATCAACTTCTATATCTCTGGGGTAGAGGAACACAATTGTTGGATTTGAAAGAAAATATAAAAAGAAAGCTGAAGAGACCTGAGTGTACATATAAAGAGTGTCTACATATGAAAATTCTTTGCTTTTAATTTTTGGATAGTACCAGTATCTCAACATTTATTGAGAGGATAAAAGGATCATTAAAGTAGCCTTCCAAAAGTATACTAAAGATGAAAAAAATATTCCATTGTGTCAAGTCCTGTTGCCTTTGCATTGAGAAAACGTAAATAGGAAACTGGATACCCTATTCATTTTCACCATTTTAACCTCCTAAGGAGCCTGAACCTCTTCGAGTCATGGGAAGAATTTCACAAAGATAACATCCCAGAGACATTCTACAACTGAGGCTATAACTAAATAACTAATGGACTTTCTGTCAAAAACCTAGTGATATATTCTAAAGCTTTTCTAATACATAACAAAAGTAGCAAACTGTTAAAGTACATTAAAAATATGAAAAGCAGGGCTGGGGTTGTGCCTCAGTGTTAGAGTATGCACCTAGCACACCTAGCACTTGTGATGTGCTTGGTTTGATCCTCAATAAATAAAATAAAGGTATTAAAACTGATATTGTTTGATACCATGCTGTATGTTTTAACTTCACATGAGAACTTGAAATAATGAACAGATTAGTTTAAGTAGTTGTGTTTCAATGTACCTTTCTATTTAAGGATGCAATTGAAGCACATTATTTGCAACCTGCAAAATAATTCTTAAATTATAACAGGGAATTTAGTAAGATTTTTAGCAGACAATCTATTCTACACATGATTGGTCCATCAATGACTCTACATTCAATATTGTCTCCAAAACTTTCCCATTAAATTCCATCGAACAAATTGCTCAAGAGAGAGGCATATTCCTTAACATTGTGATGTGTTTGTTCTCCAGGGATAACACTTGGTGATATCTTAGCTATAAAATTCAGTAGATTTAAAGTTTGTATGCAAAGTTAGGTTTCACTGGCATAACCTGAGAATGTTGCCTGTGAGTAATACATTTATTTGAACATCTGATCTTAAATATTATTATTCAAAAAAATTACCAAATCATTTAATAAAAATGATTTTAGAGTCTATATTCCTATGAAGAAATCAATATAAAGAAACAAAATTATCTGATATTCTGCTTTGTTATTCATTTTGATAAAATCCCATTTCATATTGAATCTTAACTTGAAAATCTTCATTTGAAAGATTTTTCTTTGAAAATATTTACTTGAAAGTAAATGAAATGAGTTAGAAATACTTTTTTAAAATTTATAATAGTAGTATGTATTATAATTCATAATGCACTTATATAGCATCTTTTTACATACCCATTTTATGAATATGGAAAAAGTGAAGGACATAAGCAAGGGAGTTTTGTTTTCATTTTCCTGTAATCTTTACACCAAAAAAATATTTAAATCCTTTTCTCCAAATATTCAAACTATATGCTATTATTTATACATCTTAATATTTCAACATGAATGTTAGTTTTAATTATCAGTTACTTAGTTACTTGTTTAACATCACAAATAATAATGGAAAGACAATGTGTCTCTAAATCATTTATAGGAATTATTTAATGATGGTTTTCTATGTGGTTCATTCCCGATTTTTCTAAAGTCCACAGCAGATGAGTTTTAGATGAAATTCTAGCTGAAGTTATAAAACATGAAAATCAAAAACTCAATAAATCTTGCTTAGAGTCTAGGAAGAACATTTATCAAGCTTTTCACGCTTTCTGATCATCATATTCAGAATCCCTGAGCAATAATGTGAACCAACCACCTTCATTTAATTAAACAAAGATTACCTATGAATGTGCCAGGACCAACTAAGTGAAAACCACATTCTCCAAATGATTCTGCTTCAGAAAAAAAGCTTGGATTCTAAAGCCAAATTGATTCTGAAACATTTATGGGAGAAAACTACTCCAAATATGAATACAAATTAGAAAAACTGGCCTCTATTTGCATCTTAAAAAGCAGGGAAAATCAGAATATATTAAAACTTTTGAACAAAATATTTTAAAACAAATCGATCCTTTCCAAAATTTCTAAATCCTCTAATTCCAATTTCAGAGGACACTGTTCAGCAATCCTCCCTCTCTTCTTCTTCTTTATTGGGAATGGCCACAGCTGAATACTGCTCAGAGGCACATTTTGTAGAATGAACACACCATTTTTCTGCAGTTTCAATATGCTAGAAATACATTTCAGAACTGATATAAGTAGATTAGTTTACCCTGTGTTTATTTGCCTATGTATACCAACTGCTGCAGCTCAGATTTCTCTAAGGATAGCATGAAGTAGGAAATCTAATTTAAAAGTGTAAGCTATGAGCAGTTGAGGTTTAATTCAGGAATTTATGGACTCACCACTGGCAATAAGCTCTAAGGAGTACATCTAATATAGTGTATTATGGCAGCATCATTCAAAGTGCTGTAGTTAAGGGCTTGTCAGCACTTCTATTTTAAACTCCTCTTTTCTGGTGTTTATGATTTGACCATTAAGAATTGCTGGGGCTTGAAAAAAACAGTTTATGAAGATTTAATTCAGTAGCAAATTGTATCATTTCCATTTTTGAGCAGTAAAATGAACAGCAAAGTTGTATGAAAAAATGACATCAGATTATGTTAGGGCTTCACCATTTGGAAGAAAGGAAAGGGAGAAACTTCCATCTTAGAATCTTAGGTGGCCTGTACTCTAAATATTCTGAATATTTGACCATAAGTGGAAGAACATAACAAGAAATTGGGTTTGAGATTAAGAGGTAGAGATTTTGAAAATGAAGACTTTTTTTTTTTTGTTTTGTTTTAACCTTTGTGGTTATATGTAGTACATATTCCTTATTTAATAAGAGAATGCTGTAATGTTAAATACAGTGTTAAGCTTTTGGAAAATGGATTATATAAAAATGGATTATATTGGGCTGGGGTTGTGGCTCAGCGGTAGAGCGCTCGCCTAGCACGTGCACGGCCTGGGTTCAATCCTCAGCACCATGTAAACATAAATGCTTTGCATTGTGTACAACTAAAGCAAATAAATAAATACTTTAAAAAATAAAAAAGAAATAAAAAATTTAAAAATTGATTATATTAACTTCTGACATGTCTAGGAACAAGGAGCTTTGTGCTCCTCTGTGGCTGTGGTCAATGAACAGTTCTTCTGATGGAGAGGCTTCCTTGGCACCTCAGGGAGTGCTGATTCTGAGTTACATTGCACCACTAAACCAGAAAAGTACACAGGCAAAATGAAAAAAACTTTTTGTATTTTCTCTGACTAGGATAACATGACTAGAAAGTTATATAGTGAGATTGTGTTTTACTTAGCTTTTTGCTGCTGTACCTAAGAGATCCAACCAGCACAATCATGGAGGAGGAAAACTTTAGGGGATCACAGTTTCAGAGGTCTCAGTACACTGACTGCTGGCTTCATTCCTTGGGGCTTAAAGTGAGGCTGAACATCATGGTAGAAGAGTATGGTGGATGGAAGCAGCTCACATGATTATCAAGAAGCAGAGAGAGAAAAATCTCTACTTGCCAGATACAAATATATACTCCAAAGCTATGACCCAGTAGCCTACCTCCTCCAGCCACACTCTACCTGCCTTCATTTACCAATTAATCCCATCAGGTGATTAATTCACTAATTAGGTTAAGGGCCTCTGAGCCTTCTTGCATTGTCTCATATATAATTTTTTTGGGGACACCTCACATCCAAACCATAACAGACTGGATGCAATGATCAGATAGTGTACCATAAACAGAGACAGAAGAGCAATCCCCTGACAATGTAGTACTGGAGCCTATGGATGTTATTCAATTATGGTGGACACCACTCAGTTTGAATTAACTCCCCCTTTACATAACATCAACTTCTTAAATTTTCCATACATATTCATAAACCATGGATTCTACTCCACTGCATCAGTTGGTTGGTTCAGATAGAGCCTCAAACCTAAGTGGGTTCAATTAGTATCTCTTCCCAGTTTTTCTTAATTAGGAACAAAGGAGAGACAGAGGACACCATTTTTCAGAGAGAAAAAAATAGGAAACAGACATGCAGATAAGAATCTTATTAAGTTACTGTGGCAAAGTTGCATATCTGTTCTTGGATTTCCTTAAATTCCACTTTCCTTTAAATAAACACCTATGTTAAAGCTTCTTAGCTTCCATTACTTAGACAAGGAGCCTAATGAAAACACAAAATAACAGGAGAAAGCCAATACAGTGGCAGTTGTTCAGTTTCATAAAATTATGACTCATTTCATTTCTCTGATTTTTCACATACTTATCTTTTCTACACTAGGGAATCAAATTTATTATCCTTGATCTTGGTATCTCATTCAAATATAGTCTAGATTCATTAAAGTCAATTTTTCATTATTTTTCTCATTTCTCTCATTTAATTGTCTATTGCTTTAATTTTTCCCTTTAGTATTATTTCCTCTGAGAACTGAGACCTAAATACTCATTATTTATATCAGATATAAAATGTGTGATCCAAGTGTCTTTGTGTTTGTATTCATTTGATTATAAAATGCAAAAGTAATATGGAAATAATATAAATCACAAAAGAAATTCAATATGAAATTATATTTTTCTAATCTGAGTAAGAAAAGTAGGTATTATTTATGAGGGAAAACAGATCAAGTTGTATCTGGTAGGTTCAATCTTTTTCTGGTTTTCAAAAGCTCTAATTTCTTCAAATGAGGACATGAAATGATAATATCAATTTCATTTTTTCTATAACACCTGATGCTATCCAGAGGAAAATATCCAGAGGAAAATATTTTCCAGTGGTTTTTAAAATTGGCATTTTTCAAAAATGCATTTCCCTGTATTGGGCCAGGTGATTATCTGGGCCTAAAGAAATAAGATATACAAAATTAGTTTAAACCAGTAAGGAACCACTTTTGAAGGCAGAACAAAGGAGGATCACACTCAAAATATACTTCTGACAATAAGAAATAGTTATTTTCTCAAAGGTTAATCATCATGTGCCTAGTGATGTAAGGAGGGAAACGATGGTGGAGGAGGCAATCAGCAATTGTCCACAGCACCATCTGTCTGTATCATCCTCCAGAAGAGGGGTTCCTCTAGAGGTCTTGTATCGATTGGTGTGAAATCACCTCTGTTTGTGTGAAACGATGAAACATGTTACTCTCCAGAGTGATAAAGAAGAATGGTGTGGGGGATCCTGTGACAACATAGCCAGTAATTAAAGAGGCAGAGAACAGTGAGAGTACAGATCACCAGAACCAAGGCATAGGGAGTGTAGAACGCCCAACCAGAAAACAACAATGACAACAAATCTCAGAGAACATGAGCATACAAATTATAGGACTAGCTGTCCTCACCTCAACAGAGAAGGAGAGACTCTGAGAAGCATTTACTAATATAAGGATTGTTATAACTTGTTAATATAACATTATTATATTAAGGTACAAAGTTAATAATTAAAATTATAGTAAATGACAAAAATAATTATTTGTCATTAATATATTATATATTATTTATACCTCCAGTCACCCATTTTATAAGTTTTCATTGTGTGTTTAGTCTCACGCTGACTTCAGGAGACACGGATACGAAACTGCTGGGCTCCTGATCACATGATTTTTATAGTCTCAGAAACATACACTTACATTATAACATGTTCCCTGATCAATATCTATCCAGGCTGCTCTGGTAGCATATAAGAAGGGCACACAACTCATTCTGGAGATGAAATGGTCTTAGAAGTCTCCTGACAGTAGGGAGGCTGAGTGTAATCCTGAGGGGTTACAGGACTATATGAGGATATGGAGAGATAGGCAAAGAGTTCTGAATGGAGGGAATTCTATTACAAAGATCCTGATGTAAGAAACAGGTCAGTCATCTTGTTTCCCTTCCAGTGTCAAAAATTAACTGTGAGAATATGATAGTACCCAAGGAAGGGAATAGATCTCACCTTCATAAGGTGGGGTCTTGAGAATTTCTAAATATTCTATAGTGGTCTTTATTATGGACTGCATATTTATATCACCTCCTTTATTAAAATATAGAAGCCTCAGCCTCTAATAGGGTGGTATTAGGAGGTGAGGCCTTTGAGAGGTGATTAAATCTTGAGGCTAGCACTCTCACAATAGAATTAGTGTCCTTCTAAGGAGAAACACCATAAAGCTTGCTTCCTATCTGTACTTTTTGCCATGTTACGGTAGCAACAAAATTTAGAGGTGAAATGGTTGGGTTATGAGAATCTTAACCTAATCAGTGCATCAATCCCCTGATAGGCATTAAGTGGGTGGGAATTGTAGGCAGATAGGGTGTGGCTGAAGGAGGTGGGTCCCTGGGGGCATGCCTTTGAGGTATATATATTTTTCCTTGTTGAGCAGAGCACTCTATCTGCTTCCTGGCACAATGCCCTGAGCAGTTTTCCACTGCCATACTCTTCTACCATTATGTTCTGCCTTGCCTGAGACCCTGACAAATGGAACTGGCTGTTAATGGACTGAGATCTCTGAAACCATGAGCCCCCAAATAAACTTTTCCTCCTCAAATATTGTTTTCATCAGGTCTTTTGGTCACCACAGTAAAAAAAGCTGGCTAAAACAAACAGTGAATACATGTCATTAAATATTTGTCCAAATCCATTGAATGTTCAACACAAGAGAATTCTTAGAAATCTATGATCTTTTGATGTTAATATAGCAATGTAGGTTCATGGGTTATGACATGTGGTGTAGGATATTAATTATGGGTGAGGAAACGCAGATGCTTTTTCTATTAGTGCAAGGGAATATATGGAAAATCTCTGTAGTTTCTTTTTAATTTTACTACAAATGTAATACTTCTTTAAGCACTTAAGTCTTAACAGATTTTGAAGATAGAAAGAAAACTTCAAAAAAATAGCAGAGAAATCTCTAATTGACAGGTCTGCTAGAGGAAAACAAGAAAGGTTGGTTAGTGTTTCTAGAGACTGTCAAGTTACAAGCAAATTTATACTCCTCTGGGAGTCAAGAGTGCACATTAATTTTCTGGGCTCATTAAAATCTCTATTGGTTTTGACTAGTATTCCCAGTCCAGTGGTCTCAACTCCAATTCCTGATATGTGACCTTATTCTTTATACCCTTTAAAACTTCACTTCTGTTCTTAGTATATAGCTTTCTTCAAATCGCCTCCACAACTCTAATCCCATTTCCCCCAATTTTATAATCTCCGAGGGACTAGTTTCCCCGGTGTTTAGTTTTCAGAGATACATAAAATTAAGAACATCTCTTCTAGGATGACTTTTATTGCTATTGTTTTTTTTTTTTTTTTTTTTCCTTTGAGCATGAAATGAAGATAGCACAGATATACCAATGTGCTCCACTGATAAGTGGTTTGTTCTCATGCAGATTAGAAGATTGGCTGCCTTTTGTAATCAAATTCTAAGTAATGAAATCAAAACACCTCCTATGATACATGTGCTCCTTGTTTTGCTACTTCATTTCTTCTAGACATGTGAGACCCACATTCCATTGTCTCTGAAAACTGGAACTTGGAAATTTAAGAATAAACCCTGATGCTTTTTCTATTGGGCATTGCTACAACGTACTAGTTGACCCAGTTCTCTTCCCCTGTGCTAGCTCTAATACAGACGATGTAGTAACTCTCATGCCTAAGCAAACATATCAATGTTGTATGTAAAAAGATACTATACTTGTGCATGATGAATAAGTAAATAAATAATTAAAAAATAAAAATTAAAAAAAAAAATGGCAAGTGATATGCACCACTTTCTCAGGGACTGCCTGCAGGTTTTCCAACCATGCTGGTCTCTTAGCCCTTTCTTTGAAGTCTCAGTGGAAGCCTCCAAGATCCCCTAACTCAAGGATCCTGCATTCCTGCAGAACCAGTACAACATGGTTGATGCTAGGGTCTGAAAACACTTTGAATAGTAGCCCAAAATCCTGAAACCCCTGCTTTAGCAGTATTTGAGTGCCTAGGAAGATAAGCACAGTGAAACAACTTCCTAGGTTCCCCTGTGCAAATAGGATGCCCTATGGTCTCTTCTCAGAGGAAGTTTTACTTTTACATTGTTAAGCCTGAGATGGGTGTGGTCTTGACAATTTCTGCAATACCGTCAAGCCATCTTTCCTACTGTCTGTGGGTAAAGTGCTTAGTTAGCATTAATCTCTTTAACAACCACAGCTTTCTTAGCCCCAGTTTTACTTGCATTTTTCTTGCCAAACTACAAAACTTTTCAAACTTTTCTGCTCCAGGTTATCACAGTAAATTCAGATACAAGCATTCAGAAATATCCATGCCACTGCCTTAATATTGGGCTGCCTTAAAATTTTTCTCTGTCAGATTAATTAGTCGATCATCTTCAAATTTAGCCTCACAGAAACTCTCAGGTCATGGGCAAAACGTAGACAAGTTCTTTGTCATAATATAACATGAATGATTTCTTGTCCAATTTTCAGTAGAGCCCTACTAGCCCTCTGAAACCTCATGAGCCCAGTCTTTACTATTCCTATTATCATTCTGGTTTTTTGAGAGCCCATCAGAATTTCCCATTAAGTTCCACTTACTACATTCTAAAGATTTTTCACCTTTTATTTCTAAACTTTCTAAAATTCATCCCAAAACAGCTTCAAAGGCTTCTGAAACCACATGGTCAGTAAGTTACAACCACAGTCCCACCCCAATACCAATTTCTGTTTTAGCTAACTTTGTGTCACTGTGACCAAAAGACCTGACGAACTCTTTAGACATGTTTAGCTCACACTTTCAGAGGTTCAGTACATGGTCAGCCAGTTCCATAGGTCTGGGCTTGAGATGAGGCAGAATATCGGGGCACTGAAGCATAGTGGAAGAAAACAGCTCAGGACTTGGCAGCCAGGAAGCAGAGATAAAACTCCAGTCACCAGGGACAAAATATAAATATAAATATTTAAAAAATTATATATAAATATAAAAATACTAAATATAAATCCCCAAATCATCATCCCAATGACCTACTCTCTACAGTTACTCCCTGCCTATAGTTACGGCTCAGTTAATGCATATCAGTGAATTAATGCACTAATTAGGTTACAACTCTCATAATCTAATTATTTCATCTTTGAATATTCTTGCATTGTTTCACATAGGAAATTTTTGGGGGTCACTTCATATCTAAACCACAGTGTTGCTCAAAGCTGGGCCCATTGTTTATGCTAACTAAAAATTCTGTTTTTATTTAGATTCATTTCTCCAGAAAGAGATGAGACATTTCAGTTACACAACACAGGGTGGGGCATATTATTAAAGAAGCTTCTCTCCCTCTTTTGAGGTGGAAATAAAGCCTTAAAATTAATGTTTGGATAGGAGGTATTTCCCCAACTACTGTGTTAACAGAGGCGATTAAATTATTAGATTATGATAGCTGTAACCTAACCAGTGGATTAATCCATTTGATGAATTAATAATTTGAATGGATTACTGGGTGGTAACTGTAGGCAGGTGGGTCATGGATGGAAGAAGTGTTGGGGGAATATTTTGGGGATTATATAATTTGTCTCTGGTTCCTCCCATCCCCCCCCCCCCTTGCTTCTTCTTATCATAGGGTGAGCAGATTTCCTGTGTCATGACCTTCTATCACTATGCTCTAGCTCACCTCAGACCCAGAGTAATAGATTGATAATCTGAATCTGTAAGCTCAAAATAAAATGTTTCTCCTCCTTGTTTTTCTGATATCTTTATATAGATTCATGTTTCATTATTGATGAGGTACAGACTTTTCACAGTTGTGATAACAGGGCTCTGAAGCAGTTATGTTTTGAGGTTGATGTTACCTATGCATTACCATTGGACACATGGGCTACTAAGGGTCTCTGTGAGTTGGAAGTAAGCAGTGGATGGGGATGGAACACAGCATTGAGCCCAAAGGAGTGGGAGTCAAACTGGAAATATGAATCCTTGCTGAACTGTCATAGAAAACAGGAAGAGATACAGGCCTGGTATAGAACCTGTTGTATTTTTTTTTTTTTTTTTTTTTAATTTGCCTGAGTAGATTCTTATCCATCAGGAGGAAAATATTCTATTTAGCAATTTATTTGGATGTTGCCATGAGATTTTAAAATTTACATTATTGAGTTTTTGTTTTGTTCTCTCACAGGGAATGAAATCCTTCCTTGCTCTTGTTAGTCCACCAGTAAGTATGAGAAGTGGCCAAGAAACTGGACTGGAGGCAAGTAGCTATCTGTTTTCCTTTTCAAAATGCTTGTTCTCATTAATCTGTAAACCACTTCATTTTAGACTCTAGAATGAAAAGTTGACATTTATCATTTGCCATTCATAAGTTGAACACATCATTTATAATACGATAGAAATCATTTATGACCTAGTTCAAAGCAGAACTGTCCATACACACTCAAGAAAAAATACATGATTTCTCACTTTTCTCTATGCCCTCTTGAAATTTGGGGAAAAAACACTCATTCAAGGTTTTGGCTCTTCACAAGTGCCCACCTGAAATGTTGTGGAAAGATGCAAGAGGTGTTGAGCATTGGGTAAGAATGATGGCAACATCTAAATTTTAGGTACAGCTGTGTAAAAATTTCCAGGGAAATTGAAGTGTCCAGAGGTAATTACAGAGGGAACCAGCATGGATCAGCATTAATCAGGTGCTCAGCAGCAGTGGCATCATGTTCTCAAAGGACCTTTTTGTTTTGTTTTGTTCTGTTCTAAATATTTTTCAGTGAACTTCAGCACTGTTCATCTCTGTTCATCATTTCTCTTTTTATTATTAGTTGTATAAATTAAAGGGGTTCACTGTGGCATTTTCAAACACACATTCCCACTCCCTATATCCCTATCTTGTTCTTCCTTCTCTGCTCCTTCCTTCTAGTAACCTTCCCTAATACTCCCTTTTCTATTTTCTGGTCTTTTTTATTTTAATTTTTTATTTTCCACAAAGGAGAGAAATTTAGGATATTTATCATCTGTGTTTGAATTATTTTGTTTAATATGAGGATTTCTAGTTCCAAGAATTTCCTGCAAGTGACATTTTTCATAGCTGAAAAATACTCTATTATGGACCTGTACTATGTTTTCTTTGTTCATACATCTATTGATGGCAATATAGGCTGATGGCATGATTTGGCCATTGTGAGCAGCATCCCAATAAAGGCAATATGCAAGTATCTCTTTTGTATGCTGATTTTATTTCTTTCAGCCATACACCCAGGAGAGATATAGCTAGATATATGGTAATTATATTTTTAATTTTAAAAAAACAACACTGTGCTGTTTTTCATAGTGGCTGTGCTAGATTACATCCCCATCAACAGTGTATTAGGGTTCCCTTTTCCATTTTTCTCCATATCCTTTCCAGCATTTGTTATCTTATTTTTGATAATTGCTATTCTGACTTGGATGAGATGGAATCTTAGCATATGTTAAAACTTATATATATATTTAAATATATATATATAGTTTAAATATATATAGTTTATTAAATGTCAATTATACTTCAAGGTGTTAACTTTTCATTGCATGTTAATTCTTCATTATTAGTAAAGTTTGTTTTTATAATTTTGTGTAAATCTTCATACTATACAAATAATCCAAAAATATTGTTTAAAAAGAGTTTGTAAGCACATAATAATTGAAAGATGGTAAGTGATCATTTTTTACATCATTAATTGCTCAAACATATCACTTGCAACCTTCTTAGGGAAGCATTTTGTTTTCTGAGAAAGGAAAGCAAAAGCTGCCAGAAGAGACCTCAATCACTGTTTGAGCCTCACTCTGTTATTCCTAACTTCTAGAAAAGATTTATTCTCATTTTTTGATAGCATCCATTCCAAAGCAAAACTCCCCCAAATCACCAAACACAAGTAAAGTTAGTTGGAGCTAGCAAACATAACAAGTCCTTCTTAACACCCTGTTACAGAGAGACTATGGTGTGTTTCCTCTCTTTCTGCAGTGAATCAAAAAATACAAATTTGTTCAATTACAGATATGTTTTAATGGTTTTTGGTTGAAGTACATTGGCACTTCAATTAAAAATTGTACTTAAAGTGCCTGTTAAAGTGAAAGTGTATCTGAATTCATAAATAGTGCTTCTTTTATTCAGGACATTTTTTCTATCAGGATATTACATGCATTGGGTAAAATTTTGTCAGTATTAGAAAGCATAGTACAAACAGGTAATTGTTTTGTTGTTGTCCTTCAGAAATCAGGTTAGAAAAACATGTTTTGCAAAGGTCTTTTAATAGCTGACACATTTTCCTCTGCTGCCCTATTGTTCCAGAATTAATTTCAGCTACAGAAGCAAAATATGCTTTGGCAAGGCACCTGCTATTCTCTTGCCTGAATGTCACTTTGCTATTTAGATTCAGCCTTAAATAAATGTAGTTTTCATGGTGCAAAGGAAACACAGACTATTTTCCTTTTACTTTAAAAAATTGGAATAGAATCTTTGTAGAAGAGAATATTATTTATAGAAAAAAAATGTCTCTTATTGCTAACATAAGGAATCTAAAGAGAAGAATTCCATTGGCCTATCAAAACTGAATTTGCAAAAGATCACATTGATATTACTATAATTTTAAGATCTTCCTGGCCTGGAATGTAAATGTTCATCAACTATTTTCTTTGATAACCTTTAAAAATAAATATCCAGGTGGGAATGTGTATAGATTTATCATTGAAGATACATTTTAAGCTGAAGAAATATGCTTCTGTCTCTCATCACTCATCTTGCCAGCAGCTATGAGCTTGGCTTCAACCTTATAAACTTTGCAGAACCAAGAAGTAGAAGACCTCTCACTGACAGCAACAAGGGAGAGGTGGTGCTAGTCATTCCTCAAATAGAGTGACTCATGATGCCCAGCAGAGCATCATGTTATAGTAAAAAGTGGGATGTTGTGAACTTATAATAGGAAGCCATCAAAATACACAAATATTTATAAACAAATTAGGTAGTGAATTGGGAATTAAATTTATTTATGAAATTAGTTTATAAATGTATTACCACTGTTTTCATTGAAAATGCTTTATATATAAAGACAGGAAAAATATGTATTTGTGCTCATAGATATTATAATTGAAATGATACAGACATATTTATACATTGATTCTGAGAAAATACAAATTTTGTGAGTTATTAATTAGAGAAAAACACAAGGCTTTTGGACAATAAGAAATATTAAAGGGTCACCTCTTAATATAGTATGAATTATTGGGTTATTAAAATCTTTCATTAGTGATTCCTTTAAAGTAAGTCATCTACTGATTCAAATTCTTAGTGCAATCAATATTTTCTTCACTAAAATATTACAATAATTAACTCATGATACATCTGAACAGCAGCTAACAAAAGAGTTCAAATTGGTTGGTAAAGGTATCTAACCAATTTTTTTTGTGAATAAAGATTGATAGAAATCTATAATCTCTCTTTAGAGTAAGTACAAAGCTTCGTGAAGGGAAAAAAGAAGGGGGCTTCCCTTCATCTGTACTGGAGAAAGATGAGGAAGTCATCTAGGACTTCTTTTTAAAAAGTCCAGTCTAGCATATGCTGGCTCAAATAGACTTGCTTAAAGTCCAGTTTAGAAATACCTTTGACTTCACTGGGTTTCTTCAGTCGACCTTCTCTCACCTGGGAAAAGACAGGCAAGGTCTAATGACTTACTAAGGGGGATAGTCTGTTTTACACAAAGGTTTTTTTCTTCTTCAATTGCCATTTTTGTTGACCTCAAAAATTTTAGTCTTTATGTCCATAATTCCTAAATATCATGATAATAGTAATGATTAATACCATTAACAACCTGTTTGAAGTAGATTTACACCATTTCATCTCTTCCTCTTCCTTGAATAGCCTTAGTCCCACATACCAGTATCTTCTATATGGTACACCAGCAATTTGAAATTCAAATTAAACAACATATGAAAATATAATATGTAAAGTAGTGACCTCTACAGTCCCTGGACTTCTACCTCACTTTTAACACCTTTAGCAGTTTCTTATGATTCTGAATAATTTCTGGGGGGTTGGGGCATTTGAGTAATTATCAGCATGGTCCTAGGGTCCTACAGTGGAGGGAAAAAATTTAGAATCATTGGTTCAAAGGAGATTTTAGTGAAAGATTTTGTATAGAGTGAAGGTAATATTAGGAGAAGACAAAATAGGATAAGGTATTAAGAACACTGCAAAAACTAGAAGCTGTTCTTCTGTTAGAGATGAAGCCAGGAAGGGAGGCAATTGAGACACTAAAACTAAGTGAGAGTTGGAACCTTTAAGGAAGAATAAAAAGTGAATGGACATAACACTTTCACAGAGGTTGCACCAAAGAAGGGGAAAAATGGAGAAGGGCCCAACCTGCCTTTCTTTCTCTTGGCCTGTCTCCAGTCATTCCTTCCACAACTGTTTCAAAGTGTCAGCAAACTGGAGCCACAAGGAGAGTAGGAAAGGATCAAAAATAGATCTGATATTCTAGGGAATAGAGAATAACAAGCACACTTCCTTATTTCATATATATTTTATATGTGTATATACATATATTATGTTTCATATGTATGTATATATGTACATATGTTATACGTATACACCTAAGACATGAGAGGAATTTCTGCTGACATTTTAAAGACATCTATCTCAATTACATTTGTCATATTATATAGGATAATATTTAATTTACATTTTTCCAATACAATACTCTTGCTGTGTTCTGCCTATGTATAATCTAATCATCTTGACAACATGTTTTGTTTCTTCACAATCTGATTAGTCTATGACACATAGTTCTGAATCACACTGCACATACACTGAATATATGTATGTGTAGTATATATTTGTAACTCCTGTTTTTTATGTGTGCATTTTATAATTCTGGTCGTATGTGTGTATGTATGTATATTTAATTCTTGTGTTTCCCCAGTATTATTTATGTTGTTGCAAGGTCATTTTTCCCCTGGTTAACTTAATCCAATACTTTAGATAATTTTGTAAAAAAATTCTATAGAACCTTGTTACTTTAGAGTAAGGTATCAGAAAAGTTGATCATATCCCTATGGATTGATTAAGTAGGCATCATATGGATGGATAACTATGTTAATAGTTTTGAAAGTTTTAGGCTACTTACTTGTAAAATATTCCACAATATGAATTTGTTTATTTTTTACTCATTAATTTAGATTAAACATTTATAGCACTATTGCACAAGTGATAGCAGATATTTCCATTGACACTGTATCAGATGGTAGATAATGTTTGTATGCCTCACTTGGGATATGTTTGACTATCAGATCTATCTATTGTGACCATATTTTATTTTTGCTCATTAGTTTTTGTTGAGTGATACTCAGAAAACCTTTTTTTTTTTTTTTTTTTTTTGTACTGGGGATTGAACTCAGGGGCACTCGACCACTGGGCCACATCCCCAGCCCTTTTTTGTATTTTATTTAGAGACAGGGTCTCACTGAGTTGCTAAGTGCCTCACCATTGCTGAGGCTGGCTTTGAACTCATGATCCTCCTGCCTCAGCCTCCCAAGTGCTGGGATTACAGGCGTGCACCACCATGCCTGGTGTCAGAAAACCTTAGAATATCAATAATTTCTCCCAACATGGCAAATTATAACCTTGTTTGGATCAGTTACTACATTAGTAATCAGAAAGCAGTGATTCTGAACTTCTGTAATTGCTACCAAATTGTGATTTGGTTTTGATTTGTAAAGAAGGCTGTTTTTCCCATGCCACCTCCATTTTTAGCCAATGGATTTATGGATTGTTTATTATTTTTTAATATGTCACTATTTCCTATTGACATGATCCTTTTTCATGCTTAGCTTACCCAGATTTGACCAGTGGGAGTCCCTCAATCTGATTTGTGTCACCTTTCCATATGTTCCCGAAACATTTTTACAATGACTTTGGTTTAAGCTCCCTTTGGTGCGGACATTTCTGGCAGGTCTGGGTGAGTGATCTATTGTTTGTGCTGGAGTACCATTCCATCTTCACCTTTTCAGTGGTTAGAGAATAAGCATATTTAAATTAATCATAAATTTAAAATGTAATACATGGGTCCTTCCTCACACTTTAGACACATTTTACCATTTTTCTGTGGCACTGCATCTGATTGCAGAAATACAGTGCAAAATGTCTCTTTTGGTCAACTTTTTATAGGAGCTACACAGGAAACGGAGTACAGGAAGATACAGATCTCAGCTGATCAAAGCTGATGCCATATAAACTAATACACTATATTTCTATTTTTCCTTTCACGTCTGTGGCTTCTGCTTTATTCATTTGTTCTAGCCTGATATTGAGACTACAATTCTGCTTTCTTTTTTCATTTTAATATTTATTTATTTACTTTAGTTGTACACAATGCAATGCATTTATGATTACGTGGTACTGAGGATCGAACCTGGGCCGCGCACATGCGAGGCGAGCGCTCTGCCGCTGAGCCACAACTCCAGCCCCCAATTCTGCTTTCTTATTATTTGAAATTTCCAGATATATTTTTGGCAATACTTTAAAAAATTATTTCTGAACCATGTTGTTTTATATTATATAGCTCTCTGTACATGATTAGAAGCCCAAACCCAATAAAATTTTATTTTGTAGAAATAATTTTAATAGTCATGCCTCATATATTTAGAATCAACTCTGTCATATGATTTTACAGTTATTATATTATTATTATTATATTCATTGTTTCTTTCTCTATGGTGTTTATTTTCTCTTATTCTCATTTCATTGGGTTTCTTGAACATACTACTCAACTTTTGTTTTGCTGTGTTTTTAAGTGTTGCTGTAACAAAATTTGATGGCATATTTCTTTGTAAATGACTTGGAGATCCAAAGGATATTTTCTTTACCTTAAAATGTAATTATTGTGTTTAAATATATCTCAAAATTGTTCCACAACAGTTTTCCTGGGTATGTGGTTAAATTTTTCAATATATAGATTTGCATCTTTCATTCTGGGAAAATCATTGGATTGAATTTACACCATTGATTTTTCTTCTTCAAAGACTTCAGTTAATTGTGTGCTATCCTCTTTGGTTATAGTCTATGTCTAATAATATAATGGTCTCATTTACTTATTTATATTCTTTATATTTTCCTAATTTTTATACCTCTCCACCTTTCTTATATTTTTATCAAATGTTTACTTGCATGCATTGTATTTTGATATTCATAGTTAAAATATTTTATTCATTTTTTCAATATCATTCTTGAAGTATTTTTTAACCTTTCATATTTTTGTTCATTTTGGATCTGACTTTGAATTTTGTATTCTAGTTGTTTTCTTAATATTTATAACTATTGTTTAAGGATATTTTATTTATATTTTACCTTCATGCTGCCCTTTTTTGTCTTGTTTAATGTTAGGGTTAGAGGGTTGTCTGTCTTTGTTTCTTTTCTCATGTGGATGTTGACTGCTATTAAATATTCATTTTAATTTGTACTAATTTTTCCAAGATAAAGACTGTATTAGTCAGTGTTCTCCAGAGAAACAGCCAATGAGGCAGGCATATATTAAGGAGGACTCGGAGGAATTAACTCATAGGATTATGGAGGCTGAGAAGTCCTATGATCTATTATAAATGAGAGAACCAAGAGATCCTGAGGTGTAATTCCCATCTAAGCCTGAAGAAATGGGAACCAGGAAAGTCAACATAAATCCTAGTAAACGGATAGAAGACCAGTGTCTCAGGTGAAGTAGATAGGTTGCACTTCTCCTCCCAGTGCCTATTCCTTTCTCAATGAGTTGAATGGTGCCCAACCACTTTGGTGAGGATGATCTTTATTTAGCTCACTAAATTGAATACTGTTCTCACCTATAATCACCTTTATAGCACATGCAGAAATAATGTTGGATATTAACACCATCTTGGCCAGCGAAGTTGACATATGTAATTATTACAAGTTGTTTTAGTCAGCTTTTTCATCATTGTGACAAAAAGACCTGACAAAAACAACTTTAGAAGATGCAAAGTTTATTTTGGGCTCATGATTTTCAAGGTCTCAGTCCATAGACAGCCAGTTCCATTGCTCTGCGCCCAACACAAAGCAAGACATGACATGACATGACAGAAGATTGTGGTAGAGGAAAACAGGTTCAGGACATGGCCATAAAGAAACAGATAGAAAGCTCTTGCTCACTGGGGACAAAATATGTACTCCAAAGGCATGCCCCCAATCACCTATTTCCTGTAGCCATACCCTATTTGCCTATTGGTACCACCCAGTTAATCCCTATTGGGGATTAGTGCCCTGATTAGGTTAAAACTCTCATATCCCAATTATTTAACCTCTAAAGTTTCTTGCATTGTCTTACATTTTGGGGGAGCAGGCACCTCATAGCTAAACCATAACACAGTACTTGTGTGGCTTTCATGTGTACATAGAAGGGAGATAAGAGTTTGAGCAGCTTCTTAGTTGTTTTGGCTAAACAATGTCCTTTTTGATTGCTAGTTCAGTTACTTAGTATATGTTATTTATTACTGGAGAAAAGATTAGTTGGTGTTCCATTTTCAGAATTAAATTTACTCTTAATTGACATGTAAAACATAAAAATTATACACATCAGTGTGATAGCATCTTGTGTTTTTATACATGTTTAAATTAGGCTAAACATCCATCTCCTCAAACATTTATCATGTGTTTATGGTGAAAATCCTCAAAATCCTTTCATTGCCTTTTGAAAAGCACAGTACATTATTGTTTCTTACAGTCACCCTATTTCTCGATCACATCTAGCTGTAACATCACACTCAATGATCAACCTTACCCCATCCCTTCCTCTATTCTCCTATCCCAAGCCTTAGGCAATTACGGTATGCCTTTTAATTTTGTCTTTACTTAAGTTCTTTTTTCTTTTTACGAGAGTCTTATTTTCACATACATTAAATTTCTCAGTTCATTGTCATTCTCCTAAGCATGCTTCCCTCTTTCGTGTAATGTATTTCTTTTAAAACATTGACTTTCTAACACTAACTCCATGATACTATGTACTTTATTCTTTTTATTTCCAAGTGCATTAACACAGGTCTCAACTGCTGGTCAGTATTTATTCATTCATGATTACACTTTCTCTGTGTGTTTTATTTTAAGTACCTTGAGCCATTAAAAACTTTCTTTATAATTTAAATATGAAAGCTTATTTTCATACTTTTTTTATTAGTGATCTATAGTTATACATAAAATTGGGATTCATTCTGAAATAATTATTCAAACTTTGAAAAAATTTGCTTCAATGCAGTCCCTAATATTTCTCATTCCCTCCTCTCCTCCCTCCCCTTTTCCCTTTCCTCTTCTCTTCCTTCAATTTACTCTTAAGGAATTTTAAAATTAGTACTTTATAGATATACATAAAGGTTATATCCACTGTTGTATATTTATACATGTGTATAGGATAATTGGGCTAATTTCACTCCACCTTCTTTTTTAAAAAAAAATTTTATTATTCTAATTTGTTATACATGTTTGCAGAGTACATTTCATTTCATATTACATATAAAGAGCACAATTTTTCAAGCTGCTGGTTTTATATAAAGTATTCTTACAACAATTGTGTCTTCATACATGTATTTAGGGTATTCTCCATCTCTCCTCCCCACCCCAATCCACTTCCTTTACTCCACTGACCTCAAAAGAATTAAGCAGACACTTTCCAAAATACAAAAAAACAAACAAACAAACAAAAAAAAAAACATACAGCCAACAAATATATTTAAAAAATGTTTAATATCTCTAGAAATCTGGGAAATGAAATCAAAACTACATTGAAATTTCATGTTACTCTTGTCAAAATGGCAATTATCAATAATACAAATAATACATTCTAATGGGGATATGAGGAGAAAGTATACTTATATATCATTGGCGGGATCACAAATTATTACAATCACACTGGAAAGCAGCATGTGGTGATTTCTCAAAATACAGGGAAAGTAGTCAACATATGACCCAGCTATCCCACTCCATTGTATTTAACCAAAAGATCTAAAATCAGCATACTATAAGTATGCAGCCACATTAATGTTTACAGCAGCACAATTCAAAGTAACCAAGTTATAAAACCAGCCCAGGTGCCAATCAACAGATGACTGGGTCAAGAAAATGTGGTGCATATATATCAAATGGAGCTTTACTCAGCCATAGAGAACAAAATCATGACATTTGCTGGTAAATGGATGGAACTTGAGAACATCATGTTAAATGAAGTAAACCAGACACAGAAAGTAAAGGGTCAAAAGTTTTCTTTTGTATGCAGAAGCTAGGCTAAAATAAGGAGAAAAAAAGGTGTGTGTGTGGAGGTTGAAACCCCATGAAAATAGAAGGCAGACCACTAAGCACTTTCTGCACTCTACATTTTCTCTTTATCCTGCCTGCTTTTTAGCTTCTATCATATTTACACATATCTTCTTATCACTGTTTGATTTTTAGTTATGCTGCAAGTGTGTTGGAAATTTATTTGCTCGTGTAATAGATACTCTTTTGTAACATGTCTAGATAAATTTAGGTTTAGGTAACTGTCATTATCATCTCAAAACCATGAGGTTTACTTTTAGCTTCTATCATATTTACACATATCTTCTTATCACTGTTTGATTTTTAGTTATGCTGCAAGTGTGTTGGAAATTTATTTGCTTGTGTAATAGATACTCTTTTGTAACATGTCTAGATAGGTTTAGGTAACTGTCATTATCATCTCAAAACCATGAGGTTTACAGATTGATTTGCTTGGGATGATCTTTACCTGTTTTAAGCCATAATCTTATGACTAAGTTAATAAAAAAAAAAAAGGAGAAGATAAACCAAAATGCCAGCAATTCAATATTTATTCTTCTTGTAACAGATATTTTCAAAGAACAGTGTTTACCATAAAGTAAAAGATCAATAAATATATATTTAATATTGAACAAATGTTAAAGGAAAAATAATTCATCTGGTTTAGATTTTCACAAACATTTTTATATTAAGTGACATTTATAAGCCATTGAAATAGTTAAGGAAAACATAAACACCACACTGAAACTTTACAATTCCTGAGATCTTCTCAGTCCTCCAAAAAGTCCAGAGAAGGACCCAGCAAGGAAACATACCATAAATGTCATATATGTCTCAGAAAATATCTTTATGAAGAGTATAAAATTTTCCATTAAAATTAATTATTTCACAAGTTTCAAAAAGAAAAAGAAATGCTGTTCTTTTATTTTAATATATATGAAGATTCAGTGATAATCAATGTAGATGATTCTCATGATGTTCAGTGTGAATCAATTTAAGTCATCTAATCAACAAACTTTTCAACTAAATTCATCAACTAGTACCAATAATTGGCTCTAATTATACTCTACCTGTTCATAGTTAGCTCTGTATTTTCTTTTACTATAAAGGATATAATCAATGCATTATGTCAGAAATGTACTGCTTTTATTGACATTATAGAAGTAATTAGGTCACTTTTTAAAATCTCTAATTTTTTTAGGCACTTATAAATAGTGCTACTAAACTGGGAGGTTTAAATCAATTCTAGTGAGTCAATTTTCATTTTATTTTTATTCAGATCCCTTTTAAAAGAGAGATCTCTTATTATTGCCATAAAAATACTAATAAAAAATAAAATATATTCTTTATTGATGAAGTGATCATGAAATTCATACAGAATAATAGTCTCAGAGATTATAATCAATGTAGTCAAATATCACTTTCTAGTCTGCCCTTAGTTAATAGAAGCTGATAACAATTTATAGTTTTTTTTTCTGACAATAATAACAAGTTTTGTCAGTCAGCTTTCTGCCACTGTAACAAGCACTTGAAATAATCAACTTATAAAACTCAAACTTTATTTTGATTCATAGTTTTAGAGGTTTTAGTCCAGTCCATGATCAGTTGACCCCATTGCTTTTGGGTCTGTGGTGAGATAACCTATCATGGTAGGACCACACATGGAACAAAAATGCTAACCTCAGGACCAAGAAGTGAAAAAGAAAGAAAGGGACCATAGTCTCATCATGATCCCTTTAAGCACACCCTGCCCCCAAAGAAGACCCTTCACTAGGCCCATCTCTTAAATTTTATAACACCTTCCAGATATGCCAAGCTGGGGATCAAGCCTTTACTGTGTGGGTCTTTAGGGAACACTTCAGATCCAAACTGTAACACCAGTGATCTTGCATAATCACCCTAGAATTTCAATCATTCATGAAGTTCAGGGTACAGCGAATTTTAACTCCTAAGTTCATCAAAAATAGTTAGGCTTACCTGTGTGCTGTTCCAAGGCTTTTATGGAATTATTTTCTGACATAAAATGCTGCTCATTGTAGTCATATTGCTTCAGTTAATCCAGAGTAATGATTATGTCCAAATACATTCATTTCAGTTAAGTGTTACAACTTAATCATACTTTCATATTTTCTTTTTTTTAATAACTTGAACTGTCTCTCTCAAGCTATTAGCCTTGCACTAATAATAAAAAGAACAAAAGCAACAGGAAAACAAAGAGAGTTCTCTATATTTGGCAATTAATTGTCAAGAGATGATGAAGTAAGTATTCCATCTCTTCCAAGATATAATACACCTGAATACATGTAATTGTATGGGAAAACAATTTTTGTGAGTCAAATTTTTCACCTGTTAAATTTGTGATGATTTTCTGCAATTTCATTACCTTCCTATGGATAAAAACAAATTTGTTCATTACTTGAAAGTTTTTTCAAAGAGTGCTTATCTTTAGAGAATGATTTGCTCATTCATCTGTGGCTTATGGAGGTTAGAGTTCTCATTTTTTTCATAGTATGTAGGTTTTCGGTGAATGAATATCAAGGAATTGCAAAAGATGTATGATCAAATATCCATAATAAGTGATTTTATTAATTTTTATCAGAGATGGCTATTTTTCTGAGCAATTGGGGAACCTATACCGAATAGTCTCATGATGGCTAGGGGCTGCATCTATTTCAAAGACACATGAATATAGATCAGAGGCATAAAAGACTGAATCTTGTCTTGATTTGCTAGCAGTGGTTCAGAAAAGAAGTTTTAATGTTAAAGCAATGACACTGTTATTGAGTGATTTGTGTCTCCTTCAAATTCATGGGTTTTGGCACCAATCCTCAATGTGACTCCATTTGAAGATATGACCATAATGAGATCATTAATGTCATAAGGATGGGTCCTAATCCAATAAGACTCTTGCCATTATTAGAAGAAGAACACATCAGATAACTCTTTCTCCTACACTCACACATTGAAGAAGGCATGTGAAGAAATAACCAAAAAGCAGCAGTCTACAGACCACGAAGAGAGGCCCCCATAAGAAAACAATCTTAATAGCAATTGATTTTGAATTTCTAGCCTCCTATATTGTAAGAAAATGGATATGTGTTTTTTTTCTAAGTCACTCGGTATGATATTTTGTTATAGCAGTCCAAGCAGACTAATACAGAAAGAAAATTTTGAGAGATGACTAGAGTTAACATGGAGGGATTATAGATTAAAAAAAAAAAAGGCCTTTGTGAGAATGAAACTTCACATTTTGAGATCATTATCACTCTATTATGATGAGGAAAAATACAGTTTTATGGACTTGGGTCTTCCATTTAAATCTTATCCATTTCAAGTTGAGTTTTATAAATGACTTTGTGGATAGCAGTCTAATTTTATTCTTCTGCAGGTGGATATACAATTTCCCAGCATCATTTATGGAAGACCGTCTTTCTCCATTGCATGTTCTTTACAACATTGTCAAGAATCAGTTGACTATGCATGCATAGGTCTACTTCTTGGATCTCTGTGTTTTTCAACTAGTCTAAGTGACTGCATCTATGCCAACATTCTGCTGTTTTGCTTATTACCATTTTAGTACATTTTAAAGTCAGGAGTATAATGCTTCCTGCTTTATTATATTTGTTGACAATAGATTTGGTTATTTGTATCTTTTTGTGTGGTTTCATACAAATTATAGGATTTTTTTTCTAGTTCTTTGAAAAATATTCAGAAAAGAAGTTTTAATAGCAATTGATTTTGAATTTCTAGCCTCCTATATTGTAAGAAAATGGATATGTGTTTTTTTTCTAAGTCACTCGGTATGATATTTTGTTATAGCAGTCCAAGCAGACTAATACAGAAAGAAAATTTTGAGAGATGACTAGAGTTAACATGGAGGGATTATAGATTAAAAAAAAAGGCCTTTGTGAGAATGAAACTTCACATTTTGAGATCATTATCACTCTATTATGATGAGGAAAAATACAGTTTTATGGACTTGGGTCTTCCATTTAAATCTTATCCATTTCAAGTTGAGTTTTATAAATGACTTTGTGGATAGCAGTCTAATTTTATTCTTCTGCAGGTGGATATACAATTTCCCAGCATCATTTATGGAAGACCGTCTTTCTCCATTGCATGTTCTTTACAACATTGTCAAGAATCAGTTGACTATACATGCATAGGTCT
Source organism: Tamias sibiricus (assembly GCA_025594165.1). Lineage (NCBI taxonomy): Eukaryota > Metazoa > Chordata > Mammalia > Rodentia > Sciuridae > Tamias > Tamias sibiricus. The sequence continues at coordinate 81,567,893 of CM046666.1, read as the reverse complement.
ACTTCTTGGATCTCTGTGTTTTTCAACTAGTCTAAGTGACTGCATCTATGCCAACATTCTGCTGTTTTGCTTATTACCATTTTAGTACATTTTAAAGTCAGGAGTATAATGCTTCCTGCTTTATTATATTTGTTGACAATAGATTTGGTTATTTGTATCTTTTTGTGTGGTTTCATACAAATTATAGGATTTTTTTCTAGTTCTTTGAAAAATATTCAGAAAAGAAGTTTGATATTTTTGTAGGGAGTATATTAACTATTATTTTCTTCGAGATCTTATAGAGAAAGCTTTCATCATTCCCCAACTCAGTAAAATATTAAGTATTATAAATGAATTTTATTAGACTGTGCTACATTTTTTTTATACCTCATTTGCTTAGCAGTTTTATCATGATTGGGTAATATACTGTACAACATGACATTTCTGCATCTAATGAGATGATCGTAGAGTTTGAGTCAATCATTTGGTTAATGTAACATATCACTGATATGGTTCTGATCTGGTATGTTCCCCATTCAGGTTTTGAAAGCTTGGTCCTGAAGGCAGTGAGGTCAGAAGTGAAACTTTCAGGCAATGATTAACTCATGATAACTTTGATCTCATTAGTGGATTATTCCACTTGTTAGATGAATCAGTTGATAGATGGACTGCTGTGAGGTGGGATCTAGTTAGAGGAGTAGATACTGGGGGCATGATCTGGAATGGAATGGTTGGTCTTCTCCCCCTCCTCTGCTTCCTGACCTGACTGCCATGAGATAAACAGCTTTAATGTCCATATAACATTCTCTGTGATGTTTTTTGCTTTGGATCCAAATGACCATAGTCTAAATCCTCTGAAACCACAAACCAAAAAAAAAAAAAAAAAATCTTTCTCTTAAGCTTTTCTTGTCAGGCATATTTTGGTCACAGTAATGAAATGCTCATTAACACAATCACATTTACTAATTTTCACATTTATCCTTACATCCCTTGGATGGATGCCACTTGATCTCGGTTAACAATTTTTTAATGTGTTTTGGATTTAGTTTGCTACTATTTTGTTGAGATTTTTGCATTTATATTGCTCAAGGAAATTGGTCTGTAGTTTAATTTTTTTATCATGTCCTTGTCTGGTTTTAGTATTAGGGTAGTGCTGGCCTCAAATGTATATGTGTGTACACACACATTTATGTGAGGATATTTATTATGGGAATTGAGAATTGACTCATCTGATTACAGAGGCTGAGAATTCCCACATATGGTATCTACAAGAACCAAGAAAGCTGGTGGCTTAATTCTTAAAGCTTGAAGGCCTGAGAACTAGCAGCTCAGATGTCCAAGGAAAGAAGAAAATGGCTGTCCCAGCTCAAGGAGGAAAAAGAAATTTTTTCTTCCCCCCAGGTTTTCATTCTATTGTGGCCTTCAAAGCATTGGATGCTGCTGCTCACATCACACATTTATCTCATGTAAAGGTGATAAAAAATGTCATGGGTTGTAATTTGTAATGCTCATCCATGAAATGTAATTATCATAATTGGAGGGCTATGTATAATTAACATCAAAACTGATACTGTATACCTTTGAATTTTTTGTATTTTTCCCTTCATGCCAAAAATTGATGCTCTGATTAACTACAAAGTACAACTTTTCTGACAAAACATGGCTTTAGAAAATACTTGAAAAATATCATTCACTCTAAAGTTCTTAGCAAAATTATTAAAATCAGAATTTTTTGTTATAACATTACAGTTTTGAAGCACTCCCAATACTATTTACACAGATATTGAAAGCAGAGTTGATGCAATATTCTTCTTTCTGCTACTGCATGATAACTACATTATTTCTGATGGAAGCAAGCATTCATCTGGAGCCACATTCTGCTGAAGCATACAATTTCATATAAATCTTGTAGGCACAGATTTGATATAATATTGTGCACTGACTATAAAAAGCCTTAGTATTTTTTCATATAAAAGTCATATTAATATGTTTTTCTTAGAACCAGAATTTTGAATATTATAAACTTTCATTATTAATAGGACTCATACCTATTTTAAGACCCCTTATCTTTAGCTATAGAACTCATGTGAGTGTGTGTGTGTGTGTGTGTGTGTATATATATTTAAATATAAACATATATATATTAGATTTTTAAAATATGTAACATTAAGAATATATTTGGTATGTGAACCAAGAGAGATACAGGGTGTACATTTTTCTTTTTTTTAAATATTTTTATTTATTTGCTTTAGTTGTACACAATGCGTTTTATTCAATGTGTTTTATTTGTACATGGTGCGGAGGATGGAACCCGGGTCGCCCACGTGCTAGGCGAGCGCTCTACCGCTGAGCCACAATCCCAGCCCAGGTGTGTACATTTTTCAAAAACACTTTGAGAAAAGATAAGTAATTTTAATGCAAAATGTTTTCCTTGTGTTCTTTTTTCTCCTTTTCTTATTTACGTTCTTGTTCTGAAAACATTGTTAGTATTTGGATTTATACATTTTCCTCACATTTTTAAATATATGGGGTGTTTTTAGTCATTTTTATTTACATTTGTTTATTTATTTATTGGGTACTAGTGATTGAACTCAGGGGCACTTAACCACAAAGCCATATCACCAGTGCATATTATTTTTTTTATTTTGAACAGGATCTCACTAGGTTACTTAGGGCCTTGCTTAATTGCTGAGGTTTGTCTTAAACTTGCAAACTTCCTATCTGAGCCTCCTGAGTCACTGGGATTACAGATATATGCCATGGTGCCTAGCATATGGGATGTTTTAAATCATAGAAAATAAGATCTCTATTTCAAGTAGTATATGTGTTAGTGTTGGAGCCATCAAACACCCCAAAATTTAGTAATGTAATTGAAACAAGTACTTATTTAGTTTTTCTACAAGATATGATTTAGGCTGGTATGTTGGTTCCTTACTGGTACTATAAGAAGTTACCAAAGATTTTATGGCCCAGAAATCTGAAATGGGTCTTAATAAGACTAATAATAGATATTAGCAGTGTCATTTTCCTCCTGGAATCTTTAGGAGAGATCTCTTTCTATCTTTGATGTTCACTTTTTGCTCATAGCCTTTTCCTCTTTATCTTCAAAGAGAAAAGTATAGCATCATTAAATCTCTTTTTTTGTATGATCTTTGCTTATTCACAACATTTCCTCTGACCTTCCTGTGACTACAATGAGCTCACCCAGGTATCCAAGATAATCTCCCCATGCTTATCTTTAAGGGATCTACCTTTGACTACTGCATGTAGCTAAACTCCTTTATGCTTCTGCAAAGGATTGAGAGTTATTTAGGCAGCTCTGAGTTGGGATTTGTTGTTGGTGTTCTTCACATGTCTCTTTCTTTGAAAGTCCATCACAAACTTGCAGGAAGCCAGCTCTGTCAGGAGTACATGACACTCGCAGAAAGCAAAGGCAGGTAAACCCAACTGTGCAGGAAATGATGCATGCACGCCACTTAAGGCCTAAGTCAGAACTGACATAGTGTCATTTCTCTTTATTTTTTGGCTAAAGTAAATCACAAATCATACATGCCCCAAGGGCTGAGGAAATGGGCTCTGTGTCTTCAAAGAGCAAATGCAATGTCAATTGCTGTGGACATGAATTCAAAGAAGCCTTTATCTGAGACCATTAAGGCAATCCTCTGTGGCAGTAAGTCACAAGCATTTAAGTTTAATGGAAAGAAGATATGATGATTTGCCACAAATAATTGATAATCTTGAATTTGAATCCATTTTACAGCTCAAATAACACAATTGCATTTTAAAATATTGCTATATATTTAGGGTTATATAGACATATTTGATATCTCTTAGAAGGTTATAGATGGTGGTCACTACAGAGGTCAGATTATAACCTGATTGTAGCTGGGCCACTCCTAGACTTAGTACATTCTTTTCTTTATTTGTGGTGGGACAGGTACCAGGATTGAACTCAGGGGCACTCGACCACTGAGCCACATCCCCAGCCCTATTTTGTATTTTATTTAGAGACAGTGTCTCACTAAGTTGTTTAGTGTCTTGCTTTTGCTGAGGCTGGCTTTGCACTTGCGATCCTCCTGCCTCAGCCTTCGAAGCCACTGGGATTACAGGCATGCACCACCATGCCCACCAGTACATTCTTTCTTAAACTACAATCTCATGATTCAAATGCCTAGAATTTTTTGTTGGTGGTTATTTGGAGTGAATCTCTTCCAAAAGATGCCAGGAACCAGTAGTAATTCAGGATCAACCACTTATCAATTATGTGAGCTTGGCAAATTATTTAATTTAAAAATTTTAATTCTTAATACATACTACCAATTATCAAACGTATTTGTCTACTGATTCATTTTTCCTGAGCAACATAGCACACCCAAGGAACTGAGAAGAAACTACAGGGTATATGTTAACATAGGTCAATATATACATTCTTGGTAAAGATTATACTGTTGATTCAGCTAACTATAAGATTTTTCACAGTGAAACAGGAATTTTATGTAATACATGCCACACATGGTATGGTGTGAGCTATTAGCAAATTATGATTTCCAAGCATTTTTGTGATGACCAAAGGAATTTTGTGACTTATACAGAGATTTTTTTTTTTTTTTTCTTACATTGCTGTTGGAACTGCAAATTGGTGAAGCCAATCTGGAAAGTGTAAGCTGCCTGTCATGGCCAGCCACGGCGCCACGGGAGAAAAACTCGGAGGCAGAGTAAAGCTTTTACTACTTTTACTTCTACTTTAGCTTAGAGAGAAAGAAAGATAGAGCTTAGCTTCTTCTTGTCTTCTTGTCTTGTCTTTTTCTTCTTGTCTTCTTAGCTTAGAGAGAAAGAAAGATAGAGCTTAGAGAAAGATTATTTTTTCTTCTTAGCTTAGAGAGAAAGAAAGATAGAGCTTAGAGAAAGATTGTTTTTTAGAGCTTCTTGCTTCTTTCTTCTGTCTTCTGTCTTCCTCGGGAGCCTCGGCCTAACTCTGACCAGCCCTCGGGAGCCTCGGCCTAACTCTGACCACACATTACTTCTTCTATCTGGTTTCTCTTCTGTAACCGCTCTGCCTTCGTTTGGCCGCTCTGATTCTTTTCTCCGACCCGAACTCTTCTTCTGACCGACCGAGCTACTGCACGACTGACCGAATGAATTCGTTCTCCTAACTCGGACCGCTTTCACCCAGTTATATACCTTCAGCTTTGCGGGTGCCTACAGGTGCGTCACATACATATCAGGTGGAACTTATGGCTTCCAGCTAGCTGCAACAGCCCTTCCTAATTAGGGCTCCTTCAGGAAAGTAGTATGGAGATTCCTCGGAAAACTGGTAATGGAGCCACCATTTGACCCAGCTATCCCACTCCTTGGCCTATTCCCAAAGGACTTAAAAACAGCTTACTACAGGGACACAGACACATCAATGTTTATAGCAGCACAATTGACAATAGCTAGATTGTGGAACCAACTTCAATGCCCATCAACAGATGAATGGATAGGGAAACTTTGGTATTTATACACAATGGAACACTACTCAGCACTAAAAGAGAATAAAACCATGGAATTTGTAGGTTAATGGATGGAGTTGGAGAAAATAATGATAAGTGATGTTAGCCAATCCCAAAAAACCAAAGGTCGAATGATCTCTTTGATATGAAGATACTAACTTATACAGAGATTTTGACAGAATCCCATGTCCAAAAGTTTGAGGCTGAATCACTTATTCCATACCCTGGGGTCAAGGTATAAGAAATACACAGATATCAATTAATAACTTATTTTTAAAAATAACCACAGTAAGACAGTATTTGTTTATTATTTGACATGATTTTGTGACAATGTGTATATGATTTAATATCTCTAACAATACTGATTCTATTTTTTAAAATTACTTGAGTAGCTAAATTAAAGAATATACATGCAATATGATTTTAGATTAACATATCTTAAAGAAAAAATAGTTATACTGGGTTTAGATTTCTACTCTGAAGGCAGTTGTCAATGCAAAGGTTTGGTATGTGTGCTCTCACAATGGATGGGAAAGTGATTCTTATTTCATTACAATGTAAAGGTTGCCCTCTAGTGGTTACATGGTATTTATAAACTCAAGAAAAATTTAATGGAAGATTTACTGCCTAATACTGAAAAATGTTATGTCTTTAATTTAGTTTCACTAGTAATATCTATTAACATAAGTATTATATAGGTATATAAACAAAAGACATCAATCCCCCTGAACTGTGATTTAGAAAAGTATCTCTATTGTAGAGATCACTAACAACTTTCCAAAATCAAACATTTTTGTGTGAATATGGAATGCTCACTAAAGGTTAAACTAAATTGGGCTTGGTCTGGGAGTATACCTCAGTGGAAGAGTGCTTGGAGAGCAAGTCCAAGGTTCCAGATTTGAGATCCACCACCACAACTAATAATAATAATAATAACAATAACAATAATGAAGAAGAAGGAGGAGGAGGAGGAGGAGGAGGAGGAGGAGGGGGACGGAGGAGGGAGGGAGGGTGCAGCCTTTGGTTTCTGTTTTATCATCAACTGCTCTACTAATGAGATCATTGACAGTGAATAGTAAGTCATCCCTAGTGGCATATGAAATTTTCTGCTGGATCAAATCAATAACAACAACAAAAACAACATATAAAAATGAGTATTTCACTAGCCTGTGAAGCCCAAATCACCAGATTCATTTTTAAGATTGCCTATATAAGAATGATTAAAAATGCATATATAAATATCTGGCTGAAAGATGTTTGCTTAAAATATGAAATAAACAAAGAAAAATGCTTAATTTAATATATTTGGCTTTTAGCATAGTGTCTTTCACTGTAGGAGAGAGTCAAATTTAAACCAAAATAATTTCAAGAAACATTTGAAGAAAGGAGGTGCATCTGCCTACTAACTTCCTACTAAGATTTAAAACATAAAACAGTAGTTAGAGGCTTCCATATACATTAAGAGTTTTGATTTGTATCCAGGTTTCCCACATGTTACATGCCATTAGCTCAGCTTATTGTAAAAAACAGTTCTCACAGGAGTTTTACAAGAACTTCTTGTTTCTTTACCTTGCTGAAATACATGTAAAGTGAAAATTTAGAAAAGAATAATTATTTTCCTGACTCTGAATTTAGGATAGGCTAATGACATCTGTTATTAAGCCCATATTTTCCCCAAGTTCATGATCACTCATAAATAAGCATTTATAAATAAAGTTTTGATTCTTACGCAGTTTCTAACAGCTTCTTTACATGAATTTTAATCAGTGCACACACTCTGAAACCACCACCATTGGTGCCCAGAATGTTTCCATCACTCTCTCCCAAATCCTTTGTACCTCTTCTTCATCTATTCTTCCCTACGTCCCTGCCAGGCAAACACTAATGTACTTGTCATGAAAGATTAATTATTATTTTCATAGCCTCTGTTTTATTTTAGTTCAATATTTAAGAGTGAAGTGGTCTGTTCATATATTAGATGTTAGTGTAATTTTTAAGAAACCACTAAACATTCAATCAGCAGTTTTAGGAGTTCCATTGTTTCCAACTTGTGTTATTATCATTTTCTTTCATTTTAACTATTTTAAAGTCTGATTAGTAGTAGTATCTTGTGCCTTCATTTGCATCCCCCTAATGATGTTGATTTTTTTTTATGTGCTTCTTGGCTATTTTCTATGTCTACTTTAAATAATTAGATTTTTACAGCTAGGTGCTATATGTTTTGGCCTACAAATTGTTCACAGGTTTTCTTTTTATTCTTTTAAAGTCCATAGAATCTATAGGGTTAATCTCTTGTTTGCTTATGATAGTGGCAAATAATATTCCTTCTCTTTTCTCCCCTAATTAGTAGTTCAGTAGTTATCAATTTTCTTGATCTTGTCAGGAATCAAGTATTGCCATTGTTGAATTTAATTTACCATTTATTTTATTACTGTTTCCTGCAATTGTTCTATATATGTTATTCTCTTCACTATAGTTTGAATATATTTGTAGATTTCTATTTATATTCACAGTACTACCATTTATTATTTCCATAGCTATGTTTTGAAGCTCTGTTATTATGAACAAAATAGAAACTATAGGTCACCTACATTGATTTTCTTTATTGTTTTTTAGTCTCTATTTCATTTATTTCCATTTTGGTTTTTAAATTTTTCTTCCTTTTTATTAGACTTTTTAAAACGATCTTTTCTAGTTTCTTAAGGTGGAAATAGTTGTCGATTTATTATCTGTCTTTTTAAATATCAGCTATTACAGTTACAAAAAGCAATGTGTTGGCTATATCTCATAACTTTGGTATAATGTGTTCTTATTTTTTTTTATGTCAAAGTATTTGTTTTTGTTCTTATAATTTAGCTTTGACGTAAAGAATAATAACAAAGGCAGACACAGAGACAAGTTGCTGAGGCAGGGAAGGGTGGCAGAGTGGCTCTTTGTCCAAGAGGCCATGTTTATTTATACCAATAGGTCACATTAGGTCATTAGTACCATAGCTACATTATTGTTTAGAGTATAGTACGGTTGTTTATTCTGTAGTTACATTCTAACATTTCATAGTTACAATATGTGGTGTTAGGAACTTTCTGCAGTTCTCAAGAAAGTCCATTGTCTGAAGTCACTGTTAGGCAGGTGCAGAGGCCCTGATTTAAGAGCTGGCTGAGACAGCGTTTGTTTACATTAGAAATGCCCCGGACATTGTTGTCTCTAGAAATCTCGCTCTCGCAAGACCTAGCCTAAAATCTCACGGGACTTGACAGGAGATTGAGAGGAATGACTCCGGAAAGAAAGCCTGCCGGCGCCATTCTCCTGCCAGACCGCGTGAGAGTGGGACCTTGCCCGGGAGAGAGCCTATAGAGTGTTTGCTTTGTAAAAGCCGTTGTGTGTGTGTGTGTGAATGATTGTAAAAGAGAGAATTAAAATAATCTTTTCTTTTCTATTTTGTCTCTGAGTTTTTTCCCACAGCTCCGCTGCTTTGAATGGCAGCTTGCCCGCCGGCAGTTACAGGCAGGCAGATCCAGGAGCACCAGAGCTTGATGAAACATTGTAGTTATCTAGCAAGCAAATTCCTGTATTCCCAGGAGTTATGTGCCTGCAGTCAAGGTCAAGGCTTGATGAAGCTCTAACACAGAGGCTTCTCAGGGCATTGCCATACCATCTAGACATTACACATATATTAGTTATATTATTAGATGCTAAGAGAGATTACAGGGCATTCTAAGGGTGGGAAACAGGGTGCCTGTTACACCCCACCCCTCCCCAGAGTTTGCTCACCACGGGAACACTTCCCTGTGATGGATAGGTTACTCTCCCCCGCCCTCAGAGTTTTCCACACCCTAAGAGAAGCAACCTTGTTTCAAGATGTTCCAGACAGGATGTTCCTTCCCCGGGCAGAATGTTTCTTTTCCCCAGGCAAGAGCCAATAGGCTTAAAGGACACCCTGTTCTAGCCAATGGTGTTTGGGGTTGCTCTAGTGCACCCCCCACCAGAAATCCCTATATAAGGCCCTGTCTGAGAGACTCAAATCAGAGAGAGAGAGACACACGGACACAACATCTGCTCGTTGCTGCTGAGAGGAGGAAGACAGATACATTGGCTCTTCGCTGCAGAGAGGAGGAAGCCACTGCAACAGCTCCAGACCCATCACCTCAGCGAAGGCAGCTGCTCCAGCTGACAGCTCCAGAGATCCCAGCCAGTGCAACCAAGTACCCACCTTCTGTCCAGAGCTTGCACACTCCCCTCTCCCTGACTCCCTTCTCCCACCCAGAGCTTGCACACTCCCTTCTCCCTGACTCCCCTCTCCCACCTCTTCGACCTTCAACCAGAGCACCTCTTCTCTGGTTTTCACTACCAGCCACGAAGGCTGTTGAATAAATCTTTTGGCTGCACGGCTGTCCCTGGTGTGATGCTTTGCCCTTCACCCTGTACATTTCCATAGTCAGAATCCCTACAATTTGATCCAATTCTTATTTAAGAGTGTATTGTTTAGTTTCTACATACTGTGGGATTTCCCAAATTTATTTCCATTATTGATTTCTAATGTAATTCCATTATATTTTGCATGATTTTAGTCTTTAAATTTATTAAAGTTTATTTTTAAAATTTAAAAATTAACATACATTTTATCCTGTAAAATGTTTTTTATACATTTTAGATGAATATGTATTATACTATGGTTGAGTGTTGTTTTTAGCATGCTTATTAGATTCAGTTGGTTTACAGTTTTGTTCAAGTCTTCCATTTCCTTACAGATATTGTTCTTAATTGTGTTATCCTTTATTGAAAGTGGGGGTGTTGATGTTTCCAATTCTTTCTTTTTAAGTGTTTATTTTTTCCTTTAATTATGTCATTTTTTGCATCATGTATTTTGGGCTATATATATGTGTACATGTTTATAATTGCTATGTCATCCTGATTAATTGATGCTTTTATCATTATAAAATGTTCTTTACCCTGTTCAGGATGTATATCTTATCATATATATTATTATTGTTCTTCTACCCCTCTTTTGGGTATTTTCTGTTTTGTGTATTTTTTTTTCCTCTCATCCTTCAAATTTTAGCCTATTTGTTTCTTTGAATCTAAAATATGTTTCTTACAGACAGCATATTATTGGATCATACTTTTTAAACATCAATTCTGCTAATCTCTATTGTTGTATTGCATTTTAAAAAATAATACGGCAATTCTAGAAATCAGATTTGGCCTTCTCCCACAAATTTTTCTGTTCTTTTTGCCATTGTTATTCAGTGATTTATCTTCTTTTTATGCATGGTTATTGAAGTCTTTGCTTGATGGGCTCAGTTTAAACTAATGCTTTGACAGATATTCCTTTAAATATCTAGAACAAACAATTCTCATCTTTTGCAGGGAGTTCTGAACATGTGTTGAGGCTGGCTTGATGCTCCGTTTGTTTGTTTATTTATTTATTTTTCTTTTTAAAAAGTTTTTATTTTTTATTCTAATTTGTTATACATGCTTGCAGAGTGCAATTCATTTCATATTACATATAAAGAGCACAATTTTTCAAGCCACTTGAAGTATTTTCACACCATTTGTGTTTTGATACATGTACTTAGGGTATTGAAGTCTAACTTGTTCTGTCATCATTCCTACCCCCTTGCCCCCTCCTTTGCCTCCCCCACTTTGTTCTATTTAAAGTTCCTTCATTCCTCTCATCCTCCCTCCCTTGCCATTATAAGTCAGTAATGATAACAAAGGAATCATTCAACCTTTGTTTTTTGGGGATTGGCTAACTTCAGTTAGAACTCCATTCATGGGGAGACACTCAGAAAACACTCAAAATCCAAATTTTAAAGCAAATTAGAGAGCTTTGTTAACTGTCCAGGGACTGTTTCCTGTACAGACTGAAGCTCTGTGGGAGAACAGCACCCACCTCTGTGGGGGTCTTGATATTTAAGCAAGAAAACCACATCTTATGGATTTTTTCAGTTAGCAAGAAAGCAAATTACAGAAGCTGAAAAACAAGCCCTTAGCAGAGCAACTCAGACAATTGCATCTTGGGTTTGAGCAGGTGGTCAACTGGGGGGTGAGGATCTACCTCAAAGTCATAGAGGTCACCAAGACCACCATATCCTGAGGTGAGCACATTTTGTGGGGTACAAAGTACAGAAAACAATATATTTTTAAATTACCAGAAAATAGCTTTCATTTTGTTTTCTCAGAAATAGGTCATACAGCAGACTTCTTATGGGAACAGTAACAGAAAAAAGCTAAGTTGGAAGTCTAGAACAACCAAGATGGAGTCCCTACGGCCATACCTGTTTGCTCATGTTTAGCCATAGTGACTCCATTCTCACTGCTCCAGCAAAAAGGAAACCTTATCCCAACAATTGCTTTATATAACTAGTTTTGGTAACTTATTTAATGCTCGCTTAAGGACTATAGTTAACCTCTGGGTCTACATAAAGACATTTACTTATCATCTTACTACTAATATCTTTAAACCCTATGTCTATATCTTATGTAAAGCTATGTGTTTATGCCAATATATTGGTCTATGGCTATATTGATTTAACCTTACTTATTTCTGTATTAACCTCTTGACCTATATTTATCTATAACTATTTTAGCTTCTTAAGTTATACTTTTCACCTTACATTATCTGATCTTATTTCCTATGACTTAAATTCTATGTCTTTTTTGTCTTTTTAAAAACATTTTAGTTTAAATCTATCCCATTCATTAATTCTTGGTAATAATTCTTGCGCTACGGGATTCTTATTAAGGAACTTGGGGCCTAATCCGACATGTTGGAAATTGGAGCTTAATTTTTTTTTCTATTAGGCGTATTGTCTCTGGTCTAATTCCTAGGTCCTTGGTCCACTTTGAATTGAGTTTTGTGCATGGTGAGAGATAAGGGTTTAATTTCAATTTGTTGCATGTGGATGTCCAGTTTTCCCAGCAGCATTTGTTGAAGAGGCTATCCTTTTTCCATTATACATTTTTGGCGACTTTGTCTAATATAAGATAGCTGAAATTATATGTATTAGTCTCTGTGTCCTCAATTCTGTACCATTGGTCCACCAGTCTGTTTTGGTGCCAATACCATGCTGGTTTTGTTACTATAGCTCTATAGTATAATTTAAAGTCCGGTATGGTGATGCCCCCTGCTTCACTTTTCTTGCTCAGGATTGCTTTGGCTATTCTGGGTCTCTTATTTTTCCAGATGAATTTCATGACTGCTTTTTCTATTTCTTTGAAGAATGACATTGGGATTTTGATTGGAATTGCATTAAATCTGTATAATGCTTTTGGTAGTATGGACATTTTGACAATATTGATTCTACCTATCCAAGATCAAGGTAGGTCTTTCCATCTTCTGAGGTCTTCTATGATTTCTTTCTTTAGTGTTCTATAATTTTTCTCATAGAGGTCTTTCACCTCTTTCGTTAAGTTGATTGTCAGGTATTTTATTTTATTTATTTATTTTTGATGCTATTGTAAATGGGGTAGTTTACATCATTTCCCTTTCAGAGGTTTTGTCACTGATGTACAAAAATGCCTTTGACTTATAGGTATTGATTTTGTATCATGCAACTTTGCCAAATTCATTTACTAGTTGTAAAAGTTTTCTGGTAGAGTTTTTTGGGTCTTCTAGGTAGATTATCATGTCAGCAGCAAATAGTGCTAATTTGAGCTCTTCTTTTCCTATCTTGATCCCTTTAATTTCTTTTGTCTGTCTAATTGCTCTGGCCAGAGTTTCCAGTACTATGTTAAATAGCAGTGGTGAAAGGGGGCATCCCTGTCTTGTTCCAGTTTTTAGAGGGAATGCTTTCAATTTTGCTCAATTTAAGATAATGTTAGCTGGGGGCCTTGCATAAATAGCTTTTATAATGTTGAGATATGTTCCTGATATTCCTAGTTTTTTCCAGTGTTTTTGAACATAAAGGGGTGTTGTATTTTGTCAAATGTTTTTTCTGCGTCTATTGAGATGATCATATGATTTTTATCTTTAAGTCTATTGATGTGATGTATTAAGTTTATTGATTTTCGAATGTTGAACCAAACTTGCATCCCTGAAATAAACCCCACTTGATTGTGGTGCACTATCTTTTGATATGTTTTTGAATCCAATTTGCCAGAATTTTGTTGAGGATTTTTGCATCTATGTTCATTAAAGATATTGGCCTGAAGTTTTATTTTTTGGATGTGTCTTTGCCTGGCTTTGGAATTAATGTAATATTGGCCTCATAGAAAGAGTCTGGAAGAGCTCCCTCTTTTTCTATTTCTTTAAATAGTTTGAGGAGCATTGGTATTAGTTCTTCTTTGAAAGTCTTGGATTTTGTTATACATGATTGCAGAGTACATTTAATTTCATATTACATATAAAGAGCACAATTTTTCAAGTTGCTGGTTTTATATAAAGTATGTTTACAACAACTGTGTCTTCATACATGTATTAAGGGTAATCATGGATAACTCAGTCTGCGATTATTCCTATCCCATTGACCCCTCTCCCCTTTTCCCCTCTTTGTTCATTCCTCTCATCCCCACTCCCTTGCCTTTATAAGTTAGTATTTTCATTTCAAAGAGATCATTTGACCTTTGTTTTTTTTGTGATTGGCTAACTTCACTTAGCATTATTTTCTCCAGCTCCACCCATTTGCCTGCAAATTCCACGATTTTATTCTCTTTTAGTGCTGAGTAGTGTTCCATTGTGTATATATACCAGAGTTTTCTTATCCATTCATCTGCTGATGGGGATCGAGGTTGGTTCCACAATCTAGCTATTGTGAATTGTGCTGCTATAAACATTGATGTGGCTGTGTCCCTGTAGTAAGCTGTTTTTAAGTCCTTTGGGAATAGGCCAAGGAGTGGGATAGCTGGGTCAAATGGTGGCTCCATTACCAGTTTTCCGAGGAATCTCCATACTACTTTCCAGATTGGCTTCACCAATTTGCAGTTCCACCAGCAATGTAAGAGTGTACCTTTTTCCCCACATCCTCACCAGCATTTATTGTTGTTTGTTTTTTGGATAGCTGCCATTCTGACTGAAGTAAAATGAAATCTTAGAGTTGTTTTGATTTGCATTTCTCTAATTACTAGAGATGTTGAACATTTTTTCATATATTCATTGATTGTTTGCATATCATCTTCTGAGAAATTTGTATTTAGTTCTTTGGCCCATTTATTGATTGGGCTATTTTATTTTATTTTTTAAAATTTTTGGTGTTAAGGCTTTTAAAAGCTTTATAAATCCTTGAGGTTAGTGTTCTATCTGATGTGCTTGTGGTAAAGATTTGCTCCCATTCTGTAGATTCACTGTTCACCTAACTGATTGTTTCTTTTGCTGAGAAGAAGCTTTTTATTTTGTATCCATCCCATTTAATGATTATTGGTTTTAGTTCTTGCACTATAGGGGTCTTATTGAGGAAGTTGGAGCCTAAACCAACATGATGGAGATTTGGGCCTACTTTTTCTTCTATTAGGTGCAAGGTCTCTGGTTTAATTCCTAGGTCCTCGATCCACTTTGAGTTAATTTTTGTGCATGGTGAGAGAAAGAGATTTAATTTCATTTTATTACATGAGGATTTTCAGTTTTCCCAACACCATTTGTTGAAGAGGCTGTCTTTTCTCCAGTGAACGTTTTTGGCACATTTGTCTAATATAAGATAACTGTAGGCGTGTGGGTTTGTCTCTGTGTCTTCTATTCTGTACCATTGGTCGACTGGTCTATTTTTATGGCAATACCATGCTGTTTTTGTTAGTATTGCTTTGTAGTACAATTTAAGGTCTGGAATAGTAATGCTACCTGCTTCATTCTTCTTGCTAAGAATCACTTTGGCTATTCTGGGTCTCTTATTTTTCCAGATGAATTTCATGATTGCTTTTTCTATTTCTACGAGGAATGATATTGGGATTTTGATTGGTATTGCATTGAATCTGTATAGTGCTTTTGGGAGAATGGTCTTTTTTGACAATATTAGTTCTACCTATCCATGAACAAGGTAGATCGTTCCATCTTCTAAGATTTTCATTTATTTCATTATTTAGCATGCTATAGTTTTCATTGTAGAGGTCTTGCACTTCTTTTGTTGATTCCCATTTTTTTTTTTTTTTTTTTTTGAGGCTATGGTAAGTGGGGTGTAATTCCTAGTTTCTCTTTCTGAGGATTTGTCGCTGATGTACAGAAATGCCTTTGATTTATGGGTATTGATTTTATATCCAGCTACTTTGATGAATTCATTTATTAGATGTAGGAGATTTCTTGTGGAATTTTTTGGACCCTCTATGTATAGAATTATATAATCTGCAAATAGTGATAATTTGAGTTCTTTTTTTCCTATTCGTATCCCTCTAATTTCTTTAGTCTGTCTAATTGCTCTGGCTAGGGCTTCAAGAACTATGTTAAATAGGAGTGTTGAAAGAGGGCATCCCTGTTTGTTCCAGTTTTTAGAGGGAATGCTTTAAATTTTTCTCCATTTAGGATGATGGCTTAGCATAAATGGCCTTTACAATGTTGAGGTATGTTTCTGTTATTCCTATTTTTTCTAGCATTTTGAACATGAAGATATGTTGTATTTTGTCAAATGCTTTCTCTGAGTCAATTGAGATGATCATATGATTTTTATCTTTGAGCCTGTTGATGTGATGAATTACATTTATTGATTTCCTTATATTGAACCAACCTTGCATCCCTGGAATGAAGCCCACTTTATAGTGGTGCACTATCTTCTTGTTGTGTCTTCGTATTCAATTTGCCAGAATTTTATTGAGAATTTTTGCATCTATATTCATTAGAGATATTGATCTGAAGTTTTCTTTCTTTGATTTGTCTCTGTCTGGTTTTGGAATCAGGGTGACATTGTCCTCATAGAATGAGTCTGGGAGTGTTCCCTCTTTTTCTTTTTCATGAAATAGTTTGAGAAGTATTGGTGTTAATTCTTCTTTAAAGGTCTTGCAGATGTCAGCTGTGTATCCATCTGGTCATGGGCTTTTCTTGGTAAGTTTTTTATGGCATCCTCTATTTCTTTGCTTGAAATTGACATATATATAATGTGTATATCATCTTGATTTAGTTTGGGCATATCATAGGTCTCTAAAAATTTGTTGATGCCTTCATTATTTTCTATTTTATTGGAGTATAAATTTTCAAAATGTTTCTAATTATCTTCTATATTTCTGTAGTGTCTATTGTGATATTTCTTTTTTTTTTTGCCATAGATATTGGTAATTTGTGTTTTCTCGCTTCTTTGTTAGCATAGCTAAAGGTTTATCAATTTTATTTATTTTTTTCAAAGAATCAACTTTTTGTTCTGTCAATTTTTTCAATTGTGTGTTTTTTTTTTTTGTTTCAATTTCATTAATTTCAGCTCTGATTTTAATTATTTCCTGTCTTCTACTTCTCTTGGGGTTTATTTGTTCTTCTTTTTCTAGGGCTTTAAGATATAATGTTAGTTTATTTATTTGTTGACTTATTCTTTTTTAAAGGAATGAGCTCCACACAATGAACTTTCCTCTTAGTACTGCTTTCAGAGTGTCCCAGAGATTTTGGTATGTTGTATCGTTGTTCTCATTTACCTCTAAGAATTTCTTAATTTCTTTCTTGATGTCTTCTGCAACCCATTGATCATTCAATAACATATTATTTAGTCTCCAGGTGTTAGAGTAGGTTTTGTTTCTTATTTTATCATTGATTTCTAATTTCATTCCATTATGATCTGATAGAATGCAGGGTAGTATCCTTGCTTTTTAAATTTTTGCTTAGAGTTGCTTTATGGCATAATATATGGTATGTTTTTGAGAAGGATCCATGTGCTGCTGAGAAGAAAGTGTATTGGCTCATTGATGGATGATATACTCTATATATATCAGTTAAGTCTAAATTATTAATTGTAATATTGAGCTCTATAGTTTCTTTGTTTAACTTTTGTTTGGAAGGTCTATCCAGTGGTGAAAGAGGTGTGTTAAAATCACCTAGAATTATTGTATTGTGGTCTATTTGATTATTGAACTTGAGAAGAGTTTGATTGATGAATGTAGATGCTCCATTATTTGGGGAATATATATTTATAACAGTTATATCTTGTTGATCTATGATTCCCTTAAGCAGTATGAAATGTCTGTCTTTATCTCTTTTGACTAACTTTGGCTTGAAGTCTATTTTATTGGATATGAGAATGGAGACCCCTGCTTGCTTATGTAGACCATGTGAGTGATATATTTTATCCCATCCTTTCACCTTCAGACTGTGGGCATCTTTTCCTATGAGATGTGTCTCTTGAAGGCAACATATTGTTAGGGTCTGTTTTTTTTAATCCAATAATAGCCTATGTCTTTTAAATGGTGAGATTAGGCCATTAACATTCAATGTTATTATTGAGACATAATTTGTATTACCAGTCATTTTTATTTTTTTATTATTTTTGGTATTTAATTTGACTTGGTGTTTCCTTTGGCGGGTTTTTCCCTTTATTGTAGTTCTTCCCTTTGCAGATTTTCATTATTATTTTTCATTTCCTCCTCGTGGAATATATTACCAAGAATGTTCTGTAGAGCAGGATTTCTTGTTGTAAATTCTTTTAGCTTTTGTTTATCATTGAAGGTTTTTATTTCATCCTCAAATCTAAAGCTTAATTTTGCTGGATATAAAATTCTTGGTTGGTATCCCTTATCTTTTAGAGCCTGGTATATGTTGTTCCAGGCTCTCCTTGCTTTGAGGGTCTGGATTGAAAAATCTGCTGAGATGCAAATTGGTTTTCCCTTATAGGTAATCTGACTTTTCTCTCTTGCAGCCTTTAAAATTCTATCTTTATTTTGTATACTAGGCATTTTCATTGCAATGTGCCTTCGTGTGGAGCTGTTGTAATTTTGTACATGTGGCATCCAATAGGCCTCTTGTATTTGATTTTCAAATTCATTCTTCCTGCTTGGGAAATTTTTTGATATTATTTCATTGAAGAGATTCCTTTGTTTTGAATCTCTGTACCTTCCTCTATTTCAATAAATTTTATATTTGTTCTTTTGATGGTATCCCATAGTTCTTGGATATTCTGTTCATGGTTTCTTACCATCTTCACTGTGAGATTAACTTTATTTTCAAGATTATATATTTTGTCCTCATTGTCTGAGGTCCTGTCTTCCAAGTGGTCCAATCTGTTGGTGATGCTTTCTATTGAATTTTTTAAGTGGCTTACTTTTTTTTTTTTTTTCAATGATTTCTATTTGTTTTTTTCTTAAACTCTCTATCTCTTTCTTGAAGTAATCTTTTGGTACCTGTATTTGTTCTCTTATTTCTTTGTTGGTGGGATCTATGGTTGCCTGTATTTGATCTGTTATCTCTTTGTTGGAGAGATCAATTTTTGCCTGTATCTGTTCACTTAGGTTGTTTTTTAAATTCCTTATCATTTTAATTATGTATATCCAGATCTCCTTCTCTGACATTTCACCTACTATGTTTTCTATGGTTTCTATTGTTGTAGTATCTTGGTTTGTTTGGGATATTTTCCTCCTTTGTTTCTTCATGATGGCTATGTATTTTCCTCTCTTGCAAGGTAAGCCTGAGGTATTACAGCTTCTGCCCTTTTGTCTTATAATGTTCCTCCAGGTTACCCAAAACCTCACGTTTTAAGGGAAATATCAATATTAGAGCTTTTATTATACCAAATATGTGTCCATATATCAGTTAGTTTCTATTTTTATATTTATAGTTTTGTTGCTATAAACAGAAATGATGAGATCAGTTATCTTATACCATATAGTCTCTATGTTTGTGTGGTGGTTTACAGTATCTAATGGTAGAAGGGGGGACTTAGAGGTTGGCTTAAAAGTTTATGAAGTAAGATGTGATAAAATAGAGGTATTAGATTATTTGACTAGTGAGAGTATAATCATTAGAATTTGGCTGTTGGTAGAAGAAGTAAGAGATAGGCAACCCCGTGGTGTAAGATTCCCTGTTAGTTCACAAGAGCATAACTGGTTGCACCTTTTGGTGCATCCTGGTCCCCAAGGACCTTAGTGATGTCTTACCCAGACCTTTTTGTTGTTCCTTGGTAGTAGTGTAGCTAATTCAGTTTTGTGGCAGTGGCAGCCTCAGGTCTATAATTATATTGGTGTTGGGTTTAGTAGCTATGGAATCCCAGTGCGGTTTGTCTCTCTGGACAGACGTGGTTTGCCTCTCTGATTTGAAGGCATGGAGAGGGCCTCTCTCTTTAGATCTCCTCCCGGCCATAGTGTGGTGGAGCAGGCAGTCTGGCTTTCTTCTCCCCACTCTCCTCATCCTGGGTCTCCTCCCAGTCTAGTTGTTTCAGTGGGGGTTGGGCAGGTGGGCGGCAGGGCCTTTCCACAGGATGGAGCCTGCAACTCCTGGTCCTGGTAACGGAGTGGGCTGGTGGTCGGACGGGTGGTCAGATGGGCTGGTGACTGGGCCACTCCTTCTGGTGGGTGTCTACTGCTTGTTCTGGTTGCAGCTGGGCAGTTCACAGTTCCCCAGGGAATGGACAGGGCCCTTTCTCTGGTCGGGGCCTTTCTACAGCGGGTACCTGCTGTTCCCAGCCCCGGTGGTGGTGGCGTGGTGAGCCAAATTCTATGTCTTATTGTCCTACTTTATCTTACTTGTCAAAATCTTATGGCCATACTCTATGACCTTTAATCTATACATTTTACAAATCTATAACCTATACCTTATACTTTTATTGATTTTATTGATTAGTTCACACCACAACAAATTTAGACACTAGCCTTACTTCCTGCTTGCTCAGAATCTAAAGGTCAGCCAGAAGTGAGAGATGTGGGCTTTCTCAGTTCTTTCCAGGGTAGGTGGAGTACCCTGAGTATGTGTGTGGGCTTCTAGATTTGGGAAATATATCTTGACTTCTTAAAGTTCATGAACATCTCAGACCCCAGGTTTTCCTTTTGTTTTTAATCATCCTCTTGTTAGCCTCAAGAAATGATGCTGCCTCAGATGGCTGCTATGTTAAATAGTTGCTTCTATTATTTTTTACAAAGTGCTGAGGATAGGGATTTTGAAACACAGTGAGAGCTCTGATTATGGTCAAATAAAGACAAACCCTAAGAATGATGCTTTTCAGCATGCTGCAAGACATGTGAAATAGTGACAGATCTCTGGGGATAGGACTTTCGGGGAAGCTTGACTTACTCTGCCTCATCTACTGGCTGATAAACTGTAGATTTTAACAGATATTGCATTGGAAGGAGTTGATTTAAGGCTGTCTTGAAGCTGGAGATGTGGATAAGTCTAGGGAATGTTAAAATGCCACAAATTGCACTATTTTTACAGAGATTCAGCCTATTTTATTTTCCTTTTATTTCATACACTCCTCACATGATTGTAACATTTTCATGTCTAGGATTCAAGAAAAAAGTTGATTTTGACATTTTCTGACAATATTCTTATTGCTTTTATTGGGGATTGAATTTTCAGAAGACTTATCTGCTATACTGGAAGTCAAACCTCTTCAAATTTTAAAAGAACCATTGGTTGGTTTTTATTTGGCATTGCCCTGAACCCATAAATTAAAGATAGAATTTAAATGTTTTCTTTTTCAATTTAAGAATATAATTATGTTTCATTGTTTAATGTCTATATACTAAAATTCTCATTCAAGTTTTTCTGTGTTCTACTTTACCGTTATCCAACTTGGTCTGAAGTAAAGCTATGATATTAGTATTTTTACACAGCCACTGTACTGAACATTCTTATTAACTTTAATAACTTTCAACTTATTTTCTGAGTGGATAGTGGGAGTCATAAGTTTCACATGCAATATTATGCTTAATGTTTTCTCTATACATATTTTCTCATTAATTAAGCCCATGATTGAAGTAGATTTCTTTAAGGATTTTTATAACTTCAACTTTGAAAATGCTTGCTGATGATATCAAGGGCTTACCATCACCTCTCTGTGGTAAATATGGGTCCAAATTTTATGATGAGGTTAAAAGACATCCTGGTCAATAAAATAGATAGTTCTAGTTAGGCTTGGTGAAAACTTCCCAGCACACAATGTAGGATGTATTTTTTATATTTATCCATATTCTTGTATTAGAGCATGAGATGACTGGGAGGTACCTAATTCAGGCACAAAATTATAGACATTACCAAAAAAAATCAGTAACAAAGATAAATAATAATTAAATTATTAAAAGTAAAAATCAATATGATGACATCTAAATTTTAAATACTTTGATTTGATTATTACAGTATGCATATATTGAAACAGTACATTATACTCCATGAATTTGTCTAATTGTTGTGTACCAATTAAAGAAGTTAAATTAAAAATATTAATAAATTCTCAGTGCTAGCCATATTGAAGCTTGAAAGGAAAGAAAAAGTCAGTAACTACACATATCACCTCACACTGCTGTCCAACTTCTAAAATAGCAGTTATAATTTGAAGTGTTTTATTCCATGCGATTTTTAATTAGAAGAAATCCACTATCATGACCATGTGTGGTTCATTGTAGCAAAAAATAACCTTTTATACAGCAGCCTCTTCTTAGCCACTGTTTCAATTTCAATTGTTTTAGTTATCCAAGGTCAATTGCAACCCAAATATATAAAATGGTCAATTGAAAAAGTAAATAATTCATAAGTTTTAGATGGTGTAATGTTTTGGCAAGCCTTATGAAATCTCACATTGTTCCTATTCTAGTCTGCTCTGCTCTGAAGTGAATCATCACTTTTCCAGCATAGTATTTATTCTGTGTATTCCACCCATCCCATTAGTCAGTAGTTGGTTAAGTACAGTACAATGAAGTATTTTGAGATACAGGAAGACAAAGGAAAAATATAGAGATATAGGAAAAACATAGATATACAGGAAAAATATATAGAGAGATCACATTCATGTAGCTCTTGTTATAATATATTGTTATAATTGTTTCATTTTGTTATTAGCTATTATTATTTCCTATTTTGTCTAATTTGTAATGGTTTCAGGTACCCACTAGAGATTTTTACACACATTCCCCAAAGATAAAGGGAGGCTATTTTAGTGTTTTCTTAAGTTATAATTTAACTTCCAGGGAAATATCTACATAGAGTACTCAAACACTTGGTATTCAATGGAAACTTTTTAAGACTTAGAAACACAGTAGTGAAAGTGATTCCTGGGTATGGAATCACTTTCTAAGTCAAGAGTGTTGTCTTATTTCATTATATATATTCATAGGAGATTGAACAGACTACATTAAACAGGTACTTGTAATTAAAGACAACACATGAAAGCTCTGAATAATAATTTTGTGCTTTTAATTTTTTAATTCAACAAGGATATAACTGAGCTCTTATGGTTCAAACACTGTTTCAGTATTGGACATCCAGTATTGGAGCACATATGGAAAACATTTACTCTCATTGATTTCATTTTCTTCTGGAAGAAGGTGTATGAAACATAAGTTAAATATCTAAATTATTAAAAGTAATAATGGCTAAACAGAAAATATAAACAAAGAATGCTGGATATGATGGGGGTTTGTTTCAAATAATATCAGAGAAGATTTTAATGAGAAGTGGCATTTGTGTAAAATTTTGAAGAAAGTAAGGGTTTAAAATGTTTGTATTTTGTGGAAAATAATCCCTACATGTAAAAGAGTTACTATACAATTCTGAGGAAGACTAATCCTTGGTAAGTTCAAGAAGCAGCATAGAAGCCTGTGTAGCTAGACCAGAGTGAACAAGGTAGAGAGAGGCTAAACAATGGTCCATCAAAGGTGCCCATGTCCCAGTCCCTAGAAGCCATGAATGTTACCTTAAGCAGACAAACAGACTTTTTAAAGATGATTACAAATCTAGAGATGGTGGAATTATCCTAGATTACCTATGTGAGCCCAATGTAACCACAAAGTTGTTATTAAAAAAAGACAAAAGATCTGAGACAATAGTGGGATAGGTATGTAATGATAGAAGCAAATAGTTAACATGATACAAGTGAATGTGCATAAGCCAAGGTACAGAGTCACCCTGGAGAAGCTGAAAAGGCAAGGAAATTAATGGTTCCTTACCCCAGGATCCATAGGAGAGCAGCCCTACTGATACCTTGAGGATAGTTTTTTGACCTTCAGTCCTGTAAGAGAATAAATTTGTGTTGTGTCAAGTGATTGAGTTTGTAATAATTTGTTAAAGCACTAATAGAACAATAATAAAGGTATGTATGCTTAATATTCAGGAGGCGAATCTGTCTGTAAATGTAAATTCGGGCATATAGATATATTCTTAGATGAGATCAGCAGGAGAGGGAACATAAATAGACACCTAAGGAGTGAGTCCTGGAGTATGCTTACCTTAGAGATTGAGGATATCACAAGGTCTTCAAAAAAGACTGAAAAAAAAGTCTCTAAGGGCAGGACAAAACCATACTATTATTGTGTCCTAAATATTAAGGAAGTCATTTGTACTATTAATGAGAGAGTTTTGAAGGATGCTGAGATGAAAACCTCAAATAGTGAGTCCATGAGAAAATGGCAAAAGAGGAGTTGGAGATTGTGAGTCTTCAGATAAATCTTCTTGGATTTTGTTTTAATGGAAAGAGAGAAATTGGGCTGTCCTGCAGGGAAAAGTAAGCTCAAGAGATAATAGGCTTTTTAATGATGAGAGCAATATCAGTATATGTTTATGCTGATAAAATCAACAAGTATAAAAGGAAAGACTGGTCATCAGGAAATGAGGACAGCGTTACTGGAAGAGTATTTATGAGTAGTCAGGAGGTCACAGAAGCTATTGTAGAAGTAAAGAAACAGCCTTGGCTAGAAGAGTATTCAGCTTATCAACACTAAAAGAGAAGAAGGGAGTGTACATGAGCACAGATGTAGAAAGTAGGAAGGTTTAGTATTAAAAATCTATAAACATTTCTCTCTCTCTCTCTCTCTCTCTCTCTCAAGAAATAAAGTCAACGGAGGAGAAAGAGGGTGGGGGAATAGAGATGCTAGAGATTGACAGAGGACATATGTCTTTCTTTTTACATATAATCCCTTCCATGTGGGTTTTCCCAGATCTTTGCTATCCTTAAAAACTGTCTTACAAATATTATATTTAGTTCATAAATTTTTAAATTTTAGGATTTTGGAACCACCTCTACTGGAGAGCCTAATTTAAACTTGAGTTTGGGTCTATTTCTTTGTTTTCTATTTTTTTCTGCATCTTTCATTTCCCTGTCCCCTACTTCATTATTTTTTTTTCTGTTTTCCTTCCTTTCTGTTTAAAATCCATCATATTTAGTCCTTGTGACTTTACCAATATAAATCTGTTTTGTTTTTAAATATCTAAAAAGCTAAATAGCTGTTATTATAATTTTGTGATTACATGAGTAGTTGGAAATGAATTTTCTTTTTTTTTTTTTTTGTTTGTATTGGACAAATTGTGAAAGTAAAATAAGTAGAAAAAGCCTTTAGAGAATATTTGTATAATAAATGTATATAAAATTGAAGCAAATACTGCCATGGAAAATATCACATATATTTTTATAGAGAATTAATAAATCTGGTTCTGTAAAAAACAATTCTTCTAAGTTCCATTTGGTATAATGAAAATTCTCCACTTGTGCCTAAAGTTTACTTGAGTTAAATTTGTTTCACTACTAATTATTAGCAGAGAAATGTAATATACGTTAATTAAAAATAACTCAAGCAAAGGAGATGAGATTCTCCTGATTCTATTTTCAGAGGCTTCTTAAAGGCTTATTAAAACAGATTTTGAGCAATCAAATTACAGGAAAAGAATGTAATGTAATTAAAATTTTTTTTTTAAATTATGAGTTTGTTGTAAATTGTGCCTTACTAGAATGTCAAATAGATAGAAAATTACTTCTAGTTTTTGTAATTCTAAGGTTGTTTTAATCTACATTGATAGTAATTAATAGTACAGAGTCCGTAGATCTTTTCATATTTATACTGTTCAAAAACATAACAATTTTAGTACTGAAGACTATATTAATTTGATGAATATTAAATTAGTCATTAAATTTTCAAAGTACATCTTCAAATGTTTTCTATTGAAGAACATTTTAAAGAATCGTGTATTATTAAAAATGCATTATTAGGATAAAATGTAACTAGTTCTAAAATTTATTATTTCACATACATATTGACTAGGAAGAAATTGAAGTTTATAAACAAGATATACATATATGCAAGTGTAATGAATTAAGAATACTTGTTCAATTGTGATGTAATCTGGCTCTGATTTTGAATAATGAGGAGCAATTACTCTATATTAACAGTATCTGTGAGTTTGTGTGCCTCAGTTAACTTCAATATATAACTAAGTATTTGGCTGGCATTTGCACTACCTGAATCAGGAATGTATAATTCAGAGTTTAAGCACTTTAATATTGTCATTGAAAACTATATGGGGGTAGTTACTAATTACCATGAATGATTCTTACAATATTCTTTTATTGATAAAATGAGTGATGTTAACACACATGATTTGACTGGAAGATTTTACAAGGTCCCACCTTCAAATGAATAATGTGTGAAACTGGCAAGTCTAACATCCTCACAAATAGAAAGCCCCATATTATATTTAAAAATCTCTTTAGTCTCAGGCACCTGACAAACTAGAGGATGCTGACAAACAATCCAAATATGGTTTTGGTCTATCCCACCATCAGAATATCGTTACCTCTACTTCAAACTAACACTTCCCTTCAAGGTGCTCCCAGGAATATGGTAGGTCAAACAGTGAGATATTTACTAAACTCTTATGACACAAATAACCTAATCAGCAAATGGGCCAAGGAATTAAAAAGACACTTCTCAGAAGATGATATATAATCAATCAACAAATATATGAAAAAATGTTCAAGATCTCTAGCAATTAGAGAAATGCAAATCAAAACAACTCATTTTACTCCAGTCAGAATGGCAGCTATCAAACAAACAAACAAAAAAAAAACCCAAAAAACAATAAATGCTGGCTAGGATGTGGGGAAAAAGGCACACTCTTACATTGCTGGTGGGACTGCAAATTGGTGAAGCCAATTGGGAAAGGAGTATGGAGATTCGTAAAAAAAAAAAATTGGAATGGAACCACCATTTGACCCAGCTATCCCACTCCCTGGTCTATATACAAAAGACTTAAAAACAGCCACATCAACGTTTATAGCAGCACAATTCACAATAGCTAGATTGTGGAACCAACCCTGATGCCCATCAGCAGATGAATGGATAGGGAAACTTTGGTAGATATATACACAGTGGAACACTACTCAGCACTAAAAGAGAATAAAATCAGGGCATTTGCAGGTAAATGGATGGAGTTAGAGAAAATAATGTTAAGTGAAGTTAGCCAATCCCAAAAAACCAAAGGTCGAATGAGAATGATCTCTTTGTTTTGAAGATACTGACTTATAAAGGCAAGAGAGTGAGAATGAGAGGTATGAAGGAACTTTATTAGACAAAGGTAGTGGGGGAAGAAGGGAGGGGACAAGGGGATAGGAATAATGGTAGAATGAGTTAGATAGACATCATTACCCTAAGTACGCAGCAGTATGAAGACACAATGTTGTGAAAATACTTTATGTAAAATCAGTGACTAGAAAAATTGTGCTCCTTATATATAATATGAAATGAATTGCACTCTGCAAGCATGTGTAACAAATTAGAATAAAAATAAATTAAAAAAAAAAAAAAAGAAAAAGAGATGCCACTCTCCAAAAAATTCTCAGCCTGAACAGAAAATAAGCACAGAAATGGCATGCTGAGCCAACCAGGAGAAAGTCCTGACTCTCCTCAGCAGAGACGGTTGAAGTAGATAGGCTTCAACACCTTAAGTAGTCTCGTTATTTAGACTTTCATATGGCAGATAAGGAATTCTGAAGTTTATGTTTGGATGTCTATTTTTCCTTTGTTTTTCTTCTTTCCCTTGTTCCTGGTATAGCATTCTTAATACACAAGATGAAATAGTCACATAGGTTCTACTTTTCCCTAGATTGGGGGGTGTCCATGCCATGAGTCATCTGGGCATAGGAGTAAGACTATATAACAAAGACTGAGGAAAAACTCAGGGTAGTTGTGGCAGCCACAGCTGCTGGTATTTCAAAGGCACATTCATTGATAGTCTGGTCCCTTTGAGAAGGAACATAGCCAAAGCAGGGGAACTTGGAAAAGATCCTGGTCAGGCAGAAAGTCATGACCCTTGCATTACTTCCTTAAAGCCATCATGTGGTTTGAGGATAGATTGACTCATCCATTACACTTCTGTCCAGCACACAGCTTCAGTACTCCTCATTCCAAGGGGTACTGCAAAAGCCAGAATGGTCTACAAGTGAAGTGCATGAGATTTTTGTCAAGTAATGCTTTCATACTTAAGTTCCAATCCTTTGAAGCAACAATACAGACATTCTGAGAGTAAAGTCTTCTTTGAAGCAGACAAACACTCCAAAATCAGAAGAGGCTAGCATAGGGGATGGGTGTAACTTATCATATAGACTCCCCTAATAAGTTTGAGAAAGAGCTGAGAACAAATTAATAGCATATTTGTATCACACAAATTTCACACAAGTTGGGGGACTTCAAAATTGAAATGTCAGAAAGAAAGGTCTCTGTTTTTAAAAAATGAATAAATAAAACTGAGCAAGAAGAAAGCTGAATCTTGTATGACTATTAATTGCATTAATAGCTTGTTATTAGCCAAATGCCAGTGTCAAATTTTATGTTTTGTCAACAATTTACCTAATTGTGTGAATTTTTTCTATTAATTGGTCCTTTCTTGATACCACCTCCTTTTCCACCTCCATTCCCTTTCCTTTACCTTTATCATTTTTACCCTACTCATTTCAACTTCTGCCTCTCTTCCTTTCCACAGCCTTTTTCTTTCTTTTCCATTTTATTTACTCAATTTCCTTTATTTTTATCCCTTATTCTAATTCAATTTGGTACAAAATCAATATTTTTTTTCCCTTTTCACCATATTCTACATTGTTTCTCATCCATGTTTCTTTTGTGTCAATAGACTGGTAAACATCACTAGTGATAACTTTTATAGCATATGTTGACATAGCATTTGTTCTTAAATTACCACAAACACTAGCAGTTACTCTCTCTTTTTAAAGTGAGATAAGTGGTTGAAATCAACATTTTGAGTATACTGACTGGATGTGCTAAAATAGAGACATACTTCCAGTCAAGGGCTTTTTATAAAGTGATAACTATCCATTTAAGTACCTCCATATAAAACAGGAAGAGGAATATGTTTCAACAAATGCACACATATAGAAATTCAAAAGACATGAGTAAACAAGCCAAGAGGATGTCTCCAAAAACTTATAAACCCCAATAACTGAAATCACACTTATTGATGAGGATGAAATCCCAGAGAATTAATTTAAATGTTGATTGTTAAAATGATCAAAGAATTAAAAAGATCATTGAATCTAAGCAATGAATTAAGAGAAAATACAAATGTAAAAGAACATTTATATCAAGAGTTAGAGACTTAAAAACAGTCAAAGAAAAAAAATCCTGTAAGTGAAAGATTCAAAAAATTATATAAAAATTCAGTTGAAAGTCACACCAATAGATTAGATTACCTGGAATACTGAATTTCAGGAAATTAAGACAAGGTATGTGAATTTGAACACTCAGCAAGCAATAAAGAAAAAAATTTGAACCATGGTCAGAATACACAAGAATTCTGCATCATCATAAAAATATGAAACTTAAAAATCATTGGAATGTGATATAAGATAATAGAATTTTCAGAGAAATTGTAGCAAACAATTTATCAAACTTTGGGAGTTAGATGGACACCCAAATGTAGGAGGCATTTAGAACCCCAGGTGGACAAGATGAAAAGAAAACCTCTTCATGACACATTATAATTACAAGGCTTAAGATATAGAACAAGAATAAAATTTCAAATCCTCAAGAGAAAAATATCAGGTCACATAAAACATAAGACAGTAAGAATAACTTCTGATTGCTCAGAAACAGCTCTAAAATCCAGGGGAACTTGGATACAATGTTTTACAGGCCCTGAATAAAATCTTTTAAAAGTGCTACAAACCAAGATTGTTATATCTAGCAAAGTCAACTTGCAGAATCAAAAAGGAAATAATAACTTTCAAGATATGCATAAACTAAAAGATTCTTAATTGTTAAGCCAGCACTGTAGAAAATACTTAAAAATATACTACATGCAGATGTTAAAAACAAACAGAAGTTATGAAAGGATTAATCTCATTAGAAGAATTATTAAGCAAATGAGAACTAGGACTGGATAAAACATTCAAAATAAATCAAAATGGCAAGGAATAATAAACATCTCTCTATCATATCACTGAAATACCACTGAATGAAAATGGTCTCAACTCTAATCAAGACAAAGTCTGCCATATTGGATTAAAAACCAAAACCCAAATATATGTTGTTTGCATGAAACACAAAACTCAGGCAAAGACATCCATTGACTGAGGGTGAAAATATGAAAAATTATATTTTCTGGGAAGGTACTCTGAAAGCAAACAGGAGAAGCTACTTTTATATAGAGCAAAGCAGAATACTAGTCAAAATTAATCATAGGAGACAAAGAAAATCACATTATTTAAAGAGAATAACCCAACAAGAAGATCTAATGATAGTAAATATTTGTGCTCCACATACTGGTGCACCTAATTACATGAAAGAAACACTAGTTGACATAAAGACACAGATGGGACACAATACAATTATACTGTTTGGTTTCAATACACATTTATCACCAAAAGATAGGCCATTCAGACCTAAAAATCAGAAAAATTTCTTCAGACATAAAAAAAAATACCATAAATAAAATTGACTTAACAGACTCGTATAGAATATTTCATTCAAAAATAGCCCAATATACTTTATTTTCAGCTTTTCATGGAATTTTCACCAACAGATCACATTTCAGGTCATAGAATAGGTCTTAGAAAATGCAATAATAATAATAATTATTATTAATAATAAGCTGCACCTTAACAGATCATAATAAAATGAAATTAGAAAACAATAGCAAGAAAAATTATATACACTACATAAAATATGGGAATTAAATAACATACTTCTGGAAAATGAATGTATATCATAGAAGAAATTAAAGAAGATATTTTTAAATTTCTAGAATCATGAGTCAATAGAGATAATAATATACCAGAATCTCTGGGACATTATGAAATAGGTTCTAAAATAATTGCTACATAAAAAGAAAAGAAAATCAGAACCTACCAAAATTGATCCAGAGAATATAGAAACATAGAAAACCTAAATAGATCAGTAACAAGCAATGAGTTTGAAGCAGTAATATAAAGCCTTCTAAGAGAAAAGGCAGGACCAGATATATTCTCAGTTATATTCTACCAGATCTTCAAAGAGAAAATAATGCTAATGTTCCTCAAAGTATCACATAAAATGTAAAGAGAGGACATTCTGTAAGCCATTATCACCCTGACAACAAAACAAAATAAGGACATGTCAAGGAAAGAAAACCAGTATCACTGATGAACAAAGATACAAAAATCCTCAATAAAATTTTAGCACTGCATTCAAAAACACATTCAAAAGATAGATCAATATGACCACGTTGATTTCATTCCAGGGATGCAGGTTTGCTTCACCATAAACAAATTAATAAACACAATTCATCACATACAAATTTAAGGATAAAAATTTCACAATCATCTCAATAGATGAAGAAAAAGCCTTTGACAAAATTTAACATGTATTCATTTTAAAAATGCTGAGGAAACTAGGGATAGAAGAAACTTACCTCAACATTAGAAAGGCTATATAACATGAACTCAAAGACTCCTTCATACTAAATAGGGAATCATTAAAACATTTCCTCTAAAATCAGGAAGAAAACACCTATTCTATTAATATAGTATTTGAAATTTTATCCAGAACAATTAGCTAAGGGAATGAAATAAAAAAGATACAAACAGGAAAAAAAGTTAAATTATCTGTGTACAAATGATATGATCCTATATTTAGAAGACCCCAAAAACTCCGCCAGAAGACTTTTATGGCAGATAAACCAATTCACTAAAGCAGCAGAATACAGTATCAGCATAACTGATACTAATATTTTTTACATACACATATCATTAATTCCCTGAAAAAAATAGGAAAACAATTTGATTCCTAATAGCTTAAAAACATATCTGGGAATAAAGCTAACCAAAGTTGTGATAAAAATCTACAATGAAAATTAGATAGCAGTAAGAAAGAAACTCTAGAATACATTAGAAGGTGAAAAGACCTCCCATGTTTTGGACAGGCATTATTAATATTGTTAAAATGGCTATATAAAAGTGATCTACAGATTCCAAATCCCAAATGCCATTATTCACAGAACTAGGCAAAAACAGCCTTAAAATTCATATATATGAATAAAAGATACAGAATACCCAAAGCAATTCTGAGCAATAAGAACAATGCTGGCCTAGGAAAAGAACCATGATATTGCACAGCTATACCACCTATTGGTATTTACCCAAAATAATTGAAGTCAGAATACTATAGTGTAGATAGATATGTGTGTACTCATGTTTATAGTTGCTCAATTAATAATAGCTAAGTTATGAAACCAGCCTAGATGTCTGTCAACAGGTATTTTATATGTTTTATTCAGCCATAAGAAAGAACATTATACCATTTGCTGATAAAGTGATGGAACTGGAAAATATCATGCTAAGTGAAATATGCCTAGTCCAGAAAATCAAGGGCCATATGTGTTCCCTCATATGTAAAACCTAGAGAGAGAAAAGGGAAATAAAGAAATTTATGAAAACAGAGGCATGGCAATAAAGTAGAGAATGGAGATGAGGTGAAGTGAGAAGGTGAAGGACAAGGGAGGTACTGTGGAATGAAATGCACCAAATTATGATATGTGTATGTAGGATCCATCTTAATAAAGCCTACTATTATGTATAATTATAATGTACCAATTAAAAAAAAAAAACAATAATCCAAACAGATAAGAACTCCTGTTTTTCACTTCTTTTTTGTGGTACCGGGGATTAAACTCAGGGGCACTTGACCACTGGGCCACATCCCCAGCCCTTTTTTGTATTTTATTTAGAGACAGGGTCTCACTAAGTTGCTAAAGGCCTCACCATTGCTGAGGCTGGCTTTGAACTCACAATCCTCCTGCCTCAGCCTCCCAAGTGAAGGGATTACAGGCATGCGCCACTGTGCCCAGCTTGTTTTTCACTTCTTAATGTGCTCCTTCTACAGTCTTTTCCCAACTAAATTCTGGCATTATTATTCTTCCAAATACTCAGCAAAACCTTAATGCTATCCTTCATTCCTGTCTGTTTCTCATATCATATATTTAATCTATCTGAAAATTCTGCTGGACAGGCTTCATATTATACCTAGAATGTGACCAGGGTTTCCATATTATCTTCCTAGAATATGACATCAATTTCTCTTTCCTAGTTTCTGCACACAGTTCCTAAATTCCATACTTTCTCAGGTGCATTGTTTGTGTATTTTATTTTCACTGTACTAGTCAGTAACAAATTTTCATAGACTTTGTCATTCTAATATTAACAGTTAAAATCTTTTTAATGATCAATAAGATACTCCATGATTTTCCCACCCATTTCCTCTCAGCCCACATTTCCTATTGCTCATCTAGTGACTTACTCTGCCTGAGCCTTCACAGGCCTCCTAGTAATACCAGGCATATGACAGGGATTCTTCAATTGTTGATTGTTCCACCTAGAAATCTCTTTCTCCTGTTTATGTGCATTGCTCATTCCCTTGCAACTTTTAAATTTTTGTACAAAATCATCATTTCTGTAAAACACTCTCTGGCCACCCTTTTAATTTGCACATTCAATCTTAGCTTCCAGATCTATCTAGCCCCCATGTCTCCCATTTTTTGTTCACTTTTACCTCTAGCACTTCATGTCTTCTGGCATAACTAAATATTTTTTTGTTCATTATATCATAGCCTTCCAATTCAGAAATATGAGATTTGTGAGAACTTATTTCTTTCCTTCCTTCCCTCCCTTCCTCCTTCCTTTCTTCCTCCCTCCCTCCCTCCCTTTTTCCTTCCTTCCTTCACTCTTTCCATCCTTCTCTTTGTTCCTTTTCCCTTCTTGTCTTTTGTTTTTATTTTCAATTTTTATTTATTATTTTTATTTAAAAATTATAAATGTGGCTCACATATTTTATTTGTACCTTGTTGATCTAGACTTTAGCAGGAATAAGAGTCATCAAGTGAAATTGTGTGATTCATCAAGTAAAATCTGGTCAGCAATGATATTGGCTGGAGTTTTAATAGCAAGAATAAGATGATAAGTGCATTTTTTTTTTTTTTTTTTGGTACTAGGGATTGAACTCAAGAGTACTTAACACTCTGAGCCACATTCCTACCTAGTATTTTAAATAAAAATAATTTATTTTAGAGAGAGGATCTCACCAAGTTGCTTAGGGCTTTGCAAAATTGTTGAGGCTGACTTTGAACTCATGATCCTCCTATCTCAGCCTCTGGCGCTTTGGGATTACAGGCCCTCGCCATCATGCACAGCTGATCAGCTCATCTTTAGTGATATTTTTGAGATGCAGTTTTCTCCTACTCATTCATATACTTTACTTTTTAAAACATGTTTTATTTTTAGTTGTTGAAGGACTTTTTATTTTATTCATTTATTTGTATGTGGTGCTGAGAATCTAACCCAGTGCCTCACACATGCTAGGCAAGTGCTCTGCCACTGAGCTACAACCCCAGCCCTGTACTTTACTTTGATAGTCTAGAAATCATCTCTGTGCTTTGTATTGTTCCTATTCAAGCATATTTTGAGGAAACAATTATACATAATATTACTCTAGTAATATTTTGTGCTTTCAGGAAGCATAAAACTGTGTTGTGAATTCTATCTAAAATTTGGTGAAATTGATTTTTAAATTATTAATAGTTCTGCACAAAGCAGGTGGATGGTTTATCTTTAGACTCAATAAATTAATTATGGTCTGGATATTGTGCTGTATATGTTGACTACTGAAGATGCAATCTTTTACCATACAACAGTGAATATTAACATTGCATTGGAGAAAACAAATTAAATATTTCTACCAGCCCATCTTTAGCTTGATATTTAAGAATATAAATGATCTGAGTAGCTAATTGTTATGTAAAAAGTAACTAAAGGAACTTAGAAAATGATATTTTTTCCTCACATATATTTCTGATTTATGGAAATTATATGCCACGTATTATTTCTGAAGATTTGTATAGTTTTATTTGTATAATCTGAGATAAATTAGATTCCTTTTCTGTAGCATTTTTTTAACATTTATGCTTTTGTTATTTTTTCATCAAAAATATCAAAATGCTACTAGACTGCATGTGCAAAAGTGTTATTCTGAGATTGCAACAATAGAGGCCAGTAAAGTACTAGGCTTTGTGATTTCACAAGGGGAAATTATCTTGATAGTGAGAAGGAATAAACCTAGTATTGCAAATATATATTTGTTATTCAATTCTATTAATATATCAAATACTTTATTTTATTAAAAAATGAAACAAGATTTTAGAAATGGAAGTGTGAGGCATGAAAAATGAAAACCACATATGAAGTCTGAGCATATGGTTAAAATTTAAACTTTCTGTTTTAGTGAGAGTTTTTATTGTTTTATAATAGAGACTTTGGGGAAATACATATTTTTAAATTTACCTTCTTTTTTGTTATGACCTTTAAATATTAATAATGAAGAACCTGCTCACTTCCCGTGAATCCCTTTTATATCCATACGATGATATATGCTTAGTTCACTTGCTAGACATTTTTATGAGTCTGAGTATACTCAATTAAAAAGAGAAGCATTGTCTTGGTTCATGAACACTTCTTTTTACTAGTCCACAGATCTGCCTCCCAAATAACAATTTTGAGAGAATTTAGTTGGTGTTTTAGAAGGATGAAGAGCAGATAGAAAAAGTTAACTTATTATAGAGATTTTTCCAATATAATTCAAGACAGCATAGTAATATAGGCTTGTTTGCCTTTGCCAAAACAAATATTGGCAAAAATATTGAAGCCTGGTTAATTAAATTTGCTTTTAAAAATGAGTCTATTTTTATCTCAAAAAATCAGATGGGTCAATGGAACAACCTTCAAAGCACAATGAATGATAAAAAAAGTTTCAGGTAAAAATCATTAGAGAAAGATCTGTTCCACACATGGCAGATCTTACTACATGAGTAACAAGAAAATAGCTTTTAATTTTTTTAAAAAAAATTTTATATGGTTTCCCGACTTTTATAGAGTTACACTTTGGAACCTTAAACACTAGAGGAATTGAAGCTGTCTATCTTTCTGCCAAATATAATATAACATAATTAATTTCTAAATCTTATTTGGCTCAAATTATTTCATGTTTGAGAAGGAGTTAAGGAACAACCTTAGTCGTAGACCCAGAATAAGAGGCAAGAAACATTTTGACATTTGAAATAACATGTTATGATGCTGATATAATCTTATAGCTTATTTAGTATATTAAGACCATCTTCTATTGAAATTATTTTACCTTTCTTCACAACAGTCAGGGGATACTACTGAGGGTATGAATATACATTTATGTTAGGAAGAAAAGAAAGAAAAAAATCAGTAAATTTTAGTACAAATTAATTTTAACCAATTGATTGAATAATAGATTATTTAGAATATTTTAGTTAACATCTATTTGTTACAGTCCAGTAAAAGAGAAGGCACTGTAACTATCTTTATTATGTACCATGAAAACATTATCATAATATTTACTCTTCCACTATGGACATAATTTAGTGCCATCTACATTTGGTCCATTTACTGTTGATCCTCTTACTCGTCATGACTTTAGAAAATTATTTAGATAAAAATAAGGTATTTATATAATCATACTAGTGAGTTTATGTTAGTGATTTCAGGTATTATATCCTCTTTATGGCCACTTGTAATGATACTGAAATGTATACTCAGTTGTGCAACGATGATGCTGGACTTGCATATCATGAGGTTCATTGATGAACATAATTACTTATGAATTTAGCCTGGCTTTACTTCAGTCAGAAGGAAAAATTATTCACATACTTTATTATAGAAACTATGACTTAAGTAGGTCTTCACCAGGCTTAGAATAAAATTTGTTCAAGATCTTTAGATCAAACTCTGAGGGCTAATTCAGAAGGTTATTCTTTTATTTGTGAATTGAACTAGACATACATTAGTGGGCTGGGATCTAGGACTATATGATAAATTTTATTTTCATTGAATTTTTTATTCTAAAAATTTATTTACTTGATTGTAAGATTTTATGCAAAAGCACACAGACACAGACACATACATACGTGTGTGTGTGTGTGTGTGTGTGTGTGTGTGTGTGTAATGATCAGAGTGTATTTATAATATAGGAAATGGAAGTAAAATATTTTAAAAATTAAGAGACTTAAATAAAGTTAACCTATATTTTTCAGTTAGGATTATTTTGTTATTTTTTCATTCTGTCTGGACTAAAGAACAAGGACTTTTGAACTAGGATTGAGCTTATTCACCTGAGAATGCCGGTAAGGTGAATAGTTCAAGAAAAGTGTATTACCACATGTTGATAAATTTAGGACCAGGATCTATAAAGAACTTTTTTAGTGTTTTACTAGAGACATTAATTGGGCCATTATCATTGAGCAGTTTCTCTTGGCAACCTCCAAAGTGCTAATAATAACTTAATAATAAAGAAAAATCATAATAGAATAATGATTTCAGCAAAAAAAATTTCTATAGACATGAACTTTTATGATGAGTGCTGTGGGGTCATTCATCTTAAGTGTGCCGAAGAAGTCAAGTTTTGGGTTTTTTTTTGTATTAGTATTATTAGAATTCAAGGAGTTTTCAAAAATAAAACAATATAAAAGTTTATTTAAAACAGTTTCTCCCATATATTCACTTGACTTACCTCTCAGTCTTAAATCTTTGCTTAGATCTCTCCCTCACACTGGAGCCTACCTGACAATTTTATTTACGACTGTGCTCCCACACTCCTGTCCCCATAGTCTCCTGGCTTTTCAATTCCCATCTCCTTCCTCTATGTTTTTTTTTTTTTTTTTTCTTTTCTTTTCCATACCTCTGTATGACTTGAGTTTCCAGAAAGTTATGACTTCTGTTAAATGTCAAACATATCAGCAAAGTAACTATGGTAGCTAAATACATAAATGGGATGATGGCTTTCTGTAAGAGCCTTTGATGAGGAAGTAGCTCTGAGATGGCGGCTGGCTGAGAGCCAAGAGGTGGTGATTACTTGTTTGTCAAAAGCAAGGCTTTGTTTACTACAACTTACACCTGACTTTTGTAGTAGCTCGTGGGCACTGCGTGCTGCACCTGTAGGTCGGGCTTGTGAGACACGTGTATGCCTGTTAAGAGAACTAATGCACCTGTGATGGGTAAAGAGTATTTAAACAGACGGTAGAGAGGAACGGGGGGCGGAATCAGAGAGAAGATAGAGAAGGAAGAGAGAAGAAGAAGGAACAATAAAGGAACCACTCATTCCCAGTCTGCTTCCGATTTCTTTCCCGCAGTATCGTTGCTGCAGGCGGCAACAGCTTTCCAAGCTGGAACCTACACATATATAAGAACTTCTTCACCTGCTTCAGTCTTCACCTGATTGAAACTCTGACATGTTCTTCCAGCATCATCATTGCTAACAGTTCCTTTCCGATTTTTTTTTATTTTTTATTTTTATAATTTTTAATATGTACCTCAGGCATTGTAATAAATTGGAGCAGTTTCAATCATTTTGATAGAAGTCACACTGATAAATTTTTGAGTTATAAAATATGTAGTTGACTATAGCAACTTTTTTACCTGCAAATGCCATTAATTTATTTTCTTTTATATGGCTGGGTCATAGGATGGTTCCATTCCCAGTTTTCCAAGAAATCTCCATACTGCTTTCCATAACGGTTGCACCATTTTGCAGTCCCACCAGCAATGTATGAGTGTGCCTTTTTCTCCACATCCTCTCCAACATTTATTGTTGCTTGTGTTCTTGATGGCTGCCATTCTGACTGGAGTGAAGTGAAATCTTAGAGTAGTTTTGATTTCCATTTCTCTAATTGCCAGCGATGTTGAACATTTTTTCATGTATTTGTTGATTAATCGTGTATCTTCTTCTGAGAGGTGTCTTCTCAATTCCTTAGCCCATTTATTGATTGGGTTATTTGTTTTTTTTAGTGTAAAGTTTTTTGAGTTCTTTATATATTCTAGAGATTAGTGCTCTATCTGATGTGCATGTATTAAATATTTGTTCCCAATTAGTTGGCTCTCTATTCACCTCACTGATTGTTTCTTTTGCTGAAAAGAAGCTTTTTAGTTTAAATCTATCCCATTCATTAATTCTTGGAGGTAATTCTTGCGCTACAGGATTCTTATTAAGGAACTTGGGGCCTAATCCAACATGTTGGAAATTGGAGCTTACTTTTTCTTCTATTAGGTGTATTGTCTCTGATTTAATTCCTAGGTCTTTGATCCACTTTGAATTGAGTTTTGTGCATGGTGAGAGATAAAGGTTTAATTTCATTTTGTTGCATATGGATTTCCAGTTTTCCCAGCACCATTTGTTGAAGAGGCTATCCTTTCTCCACTGTACATTTTTGGCACCTTTGTCTAATATAAGATAGCTGTAATTAAATGTATTAATCTCTGTATCCTCAATTCTGTACCATTGGTCCACCAGTCTGTTTTGGTGCCAATACCATGCTGTTTTTGTTACTATTGCTCTATAGTATAATTTAAAGTCTGGTATGGTGATGCCCCCTGCTTCACTTTTCTTGCTCAGGATTGCTTTGGCTATTCTGGGTCTCTTATTTTTCCAGATGAATTTCATGACTGCTATTTCTATTTCTTTGAAGAATGACATTGGGATTTTGATAGGAATTGCATTAAATCTGTATAATGCTTTTGGTAGTATGGACATTTTGACAATATTAATTCTACCTATCCAAGAGCAAGGTAGGTCTTTCCATCTTCTGAGTTCATCTATAATTTCTTTCTTTAGTGTTCTATAATTTTCGTTATACAGGTCTTTCACCTCTTTCGTTAGGTTGATTCCCAGGTATTTTATTTTTTTTGATGCTATTGCAAATGGGGTATTTTTCATCATTTCCCTTTCAGAGTCTTTGTCGCTGATGTACACAAATGCCTTTGACTTATGTATATTGATTTTGTATCCTGCAACTTTGCCAAATTCGTTTACTAGTTGTAAAAGTTTTCTGGTAGAGTTTTTTGGGTCTTCTAGGTAGATTATCATGTCATCAGCAAATAGTGCTAATTTGAGCTCTTCTTTTCCTATCTTGATCCCTTTAATTTCTTTCGTCTGTCTAATTGCTCTGGCCAGAGTTTCCAGTACTATGTTAAATAGCAGTGGTGAAAGGGGACATCCCTGTCTTGTTCCAGTTTTTAGAGGGAATGCTTTCAATTTTTCTCCATTTAAGATAATGTTAGCTCGGGGCCTTGCATAAATAGCTTTTATTATGTTAAGATATGTTCCTGATATTCCTAGTTTTTCTAGTGTTTTGAACATAAAGGGGTGTTGTATTTTGTCAAATGCTTTTTCTGCGTCAATTGAGATGATCATATGATTTTTGTCTTTAAGTCTATTGATGTGATGTATTATGTTTATTGATTTCCGAATATTGAACCAGCCTTGCATCCCTGGGATAAACCCCACTTGATCGTGGTGCACTATCTTTTGATATGTTTTTGTATCCGATTTGCCAGGATTTTGTTGAGGATTTTTGCATCTATGTTCATTAAAGATATGGGCCTGAAGTTTTCTTTTTTGGATGTGTCTTTGCCTGGCTTTGGAATTAATGTAATATTGGCCTCATAGAAAGAGTCTGGAAGAGCTCCCTCTTTTTCTATTTCTTGAAATAGTTTGAAGAGCATTGGTATTAGTTCTTCTTTGAAAGTCTTATAGAACTCGGCTGTAAACCCATCAGGTCCTGGACTTTTCCTTGTTGGTAGCTTTTTGATGACATCTTCTATTTCTTCTCTTGTAATTGATCTATTTAAATTATGTATAGCCTCCACATCCAGTTTAGGCAAATCATATGACTCTAGAAATCTGTCAATGCATTCGGTATTTTCTATTTTATTAGAGTACAAGTTTTCAAAGTAATTTCTAATTATATTCTGTATATCTGAGGTGTTTGTTGTGATATTCCCTTTTTCATCACGAATGTTAGTAATTTGAGTTTTTTCTCTTCTTCTTTTCGTTAGCATTGCTAAGGGTCTGTCAATTTTGTTTATTTTTTCAAAGAACCAACTTTTAGTTTTGTCAATTCTTTGAATGGTTTCCTTAGTCTCAATTTCATTAATTTCTGCTCTGATTTTAATTATTTCCTGTCTTCTACTGCTCTTGGTGTTGGTCTGTTCTTCTTTTTCTAATGCTTTGAGGTGTGATGTTAAGTCATTTATTTGTTGTTTTTTTTTCCTCTTAAGGAATGAACTCAGTGCAATGAATTTTCCTCTTACTACTGCCTTCATAGTGTCCCAGAGATTTCTATATGATGTATCTGTGTTCTCATTTACCTCTAGGAATTTTTTAATCTCCTCTTTGATGTCTTCTTCAACCCCTTGTTCATTCAGTAGCATGTTGTTTAGCTTCCAGTTGATGGAGTAGTTTTTCTTATTCCTTGTTTTGTCGTTGATTTCCAATTTCATCCCTTTATGGTCCGATAGCATGCAGGGTAGTATCTCTATTTTTTTATATTTGCTGAGAGTTGCCTTGTGACATAATATATGGTCTATTTTGGAGAAGGAGCCATGTGCTGCTGAGAAAAATGTGTATTCATTTACTGAGGGATGAAATATTCTATATATGTCTGTTAGGTCTAAATTGTTAATTGTTTTGAGGAGGCTTAAAGTTTCTTTGTTTAGCTTTTGTTTGGATGATCTATCCATTGGTGAGAGAGGTGTGTTGAAGT
This sequence comes from Tamias sibiricus, assembly GCA_025594165.1. Classification (NCBI taxonomy): domain Eukaryota; kingdom Metazoa; phylum Chordata; class Mammalia; order Rodentia; family Sciuridae; genus Tamias; species Tamias sibiricus. The sequence continues at coordinate 81,526,514 of CM046666.1, read as the reverse complement.
CCCCTAGAATAACTGTGTTGTGGTCTATTTTACTCTTGAACTTAAGAAGCGTTTGTTTGATGAATGTAGGTGCTCCATTATTTGGGGCATACAGATTTATGATTGTTATATCCTGTTGATGGATGGTTCCCTTAAGTAATAAGAAATATCCATCTTTGTCCCTCTTGATTAATTTTGGTTTGAAGTCTACCTTATTTGATATGAGAATGGAAACCCCTGCTTGCTTCCGCCGGCCATGTGAGTGATAAGACTTTTCCCAGCCTTTCACTTTCAGTCTGTTGATGTCTTTTTCTATGAGGTGTGTTTCTTGGAGACAGCAAATTGTTGGGTCATTTCTTTTAATCCATTCTGATAATCTGTGTCTTTTGATTGGCGAGTTTAGGCCATTAACATTCAGGGTTATTATTGAGATGTGATTTTTATTCCCATCCATTTTTATTTGACTTATGGTCTTTAGCTTGATTTGGTTTCTCTTCTGGTTGGTATTTCCTTTAGTTTAATATCTCCCTTTGTTGATTTTCGTTATCATCTTTCTCTTCTTCTTCATGAAAAATGTTGCCCAGGATGTTCAGAAGTGCTGGCTTTCGAGTTGTGAAATCTTTTAACTTTTGCTTGTCGTGGAAGGTTTTTATTTCATCTTCGAATCTAAAGCTCAATTTTGCTGGATATAAGATTCTTGGTTGACATCCCTTTTCTTTCAGAGCTTGAAATATGCTATTCCAGGATCTTCTTGCTTTTAAGGTCTGGGTTGAAAAATCTGAACATAATCTGATTGGTTTCCCCCTATATGTAATTTGCTTCCTTTCTCTTGTGGCTTTTAGTATTCTCTCCTTGCTCAGTGTATTAGGCATTTTCATTATAATGTGTCTAGGTGTGGATCTGTTGAGATTTTGTTTGTTTGGTGTTCGGTATGCCTCTTGAACTTGGTTTTCCATTTCATTCCTCAAGCTTGGAAAATTTTCTGTAATTATTTCATTAAATAGATTACTCATTCCTTTGGCTTGAAACTCTGCCCCTTCCTCTACAACAATCACTCTTAAGTTTGGTCTTTTTATGCTGTCCCATAATTCCTGGATGTTATGTTCATGATTATTAACAAGTTTTGCTGTATGGTTTAAATTCTTCTCTAAGACATATATTTTGTCTTCATTGTCTGAGGTTCTATCTTCCAGATGGTCTATTTTGTTGGAGATGTTTTCAATTGAGCTTTTATTTTGGTTTATTGCTTCTTTCATTTCTGGAATTTCTGTTTGGATTCTCTTTAGAGCCTCTATTTCCCTATTGAAGTCATCTTTTTTACTTCCTGTATTTGTTTTTGGAGTTCTTTGTCAAAATGATCTTTTGCCTCCTGTACCTGCTCCCTCATCTCATTTTTGAGTTCATTCTTAAGTTCCATAAACATTTGGCATATGTAATTTCTAAATTCCATCTCTGGCATTTGACCAACTGTGCTTGCCATGACATCTGCCGATGAGGTATCTTGATTTGTTTGTGTCATTTTCTTTCCTTGTTTTTTCATGTTGCTTGTGTGTCTATTCTTCCTGCACTGTGGGACCTTGACTGTTTCGATTTTACCTTAAAGCCTTATGTTGTTCCTGTAGTACAATGCTATCAGATCACCTTATAATTCCTTTATACTTTTAAAACCTAACACTTTCTATTCAGAAAATCCAAGTTTGGTCACAATGTACAGATTTTGTTATCCCAGATATTATTTCCAATTTACTCTGTACATTTCTGATAGGGTTTTATAGCTTCAAGTATTGGATACAGAGGTGTTATGTTTAGGAAGAAGGAAGTGTCTTGAATTGTTCTTTCTTGGAAAGTATGAAAAGAGATATCTATTGAAATGGTTTAGTGGAAGTGGTTTAGTATCAGTAGATGATGGAAGAAAGAGAATGGGGTTGACAATTAGGAAAAAAGATCAATTTATATATATAGTAAGTTGGAAAAGAAAAAAAAATGATAAAGAGTAGGAATTGGTGTAAGAGAGAGGAGAGAGAGAATCAAGGAAATAGAGAGTAAACTATATATAACACCACTTTGCTACCCAGTTCAATTGCGCCGGTTCTAGAAATCCCAAGTTTTGCGTATAACTTGTTTTTGGCTCTGTTTAGTATGCACTGGCAGGATGTAAACATGAAAGATGAAGGAGGAAGAAAAGATACAAGGGTGAGAAGGAGTAAAAGAATGAAAGAAAAAAGGGAGCGGAAGCAGATAAACACACTAACAATCAATGCGGAAGGAAAAAAAAAAAAAAAAGCAGAACAAAACAAAGCCAAAAAAAGAAAAAGAAAAATAAACAAACAAACATACAAACAACAACAACAAAAAAAAAACCCTCCCTGCAATCCAGAAAATCAAGCAGACCAATAAAAAGAAAGGGAAAAAAAAAAAAAAAGAAATATCGGTATTTTCAATATGGAAAAAAGCTGTCCTGAAGTGCGGCTTCCTCTAATCCGCCATTCTTTTTAAATATGGAAAAAAATTATTCGTTCTCTCATGACCCAAAGTTATTCATTGCTAGCATCTTTGTGTGTCTCTTTGTACTAGTTCTTCTATGTCAGTAATCATTTGAAACCTGATTTTGTTTTGATTTTTTCATAACATTATACCATAAGTACTTCCTAAATTAGCATGTCTTCAGCATCTTAAATTTAAATGATGGAATATTGTTATGCCATAATCTACTCTCTGATTTCCTTATTTTGGTTTTGTGCTTTTCCTGGAGAGATTCTAGTTCTATAGAAACGTTTAGTTCTAGGCCTAGGATTATCATCATGGTTATAGGAATTCCTAGAAATGGTAGGTCTCCAAGATCAGGTATTTAAAAGCTTAGAAAACAGAAAAAAATATCCTATCTGTTGGAAAGCTATGCTTTAACATCTTATTACAGTCTGTAGAAGTTTCATTTGTCTGTTTGTATAGATTTTGTTTTTGAAAAATTTATAAATTTTTTTACAGGAATTAGGTAGGACATGTTTTATCCTGTCCTTTTATTGTATTTAAAGATAATTAATTATTTTTGATAACTTTATACATGTTTTATATTATTCATCATTACATTCTCTTTTGAGTAGTCAAATCAACATTGTCTCATTCCATGCTTGTTGAAATATATTCCATAATCTTTACAATCCTCAGTGATCTTTCAAAACTTCTTCACTTAGCCACTCAATTTTATTAAAATTTTCAGTGAGTTGTCATATAACTATAGCTCACATTTTATTATTTAATTATTATGTCTCATGTTTTCATTTAAGTCTACACTGTACATGTTAAAATCATAAAACTATTAATGCAGTAGGAATGAATATATTTTAGAAATCAATTTTAAAACCTAGCAAATTTAAACCCAGCAAATCTTCCTCAATACCCATTCAGTTTTGTTGGAATATCAGTTTTCAGTCTGATGTATAAATCTATAAAAATCGTACATTGTTTGAGATTGCAGATGATAAGATACAAGCAGGCATCTACCAGCAAATCATTTCATAGTAGTGCTTAGCATGGCCCAGTTAAGAAGGACTCATTCCATTTGTGCATGACCCGTTTATACAAGTGTGTCATATTAACAAAGCAATTACACTGGCCTGGGTGATTCATGGGACAAATTACAACACTGAATAAAGTGTTATTGTGGTCATTATCCTTCATTGTAAGTGAGCATTTCACAGCATTATATAAGTATTATGCAACATAAAGTTAATAGGGAAATAGTATTAACCACATTGAGGCTTTGTTACTATTCATGTATATAGGTTTCCTTTGTGGTGTTTTAAGTGGTGAATGAATATAGTGCATTATCGAAACCTTTAGAACAGAGTAATGATTTCTCATACTGTGTTTAGGATTCTTGCCCAGTCCCTCAGGTCACTAATTTAGAATGATTGCATTTGTTGGCATGTTCCAACTCCTATCTGTCCAGTTCTTTTAGAACACATGCATTATATATAAGAGGCAGAGCTTGATACAATTTGTGTTATCAGAACAAATCTGAACAGAAAATACATGCCTATGGTATTGTAAATATCCTATTACTTTCTATATAGTGTATACATTGTGACCATAATCATTATGATATCCCTTGGATACTTCTTGAGTGACCTAGACCCAGACTACTTGGTGGCAATATGATTAGTTTGACAAAACTCCTGTGAAATAAAATGTATTAGTGTGAAGATACTACATATTTCAAATTTTCTAAACCCTGATTGAATTATTTATTATTAGTAATAATCATCTTGAAATCATCTTAAGTTTATCAAAATTTTATAAACTTCAATATGATTTCAGTAAAAGATATTTATGCATTTCTTTACTATTTTTGATAAGGCATTTCAAAATATGCTAATATGTAAAAGCCAGTATCTTACTACATAGAACATTTCTCCTTATTTTTCTACTGATTTTAATCATTTGAAGTTGTTTAAAATTTTATTTTTCAGCTTCCCAAAATTTCTAAAACTACATTCCTAAATTCCTAAAATTATAACAGTTCTTATAGAGATGAATCTGATGATTACTTAATATCATACCAACAATAAGTAGGCAGAAAAATACTTCAGTTTCTTGATTCTTTTTAGGACTGAATCAGAAGAATAATGAAAGACAAGTCGAACACTTGCTTTTTGAGTATTGAAAGATGTTTGCATGACCACAAAAGCATACAAAGTTAAATCAGAAAGTCCCACTATTATGTATAATTATTATGCACCAATAAAAAACTTTAGAAAAAACTATGGTTTGAAAGAGTATGAGGTTTCCAGATAAATAAATCTATGCAAAGATATAGTTCTAATTTAAGTACTGAGAAAAATGGATAAAGAAAATGTGGTAAATATGCACAATATAACTTTATTTGACAATACAAATAATAAGATCCTATCATTTCTGACAAATTGTTGGAAATGGAGGACATTGTGTTTAATGAAAAAGCAGACACAGAAAGACAAAACTCTGTAGTTTTTCACTCATAAGTGGAAGCCAAAATATTTGATCTCAAAGAAGAATACAATGACTGTTTTGATAATGACTACCAAAATTCTAGTTGGGAGAAATAAACCCTAGAATTCTGAAGCACAGTTCAGTGACTCTAGTTTACAACAAGCTGTTAAGTATTTTGTGAAAAAATAAAAACAGGTGTTGGGAGGCTCCAAACACACACACACACAAAAAAAAATATAGGGAGATGAAAATGTCTTTAGTTCTGATTTGATCTTTACACATTATATGCATATATTGAATTATCACGGCATTTCCAAAAAAATATATACAATTATGTGTCAATTCCAAAAAAATAAATTTTAAATTGAAAAGTAGTTGTAAGAACATTTTAGAAAAAAATTCCAGATTTTCTTTTATTTATTTATTTTACATATATTTATTCATTTTATTTTATTAAATTAAATGCATTTCAATTCATAGTGTACATATAGAGCACAGTTTTTCATGTCTTTGGTTGTACACAAAGTACAGCCACACCATTTCTCTCTTCATACATGTACTTAGGGTAATGATGTCCATCTCATTCCACCATCTTTCCTACCCCCATGCCTCCTCCCTTCCCCTTCCTTCCCTTTGCCAGATTTACTATTATTTTGAAATATATATATATATATATATTTTATTTTCCTGTAGTATGGATTATTGAATCCCAGGTGTTCACATATGCCAAGAAATACTCTATAACTGTGCTATATCTGCAGTCCTCTTTATTTTGAGCTAGGGTCTTATCAACTAGCCCAGTCTGGCCTAGAATTTTTAATACTCTTGCCTCAACCTCTTGAGTAGTTGGGATTACAGACAAGCACCACCATACTGGCTGAAGTAAAATTTTACTAGGATATAATGTACATATAGATAAATGTATAGATCAAGTATGTAAATTTTTACATCTAAGTATAAATATACATACAGACATGCATATGTACATATACATATACATATAAGTATATATGCACAAATATGTGTACAATTGAAACATACATATTTACTAATATTGTTTTCTTCTGAAATGGCAGTGAGCTTCCTATAGGAGTCAGACATTTGAGAAGAATTGGTTTCTGTTACAAAAGCTCTGAGATTTGCCCACAGCAGCAGGGTGTTTTTACATTTTCCTACTGGTGGTCTGAAAGAACAAATGACTAAAGTCTCATTTGAGCCACCTTACAGAAACCTTACAGAATCATCCTTTTTGTATTTCACTGTTTTCCCTTTTCAACTTGGCAATTGTTTCACTTTGGAACAATAGTAACTGTATTCAAAGAAGTTTCTTTAATGTTTTCTTTTCAAGTAGGAATATATTTGCCTTCAGTCAACACTCTCTTACCCTAAGCATTGACTCAACAGCATCAATACCAATGTGACAGCATCAAGTCATCTGGACTCCAATTAGTGCATCAGATGCTGAACTTTGCTTAAAAATTATATATATTATTCTCTTTATATATAACTACATTCTATTACATATTATTATATATATGTAATTATTTACCTTATACATAGGTAATATAATTTTCATTTTATGAGAAGGATTTTTACATTTTGATTTTCTGTATATTAAAAGTACATGTAGCTGGGTGGGCATGGTGGTGCACATCTGTAATTTCAGTATGTAGGGAGGCTGAGGCAGGATGATCACAAGTTTGAAGCTAGTCTCAGAAACCTTAGTGAGACCCTCAGCAACTCAGCAAGACTCTGTCTCAAAATAACATTAAAACGACTGGGGGTGTATTTTGGTGATAAATTGTCCCTGGGTTCAATCCAGTACTGAAAACAAAATTTGTAAAAACCCTAATAAGTGGTTTTAGAAAGGTATTGTTGTAGGAGCATCCTGTGTTCTTTACACATTGAGAAACTATTTAGAGGATTTGTTTCCTTTAATAAGACCATCAGATAAATTTTTTTATACAATAACAAAATTCCCTACTTTTAATTTTTCATGGAAATGAATTAGAATTATAAATATACTTAAATTATAGTATGAACTTCTGCTAACTTCTATGTGAATGTCAGTTGTTCCTTTCTTTATTTCCCAGGACCTTCCAAATCCCACTGAAATAAACAGAAAAATACTAAAATATTTTAAAAGATGATTTAAATCCACTTCTTACAAAGGATGAATATATGCACCAGTGAAATAATATTTGTGGAAATGCAAATTATTATATTAATTTTAAACAGCAATTTAACTATATATATAAAAAGTATAGTGGAAATGTGTAAATATGTATATATACAAATGTGCAAATATGTACATAATTGCTACAGCAGTATAAAAACAATTGCAGGAAGACAAAATGCTTGTCAGATTAGTTAAATAATCTGTTCCTTAAATGGCCCTTAAAATGTTTCAAAAATACAGCAAATGAAGACAATGGTGAACTAGCCATTTAAATATTTTGAGTGATATTAAGTTAAATAAGCACTAGAATATGTGTGTGCCTATATGTTCATAAGTCCAAAATATAAGCCAAAATTAATTGTTGGAATTAAATAGTAGGGTTATGAGAACTTTTGAACTTTCTATGCTTTCTCCATTATTTCCAACTAATAAGCATATATTATTTTTATTAAAAGCCAAAATAAATAATTTCCATTTTCAAACTCTAAATTTATGAATTTAATATTTTAAGAAATGATTCATTTATCCATTTAATTTATTCAGAATTTTATTATAGATCTTTCTTGACTGTTTGAGGTCATACTGGGATAGACCACGGGATCAAAAATGAGGACACTGAAAAGGAAGAATTCAGAGGAGTGGGATGAGGTGAGGTCATCTGGTGCTCGGAGATTTGTTGAGGTTAATTCTGGTTATAAAAGGCAGAAAATGGGCTTATTGTTTTTCATAAATATTTTCTGAGAACTTATTTTGTTGCTTTATTCTTTAGACTTCATTTGAATTCTTTAGCCTTATCAGAAGGACTTAAAGTCCCTGTTCAAACAGATTAAAGATATGGGTCATTCACAGATTAAAGATATGGGTCATTCACAGAGTTGCAGGGGTCTTATCTCCAGGTTAAAGAATGGGTGAAGAGAGAGGCTCAGATCTTAAGTCAGTTTCCTTGTAAAAAGTTTCTTCTCCAATGAAGATTGGCTTCTAGATCTTTACAACCACATCCCCTAATGATATATATATATAGCATAGCAAATTCTCCAGGGAATCTAACAAGATATTTTTGCACCTATGTATCCCATTGTTTAACTCAAGGCTACACACTTCTTGAGTGGATTTCTGGCAGGACAATTAAGAGGCCAGTTCACCTTGCCATCTGACGTTTCAACATCTGCACGTACTGAAAAATCCAGATCTTGACAGAATAGTCTGTGTTTAAGTATGTGTTGTACTTTCTAATTCTGAATCCTTGAGCAGGTATTCACATTTCTGAGACTAAGGTGATTACTCCATAAAATGAGGTTGGCAACAGCATCTATTTTCCTGCAGTTTTGTGAAAATTTGAAATGAAGTAATACATAGAGAGAACTTAAAACTATGACTGATACATAGTACATGCTCAACAAAATGGTTAGTGTTTTAGATTACCTAAGAGGTTAAAAAGCAATAAAGTAGGGGCTGGGGTTGTGGCTCAGCGGTAGAGCACTCGCCTCGCACATGCGCGGTCCGGGTTCGATCCTCAGCACCACGTAAACATAAATGTATTGCATTGTGTACAACTAAAGCAAATAAATAAATATTAAAAAAAAAAAAAAAAAGCAATAAAGTAGCCGGGTGCGGCGGTGCACGCCTGTAATCCCAGCACTTGGGAGGCTGAGGCAGGAAGATCGCGAGTTCAAAGCCAGCCTCAGCAATGGCAACTCAGTGAGACCCTGTCTCTAATAAAATACAGAAAAAAGGGCTGGGGATGTGGCCCAGTGGTCAAGTGCCCCTGAGTTTAATCCCCGGTACCAAAAACAAAACAAAACAATAAAGTACTTATTTTTAAAATATATTTTCCAAATATTTTTAAAAGTGTAGGGCAATACGCAAATAAATGTGTTTTTAAAATTTCAAATAATATATTTTCAATGAAATTTCTGTCCCCTGTTCTAAAAGGTTATCTGTCCTAATATCAAAACTCAGGATTATGAAGCTGTTATTTATACTGTATAATGGTAGAACTTCCTTAATTATATCTCTTTAATTATAATATTTTGATTCAGTTTATTATTTATGTAGTGTAAGTAAATGGAGATCATTTTATGTGTAGTGTAATCAGTATATTACCGTCAGGAAGAGTTTTAATTGTGTAATTAAGCTAAATTTGCTTCAGCATCTATAGTTATTGGGCAGCACTACCATTAGAGAAATAGATCATGGAAACTACTCCTTGAGAAATATTGTGCATTAATATATTATGAAACTGAGCTGTTGCCATAAAGATGTATTAGAAAAACACATCCAAATGAATCATTTTGAAGCTGTTTCTCTAAAATTAAAATTAAGCACAAATGTTAATCATCCTTCCTCAGGCCTAATTGCTCTTTATATGATTGGCTGCATTTTTATATTTCCTTATTGTTTAAGGCATTACTAGTTGGGTTCCTCTCTTACCTTTTCATCCCCTCTTTTTCACTCATTCCTCTTGTTTCACTTCCCCTTTAAATGTTTCCCCCATTACTGTTTCTTTTTAGTTTTGCTCCTTTCCTTCTACTTTGTTCCTATTTGGCATGCTGTTTTATCTTTACAACTGTATGCTTAGTTTCTTTAAGTACTATCTTTTCTCTAGTATTGTTTCTGGAATTCCACACCACACATTTGTACTCTTACCTCAACCCAAGCTCATGGTGTCTTAATACAAACCCCTCATCCACTACCACAACCCATGAGTTTCTCTGCTTTGCTGTTAGTACTTTTGAATCCATTTTGTCTCATGCACTAATAATGACTCTGGGAGACTCAGATTGCAGTTGGGTACTGGCCTCTCACACCAGTGTTTGCTGACTTTGCTTCTGCCCTTCTATCCGTGGAGGTGTTGCCTCCTCTATCTCTTTCTTTTTGTTCCCCTGTATAAGTATTATAACTTACGTTGGGTTTCAGGCTTACTTTGATTTAGTGACTGATACTAATAATGAGTAGATATATATGTTCACACTAGCTATTAATTTTCTGTGGTTCTTTTGTTCACTGACCCTCACTTCTTCTTTTTCTTACCTTTCCAAATTTCCTCTTTAATGTCATCTTTTACATGACCACTCAGACCAGTTTTTCCAATTAACTTTACCTGGGTGAGAGCCTCATTGTTTCTATTAGAAACTGGCAGCTGCTATGATTACCCATTTTTCTGAATCTTGAAAACTGGTAGAACATTTTAACTTTATTTGGTAAGTTACCATTAAATATTGAAGCTCTAAATTTTCTCACTGAGTAATCCAAACACATTTATTGGAAAGATATTGAGGCACTCACAGGATCCAAGTTAAGAGTTGATATACAGGTTAATACTGAGCAAAACTTTGTGCTTTTAAAATCTTAGTAATTAATAGTAACCTTTCAAACCTGCTTGTGCTTTCAGAAATGCAGGAATCCTTGTGTTACTCCACTGAGAATTCAAAGTCCCATAGAGGAGTCAGTGGTCATCAGGTAACTTGACTATTCTTAATATTGATGGGATAAGGGTCACAATAATCTTGATGAAGTAGCATCCAGTGAGCCCTCTGGTTTATGTAATAGGAGATGGGAAGTATTGAACCAAAACTGCACGCAATGTAGGAGAGTTAGCATCTTAAATACAATAGTATTCTTATAGTATTCTTATCAAGAGGAAAGAGGAATTGTTTTGATTCCCAAAGTAAAAATCACAGCCAGACCAGTAGGACATACCTGTAATCTCAGTGGCTCAGGAGGCTGAGGCAGAAGGATCAAAAGTTCAGAACCAGCCTCAGCATCTTAGTGATTGATGCAAGTTAGTGATACCCTGTCTCAAAATAAAAAATAAAAAGGACTGAGGATTTGCTCACTGTTTAAGCACTCCTGAGTTCAAGCCCTGGTACTTGAAAAAAAAAAAAGTGTGTATAACAACTCTGAACATGGAATTTGTCACATCTGTGCACTTGCTTATGATGCTTTTCAATCTTTCCACATAGCTGTTGAATTCTTCATCACAACTTCCAAACTGCTTTCAACTTATGTTTTAGAGTGCCCTTTTTTGATGTCCCACATTTAGGAGATTATTATGACATTTAATAAGGAATTACTTTACCAAGATAAATTGCTTTATGCACACGTGTAAATATTTCTTCTATATTCTAAGTTCTCATGGGGCAAAGGCAATTTCATTATGTTATTATTTTGACACAGGATCTCACCATGTTGCCCAGGCTGGTCTTCAATTCCTGGGCTCAAGTGATTCTTCTGCCTTAGCCTCCCCAGTAGTTGGGACTACAGGTGTGTGACGCCATCCTGTTGTACCAACTACATTTTAGTGAAAACCTAGTGTAGATAACCTAGTGCTGTACACATTGTGGGGCAATAAATCTGTCTGAAATAGTTAATCTCACTTTAAAAAATTTTTTTTGTGTGTGTTTAAGACTAACATTTGTTACGGGCTTCTCTATAGAAACATTCACAGTGAAACATGGTTCTGACATCAGAACTTCGATATACATAAATACCTAGAATTTATGTTGTGCCCAACTGGATGCTATAACATTGGTTACTGGTTTAGGTAACAGCAGAATAGGCTTTTAAAAACTCCAGATTCCTATAAGTTTCTAATGCAATCTAAAAAGTAAATCAGTCATTGGAAAAATTTGTACATGTATGTATTTATATTAAATTGAAATTAAATTTATAGTAACTAGAAGAACATTGGTCTGGACATTTGGAAATTTGCATAAGAAGTTATTTGTGGAGGTAGAATATTACTTCAGTGGCCCCAGTGTTTGTTCATCTGTACAGTTGCCTCCTACTGCATCTGAGCTGGCCTGTGACCTACTTTTCTCAACACAATCCTGTGCCTTCTCAGGATAAAAGCCTACTAGATTATGATTTAGCTCTCTGGAGAAAGTCAGCCATCATGTAAGAAGTCTGACTACTTTGTGGTCCTTCCCCCAGGATATAAGGAGTACAGCTTACCCAACTGGAGAGAGTACTAAAGGATAACCAGACTCTAGTTAGCAGACTCCATCAGGTTTCCCGTTGGCAGCTTGCACTAAATTTCTGGAAATATGAGAGAGGCCTTCTACAAAGTAGCTCATCCAGCCTCAATAAAGCCACCCTGCTGATGCCATATGGAACACAGATGAACTGCCCAAATTGCAGAATTGCAAGGAAATAAATTAAAGTTTATAATTTTATTCACTAAGTTTTGAGGTAGTTTGTTTGGCAGCATTAAGTTACTGAAATGCTTATTCTGTACTGAAATATTTAATTTATTACACTTGCTAGAGTTGATGTGATATCCTTAATATACACCTTTCTTTTTTAAAGTACGTTTGTAAAGTTCTCCAGTAGTGAAACAAATTACATTTTGCTGTTGCACCTTGCTGTGAGATTTATAGCCAATCACAATTTTAAATGTATGGAGTAATTTACAGTTGTATGAATAAGACACTGAAGTAAGAGCTGCTTCTTTAATTATTAGTTTGATATACAGCATAATTAACTAAATGGTAGTAATAAAATTACATAGCCATGTAATAATTCATTTTGTGTTCATGCACTATGTCCAATTTTTTCTTTGTTAACCTTTAACCTGCATATTATCACTCACATTATTAATTTGTACAAACAGATGCTTAGTTTATTTTATTTTTAATTACTTGAGGGATCTGGTATGATTATTTATGCAACTACATTAATAACATGTAGGTTTAGAATATTTTTGCTGAAAAATAACAAAATATCTACTCAAAACTTTAACGATGATATTTCAAAATTAATATATCAAAATAGATAATTAATTTATACTCATTTAAAAGTGAATATTTAAATATGTGCATATAAAATAATACAGAGCTAAAAAGAATAGTAAAAGCAAATAACAAGTCTATAATGCTTATGTAACCACTTGAAGGACACATTGTGTGGGGCGGGTAGGAGACATTGCAGTCACCCAACTGTTTCCTAATGACCAATCTGTCCTTTTTGAATGTGAATATACTGAAGGGTAGATGATCTGATCATGTCAATTATCCACTTCCTTTGGAATTCAAAGGACTGAGTTTATAAAGATGAAAGGAATTTGTGAAATGATGACATAATTTTTTTGATCTGTAACATATCACTTTCTATTCAACTATACTCATATAATAGCTAAATGAAATGTAAGTAGCCAAGGCCCACCCAGAAGTTTATGAAAACAAATTTTAAACTTTATGTATTAAAAAGAAAGAACAGAAAAAGGGAAGAATGAGGGAAGGAAGAAAAGAAGGAAAGAAGGAATGAAAGAAAGAAGGAAGGAAGAAAGGAACTCTGTTCTAAAGGAAGTTACTTTTCCCTTATTCAAGTATGCCAGTAGGTTATCATTTGTTATGCTGTATCTTCATTTTCTGAAAATGGTCAAAATTCTTTATGTAAAATAATTTAGTAATATAGAAGTTTTGTTTGTTTGAGTTATGCTATGTAAACAGTTGTATAGAATATCTTCTTTCTTTCAGCTTATATTATGTATACTTAAAGAAGATTTTCTGAATATAAATGAGAGACAATAAACAGTCTGAGATGCTTACAGTACAGTTATGGCCTTGTATGTCAGTTTTGTGTACCTTTGCTGTATTAATGCCATTTCATTTTCCCTAAAGTTTCTAAACACTTGCTCTATTTTATATTTTGCCACTTCTGCTCATAATTCTTTAACCTGTAGTCCATAGTACCATATAGGAAAAAAATGTGAACTAATAATAATTTTGATTCATAGTACAAATAAATTTCTAGTCATCATAATTAAGAAACTATCCTGATTTGTACTTGACATAGCTCTAGAGAGATTTTTGTTGATTGTGGAAAAAATAACTTCTTTTTTAATTTCCTTAATTTCTGGTGGTTTCTATTTAGAGGGTGATACTGTTTAAAACTGCCACCAAGGCTCTATTACGGTTCTGCTGGGGGTTTAACTTATTAGATTTGGACCTAACCTTATCAAACGAGCTTCTAACTAATGATTATACTCTAAAGACCACTTTTACACTAATTGGCTTTCCCTGTTTAATTGTTTTACAAAATTGATAATTTAGTAGAAATATAATAAGCCTTTAATATTTTAGATAATTTGGCCCCTTTGTGGTCTTTAGAGGGTTCTCACTTAATAGAAAATTGGAATGCACATTGTAAAATTTAGGTCTTGCTTTCAGCACATGATTTGTTAAAAGCTATAATAATTATATAAAGGTTTTGATAATGCTATGGTCCTGAGTTGAATATTATATATTTTCTTTTTAATTTCAAATTGTATAAAAACATGAATTTGAAAAGATTTGGGGGGGGGATTTCAATAATAATGCTATTTTCAGAAGGAATTTATATTAAGATTTCATTTTTCAGTTAAGGCAAATGTCTGTTTCTGCTACTTACTTCATTAAATAAAATTTAAGTCATTACATATGTAAGTTGATTTGGTATGGTTATATCAGAAGCAGTTTTCTGATTTACAGAACAATGTGTTCTACTGGACAATATGAATATCACAGTTTGAAGATTCTTGAGTTTACTTTATTGTATTTTTTGAAACTGATTATTTTTTAATTTTTTTAAGTTGTTGATGGACCTTTATTTTATTCATTTATTTATATGTGGTGCTGAGAATTGAACCCAGTGCCTCACACGTGCAAGGCAGGTGCTCTACCACTGAGCCACAACCCTAGCCCCTAAAACTGCTTATTTTTGATCCTCAAGTAAAAACTTACTCTGCTCTTCAAAACACTTGATGAAGAATTTGCAGTGTATGCTAGAAAATTAGTCACAGAACTTCTAATTGTTTTCATGCACTTTCCCCCATTATAACAAGAGCTCTACAAGGGCCACAACCCTGGATCAGTCCAACAGGACATGCTGAAGGGCTCCCTGCCAACTTTTTATCCAATGAAATTATCTTTTCCCAGGAGTGAACTAGGACTAGAAAACCAAAAGTAGATGAACTCAGCAATGTAAAGTAAGGTAAGTATGTCATAACTGTTTCTCATTTGAACATAGACACATTTTATTATGATTAAAAATTTAAAAAATACTGGGCCACCCTATGGAGTGACCAACCACTAGATTTGCCATGCTATGCTTCTGAAATAAAAGCTGTTTGTTAAATGAGTAATGTTACAAAAGAATTTAAGGTGTTCAGTCTTTTGTATTTTCTTTAGTAAAATGTGAAATGTGGAAGTGGGACTATATATATATATATGGAGAGAGAAGGAGGTAGTTGCTGGATGAATGATACTTACAGCTCTGTGAATACAAATGAAAATTAAGTTTTAGTCTTAATGACAAATTTAAATTGTGCCTAAAATAATACTGTTGTTTTAAGCTTATAAAAACAGTAAAATGCTATTCAAAATATCCAAAAATAGCCTTACTTTACAAGAACAAATCAAAGATTAAGTGAACAGATCATTTTTAAAGGGAAATTAGTTTCTTTTGTCATCTTAGGTAAATTTTTGTTCTTTGCAGTAGTGCCTCAAAATCTAGATAATGCGCTTTGTTCCTTTGGTCACTAATACCATCTACATGCTCAATTCTGAGTAAAAAACAGCCTCCAAATACTTTCAAGTGGTCCTAAATTTTTAAAAATCAAAATCTGAAATTGTGAAATTGTGACTAATATATCTATAGATATGATTTAGATGTAGCTTTTAATATTGTACAGCATGTTCCGTAGGGCACATGCCCCAAGATACACCATCTAATCTCTATACCTAGCAAATGCCATCAATAAAGTAGAAAGTGAAGTTAATTACAGGCTCCTATTCAGCGTCCCTCTGCCACTGGTGGCCCATTATAATGAATCATTCTTCAAATTGAGAAGAGATTGACAGAAATTTTATAAACTTTTCACTCCCCATGTCTTCCCTGTGTAATAAGTGCCTGCTGTACACTGGGAAAGTGATTAAATATCAATTTCATGGAAACCTGGGAATAATGTTTAAAAGACTAATGAGACACTATTTTTACTGCTTAGGTACTGTGACTCCCCCATGAGTCAGAAGAACGCCTGTCATTCTAATTAGTCATCATTTGGCCAGGTTTCTTTTTCTCTTTCTCTCTCTTAAAGGTCCCTAATTGGGTTATTTAAGAACTTTAAACTTAGTCCCTCAGTAGGAGGAATGTTCTTATGAAATCAATATGATTGCCATGTCATAATTCTTTTGATTTTCCACACTAAAGATAGCACCAATTTTATTTGAAAATATCATTTGTAATAAATTCATTGCTGACTGAACTTATTGGCAACATACAACTTGCTTTATTAAAAATTTTTTGTCTTAGAAATATCTAAAAAGGGTCTCTTGTACAAAATTATGACTATATCCTACACTACATTTAATATATATTTAATATTATTTTTCCAATTTTTCTATTTGAGTAAAAGGAACACAATACACTTCCTATAATAACACCTGGGGCAGAATCAATTCCTACCAAAGTAAAATCAGACTCATTTGTTTTCTTCAACACTAAAATGAATGGACTATATATAATAGAGGAAGTGTTCTAATTTCAGGAGAATTGAAAAAAACATTTTTTCCCTAATCTTAGCTATATCATGATGATAATTGAAACAGATGAGACCAACAAATGATCTTCCCATGGATACCTGGGTGTTTATGTGTACCAGAAAGATAGAAATAGCTTTGCTCATAAATACCTTCCAAACATATATATATACATATATATTATACATATATATTATATATAATTATATATAATATATAATTATATATAATATATATGTATGTGTGTGCATATATAAATAGAGATATATGCACATATATATGCACACACATATATGTTAATTTATTATTTAAATTCAGAGGTATAAGAAACCTGACATGTAGCTTGCTTCATTGATTCTCACACAATGATGGCCTTACAAAGATGGGACTACTCTTCACCTCTTCCCTGTTTTGTAATGAATTTTGAGACTTAAGTAAGAAGCTACATATATTTTTACTGAACTTTTTGTTAGATGTGGCCTATCAAACTAACCTGAGTCTTTTTGCATACAATTTTATATGATAACAGTTTTTGTCTCCAGTCTTGTGTGAACTTGAACATGTTTAAGAATACCGTGTTTCAGCCAGGCACAGTGGCACATGCCTGTAATCCCAGTGGCTCCGGAGGCTGAGACAGGAGGATTGTGAGTTTGAACCCAGCCTCAGCAACTTAGCGAGGCACATAGCAACTCAGGGAGACCCTGTCTCTAAATAAAATATGAGAAAGGGCTGGGGATGTGGCTCAGTGGTTAAGCACACCTGGGTTCAATCCTCAGTACTGGAAAAGAAAAATAGAATACCATATCTCACTCAAATCTTTGATAAAAATCTCTAAAGAGAGTATAAGGTTTTTATGCGAATGATACTTGCCCCTTCATAAGCCTAGGTATTAAATCAATTATTAATAAATATGCTTATGAGTATTTTCTTCCAAACCACATTTACAATTTTTTTCATCACTTATTCTGTGTGACTTTAAAGAGTATTTGGTATAATTCACTAAAATGCCCACAAATGTCTTCTTGCATTCTAAAAGCCCCATTAAAAGGCAAATGAGTCCTGACACCAGTGATTTCTTGTGAAATCTAAATTTCACCAGTTATTTCTGTTCTTCTAAATCTGGACTTTTCTCTATTTCTAGACTTATGGCTTCTTTCCTATTTTTAATGCCTACACAACATATGCATAGGTCAACAGAATTAAAATTATCTGTGCTTTCTTACATGAATCTTTCAGGAAAGAGACACGAGTTCATTTACAGGAGCTAAGTTCCCTTATAATCACCTTCACAGTTAACAGTTAGTTACCTGAGTCTTACTTCTTTTCAAAGTTAAATCTAAATTCTAAAATTACATACCCAGAGGTTAGTGAATCAATCTTTACTTTTTATGCAATATAAAACTAAATGGTCATTGACGAAACTATAACAAAAAAAAAAAAATCTTAAAAACATGTAAAACTGAAATTAAAGTGCAGAAATAAACATATATAAACATATACTACTTCTTAAAATTTGAAGAATTTTGAAATTATGTATTTTCAATGAAAGCTATCTATAATTGATTTGTTGGGATAAAGAAGAATAAGAAGATGATATTAGCTTTGAAAAATAGTAGAATCGGACTGAATTCTATACATAAGTTATATATCTTGTCAATTGTGCTTTGGGTTGTAAAGCATACCAATGCTCTTACAAAATACCCTGATACACATATTATATAAATGTCAGTAATCTGTTTTGAGATTTTCCACTTTTGGTTTCTTCTGATTACTGAGATAATTCTTTGAGTTGGGCCATTTTGGGAAATGCATGTAAAACTACACATGATTCATTTGTGTACATTGGTATAGCTGCAAATACTTTTTTATACTTTAAATAGTAAATTTATTTATTAATTTTTCTTTGGTCCTTTTTTTATTCAAAATTGTTGTATTTACAACAGTAGCATGTATTACAATTCATAATACACATATAGAGCATCTTTTTTACATAACACTGTTTGTATACAAAGTATATTTAATATACCACATAAAAGTTGGGAGTTTAAGTGCTTTTTATGAAATGTGGCATCTCTTTATTTGTTTATTTTCTTTTATTAATTTTTCTTTGGTCCTTTTTTTATTCAAAATTGTTGTATTTACAACAGTAGCATGTATTACAATTCATAATACACATATAGAGCATCTTTTTTACATAACACTGTTTGTATACAAAGTATATTTAATATACCACATAAAAGTTGGGAGTTTAAGTGCTTTTTATGAAATGTGGCATCTCTTTATTTGTTTTCATATCATTCATGGATGACTGGAATAACCTACTAAATTGTGGTTAATATTGAGTTTTAAGACTCTCTTTCACCCACAAAAATCATATTTTCCCTTGAGTAATCTCATAATTATACAAAAATAATGACAAAAGTTCCAAATGTCTAATCAGATCGGAACTATTGAAAGACTGCCCTGTTTGCTCAAAAATGAGATGATGAAGTTCAACATGTTTTTGGCAATCTTTTCCCCCAGTGTTTTTATTTTATTGATTTTGATCCCTAAGTATGTGATTACTTTTATATCAAACAAAAACTTAACAGCTCAATTCTAGCACTGAGTCTTTGCTCTCAAAGTATCACATTATTTGACTGAATTAAACTCAAAATGAATGGAAGAAGTACATTGTCAAATATAGTATGAAAAGTTAAACAATGATAACATAACAGTGGTTATAATTTTTAGTATAAACTTACTTATCTTCCCTGAACCTGTAAGGTTAGCAATCTTTTACTTACAAAATAAAATAATGTTATAAACTTTTTAGAATATTCAGGTTTTTAGAATTTCCCTACATGTAGACACAATTAATTGAATCACTTTTGCTTAGTCAGGTACTGCCTAATGGAAGAATTGTATTCATTTTGTTCTTAATCTGTATGGGTGGTAAATCAGAGGATTGAATAAGGGGACTATATTTCAATAGCTAAAAATGTACATTTTTTTCAGTTGGAAATAATGTACATTGATTGATTTTCTTTTCACATTCAATACAGTAACCATTTATGTATTCTCAATAGAATATATAAATTTTTAATGCAGTATTTAGAAATACAAGGTCATTAGTTAAAAAAAAATTCAGAAAGGATTTGGTAAATTACCAGATATAAACTAATGCAAAAAAAGGAATGTTTAAATGGAATATCAATTTCACAAAGCAATCAATTCCATATGCCCTATAAGGTTATGTTAATTTGTATTCATCACTTTACATTCTCAGTGCTATATAGAAACATTACAGAAAAAAATTGCCAAGTAATTTGAAACATTTAAAGTTATGGATATGCTTTACATATGTAAAAATTATTTCTTGTCTAAATAACCTCATCATTAGTTATTCATTTCAGGGTCTAAAGCACAAACAATTCTTGAAATAATGTCAATGGTATGTTTTGAAAATTTCTAACTGATAAATGAGAATAGTAGGATGCAAGGTGGTGCATATTTGGATGGTGGCTCAATGCTGATTTGCTTGCTCAGTGTTACAATTCGACATCTCCTTTTGTCTTTATATTATTGGAAAACACAATCAAGATGTTCTAATAGCTTTAGCATTCTTAGGCTTACTAGCAAGTGTACAATATATTATGAACAGATGTTCAGCTTAGCGGGAAGTCTCACTAAAGACCTGAAATCCTGACCCGTTCCAGAAAATGTATAGCATCTGGCACGTTCAAAATAGAACTGCTCTCACTTATTCATCCATGGAATGGTACTCCTGTGTGTTTAGATACTATGACTCACTTTTCTGGGGATGACTTAACGCAGTTTTTCTCATGAGAAATAACTTAGAAGAATTGTAAGAAAAAATACATAAAGTGAAAAAACAGCCTCATGTGTTAAGTCAGTGGATGGCAGCAGTTTTCTCCATATTTTGATTTTGGGTTGATGACTCTCATTATAAGAGTAATGAATTTTATTTTAGGCCTGTTTCACATATATAGAGCAAGTTGAATTTCAAATAATTGGTTTTTTTACTGATATTCTTATTTTTCCAAAATCCACATTCTTCTTTAGGATGCAATTAGAATTGCTTTAACTTGTATCTTTAAAATGTCACTCAGATACATACACATAAACCTCTGTGCTTTATATCCCATATTGTTTTCTAAGCCATTCTCAAATATTTGAAAAATTTCAAGACTCTGCTGCAACAGATTGCTTCCATTTGTGCATTTCTATCACATATACCTGCGATTCAGTGCATATGATTAACAATTGTTTTGTTTAAAGATGTTTGTCAATATTAAGTGACTAAGAGCCAGGTTTTCTGCTACTAACTCAAGAAGTAGCATTACTAGGATTTGAAAAAGTAGAATAGAGGAGCTATTAAAATATATCCCCAGTGCTTTTAAGAACTTCTTAAATTATTTTAGACATCCATATTTTCCTTTCAGATGTTCAGCATTTTCAATTTTTTAGGAAAGCCTTAATAAATGTGGAAGAATAGAGGAGGGAGGGAAGGGGGAGGAAAAGAGGAGGGGAGGGAGGGAGGGAAAGAGGGAGAGAGACAAAGAAAGAGCGGGTGGGGTAGACTGACTGGGAGTCACTGTTTGAAAAACCTAGGATCAAATTAAGAAAAATTGCTTGAAGATGGTAAGATGTGACTTATCCTTTTGTTAATGTGAATTTTTAAAAAACTCTAAATGTAATACAATGTCAATAAAAACCAGAAATATGATAGAAGTCCAGGAAAAGTTGAAATATGCACATACACACATATAATAAAGGTGAAAAGAAAAATCAATGACAATGAGAATTAAAAAACTTGATTAGAACTAGAGGAAGTAAAAAATGGCAGTTATATCTATTGACATTAAAGGTGGTAAAAGTGGATGAGAGGTCTTCAGCCTCGAATGGAGACAAATATATTTTGAAGGTACATATTTCACAAATAGAAGTTGTTTCTTCCAGTTCTCAGTAGTGCATTTAAATGAACAATTTTTGAAATAACACCAACATCAAGTTTTTACAGTCCCTTCATTTTGAGGCCTACTTCTTAAAAAGAAATAGCACATCGTGATAGCTATAGCTATAGGATATAATGTATCCTAAAACATGCATTTAGGATTTGCTTTAACAAATGAAAGAAACTCTGGTTTAATCAAGATAAAAATTTATTTCTTTCTCACTCCGAGGTCCATATTGGCATTTCAGGATTGATAAAATAGCTGCATTATCATCAGGAACACATGCAACTTTCACTGTTCATCTGCTGAATTCAAAGTGTAGAGTGTAAGTGTCTTTTCCCCTCTAGTCAATATGTCTGATTGCAACTAAAAAGGAGAAAAAGAAGAGGAATGGAAAGCACCTTTTTAAGAGATGTTTCTTAAAAACTGTGTATACCATTTGTTTTTATAATCCATCAGCTCAAACTTATATACTTATACAACCTCTACCTGCAATGATGGTTGGATATCTTATTTTTTTCCAGCTAACCATCAGGGACTTTAGGGCCATAGAAGCAGAGATTGGAACTTGTGAGACAAATGCCAACACCTACTACATATATATTTCAAAAAATTCTTCCTATCCTGGGTAAAGATAAATCAGAAATAATGTATCTTTTTAGAGTGCAATTTAGAGAAAAATCAGACACGGGTTGAAATCAGTGAAACTAGAACTATTAAACATTATCAATATTGAACTTTAAAAAAAAACTTGAAACTTGTAAAACTGATATTTGAAGAAATTTGAAATAACTGAAAATTGCCAATAGATCTCATACTTTTTGTGTGATTCATTTGGAATATGTTCGTAAAACAGGTTTTTAGGAAGGAGATTAGAAATTTTCCCATCTCTGTCCCAATCTTAATTGAAATTTTCAAATGTTTTTATGAGCAAATGCAAGTGAACAAGCCATGATTTTTCCCAAGCACAATTTTGTCACTTTAAATACAGACACAACATTAGAAAGCTACTACAGTCTATCAAGAAGAATGAATAAACCATGAAGCTGCAATATAATTTTGTGCCCTTTTCAGAAAACTCATTTCTAAATGCAATCTGGACCATGAATAGTAGTACAATGCCAGTGAGATTGGTCTATTTATGATACTTACCATATTCTAAGTTAGCATTTTATTGTGAATTGTCTTCCCAAGTTTTAAGGGAAAAAGATCAATTTGACTACTCTTACATGCAGTATTCCATAAGGAAAAAAAATGTGAGTTTTGCAAATGTAAATAATCTTAAGAACAGCAATTCCCAATGATGAAAACAAAAGAGTATACCCCTAAAATTACTTTTACATTTTTTTCTCTTTGCCCAGATTCAGACACTGATGTATGGGGTGGATGGGTTTACAGATTGTTCTGAGGCTGATTTAAATTTTTTATTTAGTAATATTCACCCACTTCAACATTTGTCTTTTTTAGCTCTATTTATCCAATTGAGAAATTTTTCCTATAAATTTACTGTCATTTATACATTCATTCAAACACTATGTATATATACAAAACTGCATCTCTGTGCATTCATGCCTCTTTCTGTATTTCTACACAAAAAGAGACATCAGTTGAAAGACACATCTCTAGCTTCTCCGCAAGAATCTTGTCTGTGTTTTCTATATATAAACCTCACTCTCCTCCAGCTTCCCTCTTCATTAAGTAGAATATCAGTTTCCCAAGCAGCAAAAGGGCTCCTTATTTTGTCCTTACCCTCCATCTCTCAAGTAGTCTAGTCTGGAAGACCAAAGTAACTGTCAGTCAGCCTAATCCTATACCTGTCCTCTATGGGCTCAAACTTGGGAACATGGTTGTGTGTGTCTTCTGGTTCCCAATTCCTTTCATATCTATAATTCATATGGCTAGGTTGAGATGAGTTTCAAGGAGTGCTACAAAATGAAGCCAAAATCAGGAGTGGGCAGATGGAAATGCTCAGGACAGATGGAAAACTGAAATCAAATTATCAGGAACAGGACAGTGTTTGATTAATTTAAGATAAGAATATGTCAGAGGAGGATGAGTTTCCATTTTTCATTTCACTCTCTTTCTCTCTGCCTCTGTTACATATTTGATTTCAAGTTCAGGGACCCAACAGAGAAAAATATAACCAAAAAGTAGTTATCTACCAACAAAAATTCAAAATTGCAATAGTTTTTCCATTTTTTCTTTTCCTTAACAATATTATGAGGTTAAAGGATGCTGTCTTTTCCCCCAGTGTTATGCCTCTTCCCTCCTCCTCTAAGGTAATTGCAATCTGGATTTTGTATTTTTTATGTATTTGGGGCAATTGTAAAAGTTTTGAATGGATGAATTAACAGTATCCTATTACTTTACATACTTTGTTCATTTTAACTCTTTCTGCTAAGCATTTTTTTTAAAAAGAATATCAATTGTAGCATGTTACTAAATTTATAGAATTATCTGGGAATAAAGATGCAATGAGATCAATCATCAACTTTCTTAACACCTTTAAAGAAATATGTGATAGGAAAAATGATGTAATAGTAGCAATGATAGGATTAAAGTAGATGCAGCATTGAATTAGATATGAATATGCCTCTTAGAAGGCTAAGTAGATGTAGCCAGGTGAGTGATTCTGTCATAGGTCCTTCACAAAGAGGCTGGATTAAAAGGACTTCAATCTACTCTTGACAGAAGGTATTTTTTTCCCTGTGGTCCTACTATGTGCTACTCTGCACACCTGAACTGAGGTTTTGACTCTAATCTTCATTTTATGCAGGTTTCTGTTTTTGAACAAAATTCGCTAGATTTATTTGGTTTAACACAGAAGCAATTTTTCTAGCCTGCTTTGTAGCCTGGTTCCAATGTCCTACATTCCTGATGTTGTTAGTGAACAAAAAATTTAAGTTACTACTGACAGACACTCATCTCTGTGTTGCCATCAGCACCTAATAACTCAACCCAGATTCCTGGTTGTCTCCCCACTTGACGGTTTGACACCTCACTTGATGGTTTGACACCCCTGGTCCTGCTATGCTGATTACCCCTGCCATTGGGCTAAGTGCCACAGAACAGGTCTCACCCCCTCCCATTGACATTGTGCTAGTGATGCAGAAATAATA
The DNA here is from genome assembly GCA_025594165.1 of Tamias sibiricus. Lineage (NCBI taxonomy): Eukaryota > Metazoa > Chordata > Mammalia > Rodentia > Sciuridae > Tamias > Tamias sibiricus. The sequence goes on along the minus strand of CM046666.1, from coordinate 81,501,793 downwards.
GATAATGTTTTAAATGCTGCTGACAAGGCAAAGGACATTGATAATGAGAGTAAAGAAGTTAACTTTCTGGCGAGCAAGAAAATTACTTGAAAGAAGGCTGATTCAGCCTTTGATTCACTAATTAATTTTTGAGAAAGACAGAAGTGTCACTGAGCCCAAGAGGTCATGGAGCTGAACATTCTTCATTCTAGTTCAATAAGAAAGAAAAAATGCAAACAAAAAACCTTGATATCAGACAATTTTTCAGTAAAGTATGCTCCACCTTACCCATGGAGTCAGTATTTAGGTTCAACATAACATCATTGGAAAACAAAACTGATACTTCCTGTGATGCCCTTTGGTCTAAGTATTTTGTTGTTGTTGTTTACTAAGGAAGAGAAGATAATATTTTAACTATATTTTTCCACTCCAAAATGCTTTTACATTAACATTGCATAAGTATTTTTTTTTTTTTTCAGTTTTCTTTTATGAAATCTGGTAGCAAATATTTACTAAGCTTCACTCGCAAAACATTTTAATGCATAATTTCCAAAGATTTAGTTGTTCAGGATCAAGTTTCAACTTTTGAAACACCAAGAAACAAAATTAAAGGATTTACATTATAAATTGTCATTTTAAACAACTGAATCAATGAAATGAATGCACAGTTGCTTCAATTATGTCACTTATCACTTAATTCTAGAAATAAATAATGCATACATTTTTTTAATGATTAGAATAAAATTTGCACTAAAAATATTCTAAATTTTAAGTAATTGCTTTGACATTAGTTAAAACTTCCTCTAGTTTGTATTTTAGAAATGTTTTACAAAATCATCATGATTTCCAATTACTTAAATGACTTAGGCATTCTTTTCCTCAGTCCTCATAAGTTTGTCAGAATTTTAACTAAATACTATGATTAATGAAGTTCATTGTCCTCTTTTCTTACCTTGATGGGATATAGTTACTTGTCAACAAACTTCTAGCATTTAGTTAATACAGATTGTTTTCAACCAGATACCAGCAAGTTAGCAAAAATTTCATTAAAATATAGAATTTTTTTTTGTCATAGCTAATACTTAAAAATAAAAGAAAATGATTGTGTTCGATAGCAACCATTAGACTTTCTTAGGAAACAGAAAGGAGAATAACATGAGATCATTTTAATGATTGCTGTGCTGTAAAACTTGATCAGTACAAAAAAAAAATTAAGTTCTGTACTCCTTTCCAAAGATGTTTCTTGCTTTGTAAATTAGTAAAATCATTTCATTGATTATACTCAGGGTTTGGTAAGTTTCACAAGAAGCATTATCACAGAATTTTTTGATCTGTGAAAGTTTTCTTTAAACATTCATATTCAATAAAATATGGATAAACAACAACAACAAGCAATAGAAAACACTGTTTTTTGTATGGCCAAACACTGGGAAAGCTACTGAAAGCAACAGCCACAGATCTGAGAGCAAGATCCATGAACTGTGATGGAGACTGACCAAGAGGGAAGAGCCTCAAGGGCTTCAGACAGAACACCAAACCTTGTAGACAAGAAATTATTAGTGGAAAGCTTCCCCCCACCCCAGAGCATTTTCAAGGTGAGACAAACCGTTCTATCTCAGTGGGTGATTGCTTGAGAATCTGAACTTTCAGCAATTTCAGACAGAGACTGGGAATCCAGTGAAATTAAGAAGGCTTGGATATCCAAGAACAAATTATGGATCATGTTGGAGTGAGAAGGTCAGTGGTGAATCTTAAAGAGTGGCAAATTCAGATTATACCTGAATAGATAAGATTCTAAGTAACAGCATTTACAATGCATTGAATACTAATTATACGCCAACTAGACCCTGTATTAATTTCTATCTTTATATTATTTTACCAATCCAATTGCTTACTGAATTTCTATGAGGAAGCTGTTTTTTTTTTTTTTTTTTTTTTTTTTTTTTTTTTTTTTTTTTTTTAATTTATTTTTTCCTTGATGGGCCTGGCAGTTTTTATTTCTTTGGTCCACAGGATGGTGGGCCTCCATCTACAAGGCCATTTTCGGGACACACTCAGCATACACCTGGCCTTGGGCTACCTGCACTTCTGCTCTGCTAGCATAGCTGCTGCTTCTCAGCAGCAGCTACTGGCATTCAAACGCTGTCATGCGCTGTACCTAGCTAAGTTGCTGTCAGTTGTCCCAGTCGTGCTGTGTACTCGAAAAGGCAAGGTGGGCAAGCTGTTGCTCTTGCAATTTAGCAGCCCCCCCTTCCTGTGCCCCGCCCCCCCGCCCTAGGTAGTGGGCCCAGTAATCCCACTGCTGGCGTTGCTGGAGCATCAGGGGAGCATCTTCTGAGGTGCATCGACCATCAAGCCCAAGGTAGCACCAAGCCATGTGTACCCCATAACTGATTCACTACAGATTCCTGCTCCAGTCAAAGTTGCTTCAATTCACACCTTGTAAGTGAGTAAACCGAGCATCTGACATCCCAAGTGCTGTGTTTTAGATATGACTCCTCACCAAGGGCTCATAGAGTGGTTTGGTCTCCACTGGGGTAACATTTAAAGTGATGGAACTTTTAAGAAGTGGGACCTAGTGAGAGGTCCTTGGGTCACTGGCAAAGCTGCTCTTGGAAGGGAGTAAGGTAGCTCTTGTAGGATCCTTGTGCTCTTGTGAGAGTGAGTTTTCAGAATGAGCCCAGTTCTTGAGTTGCTTTCTGACTATCTGTTTTGTGATGGGTTCTTTTGCTCTTGCAAGTGCTGTTTTCTTGAGGCCATTTGCTGTTAGGTCTTTACTGCAGGTCAAATGAATGGGTTCACCTGGTCGTGGCCTTTCATTCTCTGAAACCTTGAACTAAATGAATCTATTTTCTTTATAAACTTGGCCCTTGCCAAGTATTTTGTTATGATAAGGAAAAACAGACTAAAAGTAAATAACATACTCAAAGAGCTCATTGATAATTTTAAGCATAGATGGTACAGCTCTCTGTTCACTTTTTTTCTGAAGCTTTTGTTCTTACTATGTGGAAGAACATCTGCTTTGATACACTGTCTTCTAGGTTTAGGTTTTCACTATCAGTCAGTGAAGAAGCATTGACGGAACATGTATATTTTGTTGAATAGAACTGAGAATTTGTTAACAGGATTAAAATTATAAATATTTTTATTGCAAAATGTGAATTTAAGTATAATCAATTATTTTTTTGTCTTTATAAATTCTCCATTTGGAATACCCTTCTAAGTATTGCTACCTGTGGAGTAATAACTTCTAGTGTTTCTCTACATAGGAGTCAAATATTCTGCTTCCAGGATGAGCAAAACTAGAAAGATGCAATTATAACAAAATTAAAACTGAAGTCTGGTCTTTTTTTAACACAAATTGAATTAATTCAACTATTCTTTTTCCCTGAAAGTAACCCACTGAATTATTATAGAACAAAATTTTAGTATGATGCTAAAAAGAATAAAGGACAAAAATGGAGCATATAGGCATGTCTAGAAAAGGCCCAGAATTGCTAGTTACCAAAGAGATTGGAAGTATAAGCAAAAAACTATATCATGATTTCATTGTCAAAGTATATAAGATATAGAGGGAAATTGAAATGAATTAGTTTACCAATCCCTGAAGGCCCTCTCTGATGATTAAAACAATATGATTGCTGATCAGAAATGGAAAATAAAACAAGAGGTTCAGAGTTTCAGAATGATTTTTTTTTTTTCTTGGATTAACTATTTGGGAATGAGAAAAAAATCTATTAGAACTAATCAACTCATATTTAAAGACTTTTGTTATACACAAGGAATATTTATATGAAAACGTTTATCTTTTATTTAATACTTGCAAACTTAAGTATTCCCTTTATAGATATGATTTTTATATATAAGATACATTTATGCTCAAAATTTATATTCATTATTCAATAACCATTTCAGATTTATGAATGCATTCATAATAATTGCATTTGCTTTTATAATATCCTTATGCAATATGTAAGAGTTGAACTAATCAGTGTTTTCTGCTCTGGTCACCACCATAATCATCACCACCAACATGCAGGTGCTTTGATGACCTTGCCACTCTTTTCCCTAAAGACCACCCCAACCATAATTGCCATTGTATTTGTTAGAGTTAAGTTGGAGGCATCAATACAGGAATTTAAACTGATTTTTAACATGAACATGTGACAATTTCATTTTCTTAATGTAAAATTATATTAATTGTTATATTATGGTAATTAGGGGAGATTAATGTCAATGTATAGGTCATTAAACACAGTTATACAAATCTAAAGTTGACCAATTGTTTTCTAAACTGTATCTACATTTATTAGTTAACAATGGCTAACCATTTAATAACAAGCCAGACACACTGACAAATGTTTTACATTTACTGTCTCATAAACTAGTCACAACAACCCTAAGTTGGGTTAATAATTATCATTTCTATTTTACAAATGAAAAGACTGATGGTAAGAGGCTTAAGAATAATAGGCATCTTTCACACAGCCAAAAGATGAGGAGCAGAGATAGAAGTCTTAGATGAACTTTGGTTTCCAGAGCTTTGTGCAGGCAATATGTATGCTCACATGAGATCTGAACAAGAACAGGTGAAAGAACAAATGAGGGATAAATCCATATTTCAAAAGATCAGCTTAACAATTTTGTATTTTACTTATATGCAATAACTTTTTTAAAGGCTTGCTTAATTTTTACAGAATTAGGATCATAAGGAATATCATGTGATGTTTAAGAACACATATTTTAGACTACCTGGATTCCAATACAGGCTCAACAAGTTACCTTATTAGCTATGTGACTTTGGATGAGTTATTTAACCTCTCTGTGCATCAGTTTTCTTATCTGTAAAATGAGGATTATAATAATACCTACTTCACAGAGTTGTTATAATAATTAATTTAATTAATCCACATAAAGTTTTTAGTGCTTAGCACAAGAAATTTAGTTATTTAAGCTATTGTTATCACAAGTACTATTTGAATTTCTAAACTACTATTGGTACAGAAAGTCTAGAAACATTGTTGAATGGAAACATCCATTTTAAACTTAGATTGATCAGTGTAATTTTGTGTTCTGAATAGTAGTTTCAGAAGAGTGAGATTATTCCTCAGAAATTCTTTAACACAGAGTCTTGAACACAGAATGGTCATATTTTTCTTAAGAAGGTTGAAAATAAAGGGCAAAATCTCAGGAATTTTAGCCTGAAAATTTCACTTTCTAGAATCAATGAATATTCAAATAAAGGCACATACACTGAAATGACGAAAAATTCATACACATTTACCTATAAACTTTTCAATATATATGTACTTACATTAAATATAGTTTGTAATGATAAGTCAGTTATTCAGAACTGTTGTGTAATCATCTGAATCTTTTTCTGTCTATAGTGCTCTGAGGGTTTTACTTTGAATGGAGTTTAATAACTATGTGTTGCACCTATGGCCCCTTTCTATGTTCTATCAAATTAAGGGGCATGAGTTGCACAATAACAAAGAAAAATAATCATTTTCAGGCTAGTTTCTCCATTCTATGCAATCACTCACAACTAATCGTGCTTATTTTCTCTTCCTAAAGAACAATTGTACATTTATAAAAAATATGTTCTGATCATATTTTCTGTTTGGAACAAACTAGTGTAATCATTATATAGTAGAAAACAGTTACTGGTAGCAGTACTCTAAAACTATTTTTCCTTTGACATGGAGTGTTAATACACCCTGCAGTTAGTTTTAAATCCTCAGACTCCACTGATGATGAACCCATTTTCTCTTGATAATTGCAACACTCCTAAAAGGATCAGGAGCCAGATGGAATCATTAACGTAGTCACATGGAACAAGTGGTGGATAAAGCTCAGGTCTCATGTTCACTTACTTTATAAAAGCTAGCATATTTTACTTATTGTAATAATTCTGATTTCCCTTTATTGTCCTCCTATGTATTTAGATTTTGTATATTTTATAATCAAGTAATTTTATCTTTCCAAAAATGCCTTGTTATTTTTATAATATTAAAAATTTTCAGTATACAACTGTCTCCTCCATAGTTTGTTTGTACCAGGCAGTGGGGTATATTGCAGACACGCCAGAGAAAGTGCCCTGAGATAGCATGGGAGATGTGTGATTCACTGGGAAAAGTTTAAAAGAGGTCAGAAACTGCTCCAAGAAGAGTTCATTGTGACAGGCTGCATATAGTGCCTCTGTCCCACATGGTGCTTCACCAGGCAGTGTCTCCTCTCCTTCAAGGTGTCTTATCCAGAGACAGTGGGGTGACATGTGTTCTTTCCATAGTGCTCTTAATTCTTCACCCACACCACTTGGCAAGGTGTTTCATATGTTAGGCTGCAGAAAGAGTGAGACATCCTCAGCATTAGCTTGGTTAGTTGCTTGTCTGACCAGCATTTCAAAGAGCAACTGTTCTGATGTACATGCAAGAAAGCAGCTTTCTACTGATAATTCTAATTTGTCCTACTTCCCAGTGTTCATAAGAGAAAGTCACTGTTTTAAAAATTATATGTACTGGAATTTCTGGCCCAAGATTGCTCTCATTGTTCTCTTAATTAGGTGAGGGCTTTGGGAACAGAAAGGAAACATTCAGAAGCATGGTGTTTTGCTCACCACCTTTGTTTTGGGGGTGGTACAACATTTTATTTACTTTTCATACTTTCTAGGTTCTTATGACCACTCCCTGACCTTTTCTTAATATCTATACTTTACATAGGAGAAATCAACAAATTATTGGTTTAAGGATGAAACAATGTGGTGCTCAAAATAAAATTTGAAAGTTCTAGCTCTTTACCAAAATTTAGTTGAAATGTTTGAATTAAAAAGAAAATTCTTCTATGCAAACTAATAAGCTGAATTTAGAGAAAGGGAAGTCAAGGGGAAGGAGGATTGGAGAGAAAGGATAGATACTGGAGAATGACATCAATTAAAGTAGGCTGTGAAAACTAGGGATAGTAGGAACATATCTCAACATGGTAAAAACTATGCTAAGCCTAAGGTCAACAACATTCTAAATGGAGAAAAATTGAAAGCATTCCTGCTAAAATCTGGAACAAGACATGGATGCCCTCTTTCACCATTTCTATTCAACATAGTCTTTGAAACTATAGCCAGAGCAATCACTCAGATGAAAGAAATTAAAGGGATACAAAGAGGAAAAGAAGAACTCAAACTATCACTACTTGCTGATGATATGATTGTATATTTAGAAGATCCAAAAACCTCCACCAGAAAACTTCTAGAACTAATAAATGAATCAGCAAAGTAGCAGGATATAAAATCAATACCTGTAAATCAAATGCATTTCTATATCAGTAATGAATCCACTGTAAGATAAATTAGGAAAATTACTCCATTCACAATAGCCCCCCCCCCCAAAAAAAAAAAAAATCAACCTAACAAAAGAGGTGAAAGCCCTCTACAATGAAAACTACAGAATACTAAAGAAAGAAATTGAAGAAGAACTTAGAAGATGGAAAGATCTTCCATCCTCTTGGATAGCCAGAATTACTAAATGGCCATATTACTAAAAGTGTTATACAGTTTAATGCAATTCCTATTAAAATTCCAATGACATTTTCCATAGAACTAGAAAAAACAATCATGAAATTCATTTGGAAAAATAAGGCACCCAGAATAGCCAAAGTAATCCTTTGCAAGAAGAGTAAAGCAGGAGGCATCAGAATACCTGACCTTAAAGTAACAAAAATGGCATGGTATTGGCAACAAAATAGACATGGAGTCCAATGGTACAGAATAGAAGACACAGAGACAAACCCACATAAATACAAATATCTCCTACTAGACAAAGGCCCCAAAAACATACATAGGAGAAAAAGATAGCCTCTTCAACAAATGGTGCTGGGAAAACTAGAAATTCATATGTAGCAAAATGAAATTAACCCCCATTCTCTCACTCTGCTCAAAACTCAACTGAAAGTGGGTCAAAGACTTAGGCACTAGAACAGAGAGCCAGTGCCTAATAGAAGGAAAAATAGGCCCAAATCTTCATCATATCAGTTTAGGACCAGACTTCCTTAATAAGATTCCTAAAGCACAAGAAGTAAAATAAAAAATAAATAAATAGGATGGATACAAACTAAAAATATTCTTCTCAGCAAAGGAAACAATCAATAATTTTAAGAGAGAGACTACAGAATGGGAGAAAATCTTTACCACACACACCTCAGATGGAGCACTAATCTCCAAGATATATAAAGAACTCAAAAAACTAAATACCAAAAAGAAAAAAAAAATGGCCCAAAATAAATGGACTAAGGAACTGAGGAGACACTTCATAGAAGATATACAATTGATGAACAAACATGAAAAAATGTTCAACATCTCTAGTGATGAGAGAAATGCAAACCAAAACTACTCTAAGATTTCATCTCACTTCAGTCAGAATGGCATTTATCAAGAATACAAACATCAATAAATGTTGGTGAGGATGTGGGGAAAGGTACACAAATACATTGTTGGTAGGATTGTAAATTGGTGCAACCACTCTGGAAAGCAGTATGGAGATTCCTTAGAAAACTTTGAATGGAACCACCATTTGACACAGTTATCCCGTTCCTCAGTTTATATCCAAAGAACTTAAAATTATCATACTACAGTGACACAGCCACATCAATGTTTATAGCAGTTCAATTCACAATAGCTAAATTGTGGAGCCAACCTAGATGCCCTTCAATGGATGAATGGATAAAGAAAATGTGGTTCATATACACAAGGGAATATTTTTCAGCCTTAATGAAGAATTAAATCATGGCATTTGCAGGTAAAAGGATGGAGCTGGAGAATATCATGCTAAGCAAAATAACCCAAACCCACAAAACCAAAGGTCCAATGTTTTCTCTGATAAGTAGATGCTAATCCATAATGGTGGGGTGAGTAGGGAGGAGAATGAATAACTTTGGAGTGTGCAGAGGGGAGTGAAAGGAGGGGAGGGCGTGTGGGGATGGGAGGGACAGTGGAATGAGATGGACATTATTATCCTATATACAAGTATGATTATACTACTGGTGTGATTATGCACCATGTTCATCCAGAGGAAAGATATGTTGTGCTCCATTTGCTTACAATGTGTCAAAAATGCATTCTACTATCATGTATAACTAATTAGAACAGAATTTTTTAAATTACTAAAAAAAATAAAAAAAATAAAGTAGGCTGTGGACAGGTATCAATATGCCTTCCATATTCTGAATATGAAACCCAGTGTTTTGTAAAAGTAATTTGCACAAATAAAAACATTAAAAATTCTCTCAAAGAAGATTCAGTCTTCTTACCTGTATTCACATTCCAAAGGGAAGATTATAGCTTCTATTACTTGCATACTACTTCATAGTTCCAAATTACATCAACATATATCGTCCTAATTCTGAAAGCCTAAGAATACCAAGAGCCAGCAGTAACGGAGGGACATCATGAGTCTTCTGACATACCTGGCACATAGGAGACACTAGCTGTGTGTGTCCTCTAGACAGGCAGTCTAACATTATTGAAGCTGGCTGTCCTGTACCAGGATTGTCTTATCCAGATCTATGATACAGAACAAGTTGACCTGCAACTTTTCTGAGAAGCAAGTGCTTCAGGTTCTTGAGAAGCAAAGGTGGGGTCTGAAAACAAAGCATGGATAAAACTCAATTCCAGAAGCTTGAATTCCACTTGGAACAAGGAAACACCTCAGGTATTCAGGATGAGTGTGTTCTGGGATTAAGTCCTGTGCCCTACATTAGACCTCTTAAAGCTTGATACTGACTGTATCATTGATGTGGTTGTCCCTTTAAACTAAAATCCCAGCTCTTTCTCTATTGTTTGAAACCAACAGGGCTTTTAATATTTTCCTTTGCAGGGTCAAAATTGGCTAACTCTATTTGTTGTTGTTGTTGCTGTTGTTATTACTGGGGGTTGAACCCAAGGGCACTTCACCACTGAGACACATCACCAACACTTTTATTTATTTTATTTTTTATTTTATTTATTTTTTATTTTATTATTTTATTTTGAGACAGGGTCTCACTAAGTTGCTTAAGGCCTGGGTAATTTGCTGAGACTAGCTTTGAATTCGCGATTCTCCTGCCTCAACCTGGGGAGTCACTGGAATTACAGGCATAAAATTGGCCAATTCTTAACACCTTAGCATTCTGCTATTTCCACTTCATTGTCGTTGTGTATCTTCCCTGTGGCTGTAATTCAACTTCCCATTCTTTCTGTCCTCTTCAAGGTGCAAAATCCAAATCTGGGGAAATATTACATAGTCTATGTAATATTCTTTTGTAAGGACAAGAAGCAATATTCCTCTGTTTTGAAAAAAAAATGTAGTTCAATAGGAATTTAATAGATTACTTCACCTGAATTTCCGAAATTAAAACTAAGTCTTGAAGATATTATGCATCTTTACATTATGCTCTGCAGAACATCATAAAGGCAGCAAACAAAAAAGATAGTATTGGAATACAGCTTCAAGTTCAAATCCAGGGTTGATCACTTATAAGCTACATGAGGCTTTGAGTAAAACTTATGTGAAAACTTTTCTTGGATTTGTTTAGTAAAGGATCTAGTTGAAATCCAACTTTTAGGGACTCATTTCAATGTATACTCATGCTTCAATGGTCTATGTCCTTTGTTCTGCTTGGAAGTATCATTAGAGGCTTCTGGAATGTGTTGAATTTTTCCCAAAGTCTGTGCAGCCTAAAGTATGATTATATTTGCAGTTGTATGACTTCAAGTTTATTGTTTTTTTGAGGAGTATGACTTTATCAAAATTGAACTTTCTTAATGTGCATCATAGATGTCTAGATGAAGCATCTTAGAGAGTTGTTTTAAACTAGCCCGTTGGGGGGAAAAAATCTCTAAGCTTGTATTTACTGTCCTCTTTATTCCTCACCTAATAAGTAGCAAGAATAATGTCTAAATGAAGTGTACTGGAATTCTCAAGGGCATTGGGGAAACTTGATGAGAAATGCTTGTTCCAAGGTCAAACTTAGTGTAAAATCTCTTTAACTAAAAGATCTCATAAATATTTATTTTACCCAAGTAAATATCTGAACGATGAATTACTTATTTTTTTTTTCCAAATTAACAAAATAGCCATCTAGTAATATTCAAGAATATCTACCGCTAATTTTAAAGTATTAATTATCGTAATCGTAGCACTTCTTCACGTTATACAATGTGAATTCCTACAAAAGATTGATCAAAGGAAAAATGGAAAAGGTGAAAATGAAAAGCAAGGATATACTTCCTCTTATGTTCCTGCTTTCTATTTGCTTCTACACCCAAAGTTAGATCAAGAATCCTATTATGAAGTGTTTCTCCCTCTGGGGACAGGGAAGCCTCATTCAGCCAACACATATTAGTGTTTAATCTATCACAGGCATAATGTGTACAAACATGAACATGACTAGGTCACCGCTCTTGTGTTCTAATGGGGAAAACAGATGAGTGAACGCGCTGTGACAATTTGACTAAAATAACGCTGAAGAGAAGTAGTGGTCCAGTGATATTGGGGGACCATAAGCTGCCAGAAGAAATTCCTAAAAAGAAAACATAGCCTAGCATTGAGCATTGTATTTTGTAAATCTGTAATTGCAATGGGTAAATTTATGCAGCCACCATGCACAGCAAATCAAATTGATAAAATTCCTCTTTACTAATAATGAAGCAGTTTCAATTTTGTGCTTCTGCCTTTGTAGACCAATTCTTTAATTATTAGTTGTAAGTAGATTTTCATTCAAATATAAAATGTCAAAAGTCTGTTGTAAATATCTGTAAATCAATGTGATATTTCAAAACATGCAATTTTACATGGGAATTTGATTGAATTATTTTAGGCTACACATTTTCACAAATCAGTATTTGCCAAAATGATTAGTGGAAAATAGTATTTTTCCAAATACTAGTTTGTGAGGGTATTTAGCCTAAAATAGTTCAATTAAATTTCCACATAAAATTGGCACACTTATTTATTACAGAAAAGTTAAAGGCAGCCTATATAACACAGTGGTTTACAGAATTTTAAAAACAAAATTTAAAAGAAAACTGGATATTTACTGGACTGTTATCTGGGCTTATAACCAGATAGTTTAACTTGCTGTTTATGGTGATACCATATCTTCCTCTTTTGAAGTTACCCATTATCACATCAGAAAAAAGGTACTTCCCAAATCACCCCCAGAAGAGCATAACATTGCCTGTCTATTTTTTTTAAAAACTAAATATATTTCTAAAATTAAGTTTGAAAATGGAGTTTCAATAGGATATATCTCTTCAATTTCCAAAGTCTGTATCTATTGTAATAAACTTTTACTTGATTAAAATTCATTTGGTAGACTAGCTAATTTCAAAAGCATTATCTATAATTATTCCAAATTCTAGATTGTTTCAAAATTGCTAGTTAAACTTCTAATGTTAAGATGACAATCTGTTTTTTTTTGCATGCATAGGATATTTTACTGAATTTTGTGTTTATACATTTATTTCAGTGGAATAATGTTCTATTGTACTTGTTCTATAGTTTGCCACTTACCTACAAGCAGTGAAGTATCAAGCATAGATAAAATGTTATTTGAGGTGATGACATTCTGCACTTTTGAATGTATGTGAAAATGTTAGGCATTGAAGGAATGAACATTTTATATAATTAGATAAAAGGCCTCATTTTAATCTGTTAGTTTATGGATGATTAATTGATGTATGTATGAGATTATATGATTTCTAAATCTCAATAATTTACAGAAAGAAATAAACAAAGAGTAACAGATAAAATTAACAAAAGTCTGACAACTAAAAAGCATTGAAAATAGAGAAATAATGAAATCTGATGACAGAACAAATAATCTATATCATTAGTAGTAACAGTAATTGTGAAGGTATTTATTTCTCAATTAACAGTAAGAAAGTTCTAATGCTTGGTGGAAAAGCAAATTTCACTTGGATGTAATATATAAAAAGATGAAATAAAATGCTTCAAATTATTAACAATAAATGTTCAAGCAAAAGTATATCTTGTCAATAAACATGAAAAGTCAGGTTTGCCAATATTTAACTGGTTCATAATATATTTCAAGATCTCAGGACAAGAGAATAATTGAGCAAAGAGACTTATTTCACAATGATACAAGCTAAAATTAATCAAAATGTATTGACAGTTTTGATTTTTGTATTTATCAAGTACCATAACATTGCATTACAGCATATGTCATTACAAGTAAATGAATCAGAGGAAACCGTATTAGAAAGGGAAATCAATGGCATTTTTGTTATAATTTAACAATCATTTGGATGACACTATAAATGACAATGCAGAGGAAATATATAAATGATAACTTATAAATAAATTTATAAATTTATAAATATATAAAGTTGATTCCATAGTTGTGTGACAAAAAAGAGAGAATATAGATTGTATATACACACACACAGAATGCTGAATGCTCTAAATCAGATATATCTTCAATAAGCAGCAGAGATAAAATTTTAAAGGTCTATAGATAATTTATATTTTTATAGTAGTGAGAACCAACAGGAAGTGGACTGTCAGGAGTCTATAATTTATAATAAATCTGGTCTTAGATTTGAGGGCCAAGTTTACCTAAATCTCCAAAAAAACTGGGCAGGATAAGTTTCTATTTAAATTATATTTATGTTACTAAAACTAAACAAATGTAAATTTGCTATATTAACTCCCCAGAATGTTAACAATGGTGTTGGGAGTCAGAAAATCAAAGCTTGCATTAAGTAGTTCAGTTAAAAAGGTATTAATGTGGGGAAAAATTAACAAATCCAAACATTGAAAATTCATATGGAATCTGGCATGGTAAATTTAGAATACTTGGTGTTATCCAAGTTGTGTAACACAGAATTGGCTGGGATACTATGGACTGCAATGGCAGATGGGATCTACCCAGTAGAAGCTGGGGCCAGAAAGGAGATGGCTTCTGCTGCTATCACACACAGGAAAGAAGGGGAAGAAATAACCAGGTTGCTGCCTTCTTCTCACTCTCTAATCCTGCCTTCCCACACCAAGGCCTCTTCTTGGTCAAATATATCAGCATCTAATTTGTAAGGTGACATAAGATACCCAATCTGTTGGGTTAGTCCTCTGTGATATGGAACAGAGTAGGAAGGTGCAGGGAATAGTGCTGTTAGAAAGCAGGAACTGACACGTAGATAATATTATCTATTTATTGAAGAAGCTTATGATTGTACTTTCATTTTTTTCTTCATGGTATCCAGAGAGATTGTATAATATAAACATTTTCATTAGGAACAATATGTTGCTAATAAAATTACCAAGAATTCTGAAGGGAAAACGTTCTATTTTTTTGGGGGAAAAAAACTATATATATATGATTATATTGTTATATTGCTATATTGAACTTCCAAGATTGGGACACAATTATAATACAATTATGTTTTACCAACTGTCATTACTTTCTCCCAATCACTTCCAATTCTACCACATGTTCATCCCCTGCACCTCTGTAGAAGTTGGAAGAAAGTGGTAAATGACCTTGGCCCAATTTAGCTTAGTTTGGTGACTTCCTGGTCTTAAGCCTTGACCCATTTCCCTGACTTAGGCAAGAACTATTCTATACCAGGTTATGTAAAAGTATTTCCCCATTTTCTGAGTACTTGAAGGCACAATTTCAGTCTCTTTTGTTTTGAGAATTCTTACTTTCTGACACCTATTGGACAATATTTGAAATGAACTAAAGCAAGCTCTTTCACTCATAGACATTATGTTCACGGAAAACATGGAAGTGAATGGTAATCCCAAATCGGAAAAATTATGTGCAAATTGTAACTGGAACATCAGATAAATGAAGAACCTAACTTGGGCATCAAGTAAATAGAAAGATATCAAGAAAAAACAACAACAAAAAAGTATTTCACAGATCCCACCAATTGAAAGAATTAATTATAATCATTTGTATATTCCTTTGAATATAGATTCATAACTTTTGGGAAGAGACTCTTATTTGCCAAACTTAGGTTTATGCATGATCATTAGTTTTATCTTGTTCGAAAGAGGAAAAAGCAGAGGAAAATATGTCAGGAACTCTTCTGATCAGGCAAGACTTGGGTTTACTATTCTACAAAAACTGTATGCAGTGGGGACCTTGATCACAGTGGAAAGAATACATGACCTTCTATCACATGTATGTCAACAAACAATTTTAGGCCAACTTTCATTCTTTCATTAGATATTTTTCAACACTGATTTTTTATATCAGGAATTACTTCTGGCACTGGAGATTTAATTGTATATAGTCATGTGATGCACAATCATGTTTTGCATAGTAATTTAATGAGATTATAATGGAGCTGAAAAGTTCTGATTGCTCATGATGGTGTAGATGTCTTGATGTCATAGCACAATGCAAGACCCAGGTATGTGTGGCGATGCTTGTGGAAACAAACCTAGTATACTCCCAGCCATATAAAAGTGTAGCATGTGCAATTATGTGTAGTACATGATGCACAGAAATAACAATAAATGACTTTGTTACTGGTTTATATATTTTCTTATACTGCACTTAATTTGAGGCTATATTCTTTACACTTACATACTGAAAAGCAATAACCATAAAACAGAATGTCATTTTATTCCAGAAGCACCTTAACATATTTTGTGTTTACTGAATGCTGTGGTTTTTATTTGGAATATCCCCCAAAGACTCACGTATTAAAGGTTTGGTTCCCAGTGCATCAAGGTCCAGAGGTGGGGTTTGGGGGAAGTGAATGGATCATGAGGGCTCTGACCTCATCTGTGGATAAATACACTGAGGGCTGAATGGACTAATAGGAAGTGATAGAAATTGTAGGCAGGTAGGGCACGGTTGGAGGAAATAGCTTACTGGTAGCATGCCCTTAGAGACTGTCTTGTCCTGGGTCTTTTCCTCCTTCTCTTTTTCTGTCAGTCCGTCTCTCTCTCTCTCTCTCTCTCTCTCTCTCTCTCTCTCTCTCTCTCTCTCTCTCCCCCCCCCCTGCTTCCTGCCTGCCCTGAGGTGAGCAGCTGTCCTCTGCCATGAACTTTCACCATAATATTCTGCCTTACCTCATATTCAAAGCAATGGAGCCAGAACACTGAAACCCCTGAAACTTGGTCCACAATAAATCTTTCCACCTTGAATTGTCTTCTCAGTCATAGTCATGGCAACATAAAACTGACTAACCCACCACATCTTTTGATTCCAACAAGATATTGGAAAAACAATAATTACAATAACAGTGATAATGATAATAATAGTGATGATGATGATGATGATGAGTGATTAGCCTGTACTTTCTATATCTGTATAAATAAACTTTGTGAGGTTTGCATAATACTAAAATAGCATAGAAATGTATTTCTCAGAACTGATTGCCATCATTAAGCAATGCATTGCTATATATGGATAAAGTCCTATTCTCACCATTTTCCCTGAGCATATAAAGACACCAGATGGGGAAGTTGGAATATGTGGTGTGGCAAGTACATGCATAATGTTTCAAGATAACTTAGAAGGACAGCAAAGGGGGCAAATGGCTTAAAGATACAGGCTAGAAGATTAAAATGGTCATTATAATTCTTCTGAATTTTTTAGTCAATATATATATCGGGAGACAGAATGACAAAAAGCCTTGAAACAGAAAAAAGTGCCATTGTGATTTGCAGATACCAAAACTCTGTATATAGAAAACACAAAAGGATTTTCCTAAAATTTGAATTTGACAAATTTTCTGGACAATTTCATTATAGAGAATTCTGATGAGTTTTTCTACTAGCTGTAATGAGTATAACATTTTGGAGAGTCCATTTACTGTTGTATCACAAGATATAAAATTCCTTGAAATATATTTTGTGACATACATATAAGAGTTCAACATCTAAGAAAATGTAAATAAATAAAGGTTTTGTAGTATGTTTATGGGTTGCAGACCCAATGTTGCTAATATGTGAGTTATTTCCAAGTTTGATCTCTAGATCCAAAACTATTTCAATCAATTTCCAACAAGTACTTTAAATTCTTTTTCTGTTTGTTTGTTTGTTTATTTGGTGTAGAAATCAGCAAAATTATGTTTAGAAAGTATGTAGTCAGGTGTGGTGACACATGCCTATAATCCCAGGAACTTAGAAGGCTAAGGCAGTAGCATCACAAGTTCAAGGCTAGCTCAGCAATTTAGCAAGGCTCTCAACAAGGTAGTGAGACCATGTCTCAAAATAAAAATAAGAAGAGCTGAAGATGACTCTCAGTAATTAAGTGCCCCTGGGTTCAATCTCCTGTACAAAACAAACAAACAAACAAACAAAAAATAGTATCTAGAATCTCCATGGCAAGTCAGTGAGTAGTTAATTAGGTAATCAACATTCACTGAATTTGTACTAAATGTGTATATATTGGGATAGTTTATCCTAGGGTGTATTTTAAAATTGTTATATAATTAAGTACAAAATTATATCATATAGACTGAAATATTTTAGAACCTCACATATTTAATTTCAGTGTTAATTAGCAGAATAATAAATAATTTTGTACAATAAATGCTTTGAAGTATCACTAAAACAGTGACATGTTTCAGGAATTATTTACAGTCACGTTTAATTGTTTTTTAAACATACATGCCATATAGGAGAAGCAAACCACTCACATTTTTTTCCTGATACTTACTAAAATATGGCTTCAATTAATACTGATGGCTACTATTTTTTACTTGGCAGATGTCTTTCCTGAGCTCTAGAGCATCTTACCAAGTGCCTTCTTGGTATTTTCTACTGGTTGTCTCATATGACCCTGCTTCTTTTCCTGGAATTATTATTGATCAGTCGTCTTTGCAAAAAATGTTCATGTTAGTTCATATCTTTTCTAATTTCTTCTTAACATTTATAGTTGCCAAGTTCAATAAAGATTTCTTAGTAATAGTAGCTTTTATTTTTTGAGCATCTTCTAATTTTGAGGATCTTACTATACTCTTTACATCTGCCAATACTAATTTATTAAACAATTTTAACAATACGTAGAGAGATTAAGAAAGACTAATTACCATGGTCAGGTTTAAATAGGGGGCTCAAAGTTCGTTATTCAAAAGTAGAATGTTTCTGAAGCTTTCCCCTGCCCAAAACAGATTCTCAGACTCTTAAAATAATTAACCCTTCTCTGTTATAGTCTCTTTATCATAGCTGTTAGATATTCATGAATTTTTCCTTGAATCATGGCAGCTGCCTTCTAGTTGGCTTCCTCGTTCTGATTTCATACACATCAAATAAAACCCTATATAAGTGTGTAAAGATTCTCTGCCAAAACATGTTAATAGAATTCAATTATCTACTTAACAAAAATCTAAACTCTTAGCATTATCGTGAGTTGACCTTGTCAATAGCCCATGCATATATCTGTATATAATTGACATTTTGTCACATTTCTTCTTCTTTTTCCTTCTTACAATTCCTGGAAAGCATGGGAATTTATTGCTAATATTTCTGACTTCTTAAATTCTCTGTTCCAAATTTTACTCAACCCCTGTCTTTACTCAACTTGGGCCAGTTATGGTAAATTTTGTTATCATTTTTTTTTCTATTCTTCAAATAAGTTTTGCATTTTATTATGAACTGATTATATTTCAATTGCTTTAGATATCTTTATTTCTTCACTAAGTTATAAGCTACTTAAGTAAATATACTAAGCCTTTTCAGTGCCTGGTGTAGGAGAGTTTCGATAAATATATAAAGCAAACCAATTTGTTAATGAAATATTTTTCTTAAGAATGCTTTTATTAAGGCATTAAAACAGGGAAATAAAAATATGTAATCTGATAATGCTTAAAGTTTGCCACATATATTTAGAAGAAAGTTTTAATTACATGACCAGAAAGTGATATTGACTCTTAGCTGGCAAACCAAATAATTTTTTAAAAATCTACATTATTTCCCATCTAAAGATCAAATTGTGCTTAGTACATTATAAAGTGGTATCTCTTTCCAAATGATATTTGAACTTAAATTATGAATGCTTTTTTCAGTTATTAGATATGTTACATCAAATATCTTCTATTAAGTTTTTGAACTACCCTGTGGCTACTCTCCAAAGAAGCTATAGACATAAATCAAAATGCAATACTATGATTTTATTTAAATGAGACATTTTATATAGGCTACTTTGCACTGTTCTAAACTAAATTATATTTAAAAACTGACTTTCTTCCATTTTTCACCTTGTTTTTCATTCATGGATGACAACAAAATGATAGGCCAATTACATAAACATACATCAGATAAAAGAAAGTAAATATTTCCAAAACAATACAATACTTTCAAAGTACATTGCTCTTCTTTATTATTTAAGTTATAATACAAAAGAAAATAAAGTAAAACTTTACATTTGAAGTTATGGTGTTTATGCCTTAGGCTTCTATTACAATATTCTTTTCTTTCCTTAGTAAAATACATTTTCTTCACAAAGGGATGCTAAGCACAATTTATTTTGGGAGTTAGAGTTAATTACATAATTTATTTTGAAGAATGGGATAAAATTATAAAAATTTAATACTTTTTTGTCAATAGTACTTTTTTGAACTATACATACATTGGAGAAAACTTTCTGCTAGTAAACTGTAGTTTCCCATACCAATGGAAATATATTGATTCAGATTGATGCTAGAGTTTAGTTACTAATATATTTAAGGGTTTTTGTTTTTAAAATCTTATTTTGGTATATTCAATATTATAATCCCCTATAGTTTCTCTAATAATTTTAAATTTACATTTCATAATTTTGAAGGCAAGTTTGTTGTACATTAATTATCAGAAGTAATAAGGAATGAATTTGGGAGGTTACTTGATTATAATAGACTGAGAAATATAGCATTTCTGGTCTCCACTTCTTCTAATAATAAGGGAATAATTATAAAAGCATATGACAATCTCATCTTAACTCACTTCTGAGAAACCAGTACTGAAACACCCTGAACTAGACTGTAAGTTGAGCCTACTCCCAAAGTCAAAGCAATAGAATATATCATCATGAATATTCTTTTCAATTAAAAATAAGACAAGTGATAGATAGCAATTAGATTTTACAACTTTTATATCCTGAGCTTTATAATATTTAATAACTTATTTTTCAAGTTATGAAGCTTATATGCTAAATAATGACCTATACGAGAAGGTTCCAAATTGATGTTTATAAGTACTTGTTTAAACACAGATCAGGCATAAAGAAGGAGTTGATCCCAACTTATGAAAATCTAAATTGGAAATATATGTCAGAATTTTTTACTGTGACATTGCTTTTCAATTACTAAGGGCATTCCGATTTACTGTCAAGGAAATTTTAGCAGAAAAAATGAAATCTTTATATCAGGTGGAAATCTAGGTGGGTTTGCAGAATTATCAATTTGAAGTTCTTCATTATCTTATTATATTCCCTCATCAGTGTGAATAACCAAGTGTGAGTAAGAATTATGAAAATAATTCTCAAATTATTTAATGAATATAACTGTGGTTGGTGAAAGTAAACTAAGTCCAAAACCTGCTAAATTGTGTCAGGAGTATTCCTGTCTATTTTCATGAAACCACTGGTTATTATTCGACATAAATTTATGAGGTCTTAAGGCACTTAATTTTAAGATACTAAATCCCAAGTTTTCAATTTTTTAACTATTTCAATAAAATTGACAAAGGTGCAATTACACACATGGGAAATTGTCAGAAAATGGTGGATCACAGTAACTTACCATGTCTTCACAGTTCCCAATACTGAATTAAAATGGCAGTTCTGTAGGGAAGCTATGGGAAAACACCAGGAAACAACTCACAGACCTAGCAAACAGGTGAAAACAAGAAATATCAGTTTTTAGAATATAAAGAGAATTGATATAAGGAATAGAATGTGGCAGCACCAGACATGGGTTGGCTCAGCCAGGGAGGGGAAGCCTCCTTCAATAAGCTGAAGGAAATTCTTCAACTGAGTTTAAGATGAACAGCCATCACTGTCCAACAAATGTACCATCCTCACTGTCCATCAAATGCACAAACTTAGAACAGTATTGACTCAGAAATGCTGATCATAGCCAGCACTGGAGAAAGTCCCAGAATTCTCCAGTGGAGATACCGAAAGTGGGGCAGTGGGGACAGCTTAAAAAGATCCTTCATTTGGACTTTCTGAGCATGAAACTAGAAATCCCTGTTTCTTACCTTTGTTTTTCACATTTGCTGTTTCTTTTTGTTGTTGTTGTTTAAATTACTTTTTTTCCCCTCTTTTTCTTGGTATATTTGCTTTTGCTTTTTGTTTGTTTGTTTGTTTTTGTTTTTGTTTTGTCTTGTTCTGTTTTGTTTTTACTCTCAAGTCCAAAAAGCCACTTTTTACTTTTCACTGGATTGGTGGGTGCCAATGTCATGATTCAGTTTGGACACAGGAGTGAGACTGGAGAATACAACATAGATTTGGGGGAAGGTTCTATGCTATGGGAGCCATGGTTGCTAGTCTACCATCCTGCAGAGAAGAGAAGAGCTAAGGACAGTTTTATTTGAAATAGGTGGTCTGAGCTCTGGAACAAGGAGTGTGACTGACAAGGGGTAGAACTGAGATGAATCAGGGTCAGGTAGAAAGTGCTGGGATTACAGGCGTGCGCCACCGTGCCCGGCAAATATGTCCTCTTTTATCAAACTTATTCAATACAATAGTTGACATTTAGCCAAAAAAGTTAGGGAAGGAAAAAAAAAAAAAAAAAAGGATACACATAAAAATTAAGAGGTCAAATTATCACTTTTTGGAGATCTCTACCACTGTACTTATGTTATTCCTCCATGCTCAGAAGGGTCTGAAGCACAGACTGTCATAACTCACACACTGCAACACAGCATGCAGACTGAGGCTTTCAGAATGGAAGGGTGTAATAAAGACAGATTCTAAAAAAGAACCAAACAAACATCTTGGAAATGAAAGACTCAATGAATGAAATTAGAATTTTAATTGAAAGACTTACCAATATATTAGATCATGTTCAAGACAGAATTTCAGACCTTGAAGATGAAGTTTATGAACTAGAAATCTAGACAACAATGAGGAAAATGTAAAAAACCATGATTATAATATGTAAGAAATATGGGACAACATTGAGAGAACAAACTTAAGAATCACTGGCATTAAGGAAGGAGTAGAGATATAGACTAGTGGTGTTCATAAACTATTCAGTGAAATAATAGAAAAATTTCTAACATTTTGAATGAGATGAGTACCCAGATGGAGGAGGCATTTAAGAACCCAAATAGACGAGCAAAAAAGAAAGTATCCACAACACATGATCAAGTTGGTTTCATTCCAGGGATGCAAGGATGAGTCAACATATGCAAATTGGCAAATATAGTTTAGGGGAAAAATCACATATTACCTTAAGAGATTCAGAAAACACCTTCAACAAATTGCAACACCACTGATTGATAAAACCCTGAAAGAGACAGAAGGAATTTATCTCAACAATATAAAGTTATCTACAGCCAACCTAAAACCATCATCATACTAAATGGAATGAACTGAATGCATTTCCCCTTAAATCAGGAACAAGATAAATATGTCCTCTTTTTTTTTTTTTTTTTGGTTACCGGGGATTGAACTCAGGGGCACTCGACCACTGGGTCACATCCCCAGCCCTTTTTTGTATTTTATTTAGAGACAGGGTCTCACTGTGTTGCTAAGTGCCTCGCCATTGCTGAGGCTGGCTTTGAACTCGTGATCCTCCTGCCTCAGCCTCCCAAAGTGCTGGGATTACAGGCGTGCGCCACCGCGCCCGGCAAATATGTCCTCTTTTATCAAACTTATTCAATACAATAGTTGACATTTAGCCAAAAAAGTTAGGGAAGGAAAAAAAAAAGGGATACACATAAAAATTAAGAGGTCAAATTATCACTTTTTGGAGATCTTAGGATCCTATATATAAGAGAACCAACAGTTTCCACCAAGAGATTTTCAGCAACAATAAACAAATTTAATAAAATAGAATGATGCAAAAAGATACTAAATATTACATAGTAAAATCAAAGCTTTTCTACACACCAATTTTGAACATAGTGAAAAAAAATCAGGAAAACAACTCCATTCAAAACTGCCTCCAAAAAAAATCTAGAAATAAATCTAACTAAAGAGAAGGAGGGTTGAATGCATCTACTATCACAATTATAGAACACTGAAGAAGGAAAAAAAATTAAGACACTAGAAGATGAAAAGACCACTCTTGTTTGTGACCAAACATTATCATCAAATTCAGTGCAGTTACCATCAATATACCAAAGACATTCTTCACAAAATTAGAAAAAAATCAGTTCAAAAATTCACAAGGAAGAATAAAAGACTCAGAATATCCAAAGTAATTTTGAGAGTAGAGGCAGCCCATCTTGATCTCACCTTGTACTACCAAACTATATTATGAAAAACAGCATGACACTGGCATGAAAACAGACCAATTATACCAACAGAAAAGAATATAAGATACAGAGACAAACACATACAGATAACTATCCTCTGATACTTGACAAAAAGTGCTGAAAAACATACATCAGAAAAAGGACAGCCTTTGTAACAAATGATGTTAGAAAAAATGAATATTCCTATATAGAAGAATGAGAGTGGTCCCTTATTTCTTGCCCCGCACAAAATGAACTCAATATGGATCAAAGACCTAGTAATTAGACCAGAAACTTCATAACCATTAAAAGAAAATTCCAACATATGAAGCCCAAGCAAGAGCTGCCTTAATAGCAGTTGTATACCTCAGGAAATAATAGATAAATATTTCTTTAAATATTCCTATAAAATGGTAATCTTTATATGCTTCAATTGGATTATCTGCAAGTGTTTTTAAAAGTTGATCTCAAATAACTTCTAGTAAGATGTAAAAACATATAGTGTATTTAACATACATCTTAAAATATAGGTAGTACCTCATTAAAGTCTGTTGCTATAATAACAATACCACAAATATTAATCCAGAAAAATTAAATTAAGTTTTCCTTTAAATTATGTTATTGTGTGTATCATCTCTGTTATTTATTATATATTTTCATGTCTTCTGCCTGATCATGACACAGAATCATGTTACATTTAACCTTGAATATTATAATTGACATCATTGTTTTCTCCATCTTTCATCTTTTATTTAAGAAGTCCTTAGTATGTGTTTTGTTATTCTTTGACATATTTCATGTAGTTTTTTGTATGAGAATGTATATATTGTTTAGGTTTGCCAAATTTATGTCATTAAGTTACCATTTTAATGCTGTAGAGAATTAAAATATTATCAGATTATTGAATATTGAGGAAACACCAAGAAGGTAATTTTTCTTTGTTTTTCTGAACATTTTTTTTTATCTTATCACCTTTATTAATTTAAGTACTTACCTATAGGATTAGCACAGAGGCTCTTAACTTCCTGAATTGGAAATGCAGAATACCATTTACATTTGAATTTAAAATGTGTGCCAGATTTTATTCACTCCTGGTAACAAGGAATGACTTCAAATTTATTGTAAGCTATGACCATAGCATAGAAGAGCAGTTCCTAAGCAAGAAAAATTCTGAGCTTCAAGGACTTTAAATTTTTATTCAGCCTTCTGAAATGAAGTCAGAATTTGCTTCAGACCATACCTGAATCTGGAGATTTATGGTCTTAGCTAAATATTCATTACAATGGAATTTAACACTAATGTTATTGCCTTTCTGGTATATGAGTAAATATATAGACCAAAGTTTGAATGAAATGTAAGAGTGATTTTCTTTCTTTCTTTCTTTCTTTTCTTTTTTCTTTCTTTTTCTTTTTCTTTTTTTTTTTTTTTTTTTTTTTTTTTTTTTTTGAGGTACTCAATCTCTGATTATTTCCAGTCTTCATGATATCTAATTTATTCTTCACTCCTGGTCATAAATAACTACTTTAAACTAAGACCTTATTCAATTTTGAAACTTTCTGGATATTTATCATCATATATCACTCATGTTTGTATTATTGCATATTTTGGACATGTAACTACTACATTATTTTATGTATGTACATATTTATTTTGTAAAATTTCTCTAAGTTCCTTTACAGAAACTTATTAGCATGTGTATTTTCCTAAGAAACTTTCCTAAGTCTCTTACAGCATGGTAGACATTGAGATCATGTAACATAAATAACCTTCAGGCCCAGGGCACTAAAATTAGGGAAGAAAAAAAAATTGAAGATGTTTTATATGCTCTTCTTATTAGTAGTAAATGCACTGAAGTGATGGGGCCAAAGTAGAGGGGCCTTCTAAGAAATCTGCTATGATAATCTAGGGTCCACAAGAGTAGCCACACAGAACCTGAGTATTTCAACTGCTTGCATTTATTTAGTTTATTCAGATTTCTGTGTTAGCAGCATACATGAAATTATGTATACTACAGTATTGGTTTTTATCTTCTCTTTTTTATACTGTAGGAGAGTTTTTTCTTTGTCTTATGTTTGTCCTTGTCTATTTTTCTGTATATAGTTTGAGAATCAGGACAATTTCACGTTATTTGGCATATTTAATATAGTATGGATATTTACCAACATTCTTTATCCATAAACATGCATAAATATTTAGCAAACTATTATATGTTGATGTTCATGAAAAAGGCTGTGATTGAAAAACCTATTGACTTGAGCAAGTTTTTAATGCTGAGCTAAGATCTTTGCCTGGCACTGAAATGTACATGGTACGGTAAAGAGATGGAAGGCAGTAATGCTAGACAGAATGTGAGAAATGCTGGGTGAAGGTTCCAAAAACATTCTCATGATGTTGAGAGACATAGGGACATCATTTGCTATAGGATATCAGAGAAAACTGCATAAATATTGTGACATGTGTGAAAGCTTTTGAATGACAGGGAAGACTCGTTAGGTGGTTATATGAAAGTGGATCTACACAAATGGCTTTCAGCCCAAAGGAAGAGCCTGAGTAAATGTTGAGAGGTGAAAACATGAAGATATGTAAAGGAAAGGGCAACCAATTCAACTTTACTGGAAGATAGAATTCATATATGGTTGAAAATATCAGAGTTCATCTCAAATATCAATTCTACAGGAGGTTATTTACATTTCTTTTAGCCTAAAATGACATATGATCTGTAATTTTAAAATATGTTCATAACATATGAGGCCATACTTATTTTTACTGGATTGACATCTACAACACTAAATGTATTTTAAATACAATTTCCTATGTACCTGTATATACATACACTCATAAAATGTTTAATAAATTTTTCATAAAATTATTAATCCATAAATACAAGGGATATGTTTTTAACCTGTATTATTATTCTTTTGTCCTATTTTTCTTCTGTTCCATCACATCTCATTTTAATGATATTTGTGATTATAAATTTGCTGACAATCAGCAGCTTGAAAACTGTGTTAACTATGTATATTACAATAAGTTTGAGTTTTCAGATATAAGGACTGGATAAGAAATAACTGCAACTGCGTTGGTTCAAAAAAAATTGAGCTCAGCCGGGCGTGGTGGCGCACCCCTGTAATCCCAGCACTTGGGAGGCTGAGGCAGGAAGATCATGAGTTCAAAACCAGCCTCAGCAATAGCGAGGCACTTAGCAACTTAGTGAGACCCTGTCTCTAATAAAATACAAAAAAAAAAAAAAAAAAAAATTGAGCTCATCTCAACATGAGTAGCAAAATTAAAGAATATATCTATGTGGGATAAATTTGTAAGGAAGTATATCCAATGTGAATTTGAAAATCTGTGAAATTGAGGAATTAAAGGAAGACAAAATTATCACAAGATTTCAAATAAATTTTGTGATTAGCCAGTTCAGAGAAAGTATCTGATTATGTTTAAGAATGAATATGAAAGCTACATGATCATGTAAGCAAATATATGTTGAATATGTTTTTTTTTTTTTTTTTTTTTTTTTTTTTTAGGTTGTAGATGGACGCAATACCTTTATTTTACTTATTTCTTTTTATGTGGAGCTGAGGATTGAACCCAGTGCCTCACATGTGCTAGGCAATTTCTCTACCACTGACCTAAAAACCCAGCTCCTGCTTTGGGATTCTTGATCCCTAATATTTACTGGTCACTCAGATAAAATTTTGAAAACAAAAATATAAGGAAATAACAGAGTAAAAAGTGTAAGATTAAGGGAATAACCCTAGAGTCTATCCTAAGTGAAACTCCTAAATTTCAGTGTCTTACCACATTGAAGCTTACTTGCTGCTTATTCTGGTAACATGCAAAACACTATTCTCCTGAGAATATTGATTTATATCTAAGGCTTCTTTCCACTTGTGACACTTCCATTTTTTAACATATAGTCATGTTGTTCAGGAAATTTTCTTCATTATAGCTGCCAAAAAGAAAACGTACATATATTCATGTTTTTATGGAACAGACTTGAAAAAGGTATTGATCAATTCCAACCACATACTATTGATGAGAACATTATTAGTTTTGAGCCAGAACTTAGTTATGAGGTAGTTTGGGAAATATCATCTAGATCTGTCCCCCCAAAAGATGAAACTAAATTTGTTGCCAACACACTAGTGTGTATTAGCTTGGTAAGCCTGCCATAGCAACAAGCCACAAATGAGGAGGCTTAGACAACACTCATAGTCCCAGAGGGCAGGCTGCTAGAAATCCAAGATTGTGGTCTCAGCAGATTTCCTCCCCCCATTTTTTTTGAGATCTGTGGCAGAATCGTTTCCATGCTTCTTACTTAGCTTTTGATGGATTACTATCAATCTTTGCCATTCCTCTCATGAAGGAGCCTATAATCAAGGAGATAGCTAAAGATTGTGGTTAGCTGAGAGCCATAAAAGATGTTCTAGTTTCCACCTGATATTAATGCATTATTCAAAGAATCTTTGTATGCCCGTGAACACTGCGTGACGCACCTGTAAGCTTGAGCTGTAAGCACGTGTCCTTGTTAAAGCTATATGTATATAACTGGGTGAGGTTCGTTAGTGTGTGTGGGGAAGAAGAAGGTGGTGGTTGGAGTCAGAGCATTTGGAGTGATTGTTGGAGCTGGAGAGAGAAGAAGAATAAAATACCTTTTTTCATTTTCATCCTGCCTCCGAATTTTCCTGTGGCGTTCGCTGCTCCAAGCGACTTCCGCTTCAGGCAGCGACAGGTGGTGGCCTGTACGGGGAATTCGGCGGCAAGGTAAGAAAAAAGAAAATTTAAAAAGATGGGAGCAAATATAACAAAAACTCGGTTTATAAAAGCCATGAATGAAATTTTTGATATTGAGAACTCAGATAGTGAGAAAAGTGAACAAGAAAGCATATCCTCTGATTCAGTTGAGACCAGCAAGGAGAGTAGGAATGTAAATTCAAAAGTAAGATCTGCAAAAGCCATCAGAAGCTTAATAAAATTAGCTGAGGAGTATGTACTCTCCTTAGAAACTGAAACTCAGGATACTAGTGAAAGTAATAATAGTAACAAGGAGCCAAACCATGAAAGTACGGTCTCCTCTACTGAGCCGGTTAGGAATTATGAAGCTAGTAGTGAAGAGGAATCAAAAAGCGATTCGGAGAGCACAGTCTCCAATAAAAAGAACAAAAAGAAATTAAAAAAGAGAAAAGACCGTCAAATAGAGGAACCACTAGTGCCCTCTGCTCCTTCATGGATAGAATCCCTAACAGAAACAATAAAGAGTATTGATCAGAGTGTACGTGCCCTTGAGGTAGAAATTGGCGGCCTTTCTGAGCGCTTATACGCTCTCGAACAACATAGACCGCAGGAGCACCTAGAACTGCCAGTATTTCAAAATGAACAGGGACAAAGATATCACGAGTCCCTAGACTTTAAAACAATAAAGAATTTTAAAGAGGCAGTAATGACCTATGGGCCTCAAGCTCCGTTCCATTAAGTATGATAGAGTCACTTAACACCCTAACCTTAGCCCCCTCAGATTGGAAAAGTCTATGCAGAGCGGTACTAAGTGGGGGACAATACCTAATCTGGAAAACTCAATTCCAGGAGCTTTGTTCAGAAATAGCAAAGAGAAATGCTGCAGCAGGTTCCCCTCAACGCAATATAGATATGCTCACAGGGGAGGGTCAGTTCGCCGAACTACAAAATCAGCTACAATACGATCCGGGTGTGTATGCCCAGATACACACTGCAGCTGTGAAAGCCTGGAAGACAATCTCAGGCACAGGGGATCTGCAAGGCAGCCTATCAAAAGTTATACAAGGGCCTAACGAACCTTACACTGATTTTGTAGATAGACTCTTAAAAACAACATCTAGAGTTTTTGGAGAAGTCGAGCAAGCTATGCCCCTAGTTATCCAATTAGCATACGAGAACGCTAATAAATATTGCCAGGATGCAATAAGGCCGTGGAGAAGTAAAAAAGACTTATCAATTTATATCAGACTGTGCAAAGACATTAACGAGGCTGTTATCACAGGCAACGTAATTGCTGCAGTGATGAAAAATTCCTCCCCTCAAAATTCCCAAAGGATTCAACCTAGAACAGGATATTCCAGACAAAATTATTATAATCAACCAAGATATGCTAAGCAATATCCCCCAAGGGTAATAAAATCAAATTCATACCGTGCTCTAGGCCGATGCCCCAGGTGCAAAAAGGGTATACATTGGGCCAATCAATGCCATTCTAGATATGATATATATGGAAATGATTTATCAAGGATTTCAAAAAATGGGGCACGGGGCCCAATGCCCCGGGGCCCACAAATGTACAAGGCACTAGAGGAGGAAGGCCCTCAGATTCAAATGATTCCTCGTCACAGTCCCTCCTACCAATTAACTCCCTTATCAGAGAGACAAGAGGAAGTGCAGGATTAGATCTCTGTTCTACTGCCCGGATGGTCCTGACACCTGAAATGGGGGTTCAGCTGATTCCTACGGGAATCAGGGGACCTCTCCCTTCAGGAACTGTGGGACTAATCCTTGGGCGTAGTTCCAAAAGTTTATTAGGCTTTAATGTTATACCAGGGGTTATTGATTCAGATTATAACGGAGAGATTAAAATAATGCTAAGTACACACAGGGGCATCATCTCCGTAAATCAAGGAGACAGAATCGCACAGCTGCTCCTCATTCCCAGTCTCCATAATTCTTTTAAAAGCATGCCACAAAATAGAAATAGCAGAGCATTCGGTTCCACTGGTTCAGGACCTATGGCTTTCTGGGTCCAGGACTGTTCACGGAGGCCTATGTGCAAATTAAAAATTCAAGGTATAGAGATGGAGGGGCTGATTGATACAGGAGCTGACTCTTCCATCATAAATCTACAACAATGGCCTAAGCACTGGCCTCTACAGAAAGCCTCAACCAGTTTAAGAGGCTTGGGATACAGTAATACCCCAGCTCAAAGTGCTGTAATCTTAAATTGGCAAGACAATGAAGGCCATACAGGAACATTCAAACCCTATGTTTTAAACAGCTTGCCAGTTACCCTATGGGGAAGAGATATTTTACATCAAATGGGGCTACACCTAGCAACCAAGCCTGCAGGTGTTAAGAATAAAAATCCTAATCATAATAAAAAAGGCAAAGGACATTTTTTCTAGGGGCCACTGAGAAAACAATTTTAAAAATACCATGGCTCTCTAATAAGCCAGTTTGGGTCCCTCAGTGGCCCCTATCCAAAGAAAAATTGCAAGCGGCCCATCAATTAGTTAAAGAACAATTAGAAGCAGGACACATAGAGCCTTCCACCTCTCCCTGGAATTCTCCCATATTTGTAATTAAGAAAAAATCAGGAAAATGGAGACTATTACAAGATCTAAGACAAATTAACAAAACAATGCAAATTATGGGCCCTACTCAACCTGGACTTCCTAATCCTGTAGCTATTCCAAAAAACTATTACCTTATAACCCTTGATATAAAGGACTGTTTCTTTTCCATTCCCCTACATCCTCTGGATGCCCCCAGGTTTGCTTTTTCAATTCCTTCTATTAATAATAATGGCCCTGATAAAAGATATCAATGGAAAGTATTGCCGCAGGGAATGGCAAATAGCCCTACACTGTGCCAACTATATGTGGACAGAGCTATACAGCCCATTAAAAACAAATATCAAGACCTTATGTGTCTACACTACATGGACGATGTTTTATTAGCTCACCCTAATCAACAAATCTTATTTAATATATTTAGTGAAATAACAAAAAATCTAAAAAAATATGGATTATATATAGCAGAAGAAAAAGTTCAAAGCAGATCACCTATACTATATTTAGGCTTTAAAAATCATGGATACTTTTGTTAAACCCCAAAAAATTCTAATAAGTAAAGAACATTTGACCACCCTCAATGATTTCCAAAAATTACTGGGTGACATTAATTGGCTTCGCCCTACACTAAGCCTCACTACTGGACAATTAAAACCCTTATTTGACATCCTTCGTGGGAACCCTGACCCATCCTCACCTGGAACATTAACTCCTGAGGCCAGGAGAGCTCTAAAATTAGTAGAACAGGCCATTGAAAGATCCCATTGCGATAGATTTGATTTTGCACAACCACTAATATTGATTATTATTCCTTCACAATATACTCCAACAGGAGTATTTTGGCAACAGGGACCTATATTATGGATACATTTGCCTGTCTCTCCTAAAAGTACAATTGAGTCTTATACCTCCATGGTGGCTAAACTTATTCTTCAAGGACTTAAAACCTCTACTAAAATATTTGGAATTCATCCCGCTACTATTATTACTCCTTATTCATCATCACAGGTTGAATATTTGTGCTTCAATGATAATGATTGGGCTATAGCTAGATGCTCTACTTCTGCAAATTTTGACAATCATATTCCTAAATCTCCTATACTGTCCTTTTGTATCAATCATCCTATCATATTCCCACAGGTAATAAAAAATCAACCCATTCCTAAAGCATTTAATGTATTTACAGATGGATCCTCTAACGGTACTGCTGCAGTAGTCACTCAAAATGAAAAAATGATTCATATCACTAATCAAAAATCAGCTCAATTAGTGGAACTCGAAGCTATAATAATAGCTCTGGAAAATTTTAAAGAACAGCCTATGAATATTTTTTCAGACAGCCATTATATTGTACATGCTGTCCCAAAATTGGAGCTAGCAGGTCCAATAGCACCACATACTCCAGCTTTTAAATTGTTTTCTCAAATCCAAAATCTCCTATGGCAACGAAAAGAACCTTTATTTATAGGTCACATAAGAGCTCACACTAATCTGCCTGGTCCTCTCCATGAAGGTAATCAAAAAGCTGACGCCCTCACTAAAACAATATTTATATTTACTACAGTACAACAAGCTACTTTATTTCATTCCCAGTTCCACGTTAATAGCACTACCTTAAGACAAAAATTTAAAATCACAAAAGAACAAGCTCGTAGAATTGTAAAAGAATGTCCATCTTGTGTAACACTTTTGCCCAATCCACATTATGGGGTTAACCCACGAGGTTTGATGCCCAATCATTTGTGGCAGATGGATGTCACACATGAGCCAAGTTTTGGAAAATTACGATTTATTCATGTCACCATAGATACATGCTCTGGCATGATTTTTGCTTCTTTACATTCCGGAGAAAAAGTTAAAGATACTATATCTCATTGTCTGCAAGCTTTTGCTGCAATGGGCATCCCCAAAATGCTTAAAACAGATAATGGCCCTGCATATACATCCACATCCTTCAAACAATTTTGTACAAAGTTCAATATTATCCACAAAACAGGTATCGCTTATAATCCTCAGGGACAAGGAATAATTGAAAGAGCAAATCGGACACTTAAAAATATGTTACTAAAGCAAAAAGATGGAAACTGGAAAAATCCTAAGGACAGATTGGCAGTTGCCCTGTTTACCCTAAATTTCTTAACTTTAGATTCTAATGGACATTCGGCTGGAGATAGACACTGGAACCCACACCAACAACATAAACCTTTGGTTTACTGGAAGGATGTTCTCTCAGGTACATGGAAGGGTCCAGACCCAGTATTAATTTGGGGGAGAGGATCTGTTTGTGTTTTTCCAAAGCACGAATCCTCTCCAATATGGATACCATCTAGATTGATAAAGCAGGTACAAAGTCAAAAGGATCAAGACAAAGTTATTGAGGAGTCTAGATTGAATAAACAAGTACAAAATCAAGAGGACCAAAATGAAGGTATGGAGTGATTCCCTTAAAAGAGTCTTCCATTAAATTTACAACTTAAATTTCATTCTTCCCGGCCGGGACAAGAAGGTCTCTCTTCAGTGTATACACAATTGTAATTTTTTTTTTCTCTTTTATATATGTCTTTATGTCTGTGCATTTGTCTAAATTTCATGTTAATATGATGTCACAAATATGTTTATATGTGCGTCTGTCTAGTGTGACGTCACAAATAATTAAGCGCTTAAAAAAAAAAGGTAGATAGATATAGATCCAAATAACAAATAACGTTAATTCATTTAAGCTTAGAATATTCTAATTTGATAATCAATAGATAGATAGATAAATAGATATTTATATAAGTTCAGAATATTTTAATTAGATAATCAATTATAATGATAATCAATTTTGATTTATAGTTGTCTCCGGGACTTCTCTTCAGCTGTGAATATGTTTAATGTTGTATAACCTGATATTTTGGTGTTCCGACAGAGGATCATTTATTTGTTATTAACTTCATTTGTTTAATAGCTGATTAATTTGAATTATTTCAACAGGTATAGGATTGCTGTGTATATACAGAGACTCGAGGATTCCAGCTAACAAATTATTTTTCCAAAATG
Source organism: Tamias sibiricus (assembly GCA_025594165.1). Taxonomy (NCBI): domain Eukaryota; kingdom Metazoa; phylum Chordata; class Mammalia; order Rodentia; family Sciuridae; genus Tamias; species Tamias sibiricus. The sequence continues at coordinate 81,468,060 of CM046666.1, read as the reverse complement.
CCTTTAGCTTTTCTTTATCTTTAATGCAGTAAACACCCTCAGTTTCTCTTTGATTATTTCTGAATGTGATATTTTGCCAGCTTATGTTTGTGGGAGCTTAAGCAGCAATGTGTGTGAGCAGAGATCAACTTTTATTTTCTACTCTAATAATTCTTTTTTTAGTTTGACAGCTCACCTTTTGATCTCAGTGCTGTAATAGCACTGCCTTTCCCTTAATAATGGATGCTTGAGTTTTTAGGTAGCGGGCCCTGAAGATTTGCCGGTGGAAATGTCTAGACATAAAAAAGACGGCTGCTGCTACAACTGAAGGGACCGCGGTCGCTGCAAGCATCCCTGCTGCTCAAGCATCAACAACCTAACCAGCAGTGTGGCCTCTGCTCTGCATGCATGGGGCCTCCTGAATCTATGTGTTATAACTTATGGACATTTTGATTTTCCATTATTTTGGGACATTACGGGACAATGCCTTGCGGGTATTTGTCTAAGAGAACTCAGTGCGTTACTTGATGAAACTAAGGGCAGCTGATTCGCTTAAAGAACTTGATACGATATGGAAACTTGGCTCGTCAGCAGTAGGCTTACCGCCTTAAAGCCGCAGCATCTCCTAAAAATTGGACGGCTGTTAGTCAACACACAGTCGATCCTGAAGGGCTCTATTGGATGGCTGGTTAGCCTATGACGGGTAAGATCCCCAGAAGGGGACAACCTAAGACACGGCACAGTCGCACGGGACAGTCTAATGTGGCCAGCATGTCAACCTAAGCCAGGAGTCAGGACAGCCTAGACTCCCATGACGGGTAAGAATGTCGGTTGCACATGGATGTCCTAGAACATCCCCTCTTTTAAAACTAAAAGGGGGAAATGAAGGAGCCTATAATCAAGGAGATAGCTAAAGATTGCGGTTAGCTGAGAGCCATAAAAGATGTTCTAGTTTCCACCTGATATTAATACATTATTCAAAGAATCTTTGTATGCCCGTGAACACTGCGTGACGCACCTGTAAGCTTGAGCTGTAAGCACGTGTCCTTGTTAAAGCTATATGTATATAACTGGGTGAGGTTCGTTAGTGTGTGTGGGGAAGAAGAAGGTGGTGGTTGGAGTTAGAGCATTTGGAGTGATTGTTGGAGCTGGAGAGAGAAGAAGAATAAAAGACCTTTTTTCATTTTCATCCTGCCTCCGAATTTTCCTGTGGCGTTCGCTGCTCCAAGCGACTTCCGCTTCAGGCAGCGACACTCTCACTTATTAAAAGAATCTCTGCATTCCCCTTTGCACTAAATTCTTCCCATCCATGTCCCAATTTCCCCTTCTTTTAAGGACATCATTCATTTTGGTTAGAGACACATCCTACTCTAGTATGACTTCATCTTAAGTCATTATATCGCAACAAGCCTATTCCAAATAAATTCACTTTTGAAATACTAAGGGCATGACTTCATTTGAAATTTGGTTGTATGGGGAGGTATTCAACACTTAGTGAAACCAGAGATTGAGATGAAACTGTACTCTCTGCCTCACCAATTTCTTTCTTGGTTCTTGTCTCACAAATTTGAAGAATAAAGTCCATGGACAACAATAGAAGGGAAGAGTGAACAGATTAGGGTTTATTTAAGTGAGAACATAGGGATATAAACTCCTGTGATGCAGGAGGGGAACTGATGTCAGGAAAGCCATTTTAGTGTGCTAACCTAGGGATTTATATAGATTTTATATTTATATTTTATTTGTAGTGAAATTACGGTAATGGGCTGAGTTTTCTAGCACCCCCTCCACTCCGTGGGCCCAGGATGGACCTTTCTTTGTCCAGCAAAGAAAGGTGGGGAGAGTGTACCTCAGCAGGGACAAAACTGAGAAGGTAGAAGTCGCTGACGTCTCCTCCACCGCTTTTAAAAGACTCAGAGCCTTGTCAGGGAGCTCAGTCAGATGGATAACACTGGAACTCGTTTATTGAAGAAGGTGGACAATGTTTTATAATGGACATGAGCCAATCAGTAGAAACAGGTAAAGAGCACGGGCACAGAATCCTCTGCCTTATGTTTAGGGCAGTTTCAGTTCTCACTATACGTCACAGCCACACCCCCTGCTTAGCCTAGGTCCATAACAGGGCTTGGCAAGCAGCCAGAAAGCCAGAGCTTTCCATCCCCTCAGCTGACAGTGTTCAGAAGGCCCAACATTTATTTTATATTTTATACTTATATAGGTATGAGTATTGACCAAAATGTATGTTAAAACAGTTACAGAAAAAGTATCAAGGCTACTGACCATATCCTTTAGTATTTGAGTTTTAATCCTTCCTGAAACTCCCATTCGGGTTCATCCCTACCTTCCATTTTCAAGTTGCTCTGGGACAAAGGCATTGGCTGGAATGTTCCCACCAATAAGCCTCATGATCTTTAATTTGCAAAAGGCCTTTATGGGGCCCATTAATGTTTCTACTGGTTAGTCTAGTGATGGTCTTTACATTTGAACAAGTCCTTAATTGGGGCCCATTAACCTACCTGCCTGACCATTGACTTATATTCATTGACACATATAAAAAGTAACTTGAAGTGCTAATTGTATATACTTGAAATCACCTGAACTAATGTGATGGGTTAATTGTATCAAAGAAGCATTTAAGGCAGAGAGAAAAAGAGAAGAATGCCATTGGTAGAGCTTTGGGAAAAGCTTAAGGTGAAGGGTAAGAAAGTGAACAGATTTTCTCAAGAGTACCAGTGGTGAGGGTCAGGTGAGGATAATCCAAATGAGAATAAGACAGTCACAGAATCAAGGAAGGACAGTGTTGTGCTTGAGGAGGGTGCTTCCTAAAGGGGAAGTCAGTGGTGCCAATTATTGCAGCTGTTGTACCAGCCTTAGCCAGGTTTGTGTTCAGTGTTTTCTTTGCATAATGAGAACATTCTCATACAGAGAACAATAGCTTGCCCAATATCTTTTAATAATCCACTGTCAAAATTGGAATTGGCAATGAGAGCTCACAAGTCAGAAATAAGCCAAGTTCCAGGCTCCCTAATCTATATGTACCACCTGTCTGTTTTTGCTGGAAAAAATAGTGAGAGAACACACATTTGACTCTATAGATTTTAACTTGTGAAATGTTTGGATTGCTTTTTCAATTTTCTGTTATTTTTTAGGGCCCAGACATATATCTGAATAAACTTTAAGGTAATTCAGGATTTATAAATTAATGAGTATGGTTCTGTATAGTATCAATGTCTAGAGAAGTAGCTTCATGTATGGAAAACAGCCAGACTGGACATCATGTATTCTAGGCCCTAACTATTATCCAAAATGTAATAATTAGTCAGTTTGAACAGTCATATAGGCTGTGAACTTCCATTTCCTCATGTGTAAAATAAACTAGCTTAGATAAATATCTCAGATCTATGCTCATCTTTGGTATTATCTCCCTTCCTTATACTTCATACCTGGATTAAATAAACATGGGCTGAATGCATACACATCATAAGAGACATTATTCTAGACATTTTCACAGACTATAACAATTTTATAATCTTTATATTTGATTGATTTAATGGTAAGAGGTTATCCTCTAGAATATCTATTCGTGGAGTACAGTTTAGAATTGATTGACTGGTGTGAAATTTAATTAAAATATTTTTCTGCATTATTCAAACATGTGTAATGAAAGCAGAGGGCTCCAAAAACAGAAGGAGATAAACCTTACTAAACACTAAACCAGTTCTTAATGACAGGCAAAAATCTCCATAACTTTTTCCTACTATTGGCACTAGAAATGTACATATACTGGCCACAAGGTTCAGGTTTCTTTATATAGAAACTTTAAAGGATTCATAACTTTAGAACTAAGCGAGGCATTGTGGTAGGTGCCTGTAATCTCAGCCATCAGGGAGACTGATGCAAGAGGATCACAAATTTGAGGCCAGCTTAAGCAATTTAATGAGACCGTGTCTCAAAATAAATACAGAAAGACTGAGGATATAGCTCAGTGGTAAAGTGCCCCTAGGTTAAATCCCCACTATCAAGAAAAAAACTTTAAGTAAATGCCCAAATAATCTGAGAAGGATAATTTAACCTATAATGTTAAATAAGAACTATATGGAATTTACTATATGTTAATTGAAGATATATATCTGTGTGTTTATATTGATATACATGTTTATATTGATAATGTTTTATATAAACATTTATAGCATGAGAATGATGTTAATCAACTACTCTGGAGAGGTATAACATACTTAAGAAAACATATAATTCATGAGGACAGTATGGATTGCAACTCAGGTATCCAGTAAATTTAAATAATTCATTATTCTATTTCCATATAAATAGTATTATCTGATTTGTAGCAGTTGTTGCTCTAAAAACAGAAAAGTTTGTGAGCTGAAAAGCTACAGTCACATAGGTCCTACTTATCCTAAGGGACATGGCAAGTCTCCAGGGAAAAGAATTAATCATGCATGCTGGCCATTAAAGTCTAGGGATTCTAGTCACAGGAAGTGTTTTCCAAGTCCTAAGGACTGAGCAGATTCATAGACTCTTGGATCACAAAGAACGTGAAGACTTTTATATTGATTTTTTTTTTTCTATTGAGTAGCTGTGCAGGTTAAGGATTGGTGTCTTGAAGGTCCATTCTAGTGCTTTGACAGTAAGTCAATTCTTGGAACTTTGCATAAATCTTGAGCGTAGAGCCTCAGGAATAACATGCATCATTTATTAAAGTTTTGGGTTTATGTTGAGGGGGAAAGATATATATATATATATATATATATATATATATATATATATATATATATATATGTATGTATATATGGTGTTTATTATTTTTTGAATTGGGATAAATCACTCCTCGAGGGACACAGGGAGTGGTCTGAGCTCATTTCTGGCCTAAATTTCTCCTCTTACAGCTCATAGTGTTTCTCTTATGTTTTATTTGATGGCAATATCATTTAATTATGTTTCAGAAAGAATAATTTCCTTCCTTTATTTTATATATGTCACTACTATTTTTGGAAAATTCTTGCTATTTACATCCACATATGCCCATACTTTCCTTTAAATGTTGAGCTTTTGCCAACTGACTCCCAAAGCAGCTTGATTCCTCCCAGACTTTCTGTGAAGTGACATTTCCAGGTTTGGCTGAATGGCTGATTGGCTGGGTAACAAGGGTTTGACTTTCCTAAGTCTGGGTGATTTTTTTGGCTCTTTCTATAACTTGAGTGGAAGAGTTAAAATTTATTCAGACTCTGGTATAATGTATGAAGAAAACATTCATCACTAGTTACTATGAGTAATCTACCTTTCCTCCTACCTCTATTCCTAACCCCAGTTTAACTAAGGGAAAAAATTAAACCTAAAATTGACAAGTTATTATATTATTTATTAGCCCTTTCTTTTGAATTTAATTTTACAATTTCTTAGGCTTAATCTCTTGACTCTTTTCCCATCTGCCAAATTGGGGACTCCCTTAAATACGTTACCTATGCAAAAAAATTCTCAAATAGAAATTCATAAGATACTTTTTAAAAATGACTAGGAAGAGTTCATTTATGACCTCTGCATTAAATGTCAAGACCATTGTGATGGAGATGAGATAATATGAACTCCACTCTTCTAAAACAAAAAAGTGGAATAGATTTTTTATCCTAGGTTGAGCTAAAGTAAGGAGAACTACGGGGAAACTGTTTGGTGTGATAGGCCTTCTGTGTTGTTAATTGGCCCTTAATGGCAATGAGGCTCCTTTTGTCCCACATGGATTAGGAGACAGGGGCCCCCAGGTCCTTCAGAAAGATTTTTCTAGTTATAAAAGTTTTACATAGCAAGAGGGCAAAGAGTTGTCTAAAGTAAATGCTGTAAGGAAAGGAGTTTGGGGAAAATATCAGTCCATATTTAGTCAAATTTAGGGAAACATTCAAACTCTCTTGGTCACCAGGCTTACATGTACAGTGATTATGTAACTTCAAGGAAAAGGAAATCTGAGTTTTATAATGATTTTCTTTTTTCTTTCTACTACAATTCTGGTGTTTTTATCAGTGATCAGAAAGGTAAGTTGAGTCCTCTCTGGCTGTCTACAGCTAATTTGAATCCTCTGCAGAAGTCTTGTTTTGATTATTGATTTTGATATTAAAATTTTCACACTATGCTATTTTTACCTTCCTGATCAGACCTCAGGGGTTTTTTTAGGGAATGCCTTCTTTGGTGAGACTAGATTGACCCACCCCTAGTGTTTGATAGTAACCAATCTGATGCAGGTCTGGTTCTCAGAAACCTCCGAAGAAATCCAGTCATAGGGTTAGAGGGCCTGATCCTCCACTCACTACTTTCAATGAGCAGAGCCTTCCCAGGTTTAGTCTTAGAGTATATTCACCTCTACTCATTCAGGTTCCATGACCACTTTAGCTGATCATGTGAGCTCTCAGACACAAAGGAGAAGCAATTTGGGCTCCCCTTTGCCCTTCCAACCAGACCGGACTCCCCCTGGGTACAGCCTACTCAATGCCTGTTCACTCATGTTCCATCATGCCCAGCCTAGATCACTTGATGGGCACTTCCATGTGCTTTTTTCTCCCCTAATTTCTAGGTCCGTAGTTGCCACAGCAGTGAGCTCACCCCAATATGGCTTCTGTCTCAGCCTTCCAGAGCATGTTTTTTCAAGTACCTGTGTGCTGTGCAGCCTCTGGATCAGCTAAAATTAGGCAACATTTTGATCTCAGGTTTCTCCATACCAAAATGTGATCCACCTCCCTCTGCCTGTGGTGAATACCTGCCCATGGCACCCATGGGGTTGCTGAATTGGACATAATGTTTTCTTTCTTTGTTTATTGCACCCAAATTTCTAAGTCCCTAAGCCTATTTGAACGTCCAATATTAAAATTTAGTGAAATCCCTCTTTCACCCTCCTTGTTGAGAAGCTGTACACTCACTGCTTTGGTCTCACACCTCTGCACAGCTTGGATTGCAGCTTTCTTTTACTCTGCTATCTTCAGTCTCCTCACATGGCAATATTTTTCTTCCCTTGATTTGGGTAAAAGTTTTCTAGGGATTGAAATACCAAAGAGAGAAATGAAAAGTAGAGTTAGTGTATGTTAGTCAGCTTTCTGTTGCCGTGACTAAAATACCTGACAAGAACAGCTTAAAGAAGGAAAGATTTATTTTGGTGCCTGATTTCCAAGGTTTTAGTCCATAATAATCTCTATTGTAGGAGCAACATGGAGGAAGGGCATGGAGGAGAGGAGGAAAACTGCTCAGCTCATGGCAGCCTGGAGAAAGAAAGAAAGAGATGAAGGGACCAGGGACAGATATACTCCCCAAGAACATGTCCCCAGTCACCTACTTCTTCCAGCTATGTCCTACCTACCAAGAGTTGTCACCCAGTACTTCATTTGACTGTCTGTGGATTAATCCATTTGCTTAATGTTGGAATCTGAATGTGTAAGGTCCCGCCTTTGATCCTTGATGCATTGGCAATCATACTTTGAACACATGAGCTTTTGGGGGAATATTCCAGATTCCAATCATAAAGATTGGATACTATGAAAATAAGCTGTTAATTCTCTTTCCTTCCTTGGTGATCTTTATACCGGGACAAAAGGGCTGTCACATATTCAGTTGTCTGTATGCACTAGTGTTTCTTCTTTTACTAGAGAAATATTTCATTTCCTGATTAAAACTTGAAGGAAAGTGTATTTTCCATGTTACAGCAATATGGAATTTATGATTTCTCTTTCATAACAAGATGTATCATTCTAAACTACATGTAAGGACAAAGGATATATTTTTTTTTGTTTCATGCTTAATAGTGTATAAAATATAAAAGCATTTGGAGAGATGTTTGCAAATCATTGTAATTGGAATCACTCGAGTTTAATAATTTAGAACTCTTATGAAAGCAAGATAGTGTAGTATCATAATCACATACTGTTTAAGTACTTAAGTTGCTATGGTGTCAAATAATATTTATAGTAATAGGAGAAAGAATGACTTAATTCATTTATGCACTACCCTCCTCACATCCACATCCACAATTTTACAAAGTTCTTTACATTCATTCCCAGAAGTAAGACCAAGACCAAGATTCAGAGAAATTAAGTCATCTTTTCATTGTGGTGGAATGGTAAGAGGTAGTTCAAGAACCAAAACCAGTTGTTTTTTTCATTGAATAATAATAACACTTAGTAGATAGCATTTTATTGATCACATGTGTGTCTCCAGGCACTGTCTCAAAACATTTACATTGTTAGCCTATTTGATTTTCATAGCTACTTAATAGAACCCCAAAGTGAAATTCAAAGAAGTAAAATGACTTGCCCAGTGGTTACCCAGTAATTGAATTAATCTAAGATTTGATTGTTGGACTGCTGCTTTTTAGTCAGCTCTCATAGTTGCACTGTGCTGCAGAATTTCTGTTGCTATTAGAGGCAACTTCTACTCATGTCTCTCACTAGCTACTGTATTTACTGCCATTTCTAACGTAGGAAATGCATAATCTTACAAGGTACAGAGTCAACTATACATATGTATTAAGTGAAGCTGTGCGATACAGTTTTATTCTCTGAAATGAATATTTAAATTTTTCATTCATGTATGAGACCAACAGTGGAGTTATTGAGGTTTGGACTTTTGTAGTTCTCTTTATTAAAAGTAAATGTCTAACTTTTAAAAAAATCAGATACGATACTAATAATACCGAAAAGTTATAAAATAATGTAGAACATTTTGTTCATGTTTCATTCACACTCTGCTACAAATGATCTTATATGTAATAGTAAATAAAAATTTCCTTGGGACATTTTTTAAGTTATTCAGAGTGGAAGTTGTAATATACATTTTTTCTTGTGAATTATATTTTTTCTCAAATCAACAAGACTACCCTGAGTGTGTGATTTTTAAATTCTATATACATGTGAAAACACAAAAATTAAGTATCTTGTGCTTCTATCATTTTGTTTTTTGTGAAGTGTTCTTTCCCATTAGATGCCATGTAGAAGTAGCCAAACTTTATAACTAATTATATATCAAGAGTTAATAACTAAAGTATTGATAAAAATGTTAATAAAATCATATAAAATTCATATATAGATAATAAGAAAACACTATGATATAGTAATTTTGACTTTCTTTTGTACTAGGAAGAGAAGAAAGCATGATCCAACATTAAACATTTATTATAACACTATTCTTTTTCATATCTTTTTATGTTCATTATTTAGAACAGATTAAACTCACTCCATTTGAATACATGATAATTTGACATCACCAGATTTTTGCAGATGCCTATTATTCATCTTGTTCTTTTCTTTTTTTCCTTTTTTTTTTAAACACATAAGCAGAAGCTGAAAACAGGTGCATATATAAAACAAAGAAATATCTTTCAGAATGCAAAACACTAAAAATTTTGGTGTGAACTCTTGAAAAGAACTGAAAGCAATGTTAATAAAGATTCAAGCTATTTTTTGAGTATTACTGTCTTAGTGTCTCTTTAGTGACAATTTACCACATAAACTTTTTGCTTTATTAAAACAGTTACTAGTTTAACATAATTTCAATACTAATGATGTCAGTGAAAGACATCATTATGAGGCACTTTTTGAGAATTATGTACTGTCTTCATTACAAGAATCTTACTTTGGCCAACAGAAAATAACTTAAGTAGGAAATGTTTTAAAAACAATATTTCAGTCTTCTCATTTTTAAAAATATTTTATTATGTCATTTGTTTATTAAGGGTTTTATTAAAGAAAAATATATTGAGTGATATCACAATCAGGCTTTTTTCAAAGTATTATTACTTCAAAAGGAGAGAAAAATGAGAAAAAGAAACCTAGAATCATGTACAAAGTAAAATATGAACTAGAAGGATATAAAGGCTATTTCTGAACAGATGTCAGAAAAGGCCTTGCCTAGGACACAACATTTAAGTTAAGAACTGCAGGAGGATATGTACCTGTCATAAGAGGATGTGAGCTGTGAGATATGTGTGCCAAGAAGATTAACTAATGCAAAAAGAACAAAAAGAATCCTGGCACCTGAACCACCATTCAGTCCACTAGTGCTCAAGGAATGAATGGATCAATAAGTGGTAATTAGATGTCTACTCTATGCAAGACATTTTATGAGATGCAAAATAGAATGACACATTCCCTACACTGCAGGAAATTATCCTCTACTTGGGGAGAAGTGATACTGGTCAACAGAAAATTCAATTAATGAAATGAGTAAGTTCAAAACCATTATACTTATTACCCACTTCACAATAATAGCAGAAATAAATTTGCTGACCACCTACAATGTTCAGACATCCTTCTTAGTGCTTATAAGTACAGATGTGTCACCTAATCTTAACAATGTTCTATGAGGCACATGTCATGATACCTATTTTTCAAATGGGAAAATGGGGACAGAGAGACCAAGGAAACTGCACCAATGACAAATATTAAATATAAAAGAAATTCAGTGGACAAAACTTTGATCAGATGCTTGAAGTTTACACAGGTTTCTGAAAGGAGAAAATTGGGAGAAAGAGAGAAGAGGAGAGGATGAGAGATGCATTATAGTTGAAGGAGTAGCTGAGGGAGAACAGATGCTCAAGGTGATTTCAGGTAGAGAAGAAGTAACATGGAGCATGGTGTCACTGAGGGATATTGATGGTCATTTTTGCCATTTATTTTATGAGATTCTGTTGGGGATTTAGGAAATGATTACAGTGAACTAAAGGTGGGATGGTAAAGATGGGAACTGGTGTGGAGCTATTAGCTTTGGAAATTAGGTAGGAGATATAGGGGAGTTCTGCAACAAATAATTAGTGGAATCTGAAAGCTTATTAGATGTTGAGATCTGTGCTGGCTCTAGTTGTGGAGGATCTGGTTTCTTAAGGACTGGCCACAGGATGGAGCTCCATTAACTAGCATAGAAGGTAGCCATGGTCTTTAATAAGAGAAATTAGACATAAAACACAAGAAAGAATTCCACTCAGGCCTATAAAAATAGTCCTTAACCCACAATAACAAATAATAAATAGAAAATAAGAACCAATAAACAAGGAATAAAAAATATTTTTAAACACATATAAATTTCCACATATCTAACTCTAAACTACATCATCTGTAATAAATCAAGAACTAATATATTTGTACTGGGAAAAAGGTTGTAAGCCTTATATCAAAGTATATCGATATAGTCAAACTATATATATTTTTAATCAGGAATTTATCAGAAATCAAAATATTAATGATAACTGTGACTCTGTATAAATGAACATGTATATGCTCTTTACAAAGTTACATTTTTAAAATGTTTACAAGAAATAAAAACAAAATTTATCCCTAAACTGCCATTAATGGAAAATTGGCTGAATTAATTAAACAAATAATTATTAAGTAATTAAAATTGTACCTTCAAGAACATTTTATAGCACACTCCATTACCTATGACTTTATTAGATGGGAGATGAAAGTTATTAATTAGGTAAAGTATGATCCATGTTTTAAATTAATATTTTATATTTTAGAAATGTATGTCTCTGTAGATACATTCAGACATATACCTGTATATATATATATATATATATATATATATATGGATATGGATATATTCACGTACATATATATATATATATGGATATACATAAATAAATTTGAAGGCAACAAACTATTATTTGAATGGTTTGTCTTGATTCTATGTAAGTTTTCAGTTTCAACGTCTTTTAATTTTTTCTCAAATGTTTTTGCCATAGGAGATGTGTAAAATAAACCATGCTTAAAATAAATTTATTATGTATAAATTTTAAAGTACTTCTATGTTTAAGTTTTAAAATGTGGTCACAAATAACAAACCCAGGAGCAGGGCACGGTGGTGCACGCCTGTAATCCCAGCACTTGGGAGGCTGAAGCAGGAGGATCATGAGTTCAAAGCCAGCCTCAGCAAAGGCGAGGCACTAAGCAACTCAGTGAGACCCTGTCTCTAATAAAATAACAAAAAGGGCTGAGGATGTGGCCCAGTGGACGAGTGCCCCTGTGCTGCTACAAACTAGTCTTGACTTGAAATACCCACTGACTGGACTGCTGTACTTGAATTTATCCAGGAAAGGTGGTTTTTTTTTTCTCCCTTGCCGTTTGTGGTAGTAAAACAAGAATGTTCTAAACATCTGCTATATAGTTAGTTTAGCTATAAAATTAGCTCAAAAGATAAGACTGTTGATGGCATGGCCTGAACTGCTTTCTTTTCCCTTTTTTTTTCTTCACTTTCCTCTCTCCTTCCCTTTCTCTCTCACTATCCCCCCCCACCCCCTCTGTTTTTTCCAGGGAAAAGATATGTGAGCCTAAAAGTTTAGGAAGGCTAAAGATGTATAATTCTGTCCTATATCTTTCAGTTTCAGATTTGACAAATGCTAGGAGAGTGATGATAAATAAGTTCTAACAATCTAACATTAAATTACAAGCTTAGTTTATATTTAAGGCTTTCATGATATTGGTTCATTTACTAATAATTACCACTTTTGCATATGAACTGTGTTAGGCAAAAAGCATATTTTGCCATTTGATCTTCCTGACAAGTATTATAGGCAAATATAGCTAATCCATTTTTATAAAAGGGTGGCTCAAATGGATAAATAAGTTGCTCAAAATCACACAGCTACTAGATGAAAAGATGGGGGCTTTGATTAGACTCACACCTAACTATATTCAGAGCCTCTTTGCCCTGTTAGACTTTTTGGCCAGGTTTCCTCCTAACCTTCTACACACTTCTTCAAAGTAGTCTTCACTAATTCCACTTTTTCTCCTTAGTTATAATATCTCTTGAGGACTTTTTCTCATTTTTTAATGACCCTTTTAAGGGTCATTACTTTGGTATTACTTTGATTATCACCTCTATGAGATTAACACCCACAAATTATACTCCTCTGGCTTTTATAATTAACTTCAACTCTAAGCTAAGCTTTTAAGTCAAACATTTTAATGAACAGTTGTTATAATGGATGTGATAAACTCTACCTCTTGGTGTTCACACCATTATAGAATCTTCTTGTCTTGAGTGTGGATATGACATTGGGAACTGTTATGGTTTAGATGTGAGATGTCCCCCAAAAGCTCATGTGTGTGACAATGCAAGAAGACCCAAAGGAAAAATGATTGGGTTGGAAGAGTCTTAACCCAATCAGTGAATTAACCCCCTGATAGGGATTAATTTGGTGGTAACTGAAGTGGTAGGATGCGGCAGGAGGAGGTGGGAATTGGGGCATGGCTTTGGGGTATAGATATGTATTTGGCAAGTGGAGACCTTTCTCTCTCCTTTCTGATTATCATGTGAGGTGCTTCCCTCTGTCTCATATTCACCATGATGTTCAGCCTCACCTCAAACTGAAGCCTGAATCTGATAGGCAGTCAATATAGATGGGTAAATCAGGTCAGATCAAGAAAGCCGATTTGAGTGAGTCTGGGAAGTTGGAGAATGTTGGGAGCCTGTCCCCTGAGGGATTGAAATGTCAATTTCTTCAGAGGCCTTCCTCCACCCTTATCAAAAACCTTCCCCAACCTGTTGCCAAGGTAACTGGTTCCAGGAATTGCCCCTTCCTACAGGGAGCTTTAAAGCTGTTAATGTGTCCTGGGCTGCTCCATCCTGCCCTTCCCCCTTTAGCCCATCTGCTTCTCACCTTTTGGCCATCCCATTGCGCCTGGTCAGTACAGGGAAGGAGAGAGAGAGAGAGCAGAACAAAGGAAGCCCTGGGACGTATAAAAAGGCAGAACTGCCTCGCTTCTTGGGACACTGGAATACCAGCAATGGCCCCCTTCTCCCTCCTGGGTGAAGTATATGTTACCCCTTTTAAATAAACCCCGCTTTATATGCTTGCCTTGGCGTGCTTCTCCAATGTTTAAACTTCTACAATTGGGGACTAGAACCCATTACTGGTAAATGGCAGTATCAAAACCCCAAAGAATAGAGCCTGCTATCTATGTGATGGAGACCTCTGAACCTGTGAGCCCCCTGAAAAAACCTTTTCTCCTCCACAATTGTGCCGGTTGGGTCGTTTAGTCATAGTAGCAAAAAGGCTGACTAAAACAGGAATAGACACAGTAATGAAAATATGCATTATATTAAGCAACTATTCCAGGAAGTTGTGTGTTATTTAGGTGTTATCGTCTCCCAAAATCTTGTAAATTTTATTTATTAGCAATTAAATTATTGATGCTGGATTATTTGGATGGCTGGATTATTTCTATTGGCTTTCTACTGCGAGGCAACACTGGATAAGATCCTGGTCATTGTCATAATTTGGATGTACCTCACAGGTGATGACGGCTAGAAAAGAGGCCATACACAATGACTATTTCTCAGTTCACATTCACTCTTTATCTTTTGTGCTAATTGCAAGAAAGAATGTCTGTGTAAAATCTGTGCCACTTTCAAAATTTCTCTATGTTGGTGTTCTGCAGGAAAAACAGCTGAAAAGAGCATAAACTTTTCATTTTTCCCTGCCTTTTTTTTCTTTCCAAATTTGGGAATATTTCTGAAAATGATTGAAATACCATGCTTGGCTGGTTTGATGGGTAGTCTTTCCTTTGAAAATCAAAGAAGTACTCATTAACATCTCTGGATGAATACTGTTGGTGAAAGTCTGTAAGACCTGGAAAATGACTTTGAAGAAGCCACATTATTTGCAAGACAAGAATGACCCCCTTGTGGAAGATAGAGCAGACTGAGGACAGAGACTTTAGGGTCCCCATGAATGGCAACATTTTTAACTCTTCAGTTTAAGGGCTTATATTTATGAGAGACACATAAAAGTTATAAGAATTTCAACTAAACTGATGAAGGTTGCATTTAATTATACTGTTTCTGATCATTAAACCACATTTGTCATCATAAATAGGAAATGATTATGATTACAAACTCTGGTTTATACTTTGCCTCAAAAACCTCAGAGTTCCTGGGGCCTTAAGCAAACTAGGAATATCTGACTTTAAAACTAATTTTCAGCCTTTTTTTTTTCTGCTCTAATTAGTTACACATGACAGCACAATGCACTTCAATTCATTTAATTTTCAGTCTTTTAAATAGGTACAATATTTTTTTTTTCTTTCATGATCAAGTTGAATTCCAGGAGAAAGAAAATAAAACATTTTCAATGGTATACCCTAGTTTAGAAATAATACCAAACCTGAAGAAATAGCAAAGAATAATAAAAATCAAAACAAAACAAACAAACAAAAGAAACTAAGAACAATAAGCAAGCAAAGCCCATGATAAGGAGTACAGAAGAAGATATTTTATCTGGCCTATAAGAATAAAAACAGTGATATTTAATTGCAATTTTAACACCAAGTAAAGTTCAGACAGGCAGAGGTTATACTTTATTAGAAGGCAAAGGAATAGCAAGTATAAATAACATCAAAGGAAGAGGATAAACCCTGGGGAAGCCTAGTAGCTGTGCAAAAAGAATAAAGATCAGAGTGAGATTAGAACATGGGCTTTATTCTCTAGGCATTCGATAGATACTCAAGGTTTTTAGATTCAGAATAAAATAGTTAAAGCACAGCATCTGATGATTTGGGTAAAGAAATAAGAATCAATGGAGATAGGAAGATCTGTTGAGAGAGCAAAGTATTCTCAGTTAAAATTAATGATCCAGCTGCATTTTGAGAAAAAGTAAGGGTGAATGTTTGGGTGGGCGAAACCAAAATCCCAAAAGAGGTTAGTGGTTTAGGAGCAGATGACCAAAGAAGAGAGGAAGAGATTTGAGAAAAGTCATGAGGAAAATGAAGCCATAGGGTGATTTTGGCAAAATGCAGATAATTTTGTATTTGGAAACAATAAATTTAAAAAAAAAATGATAAAACCAAATTTTCCAATTGGATTTAAATGATAGAGGTTATGGTGGACATCATTATTTGGGCCACACAGAGAAACATGGGCTGGTGTGCAAAATTCCCAAAAGTCATTGTACTATTACTCTCTATATAGTTTGTGATTCATTTACAATTGTTCAGATATGGACCTTTGAAAAGGAAAAGAACAATGCTTCAGAAGGAGGAGAAAGAGGAAGAGAAGGAAGAGAAGACAGCAAATAAGTTAATTTGCAGTTTCTTGTCACCATTTCCTTCTTTCAGCATGGCATGGACAAGAATATTTTTTTTTTAACCTAAAATGACAGTTTAGTAAGAAGTAGTGAAGACAAAATGACGCTGAGCAGACAACAGAGTATAGTACAGTAGACTATAGGTGGGAAGGCAAACACAGAGTCCATCATCCTGGAATAGGAAACTGGGAGCAGTACAAACATCCTGTGCTTGAGGTACACAGAGAATGTGAGATGAAGGAACATTTGAGGAAAGCACACACAGTTATGAGACTCTATGACAAGGGCACTGAGCCTCAGGAATGATGAAAATCTCATATGAGGACACTTATTGAGGTAGGTGGCAAGCCTTATGCATCATGTTCAAAAGGAGATGGATATCTTCTAAGACAATGGTTGACAGTTCATGGTATCATTGAGGCTGACCACAGTCATCAGATGGGCAAGCACAAGACGATAGAATAATGTAACAAGCTTGCACTTACGGTCAACCCTTAAAATAGGAAGAATATAACTGTAGAACTTCAATATATAATGCATCTCTTTGGAGAAATCTGTGACTGATTGTATGCCTATAATTTCCAGGTTTATTAAGTGTGGTTTTTGTTCAATTTAATAAGAATTTCTTTTTCAGTTATTCTCAGATAATGAGTGCAGGACCCTGTGTTTAGTAACCATTGTATTCCTGGAACCTCATGCAATCTTGGACACAAGTAAACTGGGTGAATACTTTCTAATTAAGGCCTGAGTAGATAAACAACTAACTGCATTTAATCCAAAAATTTCTATCAAACAGTAATCACATAACAGAACTTATTGAGTCCACGTGGACCCTACCTAATGAACATCTCGCTGTCACAATGGTGTCAAAGTAGTAAATAAGTGATTCCTCTTTGCGCTCACCTCATATCAACTCACATGGCAGAAAGCTAGTTTTTTTATATAATTACAGATTCAGTGAGTGTAGTTTGAGATATTTGCTGCAGAAAAATTAGGACAATGATTTAACATGGTAATGATTTGGAAATGTATTTTGAAATTTTATAATTCAACATTGTCCTGTCTACCTGATGGAATATGAAATACTGCAACACATTAAAATGCTGTTTTAATCTTCATCTAAAACATACTACATGGTAAAGGATTATCATGTAATCAAGCATGTAAATAGATGCATTTTATAGGTAAAATAGATGTTATAAACATGCTTTCTCAATACTGGTCATAACATGTTTTCTATGATGAACAAGAAAAAATTACTTCTGTTATTTATAGCATATCCTTTTAAACTTACTCTCATATACCATTTGAAAGATAGTTAGATAGATAAATTAATATGTAATGATCAAATGGATGTGGCTTAGTGATGGCTGTGGTTAGTATTAAAGTGATATTAATAGTTTCATATCAATCATTTGTCTATTTTGAAACCCTTTATGTTTTTATTTTTCTCAATTATGTGACCCAAACACATCCCAGAATATTAATAGAAAGTTAAATTTTTTTATTGACTATTCTATAAGGGCTCTTAATGCTGTAGAGTTTTTAAGCCAGCTGTATAAGCTTCCATTTTTGTGTATGCAACTACTTTTAGCATGGTAGGCTGCCAAACTTCACTGGCTTGCTTTCTTCTTCTTCTTTTTTTTTTTTTTTTTTTTTTTTTTCATGTTGCCTGATCTATATTTATTATTCTCCTCAGAGTTTTCAAATTTAACAAATTCACAGATGCTTTCTCTGTCTAGGCTCATTTATGTAGATTTTTATAACAGTAAATATGTCTACTGACCCACTCAACACTTGTCTTCTTGCAGCTCTGGTAAATTCTCAGTGTTTTAATCATCTCTTCTTCCACTCACAAACGTCTTCTTGTAATCATTTCATTAGATGATGTTTGAAAACTGTTCTTAACCATGATAGCATGGAGATTAATAGGACTTGGATTATTGTTCGCACAAAATTTTATGTATTCAGAGCATTCATTTGTTTTTATTTTATTTAAAAATACATTTTAACCCTCTGTATTTGAGGACAGATCAATATAATTTTAAGCTTTCTGATTAGCAGTACTTGGCAGGATACCTCATTGATTTTAGAGACACATTTGGACATATTCTTGATTATGCTGGCAACTGATCTTTGCAGTGAAATCATTTTCTTGGACAATTACCAGCAAAATTTCCAGAAAATCAAGTTATTATTCAACAAGAAGAAATAAGCTAAATTTACATTATTCCATTGGTAAAGCTCATATTTTTCTCCCTTGCACATCCTAAGGTTTTAAATTTTAAGATGAAGTGTAATATAAATTATTAACTATTTCCTTGAAAATAAAAGAATAAGAATGTTCTTTAGCCATAAGAGTAGTTTACATGATTAATTAGTATCTCCACTTTCAAAATTATAGCCTTCCACATCTTTCTATTGACATTATGCCTATGGACCTATAGATGTTATTAGAATACTTCAGTATAATTGATATATTTCCATGTTAAGTGGTACCAAATTTGAAAGGTTTTATTTTGGGGATCAATCAGTCACATGGTAAATTCCATTTCAGTTTCTCATGATGATGGCATTTCTTCATATTGCAAATTCCATCTGTCTATAGAGGATGTTTCCTCATTCCTGGTGAAATTAAACACTTTAATAAATCTGTTGTCAATCTATAATTCATCACATTTTATTCCACTTATGAATTTTATGATGATGAATTATGAGAGAGAATTAACCACAATTTTTTTCAATTTGTTTAAATAATTTCTATTTTAAATTTGTTCTAAATACTTATACATGACAGTAGAATGCCTTTTGACACATCATAAATAAATGGAATGTAACTTCTCATTCTTCTGATTGTACATGACTTAGAATTACACTGGTCATGTAGTTGTATATGCACATAGGATCATAATGTCCAATTCATTCTACTATTTTTCCTACCCCTATACCTCCTCCCCCTCTTTACTTCCCTCTGTTTAAGACAAAGTACATCTAGCCTCCCCTCCCCTGTCCCCTGCTTATTGTCAATATATACTCATTCTGTCATTCAGGCCATTGGCATTTTCAATACATTTTTCAATAATTTGTAGATTTTAAAAATATTTCACTATTGCACAGTGAAATCCTACTTGCTATATCATAAGCTTTGACCATGCTTTATTTTAAGTATGATGTATACTATTTTTGTCTTCAAATTAATTTGTAATAATGGTTTCCACCCTCTCAAGTAGTGATGGGATTCTCATATAATGACATTAATTATAGGTTGTAAAATATATTCAGCCAGGTGAGGTGGTGAATTCCTATAATCCCAGCTGAGACAGGGGCATCACAAATTCAAGGCCAGCTTCATCCATTTAGAGAAATGCTTTGTGACTTAGAGAGACCCTGTTTCTAAATAAAGAATATAAAGGACTGGGGATGTAGCTCAGTGTTAAAGTGCCCCTGATTTCAATTCCCAGTACCAAAACAAAGAAAGAAGATAAAATATGCATTATGTAAAGAATCTTCTGGAATGGTGGACAAGTTGCCTGACATTAAACATTCTTGGAATCTCATTTTTGATAAACTCTTTAAAATTTTTTTCAGAATGAAATTTAATATGGAATATAGAAACTAAAAATATGGAAGAAATATAGCTAGTTTATATTAGACAGAAGATTAAGGGAAGGGAATGTTCCTGGCTGAAAGAAATAAAAGATTATTTTGTTTTAAACTAACGGATGAATGATTCACATAAAATGTGGAAATTAAGAATTTTAAAAGAGGTATCAATCTGATGTCAGTCTTGACATAATGAAAAATAGATTAGATTATACTTGCTTCAAAAATTTCAAAATAGATGATAAACATAGTTATGATAATGTGTAAGAAAGATTTTTTTTTTTTAATATGATGAAAATGGGACAGTGGAGAAAATATAAAGGCAACTTTAAGGAACAGCTAACCAAAAAATCAGTTGTTCAACTGTAAACTAACCAGAACATTACCAGAAAATCCGGTGAAAAAATAATGATGTAAGCCTAAGAAATAAATTACAAGGGTGGATGAAAAGATAGTAAGATGTCAATTTCATAATCAAAAATTTTATTGTGATAATACAGAATACGTATCTGCGTAGGGTGATTTAGCATTCATACTTTTCTTCCAATGTTTTTGTTTTGTTTACAAAGATGCATTTATAAAACTGCAAATATTTTAATTTCTGTAATAAATAATGATTAAATGAGAATCCAAGTAGTTCACTAGTACTATAACACCCAAAGAACATACAATAGTCCTTGGTACACAATAAGCAAAATGCAACACTAATAGCATGTTATATTATTGTGTTTTATATAATATTTATAAGTGTTATACATTTTTTCTTTTCAGACTTTTTGAAAGTTAAGTAAATTTCAAATGATAATTGTAGATATGGAATCATCTGCTCTCATTGATGAAAATTTAAAACTCGATTCCTTTAGTTAAAATTTAGAATGTCTATAAAAAGGAATAAAGGTTTTGATTTTACATAACATATATACACAAAATTCAATATAAGTGGGATTTGTAAAGATTTTTCTTCAGTTGGGAATCTCTGTCCTGAAACATTTAAAAATTTTTAAAATTCAAATGGATTTAGTTTCAACTGATAAAAAAAATTATACCTATTTACTGGGTACCGTGTGGTGTTTCCATACATGTATCCATTTTGTAATGTTTAAATCAGGTAAGGCATATCTACGCTTTCAAATATTTATCATTTGTATAGTTAAAACATTCAAAAGGAAAACTTGGAATGGAACCACCATTTGACCCATCTATCCCACTCCTTGGTCTATTCCCAAAGGACTTAAAAACAGCTTACTACAGGGACACAGTCATATCAATGTTTATAGCAGCACAATTCACAATAGCTAGATTGTGGAACTAACCCTGATGCCCATCAGCAGATGAATGGATAGGGCAACTTTGGTATATATACACAATGGAACACTACTCAGCACTAAAAGAGAATAAAATCATGGCATTTTCAGGTAAATGGATGGAGCTGGAGAAAATAATACTAAGTGAAGTTAGTCAATCTCAAAAAACCAAAGGTCAAATGATTTATTTGTTATGAAGGGAGGGGGGGATGAGAGGAATGAAAGAACTTTAAATAAAACAAAGAGGGGGGAGGGTGGGGAGAAGCAGGGGGATGGGAATAATTGTAGAATGAGTTAGTCATCATTACCCTAAGTACATGTATGAAGACACAATTATTGTAAAAATACTTCATATAAAACCAGCAACTTGAAAAATTGTGCTCTTTATATGTAATATGAAATAAATTGCACTCTGTAAACATGTATAACAAATTAGAATTTTTTAAAAAAGGAAAAAAAAAAACATACAAAATCCTGTTTCCTAGCCTTTTGAAATGTAGTTATTTACCGTTACCTGCCATCACCCAACAATGAACACAGGACCATCTTGCTTCTATGTGATCGGCATTTCCTTAGGGAAAGGAAATATTTTCCATGACTCCAAGTATTTCTGAGAAGCTTTTATTCTGTTTTACTCATGGGATATGGTTTGGGTCTGCTTTGACCTCTGTTTGTTGATGATGGCTTCTCTCTTTAGGCAGAACTCTCACTGGTAGATTAGAATGACTCCTTTCCATATCAAAGAACACAAAGTAAATGGACTACTTTCCTTCTAATTTCATGGTGGAGGAGGAGTCCTTCAGAATGTGCTCAACAATGGGCATTTAGGAGAGTGAAGGAATTTCAGAATGTAGAGTCATCTGTACTGGGTGAGGCCTCCTGTGCTCATTCATACCAGGGAATAGATTCCTCTTGAGTAACAGGACTCTTATTAAGTTGCATAAGTTGTCACTGAAATCAGAGCAGCTTTTTGAACAGCCACTGGATCATCCCATTCCATTTAGCACCAGCATTCATCATTTATCCAATTTAATCTTTGAACTTAATCTTTGAATGCTTGGTGGCAATTATAAAAGCACGTGTCAGAACCCTGCTGTTTCACAGATAGGGCATATGGACTCTACCATGGAAGCCTAGACTGGAACATCTAGAACTGTATGCTTTGTAAATCATGAAATATCAGAGAGACTTCAGTTTTATATTTTATTTTCTTTTAAAATTGAGTTTATTTTCATCAAGTCAATTACATAAAAGTCTGACTAATGGCTTAAATGATATTATCATAAAATTATACAATTTATTTATTTTCATTTTTCTATTTACAAATAAAATCTAAAACCTGTGCATTTTAATTTTAGTGGATTATTTAAAGATGGATTTACCCTAACTTCTTATGAATGGACTCAATTGTCATAAATGAGATATTACCTATGATATATGAAAGTCACTCATGGCCAATAAGCAAAGTGTCTCCATTAGAATCACTATCCCGCTAATGTTAGAGGACCTATAACACAGAGCTAAAAAAACCACTTAAAAAGTGAGCTTCAAATATGCTGTAAACTCCCATAATATACCCAGATAAAATGCTTCACCAACCACTTAGGCCATTTAGGCATCCCTTAATCTAGGTTGACCTCAAATTAACCATCACATCCACTGTTAGGTCTCTGATTCTTACTCTGCATGTTAGAGAAACAAAGTTTTTGGATTGTGTGCTGTCTGTCTTAGTTTTGGCTTTCCTAGGGAATGAGTGTAAAGTGCACTAATGTTGATGAAAACAGTGACTTTCTTACAAGTAAAAATGAAATTTTTCTCTTAAGCAAAGCATGGATCAGAAAAAACATAACATCTTCAGTAACTGTCACTGTAGCAGTTAAGTAAGTCATAGGAGTTTAATTTTTTATTTATTTATTTATTTTAATATCTGACATCTGTTCATTTTTAATGACAGGCAATATAGTGTGCTAAGTGCATTAACTTGTATCTCTGTAACAACTTTATGGGCTAGGCAACATCTATGTCTTTTCACTTTAACAGGCTAAAGGTAAGATTACTTTTCTGGTGAGTTTTGGTAGCAGCCTTTGAACATAGGCAATCTGACCCACCACTGCTATAAATAACCTCTGCTGTTTCTATGGATTTCTGTCTCAAGTTACTATTGAGCAGGCTGTATTTTTTAACAGGTGATGATGTCTCTTTAATTTCAAAATTCCAAAATTTGTTATCTTAAGTCTTTGGGTTTTTTTGTTATCTGTCTTTAATTTTCTTGTCTCTGGTTTGCCTTCAGTTATATCAGTTATTTTGTTGCCTTTAATATTGAATTAGCATTTGAGTATTCTTTCTGCCAGTTCTAAATTGGCTCATTTTTTCTTCAACAATTCAGCACACTGACCATGCATAGAAGCCTGTGTGATTTGCTAAATTGAGTCACTTGTGCAGTTATTTATTTTTATTATAAACTGTTATTTACATGGCAAGCTGTAATCTTGATTTACAGTGATAACATTAACTGCATTTGACTGTGCACCTTAACTCTACATAATTTGCTTGTAAATTTTCAGGATTTTGTTATGCTGTTTGGTGTGGGAGGCTTATAACCACTTTTGCAAGCTGCCTTATCAATATTATTCCCACTAATTGGCTGTATGTGGTGTAGAGCTTAACTTCAGGGGAAGGTTTTCAGTTTTCTGCAAAAACAAAATTCTTTTTTACCCCTTCTTAGTAATATTTACCCCCTACTGCTATCTAATTCACAAAGGCTGCTTTCCACCTGTGGCCAGATAAACTCACTATTCATCCACAAAGATGAATTCCCATGAAAATCTAACTTAAGATAATAACAAAGTTTGGGATCAGTAGGAGGTTGCGATGGCCTTTCCCCATGCCTATTGTATTTCCTCAGTTTTAATAACTACCATTACCTACATCCGTCCCTGGGACACAGGGATCTATACCAAGACTCAGCCATCAGAATCACCTGCAGATATTTAAAATGGCAGAAGTAGTCAAGAGAATTTCATTTCATTTCTCTTAGAGGTGGTTGTGGATGCTAGCTAATTCATTTGTAAATCATATCAGAAATTAGTCTAATACCTAACCTAATTGAAAAGTATTTTCCTCCACAGTCAGGAGGTAAGATGAAGATCAGGATAAAAAAACAGTTTTGAAGTCCCGGCCCATTCTACATCATATTTAGAGACATGGTCACCCTGGTATGAATCACTTACCTACTCTCATCTAGCCTAGTGCACCTCTCAAAGCACACACTTTGTGTCTAATTTCAAATGACTTAAAAACTTATCTGGAGTGAAAAAGGAACCAATAATGACAAAGGCAAATCAGAAGCCCTACCTTTTTATGAACCAATCCTCCTATTGAGTTGAATGTGTGCTTCGTCACTTTTCCCCACTCACCAGCTCTCTGGACTCCTACAGAGCCCTGAGAAGCTGCCCTAGAGCTGGGTGTTCACAGGAGGGGTGTGTCCTGCTTTTTTATAAACTCCAGAATCCCTCTTTTAATAATTTTTCTTCTCTTTCTTTTATGTGTGCATGCCTGGGAGCAGGGACTTGGGGTTAATTGTTAGCAACCCAGAATGCCCAGGAACATGATTGCAGAGGTTAAAAACCAGTGTCCTCTCTGTTTGCTAACCAGTGATAACCAGTCCTCATCATTCATTACTTACACAGACTGACTGACCTTTGCCCCCTGCCTCAGTATGCTGAGGAATGTGAAATATCTTGTCAACTCAAGCCAGGCAGGGCTGCAGGTAGATTGTTTTTTGGCAAAGAAAGCATGTGAAGGGTCAGTACAGTGGGCTCATTTTATAGACTTATACTCTTAACCTCATGTTCCCACCATCCTCATCTATCTATCTCCTTACAAATTCATGTGGGTATTTTCTTTCCTTGGAATAAACTCCATACTTCTTGAAGTGTTTAACAGACACAAAGAGATTTCACAGATGTACCTTGTCAATCAACTTATTTTTCATTATTCCATTTGGTTTCAAGTAATAAATGATAACAATCATTTTGTAGAGCAAATATAAAGAAAAAATGTCTATTAACAGTGATTTCAATTTGATTAAACATAACCTGCACAGTTGGTAATAAATTGTTCTTTGCTATGATTATACTATGAGTATACTGAGTCTTGATACCTAAATAATTGTAGAGATGTGCTACATTTGTGGATTACAAGACTCAACAAAGTAAGCATGTTAACTCTCTCCAAATCCATGGAGTCTTAATTCAGTTTCTATTAAAATCAAAATATGGATTTTGGTAGATGTAGACAAGGTTGCTTTGGTATTTATATGGAAAGGCACAGAGTATAGAATAGCTAATATAATTTGAAAAGGTAGAATAAAGTGTGAGCAATCAGTCTACCTGACTTTAAGACTTACTATTTAAGTCTAATTAAAATTGTCCAGTACCATTAGGGAGATACATACATAGAATATTTATGATCCAATTTTTCTTTCTATAGTCAATTCAAGGATATCACATTGTTCTTTTCAACAGCTTTGCTTTGGAATTTATCACCAGCATGGTGTTGTAGTGTTGCAGAAAAATGGTTAGCTGTTAGAACAATTATATTACCCAGTATTTTTTTTTCTTTTAATACCTGAAATATTCAAGTGATTATTTTAATAAGTTTATTTTATTAAGTTTATTAAGTCTTTTGTAGTCTGCTGATGCACATGTGTTTGTAGCAAACTATGTAATAATCTTTTATGAAACTTAATTATAAGATCAAATTCGAGATTGGCAGCCATATTGGGGTCATAGTGGACTGTAAGAGCCTTAATGAGGAGGTAGCTAAGATGGCGGCTGGCTGAGAGCAAAAGAGGAGACATTTAATTGTTTTCTCCTGACCTTATTGTAATCTACTAAGAATCTTTCTGTGCCTGTGAACACTGTGTGATGCACCTGTAAGTTGAGCTTGTGACACGTGTATACTTGTTAAGGTGAAGAGTATTTAAGCAGGAAGGGTTGGAGTTGTTTGGGGGTTGTTGTTGGAGTTGGAGAGAGAAGTCAAAAGAGAGCAGAATAAAGAACCTACTCGTTTCCAGTCTGCCTCCGAATTCTTTCCCGTGGTATCGTTGCTGCAGGCAGCAGCCGCTGCAGGCGGCAACAGTGGACAATGTGAAAAATTCCATTATATGAAGCTGTGAATAAGCTTGATTGTATAAATCATTGTTTTGACATAGTTTGTAAATATCTATTCCAATTAATCAAATTACCAAGGTTTTAAAGACTATTTTGTCCCACATTAGATGTCACCTATCTTACATCAAAGTAACCTGCATTCTGTCAACTATGATCACATTTCCATCCCATGTGTTTAATTCTCTTTACTGAACTGCTAGGAATTTGGATTTTGATCTTTTCTTTTATGTATACTCTACAACACATAAAGGCAAAATTAATTCTCTAAGACCAGGTTGACAATTACTATTGTTACTATTGTTATTTTAGTGTCCTTTGTTGAAATTGGTATGTTTGCAACCCCTACATATATTTATTTTAACAAAATATCATAGTATGACCAGGAGATAAATAACTTATGATTTTACCTACAAATGCCCATGTACTTTACTTAGATCATTTATTTGTATTAAAATTTACCCTTACTTATATCTTAAAAAAAAAAAAAAAAAAAGAAAGAAAGAAAGAAAAGAAAAGATGAAAAGCACAAGGCCTACAAGAAAGCAATGAGGAATTGAGATTGTTCTGCAAGAAGCAGTCTTCTGTGAAGAGGGCACTTAGTACCTGTGAACACTAGCATAAGGTATATGATGCTCTCCTTTCCCTTCATACATTTTCATCTTTTGCTATGATCTTCGGCAGTTTTCTTAGAAATTTGTTACTGAATAGACACTTAATAAAGAAAGTCGAGTGACTTGAGATTCCATGGCTTTCTGGGCCACTCTGCACATTGTGCCTTGTATGTATGTGTGTGAATACAAATTAAAATGCATGCTCAGTACTGACTCATTAGTATCAAATTCCAAACAATAGGATAGCACCAACTGGTGTAAAAGTGTAGCAGGAAGGTCTACCATGGCTCTACTGTAGCACTCTCTGAAATATAGTAACTAAAGGAAAAATTAATTTGTAATTGGATTTAGTGATTTATTATTTAAAAATCGCCACTCCCTTTTTGTCCTAACAGCAGTAATTAAAAGACCTAATTATAAAGAGATGGACAGTTCAACTTCAGAGAAGTTTTATTTATTATATATTCTGCCTCCTCCCTTCTGGTCCCCTCCCAGTAGTCTTTCCACATCTGTTCAAGGTCTTTACCCCTCAAAGCTAACATCCCACAAAGCTCACATCTCCTGGCATATAACACCCTCTTGACTTTTCTTTATGGAAATTTCTCAAAAATCTGCTTAGAATTACTGTTTTCTCTTATTCCGTTTCCTTTCACTCCCAAAATGTGTTCTAATCTGATTTGTACTCATATTACCATCAGAAAATTATTCCTACTTCAATCCTCAATGACTAATGAATTTAAATGACCTCACATTTAATTTTCATCTATGA
The DNA here is from genome assembly GCA_025594165.1 of Tamias sibiricus. Classification (NCBI taxonomy): domain Eukaryota; kingdom Metazoa; phylum Chordata; class Mammalia; order Rodentia; family Sciuridae; genus Tamias; species Tamias sibiricus. The sequence continues at coordinate 81,440,551 of CM046666.1, read as the reverse complement.
ATCTACTTATGAGATAAATTTATATGTCCACCTACCATTTGACATATTCACTAGAATGTTCTCAATGATCTGTTACTCAACATTGTCACTAGTTCAGGAAGCTGAGGCAGGAAGATTTCAAGTTTCAGGCTAGTCTCAGAAACTTAGTGGGACTGTGCCTCAAAATTAAAAATAGTAAAAAGGAATCAGAATGTAACTCAGTGGTACAACACTCCTGCATTCAATCCCCAGTACTTGGGGGCAGGGAAAATAACTACTTTTTCTCTCAGATTTTGCTCATTTTTTTTCATATTTAAATAAATAGCAGATTAATGATGCACATCCTCAGATAGATATTTTTGAAACATTCCTGTTACTTTTTGCTCTCAATCTATATCACTAATCCATGTCACACTTGTGGATATGCCGTGGCCCCAATATTTCTTGGCTTGGTAAGATTATTTGCATTTCTACCAGTATCATTCTAACTCTAGCCACTCTAATTTTTTTTTTCCTGACCTTCTCTTTAATCTCCCTGTTTTTATTCTTGCCTTTAAATAAGTAATTGTTTGCACATATCAAAAATACATTTTCCAAAAATGTAATTTTCTTGCTAAAAATAAACTTCTGGGCCATGTAATATACTTCTTCGAGGCAGTAAATATAGGCAGTTCTGCATTCCTCCTTAACTTCATCTTCATACATCTTTCCAAGTCACTGCTCCAGCATGGTTCTTCTTCCAGTTCCTTGATTTTACTGACTTTCTACTCCAGCCTTTCACACATGATAATCAAATTCCAGATTTGGGCTTCAATTCCCATTTTCCAGCACATGTTGCAATTGTCTTATTCAAACTTATAAAAACCTATTTGTTTTCTATAGGTGATTTTACAAACTATTTTTAATTTTTACTTTATTTCCTGTATTTATATATCTACTTATTTTAACTTTGTGTTTCCCACTAATGTATAATTTTCATAAAAGCATAGCTTGTATGTATTATTTAAACACTATATACCTAGCACTTGTCATAGAGCCTGATAAATATTAAGTATTTAATAATTATCTGTTGAATAAATAAATGCATCAAGTGGATGAACAACTGAAATAAAATTTGCTTCCATCCTTCAATATCTCAAAAATAGCATATGATGATGCATCTATGACATGTGTTCATGATATAAAGCCAAATAATATACAACATTTAAGAATTCTGAATTTGTTGTAGCAAATTAATGTAACCTCATTATAAATTGCTTGGAGCTATCCATTTACAAAATAATGCTACACAAATGTGAAAATGAAAGCATTGGAAAATGATTCCAATTTTAGAAAAGAACATTTTGAATGAGAACATTAACATTTGCAAAGACATTTATTTTCAATTTTTAGCAAGATGACTAAATGGCAATATGTGCTTTTGCTTTGTGTGCGAAGGTGTAGTCAGTCAGTTGATTCTACTTACGTACTGAAATGAGTTATTATATACGGAAAAAAAAAAAAAAAACGTTGACTCCAATTGCTCTCATTTCTCCTTCCAAGTCCAGGATATGTTGTGATAGAATCAGGAACTGCTAATGACACTGTGGCTTCTGTTTAATATGAGTTAAAGTTTCATCCTGGCTTCTATGTCAGGTGGTACATCCTCCTTGGGAAGAAATTCTCTAATGTCAGAATGATTAAAAGGATTTTTGTAGGTGGCAAGTTGAAGGTTGAACATGTTCATGGGTATCTGATTCCTGTTCACATACTTTGACCTGCTAAGCCATTCTGCCTTTCTTTATAAGGATCACTGAAGCCAAATACTCAAGTCCTAAATTAAAGTTAAACGTCACAAGGAATTTTCTGGGCTTTATACTTTAACCTTTCCATATTTTCAGGCTTAAATTACTAACCTTGGCATTCTCTGTCAGAAAAGGCCAAGCGAATAGTTGTGAGGTTTTAACTTTCTTACATATCTTTTTTTTTTTTCTTTTTCTTTTTTGTAGATAACAAGAAGCCTGATGACAGGGAACTTATTTTATTTTACTTTTTGTTACTATTTTATAATTAAAACAAGACTCCATAAAGAAAGTTCAGGTGTTTGCCAATATTTGAAAGCCTGGATATCTTGAATTTGTGAACTCAAGAAGTCAGATTAAATGTTGTACATTTATATGAGGCTTTTAATGACATTCATTTTCATTTTTCAGAAGACCCTGGGGTACATTCTGTGTCTGGGGTACATTCTGTGTAATTTAAGAGTGTGCTACTTTTTGTGAACTCCCTACTCTTCCTTCTTGGGTTATTGCAGTTTATCTCTGTTAAGCAGAAATGGCACTATGAGGGAAAAAAGGGTTGCACACTAAAAAGATAAAGTCTAGTATTTTCAGGCGGTATTAGATCTTCATGATGGATCTCTTCCTAATTTAACTTTGCAATTGTGGATTTTGATCTTTAGCCAAGACAAATTATTTTCTCTGTTAGATGCAGATTTTGTTATATGTTGGCGGTTGTGATTTTGTTGTCAATTATTTAGCAGAGATTAAAATTATTCATTGATTTATTTAGAGCCCTCTATCTTCAAAACAATTGTCTTGTTCCTAATAATATATTTCCGTTTATTGTTAGAAAACAGCTATTGATGAAGTTGATGAAATAAAAACAAACATTCCTAGGCATTTGGTGTTTTTCAAAAGGCCTTTTACCTTATTGAATCTAAAAATTGTTTTTATTACCACAAAGTGATCTTTGAGTCACATATGCTTAAGCAAGCATACCAATAGATATTCTTGATATTTGGCAATTGAGAATGATGAAATATTTTAAAGAGAAAATTAAAGGGAACAAAAATTTTTAAATTATATTTTTGATTGAAAGAGCTTTTAACCTATATGGAAAGTGTTAAAAAGGAATTATCTGATCTGGATTGAGATATTGAGTAGAATGTTCTCAGATAATGGTAGGTATCATGAAGTCAACAAAATCGTCACCAGATTTAGCATGGTGTGCTTGTTACATTTTCACTACATTTCTCTAATCAAAATCACAACTGCTTCTCCCATCTCTACTGTCAACAGGATTCATGCTATTGATATTGTTTATATAGCAGTAATAGTAAAGCTACTGTAATCATCCTAAGCAAGCTATGAGTGTAAATATTTTCCATTAAAGCATCTTCTGCTCACTTATTCTTCATATGTATGCTATACATAATATTTTCAGTGTCTGGATTTTTCAGTTATAGTAACAGAAAAGTAACAGCCAGCAAATTGACAACTTACACTCTAGCCTAAGTCTCTTTTAAGTTAAGTTTCAATCACTGAACCAAGTTCCATGTGGTCAGTGTTAAAAAAGGGAGTGGGAGAATCTTGTTAGCAAGATAATAAACATATGGCTTATTAAATCATGCTTACAGAGATCAAGTAGGAAGGCAAAATTCAGATCCTATCCCAAACTTCCTGAATTTGGATCTGCATTTTAACAAGATTCTTGGATTAATTATGAAGTTTGAATAGAAAGGCTCTATGTTTGATCAGAATATTATGAAAAGTATTGTCAATTTGTTTATTAAAATCTCCTTTTTAAAAAACCTAACAGGCTCCTATCCTAAGCATTTGAACATGCACAACTCCTTTATTTTGGTTACTTTCTTTTTTTTTTTTTTTTTTTGAAATTTATTTGAACACATATGATGGCTGTATTCCTCTTCAAGAGCATTAGATAAATACAAGCAGTTATATGTAAAAAGATGATATACTTGTGCATTATGAATAAGTAAATAAATAATCTAAAAAAAAACTAAACTTACAAAAAAGAATGAATTAATATTGCCATAAATTTTGTTGTATCTCACTTAGAAATAAAAAAAAAACCCTGTTTATTATTTTCTATTGTTTTAGTGATAGCTGGTTTCTACGATTTTTTTAAAAAAATTATTTACATTAAATTTATTCTTTAATATCATGATACATAACAAAGAAATTGAACCTATTTATGGGATGCCATGTTATTTATCCATATAGTTATCCATTGTATAATGTATAAATCAGGTAAAATAGCTATCTCTTCACACATTGATCATTTTTTTATAGTTAAAAGTTTCAAAATCCATTCTTGAAGCTTTTCGAAATATACATTAGAGTTATTCATAGTCACCCTAACCTACAATAGCATACAAATCTAACTATTGCTCAAGCTCTCCCCATCACTTCTGCTCCTCTACTTTCCCTGGCCTCTTGTAACTACTATTGTATTCTCAACTCCTATGAGATTAATATTTTTAGATTCCACCTGTGAATAAAACCACTTGAGATTCTGTGCCTGATTTATTTCACATAACATTATGATCTCCAATCCCATTCATGTTATACAAAATGACAAGATTTCATTTTGTTTTTGTGGCTGAATAGTATTGTACTGTGTATGCACCAAATATTCTTTATCCATTCATTAGAGGAAGGCACTAGGTTGTTTCCTTTTCTTGGCTATAGTGAATAGGGCTGCAATATATAAGGGAGTGCAGACATCTTTTTGACAAACTAATTTCTTTTTTTAAAAAAAATTGTGCTGTTTAGATATAAATGACATTTAAGTGTATTTTGACATATTATACATACATGGAGCATAACTTCCCATTCTTCTGGTTGACATGATGTGGAGTTACACTGGTCATGTATTCATATATGAATGTAGGAAAGTTCTGTCCAGTTCATTCTACTGTCTTTCCTGTTCCCATCCCCACCCTCTTTCCTCATTCCCCTTTGTCTAATCCAATGAACTTCTATTTTCCCCTCCTACCCTCTCCTTGTTGGATGTTAGTATACACATATCACATAGAACATTTATCCTTTGTTTTTTTTTTTGGGGGGGGGGATTGGCTTATTTCACTTAGCATGATAGTCTCCAGTTCCATCCATTTACCAGCAAATGTCATAATTTCATGCTTCTTTATGGCTCAGTAATATTCCACTGTGTATACATACCACATTTTCTTTTCCACTAATCTGTCGAAGGACACCTAGGTTGGTTCCATCACTTAGCTATTGTGAATTGAGCTGCTCTAAACTTCGATGTGGCCATGTCTCTATAGTATGCTGACTTTAAGTCCTTTGGGTGTATGCTGAGGAGTGGGATAACTAGGTCAAACAGTAGTTCTTTTCCAAGTTTTTTAAGGACTCTCCATACCGCTTTCCTGATTGGTTGCACTAATTTTTAGTCCCACCAGCAATATATGAGTGTATCTTTCCCCCCACATCTTTACCAACATTTATTGTTACTTGTATGTTTAATAATTGCCATTCTGACTGGAGTGAGATGGAAACTCAGTGTAATTTCAATTTCCATTTCTTTAATTGCTGGAGATGTTGAATCTTTTTCATATATTTGTTGACCATTCATATTTCTTCTTCTGTGAAGTGCCTGTTCACTTCCTTTGCCCATTTATTAATTGGGTTATTTGATTTTTTTTAATTCTTTGTGTATCCTGGAGATTAATGCTCTATGTGAGGTGCAGGTGGTAAAGATTTTATCCTATTCTGTAGGTTCTCTCTTCAAGTTGTTGATTATTTCCTTTGCTTGGTACCATCCCATTTATTGACTCTTGATTTTACCCCTTGTGCTTTAGGAGTGTTATTGAGGAAGTCAATTCCTAAGATGACATAATGGAGAGTTGGGCCTACATTTTCTTCTCATAGGTACAGTGTCTCTGGTCTAATGCCTAGGTCCTTGATTCACTAAGAGGTAACTTTTGTGCACAGTGAGAGATAGGTGTTCAATTTCATTCTGCTACATACAGATTTTCAGATTCCCCAGCACCATTTGTTGAAGACATTAACTTTTCTCCAACATATGTTTATGGTGCCTTTGTGTAGCATGAGGTAACTGTATTTATGTTGGTTTGTCTCCATGTCTTCTTTTTCTGTTCCACTGGTCTTCATGTCTGTTTTGGTGCCAATACCATGCTGTTTTGTCACTATAACTCTTTAGTATTATTTAGGTTTGTTATTGTGATGCCTCTTGTTTAACTTTTATCACTGAGGATTACTTTGTCTATTCTGGGCATCTTATTTTTCCAAATGAATTTTATGACTATTTTTTTATTTTCTATGAAGAATATCATTGGAATTTTAATAGAAATTGCATTAAGTTTGTGTATCACTTTTGGTAGTATAGCCATTTTGACAATATTAATTCTGCCTACCCATAAATTTGGGATATTTTTCTATCTTCTAAAGTCTTTTTCAATTTCTTTTTTTAGTGTTCTGTAGTTTTATCATAGAGTTCTTCACCTCTTTTTTTATATTGATTTCCAAGTATTTTATTTTTGTTTTTTGGGAGGAGGTATTGTGAAAGGAATAGTTTTCCTAATTTCTCTTTCAGCTAATTCATTGTTGATGTATAGAAAAGCAATTCATTGGTAGGTGTTAATTTTATGTCCTGCTACTTTCCTGAATTTTTTTTTTTTTTTTTTTGAATCATGGAAGACTAATTCCTTTTCTTTTCTTTTTCCTTTCTTTTTTCTTTCTCTCTCTCTCTCTCTCTCTCTCTCTCTCTCTCTCTCTTTTGGAAAAATACCCAGGAATGAGCATTGGAGAATCATATGGCAGTTCTATTCTTACTGTTTCCCGTGATGAATATATCGATGTGTATTCCCATCTGCATGGTACAAAGGTTTCCTTTTTTCCACATTTGTCAATAAATTTATGGTTTAGGATACTTTCTTAATAACTTTCCATTACACAAGTTTCCCTATATATGTGCTAAGAATTCCAGATGAATTCAGCAAAGTAGCTGGATATAAAATCAATACCCATAAATAAAAGGCATTTCTGTACATCAATGACAAATCATCAGAAAGAGAAACTAGGAAATCCACCCCATTTACTATAGGCTCTAAAATATATATAATATTTGGGCATCAACTTAACAAAAGAAGTGAAAGACCTCTACAATGAAAACTACAATATGCTAAAGAAAGAAATTAATGAGGATATGAGAAAATGGAAAGATCTACTTTGTTCATGGATAGGTAGAATTAATATTGTCAAAATGACCATTCTCCCAAAAGCTCTATACAGATTCAATGCAATACCAAACAAAATCTCAATATCATTCCTCATAGAAATAGAAAAAGCAATCATAAAAATAATCTGGAAAAATAAGAGACCCAGAATAGCCAAAGCAATTCTTAGCAAGAAGAGTACAGCTGGTGGCATTACTATTCCAGTTCTCAATAACTAAGACTGCTAGAATTAAAATACAAAATAAGCACTCATTTGTGTTAACACACATTACAAGTGCAAGTATATCAATGTAATATACCAGCATTAAAAATTACATGATTGCTTTAATTTTGTTTTGTGGTTTTTAAAACAAATTTATTGATATATTTTTCACATACAAAATACTGAATGTATTCAATGTTTACAATTATTATTTTATTATTATGGTATGGGGAATTGAAAACATAGTTACTTTAACACTGAACCACATCCTTGGTCCTTTTTATTTTAATTTGAAACAAATTCTCACTAAATTACTTAAAGACTTGCTAAATTGCTGAGGCTGGACCAATTTAAAAATACTTCTGACTCAGCTTCTCAAGAAGTTAGGATTACAGGCACATGACCCAGCTCTGAGCTAATAAGTACAAGTGATATGCTTGGATGCATGCAAACATCCTAATTACCAAAAACAAAATGGAGGTAATAGCTTTTGTTCTTAAAACATACCCCTCTGGCATATATAGTCAAATTACTGTGTTTTAAAGTCTCTTTTAATAATTTTTCTCTTTATACCACCAAATGCAAACAGTTTTATTTGTTTCTTATTTTATTGTTATATATTTCTGTCAATGAATATAATTATTACTAAAGTAAATATAATTTTTTAAATCCATTTCCAATTGTACACCTGTAAAATGTTACATAGTCAAAGAAGTCTGGCTTCTGGTTTTGACCTGCCATCTATTTATTTCTTCTTCTCAGGGTCAACTTTTCTTCCCTACCCTTTAATGTTTAAATTATTATTCACTCTGTTTCTGTTGTTGTTTCTACTATAAACAGTTCATTCTATTCCTGGTATCTCAGAAGGTTCATATTCATGTTCCTGTTGTTGCTTTCTTACTAAATAGCATTCTACAGCACCTTTAATCCTCCACTTTTTTTGGTTATAATTTGTTGGTTTCTTATTATTAATAAAAATGAAATTGGTTACTGTTTTAGTCAGCCTTTTTGTCACTATGAACAAAAGACCTATCAAGAACAATTTTTGAAGAGGAAATTTTATTTGACACTCGTGGTTTCAAAGGTCTCAGTTCATAGACAAACTGACTTCATTGCTTTGGACCTGAGGTATGGCAGAACCCCATGGAATAAGGTTATGGGGGTAAAAAGCAGCTCAGGACAGGGCAGTTAGGAAGTGGGCCGAGACCTCTGCTCACTCTAGTGAGCATACATTAAAGAAATGACAAAACATACATTAAAGAAATGCCTCAGTAACCTACTTCCTACAGCTTGCCCTACCTGCCTACAGTTACCACCCAATCAATCCATATCTATGGGTTAAGTCATTGATAAAGCTACACCTCTTAATCCATTTTTTCTCTGAACATTCTTGCATTGTCTCACCCATGAGCATTTGAGGGACATTTCATATGCAAACCATAAAATTCCATCCTTGCTGCCCAAAAGCTTGTGCCCCTCTCACAAACACAGTCCCAGCATTACTCGAAATTTCAAGTCCACAGTCTCATCTGAGACTCAAGGCAAACTTGGCATGAACTGAGTTAAAAGCACAAATATCCCATATATAACGGCATCTGGTAAGTATTTTCATTCCAAAAGGAAGAAATAGGGAAATGAAAAGAAGGTATGGGACAAAAGCAAGACCCAAAGCCAGCTGGGGAACCTGCCATCCTGATGTTTTCTCCAAAGAACTTGCAGAGTTCTGCCAGTATGTCCTTGCTGGTTCCAGCCAATGGACCACTCTTTTGATTTATTTCTGCTCAATTCATGAAACTTTCTTCCATGGACATCCTACATTACTGACCTTTCAATCTGAAGGATTGCTACTGCAGTTTCATATTTGTTATCACATATTTATGCATCACCCTCTCAGAGGTAATCTGAGGAACTTCAACATTGCTACACTTTGGCTGGTCTTTTAGGCCTTTCCTTGAAATCTCAGTGGAAACTTACATTACCCTCTAACTCCAGCATCTAGCATTCCTGTAGAACCAGCACCACGTGGTTGGCACCAAAGTCTGCCACCATCTTGAACAGTATCCAAACCTCCTGGGACCATGACTGCAGCAAGCTTTTAAGTGCCAGGGTGGCTGAGCATAGTGAAATACTTCCTAAGCCCCACTATACAAGAATGGTGCCCCATGGCCTCATCACAATGGAATTTTTACTTTTGCACCCTTGAGCCTGAGATGGGTGTGGTCTTGCCAATTCTTGAGATGCCCTTTAAGCCAGATTTCCTATTGTATCTGAGCAAATTAATTAGCATTTTTCTAGTGGCTATAATGTCTTTAACAATCACAACTCCCTTAGCCTTAGTTTTACTGGTAATTTTATGGCCAAACTGTAATTTTTCAAATCTTTCTGCTTTTGTTTTCTGCTCCTGACTATCACAGTAAACATGGCTAAAAGTTGTCACCAATATTCATGTCACTTCCTGAATGCTTTAAAGATGATGGACTAACTAACCTGTCTATAAATTTCTTCTGCCAGAATAGTCCATCGACTTTAAGCCTCAACAATTCTCAGGACATGGACAAAATGTAAAGAATTTCTTTGCCAGAATGTAACATGAATTACCTCTAATCCAATTTCCAATAGAGTTCTACTTGTCCTCTGAAATCTCCTGAGCCCAGTCTTTATTTTCCACAGTCCTATCAGCATTCTGGTCTTCTGAACTTCCACCATGATCACCCATTAAGCTCAACATACAATGTTTTAATGCTTACCAGCTTACATTTCTAAACTTTTCAAAATTCCTCCCCATGCAAACCAACTCCAAAGGCTTCTGAACCACATGATCAGGTTTGTCACATAAATAACGTCATTTCTCAATACTAATTTCTGTTTTAGTCAACTTTTTCACCACTGTGACCAAAAGACTTATTAAGAACAATTTTAGAGGAGAAAAAAATTATTTGGTGTTCATGGTGTCAACAGACTTAGTCCATACATGGCAAACTCCATTGCTTTGGACCCCAAGATGAGGCAGAACACCATGGTAAAAGAGTGTGGAGGAAAAAAGCAGCTTTTGACATTCAAGAAACAGAGATAGCTCTGCTCACCAAGAACAAAATATACCCAAAAGGATGGTCCCACTAACCTACCACCTCCAGCCACACCCTATCTGCCTACAGTTAACACCCAGTTAATCCATATCAGTGGATTAAATCATTGATGAAGTTATACCTCTCATAACCTAATCGTTTTTCCTCTAAACATTCTTGCATTGTCTCACACATGAGCTTTTGGAAAACATCTTATATCTAAACCACAAGGGTTACCAAATTCTTCTTCCTATTCTCCTCTTCTCCTGCCTCTGATCTGAAGCAACTCAGTTTAATTAATGGTTAATAACTCCATGGTCATCAGCAAGCATATTTCATTTGCTTTTGTATTTAGAGTATGATAATGTCATTCACATTTGGTTTATCCTCAATTTTAAATCAATTTTATTCCATAAATATTCTACAATTTCTTTCCTTCATTCCTAGAAATCATAAGCTTTGAATATTTTAAAATATTATTTCCTGAGCATACCATATGTTCAACTTTGAATCATTTTTATTGAATATATTATCTAATTTTCGCTTCATACTTTAATGAAATAATTAAATAAATGGGTTATAATTTAATATTTCACCCCTTTTTTATTTTTCAACTTCCAAAGATTTTTGGAATTAGTTGTAGAATCTAGAGTTTGATTATTGGTATCAATATGTTAAGGCAGAAGGGCTCCAAATCATATCAAAATAAAAATCACAGCATATGGGATCTGAGCAATTGTCTAGCTATATGAAAGATGAAAATTCTGGAAATTTAAATGTTTGATAGATTCAAGTAGTTATTTAATCATTTCTCAGCTCCTAGGCTTAATTTTTTAACTGCACTACAGATAAAAATAAAATCATGGATGAATTATCTACTTATGAATAATTTTACATTAGCCAATAACAAAAAATTATTACAAAATTTTTATATCAATTCAATTTTACTTACATAAGACTATGATCTCTAATATTTGTTTGAATGCTTACATATAGATGTATTTTATTTTAGTCTTTGCACAGAGAGCATTTAATTTACTCATTTAACAATGTTTTGAGCATTTTGATATAATAGGCATTATATCTAAAAGATAAAACAAAACAACTCAAATTGAAATTATCCTTGAGTTTAAAGCAAAGTGTGTGTAATCAATGGATTACAATTACAATATGCTTTAGAAAACAGAATTTTCCATAACTAAAGCTATATTCTTTATAATTCTGATAAAAGTAAGAATAATACATGACATTCTTAAACTTGATAATGGACTGATCAAAATGAAAGTGGATTACCAATTTTCTACTTTGGAAATAAAAGGTGTTCAATACAAATACATCTGTATTTGAAAGATGTATATTTCTTCTCTTTCACCACATACATCATTTTACCATGATTGTTACCCATAAGCAGAGAGGCAGACTTTGAAACTTAAACTTTGAGAAATTTTAGTGATATCATATACTCATTTGTCAGTTACATGAGAAAATGCATTTGTATAAAGTCTTTATTGGGCACCCCTTACATACCAGTCACTCTTATAGGTGTTGCATTAAAACAATAAGCCTCCACTCTACAAACCTCTTGATACCCCACAGTCTAGTAGAAGATACTTGTGAACAAGCATTTGTAATGTGGAGAAGAATATGATAAGTGGATTTGTCTCATAGAAGATCAGATTTTACAGCAATCACGACTATGAGAAGTAAGACTCAAGGCACTTGACTAGGTTTAACTGTTCTTATAATTTGGTTTTATGGCATATAAGCTACTCATATAACATATAGGTTCACCACTACTTGGTAATTTCTCATCCATGGGAAAAATACTGTATATACAAGGAGAAAAATATTATCTCTTACTTCACCTTTAATATTATTGTATCTCTGACCAACAAATTAAATATGTCATGAAGCCATTGATGTAAATATCTTAATGCAAACCTTACTCTAGCAATCCAAATCCATAAAACAATTTTCAGATAATTCAAAACTTCTGCAAATGTATTTTAATATCACTTATATTCATGATAAATTCCAAATTATATATTTATTCAAAATATGAAAATATTTAGATAGTAGAAAATCTGTGTTTGCTTGTTTGTTACTAGGGATTGAACTCAGAGAGGCGCTTGACCACTGAGCCATGTCCCTAGCCCTATTTTGTATTTTATTTACAGACAGAGTCTTATTGAGTTGCTTAGCACCTTGCTTTTCCTGAGGTTGGCTTTGAACTAGTGATCTTCCTGCCTCAGCTTCCTGAGCCACTGGGATTATAGGTGTGTGCCACCACACCTGGCTCAGATAGTAAAAGATCTTTGTAAAAGAAGACATGATATATGTGTACTTATTTTTTTCTCATTGTTGTGGGTTGAACCCAAGGCCTCATGCACTTTTCCTCTGAGTCACTTACCCAGACCCATACATTTTAAACATTTTAATGTGCTCATGTAGTGTCATATGGTGCTCTTCACAATTTTATCAAATTGCAAAGAGAAGTATGAACTAATGTTTCCTCTTTACAAAACTCACTGAGTACCATTTCAAAACTCTGGTTAAGAATTTCAACATTCAAGTCTGTATTTGTTAAAGTCATTTTTGTGGCCAGTTAAATCTATTTAGGATGCTAAAGAAAGGCCATAGATTTCTACTTAAAAATTTTGATAATTATAATTAGGTGAATTAATTTATATCCTTGTATTTATATCATATCAAAGCATTTGTGTAATTTTATGAGGCTAGTAACCATGTAAATTGTCTAATATATAGTTTAGAAACTATCTTATTTTGTATGTACATAAGGACTAATGAAGTAATAAAATAACAAGTATAGAGGGGATCTGATGTTCAATCCAGTAATTATTTTCATGAGATCTTAGAGGTAATAGTTCACAATTAATATAGCTTTGTGCATTACTTACTTCAGGGTCAACTTACAGTAAGAGAAAAAGAAAAGGGGTGAATATAGTGTCAGTTTAATGATTTAATGATGTTACAGTTGAATCAAGCACCAAATATTTCTATAATTACATTTCCTCTGCTTCATAACATGCTTACCAGTACATACATTTGAAATACATATATGAATGTTCTAAGATTTTATAGAAGCTGTAGCTTCACGTCAGGATACAAGGTGGTGCTGTTTCATTTTACAAACAAAACTCGTGCTACAAAAAATAAGCACTGCTAAAATGAGGACATCATATCTTATAAAGAGAGCAAGAATACAGAAGAAGCCAATTCCATACCTCTACATGCCAGTTATGATTTTGTTTAATGGAAAAATAGATAAGTTATATCTATATACATGGCACAATGTAAATACAGAGGCAATAACAATATTCAACCAAGGATGAAATGTTCATTTTTTTTGTAGTTTACAGGGCTCTGTGGTCTGCAGTATTGGTAAAGGCTGCAAAGGCCTTGGTCTTAAGGAAATAAAAACATGTGCTTTGTGAAAAATACCTGAAAGAAAGGATTATTTCCAGTTCTTTTTGGATTCCTGTACTAAGATCTATTCTACTAGTTTTGTAAATGAAAATCCAAATGTGTCTTTTAATTCTAAGTCTACTGATCTGGAATATTAATGAAGACCAAAATTCCACTGTGGTGTACTTATTCAAATGCTGAGCAGTATTGCCTGCTAACTCTGTATTTAAGTGCTACAAAAATAAACCCATTTTCCTATTATCTTTCTGCATGCTTATAGAATTTGGTGTCCAATTTCAATGAAATTTTGCCTATGTGGATAATGTCACATTCAATAACCTTTATGGACCCGTTTTTAAATATAGTTTAAAGACATGCTCAATGCTAACATTTTTCACAGTATTTGTGAAGTGTTTTCACAGTATTTGTGAAAAGGTTGTAGTTTTCTAAAACAAATTGACAAGGCATTATTTTTTTCAAATTCTGGGATTTCTAAAAAAATCACAAACTTTTAAAAATGTTTGTTTATTGAAAATTGGCAACAGAGAAATTTGGTTGTTTTATATATGTTGGTATCATTGGCAGATCTTTTGCAAAAAATGATTTACATATGTACCAATTTTTTCAGGTGTTTTGTTGTATCTTAGTCTATTCATCTAATATGTTTGGCTAGTAAAAAGAAAAAAAACAAATTAACTCTAAGCTCTGCTAAGATGCTGTGAAATATATCATTTTCATACTTAGTCTTTACATTCTCACATCAGTTATTTAAATATTATTTTAAAAAACTGTATTAATGCTTACTTTTCTTTTTAATACTTTTCTAAAAGCTAATTTGTATTTTTAAATAATTGGGAAGAAATAACTCTACAATTCATTTTTTATGGCTTAAAATAAACTTATTTAAATAATGGTTTATATTTGGCTTTACTGACAGTCTATATAGTAGACTCATTTATTGATGATATTGTATTACATGGTGCTATTTATTCTGTGGAATACAGACATATTAATATAATCTGGCAAAGAAGTATATGCCTGGACAACTTAAGTGAACAAAGATAAAGAAGGCAAGGTTGTTCATTTAGCAAAAACAGCTCAGCCATAAACATGTTTAATAGATAGTAATTTGGCTGTATCTGCAGTAAGGAGATCACATAACCTCTGATTTTTCCCTCTTATCCCTAAAACTCAATGTCTAGACACTGTGGCATGAATGTTAGAGAGCTGTTCTGTTTGAAATGCATCTATTATCTTAGAAGGCACTGTGTGCTCTAATATAAATTACATCTGTGAATTTCATAAAAGCCTGAACTTGAAAAATACTTACGCAGCTTGCTATTGTGTAGCCCTGGGAAAACAAACCTCTATGTGATTCTGTTCTTTATATATCACGATACATGACTAAATCAGTCAGGGTCACTCCAGGTAAACTGGGATGGCACGAAATAATGAAACACAGACAGAGAAAATGCCTTTTTCTTTGGGTTCTGTGATGGGCCCTCTGACCCAGCTTCCACACAGGGGGCAAGGCAGGCAAGAAAGAGAGGGGAGTATGCCTTGAACCTTGGTTTTATTGGGGGAGGCTGTTCTAAAGAACATTCCATCCATGTAAGTCAGAGGGGGTAATATTACAAGGGGCAGCCCACTACCATTGGGTAACACCCACTTCCAGAGCTGTTCTCTTTTGCTGAGCAGAGATGGGGATTAACCTGCCTCCAGGTCAGGGAAACCATTCTCCACATTTTCATCACTCAAAGCTAGGGGGCGCTCAGCTCCTGTGTGGCAGCTCCTGACACTTAAATGTAAGTAATACTTTTCTTATAGTTACATAAATGATTATATGATTTATATCTAGTGATTAGCCAATAACAAATGCCCAATAATTATGTAATTGTTCTAGCTTCTGTTTTCCAGGAAAGGGACTATTTTTGAACATATTTTTGAATCATTTCAAAATATTTATTATTGTTTACTTATTTGTTTCCTGTCAATATATATGAGAGAGGAAAATGATTAAAAATTAAATGCATTTCTTCTAAAAAGAACAGTATAGAGAGGAAGGGGAAACGGAGGGACAACTTTACAGTGGAAAACCTGACAAACATTCCCTCAGCCAGATGACCTAGGTTAACATCAACAATGGAGGTTCACTTTGATAGTATGATTATTTGACATAATGCTATGAGAAACTGACATCAGTGGTATTCCCCTGTAAGGCATTACCCAAGTCTAATCAGGAGACATAGAGACACAGCTGTTAAGGGATAGCCTACAACATATTTAACCACTACTCCTCAATACTCCCAAACTCATCAAATACAAAGAAAGCCTGAGAAAATGTCACAGCCAAGAGAGCCATAGGAGGCCTGATGACTCATGCATTGCCTTATCCTAGAAGGATCTTAGAGCACAAAAATATTAACTAGTGTGCCAACTTTAATCCTAACATTAATATAGTGTCCTTAGCTATGAAAGAAGGAACCAGGAATCACATCTTGAGTTATTAGGGATGTATGTCATAACTAGGCAATGATCTGTTCCGTAGACAAGTGGCAGCTCGTATAGTATGTGCGATAATATTTCTTGCCTTAGAATTTATATTTCTCCCCTGTGTTTAATCATAGAAAATAGTTAAACAGTAAAATAGAGAAAAGCATAATTACTCTTGATATATCTGTTACCTAGATCTCTCCATTATTACTATTTCCAGGATTTGCTCCATTTTCTTCTGAAGGAGTTACATGAAAATAGACAATATTTTATTTTTGTCATGCTTTGGGTTCTTTCATTTCGTTTTTAGATATTATTTCACCTAAATTTTTGTATGCATTTTTTAAAAATTTTAATTTATTGTTATTCTAATTTGTTATACATGCTTGCAGAGTGCAATTCATTTCATATTACATATAAAGTGCACAATTTTTCAAGTCACTGGTTTTACATAAAGTATTTGCGCAACAATTGTGTCTTCATACATGTACTTAGGGTAATGATGTCTAACTCATTCTAACATTATTCCTATCCCCTTGCCCCCTCCCCCTCCCCCTCTCTTTTTGTTCTATTTAAAGTTTCTTCATTCCTCTTAGCCCCTCTCCCTTGCTAAGTGAAGTTAGCCAATCCCAAAAAACCAAAGGTCAATGATCTCTTTGTTATGGAGATACTGACTTAGTATGCATTTTTAAACATAGAGAGGTTGTTTGCATAACTACAATTATCTACAAACAAATCGCATAATTTCTTTCTAATGCCATCTGATTTTTCAGTCCTTTCTCCAATATCTCTGAATATTGCCAAAAGATATCTTGCAGATGGGTTTGCTAAAACAACATCTAATTAAGAACCCCATTTATCTATCTGTCTATCTATCTATCTATCTATCTATCTGTCTATTTGGAGTATCTCATACGAGTATTTTACTCTAGAGCAGTCTTCTTATTATTTTTCCAAGAAATTTTGAAAAGATTGAGCTCTGAAACACACTAACTTCTGGTTTGTCTGTGTCCCCAAGATATCCTTTAGCTTGTTCCTTCATCACTTTTATTACCTGTTCTAGAGGTTATATATCAAGACTGATCAGAGTCAATGATACTGAACAATAGAACTTCTGTGGCAAGGGTTTGTCTGTCTTACTGAATCACACCAAGGAGTACATAGGGTCCATTTTCCTACTACTAGTGATGTTGGGATTATTCCCTAGGATTGCATGGTGACAGATGGTGCTAGTGTAAGGTGTATGTGTGTGTGTGCATTTATAATTTTGCTCCTTTGGCTTTTTAAGTCCTACCATGATTTTTAATTTTATATGCATTTGGGCATTTATTTCAATAATTTTTTGTGTGTATTCACACATACTCATTACAAACAAACAATGCAGAAATTATCAATAAAATTGTGGAAGAGAAAATTGGCACATATCCAAGGAAACAAATTTTCCTGGGCCTCATGTTTTTCTCAGACCCACTTCAAATATTCTCAATTTACTGTGTCTAAAAGTATAAACAGTTTGCTCATGATGAGTTGATTTGAACTTTGAACAAAGTCTTTAACTTGCAATGAAATAGAATAAAATGGAGAGTGAAAAACTTAGGAACTGGCCTCTATTCTTCAGTGGGGCTGAAAATTTGCATTTTTATTGAGCTTATACAGAGTGACACTGGGATCTGTGGACAACCAATAAGAACTTCTTTTCTGTCTTGTATAAGCAAGAGTTCTCCAGAGAAAAATATTAATAGAACATATCCAGATATACAGAAAGAGACTTGCTAATAGAGATTGGCTTACATTACTTTGAAGATGGAGAAGCCCTTTGCCCTCTGTTAGCTGAAGCCCAGGTATTCCTGGTGTAGTTCTAGTTCAAACTTGAAAACCAGAGAACCAAGAGCACTAATTTACAAGGCAAGAAATGATGAATGTTCCAGATCAAGCATAGTGAGCAAATTTTCCTTTCTCTTGCCCTTTTCTTCTATTTGGGACCTCAGTGGATTGGCTGATTCCTAACCATAGTGATTTTATGCAATTTTATTTACTGTCTGTTGATTCAAATTCTCATCTATTCCAGAGACATTCTCCCAGACACACCCAGAAATAAGATTTACAAACTATCTGGGCATCCCTTTACCCAATCAAATTGCTGCATTAA
Source organism: Tamias sibiricus (assembly GCA_025594165.1). Classification (NCBI taxonomy): domain Eukaryota; kingdom Metazoa; phylum Chordata; class Mammalia; order Rodentia; family Sciuridae; genus Tamias; species Tamias sibiricus. The sequence goes on along the minus strand of CM046666.1, from coordinate 81,422,234 downwards.
AATTAACCATTACCCTTCAGTAGCACTCACAGCTTCCAATGCCTATGTGAGAGGATGGAATGTGCATTTTGGTTGTCAACTGTCTCCCATTTCCCTAAGTCTACTCAATTTAAAGAGGTGGATGGGAGTTTAAAAGTATGTGCATATAGCTATTCCTTGTAATTACACAGAAGAAAAAGTGTGAGAATCTAAGTTACATTCAAAGCAGTTCTCTCACCCGAAAGACAGCAGTTGGCCATCATTATTACATCATCTAGAAACAGCCATCATTAGTAGCACTAGATGATGCCATTATATGTACTTCCCATTCCATGCCAAAGCATGAATTAATTAAAGAAAGATTAAAAAACATGTTATTTTATTAACATGAGGTGACAATACATAAGTTCTATCAATAAGCACAAAATTAAATTTTATCTGAAATAAATAGAAGAAAATTATGAAAAACTGAAAGATCTGAGGGACTTCAGACAAATGTTTTCTCATCATGTGATATGTTATTTGTTAAGAATGAGGGTTCTTGAAACAGTAATGAGGTTGAGTCATTATGTGCTTTTTAAAATACTACATGTTTCAGCTTTTTATGCTATTAATTTACTCTGGCTATAAATGATGAAGCAATTTGCTGCAGGATAGGACATATTAATAGTCCTGTTAATGTGACTGCCTGAGACATCTAGGTAACTGATCCTTGTTCTTGTTCCAGCCCTCATTTAAAGAATGTACTTACATCAGTCTGTGTAAGTCTGGGGAGGGTGATAAATGGTGTCTTTGTTGATACTGGGTACATAGTAACTCACCTTGTTATTATATTTTATATTATGTAAACTCTAAAATTGATCAGGAGCACTTAGTATAGAAGAGATGGACTTAATATTTTCATTTCCTAAACTATTTTTTAAAAATTATTATCACATAATAATTGTACATATTTACAGAGTGCTATGTGATTTTTCAATACATGTATACAATGTGAACTGATCAAATCAGGTTGACTGATGTTTCTATCTCTTCATCATCACATCATGATTGGGGCCAAGCCCTCAAATTGTTCTCTCCTAACTGTACTTTAGATTCTTCTTACAACAATATCTTCATTGCTGATTTTATATGTTGCTTCATTTTTATTCATTGATTGACTTTGTCTAACATTCAGGATTCTTTTTGCATAAAGGGATTTTAGGACCTGCATTACCTGAATAATTTTATATTCAATAAAATCTTTCTCTTGACTTCGAAACTAATATGTTGGCCAGTATACAAGTAGTCTTGGTTCTTTCTTATCTCTCTCTAAACTTGGTACACATTGATTTATTATCATATGATATTGAGTGTTATGAAGTATGTCCTCAGGTAAGCCTTACTTTTTTCTTGGAAGGGTTTTTATTAATCTTCTAGGATGACTAAAAATCCTTTCTTTGTCCTGAATACTTAATAATATAGTTAGGATATGACTCATTGTTAGTGCATTATTCCAAGCTTTTCCTGGAAAATGATATGCCACCAAGTCTACAGATGCCTTCTTTCTTCAATTCAAAACAATTTTTCTTAAACTGCATTACTAAATAACTTCTCATTATATCTACTGAGTTTTCTACTTTAAGGATATAAATCTTCCTGATGTTGTATTGTCTGAATTGTATGACTCTTAACTTCTAACTGCTATAATTTGTTTGTGTTTATTGTGATTATCTTAAGACATATCTCTATCAGAATTCTTTCTTTTTTTTTCTATACTGTTAATTTATTAGCTCTCCTTTTATTCATCTATATCCTCAACTCTGTAATTTTTTATCTCATTCAGTTTTTTTTAACTTTTAGTTTATGATGTCTTATTTTACTGATTTTTGTTCTTATTGATTGTTCTATTACTAAAAGCTCTATTGGAAATTTCCCATTTGAGTTGATTAGAGTGTTCTATTTCATTCAGTAACAATAAACACTCAAAATATAATTGCTCAAACTAGATAAAAGTACATTTTCCTCTGATATGATATCTCAAATTTGGTGTCTCAGTTTGATGGTTTCCTCTTATAAAGATATTTAAGGATTTAAATTAATTATAACTCTGGATCTTCAACATAAAGTTTTCAATTTCGTTTGAGTTTATGACCCCTTTGTTAGACAAAAGGAAAAAATTACATATATTTAGGGATCAAGATGTCCCCTTAAGAAAGTGAGAAATAGATTCTATATGTAAATTCTATGCTTAATCAATTGACAGGGCCAAAGTGCAAGATCAATGTAGTCCTTAACTGGACTTATATATATGAAGAGCATTTAGATTTTGTTGGATCATGGTAGTTTCAATCATACCTTCTGTTACTTGGTTTGCATTTTTTCTAGACTGAATAATCATTCAAATTTTTAAAATTCTGCAATATATTTACATATTTCATTTGCCATTACTTTTCCTTTGGATGATTCTTAGAGAATTTTGCCTAAATATTTTCTTGTATTGACAGCCTTTGTTTCCATAAATTATTTAATTAAGTTTATTATACATATACATGTGAATTATTTTCATCTTTAGTTTTTGAGTATATGACATCAGGTTATTCTTTTTTCCTATTTTGGTAACTGCAAATGTTTGGTTAACTTTTTATTACATTTGTGTTTCATTGAGTTGTCAAGGATGGACAGTGCTTATTAGGCTTTGATAAACAATCATTGTCTTTACTAGAGTATCATGTAACTAATTTAGTGTGTGTGTGCATGTGTGTGTGTGTGTGTGTGTGTGTGTGTGTGTGTTTTAATAGACTTGAGAGTAGGTATGGTCAACTCATTTGCCATTGAAGTATAAGCAACATTTAGAAGGTGTCTGAACAGCAGACTCTGAAATCATTATTGAATATCTCAATCAGTGAATGACATGAGTGGTCATGAACTAAACATGAAAGTCCTTGTTTGGTGTTTTTCTTCAAGGGAATTTTGTGTCCACACCTTAAGTGAAATATATCTGACATTCTACTTCCAAGAGCTTATGTAGAAAAGTTTTCTGCCCAGTTGTAGGAAAGTTCTATGGCCTTCCAGCGGAAAAGCAACACATTGTAGGTGAATTTTACTTCCCATTCTGGAGAACCATCTGGAAATAACTCCTTGATCCTATGGTAATTAATGTTTTTCTGGAAATGTGGATAAGGAAACTTTAAAGGGAAACATTTTCTATGTGTCTTATGACTTTGTTTAACTTGTAAAAACAAGCAAAGTTTGTAATTATTATAGTAAATAACTAAATCATGACTAATTATAAATATAATTGTTCATAAAATGGATAAAATTTAACCTTATTTGTTTTAAAATTTGTATACCAAGTGTTTATAAGTGTGACATTATCATCAAATATCAAATGCTAATAATTTTTTAAAAATATCACTGACATTCACAAGGATCAAAATGAAAGGAGACATTTTTAAAAAATAATTTCTATGTGTAGAGAGGAAACATGACATCTCTAGTTGATTTAGATGGTAAGGTCTCTAAAAAAGGACCACAGATGAAACTGCAGCCTCAGTAATACATACAGCGGCAACTCTGTGTGTCTGGAATCTAAGTCCTGAGCTAGGATTTATGATTGCCATGTGCAGTGTATTCCACATACATTTTTTCCCCCCTATTTGCTCCAGTTTTGTTTTTATAGACTGTCATATACTATATATGAACTAGTTTTTATACTAAAGCCTTTGGCAAATTCACTTCTGTATTTAAGGAATTGCCTGTCTATTTGAGAACTTGGCTTAAAATAACAAAGGGGCAAATGGTAGAAAGATTGCAAAAATATGCATTTGGATTAACAGCCAATGAGCAAAAAATAGACATGTACACATGAGTTGGATTGAGTGTCTAAAATAAGCGAGGTTTAATTACAAGCCATGTAATTCATTAATTTGCATTAAACCATAGGGCTTATGGAGCTTTCTAGTCTGTGAAGCAAGGGGTGTCTCCTGTGATTCCAATGGAGGGAAAGGTCTTCATCCCAGGACAGGATCTACATTTAGAAACCTTCACAGCAACATTATTTGAAACTCATAAAGCTTCCTTTATTGTTTGATTCTTTTACTAATTTTGACTTTTCCAAATGATATTATTTTGGTCCAAATGGTATGCTAACTTGGGTTTACGTTTTCTCTGAGTTCCTTAGATTACAATTATACATATGGGTGATTCCATGATAGCCACAGTTCTGTCACCAGGAAGTTAGTTTTCATGATGATATAATACAAATGGCAAGAATATAGCTGAATATGTGTAAAACTCTATTTGTGATCCACCAACAACCTTATAGATATGCTTGTGTTCTTCCGCACTGGCTCAGAGAGTATACCTGCAAACTGCAGGCTCTTATCTTCTAAAACGAAAGTTACATTGTGTTATTCAGAAGGTCCTCTCACAAAGTTAAAGAATTTGAACTATTTATTTAGCTGGATATTGTTATCATTGAAGGCTTAGCTCCAGTAAGAAAAAAAAGTTACCTAAGGAATACACAGATTATCTACAAAATACATGTTCTGTAATAAACAGCAGTAAGGAAATTAGATTATTGTCACCAAATCTCAATATTCTTATACAAAATGTGATTAAAACTACCATACTGTTTTAAATGATTACACTCATATATAAGTGCTATAGTCAAGAAAACAAATCACTTAAATATTTAAAAGGTGGTCTTTCATCTCAAAAATTGGTGGTGAAACAAGTGATGTAGATTTGAAGAACCATAAAGGAAATGATAGAACAACCTAAAATTTAGTAATAGCAAAATCCACAATCAGCCTTGGCTTGGAGGAATCATGGGTGGTGCTACTAGAGGACAGAGGTTCTCCAAAACTGGAAGCACAATGGACCTGTCAGATGCAATCTGGAAGCAGAGAGAAACCAGTTTAAAACACTACTCAGCAAAGATGAAGGTGAAAATACACTGTTTTTTCTCTTTCCATCATCTTCCAAAATCCCACCAATGTCTCCATTGTGCAATATCTTCTGAAGCCAGCTGACTGTAGGTCATGAGAAATGCACTGTGAATTTGTGAGCTAGTCTCAAAATTAATGGAACAAAGGAATGGGGAACAGATAGAGATCAAGACCAGGACTACCACAATCTCTCACCAAAGATCTTAAAGTCATCTGTCCAGTACTGAGGATATTTTAAAAAGTGTTCATCGAAAACAGTAACTTTAAATTATCATGACTTGGACAATACTCTCTAGGAGTATAGAAGACAGAAAAGTTTTTGTTGCTGGTCAAAAATTAGCATTTACTTAATTGCCAAGATAAATTTTCTAGCAGATTACTGATACTGGTTTATGCTTTTTATTACTTGCATACCATATCAATTTATCTATCTCCCTTCCTATCTTTTATATATATATATATATATATATATATATATATATATATACATATATGTATATATATATACATATACATATCTTTCTATAGATCTATCTCTCTACACTCATATATAAGTAGATCTATCTCTCTCTAAATAAATTTATCCAAATTTATATATCTAGAGAGAGATAGGTAGAAAGATAAATCTATAGTAGATATGAGAAGGAGAATGAATAATTTCAATCAAGAAAGTATATTAGTAAGGAAATTTTGAAAAAATAATACTATATAGCATTTGTTGAGTTTTTTTAATTGATTTGCAAAGGGAAGAATACATTGAATTTTCTGAGTTATGTAAATGGCAAAAATAATTAGATAACCTAATTCTGGATGCATAAATGAAAAATAGCAAAGCCTAGCTCGGCCCACCCACTTTGGAAATGCCATCCCCACTCAGGATGGTGAGGGAACAAGCCCTGGCCTGCAAGCATTCCAGCTAAGCCCACCTGCCAGTAATCCAGCTTGGCCCACATCTCAGTCAGCCCACTTTGGAGATGCCATCTTTGCTCAGGATGGATTGGGGAACAAGCCCTGGCCTGTGAGCATTCCAGCTAGGCCCACCAGCGAGCACTCCAGCTTTGCCCACTTACAAGTGTTCCAGCTCAGCCCACCTGCATGCGTTCCCAGTTCTGCTGACCCACTCCTGAGCCACAGGTAGTCCCTGCCTCTGCCTACAGGTCAGAGAACAGGCCCTGGACCCAGGAACAGGGAATATTACATGGGGATACTAATCTTTCCTTCTCCTACTAACACCCTAATTCCTATGATTACCCTCTCACTAGTCAAATAATCTAATACCTCTGTCTTCTCACATCCTACCTCACAAAAGTTTTAGCCAACCCATAAATGCCCCCTTCTACCATTAGATACTGTGAACCACCACACAAAAATACTGACTAACTAGTAGAAGATAACTTATCTCATCATTTATGGTTAAAGTGTTAAAATAGTAAATATAAAAATAGAAACTAACGGATATATGTCAATAAGTTGGGTACTTTGAATGCTGTAATATTGATCTTTCCCTTAAAAGGCATTGGGTAACCTTTTGGGAAGATATAAGACAATAGGACAGAAACAGTAATACCTCAGACTTACACTGCAAGAGAGGAAAACACATAGATATCATGAAAAAACAAGGGAGGGAAATGCCCCAAACAAACCAAGATACTACAGCAATAGAATCCATAGAAAGCACAGTAGGTAAAATGTCGGAAAAGGAGTTCCGAATATACATAATTAAAATGATTCAGAATTTTAAAAATGACCTAAGTGAGCAGATATAAGCAAAAATTGATCTCTCCAACAAAGAGATAAGAGATCAAATACAGGCAACAATAGATCACACCAACAAAGAGATAAGAGAACAAATACAGGTAGCAAACGATTACTTCAAGAAAGAGATAGAGTCTGAAAAAAAAAAAAAAAAAACAGAAATACTTGAAATGAAAGAAACAATAGGCCATTTAAAAAACTCAATAGATAGTATCACCAATAGATTGGATCACTTGGAAGATAGGACCTCAGACAATGAGGACAAAATATATAATATGGAAAATAAAGCTGACCACACAGTGAAGATGGTAAGAAACCATAAACAAAATATCCAAGAATTATGGGATACCATCAAAGACCAAATGTAAGATTTATTGGAATTGAGGAAGGTGCAGAGAATAAATCCAAAGGAATGCAAAATCTCTTTAATTAAATAATATTAGAAAATTTCCCAAACAAGAAGAATGAATTTGAAAACCAAATACAAGAAGCATATAGGACGCCAAATGTACAAAATTACAACAGATCTACACCAAGGAACATTATAATGAAAATGCCCAGCATACAAAAAATAAGGATAGAATTTTAAAGGCCATAAGAGAGAAAAATCAGATAACATATAAAGGAAAACCAATTTGCATCTCAGCATGTTATTCAACCCAGACCCTCAAAACAAGGAGAGCCTGGAACAACATATGCCAGGCTCTGAAAGATAAGGGATGCCAATCAAAAATCTTATATCCAGCAAAATTAAACCTTAGACTTGAAAAAATTCAAATTACCAATATCTGTGATGAAAAAGGAAACAACATGGCAGACACTACAGAAATACAGAAGATAATTAGAAATTATTTTGAAAATCTATACTCCAACAAAATAGAAAATAATGAAGACATTGACAAATTTCTAGAAACATACAATATGCCCAAACTAAATCAGGATGATATACAAAATTTAAATAGATCAATTTCAAGCAAAGAAATAGCTGACACCATCAAAAACTTACCAACCAAGAAAAGCCCAGGACCAGATGGATACACAGCTGAGTTCTACAAGACCTATAAAGAAGAACTAACAACAATAATTCTCAAACTATTTCATGAAATAGAAAAAGAGGGAACCATTCCAGACTCATTCTATTAGACCAATATCACCATGATTCCAAAACCAGGCAGAGACAAATCAAAGAAAGAAAATTTCAGACCAATATCACTAATGAATACAGTTGCAAAAATTCTCAATAAAATTCTGGCAAATCGCATATAAAATATATCAAAAAAAAATAGTACATCACAAACAAGTGGGGTTCATTCCAGGAATGTAAGATTAATTCAACATAAGGAAATCAATAAATGTAATTCAACACATCAATAGACTCAAAGATAAAAATCATATGATCATCTCAATTGACGCAGAGAAAGGTTTTGACAAGATACAGCACCTCTTCATGTTCAAAATGCTAGAAAAAATAGGGATAACTGGAACATACCTTGATATCATAAAGGCCATCTATGCTAAGCCCAGGCAAACATCATCCTAAATGGAGAAAAATTGAAAGCATTTCCTCTAAAAACTGGAACAAGACAGGGATGCCCTCTTTCAACACTTCTATTTAACATAGTTCTTGAAGCCCTAGCCAGAGCAATTAGACAGATGAAAGAAATTAAAGGGATATGAATAGGAAAAGAAGAACTCAAATTATCACTATTTGCAGACAATATAATTCTATACATAGAAGATCCAAAAAATTCCACCAGAAATCATCTAAATCTAATAAATGAATTCAGCAAAGTAGCTGGATATGAAATCAATACCCATAAATTAAATGCATTTCTGTACATCAGCAACAAATCTTCAGAAAGAGAAACTAGGAAATCCACTTCATTTACTATAGCCTCAAAAAAAAAAAAAATTGGGGAATCAACTTAAAATGAAAGACCTCTACAATGAAACCTATAGCACACTAAAGAAAGAAATTAATGAAGATCTTAGAAGAGGGAAAGATCTACCTTGTTCATGGATAGGTAGAACTAATATTGTCAAAATGACCATTCTCCCAAAAGCCCTATACAGATTCAATGCAATCCCAATCAAAATCCCAATATCATTCCTCATAGAAATAGAAAAAGCAATCATGAAACTCATCTGGAAAAATAAGAGACCCAGAATAGCAAAAGCGATTCTTAGCAAGAAGAATGAAGCAGGTGGCATTACTATTCCAGACCTTAAATTGTACTACAAAGCAATACTAACAAAAACAGCATGGTATTGGCATCAAAATAGACCAGTTGACCAATGGTACAAAATAGAAGACTCAGAGACGAACCCACACACCTACAGGTATCTTATATTAGACAAAGGTGCCAAAAATGTTCACTGGAGAAAAGACAGCCTTTTCAACAAATGTTGTTAGGAAAACTGGAAATCCTCATGTAATAAAATGAAAATAAATCTCTTTCTGTCACCATGCACAAAACTTAAAGTGGATCAAGGACCTAGGAATTAAACCAGAGACCTTGCCCCAATAGACGAAAAAGTAGGCCCAAATCTCCATCAAGTTGGTTTAGGCTCCAACTTCCTCAATAAGACCCCTATAGCACAAGAACTAAAAACAAGAATCAATAAATGGGATGGATTCAAACTAAAAAGCTTCTTCTCAGCAAAAGAAACAATCAGTGAAGTGAATAGAGGACCTACAGAATGGGAGAAAATCTTTACCACAAGCACATCAGATAGAACACTAACCTCAGGATTTATAAAGCTCTTAAAAGCCTTAACACACACACACACACACACACACAAAAAAAAAAAAAAAAAAAAAAAACAAACAATTAATAAATGGGCCAAGGAGTTAACAGACACTTCTCAGAAGATGATATACAATCAACCAATATATGAAAAAATGTTCAACATCTCTAGCAATTAGGGAAATGCAAATCAAAACTACTCTAAGATTTCATCTTAATCCAGTCAGATTGGCAGCTATCAAAAAAAAAAAAAAAAAAAAAAAAAAACAATAAATGCTGGCGAGCATGAGGGGAAAAAGGCATACTCTTATATTGCTGGTGGAACTGCAAATTGGTGAAGCCAATCTGGAAAGTAGTATGGAGATTCCTTGGAAAACTGGGAATGGAGCCACCATTTGACCCAGCTATCCCACTCCTTGGCCTATTCCCAAAGGACTTAAAAACAGCTTACTACAGGGACACAGCCACATCAATGTTTATAGCAGCACAATTCACAATAGCTAAACTGTGGAACCAACCTACATGCCCTTCAGTAGATGAAGGAATAAAGAAAATGTATTATATATACACAATGGAGTATTACTCAGCAATAAAAGAGAATAAAATCATGGCATTTGCAGGTAAATGCATAGAGTTGGAGAAAATAATGCTAAGTGAAGTTAGCCAATCCCAAAAAACCAAAGGTTAATGATCTCTTTGATATGAAGATACTAACTTATAAAGGCAAGAGAGAGGGAATGAGAGGAATGAAAGAGCTTTAAATAGAACAAAGAGGGGGGAGGGGTGGGAGGGGACAAGGGGATAGGAATAATGGCAGACTGAGTTATCCATGATTACCCTAAATACATGTATGAAGACAAAATTGTTGTAAAAATACTTTATATTAAACCAGCAACTTGAAAAATTGTTCTCTTTCTATGTAATATGAAATGAAATGTACTCTGCAAATGTGTATAGCAAATTAGAATTTTTAAAAATGAAGAAAAAAAAACTTTACACCAAAAAACAAACAACCCAATCAATAAATGGGCTAAAGAACTGAACAGATACTTCTTAAAAGATGATATACAATCAATCAATAAATATATGAAAAATGTTCAACATATCTAGCAATTAGAGAAATGCAAATCAAAACTAAGATTTCATCTCATGCTTGTCAGAATAGCAGCTATCAAAAACACAAATAACAATAAATGCTGGTGAGGTTGTGGGGAAAAGGGCACTCTCATATAATCCTATTGGGGTTGCAAATTGGTGCAGCCAATTTGGAAAGCAGTATGGAGATTCCTAGGAAAACCTGGAATGGAACCACCATTTGACCCAGCCATCCCACTCCTCGGTCTATACCCAAAGGACTTAAAAACAGCTTACTACAGGTACAGAGCCACATCAATGTTTATAGCAGCACAATTCACAATTGCTAGATTGTGGAAATAACCCTGATGCCCATCAATAGATGAATGGATAGGGAAACTTTGGTATATATACATAATGGAACACTTCTCAGCACTAAAAGAGAATAAAATCATGGCATTTGCAAGTAAATGGATGGAGTTGGAGAAAATAATGCTAAGTGAAGTCAGCCAATCCCAGAAAACCAAAGGTCGATTGATTCCTTTGCTATGGTGATACTGAATTATAGTGGCAAGGGAGGGGGTATGAGAGGAATGAGGAATGTTAAATAAAACAAAGGGGGGAGGGAGAGGAGGGGGAAAAGGGATAGAAATAGTGGCAGAAGGTGTTGGACATCAATATACTAAGTGCATGTATAAAAGCTCAAATACTGTGAAAATACTGTAAAACCAGTGACTTGGAAAACTGTGTTCTTTATATGTAATATAAAAGGAATTGCACTCTAAAAGCATGTATAACAAATTAGATTAAATTAAAAAACTAGCAATTTTTCTCATTAAGGTGCATGTATATAACCTATAGTTGTAGTGACTTTTATTCATGATCAATTGGGAATTTTGCCTAGAGGACCTTGAATTCATTTCTCTTGTATACAATGATATACATTTTCAAATGTTAATAAACATATGCTTAGAATACAAAAATGCATCTTGGAAATATATCCTTATTAACTAGGAATCTCCTTGCACCCTGTTAATGTAGCATTTTCATTTAAAAATATGAAAATTCTGGGACTGTATTTGAAATGACTAAAATTTATAATGAGGACATAAGTTCAGTCTTGTAAAAATCCAAGGACTTAGCTTCAGAGATAACCTAGGTTAAAAAGATTAGCACAGCAGTATTTTTCTTATTGTGTTAATATGAATCTGAAAAGTTACTTACATATTCCTAGAAATTATGAAGAAAAAATTAGTATTGCATGAAAACTCAGTGTCAGTCAATATAAGAATACATTTTGTGTATGTCTACAAAACCATTTTTGCTTTGACCCATTTTCTACCAGTAATTGGCCAAGATCAGGTAGATCTCAACTGTTTTAAACTGCTTTGGGCAACTATATAGATATGCCCTACTATTGTAATTAGCAGCACTAGTTTGAAGTTTACAGAGAAAAATGTGAAACTAACACTCTAGATGAAAAATTAGGTTAAGTATTTAAAATCATAAATGTTTAGTTAATGTAGAATATAAACTCTGGTGGTAGAATGGAACCCTTTATTAATAAAGACAGAGCTTTTTAAAAATCATAAAATAAACTGTAAGAATCATGGTCTGGGGCTGTGGGTATTGGTCAAAGCACTTGAATCTACAAGGATTTTGAATCAATCCCCAGAATCACACACACAATCATATACATTTAATAATGAAACTATGACTGATTTCCTCCTATAATAGTTGCTTTGGAAATCAAGGTTTTTTTCAAATAGTTTGCAAGTGAACTTTGCAATCCTGTAAATTGGAAGATGATAGTGTAGATCATTATCACTGCTCACTTATTTTTGGTGAATATAACAACATTTATCACCTTCAGAATGACAGAGAACATTGGTAAGTATGTAACTCTTTTAACCTAAGATATAAGCATCTATTATTTTTGATCTTGTCTTTGTTTTCCATCTTGAAAAATATAAATATAGCAGTTGAATTTCTCAATACACTTAGTATTGACTTAATGAAAAGATATCATTCTGTGAGGTGTGCGGAAATTTCTAAAATAATGATCAGTTTAGAGCCTTTAGGTAAATTTTGTATTTTTTAAAATTCCTTCTATTCCCTTTAGAATACACAATTTGGAATAAAATTGCTTATTACAAAGTACCACTAATTATACGCCATCCCAAATGGATTATTTTAAGTTATTGCATCTTTTGGAATGAAATGTTCTCTAATGGGTTTAAAGTTAATATTTGATGAAAACTTGTTAATATTTAATTGGGTTGCTTAATGCAATTGTTTCTACAGAAAATGGGAGTACATCAGGTGATTAACTTGGAATGAATGAAGGGAAAGTGCAAAATGATCTTGCATTTGGTCAAATGCACTTAGCTATTTTTGGGGCTGTAGAATTTTCAATTCACAGATATGATTAATATGAATTTGAATTACTTTGCAATCCTCAAATCCATTTTGAATGTTTTTATTGTATTTTGATTATTTTAAAGATTTCAAAATTTATTGTCAGCATGCATTTTTAAATAGTGAAAAACATTTTCTTATAATCTTACCAATAAAATATAAAAGACCAATGACTTTTATTTTAAGTTATCTTGATTTATTTCATTTATTTATTAATTTGTTGACACTCTCTGTAACTCATTGGAATAGTCCATAAGTTTTAGTGGAAGAATTATGAATTTATCAGAAAAACAGAAGAGAACTATAGATTGTTTTGTGTTGAAAGAGTACAATAATTTAATTTAAACCATTTATGAAGTCCTAAGAGACCATGGAAATTGTAACAGAAGGAGTGTAGTTACATGGTTCAAAGGAGTGATTTTAATATAAAAGAGAGCAAATTTCATTGGATTCTGGCTTGTTTACATTCATGTTCTTTCATAGCATGCTTCATGTTTTTGTTGTTAAAAATAAATAGACACTTTTTTGGGGGGTATCAAAAACAAGCTAAAATAACAAACTTTCTTAGCTGATCTAGTACAAGGAAAAAAATGATGAAATGATAAAACAAGTCTTATGTGTCCTTTTTCTCTTTTTCCTTTTCCTTTTTCTTCTCATCTTTCTTTGCTCTTCTCTTTCTTTTCCTTCCTTCCTTCCATTCCCTTCCCTTCCCCCTCCATCCTCCCTTCCTCCCTCCCTTCCTCTCTTCCTCCCTCCCTCCCTCCCTCTTTCTTTCTATGTTTAGAGTACTTGAAGCTTCTGACTTCTGATTACTTTAGTAATAAATGCTTTACTAATTTCTCTATTGTCTAAGTAAATCAAGTATCAAAATTGAAAGAAGTTTTTGATAATATAAGTAAAATAGTTAAAATAAAAATCAATGAAAGAGTTCTTTTTTTTTTTTTTTTTTTTTTTGAAAGAGTTCTTATTTAAAAGTCCAGATGGAAAATTTACATTTAACTTGTGTAGTGGGTGATATGAGATGAGGAATTTTGCAGAAGTTGGGCAATTTGACTTGGACTGCGTAAACTACTGAGAATAGAAATATTCCTGAGATGTGTTCATTCCATTAAAAATTTCGAGTGAATTGAAAATGGCTCTGTGTTACATGCTGAGAGTTCTTAGGGCAAAGACGTATGCTAGAACTGGTATGAAATCCTCCTCATGTAGGTATTTTGGGGATGGAAGTTTGGAGTAAAGTGGCATGTTGTTACACCTATTTATACATTGTAAAACATTTTAAAAAATGTAGTATCCTGAGAGTAGAAACACTAAGTTTTTTGATTCATGAACCAAAAGCAGGTGATCCCCTATCCTTGAGTATATTCTTGTCTGTAGCAAAAAGACAAAGAGGCTGATACTATTGCTGCTGTCATAGTCATACATATTCCTAAGATTTATTAATCATAACCTTATGTTTTATACAAATTACACATGTGAAAATGTTTCTGAGTGGTTTTCTTTCCCCCTGGATGACTGTATGATGATTGAGTTACAGCATTATGTAGTAATCTTGTCTCATTTAAATCAAGTAATCAGAGAACTTGTCCATGATTTAAGGAAAGTCAAACCTACCCTAAAAGTCTAAAATGATTTCCAGTTTAGCACCATAGATATTTTACAATATTAAATCAGAATTTTTTCTACTTTTTCAAATAGATTTCTTTGTTCCCATGACTCTGAGTGGCTAATACATTTCTGTGGGAAAGTGTAATTGAGCTCTCAGGATTTGAAATACTTAGTATGTTTATCAAAAATGCTATTTTTTATAGAAGCTATAAATGTGTTGTTGCTCAGGGATGCAAAATATTTCTAATATTCATTTGATATCACAAGCCCCAGTGTACTCAATGGCAGAGTTCACAGATTTAAAACAGAGAGGTTAGGATCGTTTAGGTTCCTTTAAAAATATGCATTTCTCTCTCTCTCTCTCTGAAGTTCAGAGGTTTTGAATTCATTCCATTATTCATGTGACATTATTACAATTATTTCTCAATATTCCAAGTAAAGCATATTGATAGCATTGAGAGGTATTTGGTCATGAACAGATGTATTTTAGCTAACTTGTTTCATGTGTTGAGAATCCTCAGAGAAGGCTAACATGTGATTCATACCTAAAAGTTTTCTTAAATGTCTGGTAGAAATTGACATAAAGATTATCATTTATATTAAACAAGTATTTACTATTTTAAACATTATAGTTGACATCCTATTAAAAAGGCATGTTAGAACAAAAGCATTTAAAATCATATTAGTTTTTGGTAACTATTTGGCATTAACTCAACATTGACTTTCTAGTGGTTTGATATTTATGCATGTCAGTCAGTTCAAAAGATACTTAATCCTTTGTTTATATCTGCATTATTTAAGTTAAATGATTTGAATTAATTTCCAATCACTAGCATTGGGCAAAAATAGTATACATTGACTTAAATATGTATTAGTAAGTTATAGTGATTCACATTCATTTGCATCCATTATGATCTTAACTGTTTGATACGGATTCTTCTGTTATTTAATTTATTAATATTTATTAATATGCAAAGTGATGAGCATGGAAAACAAAATTTTAAATGTCATTGGTATACTTTAGACTTTTAAATTCATGTAGGAGTTTAGTAATATCCCCCAAATAATGCAGGATCTTTTTCACACATCAGACAACTACACAAAGGTGAACTTGCTGGTATGTCACCAGATTATAGAGAGCATATTGCTTCATAAAACATCCCACCTCATTATTGTATAACTCTGTTAGAAAGATATCCTTTATGTTAAATTGATATTGTAAATATATTTTTATACAGAAGCCATTAGATTATAAAAATTGTGACTGCATTTCTCCCCCTTGATATTATTACTCTTAATGCTAGGCACCAGGTCAAAGACCTCATGTTCAACTGGGCATGTGAAATTTCCAAAAGAAGAAAATGGCATGCTGCATTTGTTAGAACTTATATGAGCAAAAGTCACTGCCAACAGATCTTCTTCCACAAAATAGCAGTTTGTGAAACGTTAGAGAAGAGGACTGTTCAGTTTCTGAATCTCCTTTACCTTTGCTCACTTGTTCTTCCAGGATGGGAGATATATGAAAGTTCACTCAGCTATGGTGATGGCTGTGGAGTTTGTTAGTTAGCATCAGTTCCAATTAATGGATGTCCATTCTGATTGGCTGTTTTGGTAGGGGATTGTTCATTTTACTGCTTCTTCAATATTTTGAATACTTTGCATGAATATCCTTAGTTTTTAACCTAAATATGCTAGAGACAAGAAGGTAAGAATATAAAACAGATAGCTGGAAGAAAAGGCTACTAATAGCTCTTTTATTCTCTTGCCACATTCAGAGATAAAGTAGTCATTTTCCTAATTGTCCATTTAAATAAAGACTATAATTTGCTTAGAAAAGGTTTCATTGGATGAAACAGTTGTTGAATCAAGACAAAAGTATAATAATATATGAGAATAATGCAAAAAATTTTCTTGTGTTTTTTGCCTTTAATGCTATGTGAAATTTCTAGGAAGAAAATCTGAAGCGAACCAAATAAATGTTATTTAATAATCTATGACCCTTATAATGATTTTATTTAAAATGTTTACTTGTTAAGAACAGTGTTTAACATGTTGCATAAAAATGCTTATATCATGTAAAAATAGAAACAAGGATTATTATTCATCAAAGTAGATAAAATGAACTGACCCTGAAAAGGCTTATTTTTTGAAGGTGCATTTGTAATTATTTGGTTTAAAAAGTTCATTTCTGTGAACAAAGTAGGGAGTTAATGGCTCCCATTTGTAAATAGGTGACATAACTTATTGTAATGCTCAATTATCTTTGGTCCATGAATTGTTCAATTATGCAAGCACTCATCTGCCCAAATAAATACTCATTAAGGTGAGCATCTATGCCAAAAATACAAATTTTCTGTATTTTTATTTTTATGTACATAGTAAACTCTGGAGAAATGGATAAAGAGCACCAATAAAAACCCTGGAATATAGATATAATTTGACAAATTAGATGTCCATTAAAGAGCCATAAAAAGTTTTTTTTTTTTTTTTTTTAGAAAAATGTTTAAAATTATCTTGTTTGAGACATTCCCTGGATGAAGAAAAATAAATAAAACCTTACAATAACCTCCAAATTCTATTTTATAAAACAGCACAAATGGTCAAGGGTGAAAGAAATAAGAGTATCACTCAAGTCATAAGTTAGAATAATAAATAGCACACACGCCTGCCCTATAAGTTCTTCAAACTCATGAAAAAGAGGAGTTCATGCATCTCATTCAAACTTCAAAGCTAGTTTCTCCTTTTTATGTTTAAACCAAAGCTTTCAAGAATGGAGGCCAGGTTTTCTTTACAATTTAAAATTCAAAGAGCACCACTTTGAAATTTAATAGAGCAGTGTTTGCTAAAGTAAACATTTTAGTCACAGTGAAGGCAGATGCCTCTGTGCATCCACAGCCTTTCTGTAGGTATTAAAGCAGTGCTTCAAAATACTGGAATGTCTCTTCCCCAACAACCATTCAAAAAGATACAAATTTCACGGAATGCAGAATCCTACTTCTCCAAACAAAATACACCTTGAGCATTAAAACAATTCTGAGATTTTGAAACTTCTGGCACCTGAAAACTCCTACTTTAGAAAAAGCAAATATGCACGTCAAAAATAAGAATCTCAGATTCTTGTTAATGGTTTTTATTGTCACCACCTCTGTTCCTCCTCTGCAACCACATAGGGCTGGAAGAAAAGGTCTCTGTGAAGAAGAGAGAGAAGTGGACTAGACAAGCATTTATGGTGATCAACACGTGGTGCAAGAAGCCTTTTGTATTACTGAAAAATGGGTTACTAACACTGCTCAGTGAAAGGCGCTGTTTCTTTTACAATGCATACCAAATCCAATTATGCAGGAAGAACAGTGGAAATTCTTTTCTTATTGAGAGTTAAACTAGCTTACTAAACCATGTAATTTTTTTTTCCAGCAAGCCTAGAACACAGACAACTATATGTATGAAAAGGACTTTTCTCCATGCACTGGCTACCACAGTGTTATAAAACATCTTTTTTATTCCTGCCAAATATTCGATTCTTATTTTTCTTTTATTATTTCAGCTATTTTCTATTCAGAATATACTTAGACAAATAATTGCAAATTAATGGTAAAAGACCTTGAAAATCAAGTGATTTTGGGGAAAATGCTTTTGAAAATAATCACTCATTTAAATTTTACATTTCTGAAACTGTATCCATATTGAAATATATATGTATACATACATATATACATATATATTCTATAGCACATATTTGTAAATGAATGTATCTGCTTAAAATTATACATATAAATTATATAAAAATTTTTGATTTGGAAACATCAAATTTTTATGTTAAGTGAATTTGTTAATATGATTTTTCAAATAACAATTAGAATTTTTTTGTTTATTTTTATTACATCAAGCCAAAATATAATTTGATTTTTCCTAATAAAAATCTATTTAGAAATATGATTGGCATGCTAGAAATTCCATATTTTTATTGACAGTCTATGAATCTGAATAGGTAAATTACTTATAAATTTAGATTTAATTATTATAGGAGAAATGAAAATAATTTTTGTAATTTTTCACATTAGCCACATAGTCTTTACTTCTACATTATAAACATATATTGATCACTAGACTATTCATTTCTTTCACTCCAAGGTATGTTTAATATACTACATTTAACTAACATGAAATTTTCTTCAAATGCAGTTCAATTAAAAAAAGAAAGTAAAAACAAGAAACCATATTTCTAAACATGCAAGTGGCAAATTCAAATGCATTCTTCTGTTTGTTGTGCTCAGTTGAATATGTTTCCCCCCCTGGCACAATAATTATAGCATTGCAGTTTTCTGGCAACAAATGGCTGCTGGGGGTCACCAAATGTCTCTGATTTGCTACAGCGTTTAATCTTCCACAAAAGCTGTTTACTGCTTCATATACGCAGAACGCCAGGAACATTATCCTTTAAATCATGCCTAGCTGCTAATTAATGGATGTATAAATGTCTAACAGCCAAGTCTTTAAACAGAGCCATGAGTGAGTACAGCAGACATTCTGCACATAACTAAAATAGAGTTCTGATGAACCATAAACTCTGATTTTTCTGCATAGCTATTGTCATGCTGTGTATCTAACCAGATTGAAGTGCAATTGGGAAATTTACTTTAAAGTCATCTGAAATTGAAAATATATTAGTGGCGCTAGAAAGGTTCAGCAGTGCCTTATTAGGTTACAGGGCTACAGCTCTGTCTCTCCAGTGTTTCTCTTGGATGTCTACAATTTGGAAGCAAAACAAAGGCCCACATTTCTGTATTTAATACCTAATTTGACATTTTGTCATTGTGAGACGATTGTTAATTTAATTTCTTGCACTTTCTAAAACAAGTAGAAATTACTTCCAAAATATCTCCTTTATGCCTGATGGTCAGGCATGATTTGGTATAACAATCTAATAGGATTCCTAGGCGATTTTACTGGATTATACATTTATTGAGTATTACTATGTGTTGGCACTAAGCTAAACATACATCATTTCTTGCAGCTCTAGCAAACACAATACATTCTATAAGACACATAATTAATATTTTTTTAGTTTCTAGAAGAATGTAAATACATTAGGAATTTAAAAACCTGTTCATGGTTTCATGACATGCTGAGAACAGAGATTAAAATGGGAATCAAACTGAAAACTGGCTGATACCAAATCCTCATGCCATAAATGACTATATCTAATATATTACTCTCCCATTAATTTTGATTTTACATGATGCATTCCTATATTAGCAAGTTATTATGTTACAATGAGAATATAGTTGAAATTAGAGAAAACTAATCAAGGATAGCAGATGAAGGGGCAAAACACGATTAAGCAGACAATGCAGAATGGCAGAAGAAATATGTGAAATGGGAGGCCTCTTTCAGCATATTGTCAGAAATCTTGATTGCCCTCTTATTTTAGGAATTATCTGCAAATTCAGGATAGTTGCAGATAGTTGTAGAAAGGTAAATTAAATCTAACAGACTTGATATAAAGAGTGCTACTCTCCCCTTACTAAAGCATCAAGGAAGAACAGACTTTCTGATCCTTAAACATAGACTAAACTTCAACCTCAAAAATTTCTTCATTATTTTTCCCAAGGATAAGTTCATTTATTCTCAGAGCCTTAGTTTTCTTTTCCTTCAAGCATATCTTATAAAATTATTATGTGAATTATATAAGCATGTATGAATGTATGATATGAATTAATAAATTAAATCAAATGTTCTGATTTCAAGTCTTACAATGCCTTTCTTTTTCCAAGGTTTTATTCAAGTTACTAAAGTGTGCTTTATCTTCTCAACTACAAAAATGGATTCATAATGCTCACTTTACAGGTCACTGTAAAGATTCAAAGATTTGATATTTGGAAAATAGTCCATAAAATTGAAAGATCTTTAACCATGATTGTTACCATTTCCTTACCCTGTCCCTTATATAATCCTGAGCATCTTCTTGTTATCCTAAATTATCAGACATCCCTTACCAGCCTGCTTTCCACAAAATATTCTATTTTAAACAGTTCTATCTCTTCCAGCTTCATACAGTTATCAATCCCCTAAAATAATGAATGCAACTTCATGATCTAAGGAGATTTTGTTTTTACCTCAAATTTATTTTTATTAGAGAAAAATGTCAGCCGGGGTGCAAATTAAAATGAAAAAGAGAACTAAGGGATGATAGCAACAGTGTATACAGGTATGTTACACCCAAGGGCTGAATTTAAAACTATCACTAATTCAGTGGGAGAGAAAATCATTATACTGGTTTTCTCTCATCATCTCCCTGTCTGATCAACAGAGGAAATCTTTGATATAGAATCTGAAGGGTGCAATAGCGGTAGCACTTTTGGTTGTAATAGTGTATGAACTGGTGTGTGTGTGTGTGTGTGTGTGTGTGTGTGTGTGTGTGTGTGTGTTGTGTGTGTGTGTGTTATGAATTTGTACTAGGCCAGGGTGTAGTATTAACTCTATTTGTATGTATCCCTGTATAGTTACACAAACACAGCATAACCTTTAGTATTTGGACTCATCTGTGCAGCTTACAGAGAGACTATTTTGTCCTGTGATAGGGATAATTGTCAAGATAGTCTATTGCAGACTATAGGTTAAAAATGAAAAGAAATAATTGTACTTGGAAAGAGGAAGATCACTGAATATCTGGTAAGAACCAATGACAGTATTTTTTTTTTAAAAATTAACATTTTTTAAAGTAATTTTACATGAAGAAATGAATCTCATAATTTTAAAAATGATACTAAGGCATAAAAGTCACTTATTATTTTAAAAGTAGTTCTGTATTTAATTAATTCTTTGCTATGGAATAATAGTTTTGAAAGTTAATCTGTAAGGGATTTTAAATTTCATTTCAGGAGTAAATCAATAGCATTATTGCTTCATAAATACATTATAAGTAGTAGATAATTAGCATGTTCAGCTTTATTTGAGGTCTTAGGGTAGTTTCTAAATATAGTAGAGCATGGAAAATTGCTGCTTATCTTAACCTTTAGATAATATTTCAGTTGCTTTTTAGTTCTCTAAAATATAAAATAATATAGAAAACATGATACTTACAATTATAAACTATGACAATGTTAGGACAACTTACTAATATCCCCATTCTTTACTCAGGCATCTGGTAAAAATTTACTTCTTCCTCCTTTTGAAGTTAATGTGGTCATGTAACTGACCTTGGTTGAAAATTGTTAAGGAGTGATATGTTTTACTTGTATGCAAAAGTCTTTTAAAAAGTCAGTGTGCAATACACCATACAAAATGCTTCTTACAATATCCAGCAATGCTTCAGATGTTGAATATAACTGGGTACTTTAGAAAAATGTACAGGAAGCCATGCTGGATTTGTATAGAAAAATAACCATTATTTATTTATTTGGTACCAGGGATTGATCTCAGGGGCACTCAACCACTGAGTCACATCCCTAGCCCTTTTTGTATTTTTATTTAGAGACAGGTTCTCACTGAGTTGCTTAGTGCCTCACTAAATTGCTGAGGCTGGCTTTGAACTCAAGATCCTCCTGCCTTAGTCTCCTGAGCCGCTGGGATTATAGGCATGTGCCACTGTGCCTGGCAAACCATTATTATTTTATGCAATATTAGTTTTGGAATTATTCGTTACCTTAGCATAGCATAGTCTATCCTAACTAATACAGAAATCATTACATGATGCAAACTTTGGTGTAAGAGTTCCTTTGTGCCTATTCTCAGGGTCCCTTACTTTGAGTGTTTGTTCCTGATTATCATTATCAAACATGACATGAAAAATTCAGAGTTGTGTAAAGATATTGGGGACATCCAGTGTAAAGTAACTAAGTGTGGTATAATTTTATTTGTAGACATCTTTCAATTTGAAGTAGGTTTTTGGGGAAAGGGGGTTATTCCTGCTTATATGCATATTAAATCAACCCAAAATGCTTCATTCCAAATACTGAAGAATTTGTTTTCCCTTTCTTCTCAGAATTCCACAGAATCAGAATTTAGGCCCGAAGGCAAGGATACAGACATAATTTGCCCTGCATTGTGCAATGAAATCACTCTGGTGTACTGGTTACAGGTTCTAGCATCTGCCCTCTCTCCAAGTCAGACTGTATATTCTCCATCCATATCCTATTTGCACACCCAGGCAAATATTGGGGTGCTTGCATATTTCAGAGTTACACATAAGTCATACTATGGGTATTATGCTTTAAGTTTTTCCTGTTGTGATGATTTATACTTATTGACTAACCCATAGTGGACTGCCTTAATCAGGTGTAAAATTGCTGAAATAATAATTTTTAAGTCAAAAAGTCATTGTACAGAAGTAACCTGTACTCTCTATCCCTTTAAGATTTGATCCATGAATACTTCTACAGCAGCAAGAGTATTAAATGTTTGTTATCCTGTTCATTAAATCTGCTTCTGCAGTAATTTTAGTACATTGTTCCTCACCCCTCCCCCTAACCTCTTTCTTTTGTGTGCTTGCTTAAATCTGAGACTTTCCCAAGATTGAGGTAAATATTCTGTGTTAATTTGTGGTCTCCCTGTGCAACCCATATTCAGAAAATCTTCTTTGAATATTTCTTTGGTTCTGATCACACTATCCTCACCAACACTCAGTTTTGAGCATAGCTTGATCATTCATTCAAAATATATTGAGAACCTACTTTATGCACTGGGATAGAACCTAAGATTCAGATATAACAAAATCCATAGTGAGAGATGGAAAATGCCCCAGTGGTTACATTGGGATTGTGTTAGAATGTTAAGATATAGTGTTACAATAATTCTACCCAGTGTTCTGGGGAAGCACAGATACAAAGATCCACTATGGTATCTGACCTGAAGATTTATCCTATAAAATGTTGTAAGTACTTGGCTTGTTTATCTTGAATGTTGTTTTCCAAAAAGAAAATGTATATACAGATGTGTGTGTGTGTGTGTGTGTGTGTGTGTGTGTGTGTAATGGAATTGTAACTCTAGCAAACATTTAGGTATGGTATGTTTCATAACTGCTATGAGCCACTAATAATTATACAGAAAAACAGGAAATTTGTGATTATGAGTAAGAAAAAATAATTTATAGAAATAGAATTAATTATCCACATATCTATCTTTTCTTTCTCTCTCATCCATTCATCCTCCCAGAAATATATTAGTCACCATTTTAAAGAGGCTTGATTATTTAACTTTTTTTCATGGCTTTACAAATTAAATTCTGAGTGCAGAAATTGGCTCTTAGTACATTGCAATCCCCTAGAATTTAGAATAGGTTTGGGTCTTGATGAAGAAAGAGTGCATATTTTTTTCAAATAGATTTATTTTATGAAAATGCACAAAGTGAATATCTACCAAAATAACATTGTCACTAATAACATCATTTGATATAAAATCTCAAACTCTGACCTTAACAGTCAAATTAATATGATGGGGGGGAGAGGTAAAATTTGTGGATATTCAGTTTCCTCACCAGATGAATGAGATCCAATTCTTTTTTAGTACAAAGGAGGATTGCATACTAATAAACTTGTTAGAAAAATAAATCTTCAGACACAGATGACTTTAATTTGCTAAACTTACTGAATTTACTAATATTTTACAGTACAAAACCATGATGAAATCCTGCCAAAGTTCCCATTTTCATTACTCTTTCTCATAGTAAAAAAAAAAGTCATTAAAGTTATGTTTCTGATTTTATAAACCTTAAATGCTCTTTCAAGCAGAGCTCCAATAAACTTTCTCAGGTTAATCTCTTGTTACTTGACAAATAGCAATGTGTATTTTTTATTTCTTTATGATTAATAGAATATCAGAAAACATCATCAATCTTATATTCATTCTAGTATCTGTAAGATAGAGCTACAAAGCAACATTATGGCCGTTAAAATCAATTTGCCCTTTTGTTCTGGGTATAATTTACTTGATGCAATTAAATCATAGAAAATTTATTATTAAAGAAAAGCCAACATATCAGTTATTTTTTATTTGGGTTATACTATGTTGTTTTGTTTTGTATTTGTATGTAATGATAACACTTTATTCCCTTCTCTTTGTTCCTCCTTATTCTTAAAACTCTTACTGTGATTAAGAATGTTTTAAAATCTAACTTTTTGTAATTGATATGCATGGAATACTTTGTAGAAGAATGCATTTTTATTAAAAATTAAAGATGATTTTTCTTAAAGAGAAAAAATATGTATGCATTGAATAGTGCCATTTATTTATCTCACAACATTATATGCCTTTAAACAAGGTCAAACATTCTCAGAATACTTTATTCATGTTTCTCAGAAATGATATGCTCCCCCCACCCCTTAGTAAAGAGGAAGGATGACTATGTGATTACTTGTCATTATGTCCATTTATGGGTAAGCTTTTGTGTCCTACTATTTCACACTTGTCTTCCCTTTATTTCCATTTCCTTGGAATATCTTCAAGGGCAGAGTCTATGTTTTTTTCATCATTTATCTTCACTCTTGCTTACTATAGAGGTGAGAAAAAACAGGATCAAAAGTGCACATGGAATGACTGACATTTATGGTAGGGAAAATGTATGTACACACACACACACACACACACACACACACATGCTGTGTAGTCGTTATTGTTTTTCATTGAGCCTAGAGAGAATGTCAGGAAACAAATTTTGAGGGGTGGACAATGATATGTTTGGAAATTCATATTTGACTTGGATGCTGTCCTTCCTAAGGTGAGTGGTAAGGTCATCTACTGAGATTGACAAGATTGTAGACTGTAAGTGGATAGAGAAATAAACTTGGGGGTTTGCTTTGAAGGGACATCTAGTAGTGAATAAAGCTATCAGGGTATCAAAAAACAATTTTATTCCAGTTAGTATTTAAGCAAATTTGGTGCTTTGAGTATAATATAGACAAAAAAAAATCTAGTGTTTTTAATAGATAATTTTGGACTAGTCAAATTGTGATTGTTTGAACATTTGGAGTTCCTAGCACAGAGTGAATTTGGTAGACATAAAATGGTAGAAGAGAGAATATAAATTTATGCTCAAAGAAAGGGACAACACAAAAAATACTAAGGATAATATTCATGGTTTTGGAGTGTCTTCTCTGTGCCAGGCACCCATGGGTCCCTTAGAAGTTTATCTCTAATCTTCTTAACAACCTTGAAATAACAATTATCTCTGTTATACAGATGGAGGAAATAAACTCAAAGAAGCTAAATAACTATGTGATAGAGCTGTGAAGATTATTACCATTTAGGCTTATTTGGCTCTAAATTACTTTCTCCTCTGACAATAGCTAGCTGGAGAATTAGAGACACCTGCCCAGGCTGAAAACAGCAGCCATTTAAGTCTCTATTCATTCACTGTCATGACCGTCCCTCGTAGAATTACCAAAACAATATTAATGTATAACATTCCTCCTGTTAATTCTATATACATTTGTTAAATCTTGAGTCTCAATTTTAGGTCTGTAATATAATGTAAATCAAATGCCACCAAATTTCTTTTTTACCTTAAGAATTACACTGTATGAAAACAGATAATAATGCTCCAGGGTCCCAAAAAAGCCTCAAAATACTCCTTTGATTACAACGTGTGGCTGACTAAAAGTGTCCCTGATGTCCCTCTTCTCTTGGTAAAAGAATATCAACATTTTAGATGATATATAGTCACTCAGAATGTATTCCTCTAGGGATGATAGGTCCATCATCAGAGAACAGGACAGGATAAGTGCAACTTGTACCTTGAGCTCTTTTAGGAAAGAAACTGGCTCCTTTTACATTTCATCTTTTTCACTGGCTGGGGAAAAAGACACAGTGAGCCATCTGGAGTCATGATGACAATGGCAATGTCTTAGAAATTACAGTACAACAAGATCAGTATCTTATACTGTGGAAAACAAAATGCAGATGAAGTAAACAGCAAATATTTCAGAAATGTTGAAAGAATGTAGAAGTATGTGGATCCAGGACGAGGCCATGAAAGTGAACTTCTGAAGAGGTGGAAGTATCTGAAGCTGAATGTATAAATAAATTGCAAAATAAGTTTTGAATAGATGCAACTTCACACAGAATATTTGATAAATTTAGAACAGAGCGTGAACCAAATTTTAAATTGTTAGCAGCAGTGAATCAAAATTATTGATATCATCCATGTAGAGGGGCATAAAACTATTTGACTGAAAATATAAGTATCTTTTAAAAGAAGGGGATTTTACTAAAATAGGATATATAATTTTGAATTAGCATCAAAAAAACTTAAAATCTGACCATCCCATCTCCAATATTATCAAATGTACACTATAGAAAACAACAACCTCTCCTTGAAGAAGGAAGGGCTCACATTGTAACAAGACCAAGCCAGTATAATACTGTTGAGGATATGTCTTAATGTAATAGCAAAAGAAGGAGCAGAAAGAAAGAACATGAATGAGAAATAGAAGGTTGCATTATTCAGGGTTATCTAGAGCAACAGAATCAATCAATTATGTATGTAATATATAATCACATATATCATGTATATAAAAGGGGGATTTATTAGATTGGCTGGCACATCTAAAGCTGAGTAGTCCCACAATGGCCCTTTGCAGGCTAAAGAGGTAGAGAAACCAATATCTGCTCAGTCCAAGTAGCTGGAGCCTCAGAACAAGAGGAATCAATGATATATCTCCAGTCTGGGATGGAAGGCCTGGAAACTCCCTAGAGAGTCACTGGTCAGAGTCTACATTGGAAGAATAAAAGAGCTGGAGTCTGAAGTCCTCAGGCAATTGCAGTAGCAATTAAGAACCCATCAAGGATAATCAAATTTATTTGCCATTGCCTTTTTGTTCTTCCAACTTTTCTTCCATCCAAGACTCCAACCTATTGGACACTGCTGCCCACACTTAGTATGATCTCCACTTCAGTTCACTGTCCCACATACCAACCCTTCCTAGAAACACCCTCATTGAGACCCCAGAAGGGGTCTCTTAGGCATCTCTAAATCCAATCAAACTGACAATAACAAAGGTGCTTAGAATTAAGTCCTGGTGAGCTGAAAGCAGGTGTTAACGACTATTATTTGGGGATGTGGCTTCTCGTCCAGTGGCTCATGTGTTGTAAGCTTGGTTTCCAGTGTGACAATGGTGTTCAGGTAGTGGGAATTTTAAGAAGTGAGACCTACTAGGAGGTCCTCAAATCTCATGGGTCTTTCCTTCGAAGGAAGTAAGGTACCTCTTACAGGATCCATGAGTTAATTTCTCATGACAGGATTGTTGGACAAAGAACAACAAACCAGCCCCCAATGAACTCTCTGATCTCCTGTCTCTAGATGTCAGCTCTTCCCCCCACATATTTCTTACATCTGCTATTTACCTAAAGCCTTCCTCAGGACTGCAGCAATGCTATACCCCAAAAGCTCTACAACTGGAACTAAATAAATGTTTTATGAAGTTATCTACCCCCATATATTTCATTATAAAAATGAACAAAGGGATCAATTCAGAACATTAGGAAACAGAAACCACTAATGTTCATGATAAGAATTTATGAAAAATTAAAATTTGTTATTTGGAGATGTATATGTACCTAAAAATCAAAGAAATCAAACATAATTTTTCCTATAGCACATGGATTTTCTATAGCTGTGTGAGAAATTGGCACAAACTTTGC
Source organism: Tamias sibiricus (assembly GCA_025594165.1). NCBI lineage: Eukaryota > Metazoa > Chordata > Mammalia > Rodentia > Sciuridae > Tamias > Tamias sibiricus. The sequence goes on along the minus strand of CM046666.1, from coordinate 81,394,087 downwards.
AGCATAAAAGCAACATTTTTTTTATCTTACTATTTCCATGGATCTGACATCTGTGTGATTTAACTGGACCATCTGCTTAGAGGCTTACCTGGGCCAAAATTAATGTGTAGGTCAGGGATGCAATATCATCAGTGTGTTTTTTTTTTTTTTTTATTTTTTCCTAAGATCATACAAGTTGTCAACAGAATTCAAAGTTTGTGGTTAAAAGGCTGAAGTCCCTGTTTTCTTCGTGATATCAACATGGAGTCACTTTTAGCCACTAGAGAATGCCCTCGAGTCCAGCCATGTGATCTCTTAGAACATAGCTGCTTACTTCTTCAAATCTTATGAGATAAACTCTCTCTAGTCAGTCTCAAAGTAATCTTGTATAAACCAGCAGAATCATACTAATGACTATCCTGTCACCTTTGCTTTATAATTCAACTAATTAGGAGAGTAACTATGCCATCTTATGCACAGTTCCCAGGTACATTCAGGAAGGGGAATCATATAGGGTATATAAATCAGAGGGCTAGAATTTGAAGATGATCTTAGAATTTTCCTACAACACTGATTTAGTAAGGTTCTGGTAAATTGTGTTCAAAAGCCTGACTGCAACTATCTCCCATCATACATGCTCTTTCTCAATGTGTTCCTTCCATTCTCCTACTGCTAATTCTAACAGGCACCTGACAACAGCCCTCACTGAGTCCTCACCCAGCAGTTCAGCAGCAATGCCATCCATGAGGTAACATCACATGCACCCTTCAGAATCTAGTGCTCCAGCCAACACCCATAAAGCAAGGGAATTAAGGGTCAAATCAGGAAATTACTTTTAAAAATAACAAGAGTTAATATTTTAAGCCAATGGTTTTGTTTTGGGTGCTTTGATATTTGGCAGGAATAACTTAAACATGGGTAAAAGTAGGAAAAAATTGGCTTTCCAATCTAAAAATCACAAGAAGACAGTCTTTAATAAGGTAATAAAGTAAGAGCAAATACATATGAATAACTAGGGTAGCTACATAACTTTAAGTCAGGACATTTTTGAGAGTGGAAAGAATCAAAATAAATATTATGTTGAGATCCTAAGGTAGTATATAAAATGTGAAGGGAAAAGGGTAAAAAGCAGCAAGGCTGTTTTCGTTATTTTATGGAAGAAGAGAAGTTAATAAATACATAAGAGCAAACTGTAGTTCATACAGACTGAAAAAGAAGTACACTGCTAAAGAACATAAGATTATTTCAGGGGATTTGAAGGTTATCTAAATGCTGGTTAACATTTACCAGAATATCCCAATACACCAGACAATGACTAAAACACTGGCTGCCAGAGAATTTGAGTCTGCCCAAGCAATGTTATAACAGGCAACACAGAAAAAACCTATTCCTTTTTTCAGTACAACAGAGTATCTTAGATGGATCCCAGAGGACCACTATGGCAAAGCCCAATGCGTTTCCTTTCACTGTTAGATAAGCACAGATCTGGGCTCTATGTTATGGAACTCAGACATTTTTTTCTTTTGTTTTTAATTTATGCTCTTTTTAACTTGAGTAAAACAAGATTATATATTAAAGTTAAAAGTAATGCTCTTGATTTTACCACAGTGAAATCAGATCCACATATGACATACATGAATTGGTATGCATATTTCAGAGTTTATAGGTAGAAACAGAACCTAAGTGTTTTTTAGAGACTTTGAAAAACTTAATAAGGTTTATGATAGGTGTTCTTAAATAATACATTATTTTATTCTAAATATTATCCTTCTAAGGTAGGCTTCATAAATATATGAAGTTTCACAATATTTTAAAAGTTCTCTGACTCTTTAATTATCAAAAGAATTGCTAATTCAGTTGCTGATTCAAGTTAAGCTTCATTGTATTAGTCTGGTCAAAGAATGTAGGTATAAGATCTTCCACACAAAGTCTCAAGTCCTATAAACAGGTTTTTTATCATCATTTTAAATTTCTATAGGCATTTTAAATAAAAACACACAAGTCCTATTATTAACAACCTTAGGGCTCAAATTGACAAAGAAAATACAATGGTCTTGCTAAAGTTCCTTGAATTTTTTGATTGTTTAATTGTAGTGATTACAGTCACTACACTTCAGCAATGTCAGTCTTGACATTAATGAGGATGGAAATATTTCACTTTGAAATTTTGAATGCTATCACCCTTCGCCCTTTTAGGATTGTCAATCCCTAAACACTCTCAACATTTCACTTTGACTTTGTTAATATTTCTTCACTCACTATGTAATCTGAATATTTTATTTAGTTATTTTCTTCTAAACCCAGTCTTTTTCAGGCATATTTACAGTATCCTTTTTCTCCATACTCAATTGCTTTTGCCAATTCTTCAATCAAACATTAGCTTTGGACCAGTTTTCACTGACACACATGACTTCCACAGTAGGCTTTTTGGTGAAATAGTAGGGCATGGCCTCATTTCCATTTAGACTTGAACAGTGATCTTCATGTCATGCAACCAAGACCACTGAACAAACCATTCCCCTGTTCAATCTGGTTTCCAGTTCTCAATGACTACTTGTTTTTTTTAAGGTCCCTGCTTTAATATAGGCACTGGATCACTTGAAATAAAGTAGATGCTTACTTCATAAAGAAAACCAAATATATTAGGAACACATTTTTCAGTTTTAAACACACACATACATTTTTAAAATACATATTTGGGATTGATAACAAGATCATAGTAATTCTCCTTTCTTTGGAATGACTCCTTCCATTTCTAGTGGTAAAAAACAAATTGTACCTAGTATCTTGAATTTTAGGAGGATATCTTGCCTAAACTGGGACAGTTCAATCTTAATTTCTGGGATTTAGCATTGGATAGAAAATTAGTTTATGAAAATGTCAAAATTATAATAACCAAATTAAAAAGCTTTAGGGAAGCTTTAATCTTTTATGTGAATTCTAAGGAATATAGAAAGCTGGTTTTTAATCCTATACACAGAAAAAACTTGGGGAGGTAGAAGTAAAAAGGTAACTTTGTGCTCTGTATCTTTCTACTTTTTTGGTTAAACACTTGGTGAACCTCCTTCTACCAGTGAACTCTTGGCTTCTTAAGATATAGTCTGGCTGAGCTAGATAAAATTAGCTTTTATTATATGAATATAAAAAGTTCTGATATAAGATACATATGCTTTGTAAAAAATAATATTTATATACGTACCATTCTGTGGGCATTGGCAAATTATAATTATTTAGGTTCTTTTTTCATTTTTACATTTTCTAATGATGTTCCTTCCACGTCCAGTTTGTAGGGGATGGGTGAATCCATTGGTGTGGTTAATATAATTTTATAATTCTCATCAGTACTGTGAAATCATACTTCAAAATGTTATTTCAATTTACACTCACATGGAGACCAATTAAAGATGTCTCTTCATACCCTACCAATAATAAGAACAACAACAAAAATTCTAAATTCTGTGCTGGTATTAGGCTAAATGATATCTCTTTTTCATTTTTTCATTTGCATGACTATATTTTATTTATTGGTAAGTGAATACAATGATAGGGACTTATCATTTCATCCATCACTTCTGTTTAGTTGTTTTTTAGGAAGATTCATAAACTTAAGTAATTCAATTTATTTTATATTATATACTATTTCTGTTTTATGGTACCATGCAACTGTCTTTGCATTATTTGTGATATCCTTAATAGTTTCTCTATTTTAATTTGTTTGTATTATAAAACACACACACACATAAATACATATATAAGCTTTTACAGATTTGAAATGTTTTCTATACTTAACAAACCTATTTATGACAATGGTAAAATAATTATTATTTTCCCATTAGTTATTTTAGCTTATTTTGCCTATCATTTATATATAATTTATACAATTATTTTAAGTAAATTATGTGATTAAAGGATACATTTAAACAATATATTTCTAAAATTTTCAAATGCCTTTTAAAAGTGTATTTTTCTGTCCTCACTGATTTTTAAATGCCATTGCTATCATCAAAGAAATATAGTACTTGTATCAGAATATATTTCTTAAACTTTTTTGTTCATTTTGAATCTGGGTCAAAACAGAATTGTCTCAGTTAATAAAGAATTTGCTGTATTTGGAATCTGGTAGTACCTACCAACTTTCTCATTTTTCATGTTTTTTAAAATTCTCTTGATCCTAGTTGAACATTTTATCTTAAAAATAACAACTTTTCTGTGTCTTATTATTAAATTTTACATATATATTTTAAAGGTATGCTTTTCAGTGTATAAATCTTCGGAATATTTACATTATTTATTTTTTCTTTTACTGTTAGCTAGAAGCCATTTAATTCATAATAATACTTTTTTAAAGTTTATGATTTTATAATAAAAGTGATTTTATTATGGCTTTACACATTATTTTTCTCTATATATTTTTATCATAATATTGCCTAACTGTACCTGCATCTTTTTATGGCTTAGAATGTCTGTAGAATTTTCTCTCGTAATTACTTGAGAATATTGTCTTTTACTGGCCAAGTTTTCTTCCTCATTTGCAATTACTCCTATTGATACAGTTAATTTAGTTTCACATGTGATACTTAGTATGAAAGTGTTTCCAGAGTAGTTTAATGTTTTATTTTGCAAAGCCTTCCAGTGATATTTCTGGCCTTAAGAATTTTGGCTTTGGTAATTTTTTCTTAAGGCATTTATCTATACTTAGATATTAATAAAATTCAGACTCTGATGTTTATAAGATAAAATGAATTCTCAAGAAAAAGTTTCCCTCTTTTCCATCTATCCTTGATGATGAGAGACAGACGTGCATGAATATATTATTATTTGATGCTTAAAGACAAAATTTTCCTTGTCTACCTTTCCAGGGAAACTATATTCCCTTCAGTGTGTAGCTTTATACATGAGTTCTCAGTTCCAACTCCCACATCACTCCGTAAAAAACATTTACCCCTTCTCTCCCTGTGGGAATTAAATTTATTTAATCCCCAAAATGCTGAGACAAACACCCCCATCTCACTCCAAGCTACTATGAATTGTCATTGTTTTTGACATAAAATTTCTCTTGTTTTTCAGTACACTTAGCTATATGCTTACTGTTTTTGCATGAAAAGGGATTTAATTTACCATGGTCTTAAATTGGAAGGATTTTGTTTGGCTTTTTAAAAAGTTTTTTAAATTAGAAATACACAACAAATGTTATTTAAATTATCTTTTGAATGAATAAAGCCATCTAAACTTGGTTTTTATATCTGTAATATAAATATCTTATTGCTTCTATTCTATGATAAAGGTTCTGATTCTATAGTAAAACATTATTTAAAATTGAGTAGGAACTATTATACCTAGTAGAGAAATATTTGAAGCAACTCTGTTTTGCAGGGTTCCATTTAGAGTACTTTTCGCTAACAACACAAACTTAATAAACAACATAGCAAAAATTAAAATTTGCATTTCATTTAGAGCTATACCATAGCATACAGACATCCCATTCCTACTGCTAGACAAGTGGTCCTTTACAAAATAGACATTTGCTCAGATACCTATAAAAATCTAGCAACAGTCACTTTCTAAAAGTCCTAAAAGATGTGCAGTATTGCTTCAGCACTATTGCTATTGAGATGGAATTTGTCACTCTTTATACTGTCAAATTTAAATGCAAACGAATAGAAACTTTATTTCCCTTCTTAATCCTTCAAAACTTCTCCCTAATGAGAAAAAGATAAACCCTTTAAACTAGGCTATAATAATTTTCACTCACAATCCTGCAATAGGAATAAAACATAAATCAGACATTAAAAAAGAAAAGGAAAGAAAAGAAAAAACCCTTTCAACTTTTGAGCACAATTTAAAAGTGAAAGTTTTATTCTGAATTTGAAATTTGCCAAGGTCTATGGCTGAGTTTCAGATACTCACTTCCCTTCTTGGCAGTAGATAATTTGGAAATCAGAAGTCTGCACACTTGTGATATTTCCAGGCTTAGAGTGTCAAAAAGACAAGATGGCATATGGTGAAGCAAAAGGGATTTCTCACTTTCGGGAACACATTTTAACTTCCAAAACATAAAAATAAATAAGTGCTTTTTCAAATTCATAAAAGAAATAATGAGAATTTTGCCTAAATATTATAGACATAGCAAAGTTAAGCAGCAAGATGTTTGAGTCTGTCACTTCCTGCAAGCTTTTTGCTAAATGGATAAGTTCAAATTTCAGGATTGTCATGTTAACTTTGGCATAAAATTGCTTTCTTCTTTGGCAAAGATGATAGTAATCCCCCTCAAAGAAAAATTATAGTCTAATTAAAGTATACAATTTTATGTTTTTATACCAACGTTTTCGTGGGAAGTTTCTTCAATACTCCACTTGCTAATTTTAAGTTCAAATGGATAAGTGTAGGAAGGGAATTGACTTGGAGAAAATAAGGTCTGTGAAGACAGTTCTTTCTGTTGTGCATTTACAATAGTTATTTTTCCTAACTTTCTGCTTTTTTACAAAGGCAGTTGATAAATTTGTAATCTTGGTATTCCAGTTAATTTATCCATTGGTCTTCTGTTTATATGTATACACATTAGTAGGAAGGATGTTAAGTTTAATTGATTAATTGCTTCTTTTTCCAGATAAACTATTGGCAGAATATATTTTTTAAAATTTTGCTGTGGAGTAAAAAAATTAACATACTTGCAGATTTTCATTAAGTTTTTATTATGAATTTTTATTTTAATCATACAAATACTTATTTTTTTCCTTTTTTTTTTTTTTTTTTAATAGTAATGGGGATTGAACTCAGGGCACTTGACCACTGAGCCACATCCCCAGCCCTATTTTGTATTTTATTTAGAAATAGGATCTCACTGAGTTGCTTAGCAACTCAATTTTGCTGAGGCTGGCTTTGAACTTTTGATTCTCCTGTCTCAGGCTCCTGAGCTGCTGGGATTACAGGCATGTGCCACCATGCCCTGCAACTTTTTTTTTCTCAATTGCATGATAACATAACTGACAGCAGTGCCATGGTGATTTTGAGAGATCATATGGAGAAATCATATCTTGAATAAGAAAGTTTTATGAAGATGCACAAATGAATTGTTGTTCACCATTTAGATTTATACCAGAGATATCTTTCTGTGACGGTTTCTTTAGAATATGAGTGCAAGGCTAAACACATTTGGAAAATGACATAAAGTTACCAAAGAAAGTAGCATATTGTAAAATCATTTTATAAAGCAGTTTTCCAAACTGTCAGATTATAGAAAGCATTTGTACATGGATAAAATGGGATATTTTTCCACATTTATTTTTAGGTTGTAAGAAATGAATTGTAAACTTTTAAAATGTCTTACATTTCTAAGTGATGAAATATAAAATTCAGTTACCAAAATGGGTCTTGATCTTGAGCCACTAATATTCTATATTTACTAGTATTCACAGATTTGATTAAAAGACAAAAATCTACGTCTTCATCACTTACCAGTGTCAGAGGGAAAATATAGCAGAATAAACCAAATAGTCCTGGGTAATGGGTCATTCACTTAAGCCAGGAAAAGTCCAAGTTTTATCCATAAAACACATTTATTATAGATATAGTAAAATAAATCATATGCAGGAGGCACTCTTAGTTTTCTAAGAGTAGCACAGTATATTAATAAAATTTTTGCTTATACAAGCTATAAGTTCTTTTGGAATTAATATAGTGTGCAAGTTTGATAATTTTATTTGTAGGAATCACCCCAAGTCACCACTTCCTTCAGTTTCATCATAGAAAAAATATGTCTAGATTACATTTTAGATAATAACTTGCCTCAGGAACTAGAAATAAGAGAACATAAAATCTAGCTCAGTGTGTGAAAGAGTAAGTTGCCAAATATCCAGTACCATCCTCTCAGCTGGCATTTCTTTCTACCATGACTCTGATGCCTTGTTTTAAGTTTCCACAAATAACAGATCATATAAGTATTTCACCTTTATATTCAGATCACGTTATCAATAGACTCTTCTTCATGAGAGCCCCCTGTTCCAAATGATAAGTAGCAAAGTAGAACATGGTGTTTGATGAGGTTCCATTCTCTGTGTATACTTAAGGAGTCCAAGTTTCAAAACAACTTAAAAATGTTTATAATTCAGATGTTTATAACATGAAAATATCTGACTTCTTCCACAGACCAAGATATTATTATTTCAGATAAATATAAATATATATACATATGTATATATATATGTGTGTGTGTGTGTGTGTGTGTACACACACATGCACATGCACATACACAAATATATGTGTAGAAGTTTAAGTCCGTCTGGAAACAACTTTGACTATGTATGTGTGGTGAATATACTGAATATAATAGTGAAATTGAAAAAAATGGGCAATTACTCAATATAAAAATAAAAATAAACCATTTTAAATATGATAGTTTACAACATAATAATGTTTCTTTAATTTCTTTTTATAAATGTAAGTATAATCTTCCTTTTCTAATACATCTCCATGTGTATATATTTATGCATATATAAATACATATGTATACATATACACATACATATACCATGTGTATATGAATATTTTCACAGGCCCAATGTCATTAAGTGATCTTTGTAAACAAGTCTTTTAATTAAATTTCACGGCTCTACTATAATCTATTTTTTAAAATATTAACTGTTTTTTTTTTTTTTTTTTTTTTTTTTTTTTTGTGTGTGTGTGTGTGTGTGTGTGGTACCAGGGATTGAACTCAGGGGCACTCGTCCACTGGGTCACATCCCCAGCCCTTTTTTTGTATTTTATTAGAGACAGGGTCTCACTGAGTTGCTAAGTGCCTCGCCATTGCTGAGGCTGGCTTTGAATTTGCGATCCTCCTGCCTCAGCCTCCCAAAGTGCTGGAATTACAGGCGTGCACCACCTCACCCAGCAAAATATTAGCTGTTTTAATCTTTAAAAAAATAAACATATTGTGGTGATATTCTTGTGGAAGAATCTTTGTTTGCACTTCATTTGCCTATATGATTATAAGAATAACTCATTAGAACTAGTTCTCCTGGTCCAAAACACACCAAGTTTTAAGGTTCTGTCTACATTCATGCTCTAGATGATCTCACCCTCCAGGTAAGTATGGCTTTAATACTGTTTATACATTGAAGATTGAGCTTTGAAGATCCAATTCAAGCTTATATCCTAAAATCTGAAATTATAGATCCAACTCAATCATGTCTCTAATGTCCAAGATAGGGGGCAAAAAAGAATGTCCAAAGATAACCCTTTTGTAAATCTAAATAATGAAAAAGATTTATATGGGAATACCCATCATTAAACTTTTTTTGTTAAAGTTGCAGGATTTCTCCAGAAATAACTCCTCAAAAATCTTTCCTTTTGATTTTTTAGCAGAAGGTTAATGCTAAAATCTGAGTCATGTCTTTCCCATTCAAAACATACAAATCACTGTACACTTCACTGAATAAAATTCAAACTCTTTCATATGATCTCATGCATTCTACCTTTCTGATCCTCTCTGTTTCAGTCCGGTCTGTGCCATCTATATTGTCCTACTTTTCCTTCAAATATGTATTACATATTCTTCCCTAAGAACTTTCTAAACATTATCTAGGTTTTTCTACCTTTGGAGAGCAACATGGCCCACTTCCCCTCTTCTTTCAGGTTTCTGCTGGTATGATATTGATATGAAATGCCCTCATTTGTCACATGGTACCCACTATCCTTACATTGTCTTTCTCTTTGATGTTGACTAATAGGTTTTGTCTTGGGTCCAGTATATCTCTAGCTGATTAACTTTCTCACTGTAATGGAAGCTTCTTAAAAAGAGAATTCTGTGATTAACTTAATTCCTTAATTTATATGTTTTTATCAATTGTTCATATCTAGTATTTATCATCTTGCCTACTACATGGGATAACTATATATACATAGTTATTAAAGGAATGTGTAAACAATGTTAGTAGAGTATCAGTAAGCACTTTGTGTTTTTATAAAGAGATAAGTCACAATTTTAATTTTTGGTTCCATATAGTGACTTTTACTATTTTTAAGTGTTTCAAAAATATTTCTATGGTTTAAATATGAGGTACTCACCAAATCTCCTGTGTTAATGCAGGAGTGTTTAGAGGTGAGTGATTAGATTATGAGAGTTGTAACCTATTTGGTCCATTCTAGTTCATGTGGACTAACTGGGCGGTAACTATAGGCAGGTGAGGTGTTGTTGGAGTCATGCCCTGGAAGAATACATTTTTCCTGAAGCCCCTTCTACTTTCTCTTTCTGCTTCTTGGCCCCTATGAACAGGGAACAGTCTTCTCTTTGGCCATAATGTTCTGCTTAATCTTAGGCCTAGAGCAACTGAGTCAAATGATTATGAACTGAATCTCTGAAACCATGAGCATAAAATGAAATTTTCCTCCTCTCGGATGTTCTTGTCAGGTATTTTGGTCACAGTGATGAAAAGCTAATGCAAATATTGTCCAGGCCAACTTACTGTATCAAATCAGCATTACCCTTACATAATTATAGAACAGGGTCTGGTGCCAGTTATATTCTTTTATTGAAACTTATTTTTTTAGTTTTAGGTGTGCACAATATCTTTATTTTACATTTATGTGGTGCTGAGGATCGAACCCAGTGCCTCATGCATGTTAAGCGAGCACTCTACCACCAAGCCACAACCCCAGCCTCCGCCAGTTATATTCTTAAGGTTTACATTTAAACTATAGTTCATAATAATATCATGTCTACAGATGGAAATATGAGGTACCTATGATTCTCTACTTCCACATTTTTAAAAAATGGAGGAAAAGCCATCTATATTTTAATGGATTTAAATAGACAATACAGTGAAATAAGTCAATTGATATTTCAAAAATTTATAGACTGAGAAATCAGAGGGTAGCTTGGAAATGTAGCCACCTAAAAAACAAGATATACTGTTGTATATATTAAGGAATCATCTTTAATTTTCTTAAACCAACAAAGAAAAGATAACTTTGTAGGCTCAGGGTAGAAGGAATAGCTCCAGAATCAATTTTACTATGAATCTTAACAGCAGAAATTGCATCTTTCTTAGGTAGTGCCATTTGATGATTCACCATGAATTACCTTTTATCCTCTGGGTGATCATTAATTACTAACATTCTCACAGAAGGGGATATTACTAGTCCACTTGTTAAAATAGGGAAAATATAATTTTTTGATTGGCAAACCAGAATCACATTGTGTGTGTGTGTGTGATTGTGTGTCTTAGGAATCATGGGAAAAAGGGGTGCATGTTACCCAAAGATGGCAGACATATCAAACCAGAAACAAAAACAAAGTCAAAATCAATATCAGGTACCTAGTAATACCACTTATGCTCTCTAACTCAATATGATACTCAATTTAAAGTTTTGTTTTTTTCCTCAATGAAAAGGCTGAATGTAATGGATTTAAAAAAGTGGTGGCCTGTATGGGGAATTCGGCAGCCAGGTAAGAAAAAAGAAAAATTTTAAAAAATGGGAGCAAATATAACAAAAAGTCGGTTTATAAAAGCCATGAATGAAATATTTGATATTGAGAACTCAGAGGATAGTGAGAAAAGTGAAAAGAAAGCATATCCTCTGACTCAGTTGAGACCAGCAAGGAGAATAGTAATGTAAATTCAAAAGTAAGAACTGCAAAAGCCATCAAAAACTTAATAAAATTAGCTGAGGAGTATGTACTCTCCTTAGAAGCTGAAACTCAGGATACTAGTGAAAGTGATAATAATAACAAGGAGCCAAACCATGAGAGTACAGTCTCCTCCACTGAGCCGGTTAGGAATTATGAAGGTAGTAGTGAAGAGGAATCAAAAAGTGATTCAGGGAGCACAGTCTCCAATAAAAAGAACAAAAAGAAATTAAAAAAGAGGAAAGACCGTCAAATAGAGGAACCACTAGTGCCCTCTGCTCCTTCATGGATAGAATCCCTAACAGAAACAATAAGGAGTATTGATCAGAGTGTACGTGCCCTTGAGGTAGAAATTGGTGGCCTTTCTGAGCGCTTATATGCTCTCGAACAACATAGACCGCAGGAGCACCTAGAACTGCCAGTATTTCAAAATGAAGTGGGACAAAGGTATCACAAGTCCCTAGACTTTAAAAACAATAAAGAATTTTAAAGAGGCGGTAATGACCTATGGGCCTCAAGCTCTGTTCACATTAAGTATGATAGAGTCTCTTAACACCCTAATCTTAGCCCCCTCAGATTGGAAAATTCTATGCAGAGCGGTACTAAGTGGGGGACAATACCTAATCTGGAAAACTCAATTCCAGGAACTTTGTTCAGAAATAGCAAAGAGAAATGCTGCAGCAGGTTTCCCTCAACGCAATATAGATATGCTCACAGGGGAAGGTCAGTTCGCGGAACTACAAAATCAGCTACAATACGATCCGGGTTTGTATGCCCAGATACACACAGCAGCTGTCAAAGCCTGGAAGACAATATCAGGCACAGGGGATCTGCAAGGCAGCCTATCAAAAGTTATACAAGGGCCTAAGGAACCTTACGCTGATTTTGTAGATAGACTCTTAAAAACAACATCTAGAGTTTTTGGCGAAGTCGAGCAAGCTGTGCCTCTAGTTATCCACTTAGCGTACGAGAACGCTAATAAATATTGCCAGGATGCAATAAGGCCGTGGAGAAGTAAAAAAAGACTTATCAATTTATATCAGACTGTGCAAAGACATTAATGAGGCTGTTATCACAGGCAATGTAATTGCTGCAGTGATGAAAAATTCCTCCCCTCAAAATTCCCAAAGGATTCAACCTAGAACAGGATATTCCAGACAAAATTATTATAATCAACCAAGATATGCTAAGCAATATCCCCCAAGGGTAATAAGATCAAATTCATACCGCGCTCCATGTCGATGCCCCAGTTTCAAAAGGGTATTCATTGGGCCAGTCAATGCCATTCCAGATATGATATATATGGAAATGATTTATCCAGGATTTCAAACAATGGGGCACGGGGCCCAATGCCCCGGGACCCACAAATGTATGAGGCACTAGAGGAGGAATGCCCTCAGATCCAAATGATTCCTCCTCACAATCCCTCCTACCCATTAACTCCCTTATCAGAGAGACAAGAGGAAGTGCAGGATTAGATCTCTGTTCTACCGCCCAGATGGTCCTGACACCTGAAATGGGGGTTCAGCTGATTCCTACGGGAATCAGGGGACCTCTCCTTTCAGGAACTGTGGGACTAATCCTTGGATGTAGTTCCAAGAGTTTATTAGGCTTTAATGTTATACCAGGGGTTATTGATTCAGATTATAATGGAGAGAATAAAATAATGCTAAGTACACACAGGGGCATCATCTCCGTAAATCAAGGAGTCAGAATCGCACAGCTGCTCCTCCTTCCCAGTCTCCTTAATACTTTTAAAAGCATGCCACAAAATAGAAATAGCAGAGCATTCGGTTCCACTGGTTCAGGACTTATGGCTTTCTGGGTTCAGGATTGTTCGTGGAGGCCTATGTGCAAAATAAAAATTCAAGGTATAGAGATGGAGGGGCTGATTGATACAGGAGCTGACTCTTCCATCATAAATCTACAACAATGGCCTAAGCACTGGCCTCTACAGAAAGCCTCAATCAGTTTAAGAGGCTTGGGATACAGTAATACCCCAGCACAAAGTGCTGTAATCTTAAATTGGCAAGACAATGAAGGCCATACAGGAACATTCCAACCTTATGTTTTAAACAGCTTGCCAGTTACCCTATGGGGAAGAGATATCTTACATCAAATGGGGCTACACCTAGCAACCAAGCCTGCAGGTGTTAAGAATAAAAATCCTAATCATAATAAAAAAGACAAAAGACATTTTTTTCTAGGGGCCACTGAGAAAACAATTTTAAAAATACCATGGCTCTCTAATAAGCCAGTTTGGGTCCCTCAGTGGCCCCTATCCAAAGAAAAATTGCAAGCAGCCCATCAATTAATTAAAGAACAATTAGAAGCAGGACACATAGAGCCTTCCACCTCTCCCTGGAATTCTCCTATATTTGTAATTAAGAAAAAATCAGGAAAATGGAGACTATTACAAGATCTAAGGCAAATTAACAAAACAATGCAAATTATGGGATCTACTCAACCTGGACTTCCTAATCCTGTAGCTATTCCAAAAAACTATTACCTTATAACTCTTGATATAAAAGACTGTTTCTTTTCCATTCCCCTACATCCTCTGGATGCCCCCAGGTTTGCTTTTTCAATTCCTTGTATCAATAATAATGGCCCTGATTATAGATATCAATGGAAAGTATTGCTGCAGGGAATGGCAAATAGCCCTACAATGTGCCAACTATATGTGGACAGAGCTATACAGCCCATTAAAAACAAATATCAAGACCTCATGTGTCTACACTACATGGATGATGTTTTATTAGCTCACCCTAATCAACAAATCTTATTTAACATATTTAGTGAAATAACAAAAAATTTTTTAAAAATATGGATTATATATAGCAGAAGAAAAAGTTCAAAGCAGATCACCTATACTATATTTAGGTTTTAAAATCATGCATACTTTTGTTAAACCCCCCAAAATTCTAATAAGTAAAGAACATTTGACCACCCTCAATGATTCCCAAAAACTACTGGGAGACATTAATTGGCTTCGCCCTACACTAAGCCTCACTACTGGACAATTAAAACCTTTATTTGACATCCTTCGCGGAAACCCTGATCCATCCTCACCGCGAACATTAACTCCTGATGCCAGGAGAGCTCTACAATTAGTAGAACAGACCATTGAAAGATCCCATTGTGATAGATTTATTTTTGCTCAACCACTAATATTGATTATTATTCCTTCACAATATACTCCAACAGGAGTATTTTGGCAACAGGGACCTATATTATGGACACATTTGCCTGTCTCTCCTAAAAGTACAATTGAGTCTTATACCTCCATAGTGGCTAAACTTATTCTTCAAGGACTTAAAATCTCTACTAAAATATTGGAATTCATCCCGCTACTATTATTACTCCTTATTCATCGTCACAGGTTGAATATTTGTGCTTCAATGATAATGATTAGGCTATAGCTAGATGCTCTACTTCTGCAAATTTTGACAATCATATTCCTAAATCTCCTATACTGTCCTTTTGTATCAATCACCCTATCATATTCCCACAGGTAATAAAAAATCAACCCATTCCTAAAGCATTTAATGTATTTACAGATAGATCCTCTAACAGCACTGCTGCAGTAGTCACTCAAAATGAAAAAAATGATTCATATCACTAATCAAAAATCAGCTCAATTAGTGGAACTCGAAGCTATAATAATAGCTCTGGAAAATTTTAAAGAACAGCCTATGAATATTTTTTCAGACAGACACTATATTGTACATGCTATCCCTAAATTGGAGCTAGCAGGTCCAATAGCACCACATACTCCAGCTTTTAAATTGTTTTCTCAAATCCAAAATCTCCTATGGCAATGAAAAGAACCTTTATTTATAGGTCACATAAGAGCTCACACTAATCTGCCTGGTCCTCTCCATGAAAGTAATCAAAAAGCTGATGCCCTCACTAAAACAATATTTATATTTACTACAGTACAACAAGCTACTTTATTTCATTCCCAGTTCCACGTTAGTAGCACTACCTTAAGACAAAAATTTAAAATCACAAAAGAACAAGCTCGTAGAATTGTAAAAGAATGTCCATCTTGTGTAACACTTTTGCCCAATCCACATTATGGGGTTAACCCACGAGGTTTGATGCCCAATCATTTGTGGCAGATGGATGTCACACATGAGCCAAGTTTTGGGAAATTACGATTTATTCATGTCACCATAGATACATGCTCAGGCATGATTTTTGCTTCTTTACATTCCAGAGAAAAAGTTAATGATACTACATCTCATTGTCTGCAAGCTTTTGCTGCATTGGGCATCCCCAAAATGCTTAAAACAGATAATGGCCCTGCATATACATCCACATCCTTCAAACAATTTTGTACAAAGTTCAATATTATCCACAAAACAGGTATCACTTATAATCCTCAGGGACAAGGAATAATTGAAAGAGCAAATCAGACACTTAAAAATATGTTACTAAAGCAAAAAGATGGAAACTAGAAAAATCCTAAGGACAGATTGGCAGTTGCCCTGTTTACCCTAAATTTCTTAACTTTAGATTCTAATGAACATTCGGCTGGAGATAGACACTGGAACCCACACCAACAACATAAACCTTTGTTTTACTGGAAGGATGTTCTCTCAGGTACATGGAAGGGTCCAGACCCAGTATTAATTTGGGGGAGAGGATCTGTTTGTGTTTTTCCAAAGCACGAATCCTCTCCAATATGGATACCATCTAGATTGATAAAGCAGGTACAAAGTCAAAAGGATCAAGACGAAGTTATTGAGGAGTCTAGATTGAATAAACAAGTACAAAATCAAGAGGACCAAAATGAAGGTATGGAGTGATTCCCTTAAAAGAGTCCCCCATTAAATTTACAACTTAAATTTCATCTTCCCGGCCGGGACAAAAAGATCTCTCTTTAGTGTATACACAATTGTATATATTTTTTTTTATATATGTCTTTATATCTGTGCATTTGTCTAAATTTCATGTTAATGTGATGTCACAAATATATGTTTTATATGTGCGTCTGTCTAGTGTGACGTCACAAATAATTAAATGCTTGTGAAAAAAATATAGATAGATAGATATAGATCCAAATAACGTTAATTCATTTAAGCTTAGAATATTCTAATTAGATAATCAATATATAGATAGATAAATAGATAGATATTCATATAAGTACAGAATATTCTAATTAGATAATCAATTATAATGATAATCAATTTTGATTTATAGTTGTCTCCGGGACTTCTCTTCAGCTGTGAATATGTTTAATGTTGTATAACCTGATATTTTGGTGTTTTGACATAGGATCGTTTATTTGTTATTAACTTCATTTGTTTAATAGCTGATTAATTTGAATTATTTCATCAGGTATAGGATTGCTGTATATACAGAGACTCAAGGATTCCAGCTAACAAATTATTTTTCCAAAGTGCCTTTAGCTTTTCTTATCTTTAATGCAGTAAACACCCTCAGTTTCTCTTTGATTATTTCTGAATGTGATATTTTGCTAGCTTATGTTTGTGGGAGCTTAAGCAGCAATGTGTGTGAGCAGAGATCAACTTTTATTTTCTACTCTAATAATTCTTTTTTTTTTTTAGTTTGACAGCTCACCTTTTGATCTCAGTGCTGGAATAGCACTGCCTTTCCCTTAATAATGGATGCTTAAGTTTTTAGGTAGCGGGCCCTGAAGATTTGCTGGTGGAAATGTCTAGACATAAAAAAGACCGCTGCTGCTACAACTGCAGGGACCTCGGTCACTGCAAGCATCCCTGCTGCTCAAGCATCGAAAAGCCTCACCAGCAGTGTGGCCTCTGCTCTGCATGCATGGGGCCTCCTGAATCTATGTGTTATAACTTATGGACATTTTGATTTTCCATTATTTTGGGACATTACGGGACAATGCCTTGCGGGTATTTGTCTAAGAGAACTCAGTGCGTTACTTGATGAAACTAAGGGCAGCTGATTCGCTTAAAGAACTTGATACGCTATGGAAACTTGGCTCATCAGCAGTAGGCTTGCCGCCTTAAAGCCACAGTATCTCCTAAAAATTAAACGACTGTTAGTCAACACACAGTCGATCCTGAAGGGCTCTATTGGATGGCTGGTTAGCCTTTGACGGGTAAGATCCCCAGAAGGGGACAACCTAAGACACAGCACAGTCGCATGGGACAGTCTAATGTGGCCGGCATGTCAACCTAAGACAGGAGTCAGGACAGCCTCGATTCCCATGACAGGTAAGAATGTTGGTTGCACATGGATGTCCTAGAACATCCCCTCTTTTAAAACTAAAAGGGGGAAATGAAGGAGCCTATAATCAAGGAGATAGCTAAAGATTGCGGTTAGCTGAGAGCCATAAAAGATGTTCTAGTTTCCACCTGATAGTAATACATTATTCAAAGAATCTTTATATGCCCGTGAACACTCTGTGATGCACCTCTAAGCTCGAGCTGTAAGCATGTGTCCTTGTTAAAGCTATATGTATATAACTGGGTGAGGTTGGTTAGATAGAGTGTGTGGGAAGAAGAAGAAGGTGGTGGTTGGAGTTAGAGCATTTGGAGTGATTGCTGGAGCCAGAGAGAGAAGAAGAATAAAAGACCTTTTTTCATTTTCATCCTGCCTCCGAATTTTCCTGCAGCGTTCGTTGCTCCAGGCAGCTTCCGCTTCAGGCAGCAACATAAACAGTTAATAAAATAAACTGAATCAATACTTCAAAGAGAGACTATAGATTGAAATGTTTTTACTCAGTTTTTCAAATAAAATTAGCTAATTTCAGAAAAGTTAGCTTTCTTTTACAGTATTCCATAAGAAGGATGAGGAAAATATAGTTATATATTTGTTATATATTTAATCAAAGAAAATTTGATATTCTAAGAATTTGATTAAGCAGATAGTTGAAGGATTAAAAAAGAAAAAAGAGAAAACAATGAGATAACAAAGAACTAATAACTGCAGACAAGTAAGGTTACTCATCCAAATTGAAAAAAAAAAAATGGGGGATAAACCTCATGGTTTGTTGTATGATTCAGTTCATGTGAAAGACTTGGCTAAAGCTGATTTAAGAAATACCCAAATATGCACGGGACTAGAGCAAACAGACACAGGCTCAAAAGAATGATCCTCTATGGAAAACAACAAGAAAAGGACAAGGGAGTACTCATTTTCTTACCATATATTCTCTCTAATTTGTCTCTAATGACAAGAGAATATTTAGATCTCAGCTTGAGATGAAGAATGTAGAAACGTGAGATACAGAATTGTTGAAGTCAAGACCTAGTAGAATCATAACAAGCACAAATAGCATAACATTTTTCCAAACTGATTATATTAATAAGCTTTTCATATCAGAAAAGAACAACTTAGAGGAAGAAAAGTTTATTTTGTCATCATGATTTCAGAGATTCTGTTCATGGTCTGCCTGTTCCTTTGCTCTGGGCCCAAGGTGTGGCTGAACATCATGGAAGATGGGGATGGCATAGGAAATCTGCTCACTTCATGGAAGCCAGGAAGCAGTGAGTGCAGAGGAACCAGAAGGATAAGATATAATCCTCAAGCTCACCCCCAGTTACATACTTTCTCTAATCATGTCTGGACTGCCTACAGCTACCACCCAGTAATTGATTCAAATTGTTAATTCACCCCCCCCCAAAAAAAATTAATGCTGATTATGTTAATGCCCCTGTAATCTAATCCTTTCACCTCCTGCATTAATACAGGAGCTTTTGGGGGACACTCACATTCAAACCATAATACTGAATTTTTTTTTCATAATCAGTTTTCATTGACATTTTTATTTGATACACTAGTTACATGTTACATTATGTAATACTGTTTAGGTGGAATTGCATCAAAATATGTGGACTTTATTTTTGTTTTAGTGAAAAAGTTGTAGAGATAAGTTGTAACTTTTGACTTGTTAGTAGTTTCATAATAAATTTATGCTTCTTTGGCTGTAGTAAATGAAGCCAACAGTATAGATTTTGTTGCCATTTTTTTCATCTTCCAATAAGGATGAGAAAAATATCTATAATCCTGCCATGCCAGCTATGGCCCATTAGTCACAGGGGAAAATAGACAGCTGTAGATGTGGAATGGATCAAACCAAATTCATCATGGCCACTAGGAAAACAACACAAAGCAAATACCCTATTAGTGATGTGCCAGGAGCTTGATCATTGTAAGTGAAGGATAGCATGTTAATGAATTTATAGAAGGGCTGTTCTCAAAATCACATATTTCAAATTAACAGTAATCAGTCAATTACACGCATGATATTGACTTACTTCACATACTGCCCTTGAGCAGGCAGAAGACATACAAATGAAACAGAGTCAGATTTATGATGGATTTGCAGATTCCTAATTTAAATCCTAGCAAATACTTTATCTTCCTGATATGCAGAGCCAAGCAGCTTTAATTAAAATAACTAACTCTAAAAGAAGCATGATTAATAGCTGAGCAGATAGAGAAGAAAAACAAATAAACAACAACAAAAATACTAAACTTAGTTAAATGGGGAGGCATTGAAGAGGAGGTCTTTACCTTTGACCCATTATTAAATTATGAATATTCCTAAAGTAACCTGATAACACTTTCAGATGTCAATTATAAAACAGAATTCTAAAAATGCATGGAACAATGGTGGCATTACTAGAATGTATAAATGTATTTTAATGCTATCATTACAATATAGAAAGCCTATTTCAAAGCATATTTTATTTTCTTAAAAATTAACATATTTTGCATATAATAATATCCTATTAGAAAAAAAATCCTTTAAAATTCTTTAAAGTATTTGATAAAAGATGAAAAACAATGCCCTAGATACCATTATATTTACCACATGCCTATTTCGATAATGAGGTGAGGCATAATAAATTAAATTAATGATACTTTTAATTGTTATTACAAAGCAAAATTTAGCAGTTATCATTAAGAAATGATGCACTTTGTGAATTTTATTTTTCAACTCCAATCAGCAAAGTATACATTTAAATTTGTCCACCATTAAAAGCAAATCATTGAGGTCTTTTGTTAATGAAAATCAAAATAAGTGGTGAACATTCAAAAGATGAAACATCCAATTGAATATTCACATTATGTTTCCTTCAGGGGTATGCAGTTCTTTATGGGAGTTTTTTATTCAGCTGGGGGTTATGTGAGTCTGTTAGTGAGAAAGGGAGATTCCTTGAGTCCTGGGTTGTTTGCTCCATAAAAAAAATATCTTTTAATATTAACTAATACTGATTAATATGTTTAATATTGAGTAAATTAATTATTATAATTTTAATTAGTTCCTGCATCTTGTGAGAAGTGTGTATTTGGACACAACCTCAGTTCAGGACAGGTTTGTGTTTTTGATCCTTAGTCCCTGCACTTTCCAGCAAGTATTCATTCTGAGTAGACAGAAGACCTCCTGATTGTCTTCTCTGAGTTGAAAGATGGAGATTTTCCAATAGTCTTTCCATTTATTGGGTAGTTTCTCAAGGAACTGACTTTTTAAAGAAACTCACTACAAAATTCTGACCCAGAGTTTGTACAGTATGCCTTTTTCAACATGGTCCAAGGCTCATCTTTTCTTCTCATATTCATTGAAGAGCAGGCCCTAACCACTAAATCTGCATCTGATTCCTTTCCTCTTTAGTCCCTGAACTTGAATCTCCTTCTCTGATTTGGCTCTTGGTGGTTTAATTTTTTTCTTGTATTTATTTTTTCCAACTTTGGTGAACTATGTATTTTTTTTTTAATCTGGCAATTATGAATGTTAGGATTTGAACCCTCATGGTGCAGTATCCATGGTTAACTCCACTCTATTGAAGGAAGATGCTGTACATGGCATAAACAAAATGTCAGTTGCTGTTGCTAATTCTGAAAGACAAGAGTAAGCCCTATTTATTTCAAAAGCTATGAACAACAACCAACACTTTTCTTGCCAGTATTTGTATGTGCCATAAGCTCTTCTGCAACAAAAGAAGAAGGGAAAAGTAAACTAAATTAACCCAGTATGTACTAATTTGCTGTTTAAGAAACAATTAGTTGTGTAGTTTCATTTAAAAGTTTAATGCACACATTATTTTGTGTGCCCCCCCCCCAAAAAAAAAATCTGTCCAAGAGTTGTGATGCATTTTAGGGTATGCAAAACATAACATAAGCACATTGAATTTGTGAAGTTTAAATCATGTCAAGGAAACATACCCATGCATACTAGCTCCACTGTTAGCCATGGAAAACACTCTAAAGCACAAAGCTGAAACTATCAAGCTGACTAGGTGGTGGTCATAAATTCTTTGGGAACAAGGCAGTATTTGTCTATTGTCTGTATAATGAAATTTATTTTAGTGACCCTCTGGGTTTTGTGTCTCCTTAGCTCTCCCTGGAATACTAATCACAGAAAATGAGGAAAAGGAAAGTGAAACCTTTCTAGTGTAATTCCTTAGAAATTCATTTGGAGTTTGGAGATTTGGCTGCTGTAAAATACAGACACATAATCAAAATAGTTAACATTTGTTGAATTTTACAGTATGACAGGCAGTTCTCTAAAAATCATGTTTTTGAATTACCAATACATTCTAATATGAACTCTATTTTCTGTGTTGTGTTATGGAGCACACACAATTGTGTTCTCCTATTAATAGATATAGATATGTATTTCCATACACTTTATCATAAATATGCTTATCAGATTCTTTAACCTAAGAAACATTTACTGAATTTCAGTAGGTAAAAGAATCCTCAGATTCATGTAGAAATAAAGTAGCTAACTTTTTTCAAACATGTGAGTATGTTAAAGCAATTAAAGAATTTAAACTGAAAAGAAGATTATCTATTTAATATTGATAGAAAGAAAGATATGGAAGTTTCTAATCCAAATAAAGCCTCAACCTAATTTGAACTCGGTCTTTGAAATATAAAGTAGCCTAAGTGTATAGTAAGATGTACAGAGTTCGGTTGATTGCAATTAAATAGTCTAGTGTTCTCCAACACCATTAGCCGTATACTTTGGACTCCAGTATAATGGAAAAAATTCTGTTTGGATTCAGTGAAAGTACATGTTTATTTAGCTTACTGTCATGTAAGATCTTTATTTTGCTTTATTCTGTTTTTAGATAAAAACTAAGTATTTTTAATTAGGAAAATATGTTCTAAAGAAGGAAAATAAAAAGTTATAATTAATGGTGTTGAATTGTGTGTGTGTATTTTATAGCCCCTTACTTCAAAGTCAGTTGAGTAAGCTGTGTAGATGCCCTAATTAACACAAAAGTGTATACTATTTCCACTGTTGTTTTCTCATAAAGCAGTACATTGTAATTACTTGACAAATGAAGTAATGTGAACCCTAAATATTGCATTATATGTGTTAACAAAGGCAATTGCAATGACAATTTAAAAGAAAATTCAACTGATGTTTTAAAATCTAGATACCATTGGAGGGAAGAGCTGACAGTCAACTCATTCACTAATAATCTTTCTATTTTATTTGCCAGTAATATGGTGAGTTCAGCCATCTTTTCTTTAAGTATGATATTTAAAGTTTTATGATCATTGTTAATACATGTGCATGATTGATGAATATTAGTACTATACTGGGAACAGAGGCAATGAATTCACCCTGATCTTGGTATTTTTTTTTTTTTACTCCCATTTTAGCCTGGTGAAAATTTATATGCCAGCCTGCCTAATCACAACAAATAAATCAGCATCGAAATAATGAAAGTTGTAAGTAGTCCAACTCTGACTGAAGAGCTTACTATGAACAATTGCATTTTCATTCAGGAATTATTTTTTTCTTTCTTTCTTTTTTTTTTTTTTTTTTTTTTTTTTTTTTTTAGTACGGGGATTGAACTCAGGGGCACTTGACCAGTGGGCCACATCCCCAGACATTTTTTGTAGTTTATTTAAAGGCAGGGTCTCACTGAGTTGCTAAGTGCCTCGCCATTGCTGAGGCTGGCTTTGAACTAGTGATCCTCTTGCCTCAGCCTCCCAAGTGCTGGGATTACAGGTGTGCACCACCATGCCCAGTTTAGGAATTATTTTTTTTATTGTTCTTCAGAAGGTTTCTATCATTGAGAATTGATATTTACAAAACAAAGAATTAAATTAATAGAAAATTCATTACCCAGTTGTTATTACACTCAAAGGAATGATGACTGTATGGACACAAGATGGCCACAGAACTCCGAACATCTCTCCTTGAAGGAGTTAGACAATTAGGTTCCTATGAACAAATGAAATACCCTTCTCTCTCTCTCTCTCTCTCTCTTTTATGTCTCCATTTATCTGTCCATTAATTGAATGAGAGAATTATATTTTATGATTATTAATATTTGATGGTTTTTATTTTGTTTTGTTTTTGATTTTTTGTTTGTTTGTTGTTGTAAAGGGAATCTTGAGAAATTGCCTGATCCAACTTTGTAACTCTATGCCAGAGTCAAGAGCCATGGGTTTGACATTCAAATAATTGATTTGGTTCTATGTCATATTGCCACCTTAGCAACATTATACAATCTACTCTTCCCAAATGTATTTACTCCTCAGTAGAATGAGATTAGTATCTTTCTTCCTATGTCATTTTTCTAATTAAAGTAAATAAGGGTTAAAGAAGAAACACTCAGAACAGCCCAGTTTTATTTATTTTTTCTCCAATGATTATAGACCTGGTTTTCAACCATTATGTTGTAGCAGACGGCCTGAGTTCCTGAGGAAGTTAAAGGGATGGAATTATAGTTAGTAAAGCAAAATGTGTGTAAATGTGCAGCCTCTCTTGCCTGTCCTGGCATAATGTGAGTTACCATTACTGATGGGATTTGTTATGCTTGCTAATAACATCCAATGACTATGTCAGCTGGAAAAAAGCTGAAAACATTACTTTATAAGATTTATTCTCACAATCTTAAGGCCCTTGAAAATGGGACGCAGATTGGTTCAAAACAATTACTTATTTAGCACCTATATTGTACAGTAATACAACTTCATAGACTTTTACTTTGTGTAAGATTAAGTCCACTCCATAGTAAAGAGTGAGTTAAATTTTTAGCATTCTTACAAAGGGAAAAACATGGTGGGGGAATGACATATAAATAGAAGGAAGACCAGTATAGAATAGAGGGAGGATACCAAGGGGAGAGAAGGGCAGGTACTGAGGTCCAAAACTGACCAAATTATATTTTTGTTGTGGACATGTACAAACGTGTAACACGGAATCTCACTATTACGTGTAATTATAACAAACCACTAAAAAATCTGCTCAAAACTAAGATCAAATCAGTGCATCCATAGAATCTTCTGCTGCTTCCAAATATGTAGAAATTTTACCTTACAAGTAATATTGTGCAATATTGTGACCTATACTTTGTTATCCCTTGTTTTCTAATAAAAAATCTTTTAAGTACATTCTTAGTTATAAATCAGATGCATTTTTTAGCTGTTTCTCATTTCATTAAATATCTTGTACAGCAATGTGAGTTCATCATTATTTTTGCAATCATATTTGCAAAAACGTTAACCTGCTCATAATAAAAATACAGAAAATAGAGTTAAAATAAAATAAGACAACTCTGGACATGGATCATGAACAGGAATATCATTGTCAAAGTCTAAATGAGAAATGAACATAAAACAGAACTACATGTTGAAAGTATACAGCATTATCAAGAGGGTGTTTCAACATTAAGAATTGTAGTGATATAAATTAATAATATTAGGTAACTAAACTTCTCCACTTTTCCTTATAAGACTGAGTTGTGGCCCGCTGACCTTAACCCCAGCACAGCCAGCCCCAGGTCAGTCCTGCTGACCCCCCCCCCCCCCGGTGTGTGACCAAGCTCCAGCCAGTCCTGCTGACCTCTGCCTTAGAGCAGGAGCCAGCAAGGACAGACCCGTCAACTCTGCTTGAGTTCAGAAGGGCCCAGGACAGTCCCAGGGACCTACATTAGCGTGCCACCAGGCCAAGGCTGCAGCCAGTCCCTCTGACTTCTGCCCCAGAGCAGGAGCCAGCAAGGACAGAACTGCCAACTCTTCTTGAGTTCAGGAAGGCCCAGGACAGTCCCAGGGACCTTCATTGGAATGCCATCAAGCCCATGTCAGTCCGACTGACCTTCACCCCAGCATGGCCAGCCCCAGTTCAGTCCCGCTGAAATTCCCTCAAGTGTGGCCAGGCTCAGGGAAGTTCTGCCAACCTCTGCCCAAGCACAGAGCCCAGCCCACACCCGCAGAGCTCAGACGAGTCTAGGACAGCTTCACTGACCACCGCTCAGAGGACTGCCTCTTCCAAACAGCATACCACCACAGGAGCTCAGACTCAACCAGTTCAACCCACAACAACCTGCGTGGACCCAGCCCCAGGTAGCATACTTTGAGGCACAACTGCAGGTTCTGATAGCCCAACACTAAGGGGAGGCACAGACAACCTGCAATGATATTATAAGAATATAGGGAAGAAACTGTAATATCTCAGATCTACACTGCAAGAAAGCAAGGCAAATAGACAATATGAAAAAACAAGGGAGGAAAGTACCCCAAACAAACCAGGATTCTACAATGACAGAACCCATGCTCAGCGAAATTGACAAAATGTCAGAGAAGGAGTTCAGAAGGTTCATAATTAAAATAATCTGTGAATCAAAGAATGACCTAAGTGAACAAATACAGGCAAAAATCGACCACTACAACAAAGATATAAGAGAGCAAATATAGGTAGCAAAAGATTACTTCAAAAAAGCAATAGAAACTCTGAAAAAAAAGTCAGAAATCCTTGAAATGAAGGAAACAATTAACCAAATAAAAAACACAACTGAAGGCATCACCAGCAGACTAGATCAACTGGAAGAAAGAACTTCAGACAATGAAGACAAAGTATATAATCTTGAAAATAATGTTGACCACACAATGAATATAGTAAGAAACCATGAACAGAACATCCAAGAAGTATGGGACAGCATCAAAAGACCAAATATAAGTATAATTGGGATGGAGGAAGGCACAAAGTTTCAAACCAAAGGAATGCACAACATCTTCAATGAGATAATATCAGAAAATTTCCCAAGCATGAAGAAAAAATTGGAAAAACAAACACAAGAGGCTTATAGGACACCAAATGTACAAAATTACAACAGATCTATAACAAGATACATTATAATGAAAAAGCCTAGCATACAGAACAAGGATAGAATTTTAAAGGCTACAAAAGAGAGAAATCAGATCACATTTAGAGGGAGACCAATTTGTATCACACCAGATTTTTCAACTGAGACACTCAAAGCTAGGAGATCATGGAACAATATATTCCAAGCTCTGAAAGAAAAGGGATGCCAACCAAGAATTTTATACCCAGCAAAATTAAGCTTTAGATTTGAGAATGAAATAAAAACCTTCCAAGATAAATAAAAGTTAAAAGAATTTACAAGTAGAAAGCCAGCACTATAGAACATCCTTGGCAAAATATTCCATAAAGAGGAAAAGAAAAACAATGATGAAAATCAATAGAGGGAGGTATTACACTAAAGGAAAAAAACAATCACAGGAGAAACCATGTCAAGTTAAATACCAAAAATAAACAAAAATGGCTGGGAATACAAAACATATCTCAGTAATAACTCTGAATGTTAATGGTCTAAACTCACCAATCAAAAGACATAGACTAGCAGATTGGATAAAAAAAAAAAAAAACATACCCAACAATATGCTGCCTCCAAGAGACTCATCTCATAGGAAAAGACATCCATAGGCTGAGGGTGAAAGGTTGGGAGAAATCCTACCACTCATATGGACTGAGGAAACAAGCAGGGGTTTCCATCCTCATATCAGATAAAGTAGACTTCAAGCTAAAGTCAATCAAAAGGGATAAAGAAAGACACTATATACTGCTCAAGGGAACCATACACCAACAAGTCTTAACAATTATAAATATATATACCCCAAACAATGGAGCATCCGTGTTCATCAAACAAACTCTCCTCAAGTTTAAGAGTCAAATTGACCACAAAACAATAATTTTGGGTGACTTTAACACACCCCTTCCATGACTGGATAGATCTTCCAAACAAAAGCTGAACAGAGAAACTATAGAACTCAAAAATACAATAAACAACTTAGACTTAACTGACTTATATAGAATATTTCATCCTTAACAAGCAAATACACTTTCTTCTTAGCAGCACATGGATCCTTCTCTAAAATAGACCATATACTATGCCACAAAACAACTCTTAGTAAATATAAAAGATAGGGATACTACCCTACATTATATCAGACCATAATGGAATGAAATTAGAAATCAATGATAAAATAAGACATAAAAGCTACTCCAACACCTGGAGACTAAATAATATGCTACTGAATGAACAATAGGTTGCAGATGACATCAAAGCGGAGATGGATGAAGTTGGAGAATATAATGCTAAGTGAAATTAGTCAATCTCAAAAATCCAAGTACCGAATGTTTTCTCTGATATAAGGAGGCTGGTTCACAGTGTTGTTGGAAGGGGGTACATAGGATCAGAGGAACACTAGAATGGTCAATGGAAAGGGAGGAGAGGGAGGGAGTAAGGGGGGGGTTGGAAAAAAATTGGTGGTTGAATGAGATGGATATCATTATCCTAAATGCATGATTGAAGATCTGAATGGTACTTATATACTTTGTATACAAGCAGTTGTATGTAAAAAGATACTATACTTGTGCATGATGAATAAGTAAATAAATAATAAAAAAATTAAAAAAAAAGAAAAAAAAAAAAAAATTCTTAGAGGTGAATGAGAACACAGACAAAACATATCTAAATCTCTGGGACACTATGAAGGCAGGTCTAAGAGGAAAGTTTATTGCCTTGACTTCATTCCTCAAAAGAAGAAAAAGTCAACCAATAAATGACTTAACATTACATTTCAAAGTTTTAGAAAAAGAAGAACAATCCAACACCAAAAGCAGTAGAAGACAGGAAATAATTAAAATCAGAGCTGAAATCAATGAAATTGAAACAAAAGCAACAATTGAAAAAATTGACAAAACAAAAAGATGGTTCTTTGAAAAAATAAATAAAATTGACAGACCCTTAGCCAGGCTAACACAGAGAAGGAGGGAGAAAACTCAAATTATTAATATATTCAATGAAAAAGGAAATATCACAACAAACACTACAGAAATAGAGGTAATAATTTGAAATTATTTTGAAAACTTGTACTCCAACAAAATTCAAAACACTGAAGGCATCAACAAATTTCTAGAGTCGTATGTTCTGCCCAAATTAAAGCAGGATGATATACACAATTTGAACAGACCAATTTCAAGCAACAAAATAGAAGATGCCATCAGAAGCCTACGAACCAAGAAAATTCCTGGACCAGATGGATACACAGCTGAGTTCTATAAGACATTTAAAGAAGAACTGATACCAATAATTTTCAACTTATTTCAGGAAATAGAAAAAGAGGGAGCACTTCCAAACTCATTCTATGAGGCCAATATCACCCTGATCCCCAAACCAGGCAAAGACACATCAAAAAAAGAAAACTTCAGACCCATACTTTAATGAACATAGATGGAAAAATTATCAATAAAATTCTGTCAAAACAGATACAAAAACATATCAAAAATATAATACACAAAGATCAAGTGCACTATACAGTTTTAATGCAATGTTCATTCAGGGATACAAGGATGGTTCAACATACGGAAATAATAGATGTAATTCATCACATCCATAGACTCAAAGATAAGAACCATATAATTATCTCAATAGATGCAGAAAAAGCATTTGACAAAATATAGCAACCCTTAATGTTCAAAACACTAGAAAAACTAGGGATAACAGGAACATATCTCAAATTGTAAAAGTTATACATGCTAATCCCCAGGGCAACATTATTTTAAATGGAGAAAAAATGAAAGCATTCCCTCTAAAAACTGGAACAAGACAGGGATGCCCTCTTTCACCACTTCTATTCAACATAGTAATTGAAATGCTGGCCAGAGCAATAAGACAGATGAAAGAAGTTAAAGGGATACTGATAGGTAATGTAGAACTCAAATTATCATTATTTGCTGATGATATGATTTTATACCTAGAAGACCCAAAAATTTCCACCAGAAAACTTCTAGAACTCATAAATTAATTAGCAAAGTGGCAGGATACAAAATCAACACCTATAAATCTAAGGCATTTCTATATATCAGTGACAAATCCTCTGAAAGGGAAATGAGGAAAACTACCCCATTTACAATAGCATCAAAAAAAAAAAATGGGGAATCAACATAACCAAAGACGTGAAAGACCTCTATAATGAAAACTACAGAACACTAAAGAAAGAAATTATGGAAGACCTTAGAAGATGGAAAGATCTACCTTGTTGTTAGAGAGGCAGAACTAATATTGTCAAAATGACCATACTACCAAAAGCACTATACAGATTATGCCCCAAGTTCCTTAATAAGACTCCTGTAGCACAAGAATTAATATCAAGAATCAATAAATGGAATAGATTCAAATTACAAAGCTTCTTCTCAGCAAAAGAAACAATCAGTGAGGCAAATAGAGGGCCTACTAATTGGGAAAAATTTTTTACCACACACAAGCCAGAGCACTAATCTCTAGAATATATAGAGAACTCAAAACTCTTAACATAAATAAAAAGTAAACCAATCAATAAATGGGCCAAGGAACTGAACAGACACTTCTCAGAAGAAGATATACAATCAATCAACAAATACTTAAAAAAATGTTCAACATCTCTGGCAATTAGAGAAATGCAAATCAAAACCACTCTAAGATTTTTTCTCACGCCTGGCGCGGTGGCGCACACCTGTAATCCCAGCACTTTGGGTGGCTGAGGCAGGAGGATCGTGAGTTCAAAGCCAGCCTCAGCAATAGGGAGGCACTTAGCAACTCAGTGAGACCCTGTCTCTAAATAAAATACAAAAAAGGGCTGGGGATGTGACCCAGTGGACGAGTACCCCTGAGTTCAATCCTCAGTACCACAAAAAAAAAAAAAAAAAAAAAAAAAAAAAAAAAAAAAAAAAAAATCATCTCACACCAGTCAGAATGGCAGCTATTAAGAACACAAACAATAATAAATGTTGGCGAGGATGCAGCCAATATGGAAAGCAGCATGGAGATTACTTGGAAAACTTGGAATGGAACCACCTTATGTTCCGGCTATCCCACTCCTCGGTCTATACCCAAAGGACTTAAAAACAGCATCCTACAGGGACACAGCCACATCAATGTTTATAGCAGCACAATTCACAATAGCTAAACTGTGGAACCAACCTAGATGCCTTTCAGTAGATGAATGGATAAAAAAAAATTGTGGTATATATACACAATGGTGTATTACTCAGCAATAAAAGAGAATAAAATCATGGCATTCACAGGTAAATGGATGAAGTTAGAGAATATAATGCTAAGTGAAGTTAGCCAATCCCAAAATGCCAAATGCATGATGTTTTCTCTGATATAAGGAAGCCAATTCACAGTGGGGTTGGGATGGGGAGCACAGGAGGATTAGAGGAACACTAGAATGGCCAATGGGGAGGGAGGGGAAAGGAGAAGGCAAAAGGGTGAAGAAAAAAAATAGATGGTGGAATGAGATGGATATCATTACCCTAAGTGCATGTGTGAATTCATGAATGGTATGAATATATTTGTATACAACCAGAGATATGTAAAAATGTGCTCTATGAGTATAATATGAAATGTAATATATTCTGCTGTCATTTATAACAACTTAGAATAAAAAATGAATTTGGAAAAAAAAGACTGAGTTGTGGGAAGTATGAGAATAGAAATTTGCAGGTAAGTAGGTTATGAGAGCGTTCTGTTCAGCATGGGTTCTCAGGTGATAATTAGTACTATCAGTTGGGTCAATTGATTCTGTACCTGGAGGCAAATTCATTTTTATATGGCAGGAAGAAATGCATCAGATCAGAATGACCTATATAGAGAATCTGCTTGTTGGTGAAAAATATGACTATTAGTGCTCAGTAGCCAAAACAGGTGTTTCATGACCCTGAAGGAATTTACATTACAGCAGTCTATGGAGAAAACAAATACTTGATACAATAAGTAAGGAAAATGTGTTGTATAGTAGAAGTTAAAAGACAAAATGGAGCCAAGTAAATAACAGAGGTATTGTGGGCTGGGATGGGAATAAAATGCAGTATTTCATTGGGTTGTCAAGATAGACCTCATGGAAAGCATGATCAGAAAATATTTATAGGGCACCAGTGAGGGAGATAGGCTAGAGGACATTTAGGAGATTATTATTTCCAACAAAGGAAACAAAGCAAGTTGAGGGGTTTATTCCAGGCTTAGCAAAAACAAGAATTCAGCATGAATGATGTGTGGTTGAATCAGGATATAATAATATTAAAGATAAATGATCAAGGAAGAGAATCTATTAAATGAGATTGTAGTGACTTTTTCTGTGTAAAATGCTGAGCCTCTAAAGTTATTAAGTAAAGAATTGATAGTATCGGGCTTACAGTGCAAATGGATCTTTCTCTGGATAAGCATAGATTATTGCACGGAGGACATAGGTTGAAAGAAATAGGTCGATGATGAAATAATTGTAGTAACCCAGGTGAAATATGATGGGCCAGACCAGGGTCACAGAGCAGGACATGTAGTGAAAAATGGTTTGGTTGCAATGTATATTGAAGATAAAAGTGCACACATTCCTTACAGATGAGGTATGGGGTAAGAGGGAAAAAAAAACATAATTAATGGACATTTTAATTTTCCAAAAATTATAATTATTTTCTATTACTTGAGGTATGAAAATCACCATGCCTTATAGATCTATTAGGGAAAAGCAGTTCATTGTTAGACCTTTTAAAAGTCCAATATATATCCTACTGGAAATATTATGTAGCCTGTGGAGCATATAAGACTGGCATTTGGATAGAGCTCTGAGCTGTGTTATAAATTTTGAATTTGCCAACATATGGTTGCTGTTTTATAGATATGGGGCTTAGCTCACTGAGACAGCAAGGCTGGGCCAGAGACTGAGTCCTGTAGCACTGCCAGCATGAAGACATATCTACATCAGGAACAGTAAGAAGGCAGCTTCTGGGATAGGTGATATGGGATCAGATGGAGAAAAAGGCAGAAACTGATTTCTTTTCTGTTTGTTTTATTTTATTTTCTATTGATGCTTTGTAATAATATATAATAGTGTTAGTCATTATATATTTGTACACCATACAGTATAACAATACAATTTAATCAATTCTAGAACTTGGTACATGTTTAGATAAAATAGCTAAATTTTATTAATGTTATGGGTCTATTAACTACTGATTCTTAGCTGTCTTTTAAAACATTTATTGATTCCACTGTTAATTCCTTTGTAAATGCCTTCAACAATGAATGGGGAAGAATGGTAGTAGCAGGGAACCGGGTCAATCAATGTACTGACAAATAAAAAGCTTAGATTCTTTATTTTTAGCACAAATGTAATGAAAGCTAGAAAAGTAGTAAAATGTGGTTAAAAGAGTAAAGTCAGAGATCCCTAGAAGAAATATGACACAAAAAAATGAGAACAAATAGTTTAATTATATCAATAAGAATCTTTTGATTTGTATTGTATAATACTTTAGGGGCATAAAGTAAGTAACAACAAAGCAGTTTTCTATCGAAATCAAATATATAAAATATTTTGATAGAAAAATACTCATATTCACCATATATTTCTCAGAGACTTAGGAAGTAAAAACACAGTTTTCCCTAATTTAGCATGAACACTCCTTATGGGGTATCATAAAATATTTGAAACATTGAAATAGCATTTAATAAAAATCAAATTCATCTTTCCTAATGCCATTCAGTGAAATTGTCATTTGTAAAGGCCTTCATTAATTACTCAACTGGAATAAATAATTATTCTTACATATTTTCCTTTTGGCAGTTCAGCAAAAAGAAAGCAAAAATTTCCTCTGCAGAATAAGCAACTGGAGGTTTCTTCGTAGTCAGCATTTAAAGGTGACTTCTGATCTGTTGTTAACACACACTCCTCTGGAAGAAGAGCATATGGCACTTTCCCCTCACCCTTTGCTTACTTTACAATTCATTCATAGAAAAATTAGAGGCTCAACAACAGCATAATTTCATCTTTTATGCTTGCTCTTTTTTTTTTCCTTTTCTAAACAACTACATCAAAAATGACACTGGTGCAATGGGATTTCACTTTCCCCTTACAGAGCAAAGATGTTGCTGATTATACAGATCTTAAAATGAAAACATCAAGATAACAAATTTAAAGAATCCAGAACTTTAAAAAGAAAGTATACAAGTTGTAAATTGGAATGCCTTCGAATATGCTTCAGGATTTGAAAGTCTTAAACTCCCATGTGAGTCTGAGTATCAATTTATAGCTAATTTTCTTTTATTTTTTTCTTGCCAGAACTTGACTTTTAAATAGTGCACTGTTGCAAATAGAAGCTATGAAGTCCCTGGCACACTGCTCTGGCTATCTCAATTCACATTATCTGTCCATTAATCAACCTGACTTTTTTCCTTCACTTACATAGCTTTGGTACAGAGAGATTTTTAAAAAAGGTTACTGGCATCCGTATTGTATGTAGTTATGTGAGAGGCCTATACAATTTTCAGAATGATTGAGTTCTCATTCCAAAGAAATTTGAAAATAATTATCTTAAGTATTATTCTGGACTTTATTACAAATACAGACAAGTGATTTCACTCTTCACACTATCTATAAAACCAAACCTGTTAAATAAAAAAATAAGGGATGGGTGCATTTAATACACGTGATCATTTAATACACATGATGAATCCCCAATATCCCATGAATTTCACTAATGTGCCAGATTTTGGGAAGAGTTAATATGCAGATAGGTAGCTGAGCGGCAGAAGAAAAATTGAGACAAAGACACAGAGACACAGAGATACAAAGAGAGGAAAAAGAAGTTTTTCAACACATAATGGAATATGGATCTTAGTAGAGGTGAGAAACTGACCCAGGTGTCACATTTGTAACACTTCCATTAAAATTAGTGGTGATATGGAACTGAAGTGTATCCCACTACGTGGGAAATAGGACACAGTCACCTGTCACCTACTAAACCTTAAATCTTATTAGAGATAGTCAAAAAGAGAGAGAGAGAGAAAGAAATCAAACTAGCCTGTATTCCAAGTTTTCTAACATTAATTTGTCACAGTCCTAATTGTAAAAATTGCATGACAACCTCTAAAAGATATTACAAGAGAATAGAAAGA
Source organism: Tamias sibiricus (assembly GCA_025594165.1). Taxonomy (NCBI): domain Eukaryota; kingdom Metazoa; phylum Chordata; class Mammalia; order Rodentia; family Sciuridae; genus Tamias; species Tamias sibiricus. The sequence continues at coordinate 81,359,281 of CM046666.1, read as the reverse complement.
AGATAATATGACTGGTAAAGAACAAATTTTAAAAATTGCATTAGTTTATTCAAATAAAGAGAGAATGAAAAAAAAAAAGATAGAAGACAATGTTCTGGGAATATCTCTCAGTAAAACTTGAACAAGGACTTCAATAAAATAAGAATTCATGGGAAAGTGGATGGGCCAGTGGGGAAAGTAGATGGGCCAGTTTCTAAGAAAGTTCCTCAATCCAGTAGTCCCTAGTTTAGTGGTGTGGGTCTCTAAAGATAGGAGTGGAAGAGAACCCTAAAAGACAAGTTCTAAGAAATAAAAAAAAAAAAAATAAAGTAGGAAAGGAGAACCCCCCCCCAACCCTGCCAAAAAAAAAAAAAAAAATAGAATTCATACCAGGGGTGCATTAAGAAAACACAAGATGATATTTCTGAACTATGGAAGCATATTGGGGAAACCAACACCATTAAGGGAACAAATAAATGGATTAGGAAAAGATAGTATTTGTAAAAATAATGATGACTCACATATCACTGTCACAGAAGAAAAGCATTATATTGTTATTTTGAATGCAGCTGGACAAAATAAGGCAATGACATAAAAATAATAAGAAGATATAAAAGACAAAAAAGGAATACATCAAAAGTGAGTTATTTCTACCATGGAATATTCACCAAATGAAACTGAAAAATTATATTTACAGACACATTAGGGAAAATATTGCTATGAAATAAAGAACTGGTTTTGAAGATGTAAAAGGTCACACCATGCTCTATGTAAAATTGTTACAAAATGCTACGTACTGAGACATGTTCTAGTTTAGAACTGTAGTTCAAAGATAATGAAGAAGTTTCTATGCACATAGGCTAAAGAAAAAAGTGAATGTTAAGAGAGGAAATCAGGTTTGTTTCATACTTTTTCAAAGCTAGATTAAATATCTGAAGAAAATGGAAAGACAGCGACAAAATTCCAAGGAGGAAATATCAAAAAATACAAGTAATTTGTAATTCATGTTCAAAAGCAATTTATGTTTATAAAGGTAGTGTACAGTTATTACCAGATACAAAAAAGCACAAAGAGGGACATCTAGGTTAGTTACACAACCTACCTATTGTGAATTGTGCTGCTATAAACATTGAAGTGGCTGTGTCACTGTAATATGCTGTTTTTAAGTCCTTTGGGAAGAGACCCAGGAGTGGGATAGCCAGGTCATAGGGTGGCTCCATTCCCAGTTTTCCAAGAAATCTCCATACTGCTTTCCAAAGCGGTTGCACCATTTTGCAGTCCCACCAGCAATGTAAGAGTGTGCCTTTCTCCCCACATCCTCTCCAACATTTATTGTTGTTTGTGTTCTTGATCGCTGCCATTCTGACTGGAGTGAAATGAAATCTTAGAGTAGTTTTGATCTGCATTTCTCTAATGAATGCCAGCAATGTTGAGCATTTTTTCATGTATTTGTTGATTAATTGTGTATCTTCTTCTGAGAAGTGTCTTTTTAATTCCTTAGCCCATTTATTGAGTGGATTATTTGTTTTTTTGTTGTTAAGTTTTTTGAGTTTTTATATATTCTAGAAATTAGTGCTCTATCTGATGTGCACGTATTAAATATTTGTTCCCAATTAGTTGGCTCTCTATTCACCTCTCTGATTGTTACTTTTGCTGAGAAGAAGCTTTTTAGTTTAAATCTATCCCATTCATTAATTCTTGGTAATAGTTCTTGTACTACAGGATTCTTATTAAGGAACTTGGGGCCTAATCCGACATGTTGGAAATTGGAGCTTACTTTTTCTTCTATTAGGCGTATTGTCTCTGGTCTAATTCCTAGGTCCTTGATCCACTTTGAATTGTCCCTCAGTAGATGAGTGGATAAAGAAAATGTGGTATATATACAAAATGGAATTTTACTCAGCAATAAAAGAGAATAAAATAATGGCATTTGCAGGTAAATGGATGAAGTTGGAGAATATAATGTTAAGTGAAGTTAGCCAATCCCAAAAATCCAAATACCGAATGTTTCCTCTGATATAAGGAGGCTAATTCACAGTGTTGTTGGATGGGGGTACATAGGAGGATTAGAGGAACACTAGAATGGTCAAAGGAAAGGGAGGGGAAGGGAGGGAGTAAGGGGGAGGGAGGGGGGGAAAGGAAAAAAAATGATGGTTAAATGAGATTGATATCATTATCCTAAATGCATGATTAAAGATCTGAATGGTACTTATATACTTTGTATACAAATACTTGTATGTAAAAAGATGCTATATATGTGCATTATGAATTGTAATACATACTACTACTATAAATAAAAAATTAAAAATAAAAAAGCACAAAAGAAAAATAGCATTCTTAATTTCCTCCTGAAAAACTAATGACTGTTCCAATTCAGCTAAGTAGGATGTGAATAAAAATTTAAAAATTAGGAATAAAGAATGTTTTTGGTAAATGAAAAATGAATGATAAGTGTGAAACTCTCAATTAGTAAATAACTGGGTCAAACAATTTTTACAGAAAAGAATTCAAGTATTATCAACAATGATAATTTAAAAATAAAAGTTCAGTCTCTTGAAAATAGAAAATAGTGGAAAGAAAAAAATCATAAAAATACTAACTTTTCCATCTTTTGTAGTATGGAGTTATTTTGATAATATCAGGTTATAATTTGGAAAAGAAAGTAATTTCTTCTGCTCTGCATAAACTATCACTATGCTAAAGCACTATTTTAGGCCTTACAATCTTTTTTTTTTTTTTTTTAATGGAAACATGAGTCTGATTCTTCAATTTCATTTCAATTATATTTTATCTTATGAGCTCAAGGAATATTTAATAATTTTAAGTAAAATAACATGCACATGATCTGGTTTCAAGAAAACAATTTTGTTTCTATACAAACAATTTAATATTCAGTGTACATGCCCACAAACAAAATAAAATGATGTTGTGATGTTGTGTCCTTTTATTGTTGGTGATGAGAATCCCTTTATACATGTTTTGTATTGCTCGACTTTTTTAAAAAAACATTTTTTTTAGTTGTTGATGGACCTTTATTTATTTATATGTGGTGCTGAGAATGGGACTCAATAGCTCACACTTGCTAAGCAAGCGCTCTACCACTGAGCTACAACTCCAGTTCCTTGCTTGACTTTTAAAAAAGCTCATATGCTAGATTATGTAGATTATAAAAATCATTATCTTCAAATAAAAAGAGTCTGTTTCATACTCATGTTTGTATAACATGGATTTAGGTCCATATTTCCAGGTTGTAAAATTGGGAGACACGGGCCTGGGCAATAGAGGTTACCACTGACTTCATAGGCATTTGTACCAGGTTTGAACTAAAGTAAAATAACCCATTCCATGATATTGAACCTTAAAAGTACTGTGAAATAAAATATTTTTCAATGCAAGGCATAATCAGTCAACCCCTATATTTGGAACCCTTGGCCTGGGCATTTTTGATTCCACCAAGCATCTCAAAGGCTTTCAAATCTCATTTCTTGAAAACCTACTTCGTTATTCATTAAAAACCCATATGATACATTAGTCTCATGGGAGTTCTTGGTATATCTCTTGACTTTATCCAGCTAGTACCAGTCCTGAAAAAAGTCACTAACAACTCTTAGAGAGAACAAAGGAGGAGAACAATATTAATTTTAAACATGTATGTATGTAGATAATGATTTTGAGATTGAAAACCAGCAAAACAGGGCAGATATTCAAATCTCCTTCATCCTAAAGAGAAAAATTCCGTGGTTGACAGTGAGGTGCTGTATCTTGTCAGTTATAGCAGTGACTTCTAGACTTGACACTGACATCAGTGCGCCACAACAAGGTAATGCTAGAAATCAGACAGATCCATCGCACCTCAAGGATCTTCAGTGAGTGTTACAGTCATTCACCCAATGATCCTCATCTTTTGAAATGCCTAGAAATTACACTCCTAAAATCCTCATAATAATCACTCCATAAATACATCTATTTTCATTTTCATTTTTGTTTTTGTTAAATCAGTGATTTTTTTGAAGACTGAGTTTTGATTCTCTTCCTAGAGACTTTGATGTTTTATATGCCTGTATTATTATTATTATTATTTTTTATTTAAAGTGACATTCTCCAGAATAAACAGATGAAAAGAGCGGCAGAATTCCTGCTTGTGAGGCATAGGCATCATTGAAATTCTACTTTCTTTCATCTATTGCTTTCCTCAGTACTGTGTGTCTTCCTTTTTTCTTTTCTTTTTTTTTTTTTTTCCTTATTCATTCTGTGAACATTTGTTGAGCACTCTGCCCAGGCATTGTGCTAGACACTGCAAATACAGTGAATAGACAGAGTTCATGTTCTACTTTATCTCAAAAATATTGCTGGGTAATTATTACTGAAAATCAAAGACTGTATCCTCAAAAACCCAGAACCACCATTTGACCCAGCTATCCCATTCTTCAGTATATATCAAAAATGTTTAAAATCAGCATACTACAGTGACTCAGCCACATCAATGTTTATAGCAGCTCAATTCACAATAACTAAGCTATGAAGCCAAACTAGGTGTCCTTCAGCAAATGTATGGATAAAGAATATGTGGTGTGTATACACAGTAGAGTATTACTGAGCCACTAAGAAGAATGAGTTGATGATACTTGCCAGCACATGGATGTATCTGGAGACTATTATGTTAAGTGAAATAAGCCAGTCCCAAGAAGCCAAAGGTAGAGTGTTTTCACTGATATGCTAACACACAACAAGGGGTCTGGGAGGGGAATAATAGAAGTTCAGGAGATTAGACAAAAGGGAATGAAGGTATTGGAGGGAGGACAAGAGTAGGAAAGAGAGTGAAATGAATCTGACATAAATTCCCTATGTACATATATTAATGCATCACAGTAAATCCCACATCATGTTCATTGACAAGAATGTTGTCCTAATTAGAATAAGATATATTCCATGCTTGTATAATTGTCGCTGCCTGAAGCGGAAGTCGCTTGGAGCAGCGAACGCCACAGGAAAATTCGGAGGCAGGATGAAAACGAAAAAAGGTCTTTTATTCTTCTCCTCTCTCCAGCTCCAGCAATCACTCCAAATGCTCTAACTCCAACCACCACCTTCTTCTTCCCCACACACACTAACGAACCTCACCCAGTTATATACATATAGCTTTAACAAGGACACGTGCTTACAGCTCGAGCTTACAGGTGCGTCACGCAGTGTTCACGGGCATACAAAGATTCTTTGAATAATGTATCAACGTCAGGTGGAAACTAGAACATCTTTTATGGCTCTCAGCTAACCGCAATCTTTAGCTATCTCCTTGATTATAGGCTCCTTCATTTCCCCCTTTTAGTTTTAAAAGAGGGGATGTTCTAGGACGTCCATGTGCAACCGACATTCTTACCCGTCATGGGAGTCTAGGCTGTCCTGACTCCTGGCTTAGGTTGACATGCCGGCCACATTAGACTGTCCCGTGCGACTGTGCCGTGTCTTAGGTTGTCCCCCTCTGGGGATCTTACCCGTCATAGGCTAACCAGCCATCCAATAGAGCCCTTCAGGATCGACTGTGTGTTGACTAACAGCCGTCCAATTTTTAGGAGATGCTGCGGCTTTAAGGCGGCAAGCCTACTGCTGACGAGCCAAGTTTCCATAGCGTATCAAGTTCTTTAAGCCAATCAGCTGCCCTTAGTTTCATCAAGTAACGCACTGAGTTCTCTTAGACAAATACCCGCAAGGCATTGTCCCGCAATGTCCCAAAATAATGGAAAATCAAAATGTCCATAAGTTATAACACATAGATTCAGGAGGCCCCATGCATGCAGAGCAGAGGCCACACTGCTGGTGAGGTTGTTGATGCTTGAGCAGCAGGGATGCTTGCAGCGACCGCGGTCCCTGCAGTTGTAGCAGCAGCCGTCTTTTTTATGTCTAGACATTTCTACCGGCAAATCTTCAGGGCCCGCTACCTAAAAACTCAAGCATCCATTATTAAGGGAAAGGCAGTGCTATTCCAGCACTGAGATCAAAAGGTGAGCTGTCAAACTAAAAAAAGAATTATTAGAGTAGAAAATAAAAGTTGATCTCTGCTCACACACATTGCTGCTTAAGCTCCCACAAACATAAGCTGGCAAAATATCACATTCAGAAATAATCAAAGAGAAACTGAGGGTGTTTACTGCATTAAAGATAAAGAAAAGCTAAAGGCATTTTGGAAAAATAATTTGTTAGCTGGAATCCTCGAGTCTCTATATACACAGCAATCCTATACCTGTTGAAATAATTCAAATTAATCAGCTACTAAACAAATGAAGTCAATAACAAATAAATGATCCTCTGTCGGAACACCAAAATATCAGGTTATATAACATTAAACATATTCACAGCTGAAGAGAAGTCCCGGAGACAACTATAAATCAAAATTGATTATCATTATAATTGATTATCTAAAAATATTCTGAACTTATATAAATATCTATTTATCTATCTATCTATTGATTATCAAATTAGAATATTCTAAGCTTAAATGAATTAACGTTATTTGTTATTTGGATCTATATCTATCTACCTTTTTTTTTTTTTTTTTTTTTTTTTTAAGCGCGTAATTATTTGTGACGTCACACTAGACAGACGCACATATAAACATATTTGTGACATCACATTAACATGAAATTTAGACAAATGCACAGACATAAAGACATATATAAAAGAGAAAAAAAAATTACAATTGTGTATACACTGAAGAGAGATCTTCTTGTCCCGGCCGGGAAGAATGAAATTTAAGTTGTAAATTTAATGGAGAACTCTTTTAAGGGAATCACTCCATACCTTCATTTTGGTCCTCTTGACCTTGCACTTGTTTATTCAATCTAGACTCCTCAATAACTTCGTCTTGATCCCTTTGACTTTGTACCTGCTTTATCAATCTAGATGGTATCCATACTGGAGAGGATTCGTGCTTTGGAAAAACACAAACAGATCCTCTCCCCCAAATTAATACTGGGTCTGGACCCTTCCATGTACCTGAGAGAACATCCTTCCAGTAAACCAAAGGTTTATGTTGTTGGTGTGGGTTCCAGTGTCTATCTCCAGCCGAATGTCCATTAGAATCTAAAGTTAAGAAATTTAGGGTAAACAGGGCAACTGCCAATCTGTCCTTAGGATTTTTCCAGTTTCCATCTTTTTGCTTTAGTAACATATTTTTAAGTGTCCGATTTGCTCTTTCAATTATTCCTTGTCCCTGAGGATTATAAGCGATACCTGTTTTGTGGATAATATTGAACTTTGTACAAAATTGTTTTGAAGGATGTGGATGTATATGCAGGGCCATTATCTGTTTTAAGCATTTTGGGGATGCCCAATGCAGCAAAAGCTTGCAGACAATGAGTTATAGTATCTTTAACTTTTTCTCCGGAATGTAAAGAAGCAAAAATCATGCCTGAGCATGTATCTATGGTGACATGAATAAATCGTAATTTTCCAAAACTTGGCTCATGTGTGACATCCATCTGCCACAAATGATTGGGCATCAAACCTCGTGGGTTAACCCCATAATGTGGATTGGGCAAAAGTGTTACACAAGATGGACATTCTTTTACAATTCTACGAGCTTGTTCTTTTGTGATTTTAAATTTTTGTCTTAAGGTAGTGCTGTTAACGTGGAACTGGGAATGAAATAAAGTAGCTTGTTGTACTGTAGTAAATATAAATATTGTTTTAGTGAGGGCGTCAGCTTTTTGATTACCTTCATGGAGAGGACCAGGCAGATTAGTGTGAGCTCTTATGTGACCTATAAATAAAGGTTCTTTTCGTTGCCATAGGAGATTTTGGATTTGAGAAAACAATTTAAAAGCTGGAGTATGTGGTGCTATTGGACCTGCTAGCTCCAATTTTGGGACAGCATGTACAATATAATGGCTGTCTGAAAAAATATTCATAGGCTGTTCTTTAAAATTTTCCAGAGCTATTATTATAGCTTCGAGTTCCACTAATTGAGCTGATTTTTGATTAGTGATATGAATCATTTTTTCATTTTGAGTGACTACTGCAGCAGTACCGTTAGAGGATCCATCTGTAAATACATTAAATGCTTTAGGAATGGGTTGATTTTTTATTACCTGTGGGAATATGATAGGATGATTGATACAAAAGGACAGTATAGGAGATTTAGGAATATGATTGTCAAAATTTGCAGAAGTAGAGCATCTAGCTACAGCCCAATCATTATCATTGAAGCACAAATATTCAACCTGTGACGATGAATAAGGAGTAATAATAGTAGCGGGATGAATTCCAAATATTTTAGTAGAGGTTTTAAGTCCTTGAAGAATAAGTTTAGCCACCATGGAGGTATAAGACTCAATTGTACTTTTAGGAGAGACAGGCAAATGTATCCATAATATAGGTCCCTGTTGCCAAAATACTCCTGTTGGAGTATATTGTGAAGGAATAATAATCAATATTAGTGGTTGTGCAAAATCAAATCTATCGCAATGGGATCTTTCAATGGCCTGTTCTACTAATTTTAGAGCTCTCCTGGCCTCAGGAGTTAATGTTCGAGGTGAGGATGGGTCAGGGTTCCCACGAAGGATGTCAAATAAGGGTTTTAATTGTCCAGTAGTGAGGCTTAGTGTAGGGCGAAGCCAATTAATGTCACCCAGTAATTTTTGGAAATCATTGAGGGTGGTCAAATGTTCTTTACTTATTAGAATTTTTTGGGGTTTAACAAAAGTATCCATGATTTTAAAGCCTAAATATAGTATAGGTGATCTGCTTTGAACTTTTTCTTCTGCTATATATAATCCATATTTTTTTAGATTTTTTGTTATTTCACTAAATATATTAAATAAGATTTGTTGATTAGGGTGAGCTAATAAAACATCGTCCATGTAGTGTAGACACATAAGGTCTTGATATTTGTTTTTAATGGGCTGTATAGCTCTGTCCACATATAGTTGGCACAGTGTAGGGCTATTTGCCATTCCCTGCGGCAATACTTTCCAATGATATCTTTTATCAGGGCCATTATTATTAATAGAAGGAATTGAAAAAGCAAACCTGGGGGCATCCAGAGGATGTAGGGGAATGGAAAAGAAACAGTCCTTTATATCAAGGGTTATAAGGTAATAGTTTTTTGGAATAGCTACAGGATTAGGAAGTCCAGGTTGAGTAGGGCCCATAATTTGCATTGTTTTGTTAATTTGTCTTAGATCTTGTAATAGTCTCCATTTACCTGATTTTTTCTTAATTACAAATATGGGAGAATTCCAGGGAGAGGTGGAAGGCTCTATGTGTCCTGCTTCTAATTGTTCTTTAATTAATTGATGGGCCGCTTGCAATTTTTCTTTGGATAGGGGCCACTGAGGGACCCAAACTGGCTTATTAGAGAGCCATGGTATTTTTAAAATTGTTTTCTCAGTGGCCCCTAGAAAAAATGTCCTTTGCCTTTTTTATTATGAGTAGGATTTTTATTCTTAACACCTGCAGGCTTGGTCGCTAGGTGTAGCCCCATTTGATGTAAAATATCTCTTCCCCATAGGGTAACTGGCAAGCTGTTTAAAACATAGGGTTTGAATGTTCCTGTATGGCCTTCATTGTCTTGCCAATTTAAGATTACAGCACTTTGAGCTGGGGTATTACTGTATCCCAAGCCTCTTAAACTGGTTGAGGCTTTCTGTAGAGGCCAGTGCTTAGGCCATTGTTGTAGATTTATGATGGAAGAGTCAGCTCCTGTATCAATCAGCCCCTCCATCTCTATACCTTGAATTTTTAATTTGCACATAGGCCTCCGTGAACAGTCCTGGACCCAGAAAGCCATAGGTCCTGAACCAGTGGAACCGAATGCTCTGCTATTTCTATTTTGTGGCATGCTTTTAAAAGAATTATGGAGACTGGGAATGAGGAGCAGCTGTGCGATTCTGTCTCCTTGATTTACGGAGATGATGCCCCTGTGTGTACTTAGCATTATTTTAATCTCTCCATTATAATCTGAATCAATAACCCCTGGTATAACATTAAAGCCTAATAAACTTTTGGAACTACGCCCAAGGATTAGTCCCACAGTTCCTGAAGGGAGAGGTCCCCTGATTCCCGTAGGAATCAGCTGAACCCCCATTTCAGGTGTCAGGACCATCCGGGCAGTAGAACAGAGATCTAATCCTGCACTTCCTCTTGTCCCTCTGATAAGGGAGTTAATGGGTAGGAGGGACTGTGACGAGGAATCATTTGAATCTGAGGGCCTTCCTCCTCTAGTGCCTCGTACATTTGTGGGCCCCGGGGCATTGGGCCCCGTGCCCCGTTTTTTGAAATCCTTGATAAATCATTTCCATATATATCATATCTAGAATGGCATTGATTGGCCCAATGTATACCTTTTTTGCATCAGGGGCATCGGCCTGGAGCACGGTATGAATTTGATTTTATTACCCTTGGGGGATATTGCTTAGCATATCTTGGTTGATTATAATAATTTTGTCTGGAATATCCTGTTCTAGGTTGAAACCTTTGGGAATTTTGAGGGGAGGAATTTTTCATCACTGCAGCAATTACGTTGCCTGTGATAACAGCCTCGTTAATGTCTTTGCACAGTCTGATATAAATTGATAAGTCTTTTTTACTTCTCCATGGCCTTATTGCATCCTGGCAATATTTATTAGCGTTCTCGTATGCTAATTGGATAACTAGGGGCATAGCTTGCTCGACTTCTCCAAAAACTCTAGATGTTGTTTTTAAGAGCCTATCTACAAAATCAGCGTAAGGTTCGTTAGGCCCTTGTATAACTTTTGATAGGCTGCCTTGCAGATCCCCTGTGCCTGAGATTGTCTTCCAGGCTTTCACAGCTGCAGTGTGTACCTGGGCATACACACCTGGATCGTATTGTAGCTGATTTTGTAGTTCGGCGAACTCACCCTCCCCTGTGAGCATATCTATATTGCGATGAGGGAAACCTGCTGCAGCATTTCTCTTTGCTATTTCTGAACAAAGTTCCTGGAATTGAGTTTTCCAGATTAGGTATTGTCCCCCACTTAGTACCGCTCTGCATAGACTTTTCCAATCTGAGGGGGCTAAGGTTAGGGTGTTAAGTGACTCTATCATACTTAATGTGAACGGAGCTTGAGGCCCATAGGTCATTACCGCCTCTTTAAAATTCTTTATTGTTTTAAAGTCTAGGAACTCATGATATCTTTGTCCCTGTTCATTTTGAAATACTGGCAGTTCTAGGTGCTCCTGCGGTCTATGTTGTTCGAGAGCGTATAAGCGCTCTGAAAGGCCGCCAATTTCTACCTCAAGGGCACGTATACTCTGATCCATACTCTTTATTGTTTCTGTTAGGGATTCTATCCATGAAGGAGCAGAGGGCGCTAGTGGTTCCTCTATTTGACGGTCTTTTCTCTTTTTTTAATTTCTTTTTGTTCTTTTTATTGGAGACTGTGCTCTCCGAATCGCTTTTTGATTCCTCTTCACTACTAGCTTCATAATTCCTAACCGGCTCAGTAGAGGAGACTGTACTTTCATGGTTTGGCTCCTTGTTACTATTATTACTTTCACTAGTATCCTGAGTTTCAGTTTCTAAGGAGAGTACATACTCCTCAGCTAATTTTATTAAGCTTCTGATGGCTTTTGCAGATCTTACTTTTGAATTTACATTCCTACTCTCCTTGCTGGTCTCCACTGAGTCAGAGGATATGCTTTCTTGTTCACTTTTCTCACGATCCTCTGAGTTCTCAATATCAAAAATTTCATTCATGGCTTTTATAAACCGACTTTTTGTTATATTTGCTCCCATCTTTTTAAATTTTCTTTTTTCTTACCTTGCCGCCGAATTCCCCGTACGGGCCGCCACCTGTCGCTGCCTGAAGCGGAAGTCGCTTGGAGCAGCGAACGCCACAGGAAAATTCGGAGGCAGGATGAAAATGAAAAAAGGTCTTTTATTCTTCTCCTCTCTCCAGCTCCAGCAATCACTCCAAATGCTCTAACTCCAACCACCACCTTCTTCTTCCCCACACACACTAACGAACCTCACCCAGTTATATACATATAGCTTTAACAAGGACACGTGCTTACAGCTCGAGCTTACAGGTGCGTCACGCAGTGTTCACGGGCATACAAAGATTCTTTGAATAATGTATCAACGTCAGGTGGAAACTAGAACATCTTTTATGGCTCTCAGCTAACCGCAATCTTTAGCTATCTCCTTGATTATAGGCTCCTTCATATAATTATATCAAAAGGAATTTTCCTGTTATATATAAGTAAAATGAACCAAAAAAATTGCAAAGATTTTGAGGTGTGTAACAGTTTTTAACATAAAACAACATCTTTTATAAATGATTGAAAGCAACTGTTGACATTATATATAAACATATTTTGTTTTTATCATTTCACTTTTGGCTAATATTGATTGTTTCCATCTTTTGCATACCTGCAAGTGGTCATGAGCATAACGTACTCATGCTCTACTCTAAGCTTTCAACTTTGTTGATCTTCCCTGGAAAGTTCCTTCATACCTTTTCCACATACAAGAATTCTTAATTTTCTTCAAAGTGCATCTCAGCCATAAAACGACTTTAAATTCCTTTAACATTATTAGTGTTTTCATCTAAAACAGATCATTTTTAGATAGTGTATATATAACTTAGCAGTTAACCTATTTTGCTTTCTTTACATTTTTTGATTTATAGTCACTCAGTGGAAAGTGTCTGTAGAGAGATTCCTTTGCTATTATAGGACATAAGAAGGTGTGATTATATGATAGGGACTTGAGAACTATTTATTCATTAAAATATTTCCTTTTCTAAATGCACTTATGAAGTCATGTTGGGAATAGGGTTTTCAAATTTAGAAAGAAAAACAAGACATTCAGTTAAATTTCAATTTCAGATAAAAACTAATTTTTTTTTTCATTCAAGCCTGCCCCAATATTGTATGAGGCGTATGCTCACTAAAATAAATTATTTCCTGTTTATCTGTAATTCAAATTTATATGTATTGCCTCCATTTTATCTGGCAATACATATTGGAAATAAGAAAGTATTTTGTTAGCTTCTCCAGTCAGTAGACTAGAAGCATAAGGATAAATACAGGGACTAGTTTTTAATTTTGGGGGGAGGAGAAACATTTTTCTTTGAGTGTGTATGTGTGCAGGGCTATCTCTATGTGTATATGTGTACACATGACATGCTCTCATTGGAAAAAAAGCACCTGGCACTGTTTTCAAGTTCTGCGGAACATTCATAGAATGCCACTAGAATGAAACACCTGACTCATAGAGACATAAAAACAGGCCTATAGATGTAATCAGATTCTAGCAAATTGTTCCATGAAAAGATTTGGATCCATTCTTGTAGACAAAGACACATAAGCCTGTCCATAAGGTATATTTCACTTGAGAAAATATGCATTTTTCAAATTTCTTCCAATGTAATGGTTATTTAACTATTTTGTCAATTCATGATTAAATATGTGGGTAATTTGTATTGCATTTGGACTTTGTCAAAAGTTTTGGGTTCAAAGAAACATTTTCTGCCAAGTTCTTCTATATTCATGCCAAGTCTTTTTCAATTGGTTTATAAGCCCATGTGTATTTTAAATGGAATGAATACATACATTTTAGATTCCTTTACCCTTAACTCACGCAGATGGTTAAAAAGAGATCCAATAAACCTTTGATTCAAGTTATAAGAAATTGATTGCCTAAAGGGTTTTCAAAGTCAAGAAGTGAGGTATCTCATTTACAAAGAGTTAAGTGAACCCAAATGTGCCACCCTGGTGTGTGTGATGATAGTGAAAGTTATGTTCCTCTGAGATTGGAACCAAGTGTGTTACTGAAACCTACTGAGGTAGGTACTTTTAGTGCTTGGTTAAATGTTTGGAGCTACATGCCTGGGATCACATTAAATTTATTAACCTAACTGATACACATATATATATAGATAGATGGACACATAGCCTACTTCCAGCACTTACTGCCAACTTATGAAGATCTAATGAAAATAATATTATATTCTTGTTTAATATCATTTATTTAGCATGTGAGTTAGTTTCTGTGGTTCACTGGAAGTCAGTGATACACATAACACTAGAAAACAGAAGAAACTACTTAACCCCACCATTCTTACCTGTTATTGCAGAGTTGCACATCTAGAATATGACTAACAATACATAGTAATGAACTGCTTTTTATCTTTTAATTTTGATTTTTATTAATGATATTACATTACAAATATGAAAGTTTGGAATAAACTCAGTTGTGCATAATATATAACAATTTTCTATAATAAAATTATGTATAGTTTTATCTACTCTTAAATATATGGTGGAACCTCATGGTCAATCAAGGCAACCCCCCTTTCCCATAGTCAAATAATATTTGTGGGAGTAAAGAATTTACCTAGTTTCAAAGCTTTGTAGAAGGGAAGGGATTTTTATTCTTTTGCATCAGGGGAAACATTCACCTTTGCATCTGCTTCTAGGATTTTGGCCCTTTTATATTTCTACTATGATGTTTTTTATTCCTGTTTCCATGACATTTAAGCATGTGGAGTTCTATGGTATAATCTACATTCAAGCATGTAGAATCAAGATATTTCCATATAATGCTGGAGCATGAAAATTGTTCATTCTCATTTTGCATCCTGAGTTCTTTATCAATAAAGCAGGGCACTGGACCTGATATTTATAATTTATGTGCTAATTTCCCCCTCTCCATTTCCTTCTTACTTCTCTTTAGATGAGGATAAGTGTTTCTCTCTGTGTATGTGTATATGTGTGTTAGAGAGAGATTGTATTTTCAATTTGTGATCATCTTTGTTAGAAAGGTATAATTTAATTCTCTGGATGGCTTAATTCTCTGAATACTTGATCTATGCCAACAGACCTCTCTAAAGACCAAGATTTTTATAATCAAAAGCCAGAAAAAACACAAACCATCTAATGGCCTACATGTTTGAATTAGTGTGAGGACTGAGGATGGAGAGGAAAGATATGCTATTCTAGGATTTGGATATCCCAACTGTTTTAAATGTTACTTTTAAGAAGAATTTTTTCTCATTATCTAGAAATCTATAAATTCTATACAGAGAAAGTTTTTGCAGTAAAATAATACTGTCCCAGCCGGGCGCGGTGGCGCACGCCTGTAATCCCAGCACTTTGGGAGGCTGAGGCAGGAGGATCGTGAGTTCAAAGCCAGCCATCAGCAATGGCGAGGCACTTAGCAACTCAGTGAGACCCTGTCTCTAATAAAAAAAAAAAATACAAAAAAAAAAAAAAAAGGGCTGGGGATGTGGCCCAGTGGTCCAGTGCCGCTGAGTTCAAACCCCAGTACCAAAAAAAAAAAAAAAAATACTGTCCCATGGGATTAAATAATCAGAGTTATATAAAATAAATTTTAATCATTGTTATTGTAAGATAAAATGTAATTAGAAGGCAGTATTATAAAATATAGGTATTTTGAAAAGTCCTGAGGGACACTACAGAGTGGGAGGCTGCTCTGAACATGTATAGGGTGGGAGAACTCAGCTTCTTAATCACAATTAACACTTCCAGCAATGAATTCAGACTAGTGAAGTAGAAAAATAAATTATTTTAATGCCTGATAATTCTATTTGTAGCAAAAAGTTGGAGGAAAAAAAAGTGGAGTTGGAACACATTTAAGATTAAGGAAATTAGAAAATATCTTTTCAAAATGTTTGTTGTGGATTTAATGGGCCTTGTGACTTGAGTTCATTTTAGTGAATAGTAATTTGGGTCTGTTCATTTTCTAATTTAGTAATTTATTTATTTAGAAACAGTATATTGCTTCATTTCCAAGACTGTCCTCCAATATCTCCTGCCTTGTCCTCCTGAGTAGTTAGGACTACAAACTTGCTCTACTGTTTGCAGCTATTCATTTTTAGATGTCAAGTTATCACTATAGGTGCAAAGGCCAAAATGTCTAGCATCCAGACAGGTAGGTTAATGTGGAAAAAGCTCACAGGAATTAACTGCAATTAGAAATGTTGATTTTGCTTCATGAAAAGATTCAGTGTATAGAACAAATGAAGCACATCTTATGGTGACATTAGTGGCAATCGTGTGCCAGAGCCACCACACATTTGAATATAATTTGCAAAACTTGCAAACAAATAATGAAAAAGTGTATTACTTTTAAATTATAATATGTAGGATTGAAATTTTGAGAAGGAAATTTAAAAATTAGTCATTTTATCATTATTCAAAGAAACTTTTGTACTTTGTGTCCCCTTTGAGAGTCTGAAACTTTTACATTAAACCATTCCTTTCGTCTTTTCAAAATAGGACAGTCACAATATCCTTGTAAAGAAGAAGGAATTAATAATTTAGAAAATGTGATTTCCACTATGTGAAAAAATTGGCTCAGTTATTAAAGTGTAAAACTGACTTGAATAAAATGGAAATCTGTGTTTTAAATTATTTTAAGAGTGAGATACTGAAACATTGACCATTGATGACATTGCTTGATTTTCTGACCAACTTAGATATACAGGTTTCCATAGCAACTTTCCTTCCTTGAATTCATCGTTGCTATTCCCATCAAATACCATTGGCAGTAAGTTTTTAAAATTATCAATATTATTTATAGATTCTTATATTTATCCCTTGTACTTGAACATGTTTTCTCATCTGCGCTTCATAAAACCATAGCTTTATCCTTAGAAACTGTACATATGAAAATCTGAGTTTTTAGAAGGTTAAGTGGTTGAACTTTGGTGTTCAGTTAATAGTAGGAGCAAGACGCAAACCCAGGCTTTCTCACTGTTAGACTCTGGTGGTGTCCAGCTTGCCTTGCAATTCCAATAGAAATGTGCTGTCTTTCTTTCAAACATCTTTGCAAACATTTCATTTTGCTTTTTTCTTATTAACGTATTTGTCAGGATGTAGGTTTGATTACATCTTGAAAAAGTGGGAAAAAGAAATTTCAGTTATTACTAGAAATCAAGCAATATCTCAAAACAGACTCAAAAGACAAAGAAAATTCCCAGCCACCTGCTAGAAGATTTCCTTCCCCACTCTAGCCTGAACCTTATAGGAACACAGTGGTAGCTCCTCATTTAACTTGACAATTATTCTGGATTCTTTCACCCAGGGACTAAATGGCTCTGTAGTTTACATGCACTTTTACTTACAATTTATGATTTTAATTATAGCTTTCATCACTTCCTCTGACTCTTAACCACCTGTCATTCCTTCCTAAGAATTTTTCTTTCTCATTGGCCATCAATGGCAATGTTGAAGATGGTTTACTTCAGGCTTGTAGTTTTGTTCCATTTATTCTAATGACAAATCCTACACTTCTAACATGTTACTCAGGGTAGAATTCAGTAGAGTTAATTATATTCTCTGCATAATGTAATTCTGAATTCCCTGGGATGAAAATAGCATTAGAATTTTCTATAATTTTATGTTTGCTCTCTTATTACTTCTGAGATTTAAACAGATTTAGTTTGGGTGACCTAAAGTTCAAGGTTTTGCTAAGTGAGCTGAATGAATTATCTCTGCTTTCCATTTAGCAGTGATGTTTATAAACTGACAAAGAAACGAGATGACAGTCTCTGAAGTGTAGAGAGCCAGGCAAGATGCTTGTCAGCAAGATTACAAGTTCCTTGGTTTGTTTTCTATTTTTCACTGGTCCTTTCTTCATGAAACTCACATCACAAAAATAATCATAAAGGTTCTTGAGGTCAACTAGGATTGTATTAGCTGTTCTCACATTTCAAGTTTTTGATGAGAATACATACAAAGAAGAAAACACAATTATTTCCTAAGCAAAAATAGAATTTCTTTATGTACTTCCTATGTATTCATGTGGAATAGTAAATATTGATTTTGCAAGCAATGATGGAATTTTCTTCCAGGTTCCTCTAAAGCTGTGAGGAGTAGCAGAACAAAGATTTCATAATCAGAGTGAACTGTCTTAGTTCTCTTAGCTTCCTTCGAGAAACTGCAAAAATAATGTCCAGCTTATGAGGAATATTATGATGATCATATGTGACAATGTACATTGAAGTGCCTCAATAAAATCAGTGGTTATTATTGATAAATACTATATT
Source organism: Tamias sibiricus (assembly GCA_025594165.1). NCBI lineage: Eukaryota > Metazoa > Chordata > Mammalia > Rodentia > Sciuridae > Tamias > Tamias sibiricus. The sequence goes on along the minus strand of CM046666.1, from coordinate 81,341,270 downwards.
TGTGTGTCACTGGTGGTTATTTAGACTAACCTCTCCACAATTTACAAATCCCAGAATATTCAAGAAAGAAGTGCCCTTAGGAAGAGTCTCAGTTTTGTACCCATCTTTTTCCTGATCACTGTGCTGAGGATAGAGGTAAGCTGCAATAATAACAGACTCCTTCCTCTGAGTTTCTGGAAACCATGCCATTTAAGTCCTTTTCTGGTTCAAGTAGGTCAGCAGAGTTTCAGAGTTTTATGTGTTTTCTGCAAAGGTCACAATTTACATTTTCTTTCATCACTGCCACGTCTGGTCTGCCACTTCTGGGTCACCTAACACCACCAACTTAATATCCTCTGTCACTCATGAGGTTGATCGCCAGGCTCTCAAGCAATCTGGTCATTCAGATGACCTTCTCCTAAGTTTTTAATATTGGGAGGATGCTTTTATATGAATAGATACTCAGCAGGAGTAGTAGGCCAAGCTCCACCCTGAAGAATCATGTTGCAATACACTACTTGGCCACAAAATAGAACAGAATTTTTTGCTCATTTTCACAAACTGACATATGGTGACAGAACTCTTATTTCACCTATTTTTTTCTCTGTAGGAACTCAGGAATAAGCAAAAGACAATCCGACATTCATTATTTTTGTGCCAATCCTCTTCTCTGTCTTGCTTATAAATCCTAACTGTGTTTGTCCTTTGATTAATTTCCTTCCTTATGGGGTGATAATGCCATGAAATTTGTGTAGCCATTACCTCCAATAAAAAGGCAATCAACTGTCTTGTGAATAGAAGAAAGCTAAATGGTCTCTTTTATAATTCCTCTACAGACTTTCAGATTTGGATAAATTATCCAAGGTACACAATATCAGTTCTTCTTATGTTACTATAGCTATTTAAAAATTTGAGGATGCCCATCTCTGCCATATACTTCTACTCAAAGTTTATCAAATATACCAGACAGAGCTCAATTTAGATATGTATTGTTGACTAAAAGGAAAAGCATAAGTAATGTCAGATCTATTATTGATTCCTATCATATTTTTACAGTTCTATTTGTATGATAAGTTCAGGTGGTCCTAAATTATAACTGAATCACTTTTCTCATACTACAAGATTCTTATTCATTATATTTATCAGCTATCATCAGAAGAGAAGACAGATTAAGTTAATTTTAAAGCTACACTTTCATGTTGACCTAAAAGTATTTTCAAATTTCTGGGACTGGAATTGCAGAGGTTATTAACTTTGGATGTCCATTCTACACTCTTGTGTTGATAGTTATGGAATTTGACTATTATCAGATCTACTGATGGTCTAAAATATTTTGCATGAATCCATCATTTGTTATACAACATCAAAGAGTTTCTAAGGAAACAAAAGTAATTTCCTCCTAAATACAATAGAATTGCTAGTCTATTCAGGGGACTCTTTTGGAATTAATATATTTTTACTACTTTCTAATTACCCAAACATCTATTTCTTATTTTCTTTCTTTCTTTTCCTTTTGGTACCGGGTATTGAACTCAGGGTCACTGCAAACAACTTTGAAATATTTGTGTAGGATTCTATACTATCATCTAATGCACTAACATTGAAATTAAGAAAGAACTTAAATAAGAGATCTTATTTTCTTTTAAAATAAATGTGTCTTTTCCATTAAATTATTGTCTCTATGATTGTCCCACTGAGCTGTAAATTATTCCCATTATTTTATCATGTGCTTCATTTCTGTTGTCACAGTAACCAACCATAATTGCCTTTTTAATATTTATGTATATTATTCAAATGTTTCTTTTTAACTAAAGGAAAAATGAACCCTTCAACAAATTGAAGGGCATATCAATTCTAATCCTTATAAAACTTATTTTCCTTTACATTTTCACCTTTCTCTTGCATTAGTTCCTTAATATGAACTAAAATCAGTGCAATGATAAACACAATTTATAAATATTTGAATAAAGTAGTGTTCAAAAATAAAAGTGTTCATATTTACTAAAAGTAACATAAGAAGCAAATATGAATCAAATTCTCCAAATTACATTAAATGTTATTGTTAGTAAGCTAGCCATTTTTATTAAGTTACACTAATTATTTTAAAGGAAGCTAATTCTGACTACTTCATATTATCAGTTATCATCCTGTAGTGTTCAAATTTGGGCACACAATGAAGAAGACCACATTTCATTATAGTGGATGGTTCAAAGATTAACTGCTTTGAAGAGGTTTGGCAGCCATTTAACATGGGCAAAAAACTCTATTGGTCGTAATAAACTTAAAACCTATTATATTAAGACATCACATTTACTTCAATAACATTTTATTTCAAATCTAAATATAATTTGAGGAATTACACATAAATATCCTGGGAATATTAATAGTAAGTGATGGTATGGCACATTTTCATCTTGTTTTAACTGCCATCATAATTTTAAAAAAGAAAAAAAAATTGAAAGTAACCTAGTACTTAAATTAGAGATAAGCATATTGTAAAAACAGATTTCAATTTTCAAGAAGGAAACTATTACATGAGCTAGAGAAATTAAAAAACTTTCAGAAATTTTAAAACAGTATAATCCTAAAATTTTACTGCAATTTCAGTGCATATCAATCACTTTGCAAAGATTTGTTGAGTCAAAGAATACTGTAAAATGAATTGTAAAGTAATGATACAGATAAGAAAAGTAACATTTAAAAATAAAAGTCCCCGAAAAAGGAAAAAAGTGAATAATAATGTTTGTAAACATTTCCAAGTTTGGAAATGGTCAATCGTTAGGCTCACACGTTAAAGTTATAACATTGATACAGTTCGTCACATCTTTTACTCTTGTCTGTAGCACTGTGTAGGAAAATTACAAATGTTATATATCATAAAATTTATGTCAAATTTAGGTTTGGCAGTAATTTTGTAAGATGGTCTTTGCAAGATTAAATTATAATATCTTCAATTATATTTCTATCTCTTAATCCAACTTTAGGTTTTGGGATATGATTAGGAATTTTAACAGGTCTGAACTTGCAAAATCTACACATTCTGGTTCAACCCACACGTAAAACAGTGTCACTTTAAAGATGGCTGGAATTTTTAAATAATTTTCTGATATGTTCATGTGGCAGAGGTTGTGCTATGTTCCTGCTAAACTTGAACACCTAGAATAATCATGTATTTGATTGATGATCAAAGAAATATGGGTACCAGTAAAGCCAGCTTCTTGTTTTCTTGCAGTCTTCGCTTGCCTCTCTCCCCTCAGTGCACTCACTTTGCAGCCAAACTCTGAGATGTTTAGTCTGGATCCCTGAGTGGACATTTTAGAGGAGGGCCTCCTGGAATTACTGCCTGACCTGCCACAGAGTATTATTGGAATGAGAAATAAATTTGTACTGTGTTAAAAAACCAAGATCATTATATATGACAGTTAGGATTATTTATGCTGAATAAATATAGAACAATGATAATTACCCTAAGAACCTCCAAGTAACAATTTCTTTAAAACTAGTTTTTTTTTTCATTGAGTTGAAAATAGGCTATTGATTGTAAATTAGTATTAAAATAGTATTTTAAATTTAAAGTATATAAATTAACTAGATAAAATAATACTTTAAATGTATAATACTGATGAATTTTTCTTTTACAAAATCAAATAATCCATATGCTTTCCTAATCTCACAAATTGATAACTATTAATTTTTTAATATATTTTAAAATGCTATGTAAAAAGTTGTACATATCAGTTCTACACATATCTATATTGTGTAATATTTAAATCAGGCTAAATATTGTTGTTCCTCTTCTAACATTTATTATTTCCTTATTGTGAAACCTGTCAAAATCCTTCCATTTAGCTTTTTGAAATACATAGGACATTATTGCTAGCCATCATCATTACACCATTCTGTAGCATGCTAGAGTTTCCAGCTCCTATCTAGCTGCAACTTACTATCCACTGATCATCTTTCCCTACCCACTACCTCTCTGGCCTCTGGTTACCACAAAAAAAGACATGTATTTTAATAGCTTGAAATATCTATCTACAAAATACAAACATCAATGAGAATATTCAACACTTATTACTTTATGTTATCAACAATTAAGCACTTTACTTTTGACATGTCACTATGCACTATCATTATGACAACTTATAGATTTTATTAACTTTGTAAGACATTGATTAGACAAATATAGCAAGGATGAAATAAATTTTATATGTCTTTTGCTTGTCAACTTATTTTACACTCTAATCACAAAATTTTTTATTAACATTGTAGAAAAGTGGTGGTGGAAATATATGTACAAATAATTAAATATTCAGAATGTAGTTTGCAGGTCAATTATGTCTTTGTGATTTTTTTGCCTGCTTGATCTATCTATCACTGGAAGATTGGTGTTGATGACTCTGACTGTAATAGTGGATTGTTATTTCTCTCTTCAGGTGTATTTGTTTTTCTTTGGTGTGTTTTGGTGCTCTTGGTGTATTCATGTTTACTATTCTCCCACATGCTGCAGTTAGAACTAGATTATGAGAACCTGGTGGGATTCTGGAAGTTCACTGCATGAAAATATGGGACCTGGATACCCAGAGCTCCAAGTTGTTCATGGTCTCGTGTTTACCTGCATTCAGTCTTCAGAAATTCACCAAAATTATCGTTTAAGGGTTACTCTCAGTTTGTGGCTCCAGGAGTTTCTATTTCAGGAAGGAAGAGCTTGGCTGTGAATCTTGGCATTCTCCTATTTCTAGATAGCCGAGTGATGATTTTCCCTGGAACTTCAGATATGTTAAGAAAAAGAGGTCGATTTTTTCAATTTGTTTATTTTTTTCTGCTTACAAATGTAGGTATGATGACCTACACCGTCTTTACAAGTTGAGACTGATACTGGAACTCCAAGAACATGATTTTAAAGTACAGATTTTCAAGTTTCTAGGCCAGCTATTTTCCTTTCATCAGGTGAGCAGAAATTGCCTTCCCTTTTCCATTTCCTTCTCTCATCCTTGCTTATTTTCTCCCTCCCTTCCTTGTTTCTTTCCCTCTAACCCTTCTGTCTCAATTTAAACTTCATATTTCTGTAATGTTTTTAAGATTGAGGATACATATTTGTTGTAGAATTGCTATATCCAGCCAGTTTTGATTTTTTTTTTGGCCCAACACATATTTTTTAATTATGTGACAATATTTGAAAAACCATGAGATTTGACACAAAAATAAAGGATTGTCTTTTTCCCTTTAAAGTTTGAAATGCTGGCAGTGCTAAGTTCACAATCCTGCATGGAGATCAAAGTTGGATTTAGCTGTATATGCCTCATTTAGACTATATACTATTTCATTTATGATATTGAAGAAAATGTTACTTACATAACCTTATTCCAACAGTACTTTATTTTGCAATTACAATGCAATTCTTACCCATTTCACAGGATGAAAACCCAGACTCTCATATGACTTTGGCGCTGGCCATAAACTCTGGGACCCATGTCTCCCATGCACTGACAAACAGAATCAAATTTGGAGGTCCCCGGTGGACTCTCAGGAATTCAGCAATTCAGTGGAATATCTAACAGGACTCAGGAATGTGCTCTCATTGTTACTACAATTTTATTATGAAGTAGGTTTTCATAGGGAATGATCTGAGAAAATCTCAGTGGAGAAGCCTCCATTACCTCTGAATATGTTATCCTCACATAAATGTGAGTCACTGATTGGGAGGCTCACCTTACTTTCAGCACCCAGGGTTTTATTGTCATCTTATCATGTAGCTATAAGTGAATCACTGGCTCATTGGTTCATCTCAACCTCCATTTACCTTCCTTTCCCAAAAGAACAAGCTGGTATCACATGAATCAATGCCTGAAGACTCTGTTCACAAAGTTGTTCCTTCTGGGGTGGCCTGCCCTCATTTTACTCATGTAAGTAGCATGAATTATCCAGAGTACAATCTCAAGTCAACTCATTAACATAAATTCAGGTGTGGTCCCACAGACCTACTGTAAATAAAAGACATACATCATTCAGGAAGTTCCAAGGCTTTCAAATTTTCTTTAAAAGAAGCAGGAACAAAAGCCATCTAATTTGCATTTATTTCAGAGCAACAATTCATATTTTGAGGTAAATTCAAGAAACATATAAACTACAAACAAAAAAGTCAGTAATTGAGAAAATATAGAGATTTAGTTTGTCAGTAAAAAGAATGAGCATCTACTACAGAAATGCTGATAATGGTAGGGAGCTAAATAATTGCTATAGTTGAGGTCTAAATTGAGCAGTTTCAGGAAATTTTATAACTCAACATAGTCACAATCAATCTATTAGGAATCATAATAGTTAAGATTTATGTATTAACCAGCATATATACAACTAAACAGTTTAAATATTTATCTCTAAATCTCAGAGTAGTTTTGCAACAGAGACATTGTTGTCCCAGTTTTATAGATAATATAGCTTTTCCCACAAGGTAAATGTCAGAACAATAATTAAAGTCATCTTTAAGAAAGATAGAAATATTGAAGAAGTTTTGATATATTTTGCAAATATAAACTATTATGCATGCCTAACTTTACCCAAAAGTCATAGAATTATATCAATAATATATTTTTTTCTTTTTTCTGTGCATTCTGGAGTGGGGTGAATTTTCTTTAAAGACCTCTCATTTGTTTTATACTTTTCTTTTCTTTTGTTTATTTATAATTTAATTTATTGACTTTATTTTTTAGAACAGTTTTAGGTTTGAAAAAAAAAAAAAAAAAAAGATCAGAAAATGTCCTGATCAGGACCATCCTTCAGTTTCCCCTATTCTTTATATTTCCTTATTATTGCACATTTGCTATAGATTAACTAAGGTTGATACATTATTACTAATATATTTCACTATGTTGATATATTTGTTATTAACATCTTTCATTATAGTGATTCATTTGCTTTAATCCATCTAATTTTTCCCCCTATACTGGGGATGGAACCCAGGTGTCCTCTGGCACTGAGGCACATTCTCAAACATTTTTGTTTTCATATTGAGACAGAGATCCACTAAGTTGCTGAGACTGGCTTCAAACTTATGGGCCTTCTGCCTCAGCTTCTTGAGTGCTTTATAATTTTCTTATTTTAACTAAATCTTTATAAACTGATTTAGTTAGCTTTTTCATTGCTGGACCAAAAGAGCTAAAAATAAAAACTTTAGAGGAGGAAAAGCTTATTTATTGCTCACAGTTTTAGAGGTCTCAGTTCATAGATGGCTGACTTCATTGCTTTGGGCCCAAGATGAGGCAGACCACCAATATGTAAAGGTGTAGAGGGGAAAAGCAGATCAGGATTTGGCCACCAGGAATCAGAGAGAGACTACTCTCAATGAGGACAAAAGATAAATCTACAAAACACCTTCCCAATGTGTAGGAGCCCTGTTTGGGGAGATGGCTATGATTGCGGTTGACTTCAGGCCATAGAGTTTTGGACATTGCCGCTTTCCATAGTCTCACGAGACTTGGCCCAAGATCTTGAGAGACTTGGGCCGAGCGCAGAGAGGGTCGGGGCCATTTTGGTTGTTGGTTGTTTGCTGGTGTGTGGTACCTGTTAGAGTTGTTAGAGCCAAGAGAGAAACTGACAAAATAAAGATCCTGTTTGTTTCCAGTCTGCCTCTAAACTTATTCCCATGGCTTTGCTGCTTCAGGCGACAACACCAATGACCCACTTTCTCCAGCCACAATTTACCTGCCCAGAGTTACCACCCAGTTAATCCCTATCAGCAGTAAATGCACTGATTAGGTTAAAGCTCTCATAATCCAATCGTTTCACCTCTGATCTTTCTTGCATTGTCTCACACATGAGCTTTTAGGGGACACCTCATATCTAAACCATAACATTCTGACGTTGGCCTGCAAAAGCTCATGCTAACCTCACAATGCAAAATACATTTAGTCCTTTGTCAAGAGTCTTCATATTCTCAATAGTTCCAGGATTGCAAAAAGTTCAAGTCCAAAATCTCTTCTGAGACGCAAGGCAAACTCTCAGTATGAGCCTTTGTAAAAATCAAAAGCAAGTTATGTGTATCTGATATATAAAGGCATAGACTAAGCATTTCATTCTAAAATGAAGAAATAACCCCATAGAAAGAAGGGTTTGGACCAAAGCAAGACTGAAATCCAGCTGGACAATTGAGTCCACTAACTCCATGGACAGCATCTGGGGCACATGACATCATGATGTTCTCTCCAAAGGACTTTCTGTTTGTAGTCCACATGGACTCTCTCTTGGCTTGTCTCGGATCATTTCCTGTGGCTTTCCTTGGCAGACATCCCACATAACTGGCATCTCTTAACCTTGGGTGTCTCCATTGCAGCTTTGGCTTCCACCTCATCTCCATATATCACTCACTTAGAACAGCCTACAGGGACTCTTACACTGCTGCACTTTGCCTGGCTCCTGGGACTTCCTTTCAAATTTTGGTGGAAGCCTCCTTGACCCCCTAACTCCTTGCATTCCTGCAGAAATAGTTCTGCCAAGTTCTGTCATCATCTGGAGCAGTAGGCAAGGCTCAGTAGCCTCTGAGTGGCTGGGTGGCTGAGCATGGTGAAACTTCTTAGGCACCCTATGCAAGACAGGTGCCCCCATGTTCTCTTCTCAAATTATTATTTTTGTAATACACTGGAGTCTGAGATGTGTATATTCTTGCCAATTCCTAAGATTCCCTAAGCCATCTTTTTTTTTGTTTCTGGGAAAAGTCTTTAGCATTTCTTTAGTGTCTGTAATATCTTTAAAAACCATACATTTCTTAAAGCCCCAGTTTTACTCAGTTTTTTTCTGGCCAAACTGCAAATTTTTAAAATCTTAATGCATTGCTTTCTACTCCTGATTATCACAAAAATTTTTACTACAAGTTTCCAGAAACACCAATGCCACCATATAAAAACTGTGCTGCCTAGAAATTTCTTCTGCCAGATTATTTAGTCCATCACCTTTAAATTCATCCTCACAGGAAGTCTGAGGACACTGGCAAAATGTAGACAACTTCTTAGCCAGAATGTAACATAAATGGCTTCTAATGCAAATACAGTCATCCTCCTCTGAAACCTCATGAATCCAGGGTGTCTATGTTGTTATTTTTTGTTTTGTTTTTTATCAGAGATTGAACCTAAGGACACTTAACTACACCACTGAGCCACATCTCCAGCACTTTTTCTTAAAAGTAATTTACTTTTTATTCTAATTTGTTATAAATGACAGCAGAATGTATTACATTTCATATTATACTTATAGAGCACATTTTTACATGTCTCTGGTTGTATGCAAAGTATATTCACACCATTTGTGACTTCATACATGCACTTAAGGTAATGATATGCATCTCATATTACCATCTTTATTTTTCACTCTTTTGCCCCTCTCTTCCCCTCCCTACCCATTGGCCATTCTAGTGTTCCTTTAATCCTCCTATGCTCCCCACCCCAACCCCACATGAATCAGCCTCCTTAAATCAGAGAAAACATTCGGCATTTGGCTTTTTGGAATTGGCTAACTTCACTTAGCATTATATTCTCCAACTTCTTCCATTTACCTGTGAATACCATGATTTTATTCTCTCTTATTGCTGAGTAATATTCCATTGTTTATATATAGTACATTTTCTTTATTCCTTCATCTACTGAAGGGCATGTAGGTTGGTTCCACAGTTTAGGTATTGTGAATTGTGCTGCTATAAACATTGATGTGGCTGCGTCCCTGTAGTATGATGTTTTTAAGTACTTTGGGTAGAGACCGAGGAGTGGGATGGCTGGGTCATAAGGTGGTTCCATTCCAAGCTTTCCAAGGAATCTCCATACTGCTTTCCATGTTGGCTGCACCATTTTGCAGTCCCACCAGCAATGTGTGAGTGTGCCTTTTTCCCCACATCCTCTCCAACATTTATTGTCTAATTCCTAGATCTTGATTCACTTTGAGTTTTGTGCATGGGGAGAGATAGAGGTTTAATTTCATTTTGTGGCATATGGATTTCCAGTTTTCCCAGCATCATTTGTTGAAGAGGCTATCTTTTCTCCAATTTTTGGGCTATTAGGAGAGCAATATGGAACAAGTATTTATGTGTAAACTAATCAGGTAGTTATTGCTTAGAGTGAATGGAATTACTAGGGGTATAATATAACCTCCAAAAAGTGGAATCTGCAAAAAGAGAAAACCTAGGGAATCCTTAATTTAGCAAGTGGATCAGGGAAGAATAACCCAAAGAACCCAAGAAGGAAAAGTCACAAAAGGTAATAACAGACAAGCTATACATATATTGCAAGAGCAACAGTCAGGAAAAATATACTGTATAAAAGGATATTGAAAAGTCTTCATTTGGATTTACTACCTAGAAGATAACTGGTAAACTCAAAAAGACCCCAGTAGTTTAGATAGGGCTCATAGACCACCAGATGATTACACACAACTAAAGAGAGAATTCCAGGTGAAGATGTGGCAAAATTACGTTTTAGTAGCTTCTTCTCTAGTGGAATAATTGGGCATAAAAATCAGACCTCTAAGGGAAGACTGGGAAAAGAGCTTGACAAAGAACATTTGTTGTCTCTTCTTAGATAAATGTAGTGATGCATAATTTCTGTCAATCCTTGCACCGTATTTTTTCTTATAATAACACCTGGTGATCATTAATATTATTTATAACAATGAATTGTACCAGTTAACTTGGTAACTAAACCAAAACAAAACAAACTAAAGAAAAGAAGAAATGAAAGGATGAAAGGAATGAAGGAAGGAAGGAAAAAAGAAGAAAGGAAGGAAGGAAGAACAGAATGAAGGAAGAAAGGAACAAAGGAAGGAATGAAGGGGAGAGAAAGAAAAAAACTGTTAGTATTTTCTTTAATTAGCAATATTCACAAGTTTATTTAAGATTATCCCCAAGTTGTGTTGAGGCTGCTACTAAATGTTGCACACTGGTCCTGCCACAGCAATACTAACAGCACTGTTCAATAGAGCTTGAAATTACTGAGAGACCAGAGCTCTCTGACAGCCAGTTGGATCATGGCTGGCAATTCTGAGCAAATAGCAGCAGCTATTTGGCTCACAGGAGAAATAAGGTTAGTGGAAATATTAAAGAAATGTGAATGCCACTGCTTTGCAGTAATTGGCTCTTTGTGATTCATGCTACCCTGATTCAGAAAACTACAAATTGAAAGCTTAAAAGCCATATTTCACAATGTGTCTCTTTTCCTTAAGTAATGAAAAGAGACTAGATGTCTATTAGAGTAACCAACGGCTTTTAGTTTGAGTAGTTGCGCATTTGTATATACGGTGTCTCATACAAACAGCTCTTCTAATATAGTGCACTAAAGCCATTGCTTTCTATAGATTTTAGTTTTGTTTATTTGTATGCATATATGTGTGTGTGTTTGTAAAATGGACACATAATATGGTATATGCATGCCCTATCATTACTTTTGTCTCCCTACTGTTTTTTTTTTTTTTTTTTTTTTTTTTTTTTTTAGCTAATGGCTATTAGTTCAGTTACTGGATAAACTTATTTCCTTGAATTTATTTTTGAATATGGAAGTATAATTTTTGATAAGTTAGAAATATATACTTATTACTGACAAAATGTACTTATACAGAATTAAGTTTCTCAATTAAAGGAGAGCTCTTTTGTTAAACTTCACAGATTTAGTCTCTTTGTAATTAAAAATCAACTTGAATTAGGAATATGGGTGTTAAATCAAAAATCAATCTTGAGGTTCTCTCGTATCTGTCTCATTAACATCTTGAAGTTATAACAAAGACATTGAATTTTAATGTGCAATTTGTATGCTGTAGTACTGCTGACATATGTACAATGATACAGTCATTTGGAAAAACAATATGGCAAAATATTTTTAAAAGCTATAAATATGCTCAATCCTTTGATTTATTAAAGTTATTCCTGGGAATTTAACATAATGGGTAATTCAAAGATCTAAAGTATAACTTTACTCTGGTACAGTCAGTGTAGAATGATATAATGTATTAAAAGGGTTTAAATCTCCTAATATAATCCTAGAATAGTGCATATTCATATATTCAGGATGCCATAACAAAATATTGAATGGCTTCCATGGCACACTTTTTTTTTTTTCCTTCACATTTCTATGGATTGGTAAGTCCAAGACTAAGGAGCTGGTTACTCTGTTTCTTTATGAGGGCTTGTTATAGATTTTCAAATGGCTGCCCTCTAACTGGGGTCTCATGTTGAGGTAAGAGAAGGACAGATACAGAGACAAAGAAACAAAGAGAGTGAGAGAAAAAGGCAGATCTCTGTTCCTCTTCGTCTTAGGATACTACTCCTGTTAGATCAAAGCCCCACTCTTATGACCTCACTTAACCTTAATTGTTTCCGTTGACAACCCATCTCTAAACAGAAAATCTGTGAAGTTTAAACAAAATATCTCCCCTTTGATTCAGAAAACTAATTCTGTATAAGTACATTTTGTCAGTAATAAGTATATATTTCCAACTTTTCAACAATTATACTTCCATATACAAAAATAAATTCAAGGAAATAAGTTTATCCAGTAATGGCACTAACACTGGAAATTAGGGCTTCAACATGTGAATATGGGGAAGACACAAGCATTCAGTCCACAGCACAGTGATAACAATGGAAAACTCATGGTTATATAGAAATAATATTTAGAAAAACTTAGTAGGAAGACAGGAAAGTGTATAGAATATATGTTAAGTGAAAACTATAAAGATGATAAATACTGGAAAGAAAATTTGCTGTAATAGTATTAATTTGAAATAGACTTGAAAGGTACAATTAAAAATGACAATGACCTTTCAAGTGATTTATTTTGGTTATAATATTTATAAGTACAAACATTGGTATCCTAGTATATAATAGGTCTATCCTTTCAGAGAAAAGAGAAATAAATGGATCATATTGTTTTGCCATGAGGTAATATATGTATCCCTACCTCCAAACTTCTATAACTATCATTTCTAGTAAGGCAAAATATTCAGCATGAAACACAAACTTAAATAGTTTGAAGAAAATATTGGAAATTATCTTTCTGATCTCAAAGTAGGATAGAATTATTTAAATAATTTAAATTATTAAATAAGACATCAAAAATCATAAAAGGTAAAAAAGGCATATTTTGCTACATTGAACATAAGAATATGGCTACTATTCAAAAACCATTTTTCTTTTAAAGTATTGAAAAGAAAAGTTGCGCTGGGCACAGTGGCACATGCCTCTAGTCCCAGCAGTTTGGGAAGATGAGACAGGAGAATTGCGAGTTCAAAGCCAGCCTCAGCAATTGCAAGGCACTAAGCAACTCAGTGAGACCCTGTCTCTAAATAAAATACAACATAGAGCTGGGGATGTGTCCAGTGGTTGAGTGCCCCTAAGTTCAATCCCCAGTACTAAAGAAAGAAAAAAAAAAAAAAAAGTTGCACCTGGAACACACACTGGAAAGGATATTTGCCACTGACATATTGCTGACAATGGATTGATAACTAGCATTTGTGATTTCCTATAAAATAATAAGAAACAAGCATTTTAATAGAAACAGGAACAGCTAATAAGTAAGAAACATGTGCTCAAACTCATTAGTAATCATGGAAATAAAAATGAATATCACAGCTGGACACAGCGGCACATGCCTGTAATCCCATTGGTTTGGGTGGCTGAGGCAGGAGGATCACTAGTTCAAAGCCAGCCTCAGCAACATCAAGGCATTTAGCAACTCAGTGAGACCCTGTCTCTAAAAAAAATACAAAATTGAGCTGGGGTTGTGGCTCTTTCGTCGAGTGCCCCTGAGTTCAAACCCTGGTACAAAAAAAAAATAATAATAATATCACAGTGATTTTTTTTTTTTTCATCCTGCAAGATTAACAAAAATTAAAGAAGTCTGATAACATTACTCTTTGGTGAATTAGGAAGAAGGCAAATTTTATGAAGTGATGATCTGTTACTTTGACGATGGCTTGACATACTTTAGTAGAGTGGAAAATGCTTTCATCCTAACTCAATAATCTACTACTTATTTAACACCCTGGAGACCTTCCTGCACATGTTCTCCTGAAGACTTCTACAAGATTAGACATAACAGCACTATCCATAATAGGGGAAAAACAGAACCCACACAAATATCCATCACCTTTAGAAATTGTAAACAATTATCAGTTTCTCATATAAAATTAAAACCGTGCAACAATGAAAATAAAGCTATACTAATAAACTCCTGAGGTTGGGTAGGGTCAGAATGTCCCTGAGGTTATTCTGGATTAGGATAATTATTGTGTTTAATAAATGTCACTTCTTATATAACTGGCAATTTTATAATGTTCTTCATGTTAGAAAAAATATACATTTTAATTCTACACTGATCTTGACATTTGTTTTTCCTTTGTGTGGAGGTGTCAGTAATAAAACAAAGTAAAATCACTCTAATGGGTTTATATATAATCATTCCAACACAGAAACAATTTGCTTTTCAAAGAATTTTTAACTTGCTCATACCATATTGAAAATTCTGCAATAACTTAATCTAAATGAAGGCAATAAAAAGCTATGGACAGTTTTTCAGTATCAAATTGAAGGTGATCACAGGACATGCCTCAAATACAACTTGTCAAAACTGTTTTCCCGGTGTTTTTGCTAGTTTAAACTTTGCCCAGTTTGTTCACTTCTTTACAAAGTATGAAACCTAGCAATTCCAAATAAGTTTTCACATTGAGGTGTCCCGGTGGTCTCAGCAGTATGAGGCATGTTGTTAATTAGAAAGACAATTAGCAGTGTCAGATGGCTCCTTTCTCCTACTGTTTTCTAGCCACAATGTAACTAAAATTCCCTTAAGAACTTTTAAAAATTTGAGACAAGATTAAGTGCACTAGGATCCAAATTACCTGGGACAGCTAAAATCTTTGGAGTTTTATGTTATTGTTGCCCCAGGTTCTGCCCATTGTATCAGTCAGAGGAGCTCAGGCCAGAGCAATGCACTGCTGGACACCTCGATACAGACAAAACACCATAGGAAAGAACTGATTAAATACACTAATTATATGTTAAAATAATTTTATTTTAATTAATTTTAGATCAATGCAAATTTGAATAATTATTTTAAAGCATATGATATATGTTCATCTTCTATAATTCATTTTGAAAATATTTGAATTGAATGTAGATGCTCCTTGACTTACAATAAAGTTACATCTATATAAAGCCACTGTAAACTGAAAATATCCTGAGCTGAAAATGCGTTTAAAACACCTAACTTACAGAAAATCAGAGGTGAACAACACAGCACACTGTAGAGTAGCAGTTGTCTACTTTTGTAACATCAGTGTGTCTATACATGTGGCTAACTGGGAGCTGAAGCTCACTGCCACTGCCCAGAATCTTCAGAGAATCATGCAACATATCACTAACCTAGGAACTGATCAAAATTTAAAACTTAAGTACCGATCAAATTGTTCTGAATGCATCTTTCTTTTGCACTCAAAGTTGAAAAATCTAAGTCAAGGATCCTCTATTTTATAAGTCCATAAAATGATATACTCATTTATCAGTCAGTACATAAATATTTCAAATTAATTATTTTACTCTCCAGAGTAACCGCAGTTAGACCATACTTAAAGGGTTACCATGCTTACTTCAACTTTGTTATCAATTTTGTTCAATTTACTTAATTGTGAACCATAACACAATCTTCATTGACTCTGAACCAGATGTCTTCACATCAATTCTGTTAAGTAAAATGATCATCATTTCTATTTCATAAAATTAGAAACTTTGACTTAGCAAAGTTTAGAAAAAACCCTATATATTTTTCACAGCAAAGTGAGGGTGATAGAGTTGAATTTACTTCTCATGTTCTCCTTCTGTTCTCACTTGTTTATTCTTCTGTACAGTCATGAGATTTCTAAGTGTCATAAAATTTCATAAAATAGGGTAAACTCATACTGCAAAGAGGCTGAGTTGATCTCAAATAAAATATACTGTAAAATGTGTGATTGCAGACAAGTTCTAACTATTTGGATTGGGTAACAGGAGCAACTCTATGGTATCAAACTGGAATTCCTCCATTTGCTTCAAAATTGTCACAATAATGCTTCAGGTCCCACTGTATAATTTGGCCACATTTTGAACTGGAAATTGATCCTTGCTTTTGTGCTATATAGTAGCCCCACTGGCTCTAGAAGCATCTGTCCATCTCCTACCAACGCTAAATAAGGCAGATGAGATTTTCTACCTCGGGTTAGAGCCTCTCTGAAAAACAGTGAGGCACTATTTAATGATTTTGGATATCATAAGGCCAATACAAATTAGTGCCTTGGTCATTTCAAGGCCAGTAACTTTTTACTTCCGAGAAAATGTATAATCTCTTAAGTGTTTGGTTTCTGGAATGAAAATAATGTCAAAAATATCTACTAAATATTTGATCTCATTAAGGAGATTGTATTTTTACTGAAAAAAATCAAAAGCTTGAAAAATTCACAAGTAAAACACTTCTTTTTTATTGTTATTTTATATATCTGATTTATATTTCCATGGAAACCGAATAGAAATAGCTGCTAGAGGCCAGAAGTAGATTGGAAATCCTTCTTCTGACTTTGTTAGCTGTCTGCCAGAGGTGATAGACATTGCTAGTATGTTATGAGTGAAAAGAAAAAGAAGACCTCTGCAATTCATGGCCAGTGTTGCTAGTTGTCAAAACCTAAGATTCTGCAGTAAATGACTATGTACAAAAATATGATCCCTTCTAGTAAAGATCATTGAACATTTGAATACATTTTCATCAGAAATGAATAATTAATATAAAAAACAGATGTTTAAGTTAATTTCTCTACTATTAGTAATCAGAAAGATCATTTATTCTTAATTCAAATATGTATAAGTTCTGTAATGCACAGAAAAGAACAAGATCAAAAACTTATTGAGAGCTCTGAGTATACCTGGCTGCCTAATTTTGGCACATATGCACATAAATTACTAAATATTACTTTGTAGAAGACATATTTTCTATGATTAGCTGTACTCATTAAAGTTAAAACTTCTTAATAATGCTGGAAAGTACTTTCCTTGATTCCAGAGACAGAGCTTTTCTGTACAAAAGAAAGAACATTTCATTAACACCTGGGGATGATAGTAGCCTTCTGGGAATATTTGGTGATGCATTGCATTTTTTTAAATGTAACTGATAGCCATATATGGCATTGCCCAAAAGGCATAGGATCTCACAATTACCACCAGTTCATAATAGATACTGAACCAATCAGGAGAGAGAAAACACTACTAATGGAATTATATGCAGATCTTAGAATGCATGCTTTCATTAAAATCTTAAAAAAAAAAAAAAAAAAAAAAAAAACTGTGTCTCCTAACTAGTTAAAATTTAAATACATCACAAGCCTTTTTTTCTTAATGTTGAATCCAGGAAGGCAACTTCCATGAAAAGTTACTTTAAGAATTTTTCAAACTGTATGTCATAGTACCTAAATGAATGGAAAATAAACATAAAAGTAAAGTTATAATTTTTGAGTTTTGCATTCATTCTTATCATTCAGTGGTTAGATTTGCATGGCACTGCCTTGATCAGCTGTGTTATCTAAAATCTACACAAATTTATTTAATTTTTAAAATAAAATAAACTGTGCTTTTTTATTTCAACGTAAGATTTTTCATTCATCATCCTTTAATTTTGGATTATTCAGCCAAAAAGTCTAATTACTAGTCAAATAATTAATTTTAAAAGTTCATTATATGTGAAAATGTTACTACTTTTCTACTCTCCATTTATTTTCTTCTCTTCTGACTGACATGTTTTTCAATGTGTAAGTAATATTTTTATTCTGCATCTTTCTTCTTTTCCATACTTAATTTCATTTCTATGTTTGTCATAAAGTGTAAAGTTCTAAAGGCAAATACTATGTCCAAAACTTCTTTCTCACACCCTTTAGCATGGGGTCATATAAATTTACATTCTGAAATTGCAATATTTGCTATTATGATTTAATGAATAATGATATAAGGTTTTCTAATTCTTTTTAAGACTTCATTTTTCTTCTTCCTGGATTTGAAAAACCTCAGATTTTTAATCTATGTTTCAAAAATCTTAGAATCCCTTATTATGGTGAGAGACTTACTTAAAATTGAGAAAATCAAGGCCCAATGAGGTATATCAGCAAACCAACACCACTATTGACCTCAGCATATTTTATGTTGTTTATTAATTCAATGTAGAAAATACTGTACTTTTATGCTTCAGTATGTATACATGATAGGCTGTAATTACCTGTGAAAACAGTGATTGAAAATGTAAGATACAATTCAATGACTTCTGTACAATTGAATTCTATAATGATACTAAACTGTGTATTAATTGAGTTTCAGATGAGAGACATGGCCTTTATATGTTAGTCAAAAATCTGTGGCACAAACAATTTAGCCTTAGGGGTGACCTCATATGTTATCTATAGCACAGTGATCTCACCATTCTATTATCAATTTTGGGAGAGTACATTCAGGGAAGACCTTATAATATTCTAATGGTTTTTACTCTAATTGGAATTAGAAATCCTGCACATAGACCTTATAACTGAAGATTCATTCATTCATCTATTTTTAGAATCTATGATCAGTAACTCTAGTAATAAGCAAATTGGACCATAGTAAATTTTCATATTGCATATGTGTAGCATTTTTTTTTTACTTTCCTAAACATCTCACTATCTGATAAATATTATTTTACTCATTTATAATTTATGATCCAAAGCAGTATTAAACAGCTTAGTCTTTTAGGTTACATTTCAGAAACATTGCTCCAGCTACATAACTGGTCTTCTGGCATGTCATTACAATTCACAGACATAATTTTAACATTTTTTAAACTATATAAACCATTCTAATAGGAGTATATAACTGCTTTGAGAAGCAGATGTTTTGGCACTGGAGTTTTTATATGCCAACATGTTAAACTAAAATATCTTATGAAGGTGAGGAGGCATGGAAACATATTTATAGGTGTTTTTTAGGGCAACAAATCTTCAGCACTTGTCTCTGGCCCCAGGTTTTCTATTTCTAGACACTCAGTCCTGAAAACATAACATTTTGGTCTGACCATGATGAAACCCTATGATGATACAGCTTTCTTGTACCTTGCCCTAATAGAAGCTTATTTTCTCAGTCAAAATAAGTAATGAACAGAGAGAAGTGGGGGAGTAAAGGGAAAAGAGAGAGAGAGAGAGAGAGAGAGAGAGAGAGAGAGATGCAAATTTAACTCTTTAGTTTCAATTCCTTTCATACTAGCTTTATTCATACTATCATAGTATCTGTGCATATTCAGTTAATCTAAGTGGGGAATAAGAATTTACTACAACAGTTCATATATTTGCTATTGGAAACAAGATTCTGATTGACATGAAAAATCTTACCTTAGGAATGTTGTTTCATATAAATAAAACTAGATTGACATGGGATAAAAATGTACCAGAATCATCACACAAATGCCTCTTCCATTCATTCCAGAAATATTTATTGATAAGACTTATGCTAACAACTGTTCCAGTTAGAGAACAAGACAGACCCATTCCCTCCCCTCCAGGTACTTACATCCCAATGGAGAAGAAAATTAAAAAGCACATATTATAAAATTTCAGCTCTAATAAGTGCTAGCAAATCAATTAAAAAAGATGATGAGAAGGGAGGAAGGTAGGAGGAGTCATGAGGACATGGGATTCTACAAAGCACCATTTGAGCAGATACCCAAAATTCTTGATAGCAGGGGCCATTATATATCTCAAAGAACATTCTGCACAAAGTTACCACAAACTCAACATCTGTGAATGAGATAAAAATTTTCTCCATGAGGAAAAATGATCAAGGTCAGTATGAATGATGCATAGTAAGTTTACATATCAGGAAGGGCCTGTACATTATGTTAAGATGATTGAATATCATTCTAGCTATGATGAGAAGCAATTTGTGGGCAGTAAGCAAGGGAGTAGCTGTATGGCCTTGATTTCTCTTCTCAGTGAACACTCTTCTAAAAGATGACCTCTGTGTGAAGTGAAGGTTGTTATAAGATTGGAAATCTGGTGATAATTAGGAGATCTAAACTTGACTTGGACCACAGTGATAGAATGGAAGCATTGATAAGTAAACTGATCCTAATCTAAGAAACTAGTTGCTGATTGTCAGGATTCTGTATGTGAGCGTATGAGCAGAAACAGTGAGGAATTCAAGGTTTGGGGGCTAAGCCATTGTCAGTCAGGTAGTTACAATGAAGGAGATTAAAACCAAGGTGTGAAAAGGACAGGAGAATAGCAGAAGACTTGTACTGAAGACAATTCAGCAATTTTTTTTGTATTTTTAATGAGAAAGTCTCTACACGTTCTAAATATAAATATAATGAGATTTTAATATGATTATATTGTAATGTAATCATGGCAATATTTCAGCCTGATTCTTAAATTTGTGTATGGATGAACTGGTAAGTAACTAGAAAACAATATTCAGATACAAGTGACAAATTTCAAAACTTCTTATTCTCATCTAACTATAACTTAGTATTCACTGATCACCTTTCCCATCTCTCCTTCTCCCAAACCCTCCCTGAAGGAGCCCTAATCAAGGAGATAGCTAAAGATTGTGGTTAGATGAGAGCCATAAAAGATGTTCTAGTTTCCACCTGATATTAATACATTATTCAAAGAATCTTTGTATGCCCGTGAACACTGTGTGACGCACCTGTAAGCTCAAGCTGTAAGCACTTGTCCTTGTTAAAGCTAAATGTATATAACCAGGTGAGGTTGGTTAGAGAAATTGGAAGGAGAAGAAGAAAGTTGCTGGTTGAAAGGAGTCAGGCCGGTTAGAGTTCGAGAGTTTGCTGAAGCCAGAGAGAGAAGAAAAATAAAAGACCTTTTTCATTTTCATCTTGCCACTGAGTTTTCTCCTGTGGCGTCTTAGCTGCAAGCAACAGCTTCAGGCAGCTACACCTCCTCAGCCTCTGTAACCACCATTGCATTCTCAACTTCTATGAGATCAACTTTTTTTTGGATTCTGCATATAAGTGAGATCACATGGTACTTGTGTTTCCATTCCTCACTTATTTTGCTTAACATAGTGATCTTTAATTCCATCCATGTCATCACAAATAGCAGGATTTAATTCTTTTTATAACTAAATAGTATTCCATGGTGTTTATGTACCACATTTTCTTTATTCATTCACCTATTGAAGTATGCAGGTTGTTTCCACTTCTTGGTGATTGTGAAATTTACATGGGAGTATATCCTATAGTGAAATTGCTGGAAGACATGGTCATTCAAAAATTTTTAAGGAGCTTCCACATTATTTTCCATATGGCTATATTAATTTACATATCTACCAACAGTGTGAAAGGGCTCCATTTTCTCCACATCCTCTCCAGCACTTGTTATCTTTTGTCTTTTTTTTTTTTACCTTAACCTTTCTTACTGGAGTCAGGTCATATATTGTTGTGATTTTTACTTGCAATTCTCTGATGATTACTGATATTGTGAATTTTTTCATATATCTGTTCGCATTTTCATTCTTTTGAGAAATGACTACTTACAATTTTTTTTTGTCCATCTTTATACTGGGTTACTATATTTTTTTCTTGTTGTTGTTGTTGTTTTGGTACTAAAGAATGAACCCAGGGGCTCTTAACCACTGAGCTACAGTACCAGCCAGTTTTTATATTTTATTTCATGACAGGGTCTTGCTAAGTTGCTTAGGGCCTCACTAAGTTGTTGAGGCTGGCTTTGAACTTGAAATCTTCCTGACTTAGCATCCCAAGTCTCTGGGATTATAGGCATGCACCACCAGTTCTGGTTTTATTATATGTTTTGTTACTGAGTTTTTGGTGTTCTTAATATATCCTAGATAAAAACCTTTTTTCAGATGTGTAGTTTCCAAGTATTTTCTCTCATTCTGCAGCTTATCTCTTCACTCTGTTATTCTCTTTGTTGTGCAGAAACATTTTCATTTGAAGAAACTCCATTCAAATTTGTTTTTATTTTATTTTAATTTTTACTTATTTTTGTTTTAGCTTCTCATCTAAGAAATATTTTCACATTCATCAGTATTCTTAAGTACTACTCAGATGATTCAAACCCCGAATGAGAAGCACTGAAGTAGAGGAAGAAATATAATCAGTGTTAGTCGTACTGAATGAAAGCCCTATTCAAGTGTCATGCAGTCTTTATACATGAAGCTGCATTGATCAAACTCTCACTCTTTGGAAAAGAAAAAAAAAAAATCAAAGAAATGGGTGAAAAAGGCAAGAAAAATTTTATTAGAAAGACTATGGCATTAGGGGCAAGAGTTTGAACTCAATACCATCGAAAACAAAAGACAGGAAAGTTTTTAAGCACTGGAGTGATCTGGTAGAAAAGTCCAGGAGTTATTATTGGAAATGCTCAATGTATCAGGGTTTCTGTGTTCACTAATTGTCCCTGATATCAGTTGAATTCTTACATTCCCATAGCAATGGAAAAATAGGGATATTTTCTTTCTTGATGGTTGCGTTACAAAGGAGGGTCCTCAGTTCTCAGAGTCCTGAGTTGTAAAATTTCATCCCAAAAGATCAAAAAAAGTGTACAATTACAAGTTAGTAGAGTAAATGCTCTAAAACAGGTGAGCACAGGAGCCTATAAAGTAGAAAGATTTATTTCCTGATCATCACAAGGTTCGCTGATACCCTGCAAGTAAAAAAAAAAAAAAAAAAAAGATTAACAAGACAAAAGCATACAGACTTTATTTAATGTAAGTGTTATCACACTAGCCTTCAGAAATAAGACTGGAAGACACAGGAAATTTTATAGATAATCATAGCAGAAGTATAATTGGAGAGCAAATGGGAAGAATAATGAGGGAAAAAAATTGGGGAGAGTTTAGCAAGTCCTGTTTGTTCATGACTTCCTAGTCCTTGAGTAT
Organism: Tamias sibiricus; assembly: GCA_025594165.1. Lineage (NCBI taxonomy): Eukaryota > Metazoa > Chordata > Mammalia > Rodentia > Sciuridae > Tamias > Tamias sibiricus. The sequence continues at coordinate 81,318,373 of CM046666.1, read as the reverse complement.
AATGTGGCATTCTTCTGGAATGTAGGTTTATGACCTACATTCAGGATAGGTAGATCATGGCATTCTGTTTAGGCCTGTTTCAGGAGAGAAAGGCTGGAGAAGATCAGATAGTAACTGCCCCGCTTCAGAAGTTTGCTCAATTTCCTTAAAATAGTCAGTGTGTCAAGGTACAATATTTTTGAGTTCCTGTTCTAATTTCCAGCAGACCATCCATAGTCAAGGAAAGTTTGCCTAAAGTTTAGTCAAACCCAAGGGAATGCTAAGGTCATCCTTTTCAGTCCTCACATATTAGAGTGTCGTCCACCCTGGTCTGATCCCAGGGTTGTCAAACTTCTTGAAAGTTGACTTCTTGTGGACATCTGATGAGGAGGAAAAATATGGTTGGGTCAATGGGACAGTCCTACAATTTCATGCCATATGCCAAGGTTATTTTCTTAATGACACTGATTATTTCAAATTTCTAAAACATCTCTCTGTCTAATATCACAAAGGTGATAGGTCTATCCATGTCCAGAACTCTATTAATATTTCAGCCATTTGCATCCTTTCTAAGATGGAAGAACATCAGAAACAACAAAACCTAAGTTAGGAATCCACCCATTATAAATAAGCATGGGTTGTATTAAATTATCTGCAGCATTGGTGAGTTATACACATACATAGCAGTAGAAAGATGGAATTCCACAGTAAATACTGGCTTCCATTTCTACATGCTTGCAAGCTTTATTTCAGTGAGCATTAAAATCAACTGCAGCAGGGCCATTATTAAAAATTATTATCTATATGTAATAAAGAACAAAAATTAGACAAATGCATGTTTAAAAAAGAACCTGTCCAAGTCATGGGAGCTAGGTTGAAATAGATTACTTTAAGACTACTATTCTACATTGTTTGCTAATTTTATTTCAAGGAGTTATTCTATATTTTTATCTGTGTCTTCCCTAGGCAACCCTTAAAATAATTTCTTTCCATCCTGTAGAATTAAGGAAGCATGTACCTCCAGTCTGCTTTCCAAACCTCTTATTCTTTAACAGCCTTTTTTCCTTATTCCCAAGCCACAGTCTCTCTTGTTAGCTGGCTTCATAATTTTGTTATTACTACTTCTAGATCCACATCTCCATACTTGATCCTTCCTGTTAGTCCATTATTATTACTTGTTTAGAATTATTATCATTTAACCAATCTGCTACTTCATTTTGAAATCTGGATTTCTACATATGATGCAGGCTAGATGTAGATAGTCACATTTTTCTCTCCTGAATGAAGCCTATAACCATACAACATTCCCCGAATAATGAGTTTTAACTCTCACTAAAATATCCCCCCACCCATTTTTTTAAGTATTCAGGATGCAATTTTCCTATCTTCACATTTTCCTATCTCTGCCTTCAATATGAACATATCATAAACATAGTTTTACTTTCCAAATGACATGAGCAACTAGCCTACTTTTTTCCTTCAGATTCTTATTTTCCCACTTCCCATTTTAAAGCAGGTTTTTTATTGGACTGCAGATAGATTCCTTGCATGGAATGACAGGAGCGTCTTGATACATTTTCTTCCTTGCTTTCTAAAATTCTGGACTGTGAGCTATTGGAAGAAAAGTGGTTCAGCTATTGGATCTGAGCGCATTGAAACAAACATGCTATAAGAGCTTGGCCCTCCGATTTGGTTTGAAGTGGGTATTATGAACCAAGGACTATATTTACTATTTCTCTAAGAGTAGGTTCTTGTTCTTGTTGACATGAGGATAGGATAAGATGGTCCTACTTGAGGATAATTCTGTTCCCAATTGAAAACCTTGGGGTAACAAATGAACATTGAAAGATTTTCATTGGTGTTTGTGTTAGTGGGATGGATTTATAAGAAAACTGCTGCTATTAAAATCTGGAAGAACTGAGGACATTGAGAAGAGAAAAAAATGTATTTAAGAGTTAAAGTCAATGAATCAAGATGCCTAGAAATTTATTTGGCATTATTTATTTACAAGTTTAAATGTGTTATCATTTTTATTTCAGTTACATGAACAGACCTGATATGGCCTAGACAAACAATTTGAATTTTCTAGGTGTCAGGATGAATTGGTCAAACTCTTCATATTCTGACTCAGACTTTAAACCCATATGAAATTGCAAGTAACATTGCTAGCTGTTCACTGGAGTTGATGTTTACAGTAAACCTATATATAGTTAAGAGAGAGAGAAAGCTGGGAATTAATGAGTGGGAGGAATTAGAATAAGAAACAGACCTTTGCTTGTTAAAAATCAATAATTAGGCCAATGGAGAGAAATGAGTAGTCAAAGGAATCCTTACAGAATATCCAGTGAAACCACTTCATAAGTTAGCTATCATTAAAGCATCACCTAGGTACCCACTGAGAGGAAAGCAAGATTACAGAGAATGACAAAGTCATTTTGTTTGGTCTCTTTACAAATTATGGGAGACTTTTTTGTTGTTTTTCCTTTTGTCTTTTTTCTAGTACTGCTATAAAAACTGAAAGTCTTAGACATTAAATATATGTGCCATTTTGCAGTATTAAATAAAATGTAGGCTGGTCTTTGAATTAAGATATCTATAGTGATGAGTTAGATGCTAATAGATGTGATCAGATAAGCAACAGATCTGGGATTATGTGTGGGTTTTTGTTTTGTTTTGTTTTTGTTTTTGTAATATGAGTTGACAGCCTTTACAGGGAAAAAATGGAGAAATTATTACTTTATGTAGTTGAGAAATATTACAAAAAGATCAAAGATGTATGTACTTACCAAAATTTAAAACAATTTCACAACATATTTGCTTTTATTTATCAATAATATTCTTAGATATGTTTATTTGATGATGTAAAATCTATAATAAAAGAAAATGAGATTGAAAAGATTTATGATGCAGAAAAAATAATAAATCTAAATGAAATCAAAATAGGAAGTCACAATTTACTCAGTATTAGAAGTAGAGAAGAGCAAAAGTGGCCAAGTAAGGGAGTTTTTAAAAATAGAATTACATAAAACAGGGAAGCATGATATTAAAATAAAAGTATAAATAGAAAAAATAAGCTCTAAGTAGTTGGAGAAGCAGAGAGAAATAGTGAATGACAACAGTGAGGCACAGAGATATTATGAGGGAGAGGCACTATCTTGACATTCTTATTAAAGTATTTTAAGTTAAAAATCAATATAACTAGAATTTTAGTGACAACTTCTAACTTTTATTAGGTATCATATTATAGCTATATGTACTAAAAACATTATAAAATATATTGGGTATGAGCCATTCCTGTGACATGTGACAGACAATCCCAGAAGACATGAGAAATGGGAGTGTATTATGAAAGCAGCCTTATGGAACTAGGAGTAGAAAAGTGTTGAGAGGGAAGTGTCTGGTCTGAGAGTGATGGAAGTTAGGGTAAGACCACCTGTGAAATAAATGAAAACTCCTTGATCTAAATCTAATATACCCTGAATCTTGTTCTTATAAGTAATGAGGTGTATCTGAGCTTAAATATGAATAGTTAATCTTTGTTCACAAATTGTTAGAGATCTCTAAATGGATAAAAATTTCAAAAGATTTACACCTTTGGATACCACTATATATCCATAATATCAATATGACTAGGCTGTTACTGAGTTAAACTAAAATAATTTGTAACATTGCAAATCATTTTCCTCACAGCTCACTTTGGGAAGGACAACAGGGGGATAAATCTTAATTTCAAACTGGATATAGCAGGAAGAAGCAAAAAGCTCCATGACCTTGGGCTAGGAGGGATTCTAATCAGAGACAGAGCTAAGAGGATCATAGTGACCATGTGAATTGCTTCAGGGAAGAGCAAAAGCCTGAGATTGCCAGAGGGCAAGACAGCTGGTGAGTGGGAGAACTTGGTAGGGAAGTCATGTGGATAATCAAAGAGAGCCATGTGGATAATCCTTGGCTTCAAGAAATCTGGATACAGCCATATTCTCTGGGGAGTAGATATACATGCAACTGGGCCGTTTGTCTGTGTGATAGTGTGTGCATGTACCAGAAGTGGGAAAATAGGCTTCTATTTCTGTCATTTCACTTTGTTTTCCTGTCACACACCAAGATAACAAGAAGCTGAAAAACCATAGGATTTCTGCAGATAGAAGATGCTTGAAAGTGATTCACCAACAGATAGATATTTCTCAGTGGAAACCTAAAGAAAAATAAACTAGCAGTTGAACTTTAATCTGCTAGGAAATAGGTTAGAGTAACTGAGCTGATTTAGAATAGACTGAGGTACAGTGAAGTTATCTATGTAAAACTAGATCACATCAAAAGTGAGATGGCTGGCAGAAGCATAAAATTATCTGCAGTGCCTTGGACTGGGAGTGGGGTCAGAGAGGGGAATGCAGAGGGAAAGCGTGTCTGTACCTGCATTGCCTGAATTTGTTTTTGCTTAATGTAGATATAGAATGTAGTGAAGAAAAAGGAAATAATATCAGCTTAACTTGTAGTTAAGTGACTATTAAACACTGAAAAGGTAAGATATGAAATGGGAAGTTTTCTTGGTTCAGGTGTATTAAATACAGTGTAATTTACATTTTCTCTAGTTTCCCATGTACCATTTCAACATGCCAAAGAACTCTGTGGTAATGATTGTTAAGTTAGTACTTTATAATACAAAGTGCTTTAACAGTGTTTTATATAAACCAAGCATTTGTGACCAAAAAAATCAAGCAGTGTTTTGATAACAGTGGTCAAATATTTTTCCATTTTCTTATCTACATAATGATGATAACACAGACTCCTTAGTATCAGCATCAGAATTCAATGAGGATACTCAACCACAAATTCCCATAAAAAGAAACCAATCACATATTTTTGAATATTTTGTTCCAAGTTACAAAAGTACTAAACCTGTAATGAGTGTTCATGAAATATTTACTAAGAAAAATATTAAAGAGAGAAGAGGTGTACATATTATGTAACAGAGTTATTATATATTTTATTCTCCTTAATTGTTGTATTTTTAATTTAAGAAATAAAGACAATGCCAACTTTTCAACTACTTTTGTAATTAAGAAATAGTTATGTGATAATTTAAAGAATTTTCTATGCCCAATTTAAGAACTGATACTAAAATCATGCAGTTATCGGAAATTCAAAATATATTTTATTTTTGATATTTCATTCATGTTATCATAATATATTTTAATCTAAAAATTTTTGAACAAAAATTATAAAGCATCAATAGTTTATCATATTGATAAAGAGCAAACTACAAATATGTTTGCAATCTAATTTTTTATCGTAATACTGGAGATTACACATGGGAATTGTGAATGAGTAAATGTATAGGTATCTATACACCATATAAAGTAATTTCAAATATTGAATCAATCAGTATAAGTATAATAGTTTCTTTGATTATAATTTCAACAATTATTCTTTTTATGGAAATGAAATTAGAGGTAATTACACTAATATTTCTAGTCCAAATGATATAATTTTGTATTAAAAAGTGAGTTTTTCATCAAATATAAAACGTTATGCTTCTTTTAGAATTACATACATAAGTTGAGCATGACATTTCAGAGTTGTAAAATGAAAGGATTAGTTTTTGAGAAATTATGTAGTGTTTGATGGAATCTTTATCTACCTGACTTTATAGGGTAGCTGGGATGGGGCTAACTATTTCACCACAAATTAAGTCAAATTAAATAATTATCAATGTAATACAAAAGATACGCATTTGTAAACACCATAGGTAACTTGAGATTACAATCTCTGAAAAAAAGAAACTCAAAGGTGAGCCATACAGTCTCCATATCTGCACCTAGGAACAGTTTTCCACTTTGTTTCAGACAGCTCCAGCACATGAGAAGCACCCAGAACCCTTTGAGCTGAGAAAGCAGAGAGTACAGTGTGCTGCTTGTGAAGAAGCTGGAATGTAACATCTGTGATATCAAGGAACAAGACAGAGGTAGTGGAGAAGAATTGGATTTTAAAAGGCTTATTTTTGAGCCCTTATCTGAAACCTGGCCTGTGCATGTTCAAGTAGGGGCTCAAATATTATATGGAAGAGAGCAGAAGAGACACAATAGGATTTGAGCAATGCTGAGAGAGAGACGAGCTCTTCCCAAGGAAGAATAGAAACTGATGTGCTAGGCATTAAGCTCAGATAATGGAATGATTATCCATTAGGAAAAAGGGCCATTTCTAGAGTAAGATCAACTCTAGAGACACCATAATTCAAATTCGTTAAAACAAGCCTAATAAAAACCTTATTTCCAAGATTTGACTCTAAACTTTAGATTCCTTAATAATGTAGAATCTGTTTGAAGATAAAAGATTTCTAAGAAAGTAGATAAGGCATAGTCTAATATATGAATAATGGGACTCCACTACCATTTACAACATTTTCCCTCTACATGAGGAGGCATTGATACAAGACCAAGAGTTTGGGAAGGTTTTAAACAGTTTTATGTGTTATGTAGCATTTTATTTGGCTTACACATATACAACAGTGTATGTATGTAGCCTATGGGACAGAGAAATTTACAGGAATGGGAGAATAACATGATGACTTATATGGCATTTTAGAAAAAAAAATCAGTGGAAAGTCTCTTTAAATTATGCTTGGCCATAAACACAAACTCTGTACAACTCAAACTGAGAAATTTTCAGTATATAATCACATATACAAATGAACGATTTGCTTTATCAGTGTTTCTCTAAAAAACAGGGAAATACATACTTTGTTCTTATGTAATTAAACCCTTAAAAATAAGGGTATGCCATTATGTATAGACATTTTGATAAGTCATTACACCAAATGAAACTAAATTTGGGGCAAGAAATGAAATACCCACAAAACTCAATAAAGATATTACTGAGGCATGAGGCTTCCAGGGTCAAAGCCAATCTCAGCAACTTAGTGAGGCTGTAAGCACCCTAGTGAGACCCTGTCTTGAAATTAAAACAAAACAAAACACTACAATAAAAAGAGCTGGGGATGTGGATCAGGGGTTAAGCACTTCTGGTTTCAATCCCTGGTTACCACCTGCCCCACCCTGGGGGGAAAAAAGAGAAAAGAAAGAAAATACATTTTGATTTTCTTCAAATTTGAGCTAATATGTTACTCAGACTTAGGAAATTTGTAGGGGATGGAAATGGGAAATATTGTGAAGCATTAGAGAGTTTTTAAATCCCAAAGACAAAATCAAAGAGCAAAATTACAGTAATATGAGTGGTGTTGTTATGGTTAAGATACATGGTATCCCTCTAATGCTCATACTTAAGATAATGCAAGAAACAGGTTTAGAGGTGAAGTTATTGGGTTATAAGAGATTTAACCTAATCAGTGTATTAATTCACTTATAAGGATTATCTGGGCACTAACTGTAGGCAGGTGGGGAGTGACTGAAGGAGGTGGGTTACTAGGGTTTATATTTTGTTCCTGGTGAGCAGAGCTCTCTCTGATTCCTTTTGCCACGTCCTGAGTTGCTTTCTTCTGTCATGCTCTTCTGCCATGATGTTCTGCCTTTCGAACCAATAACTTTGAAACCACAAACCTCAAGTCAACTCTTCCTCTACAATTTCTTGTTATGTCTTTTGGTCACAGCAACAGAAAAGCTGATTAAAACAAATGTCAATATGAATTGTGTCAAAATTATATTACTAGGTTACGTTCTGAATTCTTTATATCACTTCACTATTTAACTCTTTTGATAAAAGAATTTCCATACATATAAAATCCAAATCACAAAGAGGTCAGATAATTTTTCCATGTTCTTTCTAACTATAGAACCAACTCCAGAATGTGAAATTTAACTAATGTGCTAGATGCTGCTGCTTAAACTCTAAAACCAGCATAAATAATATCCAATGCCCAAATTTTTCAAAGTAATTAAAATAGACGAATTAGAACATTATTATAATAATTTTACTGAATAAGAATAATAATAGTGATATATTTGGTAATAACCAACTTTACAAAAAAGGAAGTTCTTGGATTCTAAGTACAACTGCTACAGGGGAATAAGAAATGTAAATATGAGAGATTTGGTAGCCCTTATGAAACACAGAAAAGCAGTTATTAATGAAGCAACTGATGGATGAAGAGAACAATTGTGTATTCCAAATTTCCAAAATCTATATGTAGGCCCAGTCTTTTATTTATGATCCTAAAATGTCCATGAGATTATCTGTTGTGCATATGGGTGTGTACCTGTTCATACTTTTTCACTTGACTTGAAAAACAAAATAAAATACTGTGTTCAGTCCTGCCTCTTCCAATAGCTTGTTAAAGACTCAAGATATTATTTAATTTGTGGGTCTTCATTTCATCTAACTTCATGTTTTGTTTATGTCATAGAATTGTTTACATTAAGTATTATGACTAAGTATTCTGGAATCAAAATATTCTTTAGAGGATTATATGGATAGCAAAAAAATGTTGGCTTTTATGCTTTTTTACAGGTGTGAGCAGAAGAATTATGAAACTAGCCTTATGGCTTATGGCCATTGTTTGTTTCTTAAGGGAGAGATGTGAAAATTTTGATTAATGGGTAGTAAATTACAGTTAGAGTAATGAGTTCTGGTGTGTTGTTGCACAGTAGGGTGAGGATAGATAATACCAATGTGCTGTACATTCCAAAAAGCTAGAGGAAAGAATTTTAAATAGTTTCACTATAAAGAAATGATAAATCTTTGAGGAACTAGACATGCCCAACCTGACTTAAACATTGTACAATGTACATATGTGTCAAATGTCACATAGCACCTCTATATTTTTGTTTTTATCAATTAAAATAATTTTATTTAAATTTAAAAATATTCATGCAATCAAAAGGCCTAACGAAGCTAAATTTAGTTCTTATATCTAATATGCCTTGGACAGATTAAGTATAATCAGGGTATGTACTTTGGGGATATCTTATGATAAATAAAACAATAACAAATTCACTTTCACAGCTTTTGTTGAAACTTGAAAATTTTTCTAAGCTACAAAAGGGAGTGGCAATCACATTTGAAAAAGTAATAATGAGTTATAGTACTGTTTTTCTCCTAGTTAAAATTTAAAATGTTTATCTGTGTATTATACTTTCATGATTCATATCATAGTATACTTATTTAATTCCATCTCATTTCTGGGGTCATTGTTTCAGATATTTGAAAATATTTAATAAGGGACAATGCTAAAATATGGGGAAATTATGCATAAGAACTACATAAATTTCAAAAATTATTTTCATCATTTCTATGAGTAACCAAGATTCCTCCTGTATTTTTTGATAGTACTCCTTCCTGTGTGTCTTCTGTCAGGTACCTTGTCCTAACAATCATGATTATTTTAATGCTGTGTAACTTATACCTATGCCTTGTATCTCTCACTTACCATTTAAGTGACTGTGTTACAAATGGGATCAAATTATTTCCAGTGGTCAAGGATAAGCTAATTTTTATGACAACTATGAAATTTTGAGTTTACACATTGCATCTAATGGAGCAAGTGATCAGAATTCTTTAAAATGTAAACATTCAGTTTCGTAGGAATAGTGGGCTTTCACTTCCAAGGAATAAAGTGATATATGTTTAATCAAGTAATTTTGCTAGGAGTGGGAAGGGCTAACCTTTTGGGAAAGAATTTATAGACTTGTATTTATTATATATGCAATTTATATTGTGAAATCATTGTAAATTAAACTCAATACTCAGTACTGCTCAACCACCTTAAATAACCTGTGAGTGTGAAAGTTGAGCGTGCCTAGCACACTATTCTGTGTTCCACATGGACACCAGGCTTTCCAAGTGATGAAAAGGAAAATCCTGTGAGGAGCGGAGCCACTGATTTGCCTGCAGGTGGAACTCAAGCATTTGTTTTGAATCACCAGTTGTCGGCCGCACATGTGGACATTTGTTTCTATGGTGTTTTGTTTCTTTCAAGGCACTTTTGCAAATTTTGATTGAAATGACACATCTCATTATATTGTGCTGTTTCCCCTCACATATCTTGAATAACTCCACTTGAGTGTGAAATATTCAGAAAAACATGCTAATTAAAATGTGAATTGTGTTTATTTGCTTGTTTGTTTCCCATGACAGATAGGTATGGCTCTTCTTTTAGGGACCTTGAAACTCCATGTTTAATATGGGCTGTCTTCTTCCTTAATCATATTCAGTTGTGTCAATATCTGCTGGTTTTTACTGACATAAATTTCTTAAAATTATAAGCCATCAAAAGAGAGAAAAGGGTATTTTTTCTTATACACTGAAGATTAAAATAATTGCAAAATATTTTTCAACTTTAGAGTACCATATATTGCCTATGATGCTCAGGGGGAAATACTAATGCTAGAACTTTTCCAACGCAGCATTTCTTTTCAAAGGAAACACTTTAAATTCTTGAGCCTAGGTAGAATGTTTGATAGGCCAAAACAAGAAAAATAATAGAAGAAAGCATAGCTATATAAATTTGGGGAAATACTTCCAGGCAAGACTCAGACTAATGTGGGAACTGTGCATGTCATGTAGTAGTCACTCAATAAATATTTAATGAATAGAAAGGTCATAAAGCCTTTCAATCACATAGCAAAAACCATATATAATAAGAAAGCATTGTATGAAAGCTATTTTGAAGGAGGCCTTAGGAGAACTGATTTGCATTAAATGATAAACAAGCTTCTGAATTTCCAGCATTTGCACAGATTTATGCAAAAGAATTGAGGCAGAGAATTAGCTACAGCAGCAGGGTAATAGAGTTAGGGGTAGAGTATGTTTGAGCAGAATATTTATGTAATGACTAAATTCTTAATGCATCCAGAAAGATTCCGAGGGCACTGTAAATTGCAAATGAGTATAGGGCAAAGAAAATGCTTTGTGTGATGTGGCAAATTTAGGTGTAGCATAGGATCTAAATTTGTAGAATTAAAAGAGGAAGGCATTGACCACCCACCCAGGAGATGAAGTGTTTTGGTCACACTGAGATTGCCTGTCCCAAGGATGAAGCTCCCTGGCAAGTACACCACAATCTGCACTCTATTGAGACATTACACAATTCAGGACACTTTTCCTATAATGTTCCACCACAATGAGCTTCAGGTGAGAGCAAATTGCAAATCAGCATTGCCTTGCGAGTTGAAAGCAGTTGGTAATCTCCGACCCAAATATAAAAATGGATTTTGAATTAATAGTAAAACACAGTTTAGTTAGTCCTGCATTTTGGGGTGATTACTTTTGACTGACATTTGGTGTATTTAGTCTTTGTGTACATCTGTGTGCTTCAGTTAGAGGCTTAGTTTATTCACAACATAATAGAAGCTCTGTTCTTTCAAATGCAAGATTTTTTGGTTTAGCAAAATTTATTTCAGGGGCTGCAAATAGGAGTAATTGAACAAAGTGATCCTGATCAATAAATTATTTATTTTTTCATATAGATTGTATTGAAGACAACAAAGATAATATTTTTAAAATATTAAAATGTTGTCCTTTTATTACCCCTAATTGTATTTATAACTCCCACATCATTATTTGAGAGGGTTCTTTAGAGTCCTCAGAGCTAGAGAGGCATATTACTGACTTCAGAACAAAGTATTATCTTGAAAATCAAGTTTTGTGGACAGAGAGCAGTTTGTAAATTATTGTTGCTCCCATATAATATGTCTTGGTCCAACCCTGAAACAAACAAACAAACAAACAGATGGTCTCTTGCAGAGGGTGGTAAAGTATACCATTCTGTCTGTGAGGCTAGGCAAAGAGAAAAATATATAAAAACAATGCTTTCTGTTACCAGGAAAAGTGAGCATAACATTTCAGATAAATAAGGCAAGTTGTAATGCTTTAATTTTTACAAAAGTTTAAGAATTTTTATCTTTCACTGTGGTTCTCTCCTTGAAGAGAGACTACAGGAAAACCCGTAAGTATGCTGTAGCCACAAAGTAGAAGGTGTTCCTGGGATCCCCTTCCCATCTAGGAGTCTTCAGGGAGGGGCACAGCAAGGTGGGGGGCAGCCTTGACAAGCCTTCCTGTGGGATCCGTGGAAGTATCTGGAAGGACCTGTGGATATTATGTCCTTACCTTTAAGTGGTGTAAAACTATCCAGAAGTTCTCATGTACCTGAGAACAAAGAGAAAAAGTAATGAAAAGGACTGATCAGAAGTTTCTCACAGTGACCACACCAATGGAGAGAGTGATTGGAGAGCTAATGCCAACCAGGAGGATTGTATTGATCCTGATATAAAATAGACCTAATTTCAGGATGCCCAAGACAGCAAGATAGAAACTGGTAACTATTCTGAGTGCTTTTTGAGCTTTAAAGAAATATTTTTTGTTGTTCAGTTCTTTATTAGTTTAGTGGTATACCATCTGTATCATATCCTCCAATACACTGTTTTATAACTTTTTATATGAAAGGGCATATTTTACAACTGAAATAGAATTTTGGTAAATAAACAAAATAAAGAACCATGTGAAAACAAAAGAAAATTTTGGTTTCATAAACTCTGGAAGTATATGTTTTGGCAAGTACAAGAAACATACTATTTTAGTAATGTATTGTGACCATTATTGATATATCACTGTAAGAATTTCATTCCTCCACTGAGCCACATCCCCAGCCCTATTTTTGTATTTTATTTAGAGACAAGTTCTCACAAAGTTGCTTAGAGCCTTGTTTTTTGCTGAGGCTGGTTTTGAACTTGCAATCCTCCTGTCTTAGCTTCCAGAGCCTCTGGGATTACAGGCGTGTGCCACCACACCTGACCTGTTACATGTTCTTGAGTAATTTATTCTGTGGTATTTTTATTTTGAAATATTTTCCTATGTTTATATGAGATTATATGTTTCACAGGCAATCTTACTAATTATAACACTCACACACACACATATAAATATTTTGAATACATGGCTAGTGCTTATAGTAAAATCTTCTTTATTAATTAAATATTAATTTTCATAATTTTTTCACATATGTTCAATTTTTAAGTTGTTATATAATTAATTTTGATATACAGGTAATATCTGAGAAAAATTCATAAATATGCTGATTTTTCCTCACAATTAATGACATTAAATTTGATATTAGTCTTTGATGTATATTTGTATTAAACATTAGTATATATGCATTCTATAATTGTACCAGTCTTATTACATTAAATAGTACTTATTTCTGGTAAGATTTTTAAATAGTTGATACAGCCTTTTAGCTGAAGAACTTATGCCCCCAACTGCTTTTATTTATTTTTATCAACAACCACAAAGAAATATGGAGTCCTTTGTAACTTGACCTTCCAAAATTCCAAACAATGTAACTCCTTTGTGAAATGTGTAGGTAATAAATAAGACTTGACTTAATAAAAGGATGGAATTTGGCACTGAAAGATTATGTAATTTATTCATACCTCACAACTATGCATTGGGAGAGTTAAGAAATCAAATTATCTGCTTCTTTAAGCATAAAACAATACTTTCTCAACAAGCAAACTCAACATGGGATAAATGAGGAGCAACAGACTCTTCAGTCTAAAACATGTGATTCTGGATATAGTGTTTTACAGCAAAGCATAATTAAATCTTCAAATTCTTTAATGCAGTTCAGCTTGAAAATTTGAGATGAATTTGTTTCAACTTTGGAGGGAAAAAAATGGATGTCTGATTTCACTTCATTATCACTTTGATGTGCAAAAATTATGGAGGAACTCTCTTCCAGGAAGACTTCAAGACTGTGCTGTGCTGTTTTTGAAACAATCTTTCTCACTCCTACTCCTCTCTGCAATGAGGCCTTCTTGACAGCTGGAGTGGGTGGAATGGAGAAAATAATGCTTCCTGTAGCCATGTGAAACTTCAGGTAAAGATAGGACTTAAGAAAAATATTCTCCCAAGAGAAACACAGATATACACAAAGGAACTGCCATTTTTCAAATTCTATATTTTGCAAATCTCCTTTGTTCTCCTACCTACCCCCTTTTCCTGAAGCAATTCTTTGCCAGAGGCTAAATTGGGGTAAAGAGAGGGAAGAAAACCTGCTCCGGAGCCCTGAACTTGAGCCAGTTTGTCTGCATGACTATGCATGAGATGGCAACACTCTGTCAGGAAAGGTGATGCTGGGTGTCATGATCTCAGTCTGGTTGCATTCCTTTTCCTTTGGTGTGGGACAGGGTAATGAAAAATGATGACAGGCAGCAGTGGGAATAAAGTGAAAAATGCATACACCCAGATTTTTTTTTTTTTAATGTTATGACTAGTTTAGTTCCTTTACAAACGATAGAATCTGGGCAAATTCATAAAATTTTGAGGCACTTGAGATAGTGTCTCAATAATATAAGAAAGAAAGGATTAAAATACATAAAATGTGTGTTCACAAGGTAAATTTTATCTTCATTTAAAGGCGATATTTTTACAACATTATCATGTGTTTTCCTGGTCCAATTAAGGACTCAGATATGATCTGCCACCTTTTTCTTTATCAAAGATCAAACAAATCAAAAATATTATTTCCTTAAAAATATACTTTTATAATTCCTATTTTACAGATGAGGAAATCAAGGGTCAGGGAAGTTAAGCATCTTGCAAGACCCACACAGATAATAAATGTTGCATTCAGATTTCAAATTTAGTCTGTCCTGCTACCCAAGTAGCAGCTTCACTGTAGCAGTTAAATAGTGGTGAATTCTGGGAGGGATGTAAAGCCAAACAGAAACTGATGCAAAGATAGACAAATAAAGGTCTTTATGTAGTTAGATTATAAATTTGGGGAGGGAAAAGTAAGCTTGCAAATTTATGTTAAAAGTGTGGCTCCTACTGTTTACGTTTTTTAAGCCATGGAAGTCCCAGGTTATGGCAAGGTCCAACCTGTGCCCAAGAATGGGTTCCTGTATAGAAGAGATGCTGAGTATTAAGTCTGAAGTTGCTTATGGCATCTCTTACATGAAATTTGAATTTACCCTAAATTTACAGGTTAGAATGTGGTCAAAGTGTCAAAGTGACGGGTAGTAAAGGGTATGTCATATTATTTGTATTCAAACTGAAATTTACTACAAAAGGGAAATAATAAATTTTTGCAAGTAACTAAAGAGGCTTTAACTTTCCTTGTGGAAAGTGAGATGCAGCCATTAGAAATATCCTTCGAGTTGTAACCCAAACAGACTTTTCTAGGAAGAGAAAATCCATGGAAATTTATATGTAAATTTACAAAAAGCAAAAAACTTTCCCAGGATGTTTTTAACCTCATCTCCTAACTCACTTCTTTGTGATAGGGTAATGATGAGGTGAAGGAACTATGGGAACTATGTTAGCTATACTAACTGCAAGCATGCAAGCCTGTCCTTCAATTAACGACATTTCCCACAGTTCTCTACCACTATAATCAAGATACACTTATGGAATTGATTGAAACAAACAGTCACGCTCTGAAATGTGTCCCCAAATTATCGTAAATGGTAAATGTAACATCGAAGCAGCAAGGAAATTGCCTTGTTCAAGAACTATATGGTGTTTACAGATACATCTCTGATATACAAAAGATAGCGTGAGCTCTGCGGAGCTCCTCTTCTTTCTAATATTGTATTCTAAAAATGAGAACATGCACGTGTATTTTTTTTTTTTTTTGTCTGCTTCAGGGAACTCTCATAGTTTTATTATCTATATTTTCAGCTGTGCTCCCCGACTGTTCACACTGCTGGAGTGCCTGGCACTGGGGACGAAAAAGCAATGTACCGTGGTCAAGAGTAACTATCATAGCAGTTTCACTTTGAGCAGGCTCTTTGCCCAAAGTTCTAATTCAAGTGACGCTAAAGAGCTCTCTAGAGATTGTAACGGAAGGCGATTGCATATGTGTTGCCCACAAAATCACTTCTACTCCCTTTGAAGGATGCTTACTGAAGGATTTTTTTACTCTGCTGTTCTTTTTTTTTTTTTTTTTTTTTTTGTTAGATGCCCAGGTTCTGCAAAGTGGGCAAGGCAAACCACTATAGTATTTGGCCAAGAGGCCAATTACAAGAATGTCAGATAATTTTATCACAATCTTAAGAAATTTCCTCCATGGGCAAGGAATCACACAGTTCTCAGATAACAAAACCATTTTCACTCAATTTTAAGAGACATATTCAAATGTATATGTAGTATAAATGAATATAACTATTCTTGGGTTCCTATATTGAAAGTCCCTAGCACAGTGTATATGACGTAGTTTGTTTTTACCTTAGTTCACATTTAATTTAATGTTTACTTCTTTAGAGTTAACTTCTTTGATTATCTTTGCTTCATAATAAAATTTTAATGCGAAGATTTTATTAAAAGCTAGTATTCGGAGGGAATTTATTCCCATATTCTCCTCATCAGTTTCCATAACATATTCTAGTTCTTCATGACAATGAGTATTTTTAATTTTTCCATATGTCAAATAATATTATTGGTAGGCAACAACATTATACCAGATTTTATCCCCATTATCCTCTCACCACATTAAGGAAATCAGCTATGCCAATATGGATTTATTAAGCCATTTTTCTATTGTCTTGAACTATTACATTGCTGTATGTTAAGTTCCTGTACATATTGAGGTATATTTAGAGATTTGCAGTTCTTTTTTATTTACTATTTTGGCTTTTTTAAAAAATACAATGGCATAATGTTTTAAGGTCTGTTATGCCATAGTCATGCTTAATATTTCTTTAATATCTACTGTCAAATATCTATCCTAGGCACAAAAATAAAGAGAACAGTAAAACAAAAAACCATGAGTCCATAACCCAGTTATATTTTTCCCATCTTTATGGTTTCCATGGCTACTCTTCACAGATTTTTCTCTCATCCTGCTATCTGGTTGATTAATCATTTCATCACTGTTGCATTTTTCAACTCATTTGAAAGTTATTAATTCTATATTTATAATATTTCACTGAGAATCTATAAAATTTTCATCTATACACTTAGGTTGAAATCTGAAGCTCATTACAGTCACCTTCCCTTCCAGAATAAACCATTCAAGAACTTCAACTCTGACCTCACTCTCCCCATCTTCCATCTGATTTTGTTCTGCTTTGATTTTTGTCTATGCTGAATTAAACTTTTATTAACATTGTTTTAAAATATAATATTTATCTATATTTTATTCACAGGTTTTCCTGTCTTCTTGGTTTCATTTTTCTTTTGTTGTTCTTCAGAAGTTCTGGGAGTGAACACCTAGACATGGCTAAATCTCTTAGACTTCCTCTGAAAAAACATATTTTTCATTACTCATGAATGATAGCATGCATTAGCACAGGGTTTTCTGGACTCAATTATATTCCCTCAGAGCTTTGATGGTGCTGCTGTATAGTTGTTCTCTGAGAGCAAACCTCATACTTTTTTCTCCCTTTGGCTTCTTTCCCTCTTCCTCCAGATTGCTTATGGTTTGCTCTCACAATTTGTTTCTGCTTTGCTCCTGTCTCTCATTCTGATACAGGGTCCACCTGCCTTCACTTGTCCACACACTATCAGGATGAATTATTTATTGTTATCGGGGCTTAGGTGTATACTGCCCATCTCCCCATCTCCCCCATCTGAAAACCAAAGTCAGGCCCTTTATTTCATTTGGTTCTACATTATCAGTGCATAGAGCAAAGCCTAGCATATTGTAGGTGCTCAAAATCTGATTGTTCAAAAAATTCATAAAATTTATACTGGATGTTATACTATAGTCTTAATATCTTCTAAAACAGTGATTATCAAGCTTTGCTCTAAAATAGACCACCTAAAGAGCTTTAAAACCATGCACATGCCCAAATTCCATACTTAGGTTTCAGACATAAATTATTTTGGTGTGGTGCTGGAGTACCAGTGTCTGTTTGTAAAAAACTACCTAGGAAATTCTAATATGAAAGTAGGTCTGAGGGCCACAAGGACTCTCATTTCTTTTTTAATTTGCTTTTCTAAACTGGGTACACTAAAATTAATTCGATTTTAATTTCTCTAGTTTAAAGCAATTCTGTTATTGCTATTCCATTTTTCAGTGGGGCACATTGAAGATAGCTTTAGACAGATAGTCATTCCAACCACCACAGCACTTTGCATATGCTTCCCCTCCTTTCTCTCATACTAAGAAATGAACATCTTCAGGAGTCATAATCCTTTCCACTAGCACATACAAATAGACACCTACGAGACTGTGCAAAGTTATATTTGCTTTTTTTACTCTTCACATCCTTCCCATTATTTGCACTCTTGTACTATTTAAAATACTTCTAGTAATATATAATAACGGCTGTGGGAGATATTTGGTAATTTACTCAATAGCAGTTTAGTATTGGCTCTTCTTGTTTACAGAACTCCATAATTTTTTGAGAGGCCAGTTGCTAAAATGCTAAGTTAATAAATCTTTGTCAGCCTAGGACAATCATAATCATGTTTCCCTTTGCCATGAACTGTTTTGTGGATGGACATCTTATGTTTTTGAATGAGTAATTAAAAAAAGGCTGTTATTGTGCTTCTGAGAAGATATTTTTTCCTGGATAAAAGATAAAATACAATAGGAAAATAACCATTGTTTTCTGCTCTCTATTTGTTCTGTGAAAACATAATACCTAGTTCTATAGCAGCCATATCATGACTATGAGTTGATAACATGATTAAAAATGACAAAATGGAAAGATAGGAAGGTTGATCCCAAACCCCCAAACAGCAACAGCAATAATGGCAATCACCACAGCAAAAGAACCATAGAACCCTTACTTCTGGGATTCTTATAAAGTAAAAATAAATGTTTATTCTACTGTTGTTCATGATTTCTGTTGCTTGTGGTTTAACAGAACCAAACTGGACAAAATTTTCACTTCAGTTTCAAAAATCTCTTATTTAACACATTTTTTCAAAGTATCAATTTTACTATCATCTTCAGTTTATATTTAACTATGTATTATAAAAATTTAAAAGTAAAGTTTAACTTTTCCAAACAAATTCTGTAACTGCAGAGTCTGGGTGGAGCTGCTCTGAGCCTTTAATTAGTTAATTAGCACATGACTTGTTATTTATGGTTTTTAGATACCCTCTCACACACACATACCTTAAAGAAACATTTGTTTTCTGCTTCAGTATTCCTTTTGAGGTCAAGGCCTAAAATCCAAATTTTAGGCTGGAGGACCCTTTTCCTTCTAAAGAGGCATTTAAAAAGGTAATTTTAGGATGATGGAATTAGGAACATTCTTATTTGTAATGCCCATTTTATAGAATTTTGAAATACTATCTTCTTTATCACATAATTTATTTCACATCATAATTGGAAAGAATATGTGAACATAGAAAAACATTTTCTTACAAGCATAATTTGTAGTACAAACTCAAAGTTTATGACTAGAACCCATGAATATCTTTCATATTATTGGCTAGTATGTTAGTATGGCTAGTTAGTTAGTATGGCTAGTTGGTTAGTATGTTTTGTAGTATATGATTATCCTGAGTGGGAAGACAGCATAGTGTTCCCAAAGTTTGTTTATTAGGCACCAAATTAATGTATTCACTTATGTGAATGTAAATTATAACTCTTGAGACTACTAGATCGATTTTTTAAAAAGGAAAAAAAAAAAAAAAACCCTCAAGTACACAAGCTTTCTTCGCTCATCTAAATATACCACAAGTTTTACATATCTATAAAATTTGTCATTTTGAATTAAAACAATAACATGATAATTCACATGTAATTCATCATACTGAATTTCACTAAACTGGTGCTTCTCAAACAATATTCATATTCATCAGAATCATTTGGAGAGCGTTGAAGCAGATTGCCAGGTGCCACCAACAGTTTCTGATTCAGTATTTCTGAAATCGTGTCTGAGAAGTTTCATTTTTAATGAACTCCCCAGGATGCTATTCTGCTAGCCCAAAGAACACACACACATTTGTAACCACTGTTCTAGATAAAGATGTCCTTGATTCACTTAGAATACATATCTAATCTCTTGAGAAAACAATGGCATACTTAGTTGTTCACATCTTAACATCTTATTTGCTTTTCTTTTCTTTTCTTTTTTTTTTTTTTTTTAGCATTCGTTTTTAACTTTTTAAGGGACAAGAAGCAGTGTGGCTTTTTACTGTTTCCTTCTCCAGCTTTTAAAAAGGAGATGTACAGGATTGGATTCCTGTATGATCTTAGGGTGGATGATCAGTCTTGAAGAGCTGAAGCAGTGTGCTTCACTGACAAAGATGCTCCATAAAGTAGAATCACCCTTACCCCATGAAGGGCTGTGATGAGTGATCTGCAGAATGGATAAAAGCAAAGTAGCTGCTCTGTGGCATTTGCTTTTATTACTGTAAATGATATCATGTGTTTGCATTCACTTTTAAGTTGATCAAATGTAACAGGAGACAGTGTTGACAGACGCTGAAAAAGTGTTAACCTTTCCTTTTATCTTCCTTGCTTACGTGTATCTTGTATCATAAGGCTTCTTAGATAGTTTTATTAGCTGATAGATGAAATGTTGTACAAAACACTCACACAAAGAATTCCATTGTTGGAAAGAATTGTGTGTAACTCTATAAATGATGTCGTCAAACTGCTTGATAATGTATGGTAATGCCAGACACATTAGCTAAATAAAATGTTTTTTATAAAAGTGAATTGCTTAAAGAAAATTAATTTTTGAATGCATACTGAATTATATTCGCTAATTCATTCCAAAGTTGTAGACAATTGGTTTATGCTCTATATGAGAACTGTTTTAAAGAAATCTAACTCAGCTGGTTTATTTGAATTGAGTTTGCAGTTTTTTTTTCTTAAAACTTGGCATTAAAAATATTTTAAAAGATTATGTTATCATTTTGTTTCCTATAAATTTATTAAGCTAAATGGTCTTCATATAGAGCAAGTGTTTGTAGACCTCCCTTCAAAGAGATGAAAGGATTCTGTTTTTTTCCCATGAAGCTAGTATAAGGGTTCTTTTTACTATAAAAAGACACATCCATATCAGCATATAAACTTTATTTTTAACTTAATGAAATGGAACAAGCTTTTGCAACTATTAAACTGGTGCATGTTATTTTTCCTTATATCACCGTTGCCTTGCAACTGCAATTCTGAAGCCAGAAATGTATAGGACAGGAGAGGTTAATTGCTTGGTTATTTTAGCACCTACATGAAGGAAACTCATAATTGTCCTGAGACTATTTCACATTTCCATTCCTTTTGTTCCTCCTTCATGTCAGGTAAGGCTGGTGGGTTTGCTGTGGGGTTCTTCACTGAAGAAGAGAAACTAATTTCTACTAGAAATTGAACAGGACAGCATAGTCAATGGAAAGACAACAAAGAAGATAGGCACTATCTGTTGTAGCAATACTAAGAATTGAGGGAGCTCAGATCAGTCAGTAAGAGCTCCTGGCCATGGTCAAGCCAAAACAAAGAAGCAAAACAAAACAAAACAAAACACAGAACAAAAGCTAAACCCACAGCCAAATCTATCACAGAAAGGCAAAATTCCATAGCAAAGGAACAGCAACTGGGGACACTATGATCTCAAGGTTATTTCTGACTCCCTGCTCCAGTTCCCCATAATTCCATTTTTTAAAGAAGAGAGAAAAGAATAGAAACTGATCAATTATCCCAAAAGAATGGACAAATTATCCAACTGGATTGAGGTTTAAATCACATTTCTTTTACCTTACTATCTAGTTTTAGAAGAGGTGAATATATATCCTGTTGTGGGATCTAGGCTTATGTTTATTGTCTCAACATCAAATCTAATTTGTCTCATTTATAATTTTTGATAGATATTATTATTATTATTATTATTATTATTATTATTGTCAAAATAAATGGAGATAAATGTCCAACTACTTCTGTTGGTATCATTTAATGGTATATGAAGATACATGTACAATGAATGGAATTCTTACTTGAACTGATGGTTAAATCTAATAAACCAACTTTTTTCTTTCAGACCTTTGCAGGAACCCTACAAGTACAACAGTTTGTTAAAGACAGAGTGTAAAACCCTTGCCGATAAAATAGTATTCTGGGATACTTTATTGTTCTAGTGTTGGATGATGATGAGAGAAGTATTTGATCCTTTCTCTTGAAGACTACTTAACATATCTACAATTTGTGCCTTGACTCTGTGGCATCCTGAGAGATTGCCAGATGTGCAAGTACATGTGAAATATTCTCAAGAGATACAGTCTGACCTGTCTGCAGCACAGAGGAAGAGAATGTCATTTCCCATTTATCAGGTGGTAAAAATCTAGTTATTTATTTTATCATTTGGTATTTTTAATATATAACAACACTTCAAAACACCATAGTGGAAAAAATTAAAAATTAGTCAATTGAAAATTAGATAAAGATTGTCTATGTCTCAAAAAAATTTGACGACGAATTTGTAATTGCTTAACATATTTATCCATACGTGTTAAACACTGTGTAGGTCTCATGGATAACATTAATTGCACTATAAGTAGAAGATAAAATCATTTGAGAAGCTTCAGTATCTATTTAAAATTTCTTCATTATGATGGAAAGATTGTATAAGTTGCTTTAAATATAACTCTGATAACTAGGACTTTCTGTTTGGACCAAATGACTATTTAATCTAAATCAGTTTCACAAATTGTTTTAAATTTCTCTTGAGCATTTCAAATAAAGAAGCAATCATTGATCATATTCATTCTATGAGTACAAAAAAATGCTTCTCAAACAGCACAGTAGTTTTCTATCAGTGTCAGCTACTGTCAAAAATGGAAATTTGAAGTATGGGTCGTTTTTCCCATTTGTTTGTGTGAATCAAAGTAAAGTATGTGGAAGTTCATTTTGTCACAAATGAAATATTTGATATTATTGTGTGTTCCATTGCATATTCAACCAAATATTTTAACATTAAGGATTTTTAATATTGTTTCATGGTAATGATATGAATAAAATATGGTATTACAGAGAAATGATGAATTTGGTAAGTTAAAAATATAAATGGATTGTGGTTGTAAATGCATTCAATTGTGTTGTACAAGTAACTCATGCTATATAACAACAGGTGAAATATTGTACAAATTAATATAAAATATTTAATTATTGAAAGTTATTTAATTTCTTGTAGAACCAACACCAAGTAGAAAAACTTTTAAGCTATCAATGTCATTGTTAGCAGTCACAAGGCAGATTTTATATTAGATTTGTAGATGTTGGACAAACAATTATTTTGATGACAAATTGTTTTCCAATATGATTTTTCCTTACAAAGGAATAATTAGTGCAAATAAACAATATAGTAGCATACAAAGAAATAGCCATGAAAGAAAGTTTTGAGAAGGCCTCTTGTGGAGTTCTGAATTCTTAAATTCAGTCATTGAAGACATAGGTACAGTGTTTGAGAATGTATTTTAAAAGACTGTGTTTCAAATTAAGTCTAACCAGAAAATGAGCTGGTCTTTGAGAAGCCAAAGATAGCTTAATTCAATCTTGGAACCCAAGGCATAAAGCCATCCTGATCTCCGAACCTTAACTGAACCAAGATAAGACTGATATTTATATCCACATCACAATGATATGCCATACAATAGGGCTCTCTCTTTCCCCATTGTAAGCTGCCTGTCACGGCCAGCCACGGCGCCGCCACGGGAGGAAAATTCTCGGAGGCAGAGTATAGCTTTTGCTACTTTTACTTCTACTTTCTTAGAGCTTAGAGAGAGGGAAAGAAAGATTTTTAGAGAGAAAGATTAAAGCGAGCTTTTCT
This sequence comes from Tamias sibiricus, assembly GCA_025594165.1. NCBI lineage: Eukaryota > Metazoa > Chordata > Mammalia > Rodentia > Sciuridae > Tamias > Tamias sibiricus. Next base: position 81,294,722 of record CM046666.1, on the reverse strand, counting down.
TCTTGTCTTCTTAGCTTAGAGTTAGAGTCTTAGAGTAGAGCTTAGCTTAGAGTAAGATTAAAGCTTCTTTCTTCTCTCTTCTTTCTTCCTTCTTCTGTCTTCTGTCTTCTGTCTTCCTCGGGAGCCTCGGCCTTACTCTGACCAGTCCTCTGGAGCCTCGGCCTAACTCTGGCCAGTCATTACTTCTTCTATCTGGTTTCTCTTCTGTAACCGCTCTGCCTACGTTCTGGCCGCTCTGATTCTTCTGACCGACCGAGTGACTGCCCGGCTGACTGAATTCTCCGTTCTCCTAACTCGGACCGCTTTCACCCGGTTATATACCTTCAGGTTTGTGGGTGCCTACAGGTGCGTCACATACATATCAGGTGGAACCCATGGCTTCCAGCTAGCTACAACAGCCCTTCCTAATTAGGGCTCCTTCATATTCCTTCCCTTTAGTTTAAAAAGGTGCTTTTGTTATATTTTCTCTATTTTATTTTCTCTATTTTCTTTTATTTTCTTGTCCCTACCTAGCTTTTCACCTTTTGTTTTTAAAAGGGTGGATATTTGAGCCCTTTTTGAGAAGGTGCTGTGGCTTTAAGGAAGCCTACTGCTGAGGAGCAGCTAACGCACTTAGTTAAGCACAATTGTATAAGCGGCTTTGACATTTTTTTTTTTTTTTCTCCTCGTCTTTATTTTTCTTTACAATGGCTTTTTTTTTTTTTTTTTCTGCATGGTTTTTACCATGCTATTTAATTCTCTATTTTCTTTTAAGCTCATGGCTTTTTTCTTTATACTAAAGCTCAAGGCTTTTTCTCTATATTTTTTATGGCTTTTGGCCGGCTACTCTGCTTCGGCTTTTGGCCGGCTCGCTTCGGCTTTTCGCTGGCTACTCTGCTTCAGCTTAATTCTTAACTGGCCTCAACTGAGTCAGAGGCTATGCTCTCTTGTTTACTATTCTTTTTGCTGGTCTCAACTGAGTCTGAGGCTATGCTTTTTCGTTGCTCTCCTTATTTCTTAGCTTTTCTTCTCTGCCTGCCGAGCCCCGGACGGACCACCACCCCATTTTAGTATTCTAGTGTAAAGGCAAAAATTCTCAAATAATCAGAGCTAGAATAAAGCTTCTTTCTCATATTACAGGTTTGAAAAGAATGACAAGCACACTGCATCACATAATTTCTGAGTCATGTTCATGTTTTTAAAAAGTGAAGGGAGAACAGTATAGTTAGATTTTATAAATCAATTTATTTGGAAAGAAACAATTCAGCAGCTTATAGAAATTCTAGCAGTAACTTAGATCTTGGGTGTTTTCTACAAAATTCTGATATCTTTCTGTTTTCTCATTACGGGTGTTGATGAATAGGTTTGTGGTTTTCTTTGTCAATAGATGCATGAATAATAAGCTGTATGTAGCTATCAGCCAAGATAGCTACATTGTATTATATGTAATATTATTGACCTTCCAATATGTTAACAATAAGACATGGAAATGTAAAACTGAAGATCTTGCAAGGCCTGTGTGTGAACATGTTAATTTGATAGGAAAACAAAGAATACTGAAATCTAATTTGAAATCCTTTCTACATTATTTTCCAGGCACAGACTCCATCTATTTACTCACTTAAACCCTTTTATGTGGAACTGCATTATATACAGAGTTCCAGATGTTAAAGAAAACCTCAGGTCAGATAATCACATTGCTACCATAATATACAGAAGAGAACAGGTCCGTGAGAATGATTTACATAAGAGCACATATTTTTACTAATGAAAATTCTAGGCTTAGAATCTAGCTTTTCTGAATTCCTATTATTTTTATTTCAGTTCACATATATTTCTATAACTATACTAATGACTGTATTGAGGATGAGCAGATCTATCATTTGAAAGGATAGTCAATGAGAAAAAGTAAACGAAGATCATTACTACAGTCATGAAGAAATGTCATCTAGGTGACTTATTTCAGTGGGCTTTTCAGCCATTTATCTCCTATGAATTCATAGCTAAAAACAGCTTCCTTAAGTGTAGAGTTTAAAAAAAAAATAACTTACATGTCACATAATTGTTTAATCACATTATTTACAAAAATGAATGACTGAATGTGGTTAGACAGATTTTTAAAATTAGGTTTTGAAGAGACTTAATGGGTTGAAGATTAAGTTATGCAATGACAGAGGAAAATCTATATTTCTTCTGCCTTTTCCTTTGAACTACTACCCTTTGTGTTGTGAGCCTTCAAATGACTACCCAATGACATAGTCAAACTAAATCCACATATTTCTTACATATTACTCTTTAACCCTCCTATGATGTCTGTTCAACTGTTCACTCATTACCTTGCTCCCTTCTCTGGTACAATCTGTTGTTTTTCCTTTCTTGGGATATTCATTTTTTAAAAAAATTTTAAATTTTTTTAATTAGTTATACATGACAGTAGAATGTACTTTGATCCATCATGTATAATGGAGTATATTTCTCATTATTCTGGTTATACATGATGTAGAATCCTACTGGTCACACAGTTATATATGCATGTAGGTTAATAATGTCTGATTCATTCTATTATCCTTCCTACCCCCATGCCCCACCCTCCCTTCACTCCCCTCTACCTAATCTAAAGAAAATTTGTTTTTCCCTAGCCGCCCCCTCTTTGTGGATTAGTGAATTATCATTCACATATCAGAGAAAACTTTTGGCCTTTGGTTCTTTGGGATTGGCTTATTTTGCTTAGAATGATATTCTCCATCTTCATTCTTTACCAGCAAATGCCATAATGGCAGTCTTCTTTAAGGCTGAGTAATATTCCATCATATACATATACCACTTTTTTTTGGTCCATTTATCTGTTGAAGGGCACCTAGGTTGGTTCCATAGTTTAGCTATTGTGAATTGAGCCTCTATAAACATTGATGTGGCTGCATCATTGTGATATTCTGATTTTAAGTCCTTTGGGTATAAACTGAGAAGTGGAATAGCTGGGTCAAATAGTTATTCCATTCCAAGTTTTCTGAGGAATCTCCATACTGCTTTCCATATTGGTTGCACCAATTTGCATTTCCACCAGCAATGTATGAGTGTACTTTTTAACCCACATCCTTGCCAACATTTATTGCTTGTATTCCTCAAAATTGCCATTCTGACTTGGGTATTCATAAAACCAGAAAAACAATTGTGAAATTCATTTGGAAAAATAAGAGAACCAGAATAGCCTAAGTAATTGTAAGCAAGAAGAATGAAGCAGGAGGCATCACAATATCATAATATTTAAACTATACTACAGAACCATAGTAACAAAAATGGCATGATATTGGCACCAAAACAGACACATAGACAAATGTTACAGAATGGAAGACACAGAGACAAATCCACATAAATACAGTTATGTTGTACTAGACAAAGGTGCCAAAAACATTCACTGGAGAAAATAAATGGTGCTGGGAAAATTGGAAATCCACAAGTAACAAAATGAAATTAAACCCGGATCTCTCACCTTGCAGTAAACTCAACTCAAAGTGGATCAAAGACTCAGGCACTAGACCAGAGACCTTTCGCCTAATAGAAGAAAAAGTAGGCCCAAATCTTCACCTTGTTGGCTTAGGATCTGAGTTCCTTAATAAGACTCCTAAAGTGGAAGAAGTAAAATCAAATAAATGGGATGGATTCAAACTAAAAATCTTTTATTCAGCAAAGGAATCAATCAATAATTTGAAGAGATAGCTGATCAAACGGGAGAAAATCATTACCACATGCATCACAGATAGAGCAGGATATATAAAGAACTCAAAAAACTTAACACCAAAAAACCAAATAATCCAACCAATAAATGAACTAAGGAATTGAACAGACACTTTACAGAAGAAGAAATACAATAGATCAACAAATAAATGAAAAAAAAAATGTTTAACATCTTTAGCAATTAGAGAAATGCAAATCAAAACTAAGAATTTGTCTTGAGATATTCTTGTTCCTAGTTTCCATTTTATCTTTGAGGGAACATTCTGGTTTTTTGGTGGCCCTAATTGAATAAGATGTCCCTTAACATGTCCCTTAATAAAGGTGGTGCAGGTATGTTTTAGGATTGGAAAAATTGTTCTGAAATAACAAAGATTCCAAGAAATTCAGGGTCTTCATACAATAAAAGTCTTCCATTTATACTAAATTTCTAATTGCAGTGGGAGAAAAGAACAACACATAATGACTAAAGACTGAGGCTCACAGAGGTTTCTTCTCAGCACAAGCTTTCACAATTAATGAAGCAGAAAGGAATGTGGTGAATTGTGTTTTGATTTTTAAAGCTTTCTTGTAGAAGTGACTCATGTGTTTCAACTTGTACTTCTTTACCAGGATTAAAATGAATAGATGTGCCTATCTTCAAACAGGGATTAGAAGGTAAATCTTAGTTTACCCTTTGCCCCAAGGGCAAACTAGAACATTTTTGATAGAGGCTCATGTTCTATGTACTTAAACTTTAAATTCCATTCTCACATTTTATGGTGGCAGAATTCTGTGATGACTCTAAGATATTAATTCCTTAGAGTTTAATTAGAATAATCTTCTTTCCTTGAGTGTGGACAAAGTCTATTCGTATGAGATATCACTGCCTGATTAGGCTACAAAGAATAGCAAAGGTGAATAGGATGTTGCAATATAATTAAAACCCCAAACAAGTTGATTTGAATCAACCAAAAGGGAGATTAACCTAATCAAATGAAAAATTTTAAAGCAGGTACTGGTCCCTTCCTGGAAAGACTGTCTTTCTAGCTATGAAAAAGTAGTCTGCAATGTAGTGGAATGGCCTGTGGGATGGCGTTGGGAGAGGGGCTTGTAGCAAGGAACTGAATGGTCTCCAGCAATTTGCAGATTTTTAGTTAACAATGAACCTACATTACAACCTAGGAAGACCTTGAGTTTCCAACCAGGCTTAACCACGCCTAGATTTTGGAATCATGTATGTTTGTTATCAATATGTCTGTGGTGACATGTTTTACAGGAATTGAAAAATAATATCCATTTCTGTGTGTAAGAATAACCTACTTAATACCTTTTATTATTTAATACAATATATATTTATGAGGGTATTTTTGACAGATATATGTTGATAAGCCTGTCTTTGATCTCCCAGACATCAGTGGATGTCATAAATAGTGATATTTATGATATAGTGAGTGGTAAACAAATTAAAAGCTTAAAAATTTTGTAATGAAGATGAAGAAGTGAATGCATAATTAATTTAAGAAAAACACATTAGTGGAAGTACTTTATTAATGCAGTCTTTCATAAGATAGTGATTTATTCATTCATCTTTTATGAATACATACTACCTACTATGTTCCAGGATAGGAGGGTCTGATAAGGCATTATAGAATAGATGACATATGAGTTGGTCTTCATTTGCTATGTATTAAATGCATATATGGAAAGAACATGGCCTCATAGGTACACAGACATAAAAGTCCTTTATGAGATGTGGGGTACAGAAAACTCTCTATGATCTGAAGATGGAAAATGCTAGAATCTATGTGGTAAATAAAACACTGGCCATGGGGCAGGGGCCCTTTTACATCTAGATGCATCAGTGTGTTTTATGTGATACTACTTGTATCTCAGGGCAGCAAAAAAGGTTAGTTGAAGGAGCATCTTTTAAATCACTTCTCAGAATTTGGTCATTATTCATTCTTCAAAGGATTTTAAATTGGAGAAAGATCTCCCTGAGGACTATCCAGATCCTTAGGTGGGAATGAGTTCTGAAGTCCTTCAGTGAATTTCATTCTTGAGCCCCTAAGGCATAGTGTATGGCAGATAAAGAGCAGATGAACAGATAATATCAGAGGAAAGTACAAATCTTACTTTAATTTTTGTGGACTTGTTTCTGGATTTATCGTAACAATTTTTATGGATGTAATTTGGAAGTCAGTGATAGGAATGAGGATAAGAACTAACCATCCTTTCTTCTTTTCCATCTTCAGTCAATCAAATAAAGCATGTTGTCAACAGCCTTCACTATGATGCCTACTCATGCAGGCTCAGGGAGGGATTGACTCACAATTGAACTATATTTTCACATGATTAACCTACTCATTCACACCTGAGCCACATTATAACTATGGGAGGGGGAAACTTTCACTTTTGCAGTCTATGCATTCAGTCTTGTGAGCAAAGGACTCTTGATAATATTGCTTCCAATCTGGCTATTTACTACCAAAAAATTAGGGAGTAAAATAGATCAGTTGCTAATTCAATTGTCTGACATTTAATTTTTTAAATGTATGTTCAACTTTAAATACACATTAATTCTATTTTTAAAGTTTAATACCTGAAAAAATCATCTATGAATCTCAGATTTAACAAAAAATAATAAATTTCAAAAGTAAGGACAAGTTTTAAAATAACTTGAATTTAGAATTTCTCTTATTGTTATTTTATGCATTTTGGTAAAGAAAATGCAAAACATGAAATTCTTCATGATTATTACTAATGTACTACATATTAACCTCATGGAAAAAATAGTTCTGATTTGGATTTTTTGGGTTAAATGTTTGTCATCTCTTACTAAAAGTTTTGAAAATTGGAATATAGTTTCTCATTTACAGACATCACACTGCTGTTGAGCTAAGTAAAATTGGCATAATTGAAGATAGTATTTTTAAATTAAAATTGCATCCATAATGTAAGCGTCAGCTGAAACGTAATCATTTTACTTAGTTTTATTATAATTAAAAACACAATAGACATTATATAATTTCTGATAAGGGATGATATGAATTGAAAGTTATTTATGGGTGTTATGTTTTAAAAAACATTTTAGAGAAATCCTAATTTGTAGAACATAGTATAAAAATTTTAGTCATGAAGTATGTGAACTCTAGTTTTAGATCGTCTCCAAAAGAAAAGTAAAATAATCCCAAAACAAATATATTTAATCTCTAGTAATGCCACAGTTCATAATGTCTCAAAAAAAAATGTGAACTTTGGTACTAGATGCTGCACCCTGGGAGATTTTTTGCCACTGTACTCCTGAAAAAATAGCCAGTTCCATCCTATGGTACAATGAATGTATTTTCTACTCTAGGAGTGAATCTCAATATTTCTAAGGGCTTTCGACTTTTCATTTCCTCCAAAATTTGACAAGATCCAAACATTATCAGAGTCTAACAAGAATGCTATCTGATGTCCACAGCTTTCACTAATACATTGTTCTATCAAGTAGCTAGTGTTTTTGGTCATACAAAAGTAATGCCATATAGAAGACTGTGATAGGACTTTTAGTTTCAAATAGCAAAATGCAAAATTTAGTAAAAGAGAATAGTACTAATATGCATTACGGGCATATTTAAAATAATTTTACAGTGGACGATTGGCATTTATTGGAGAACATTTTTACTAGCCAATAATATGAACAGATACCTTATTAGTCAAGTTGTATGGACCATACTAGGGTTATTTTTCACAGTATTTTTGCTTCCTGTATTATTATTATTATTATTATTATTATTATTATTATTATTATTTGTACTGGGGATTGAACTCAGGGGCAGTTGACCACTGGGCCACATGCCCAGCTCATTTTTGTATTTTATTAGAGACAGAGTCTCACTGAGTCGCTAAGTGTCTCGCCATTGCTGAGGCTGGCTTTGAACTCATGATCCTCCTGCCTCAGCCTCCCAAGTGCTGGGATTACAGGCGTGTGCCACTGCGCTCAGTGTTTGCTCCAGTTTTATTTAATTCTTTACATACATTATTTCTTTCTCTAATAATGATTGTTTAAGTTAGGGATCACATTTCTTGTGTATATAAAAGGAAACTTCATCTTAGGCGAATTAGACATATTTGTGCAAGTTGGTTTATTTATTCATGCATACATTTGTCAATTCAGAATTTTGAATTTTAACTGAGATAATAATCATACATGTTCATGGGGTAGAGAATGAAATTTGCATACATGTATAAAATGTGTGAAGATCAAATTAGTCTAATTAGCATATACACTACCTCAAGTACTTATGAATTGTTTGAGTTGAGAACATTCACAGTCCTCTAGCTGTTGTGAAATATACATGAAATTTTGATGCTTTCATGACCTATGCCCTATGTACCCTGCATGCTGGGCATGGTGCCAGGTGCTGAAAAATCCTGATGATAGTCTAAATCTGGCAAAAAGCAGATTATGAACAACAACAACAACAATAAAAACACTTTCTTATGTCTGTGATACCAAAGCACCCTTATGTATTATGAAGAATAGGTTAAGTTGAAGTTTCAGTTTAGAATAAATGTGTTTAAATCACAGCCATCTTTGAAACCTAGTAAGAATCTCAGTAGTCCACATCCCACTTTGATGATCCAAATTGAAGATTTTGTGCTTCTGACCAGTGGAGTTCATTGTTTTATTCTTTCTATTTTGGATTCTTTTATCTTATTATTATGGGTTATGGTATTTGGGGACTGAGTTAGTCTGTCATAGAGTTGCTTTGATAAAGGCCAAGTATACCTCTATACCTGTAACACCTATAGTCACTTGCACTCTCCTATTTCGTTAGTCACAAACCATCACCGTGGTCATTGTTATATAATCATAGGTATGAGGGATTCATTGAAGTGCAGGGACCCTTGGTGGACAACAAGATCTATTTTAAATCAGTATAAATGGACTGTTCCAATGTGAACTACTAACCTATCAATAAGTACAAGAAGGATTTTATATTAAAATAAAAAAATATTGCATTAGAAAAGGCAATTTCTATGAATATGGTGGCTAAATTAACTCAATCCTGTGTTGAGTATTTCTGACAAACAACTGCAGCATTTTCATAATGTGCTTGACAAATAAACAATGCCATGATATGAAGCAAAATATATTTTTTAAAGTATCATAATAACTAATGCTTTAATATAATACAGATTTTATTGCATCATAAAAGAAATGATATGGTAATATATTTTACTAAAGAGTTTAGCTGTGGGAGCAAGAGTCAATTAAGGCCAGACTCATTAACATTAATCTCATTTGGGCCTTTATTGCTTGTAATTGTACAGTTTCTTAACTTTATCCTTTATTCTTACTCATCATTCAAGTGAGCCTTACATCCTTCATGGATGATGGTTTTTCTTTATGAAACTCCTACATATGAATCTTCCACATAAGGAAGAGGCATGCATATCTTTTAGAACTGGCACCCAGTACTTTTAGAGAACATGAGCCAGTAGGTATTCAGATACTTTTACTTAGGAAGATTCAAGTGACTTGAGATAATGGAAGGAAAATGCAATTTTGACATATACCAGTGGTTTAGTGCACATGGAATAAAGAACATCTGTAGTTTAGAAATAAGGAGAATACCAGTGAATCTGAACTAAATCTAAGATTTGTGACATCTGTTAAGTGGCCTCATGTTCCTTTGGTACCCGTTATTTGAAAGCTGGAAATTGAAAAATATTGGAGAAACAAAGCATAACAGTAATTGTATGGATATTGTTTAGAGAAGAAAAGCATTACTGTATTGTCTAGTAATTTGCTGGAGGAGACTGTTCCGTATTTCATAGATAAAAATTATTATTTTAGATTTATTGTAAAAATAATTATAACAAATGTAAGCATACAGAAAAGTCCAAGACTAGGGATGTAGTTCAGCAATCAGAATGCTTGCCTAGCACACAAGAGGACTTGGGTTTTCTCCCCAGTATTAAAAAAAAAAAAAAAAAAAAAAAGGCCAAAGCTTAACATTAAAAAGACTGAAGTCACCACAGAAAATGATAGAGTTTTTATTTGTGTGTGTACTGTGGCCTGCAGATACTCTGAAAAGAAGAGGTCTCTTCTGAAGTCTCTTATGATATGATGTTCCTGTTATGCCTATTCCTCGACAGCATGTTTATTCCTCTTGGTAACTTTCAGGTGGATCCGTTCTGATGTTTGAAGATCAAAAAAGCGGACTGGTTATTCTATACAGATAACCAATATTTTATTTTACCAAGTATATTATTTTTGTCATGTACCAATTTGTTTAAGTTTAGATCAGATATATTACTAATATTGATATTTCTGTATTTACTGTGTTTTTCCTCTGATATTTCCCTCCCTCCTGGTCTTTCCTTGGAATGAACACTTATTTTAATAAGTACAAAGACATTCCAAGATAACTATTTTAGTAACACTTTTAAAACTTTCAATATAAACATGATAAAGTAAATGACACAAATATGAATTTTATATGCATACTTCAAAAATGCAATGCTCTCTTAATTTCTTTCTTCTATTTTAGAATTATCATCAATTTAATTCTTCTTGTGTAGAACTCTAAAAAAATAGTGTTGATTTGTTATTTATTTATTTATTTATCTTCTTTTGAAGCAGTAGATATTATTGAGATACACTTAATATTTTAACCATTTACTTGCTTACCAAAGTTTCTTTTATCTCTATTTTTTTTAGTATGTTTTCTTTTTCTACTTTGCTGAAGTATGTCCTTTTGTCATTTTTTTCTCACTGAAAGTCTATGAAATGTAAATTTTCTGCCTTTTTGTATTGGAAAGCATCCATTCAGATGTATTTATATTAGTATGGATTAACAACTATATTTTGCTAAACATTTTGAGGTTATTATTACTGTCTATATTGGCTTCACATGTTTTCTTCAGAACTCCGAACTAAAGTTGATTATCATTTTTTTAAAGATAATCCCATTTTTTCTTTGATACTTTTAAAGTGTTTCTTTTGTCTCATATCTTTGTTTTAAATTTTCATTATAATATAAACATACATGGGTTTATCCACATACATATCTCACTTGATTTTCTGTGTGTTTATTCATTCTGAGAATACTTTTCTAGTCTCCTTAAATTATAAAAATATTCTCTTTAAATTTGCATCTTTCACTCTTAAAGTCTTTGAAAATATACTGTAGCTCTTTGAAACTCACATTAGTCTTATGTTGAAAGTTTTAAATCCATCTTTAATGTATGAAACATCCTATATATTTTCCAAGCTCTTATTTATTTTTGCTGTTTTCAGTTTTCCTTGAATCTAGCTTTCCTTTAGATAACTCTTCCTTCAATTGTGTCTACTTAACCTATAGAAACTATTAGTACATTTTTTTAAGTTTTTTTTTTCTTCAAATTTTTGTATTTTATTTAGAGACAGGGTGTCACTGAGTTGCTAAGTGCCTCGCCATTGCTGAGGCTGGCTTTGAACTTGCGATCCTCCTGCCTCAGCCTCCCAAGTGCTGGGATGACAGGCGTGCACTACCGCGTCTGGCTTATTAGTACATTTTCATTAATATCAATAAATTTTTGTTCAATCTATAATTTTTGTTTTTCCCCAAAATGAACTACTTTCCTATATTGATTATAGTAATTTCATTCCTTTTAAAGTCATCTGGAGTCAATTATTCTGTTTATATTTAATCAAGGAACAAGATTTTTTTCCTATATCCACAGACAGTACAGCTTGGAGACCCAGCTTCTCCTGGATATTTTCTTTTGTCCTCTTGTAAGATTAGAAATTAAATAACCATCTTCTCTAGGAAATCCCCTTGGCAAATTGAAATAAAAAAGTCTCAGAATGGTTTCACAGTAAGGCAGTTCTGAGATTGATACTGTTGGATTCCAGGCAGAGGCTGCACCTCCCAGGCAGAAGGCCACACCTCCCCAGGTGCCCTGTGAAAAACTACAGCTCCCAGGATCCTCAGCGTTACCAAAAAACCTGACCAGCAAGTCCCCTGTCCACTACCCCCCCCCCCCCCCCCGACCTCTGCTGGCCTATAGGACAAGGACTCACTCCAAGGGGGTTTTATGGCCCCTACTCTATTTAAACCAGCCCCGGACTGAAATCTCTCTCTGTTCCTGCTCTCTGTTCCTGCCTCTCTCGGTTCCTGCCTGTCCCTATTCCCGTCCATCCCTTCCCTACCCCCCCTTCCCTTGCCCACGTGGCACCCCAATAAACCCTTTTATTTCACTAACACGGTGTTCCCGGCTAAGTTAACTATGTTTCAGCAGTTTTCTAACATTTGGTGCCGTGACTCGGATGGGAGACGAGCGTCCAACACGTCTCCGTTTGTCCACCTTCTCCACAGCATCGCTGGACTTTGGTAAGCCCCCATCCACCCCGAGTTCCTAAACCTGTTTGGCCACTGAGCGGCGAGAATTGAGGGTCGAGTGTCCGGCAATCTCGCCCGCGGCCTATACGGGGGGGGGGGGGGGCGACAACCCACCCAAGCCTTCAGGGCGACGGTGGACCCCGGGAACTTCCCCCCCTCCCCCACCTTTGTCCGCCCTCCCACCTTTATCCGCCCGCTTTAAAATTTCCTGCTGTAAGACTACGGCTCTCGGCTGTGTGTGGCTAGGAAAGTTCCCCTCCGCACTCCAGGCTTGAGCTTCCGTTTTTCCGTTCGGAACGGAAAAAATCCGAAAACCTCCATGGAATAAGCTCATAGCCCCCCGGCATCTTCTAAACCTGCCGTCCGGGACAGAAGGTGGTCAGATGTCCCAAGGCTCGTTTCACCTGGTGACGACTAGGCGAGCGAACTTGGATCTCACTCTGATACACATTCTGGGAGGGACGCCTTCCAGAATATTGTATCAGCCCCTCCCCGTTAACGGGAAATATGGGAACTTCCCTATCAGCTCCAGCCGACATGCTTCTCAATTGCCGTATGTCAACGCCTTCTCCCTTCTACCGGCAGCCTCGGAGGCTGCTCCAGACAACTCCCCCCACCCCCAGCTCAGGCTTTAGATTTTGAAATTGGCGGGCTTCCGAGCTTAGATCCTCCCCCTCCTTTGTCTTCATCCTTTGCCCCGCCCCAGCCTTCTCGCTCCGCCAGAATCCTCCTCTGTAGACCTGCCTTCTCTGTCCACGTCATTTCTGGTGCCTTCACCGCCGCTCTTCCCCTGACCCTTTCGAAAAAGCAGGCAATTCCTTAACTCTGCGCGCCTTCCCCCTCCCACGCCAGGGAAAGGAGATCACCGCTGCAGTGGTGCGCTCCTGGTCCGCGCTCCCGGTCCGCACTCCCGGCCCGCTGCCGCTACAGCAGCAGCGCGGCTCGCTTTCTCTGCTATACGTCTGAGCCTGTGCGCCTCTTCATTTGTGCCCCCCAGCGCGTCTTTGCGCCTCTCTGCTCGCCCTCCAGTCCATTTTGACCCCCGCGTATTTGTGCGCTTCTCTGGCCGTGCCTGTGGCTCCCCCAGCCGCTGCGGGCGCCCAGGGCCAGATGGCGCCCTGACCAATGGCCGCGCCGCCCGCCGGCCGGCGCCCCCAAGCCCTGGGCCGGCCCCACACACGGCGACAGGCGCCCCGCCCGCCCGCAGGCCTGCTCCCAGTCTGCGAGTCTGCACCACGCGCCCTTCCCTCCCTCCCCTTGCAGCCGCTGCAGCCATGGCCGCCCACCGCCACTGCTGCTGCCGCTGTCACTGCGGCTTCCACCACACATTCTTTGCTCAAAATCCTAGCCCAGCACGCCCCCCAAGTGAGGCTGCCCGGCGCCACCGCCGCCGCCGTGCGGCTGCCGCAGTACAGTCTGTCCACCCCACACGGTCTTTGCTCAGGAGCTAAACCCGCTCTCTGCCAAGCGAGGCTGCCCCAGCCGCCGCAGCGAGTCTGCGCAGGCTCCACGTGCAGCCCCGACTCAGCTCCCTCCCCCTTCCTTGGATCCGCCATGTTCTTCTGCCCAAATCTGTCTCCACTTCCGCTCCACGTCCCGCCCTTCTTTGATCCGCCATCTTCTATCCCAACCCACGTCATTCCCTCTGACTGCCTTCCAAGCCTGTGCCCTGCCTTATAGCAGCAGCAACGGCGGCAACCGCCAAACTCTACCCTCCCCCCAGCCTCCCAGAGCCGCCTGCTCGGTTCTCCCTAAATCCTTCTCTTAAGTCGATCTGGCTCTGATGAACTAGACCCCGCCATTCCGTTCCAAGCAGGCACTGCCTTGCGCGACCCTCCCTCTGGCTTCCTGCCCGAGCACAGCTGGACTTATCCTTCACCATTTACTCCCTCTGTCCTCTGCTCTCTCTCGCTTTCTCATTCACGTGAGACACAGTCCCTCAGTTCCCATTCAGAATGGGAAATTCAATCAATCCACTCTTTTTCAGCCCCTGCTAAAATCACCTTTGCCTCTTTAGCTCCTCGCTTCCTCTTCTAAAGTGCGCAATAAATAAAGGTACCTTCAAACTTCAAACTTAATTCACAAGTTTTTTCCAGGAAATGTCTAATTAATTTGCAAGGTTAAAATGCTAACTGTTAAATGTGCTTTAACAGGTATGATTCTACATACTTAAACACTGTGTTCTCATGAAATGGTTATGTGTGTAATTTTATATACAAAAGTTTATAAAAGATTGATATTTATGTAGAGGCTCAAAGGTTTTTATTCCAACTAAAAATACCATAAATAACAAAATGTTTTTATTAAGATAAAATAATTCATCTAAATTCAAATCATTATAAAGATTGTTTCAAAGGATGAACAGAGAAAGGGGTTAACACGTAAAAGAAATAAATTAGGAAGATTAAGTATGGAAACCATACTCAATAAAAAGAAAAAGAAATGTTTCAAGATAAGAATGTCTTATAGTGAAGTAAGAGGGTTTATAACAAATGTTTCAAGATTAGAGGGTTTAAGTAAGTGATGTAAAGGCCTGTGTAAGTTGGTTAAATAAGTAGGTGAAACAATCAGCAAAGCTATGCAATTTATCCATAATGTTGTGTTTATTAATTTCCTTCCTTTTAAACAAGTAATCTTAAAAATTAAAAATTATATAGCTATGGTTGAACAACAATTATTTCAAAATATCATGTTCTCTCTTTAAGAGATAACTTGATTTATAGAAACATCAATGTAATTATATATTGTAAAAACATTTTGCCATTTTTCCAAAAAGGTTAAATACTCTCAAAATTTCTTTAATCCGTTCTAATTGTAATATTTTGTCAGCTAAATGCTCTCAGCCTTTCTTTAACAGAAATCAACTTCAAAACATAAACACCTGACCTTCAAAAATCATCAAGACAGATAGGTACCACAGACCCTGCCTACTGTAAGTTTATAAACATTAAAATTAAAGCCCAATGTTCTCAATTTAAGATTAGCTTACTGGATGTCTAAGATCAAAACTTTTAAATTAATCAAAAAGGGCCAAGAAGACCAGTATTTGGTTCTTGTCCCAGAGTCTGCCTGTGAGGGAAGAGGAAACATCTCTACAGAGCTTTACATCTCTGGGTCACATGATCTCTCCATAAGAGGGATAAATGAGACCGATAGAGAAAAAAGCCAATCAGTGCACTTGCTAAAAGGAGAGTCCATAAAAAGGGAAAAACATCCCTAATGCTTCTGAAGGAAGTCACAAGGTCAAGCAAGACCTGGACCCATCCTTACAGAAGGCACCAAGCGCAAAAGCTGCTCTCAAGTTTCCCCAAGATTCCCATCAAAAAACAGCTGACTCTTACCAATAATCAAAACAGAAGTCAATTTGACAAATTTCATCCTAGACATCCAGTAACAGTTAAAACAGATACACAATAATTTCTGGACATTTTAGAAGTAAAGGTAACTTCAGCCCTAAGTGAAGTGTTGTGTTTACATTCCCGATAACTCTGTACATGCTAAAGCTTGGAATTATCATCTTCATGGTATACATTGACATTTCAGATGCTGCAACATTTATTCAGTATTTATGTCTTTTGTTTCTCTAATAGAAGCTTCCATCCCTGATGACTTTACAACCTTCCCCAGGCTTCAATCTGACCTAACTTCTACAAAAGGAACTCCAAACTACTGCCCGCATCACTTCACCCCCGTTCAGCCTGAAGAAGCCAGACTCGGTCATCGACCCATTCCCTTACAGTAGTAAGGAGTTCCTATGGTTAGAAGGGAAGTGAAGCCAAAATCTCATAGGCAGTCAGCATATGTAGGTAAATTGAGTCAGGTCGAAAGCCAATTTGAGTGAGCCAATTTTGGGAAGTTGGGAAACTGTCCCCTGAGGGATTGAAATGCTGATTCCCTCAGAGCCCTGCTTCCACCCTTAACAACCTGCCCCAACCTGTTGCCAAGGTAACCCATCTCAGGAATCGCCCCTCCTTACAGGGAGCTATCTCAGATCTTCTGCAGAAACGTTTCCTCAGATCCACCCATTCCCTTATAATATCACCTTCTCTGCAGTCCCTCCTTTCCACAGCCTGTGAGTACTCTTGCACTCTTTTAAACTTTCTTTCCTCTCGTGGGTATCGTGTTTCCCAGTCTACCTTTCTAAACAGCTTGACCCCACCGTTCGTTGATGAGCCCCCTGTCTTCGGGCTCTGGCCGCTGCTTACCTACTTCTACAGAAATCTAAAAAGCTAAATTTGGTGTTCATGTCACTATTGCCTCTCCTCACCATTTAAAGACTAATGTATAAGAGCCTTCAAACTCTCCTGCCCTGTCGTGCTCAGCTCCTCAACCTCGTTCCAGTCCTGCTTCTCTTTACACCCAGTTTTCCTTCTCCCCGTCTCCTCAGAGCCCCCAGAACATGATTCTATAGAGACGCTTCAGGCTTAAACTCCTGCAAGCCTCTCTTCTGCCCAAACTAATAGGGATTTCCCATTGTCCTTCACATCAAAGTGGAGACTCTCCCATAGTTCAGGGAAACACGAAGGCCAACAGGGCAGCAAGGGAGGCAGCACTATCTTCTCCTACTCTTCTGGCTCCAGTCCTACCTACTACCCAGACCCCCACATCCCCTTCCACACAATCAATCCTCTCCTATCTCCATTCCCTTTTCCATCCTAACCCTCAGGCCCTCAGGACTTTCGCTACCTCCTTCCACACCCTGACTCCGGACTTTCCAACCAGAGACCCCTGCTGTGTTTCGCACTCTCCATTGGCCTCTTCACCTGTTACCTGCAAACTCGCAAGACCCACAATTTCTACATGCTCTCCGGCTGACTTCCTCAATGACTTTCTGCAGAAGCCTGGTTTGACACCCTCACTGACCTATGGCTTCAAAGAAACTTCATCCATCCCATACCTGGACAGATTCATCTTTTCCACGTCTACCTCCTGGGAATTTTTTTCACCCTCCAGCTGGACCTGCCTGCCCACATCTCCCCCGCCCTCAAAACTACCCCACGTCGCCCCACTTCAGCTCTGAGGCAGCCAGATTGAAACACGATGCCCCGCTTCCTAAGAAATCAAAAAGGGGGGAATGTTGGATTCCAGGCAGAGGCTGCACCTCCCAGGCAGAAGGCTACACCTCCCCAGGTGCCCTGTGAAAAACTACAGCTCCCAGGATCCTCAGCGTGACCAAAAAACCTGACCAGCAAGTCCCCTGTCCACTACTCCCCCCCCCCCCGACCTCTGCTGGCCTATAGGACAAGGACTCACTCCAAGGGGGTTTTATGGCCCCTACTCTATTTAAACCAGCCCCGGACTGAAATCTCTCTCTGTTCCTGCTCTCTGTTCCTGCCTCTCTCGGTTCCTGCCTGTCCCTATTCCCGTCCATCCCTTCCCTACCCCCCCTTCCCTTGCCCACGTGGCACCCCAATAAACCCTTTTATTTCACTAACACGGTGTTCCCGGCTAAGTTAACTATGTTTCAGCAGTTTTCTAACAGATACTACTTAATAACAGACTCTAATAATCATAAATCTAGTTTAGTACATAAGAGAATTCCCAGCCTTAAATCATGTCTAGGGGGCTGTCCCTTTTTCTTTTTAAGTCTCACTTATATTATAAGAGAATTATTTGAGACTATTGGCATTAGCTTATAGACCATTGTGACAAGTCTTTTGAACTTCAAACTTTTTATTGGAACTGATACATGTTTAAATTTCTACTTTGAATCACCCAATTTTATACCATAATTCAAAATACTTCCTAAAAAACTGTCTTTGTGTTTTTAATATCTAGTTTATGTCTTTGTAAAAGATTTGATAAGATATTACCACAGGAAATTAAAATTTCAGAACTAACAAAGAAATTGGAGCTGTGTGTTGTTGAATTTGTTAACATTTGAAATTTGTATGTCTAAATGTATCATGTTTACATATGATATATGTCTATATACTTTTCATTTTAAGTGCACTCAAAGATATTTTTTAAAAATGATATCAAAACAAAATCATGAAGCAAATAGGCAAACAACCAATAAATAAAGAATTTTGATTTAATTCTTGTGCTATAGGGGTCTTATTGAGGAAGTTGGGGTCTAATCCAACTTGATGGAGATTTGGGCCTATTTTTTCTTCTATTAGGTGAAAGGTCTCTCATTTAATTCCTAGGTCCTTGATCCACTTTAAGTTGAGTTTTGTACATGGAGAGAGATAGAGGTTTAATTTCATTTTATTACATGTGGATTTCCAGTTTTCCCAACACCATTTGTTGAAGAGGCTGTCTTTTTTCTAATGTATGTATTTGGCACCTTTGTCTAATATAAGATAACTGTAGATGTGTGGGTTAGTCTCTGTGTCTTCTACTCTGTACCATTGGTAACACTGGTCTATTTTGGTGCCCATACCATGCTGTTTTAGTTACTCTTGCTTTGTAGTACAATTTAAGGTCTGGAATAGTAATGCCACCAGCTTCACTCTTTTTGATAAGAATTACTTTGGCTATTCTGGGTCTCTTATTTTTCCAGATGAATTTCATGATTGCTTTTTCTATTTCTATGAGGAATAATATTGGGATTTTGATTGGGATTGCATTGGTAGATTAGTGCTTTTGGTAGATTGGTCATTTTTACAATATTAGTTCTACCTATCCATGAACGAGGTAGATGTTTCCATCTTCTAAGATCTTCTTTAATTTCTTTCTTTAGTGTGCTGTAGTTTTCATTGTACAGGTCCTTCACTTCTTTTGTTAAGTTGATTCCCAAGAATTTTATTTTATTTTATTTTTTGAGGTTATAGTAAATGGGGTGGATTTCCTAGTTTCTTTTTCTGAGGATTTGTCACTGATGTACAGAAATGTCTATGATTAATGGGTATTGATTTTATATCCAGCCACTTTGCTGAATTCCTTTATTAGTTCTAGATTTCTGGTAGAATATTTTGGACCTTCTGTGTATAGAATCATATTGTCTGCACATAGTGATAATTTGAGTTCTTCTTTTCCAGTCCATATCCCTTTTATTTCTTTTGTCTGTCTAATTGCACTGGGTAGGGTTTTAAGAACTATGTTAAATAGACGTGGTGAAAGAGGGCAAAAATAAATAATAAATAAATAAATAAAATTGACATACATGCAAAAAAGAA
Organism: Tamias sibiricus; assembly: GCA_025594165.1. Taxonomy (NCBI): domain Eukaryota; kingdom Metazoa; phylum Chordata; class Mammalia; order Rodentia; family Sciuridae; genus Tamias; species Tamias sibiricus. Next base: position 81,275,533 of record CM046666.1, on the reverse strand, counting down.
AGAAAGAAAGAAAGAAAGAAACATCAACCCACTACACAGCCTTTTAATTTTATTAATCTTCAGATTACTTTAAGTGTAAGAAGCATTCATGTTAGATATTTCTTGATTCTCATGTGGAATCATTTTAACTTTTTATAAAGGCAAATTATTAAATATACACTTAGAGGGTTTGAATTTTAATTTTTATCAGAATTTTCAAGTAAACCATGAACAAATAAAAACCAAAATTCTTTCCCAGACAAAAAAAATTAAAAAATAAAGAATTTTGTATTTAATAATTTTTGTTTAAGTTCACAATGTTAGCAGTTTTGAATCTAGTTTTGGACTCATTTCAAACATATGATTCAAATTTTAATATTTTTGGCAGATTTTAAAATAATGTTTTTATAAAATCTGGCATTTGTAGGTAAACAGACTAAGTTGGAGAATATAATGCTAAGTGAAGTTAGCCAATCCCAAAAAAACAAATGCCGAATGTTTTCTCTGATATAAGGAGGCTAATTCATAGTGAAGTTGGGAGTGGGATATAAGGAGGCTAATTCATAGTGAAGTTGGGAGTGGGAGCATGGGAGGATTAGCTGAACTCTAGTTAGGGCAAAGGTGTGGGAGGGGAAGGGAGGGGACATGGGAGTAAAACAGATGGTGGAATGAGATGGACATCATTACCCTAAGTACATGTATGAAAACAAATGGTGTGACTCTACATTGTGTACAACCAGAAAAATAAAAAATTTAAAAAACTACTATTTATTTTTGTAAGCATCTACCTGTCAGATTGTACAATAGAAAATACACTCAAAGGACCTCAATTAAAATCTGTTCTGGTATTCCTTAACTGTAACTGTTGAAAATTCTTTCCCAAGAGGTGTTTGATTTCTATTGTCCAAATGCATTCATAAATGATGTTCTTATTTTTTCTAAGAAAAAACAACAAAAAAAGAAACACACTATGGTACTGAGGCTTCATGGGTTAAAAATATAGGTTTTATACTCATGACCGAATAAATCTAGGTGACTTATTTTCTTGTAAAGCATCCCCCTTGTCCTCTGAATTTAGAAATATACTTACCCACTTGTGAGTAAGATAATAATAATAATAATAATGTTTTAATTGAGTATTTGATTTTAAAAACCTAAATTCACAACTCTAAGTATAATACCAATAAAGTGACCATTTACTCACTGAATGTAAAATTTTGATATCATAAGAAAAAAAATTTATGTTTGAGCTTATTTTCTTTTGGTTGATTATATTGTAGATAATCATGTTTCTTACAGACATACTAATTGCTTGATCAGCTAGTATTTCCTTCTATCAGTTTGCATATTTTACTTTCTCAAACTTTGCATACTTTGCTTGCAAGTGTATTGATTATTCAATTTCTGTTTAAAGTTTATTTTTTCCTGCATTCAGTAGCACATACCCATAATCCCAGTAACTCCAGAGTCTGAGACAGAAGAATTGCAAGTTCAAGGTCAGCCTCAGCAATTTACTGAGGCCCTAAGTAACTTAAATCCTGTCTAAACATAAGTAAATCAATAAATATTTTAATTAATTAATAAAAGGTTTGGGAATGTAGCTCAGTGGTTCATTCCCCGGGAGCAAAAAGAAAGAAAAAGAAACTAAGTAAGTAATTAAATTACTTTACAAGTCAATGGGAAATTAAAGATCAGCCTTTTATTTTGTATCAGTTGGAAAGAGAAATTAGTTATAAGAGAAAAAGTAAATACAGAAACATGAATTGAAACTAGATAGTTCCTAATTTCAGGTGTTAATGTTTGCAGTGTTTTGAAAAGAATCTGAAAGTATAAACACAAGTAAATAACACATTTAAGACCTTTCATATTTTCAAGTAAATAAATTTGCCTATTTTCATGTTTGTCATAGATTACAATTGTTAATTTGAATCCAATTGTCCATGCTCATAAATCAGAATAAAAATTAAATTATGTACAATCAAAAATAGTAGTAATAAAAAAACACTAGCCACACTTTTCAAGTTTGATTTTAGTAGGTTAATCACTAATTACATTATTTCATCAGTATTTGTTGAGCCCTAGTGCATGTTAGGCAGAGTCAGCCATGAGTGTGCAACATAACTAAGACTTGGCTCACTGGTAGTCATTTGAAATAAAGTTAAAATTTCAAGATATATGATTGCAATGTATTAATTACTTTATCGCTTTTAGTGGTAAAATATTTCCCAGAGTACAATAAACCAATTTATATAACTATTATAGTAATGGCAGGTATGTATTTAAGATATAGTGTGCACCAGAATCTGTGCATGCATTACCTCATTTAAATCTCAACAATTCTATAGAGTAGAAATTATTACCTCGATTTATAGATAATGATATTAAGCTTTGGAAATAGAGTCAATGTTTGATTCTTGGTCTTTATAATGCCTAAGCTTTTCTCTTCACTATTGTATTAGACACTGTAGATGTTTCTATGCACTCATTGAAATAGCAGAAATGACTAAACACATCCTGATCACTGGTAGAATCATTTGATATACACTTGCTGCTGTACAGTATTTCAGTTGCAAGATGAAGGGAAATGTATTTGTAACAAAATGATCCTAGAAATTAACAAATAACTTGAATGTTATTTCATCTAATCAAATATTATGTGTGGGTATGAGCTTATTAATTAAATGCTCTAGTAATTATTTTTCATTTATCCTAAGTAGTTTTATTTAAAAAGAAAGAAAAGTATTTTGGTAAGTATTTTAATCATTTAGTAAATTCTTGTTCACTAAGAGAAATGGAAGTTCAAGTGGCTACAAGTAACAATTGGAAATGCAGCAGGAATTATAATTCTGAACTATAATGATTGTACATAAAGTTTTGTTAATTATAGAGGTTCCCCCTTGTTCAGATAAGTTTATTAAAATCACTTAAAGACATGAGAATGCTCACACAATCAAGTGAAAGTAAGTGTAATATTTTAATTATCTACACCTGCAAACAGTCAAAGACAAACAACCTAGTGATTTTCCGTGACAAAAATAAATACACAACTTGTATTCACTCTGAAATTTAAAAGAAGTCTTCCAATATTTTTTTCTCTTATGACATATGAAAACAAATATTTTCCAATAATTCTATGTAAGATATTTCCTTAATTGATCCTTGTTTTCTGTACTCCTTGCCCCATTCCTTTAATTTGCTACTTTGTTGTTAGGGTTATCTTTCTACAACTGTGTTTTTAACAAGTCACTATGACTATTCCATTTCTCCTGTGATAAATCAACCTTCCTGGCATAGTGTATGCAGATATCCATAGTATTTTCAGTTATTCAAATTAGGTATGCTTAATTTTAAAACTCACTGGTAGTCATTTTTGTTTGTTGTGTTGCAAATCAAATTCAATACTCCTCCAAACAAGAGGGCACGCATTGGTATATCTGGAAGCCTGATAAATATTCAGACAATTATTATCATTAGGATCCTAGATCATTTTAACAATCAGTTGATTAGAGTGAGGAATATTGGTGGATAACAGGTTGTAGAAGCCCTAATTATTCACGGGACTTGGCCCAGAATCTCGCGGGACTTGGCACAGGATCTAAATAGACTTACGCAGGGAGAGAAAGCTCACTGGCGCCATTCTGGTTGAGTGCATGAGACTGTGCCTGGGAGAAAGTGTGCTAGATCAACGCTATTGTGTGTGTGTTGTGGTTCTTGTAAGACTGCGTGCTGTGGTTTCTTGTGAGTGTGTGTGAGTGGTAGGAGACAGAGAGAGAAGAATAAAAGAACCTTTTTGTTTCCATCCTGTCTCCGGGTTTCTTCCCACGGCGCTGCCGTTCCAGACTGCAAATCGCTACAGGCGGCTTCAGGTGGTGGCCCACACAGGGAATTCCGGCGGCAGGTAAGAACTGAAAATGGGATCAAAAATAACCAAAGGTCGGATAATAAAAGCCATGGATGAGTATTTCGATATTGTGGACTCACTGGATAGCGAGGAAAGCGATCAAGAAAGCATATCCTCTGAGTCAGTTAATACCAGTGAGAAGAGTAGTGGTGTAAATTCAAAAGCAAGAGCTGCAAAAACCATCAGAAACTTATTGAAATTAGCCGAAGAATATGTACTCTTCTTAGAAGCTGAAAATCAGGATACCAGTAAAGGTGATAATAGTGAAGGGGAATCTAGTGATTCTGGGAGCACAGTCTCCAATAAAAACAACAAAAAGAAATTACAAAGGAGAAAAGACCGTCAAGGAGAGGAACCACCTGTGTCCTCTACTCCCTGATGGGTGGAATCCATTACAGAAAATATGAAGGGAATTACTAGGTGTTTGCAAACTCTAGAAACAGAAATAAAAGGTCTTTCTGAGCGCTTATGTGCTCTCAAGGGTAACTCACATATAAATTGGGAACTGCCAGTATTTGAAAATAGTGGACAGAGGGTCCACTACTCAATAGATTTCAAAACAATAAAAAATCTCAAAGAGGCAGTAATGACATATGGACCACAAGCTCCTTTTATGCTGAGTATGCCGGAGTCCCTTAACACCTTTAGCTTAACCCCCTCAGACTGGAAAAGTCTATGTAAAGCAGCATTAAGTGGGGGGCAATACTTGGTTTGGCGATCACAATTTCAAGAACTGTGTATAGAAACAGCTAAAAGATACGCAGCTGCAGGGTTTGGAGATCATAACGTAGAGATGCTCACAGGAGAAGGGCAGTTCGCAGACTCACAGGCTCAAAAATATTATGTGCCAGGCATATATGTCCAAATCTATGCAGCTGCATTACAGGCATGGAAAACTTTACAAGGCCCTGGCGATCTGTAAGGTAGCTTGTCAAAAATAATTCAAGGACCTAATGAACCATATGCTGAATTTGCTGATCGACTTTTGAGAACTGCAGGTAGAGTGTTTGGAGACGTCGAGCAAGTTATGCCATTAGTTGTTCAATTAGCATACAAAAATGCTAATAAATATTTCCAGGAAGCCATCAGGCCATGGAGAAATAAAAAGGATCTTTCTATATATATTCAACTATGTAAAGATATAAATGATGCCTTTGTTACAGAAAATATGATTGCAGCAGCTATGAGAGATGCTGCCCCTCAAAATTTCACAAGAGCTCAACCTAGACATTATAATCAATCAGGACATTCCAGGCAAAATTATCATAATCAATCAGGCTATTCTAGGCAAAATCCCCAAAGAGAAATAAGACCAAGCTCATATGGTGCCCCAGGCCGCTGCCCCAGGTGTAAAAAGGGAAATCATTGGGCCAATAAATGCTATTCAAAATTTGACATCCATGGAAATCATTTGTCCAGGAATTCAAAAAATGGGGCACGGGGCCCAATGCCCTGGGGCCCACAAATGTACAAGGCATTGGAGGAGGAGTATCCTCAAGCATTCACTCAGATACTTCCCTGACACAATCCCTACTACCCATCCACTCCCTCGCCAGAGGAACAGGAGGAAATGCAGGATTAGACCTCTGTTCCACCGCCCGAATAGTATTAACACCTGAAATGGGGGTTCAACTGATTCCCAAGGGAGTCAGGGGACCTCTTCCCTCAGGGACTATAGGACTTATTCTCTGGCGAAGTCCTGAAAGCTTATTAGGTTTGCAAGTGACCCCAGGTGTAATAAACTCAGACTACAAAGGGGAAATAAAAATAATGCTTAGTTCACCCCAAAGTATAGTTCTGTTAATCAAGGAGATAGAATTGCTCAGCTGCTTCTTCCAAATTTACATAATTCATTTAAAATGAGTATGCCTCAAAAAAGGAACAATAGAGGATTTTGTTCCACTGACTCTAGACCCACGGCTTGCTGGGTTCGAGACTGTTCAAGGAGGCCTATGTGTAAAATAAAAATCCAAGGAATAGAAATTGAGGGACTAATAGATACTGGAGCTGATTCTTCCATCATTAATTTACGTCAGTGGCCCAAGAACTGGCCTCTGCAAAAAGCTTCAACCAGTTTAAGAGGCTTGGGATATAATAACCTCCCAGAAAAAAGTGCAGTAGTAATTTTAAAATGGGAGGATGATGAAGGACATAAAGGAACATTTCAGCCTTATGTTTTACTTAACCTACCGGTTACTTTATGGGGAAGAGATATTTTACAACAAATGGGAGTACACCTTGCAACCAAGCCTGCAGGTGTTAAATGTGAAAATCTACAGGGTAATCTTAACCCTAAAAGAAATCAATATCAAAAGGTACAGGGTAGCCGGGAGCAGTGGCACACGCCTGTAATTCCAGCACTTTGGGAGGCTGAGGCAGGAGGATTGCGAGTTCAAAGCCAGCTTCAGCAATGGAGAGGCACTTAGCAACTCAGTGAGACCCTGTCTCTAATGAAATACAAAAAAGGGCTGGCCAACTAAAACCTTTATTTGACATCCTTCGCGGGGACCCTGACCCATCTTCACTGCAAACATTGACTCCTGATGCTAGGAAAGCTTTAGAGTTAGTAGAAAAAGCCATCGAAGGAGCTCCTTGTGACAGATTTGATTTAACTCAACCGCTGATATTGATTATTATTTCTTCACAATATACACCCACATGAGTATTTTGGCAACAAGGGCCTTAATTATGGATACATTTGCCCGTCTCTCCTAAAAGTATAATTGAGTCTTATACCTCCATGGTGGCTAAACTTATTCTTCAAGGACTTAAGACTTCTACTAAAATATTTGGCATTCACCCTGCTACTATTATTACTCCCTCTTCATTGTCACAGATTGAATATTTATGCTTCAATGATAATGATTGGGCTATAGCTAGATGCTCTACTTCTGCAAATTTTGATAATCATCTTCCTAAGTCTCCTATATTATCTTTTTGTATTAATCATCCTATTATATTTCCACAGGTAATAAAAAAAATCAACCTATTCCTAAGGCATTTAATGTAATTACAGATGGGCCCTCAAATGGTACTGTTGTAGTAGTTACTAAAAAAGAAAATATGACTTACATAACTTCACACAAATCAGCTCAACTAGTGGAATTGGAAGCTGTGGTAAGAGCTCTGGAAAATTTTAGAGACCAGCCCGTAAACATTTTTTCAGATAGCCACTATATTGTACATGCTGTCCCAAAATTAGAGCTAGCAGGACCAATAGCACCTCATACTCCAGCTTTTAAATTGTTTTATCAAATACAAAAACTTTTGTGGGCAAGAAAGGAACCTCTATTTGTAGGCCATATTAGAGCACATACTAACTTGCCTGTTCCCCTCCATGAAGGTAATCAAAAGGCTGATGACCTTACAAAAACAATACTTATACTATCAGCGCTCCAACAAGCTACTTTATTTCACTCCCAGTTTCACGTCAACAGCACTACCTTGCAGCGTAGGTTTAAAATCACAAAGGAGCAAGCCAGAATAATTGTAAAAGATTGTAAATCTTGTATGACACATTTGCCCAATCCTCATTTTGGTGTTAACCCTAGAGGATTAATGCCCAATCATTTGTGGCAGATGGATGTTACTCATGAGCCAAGTTTTGGAAAATTGCAATTTATTCTTGTGACCATAGATACATGCTCAGGCATGATTTTTGCTTTCTTACATTCTGGAGAAAAAGTTAAAGATGTTACATCTCATTGTTTACAAGCTTTTGCTGCACTGGGCATCCCCAAAATGCTTAAAACAGATAATGGCCCTGCATATACGTCCTCATCTTTCAAACAGTTTTGCACAAAATTCAATATATCCCATAAAACAGGCATCCCATACAATCCTCAGGGTCAGGGCATTATTGAAAGAGAAAACCGCACACTAAAAGTTATGTTATTAAAACAAAAAGAAAGAAATTGGAAAAAATCTAGAGACAGATTGGCAGTTGCCCTGTTTACTTTTAAGTTTTTAACTTTAGACTCTAATGGTTATTCTGCTGGAGACAGACATTGGAACCCACATCAACAACATAAACCTTTGGTTTACTGGAAGGATGTTCTTTCAGGTACATGGAAGCGTCCAGATCCAGTATTAATTTGGGGGAGAGGATCTGTTTGTGTTTTTCCAAAATACGAATTTTCTCCAATATGGATACCATCTAGATAAATAAAACAGGTACCAACTCAAAAGGATAAAAATAAAGTTGTTGAACAATCAAGATTAATAAAAAAGATACAAAATCAAGAAGACCAAGATGAAGACATGGAATGATTCCCTTAAAAGAGTCCTTCAAAATATTTCACAACTTAAGTGTCATTCCTCCCGGCCGAGAAAAAGAGATCTCTCTTTAGTGTGCACACAATTGTATTGTTTCTCTTTTTATATATGTCTTTATGTCTGTACATTTGTCTAAATTTCATGTAATTGTGATGTCACAAATATATGTTTGTACGTTTGTGTGTCCAGCGTGACATCACAGATAACTAAACGCTTATAAATATATATATGTATATGTGTATATATATATATATTCATATATATATATATACATATATATATATATGGATCCAAATAACTTTAATTCATTTAAGTTTGACAATATTCAATTTAGGTAAATAATTTAATAAGTGAAGGTACTTTCAATTTTGATTTATAGGTGTCCCAGAGATTTCTTTTTACCAAAAAATATGACTAGTGCTGTGTAGCCTGATGTTTTGGCGTTTTGACATACAGATGTTTATTTGTAATTATCTTTATTTGTTTTATAACTGATTAATTTGAGTTATTTCAACAGATAATCTCATACAAGGTTACAGAGACTCTAGTGTTCCAGCTAACAAATTATTATTACAAAGTTACTTTAACTTTTCTTTACTCTATCTTTAATGCAGTAAATACCCTCAGTCTTTCTTTTTTTTGTTCTAAATGTGATATTTTGCCAACTTATGCCTGCAAGAGCTCAAACAACAATGTGTGTGAACACAAATCAACTTTAACTTTCTAATTTAATAGTTCTGTTTTTTAGCTTGACAACTCGCCTCTTGACTCAGTGCCGCAATAACACTGCCTTTCCTTCAATAATAAATGCTTCAGTTTCTAGGTAGCGGGCCCTGAAGATTTGCTGACGGTATTGTCTAGACATGAAAAACACGGTGGCTGCTGCTACAACTACAGTGATCCAGTTGCTCCAAACATCCCTGCTGCTCAGACATCAGACAACTTCACCAACAGTGTGGCCTCTGCTCTACATGCATGGGGCCTCCTAGATCAACGTGTTGTGAGGAGTAGACATTTTGGTCTTTCATTTGTTTGTGACTTTGCGGGACAATGCCTTGCTGATATTTGCCTACAAGACTCAGTGTGTTGCTTGATAGAACTCAGGACAGCTGATTTGTTTAAAAAATTTGATATACTATACAATTTAGCTCGTCAACAAAAGGCTTGTCACCTTAACAACATCCCCTCTTTTAAAACAAAAAAGGGGGAAATGCAGAAGCCCTAATTTTTCACGGGACTTGGCCCAAAATCTCGCTTGAGGGACTTGGCCCAGAATCTCGCGGGACTTGGCGCAGGATCTAAATAGACTTACCCCGGGAGAGAAAGCTTGCCGGCGCCATTCTGGTTGAGCACGTGAGACTGTGCCCAGGAGAAAGTGTGCTAGATCAACGCTCTTGAATGTGTGTTGTAGTTCTTGTAAGACTGCATGCCGTGGTTTCTTGTGAATGTGTGTGAGTGGTGTTAGAAGTTACAGGAGGCAGAGAGAGAAGAATAAAAGAACTTTTTGTTTCCATCCTGTCTCTGGGTTTCTTCCCGCAGTGCTGCCGTTCTGGACTGCAAATCGCTACAGGCGGCTTCAACAGGTCCCAAGATACTGTCCACTTGGAGGACATTCTTAAGATCACATTGTTTGAAGGACAGGAAATTTATTTAGATAGAAAATTATTGAGAAGATACTGAATTTCCAAAAGACCTAAGGTCAAAGATGCAGCTGCATCTTGCAAGAGATAACCTCTTTACTTTTATGATCCCAGAGGCTGAGAATGATTTGTCTCTCATCTGTACTACTTTTTGCATCTTCTTTCTTCTCTCAGCATTACACATGTTCACTTAGTTTTTCAGAAAATAGTCCCCCTATTTATGGATGTATGCTTTCCATCATACTTAAATCTTACTGCTGAGACTCACTCTCTCCTAAATTCTAATTCCCAGGAGAACAAACCAATTTGATCCATTTGAGGGCCAATATCCATGCTGATCTGAACAGTTATGGCTAGCTGGCCAAAAAGGAGCATGGTCATTTTAAACTAATATGGAAGTTAAATTTTTCATGTCAAAAAAACCAGCAGGAAGTATTCTGTTCTCATGGAAGAGAGCATGATCCAGACATACTCTCTCTTCTGATGTCAAACCCTGGACATTCCCTTCCTTGATAACCACTTTACTGAATTCAATTATATGGTCTATGGGTTCCAGTTGACTCTACCCATGATAAACTCAGTTGTACAATCAAGATTGAGAATGTGAAGCATGAGACTAATGGAAATCTCATTTTCACTTTGTAGAAACAAGGTCCCACCAACGTCCAGTGGGGTGGTGCTAATGCTGAATGAATAAGGAAATCCTGTGGTATCTTCACTAACTGGAAAAGAATGGTGCTCACTTCAATAGTGTAGCCAGAAAAGTAAAAAAATAAAAATAAAATTTAAGAAGTCAACATCTCTGTCTCTTCTGTTGATATCCCCAAGACTATGATGGGTGTGGACAATGGAAAGTATGGAAACTCTCTTCAGATTTTCAGCAATATCTCCTATACTTATTCAACCAACTGTTGAACTCCTGTGAATAAGTTCATTCATGACAGCTTTGACATTGGGGAAGGACCCATGACCACAATTTCTGTCATAATTTTCTTCCTAAAATATATGGATGGCTTCTTAGGAAAACTGTGGTGTGATGGACTTGGGACTTTGCAGGATATCATCCAAGTACCTACTGGCACTTTGGTGGCTATGCACCAGGCCATTCCTGAGCTGAATGAAATGGCTCAATTGCATAGTTGTGCTCCTACTTCCAACATGTTTGTAGTGGATCTTACCTGCCATCCAAAGAACCTGGAAGATATGACAACAAGAAGGTAGTGCAGCAGACATTTGGAGGCAGACTGAAGAGTGTCTTTGGTTACACTAAGGACAAATTTGTCTCCTATTACTATGACTACACTCATTCTTACACCTTTGACGCTGTGACTAGCATTGCCTTCAATAACCAGTTGATCATGATCATTTACTGACATGTCAATCAATTTGTCTATAGCAACAGGGTGGTGGAGCTTATGGTCCAAATGTCCTCCAAGAACTGAAAACCTCTGGACCACCAGTTTGAGAACACAAGAAACCCTCAGCTTTTGGGAATCCTTTTACCCAACTTCTGTCCTATTCTGTCCTATCTCTCCTTTTCTGATTTCCTTTCCATCTCAGACCCATTGAAGGAGAGCCTTAGGGAGACATAACTTGTCATATATCATTAATGAATTATATTATACCCAGTTAGAAACAAAAACCAACAAAAAGAAATAATACACACACACACACACACACACACACACACATACACACACACACACAAATCCCATTGGAACTGTCTTGTCTAGGCAAGTGTCCCTAAGTGTTGGGGTTTGTAAGTTTTCTATAGGCCTGGTCACACAGCATGATAATTGAAATGAAGGACCCCATCAATAAAAACAGATATATCACCCATCTGGTGGTTTGTACAAGACAATCCTGAGAAGTTTTGACAAGTTGATGAGGCATACCACATTTTTCTATGTATATACAACTAATCAGTAACAAAACATTTTGTGGATCACATTCCCAGGGTTGACTAAAAGTCAATGAAGGTTGCAGAATTTCTGGAAGTTGTTTAAGGATTGACCAATCATAATCAGACCTGCTGTGTCAACTCTTTCCTTATCGTCACATTGTTAATAAGGCCTCCTACTAATAAGCTCTGATGATTTTTTTCATGACACTTAGCACTATCTGATTTTATTAATTTCTTGATGGTTTCTCATCAAATAAACATACAATAGGACTGAGATTTGGTTTTATATTTATATCTATTTATCCATCTCTCATCTACATATGTATTGAATCTCTAAGGCCCTAGTGCAATATATATATATGCTCACTAAATATTTGCTGAATGAGTGGATGAGCATAGCACTTTTGTTACTTAATTTTATTCAGTTTTGTTTACTTATCTACTTATAACCCCAGAAAAACTGGACTTATGAACATTAGAGATGTATCTTCATTTTCTTCATTCCCAATACCTAATAGAATTTGAGATACAATGTGAGTTCTCCACATAGATTTGTTGTACCATTGAAGAACAAATGAATCAATTATTTATTATAACAATAGAATAAAATCTATTTTGCAATTACAGAAGAAGTATATTATTTTTATAAGGAAGGTTGAGTATAATAAAATGAAAATGTTAGATGACAACCTTAAAGCTGAGGCAAAACAGGATGGGTGAAATACATAAATTGCCAAAACAGCTATGCAGGTGTCCCCTCTTTTCAATTCATTTCAACTATGACACATTGCTATAAATGGAATTTTGGCATTTAAATTTTGACCAGAGAAAAGATATCTTAATTTAGCAATAGTCACTAGTGAAAGAAAAGGTAAAATTTATGTTCAATCAATAAGCGATTACTTTTTTAATAACATGAGAACTCCCATTGAAATTTTTTTTGTTATTTCTTCTTTTTTTTATACATGAAAATAACGTGTATTTTGACACATTATACATATATGGAGTGCAACTTCCAATTCTTCTGGTTGTACATGATGTAGAATTACACTGGTCATGCATTCACATATGAAAACATGTGAACATAGGAAAGTAATGTCCAATTCATTCTACTATCTTTCCTATTCCCAATCCCTCTCCCTTCCCTTCATTCCCCTTTGTCTAATCCAAAGGGCTTATATTTCCCCCACAGACACATAACCCTTATTCTGAGTTAGGATCTGCATATCAGAGAGAATATTTGTCCTTTGATTTGTGGGATTGGCTTATTTCACTTAGCATGACAGTCTTCAGTTCCATCCATTTACTGGCAAATGCCATAATTTCATTCTTCCTTTATGGCTGATTATATTCCATTGTGTATATATACCAAAATTTCTTTACCCATTCGTCTGTTGAAGAGCACCTAGGCTGGTTCCATAGTCTAGCTATTTTGAATTGAGCTGCTATAAACATTGATGTGGCAGTGTCACTATAGCATACTGATTTTAAGTCCTTTGGGTACATACAAAGGAGTAGGATAACTGGGTCAAATGATGGTTTCATTCCAAGTTTACTGAGTGATTTTATCAATTTGCAGTCCCACCAGCAATGTATGAGTGTACATTTTCCCTCATATCCTCACCAACATTTATTATTTCTTGTATTCTTGATAATTGCCATTTGACTTGAGTGAGATGAAATCTCAGTGTAGTTTTAATTAGCATTTCTCTAACCACTAGAGATGTTGAACTTTTTCTCATCTATTTTTGACCATTCATATTTCTTCTTCTGTGAACTCTTTGTTCAGTTGCATTGCCCATGTATTGATTGGGTTATTTGTGGGCTTTGTGTGTGTGTGTGTGTGTGTGTGTGTGTGTGTGTTCAGTTTTTATATTCTGTAGATTAATGCTTTGAGGTATAGGTGGCAATTTTTTTCTTCCATTCTTGTATGCTCTTTCCTTCACATTCTTCATTATTTCTTTTGCTGAAAAGCTTTTTAGTTTGATTCCATCACATTTGTTGATTCTTGATTTTATTTCTTATGCTTTAGAAGTCTTGTTAAAAAATGTAATTTTCTAAGCCTTGACGATGTAAATTTGAGCCTTTTTTTTCTATTAGGCAAAGGACCTCTGGTCTAATGCCTAGGTCCTTAATCCACTCTGAGTTCACTTTTTTGTGCAGGTTGAGAGATAGGTGTTTAATTTTGTTTTACTGCATATGGAATTTTATTTTTCCCAGCACCATTTTTTTTGAAGAGTCTATCTTTTTTCCAATGTATGTTTTGGCACCTTTTTCAAGTAAAAAATAACCATATTTGTGTGGGTTTGTCACTGAGTCTTCTATTCTGTACTATTAGCCTATATGTCTGTTTTGGTACCAGTCCATGCTGTTTTGGTTACTATAGTTCTGTAGTATAATTTAAAGTATGGTATCGTGATGCCTCCTGTTCACTTTTGTTATTAAAGATTGATTTGGTTATTCTGGGTATCTTATTTTTTCCAAATGAATTTCATAACTTCTTTTTTATTTCTGCACAAAATGATGTTGGGATTTTAATTGGAATTGCATTAAACCTATATATTACTTTGGGTAGTATGGCCATTTTGAAAATATTAATTCTGCCTATCCAAGAACATGGGAGATATTTCCATCTTCTAAGGTCTTCTTCAATTTCTTTCTTAAGTGTTCTGTGGTTTTCAATGTAGAGGTTTTTCATCTCTTTTGTTAGATTGATTCCCAAATATTTTGGGTTTTTCAAGGCTATTGTGAATTGGGTAGCTTTCCTAATTTCTCTTTCAGTTGATTCATTACTGATATATGAGAATGCAATTGATTTGTTAGTGCTAATTTTATATCCTGCTACTTTGCTGAATTATTTATAAGCAATAGAAGTTTTCTTGTGGAGTTTTTGGGTCTTCTAAAGAGAGAAAAATTACAAAATTTGTAATGGAAAATGAAGTATCATAATGTACAGTACTGAAATACTGATGATAATCAGAAACTACTTTAAAAATTTGTATTCTATAAAATTAAAATATCTTGAAGTCATTGTCCAATTTCTAGAGACATATTACCTACCCAAACTGAATCAAAGGAGAGAGAGAATTTAAACAGAACCAATTTCAAGCCAAGAAATTGAAGACACCATCAAAAGCTTACCAACTAAGAAAAGCTCAGGACCAGTTGGATTCTCAGCTGAGTTTTACTAGACCTTCAAAGAATAATTAACACCAATAATCCTCACATTATTCTATAAAATAGAAAAGGAAGGAAGCCTTCAAACTCATTAAATGAAGCTAGTATCACCCTGACAACAAAATCAGACAAAGACACATCAAGGCAAGAAAATTTCAGAACAATATCCCTGATGAATATAAATGCAAAATTTCTTAATAAAATTCTGGCAAATCACATACAAAAACATATTAAAAAGATAGCGTACCATGATTAAGTGGGGATCGTCCCAGAGATGCAAGCTTGGTTTAATATATAGAATTCAATAAATATAATTCATCATATCCTTGAAGACAAGGATCACATCGTTTTCTTAATAGATGCAGAAAAATCATTTGACAAAATACAGCACCCATTCATGTTCAAAATACTAAAAACTAGGGATAGCAGGAACATACCTCAATATTATAAAAGCTATATATGCTAAGCCTAAGGCCAATATCATTCTAAATGAAGAAAGATTGAAAGCATTTCCTCTAAAAACTGCAACAAGACAAGGTTGTCCTCTTTACCACTTCTGTTTGACATAATCCTTGAAACTAGCCAGAGCAATTAGAAGAAAGAAATTAAAGGGATACAAATAGAAAAACAAGAACTAAAACATTGAAATTCTTATTTGATCCTTTAAAGGACATCAAATTTCATATTGCAAATGTGTTAGGAATATATTCTTTTCTACACACACAGTGGCATAAGAAATGTCACATCTTTCTATTTCTTTCAATAAGCTAAAATTGAAATCTAAGCTATATTTGAAAGAATTTCTAAAAATTTATCCTTTGTCAATATTAGTATTTTCCTCCCAGCCTAAAGCAAGATTCCTCAAATTTAAATAGATTTTGACAATATAGCATAATATTTCAGGCTAGAATCCTGTCTTCTTGTGTTCAAATTGTACTTAATGCCACTTAGCTGCTTGTGTGACTTTGAGCAAAACCCTTTGCCATTCTTTGCCGCCTTAGTTCCCTGACTTTAGAAATGAGGTTAGTGCTATAACTTAGGGTGGTGAGATTAAATATGTGTACCACATAGAGTAAATGATAGTGTATGTTGGGTCTTTTTGTTTGTCCGCAGGTCACCAATAAGTCTCTTGTTTCTTAGTTGGTGTAACTGTTTATAATTTGATACTGTGGCTACTTCACCATTTCTTTTTGTTTGTTTGCAGTGCCAAAGATCAAATGCACAGCTTTCCTCATGCTGGACAAAAGACCTACAACTTAGTCACATTCCCAGTGCTACTTCACAGTCCTTGAAGCATGCATGTGTATCACTGGAAATCCCCAGTACCACATATTTTGTTTTTCTTGATGAATCATCACCTTTTGCAGTTGTGTGTGCTGTTACCATTAAGTAAAAAAAGGATCTCAGCTATTCTTGAACTTCTCAACTTCTGTATCCTTGCTTACTTTAGATAAAGTTCTCCTTTCTCTCACCTTGCCCCCTAAAAGTATTTCTTATTCTTCTACTGAGGCACATGGCATTAACTCTTCTAAGTTTCCATTTTTAGAGGCTTCTGAATGTCTCTGAGATTCCTCTGAAAAACATCCTGGGGCATGGAATTTCAAAGGGCATGTTAGAATATCCCTGCTTTGAACAGGAATAAAGGGAAAATACAGAGGGAAATAAAAATTGACATCTCGAAAATGATCCTGCTACATTGCAATGCTCACTTCTTTGTAAAATTTTACTTTTTGTAGTTTTAGCAAGTGATAGTTGCATTTTATGTCCATACTTTAGTGCTATGCTTTAATTCACTTCACGCTACTATGAGATAACTTTCTAGTTCTGATTACCTTAATTTGAAAGTAAAACAATCAGAGTCAAAGAAATTCTTCAAGATCATTTTTTAATCCATGGGGAAAATTACCCTCAGAAAAGATAGTAGCATAGAGTAACTAGAATTAAGAGTTACAGAGTCAGACAGCTGTGGAATTGAATTCAGGTTCTGCCACTTATTAGACACTAAAGTCTGACTTTTTTTTAAAGTGAGTTTTCTCAATATTAAAATGGGTTAAGGTGAACCAATATAGACAGGCATTAGGTTAGTGTTTGAAAATGTCTTTAGGATAGGAGAACAAATTGACCACAATGGGGAACAAGAGAACTTTTGGGGTGTATTCTATATCTTAACTTGGTAATGTGATAAAACTCATTAAACTGTATGCCTAATAAGGTGTGAATGTTACTACCTGAAAATTTTAACAAAATAAACCTCAATTAAAAGATATGGAATGTCTTTTACTTAAAGATGTGACACCAGTGATTATTTAGTAGATAATAACTTTTTACAATTAATATTACTTAGAACTAAGACATAAGAGTTTCCTTAAGGACATGTGTAAAGTTTTTCTTTTAATTGTTTTTGTAGTTATAAATAGTTGCAATACATTTATTTTATTTTTATGTGATGCTGAGGCTCGAACCCAGTGCCTCACACCAACATCATGTCTTTCAAATCGGTTCTCCATATTCATAGATGTGTGAGACTCAGGGAATATTTCCAATATGTTCCTTCCCATTTTCCCCAAACTATGCGCATTTGTATGGTAGCAAGTTTCACAAATCTATGAATATGTAAAACTGATTTGAATGACATGGTGTTAAGAGTGTTTCAAAGAAGATATAAGAGACAAGTAAGAAAAAGAAAGAAAATTAGATCATCAAACACTTTCTACGCTTCAGTATGTGAATGACTTGTCACTTCCCTGTCACCAGGCTTTGGAGAAGTCACCTCTATCACCTATTCTTCTACAATGGTTTCTTTTGAATGACCCAGTTATGTTGCCTCCCAGCTTAAAACCAGAAATACAGAGCTTTCTTATATAACAATTGTAAAAGAAAAAAGGAATGAGATACTACTGTTATAATAAGCCACTTATTCAGAATTTAATTGATGTGTATAATTTCCATGTTATGAAATACAGATTGAATGATATGGAATTTTAGGGCTTTTTGATAACTTTATATGAAATTAGCATGTTTATGTGTGGATTAGTTCTACTTACTAGAAACAATAAAAATGTATAAACACCTTTAGTAGGAATCAAATCATTTTTTTCAATAGCTTTTTACTTGCTAACAACTAATTACATAATTGTTTTATGAATAGAAAAACAAGAAGGCCAGGCACCTAAACTGCCTATCTGGAATTTGGGTATTTGATTATTCATTATTACTTAGAAACTGAAATTTTTGGGGAATTGAATCGGGCCATACATATTTAAATTGAGCAGTGGTTACCAGTAACAATCTTTGGATTTTAGCTCTGCTAATTATAGATATCACCTGAGAAAAGTTATTTAACTATGAATTTCAATTTCTTCTTCTGCAATATGGAGAAAATCACTGTACCTTCTTTATCTAGTTGGTAGAATTTAATACTATAATTCAAGTAAAATACCTATGTTAAATATTATTGTAATTATTATTTTCATTTAATTTGGTGGAGATTACAAAAAGCTGATCTAGATTCAACATTTGACAAAACAGCAAATTTGAAATATGAATACTGTATCCCAAGTCCTATCTATTCGTTCAATTTCTCTTTTTCTTATGCATTCTTCTTTCATTTTCATCTTTACAGATAAGTGATTTTGTATATAAAATCAATTGTTTAGAGGGGAAAATCTTATGAATGCTAGCAATAAATGGCATTTATATTGTGTTTATTTATGTGAGGTTTTGCTTTAAGCACTTTTCATGTTTTAGTAAACCAATCCTTACAACTCTAAGAGCTAGGTACTACTACTATATTCATCTCAGAGAGGAAGAGACTGAGGCTTTGCACAAGTAAGTAGCATGTTCAGACCACACCAATATTCAATGACTCAAAGAGTCTTCACTTTTTGAAATAGCATTCAGAAATGGAAAACTAAATTATAGTGTGTGTGTGTGTGTGTGTGTGTGTGTGTGTGTGTAGTTACTTATTTTATCAATTTTAATATTATGTTCCTCTTTTTCTTTCTTTACTACTTATTTTTCCTACCATCATTTATGGCTTGCTTACCATATTCTATGACATTACTAGACATTTTTAATATATATTTGGTATATATGAAGAAATGATGTCAGATTTATCCTGTTTACAGATGAGGAAACTGAAACACAGAACTCTGTCCCTACCCATGCTTATTAAGAGGCAGTGTCAGATTCATATAACATCTGTATGCTTTCATAGATGAATATTGCTGGTGGTGTGTCAGTAAAAGATGTGATATAAACACTTTCTGACCACTATCATACATGCATGTCATTTAAGACACAACTGTGAAATCTGATTTATTACCTTTATTTATAGGAACCAATATGGCATATCAAGATGGTGGTAAAACTTGTTGCTATTACAATTGCTATTATAAATCCTATGCTTAATAATTTCTGGAGTAAATATGATTACTTCTGTTCTTAATGTATACCATAAGATAAGTAGATTTGTGTGTTTCATTCCATCTCTGCATACTATTACCTGCATACTTCTATGTCTAACTTCTCTCTCTTCTCTGTTATATTAGATTCAGATAGTACTAAAGGGGTATATACTCTCAGGGGCTTATTATTTTCCTTTCTCCAATGCCCTCAAGGCTGCTTTAGAATACCTTCTGCCATTTCACAATTACCAGTACAAGCCATATATTATCAAGGGTTGCTGCACATATATCACCACAAACATAGTCATACATACAAACACACGCACAAATATTTGTGTGTGTACATTTGCCATTGTTATTTCCTCAACTGAGCAAGATAATATAAAGAATTTTTACTTCTAAAAATGTCTTCAGATTTCACTTTTACTACATAGAATGAAAAAAGAAATGACTTCTTGTACCTTGAATTTTCTATTATTTCTACCTTGACCTGAATTCTATAGTCCTTTACCGCTTGAGACATCTCTGTTTATACACTGGTAGATAATTCTCTCAAATGTGTCAAAAATTTCTAATGTCTAGCATTTTCTTTCCTTTTCCTTGTTTGGAAGGAAACAAGGTCCATTCCTACCTAACACCAGACCTTGTTGCTTGCATTGTGTAGATTCTATAGTCATTTTAGGTTTTAATTATTTTAGTGCTTAGCTTAACAACTTACATAATATATATTAAGCTGTATTCCCTTGTTTATCAAATTTACATAGTATCAGAAGAATTTCTACTATGTAAATAGTAAAAAAAAAATAATAATTTCCCTTTCCTTTGTTATTTGATGTGCTTTCCTAGGTTTTAAATTATGTCATTTAAAATTTTTCATTTAATATTTCTCTAAATAAAATTTGATTAGATTAAATATAATCAAATATTCTTAAACCACTTTGTACTGATCTAAAATATTTATAGTAAATCTATGTACCTATACAATGAAAACTAAACTATTCTTTTAAAAAAATCACATTAATATTCTTTCTCAAATCTGAAAACTCCTAACTCTTGTCTTGTGGCTTGCTGTAGCATTCTGGCTTTAATTTATTTTCTATTGAGGAATGAATATGTGATATGGTTTTTCAATGTCACCTCAGCCCTGTTATTCGCCAGAATTAAGGTCCTCATATAGGAAATTCGCGTTCTCCTTAAATAATTTTCTTTCTGCTTTATGTTCCTGGAGAAGTCTCCAAAAACTGTTTTGTACATATGTTTATCTTTCTTGGTATCTCTCAGGGCTTATGTGGCCAAAGTAAAAACTGTAAGTGATAATCATTGAAGTGTTTGTTAATGTTAAAGATATTGGTGAAGTTGTTATGACTTAAGAATAGTAAAACAGGAAATCCTCAAGCAAAGAGATGTTGATTAGTGTTATATTTTTACAGAAATATTTAAAAATTACCTATGATGTGTTAATTTGAGAAGACTACAAAATTTCCTTTTTCTTTTCTAGTAATTCATAATTTGAATCATTAAACAAAGCAACTAAATGGTAAGTTTATAAAATGTTTCACTGTTATTACAGCCTGATCAGATAGCATATTGGGTTAAGAGAATGAGTTTCTATGTTTAAGATTGTCACATAGTGAATGTTCAATAAATCTCAGTTCTCATTTTATCATTGCAGAAATGATAACTGTACTGCAGTAAAATCTGTGATGATAGTAGACCTCATTTTTAGCTTCCAATTGTTCTATAGTAACTGACTTTTTATTTAGTATTTTTATCCACCAACAGAAGGAAAAGGGTTCTTCACAGTATTAAAAATGAAAAATAAATCACTTGCTTTACACAAATAACACTTTTAAATGAATTATTTTAATATTAATCTCAGAATCACAGACAGAAGATTAATCCAAGTGGTGCATTAGCCCTATTTATCAAGCTATTGTATTCAAATCTTATTATTCTGCTATTTATATGTTTTAGATTTTTGAAACTAGCATTGGGAAATTCAATTGACATAAATCAATAGAGACAAAGAGTGTGTCATTGCAAAAGTTATGGAGGTTTTTCATTTTCTAGCATATGTGCAAAGGCTTTTTATTGTCAGTGTTCACACTGATGGTTGGTTGGAAGAGAGCTGCAATTTACATAACGGTATTGTATTTTACTATTTTAAAGGATGACCTTTCATTCACTTCATGAAACTTGTTGTGACACAAATAGGAAGCTAGGGAATGTCAATTTTAAATTTACCTTTAGTGTAGAATACAAAATTAAATGTATTCCATTACTAATTGTTAAATATTAATATATATGATTTGCTTTCGTAAACTGTAAACTAATAGGAATTCCATTTTTAGTATCTATTACACATTTAGCATATCCTTTGATGTCTGTATAGTGTCATGCATATCTACTGTGCAGGATAAAATTGTAGGTGGATTAGCAAAGTCTGTAAATATTTGGTCCACAAAGCACCATTGCTATACTTACAAGCAAAAGGGCAGAAGGAAAATGCAAATGATTACTTTTAAACTGATGTATTTCTTAACTTGGATGGGGATGAAAGTAATATATTTTTCCATTTACACTTTTATTCATCAGTATCTATATTACACGATATTTTGGAGCAGAATTTGAAATTTAGAAAAGCTAAAATATTTTAATAATTCTATATATTTCTCCTTAAAATCATCAGTTATTTATTAAAAAAAATAAAGAAATTCAAAATCTTATTTGTATTTACTGTGAGGATTTTAAATGTAGTACTCCAAAAAAAGATAGTATCTAGAAAATAGTCTAATATTGAGTATTGCCAAGAGCTAAAGTTTAATGCTATGGAAGAATATTTTTTTAAGTTAGAAAAGTAGGCCAGGGAGAAGATGTGGAAAACATGAACAAGAAAAACACAACTTAAATATTTGACATATTTGGGACAAGATATTTTTGATGGACCATTGTCTTAGCTTGTTTGCTGACCCACATAGTATGTAATATCAATCAGAGAGAGAGTTTTCTGACTTAGGCCCCCATTTATGAGCCTTTCTCCCCAGTGGTCTGTCAATGGTAAGGAACACTTTGATTTATTCAATGAATGTTATTAGCAATTCTATCATTCTTTTCCCTGTTTGAAACACTTATGTGGTGTATGTACAAATATAAATTTAAAATTGTAAATAAGAATTTAAATGTAGTGGCCTTGGTATGGGTATATGTACTCTGTATAGATTTCATTCTTCTGGCAAGAATTAATGTTTTCACAGAAATTCAGTATATAAATACTGTAAATATTTATTTTGGTTAAGGAATTCTGATGCAAGTCAGATAACTATTGTTCACAGCACATCTGATGGTAATTGTGTGAGATAATGATGAAATGCTAAAACAATAGATCTTACTTATATTGAACATTTAGTTTTGCCAAGATAATTTTTAAAATATTCCTATCATTGTGGATATTTTAATGTTATTTGAATATAGTCTATAAAGTATTGTTCATTCCAGACACTGTCAAATTGAAGCCTATGTGATACAAAGGGTTCATATAATAATTACAAAATATCAGTTATATTGTCTAAATAAATATAAGCATACAAATGTTTATAAAAATAATTTCATAGTTTTATTTTTAAAATCCTAACTAGACATTTAATATTAATTACTGAATTTATATCAAATTTCTGTAGCAGATATTTTGAAAGAGAAAAATTAAGCAGTAGGTATTTAGAACTATTTTCATTAAAGTACTTAATTAGCTTTAATATTCTAAATTAGATTATCATTGAAATGCTATGAATTAAGAATAAGTGTTTTACCTTTAAATACTTCCTTTCCTGTAGATAACATTTTATATATCAATATTACCAGCAAAGAAAATCCTGAAGGATGAGTCTTCTGTATCTTGTTTCATAGTTCCCCTTTAATTTCAACGTGAAAGGCCAGAATTGCATCTATTAAACATGACCTGACAAGAAAGGAAAACATTGGTAATGATTCTATTTGTGATTCCATTTCCTGTATTACATTAGAAGCAAAGTAAACCTTTTACAGAAAACATCAAAAGTACTTTATTTTGACAATTAAATTTTTAAAGAAATAAAGCACTCCCAGAATGAAAACTGATCAGACTTCCAAGAAGCAGTGTGTGTTTATTTTATCTACCTGAAATATTTGCATCTCCAGATTAAGTAGTTTTGCTAATCGGTTTACATCTCGAAGCAGGCTGTAGTTCCTTAAATATTTATACAGTCTTAATGTACATCATGCTGGTTTTATTAATTTTAACCCCAAAGCCTCTTCTACCAATTACTACTTAATGACTATATTGCCTTTCTCTTGATCGCCTTTGTTCTTTGCTACAATATTAAAAAAAAAGGGGGTGGGGCAGAGAGAGCTTGAAGCTTAAAATCTAACAGCTAAATAAAATGCCACCAAGGAAGATTCACTATACAGGACCTCACTCCTCTGACTCACCTATCACTGGCAAACTTTCCTGTTTTGGTTTTCTTTTCTTTTTTTTCCCTTAATCTACATTCATATGCTTTCTTTTCATTCCAGCAAAACAAAATAATAAAATATCTTTTCATTTGATGATGTTGATTTTAGGCTTATTGTCTCTTGATAAAAGCACATCAAAGTCATTGAATCGCCCTCTATCTCTTAACAGATCAGCAAAAGAAAACATGCCTCTTAGGAGCTTAGTAAAATCACCTAGCCAAAAAAAATTTAAAGTATTAATCTCAAGAAATTCACTTATTATTTTTTTTTACAAAATATGTTTGTAAAAGAGATTTGTTTTAAGGTCTCAGGATTTTCTTCATTTCAAATATCTGTCTAAAATGGGTACTATTTTAGAATATGAAATTAGGGTACTATTTTAGAATATGAAATTAGATATGTGATATACAACTAACATGAAAATGTATATAAAATATTTTATAAAATGTGCTAGTTATATTTACATATATGATATCAGGCTGTGGTTCCTTATTTATACATTACTAATACATTATATTAATAGATACATTCTCCTTTTTTTACATATAATTATATATTATATTTACATTAATAGATACATTTCCCCTTTTAAATCTTCTACTTTATATGAAAGATACTTGAAATTTGAGTGTGTTTATTTGCCTAGATATTTATTGACCTAAATAATAATAAAGTAATATTATTCAATGCATAAATGAATCTGTTTGTATATTTACTTAGGATAAAATTATTTACCATTATATTTTAAATTGAGGAAGCGCTTATTTCCAAAGAATACATATTAAAATATGGGTTTCTCATATTTATATATTTCAGTGATATATATGTTTATTTGTATCTATCTCTTTATATCTCTGTTTAGCTACTCACTGCCTATGTACTAAGTCATACAAAGGCTAAGACTATATTCTCCCATGACATTGAAATATCCACACGAATAAAGGTGCAAGGCAATAGGGGGCCATTTTGAAACAGCAAATGTGACAGATAGATTTGTATTATTTCAAAAAGACCGTATTATCCATTTTAATTATATTGTACCAAGTTCTTAGTTGGTATCAGTGAATGGTATGAATACACTTTGTATACAAACAGTTGTATGTAAAAAGATGCTATATATGTGCACTATGAATTGTAATTATTATAAATAAAAAATTAATTTAAAAATTATTATACAATTTATTTTCAAAACAACTTATACTCATTGTTCTATTATCTCATTTCTTTATTATTGTAGCTTTCCTATGTTTGACAGTAGTTCTATTTAATAGGTAAGCAATTGGAACTAGGGTAAAGGAAAAAATAATGTAATAAGGTATATAAAAGATTAGACTTTGTATTCAGTACTAAAATCTCTTATTTAAGTACTTGTTTTACGTTGTATATTTTGAAAATGAAAAAAATCACATATTACTACTAATATACATTATGTGTGTCACACAAATTTTTTATAATAGCTTTTAAATGTAAGGCTTATATAAATATACATATCTATATCTAGTGTATACTAGGCACTAAAAATATTTCATGCTTATATAGATGCAACAATAAGAAGAATCCATAGTATCGATTGATCCTGATCATTGGCAAAACTTTCATCATTTTAATGTGAGTAAACATATCATTCATATTTTCTTCTTTTTATTCATCTTGCAAAGATTTGTACATTATATTTTTCTCATGTTTGAAGTTTATACTTGCAAGAAAAACTTATTTATCCAACTTCAGCCTATTTAACTTTCTTGTGTAACAAGACATTTGAAACAGTCTGGCAGGAACTACTTTAACTCCAAACCCTCTTTATTTTTGAGAGAATAATCTAGCTCTCCCTCAAACATACCTAATTTTCTCTAAATTTTCATCTTTGTTGCTAATGAAGCTATCATGCTCTTGCATCTTACACAGATCACACTCTTCAATTTTCAGATTAAGTCCTGCGACACCTAGGAAGCTTTCCAGAATGCCAGGCTTTCTTACTTTGCTCAGAATTCAGACACCACGTTTGTTTCAGTCATTCCTTTGTTTGGAGTTGTACTGCACGTTTCTCATCTCTTCAAGTAGAGACACATCCCTATATTTTTGTAGAACATCTAGTGTGGTATTCATATAGAGATGTTCAATATGTTATAGTTAGTGAACTAAGTAGATCTGCTCTGCTGGGTTATTGGTTCACAATAATTACATCTCTACTCCCTGGAACAGAGTTAGTGGCTAGCATGTGGAAATTGTAGAGTCCTTATGAAGATTTGATCCTGTTAGTTGAAATAGAGTAACTTTTCCATTGTGTAAAATTCCTCCACCCTCTTTTCTCTGCTAATGAAGATTTCTGAATTGTCTTTAAGTATCTTCAGATAGCTAAACCCTACCAGGTCCCAATAAATCAAGCACATGTGAATATTTTGCATTATAACCACACCAAACCATATGCTGCTATGTTAGCACCAGATTTAACAGAGACACACGAATACTCACTGCCTTTTGCTGAAATATAAAATGGCAATCTTCTTTTCCTTTTGTCATTTTTAAAGCAGACCACTGATACAACAAATGCTCTTCTAGTGATTGTTTTGATATAAAAAACAAAGATTACATGATAACAATTCTAAAGTATCTTATTTTGAAAACTGACAATCTAATTTTTTGCAAGAATTTCAACAGATCAATCATCTATTTTTATATTCTGGAGTTCAGCTGTACACAGAGGACCTCATTGCTTGAACTTTCCTTCTTTTTTATACATAGACATTTTTATAAAATATTCATAAGAAATTGTTGTCTATAGAACTATGGCAATTCTCTTGAGTGATCCTGGGAGTTTTTCAGTCAATGAGCTCCATGAGGCTCTGGCAGCATGAGCTATGCTCCATAAATCAGACTAAAACCATTTTATGCTGCTTTTAAAATTACTGCTATCAACAAAACCCATGAGCCTGAATTACTTAATCTATGCAGATGTTGTTAACTGCATTAATTATTTAATTCTGACAATAAAACAGCAGTTCCATTTGCCTTAATACAGACAGACCATTCACACTGCTAATTTTCCAAAGGATATTTAAAGATGTGACCACTAGATGGGAGTAGACAGCTTTTTAAGCTATGCAAGGTATGAAAATGGTAGTTGCTAAACTTAGATGTAAGGTAATTCTAGGTTACTGTATTACATTTCTAACCAAAGCTCACAAAATATCTTTTGTTAACTAGTGTAGGTTACGTTAAGATTGAATTGCTTTTCTCAAGAACTGAATTGATTTCAGGGAACATTTTTCTTCATTACCGTATAAATATCTATGATTTCATGATGAACAAACTATACATAAACTTTTTTCTATCCTTGTATTGCCATGAAAACCAATTTTACATAGGAGGTAAGTAACAACTAGTTCTATGAATTAAGTGGTTCCTTTCCAAAGATGATTGTGTTTTTTAAAAAATCATATTAACTAGAAATTAACAAAAGAAATTGCAGAGTTATTGTTGTTTTTAGATTTCTAGTTAATTGATTATTTCATGGATATGTGTTGAGTAGTAACCTTCTTCAATTCAACATATGCATAAAGCAAAATGATTTTTTTTTAACTAGGTGAGCTGTGGCAGTGAGCCATGGCAGGTCAATGAAATTATAATTGGTTCTAATTAGCACTTTTCAAGCTGTTAATTTTTTTTTTTTTTAACCTGCACCTAAATCATACAGAATCACACAGGTAAAAACTGTCTCAGGAAATAACAGAGATGACCAAAATGCATGACTCTCACCAGAATGCACATCTCTGAAGCTCAGATTTGCTTATTACTATTTTGGGGATGGGAGGTTGAAGAGTGACTTCTGAAGCAAAAGTTCATTTTAAATTGCATTTTTTTTTCTCAAGGAAAAGCATGTCATTGTAATAGTCATGCTCTTTTTTTATTGTTGTTATCGTTTATAGCTACACAGGGAGTAAGGTCATTAACTTGAGGCAAATGTCACATTTCCTGCAAAAGCTTTGAACTTTCATGGTACTTTGTTTCAAAAATTGCTGGAAATCTCTCTGATTCTAGGTCGAGTTGTTTTCAGGCCTGTCACATGTGTGTAATGAACATGAAACATTTTCTTTGTGCAATGCAAGTTGAAATAAAAAATTTTAGCTCCACTTATCTTACACAAGGCAAATACTAAAAAACAAAGAAAAAAACTCAAATGCTTAGTCCTACTCTCTAATAAATTGAAACCTCTACTTTTTTTTTTTTTTCTTTTTTCTTTTTGGTGCACTAAGTTTCATCTCTATTTTTAAGATGTAAACGTTTTAATGTTAAGACTCTGGAATGTCTGAATAGATAGACAATTGGGTCTATTCCTTCAGGCTTATTTTTTCTGTAATACCAATAGCTCTTTACCAATTACATTTAAATCACAATTTTTTTTATGATAGCATGCTTTATTTCTAGTTGTTTTATTACAGATTTCATTACATAGTTTCTAATAATGTCTTCTCTGTTTGAAAAATTTTAAAAAATTTAATCTCCTCCTCTAGATTTCTTCTGTTGAATCTTTTAACCAAAATTTCCCCCTTTCAATCACACACAACATTCACCATTTTGGTTAAGTTAATACTAAATCTGCATAAGAACTATAATTGCACACACATTAAATTTTGCTCCATTGTTAATAATTTTTCTCACATTAAATATTATCATTTTAATCTAAGGAAAAATGCCAAGGAAAAATGTAAAAACTTGTTTTATGGTAATTGGGGAAATTTAAATAATACTTACAGTAACTGTTAAATATGTCTCTTATCCTATTAACTTGTAATAATATGTCTGCCAAATGATGAGCAAGACAAAGTAATCTTTGTAATATAAGATAAGAAAGGCAATTTTAGAGGAAAGTTCTAACCAGATTTGCGTCTTAAGAAATCTGAATTACATGACATTTTTTTTCCTAATAAAATTAACACTATGATTCTTCAATATATTTTAAAAGTAAATATTTTTTATTCATAGGCAGGAAACATAAGTGTATATTAAATCAACAGACTAGCAAAGACAGTCCATTTATAATATATAATTTTATATGGCTGAACAATTTAAAACGTTGATGAATTTATTTCAGAAAAACAAATGTAATGAGACAAGATACACAAAAATGCCAATTCAAATTCATATGTAATTTAACTTTTTTATTTAAAAACCCCCAATGATATACTTTCTACAGAAAATGTTTGCTGTAAATTATGTAGATCAGTAAGAGCACTAGAAAGTGAAAGAAATTTATTGAATGGTTGTTATTATTGTTTCTTAAACTTTATTTTTAACTAAAATGCACATAATTTTATTTTTTATGAACTAGCTTTTATCTTAATTTTCTAACTTTAACATTTTAAGTTAACAATATAAGTTATTGAATTCTTTAAATGGCAATTATTGAATATACTTAGTTTTAATTAATTTGAAATAATTTTTGAAATACAGATCTAGATAATTGAACATGGGCAAATATATTCTAGGTTTTTTATAATAGTTATAGGATATTAAATGACAATAAAATGTTCATCTTCTTTTAAGAGAATGTTTTTGGCATATATTCAATATTCTATATTTTCTAATTATCCCAATCATCACAGTTTATTATGATTTCTCACTTGCAAATGTCAATGAGGTCACTATATACATACATATATATATATATATATATATATATATATATATATATATAAACACAACTGTGTATTTATAAAATATATATATTTTAATTTCTGTAAGTCTTTCATCTTTTTCATTTAAACAAAAATTAAGATAATGTCTTAATAGAAAACCTCTAATTCGGAACACTAGAATGGTCAAGGGAAGGGAGGGTAAGGGAGGGAGCAAGAGGGGAGGGAGGGGGAGAAAAAAAAAAGTGGTTGAATGAGACGGATATCATTTTCCTTAATGCATGATTGAAGACCTGAACTGTACGAATATACTGTGTATACAAACAGTTGTATGTAAAAAGATACTAAATATATGCACTATGAGTTGTACATATTAAAAATTATAAAAATAAAAATAAAAATAAAAATAAAAAAATAAAGAAGGAAAAAATAAAAGAAAGAGGAAGCTTCAAAAAAAAAAAAAAAAAACCTCTAATTCCACTCATGCCTTCAGTTTATTACATCATAGCCAAAGTAGAATTCACACAAAATACTAAATTGACCCTGATGATGATAATTCAATCAGGCCATACAAGATTTGCTCTATTATTATTATTTTCAAAGTGTCCTGCTTCAGAAAAAAGGAAAAAAAAATGTGCCAAACCTGGAGAATGCAAGTCAACTTCATTTTAAATAAGAAAAATGCACATGAAGCCAAGTGATATGCACATGTCTTGAAAATAAGTACAATGGAAACTGAGTAGGAGATCATGCTTATTTTTACTTACAGTTTACTTACATTCTGTTTCTTAAATATGCTAGTCCCTTGGAACAGATGAAATGTTTAAGCCACAGGTGAATGATTATGCTTCACCCTTACTGCTGTGAAATCATCTGCAACACACTTAATCTTCTGAGTTCCAAAATTTCTCTATCTAATGAAGAGATCACCACCCATCCTCTTTCTGCCACTCTTTAATTTTTTTTCCTGTTTTAAAATCACAGAAATGTTACAAGAATTATGAAATCAGTTCTGCAAAAGTAGATTCAACCCTAGGGGAGAAAAGGCTCTTAAGAAATATAACTTGATGACATCAATGAAAATGTCTTCCTAACAAAGGAGCAGGTCTGTGTGAGAGGTTAACAGAACTGCCAGTGCGCATGCAAGGAGAGAATCAGCCTAGAGAATCTGACTTTTCTGTATCCAAACATGTAACTCAGGAAGGTCCCCAGTTAATGATAGCTAAGAATTTTACAATGTTAATTACTCAACTGGCTTATTATACACACTTATCCCAAAGTTGAATGAACCTGTTTATTTCCAGCTCAACAAAGTGCAAATTTGTAGTTTATGAAGAGACAGAAAAGATATTGTCTTCTGGTTTTGAAGCTGTTGGTAGTTTTAACAGATGTTATAATCTATTTTACCTGTTTTTTTTTTTTCTTTCTTAAATATTTAATGACAGGTATTTAGGTGTGTGTTTGTATGTGTAGGCATGTCTATACACATACATAGTTAAGAATTTGCCTAAATCTAAAAGCTAAACTACTAAGTTTACTATCTATGCATTTTTGAACTAAGGAAATTTGTATTAATTTTTATTTTTCAAGATGAAGTAAAGAAACTATATAGGAACACAGTAGTATTGAAATTGACAACCACAATTAACTTAAAAGTCAAGTAGGCATATCTACGAAAATATATTAAAGAAACAATATCTCACTAGCCATTTAAGTTTACCCAGTCAAGATAACAATTTCTAGCCCTACTCTGTTAAAAACATAGTAATTAGTAAAAGAAATCTAACCTTGTCTTTGAAATGGAAGATGCAGCTAATTTTGCATAACTCCAGAATGTAAATAAGTAAGCACATACTATGTACTGCACTGCATTTTGTATTCACATTTAGCATGTCTCACAGAAAAATCTTATTCAAATTACAGAGTTTGTGCAAATGAGAACATGAAGTACATTACAAAAGTCCAAGAGACCAAGGTAGAACAAAACTATGGCTTCAGCATTTCCAAAGAGAGGAGAACAGGCCTTCTAAACAAGCTTATTTGATTTGGGAATTTTCCAAGCTTGCTTAACATAAACTACATTTTAATTCCAGAATAATCAGCCAGAGGGAATGGTTTTATAGTCTACACGTAAGATTTAAAATACTTGGACTTCCTGCAACTACAGGTTCAAATCCCAGTAGTGCTCCATTCTTCAGTGATGGCTGAGTTAAGTACCATGCACGTGTATATACATGTGTGAGGGGATTTTTTACAGATGAAGCATCCAAAATGAGAGCATTGGTTGCACTGTGTGAAGATCCCAATGCAATTTTCCTAAGAACAGAGTGTGTGGCTCATGAATGACTGCAGATTCTGGGAATCTTGCCAAAAACCTAGGGCAACCGAGAGTGTGGCTTTGCTCTAAAGGAGATTAAACTCCCCATTTAAAAGCTCCCTACACTCCACCATTGTGAGGGTTACACTCATTGCTTTTTCCATGTTAGACGGTGAGTTAATACACATGCCTAAATGCAATATCTTAATTTTCCTGTCCCTCTTTGACTAACAAAGTTGGTAGAATTGCAACCAGATACAGCATTCAAGGTTAAGTGATTTATAACAGTACACACCAAGCACCTTACACAGGAAATAATATGTGCACTGGATGGGGAAAAAAAAATGAAATTTATCACAGGAAAGATATTAAAATATATGTTTAAAAGTCTGAAGCAATAAGATTAATTCCCCTGTAATATTTATTTATTTATTTATTTGGTACTGGGAATTGAACCTCAACCCTCACATTTGCTAGGCAAGCACTCTACCATTGAGCTACATGCACACTCCCCCCTTGTAATTTAGTTGTACTTTACTGAATACAGTCTGTGGTCTCTCAATATCACTATATGTAGCAAGGATTAAATAAAAGATATAAATAAAATCAATATGAGACAATTTTGTACCTATCTTCTATTGTGAGTTAGTCATTATAACACTATTTCTATTTTTGAGAAATTAGGCCAAGAAAAATAGCTGAGATTAACAAAAATATTTCTTTAGAGCTTATCTCCTATTGACTTCAATCAGTATATCCTATCTCATTTTCTCTATGTATATATATTAAATAAATTTGTTTTATTAACATATTAACAATTAAATCTCATATATCCAATTTATTTGACAATACTTTTCATTTAATATTACTGAAATTAAAAGTCATTGAGAATGTGAAATTGTTGTAATGAGAAACAGTGTTTCTGCTAATGCTGATATTTTCCTTATAATATCTTTATTTCTTACAAAAAAGTCACTGCTATAATTTAGTCACAGTGTGATATTGCATATGTTTAGCATGAAATAAATATGATATATTCTTCCAACAGCCTCTTTTATTCTACTTTTAAATGAAAATCACTAAATTATTCACCTCAGAAATAATTCAATGACATCTCAACCCACAGAATTCTTTGAAGAGCAATTGTCATAGTGGATGTAAATCACTTTGAAAAATAGAAAGTATGTAAAATTATGAGACACTATTTTTCTAATCACAGTATTTGTGCTAAAATTAACAGTGGTTGAAGAGAACAAAAACAGAAAATAAGGTTTAACATAGTCTTTATACAAGTATTCCAAGTGATTAATTAAATAGTAGAACAAATCATGGTAAAAATAGGTAGACTATATTTGGTATGGAGGTTTACCAAGAATCAGTGATACAATTTCATGCTGTGGAATACTTGATTTATTATTTTAAAAATATGTATCTTAGTCACAGAATATTAAAAGTTCATTATTTTATATCTTTTTTTTTTTAAAGGACATTGGTTTGGTCTAGTTGCAAGATAACAATTCTGAAGGAAACAGTGTTTCAGATTTTGCTTTGCCCTTTCATTGCTATGCAAAATATCTTTAGGTATAATTAATCACAGAAGATACAATTATCTATACAGAGAAAAGAACAACTAATTTTGAATAAGAAGATTTTGTGTTATTAAAAGTTCTAATATAAAACTGAGTTGCATTTTTATATATCAGCAACAACAATAAAGAAAACCTGTTAGTGTAATTTAGAAGGATGCTGTTTAGCTGAGATATAAAGTGTCTGCAAGAGAACTAGAATAGTATTTATGAAGAAAATTAAAGAAAATAAAGAAGAGCTAAATTAATGGAGACATGAATGAAGTTCGTAGATGCGACCATTCTATTACCTGTAATTGTCAATTCTCCCCAAACCAATTTATAAATTTGACACATGAAAATCCATGCAGGTTATATTGTGAATCTTCTCAAGATAATTTTGAAGTTTATATCAAAGAGAAATTTCAGAAATATCAAAGGCA
This sequence comes from Tamias sibiricus, assembly GCA_025594165.1. NCBI lineage: Eukaryota > Metazoa > Chordata > Mammalia > Rodentia > Sciuridae > Tamias > Tamias sibiricus. The sequence continues at coordinate 81,241,806 of CM046666.1, read as the reverse complement.
TTCCTGGAAAGAAGAGGAGGAAGGCATTGCCTTATCAAATATCATAAATTATCACAGATTTATGGTAAATAATTATTATATTGGTCTACAAAGAAAACAAAAAGTATAAAAGATATAACACAAAGAAAAATCTGTTCCTATTATGGATCATGGATTTATTACAAAGTTGACTTCCTAGTTCTGTATGAATTCATGAACCTTTATATAAATGGTAATGGTAAGATTAGCCATCTATTTGGAAGTAACTGAAGTCAGAAATCTTATCTTGTACTATACACAAAAATCATCCCAGGCAAATTAAAACAATTTAAAAGGGATGAAAAAATAATACAACTTTTAAAAGTCAATAGAGATGAGTATCTTTGTGTTCTCAATAGAATACGTTTCTTGAGGAGACAAATAACAAAAGAAAAATAGGAATCAATTTAAAAATGGTAATATTTAAAATTTCAATTGCAGAAAATATCACAGAAAAGTAAAATGAAAATTTGGAATCAGAAATAATAAATGCATACATATCTGTCCAAAATAATTCAGTGGTGAATGAAATCATATTACTAGTCAAAAGAGAAATAATCAAAAGCCTTGAATAAGGACTGGGGTGTGGCTCAGTGGTAGACCCCTTACCTAGCATGTGCAAGGCCCTGGGTTTGCTCCCTAGCACTGGAGGGTGGGGGTAGGAGGGATACCCTGAATAATCAACTGAAAATTCACATTTAACACAAGGATATCCCAAAACTATGAATAGTCAAAGAAATAAAATTTACCAGTAATGAGATATAATTTCTCAATCAGAAGTTTTGCAGAAGATAAAAAATATTGACAATAGGATGTAAAGATTAATCCATGAAAAAACAGAAATATTGCTTTATTATTGACTTAAATTACTAAAAAAAAAAAAAAAAAAACAGTGCCACAAACTGGCAAAGCTGAAGATGGGTATACTGATATCCTACAAAGTACTTTGGCATTTGCCCTAGAGAAAGATGTATATGTGGAGACATGTATCAGAATAACTTTGGCAGCACTATTTGTCTTAGCCAAAAATTGGAAGCAAATCAATCAACTATAAACATTATAATTTATAAATAAAATATGATATATAAAAATTCTACACTTCAATACAACTGAACAAATGATGAGTATAAACAATAACATGATAACTTCAGGAATAATACATTAGTCACAAGAAAGAAATTGCAGAGTTATTTATAAAGTTGATTCAATTTATATAAAGGTAAGAAATGAAAAAATAATGTATTAAGGGTAATTTTTTTAATAACCATACATATGAACAAGGAAACAATAAATGTGAAATTCAGCGAAGTTCCCTCTCTAAAGAGGGAACTTTAGAGGGATGGGGAAAAGTCATGCAAAGAATTTCAAAGTAACGAAAACATTTTATTTAAGTAGAAGAGTTGGAAACAAACACTCAGAGTGTTATTAGAGTTATCTGTTTATAAATGTATATGTATATGTATATGTGTATATAAATATTATTTCATCTTTTAATATTTAATCAATGTTGTTTATGACCTAGGGAAAATGAAAGGTTTATTAAATTGTCATACATTAGCAGGACACAGATAATTCATATTTGGGTAATATTTCAGGTACTTTCTAAGCTTATTTTTCTGACAGGAAATTGAAACTGGTTTTGAGTTTTACTGATAGTTGCCTTCACTATATACTAGGAATGAGATATAATTTCTCAATCAGAAGTTTTGCAAAAGATAAAAAATATTGACAATAGGAAGTAAAGATGAATCCATGAAAAAACAGGAATATTGCTATATCACTGATTTAAATTGCTAAAAAAAAAAAAAAAGGCCATGAGCTGGCAATGGTTCCCATCAGGATCAGTGAAATGATTTTTTTCTTAGCACTTAGTTACAAATGAGAGAAAGAGAGAGAGAAAAAAAAAAAGAATAACTCCTGAATAACTTATGAATTCTCATGAATTCATGGTATGGATCTGAGACCTCTCCTGAGAACTGTATAATTTTGCTTTGAATCTTTGTTTCTTCTGGGATTAGGTCCTTTCAGAGCTTTTTACCATAGTCCACTTTTGTTCACTAAGAATTTATAGCCAGCATTTTGTATGTGAACCCTATATTTCACATTATTTTCCAGCATTCACTTAATTTCCGGAACTTCATTTATTTTATTTTTGTTCTGTATTACATATTCTCTACATAAGCTATTGATTTCTCATTTTCACTTTTTATATGTTTTTGTAAAGGATCAAGGTGTAAAAAGTCATTTTAGCTGAGAGTAGAATGGTGGCTACCCAATGCCAGGAAATAGGGTAGGCTAGGGAGGTTGAAAGGTTGATCAAAGGGTAGTCCAAAATTAAAGTTAGAAAGGAGCAAGGATCTCTGATGCACTATGCTAATAGGTCAATTGATATGATTGATCTGAAATGTCCCACAAAATCTCATGTTTGAAGCCTTGTTACCCAAGGCAGCAATAGCCAGAGGTAGGGTTTTTCAGAATTGATAGGATGATGAAGGCTCTCACCTTCTTAGTAAATTAGTCCATTTGATTGATTAATATTTTGAATGAACTATGGGAAAGAGGTAGAAACTAGTCAAGTGGAGCACAGTTGAAGAAAATAGGGGGTGCGCCCATGGGACCATACCTTATCCAGGGCTTTCTCTCCATTTCCTTGTGGCCATGAGTAATCAGCTTTCCTCAGCTATACCCTTCCACCATGAAGACTCTGACTTGGAGCTAGACTACTACAGACTGAAACCTCCAAATTGCCTAGCCAAAATAAACCCTTTCTCCTGTAAGCTGTTTTTCCCAAGTATTTGTCACAATGAAAACCTAACACAGTAACTAAAATTAATATGTACTGAATATTTCAAAAAGCTAGAAGATATTGAATGCTTTTACCATGAAGAAATAATAGGTGTTTGAAACTATAGATATGTTTAACATAATTTAAACATTGCACAATGTAATATGTTTATTGAAATACTACTCATTACTCAAAAATAATTACACATTTTATGTTTTTATGCCTCGGTTAAAATAAATTTTAAAAGAAAAATAAGAATTGAGGAAATTTGTTTCTAAAATTTATTAAACAAAATTTTAAATACAATGACTAAAACTTTTACCATTGAAAAGTTGAAATTTAAGTTTTGGAGAATGCTTCTTAAGTATATGACACTAACAAAATCACACCGATTTCAATATATAAGAGTCAGGTTATGGATAAAGTTTGTAAGTTTTTTATACCTATCAGATATTATAAAACCCTCTAAAGAAACAGTGTTTATTTTTTTCTACAGTTTTTAAAATAACATGTAGTGTGAAATCATATTTGAAGCATAATGAATGTCAACATAAAGCAACAGGCACATAGGCATGCTCAATATGCAAAATAAGAAAATAAATTTAAAAAATACTTAGAGATATTTAGATGAAAATAAATCTATGAAAAATCTATATCCATATATATGTATATATATACATATATATATGCAGACACATACATATGTATGTATACACACACCCAGAGATACACAAAACTGAGAGCTGTCTGTTCAAACTGCCTCAAAGCTTAGAGTGGAGCTTGAAATAACATAGTTAAAAGACAGACAAAATTTCTCACTCACATTTTTGAAGCTGACTCAGTGGCATCAGCCTCACAAAGGCATTCGCACATGTGCAGGGATGCAGGTTTCCCCAACTTTGTGCTGTCTGACATCATGCAGAGAGTGTTTTCAGTGTGTGCCTTTGTTCTCCTTCAGCAGTGAACAGAGAAGTGCATACATCCTCCTGACTCACTTCTGAAATGAACCTTACAAGAAGAACTCCTCTATCAGTTGTTGTGGTAAAGATCTTTAGCCCTGAACTGTACGTACAACTATACAGCTTACTAGACCATCTCCACTACACAACAGCAAGCTGGGACAAAGCTCCACCATGTATCTAAATCAATGGAATAATTGGGTCTAAAACCTCCTTGTGTTTCATAATTAATTGAGGTAACCACTTTTATGCAGTGTTTTCAGTGGCAAATTTCTTTGTTCTGAATCTGTCCTTTTCTTTTCTTTTTACCCATTTTTCCTTAAGAATCCTTGTATTATGATATCCACACTTATAATTCACTGTGTTTATAATAGTTATGCTGTGTCACATACCAAAAGAATTTTTTATGTGTACTAATGGGTCATATCAAGTAATGATCGTCATGGTCTAGTTATCTTTTTCAGGCTCAGGAATATTCATAGTCAATTCTACTTATATTATTTTAATTTTTGCCTATGTTTTAAATTCTGTGTTCCAGATATTTAACAAAATATGTCAATTTTAATTAAACTGTATGGAAATAATAGATTCAAATTGACCCATATAAGATGGCCCTAAAAGTTTTAGAAATATTCATAATGTTTCCAACATAAAATGTTTTAGACCCCAAAATGTCAATCTTCACATACCAATTTAGTTTTGACATACACTCCAGAGACATTATATCAATTAGGTAGTTGAAGGGCCTACCTATCTATCTATATATTCATTATTCATTTCTTCAGTTCCATTAATGCAATAAAACTATCTCTAAATATACTTGGATTCTGGGATTCTATTAGTTTATAGTCATTCATTATTTATTTATGTTAAATATATTATATCCTTGATGCTATTCTAACTTCCATGAATATATTTGTGGGGAAAATCATGACTTCATTCAGTTTACATTTATTGGAGACAAAAATAATGGTTTTTCGTGTGCTGGACACTAAACATTTAACATGCAATAGCCAATTTAATTCTCAAATCAACCCTGGGAGTTATACAATATTATTCCTCACTTATTTTTCCAATAACTATTGTTTATATTTTATATCTCAAACAATGTTGCTGCCCTTATTTCACTTATGGAATTGTAAACATTTTAAATAAAAATTAAAAGAGTAAATATAGAATGTTTTGAGTGTTTAATTTAAGCAAGTGGAGGTTTCCCTGAAGAAGTTATGACTGAGATGAAAACTGGGTCAGAGTTAAGCATACAAGCAGAAACTGTGCTAAGTAATTTAAAAGGAGGAGATTAGTATACATAAAGGTTCTGTTCTTCAAATATCAACTCTAAAACGAAGGGTATTATTTCATCTTTAGTAAGTACCTCATATTTTATTTTTAATAGAAATCAGAATAAAATTGTGGGACACTATCAAATCTTGTTTAATATAAAGTCTTGTTCAGTTAGTAAATGATACAGAGTATGGATAACTTGGAAGCATATTTATTATTACAAGAAAATATTTGGTTTGGGCACATGTGAACAACCCAAGCATTTGTTTCAGTTGAAAACATTTGTTTCAGCAGAAATTTTGGCTTTCATATTGATATGTGAGTTTCCAAATTGGTTTCCAATTGTCGCATAGTAAGCATTTGGTTGGTGGTAGTTAGGATGGCCAAATGCTTCTGCACATGTTGATAATGGCCTGGGGACTCTCCTGAGGTTCAGGGCCTCTTCTTTGAATGGTGTCTGATTAACAATTTGTCATGGAGCTGTGAATTATACCTTCCATACTTTCATTTAAAGGAAAATAAAAATTTAAAGAAACCAACTATATATATTTAACCATTTGTTTGTTGGTGAGCAACTAGGCTGGTTCTAAAAGTGCCTCCACAGTCTTAAAAGAGGACATTTGTGGTTTCTAGAGACTTTTAAGATCTTAAGGAACAGAATATGTAGGACAAAGAATGTGTTAAATCCTTTCTGTCTCTATTTTCCACTTAGAAGTGTTTTATGTAGATTTCCTAAGACTAACACTGAATAACTCAGTCAAGCAAACCTTGGGTTCAGCATTTGCTCAGGATAACGTAGAACAGCTATGCCTAAATCCCCTCATTTCTCCTGATGTTCATTAAGACAATAATTCAAGTTTTCAGTTATTGAAGAGAAATCTGGAATAAGATAATGTGAAAGTGTGGAAAGTGCTAGAAGTCTTTCAAATATGTTCTTTTATTTGTCAATGTGTCCCGGTAGATGCTCCATTCTTTAGCCATCCTGTGGCTAGATGATCACCAAAAGAAAATGAAAGACAGTGCTGAAACTTCCATCTGATTAGCCTGTGAAACTCTTTGCTCTAGACTTTCTCCTTTGCTTTCCCTTACACACAAAATAGAACATGGATATGGCAGTAATTCAGTGTCAACAATAAAGTAAGAACAGTGCCATAGGTCATATGGGGACAGTATAATGGATTGTTCTATGGCAAAGGAGTCACCTCTTTTAGAAAAGATATGTATTTTACGTTCTGTTCATTATAATAATCTAACACAACATTAACTATTACAATAAACTGACATCTTATCAACCAGTTTACAAATTGTTAATTTTGGAATAATAGTTTTCTCTTACATAAATAATAAAGGTTATTTCTTTAGTACAACTATAATATCTGAATGTATAAAATAATTTTTCTGTCAGTACCTGATTTTTAGGTAGCTAAATTTCAGTATATTTGTACGTGCGTCATGTGGATTTTTAACAAGGATTCTCAATGTAATGTAAAACTCTTAATTTTTAATATAACTAAAATGAAAATAAAATTGCCCGATTACCATACCATGATATACCAGTTTTAACCCAAGTATCAAAATAAAATAAAATGCCATCTAAAAATTTAATCAAGGAAATATATTAAAAAACTAAATCAATAAAGAAATCAATGTTTTGTCTTTGCACATGGAATTTAACAGATCAAACTCACTGGTATGTATTAAATTCTGCAAGCAAAGAGTGTAAATGAAAGTATAAATGCACCAAAATTAAACCTTTTTTAAAAAAAAAATTTGTTGGTACACTAAAATTATGCATAAGAGTGAAATTTATTATGCCATATTCATACATGCATATAACATAATTTGATCAATCTTCTTCTGCAGTTTCTTCCCTTTTCCTCTTCTTCCTCCCAGGTCATAGCTTTACTCTCCTAATCTCTCTTCTACTACTATTTTTATTATTTTGAAATAATAATAGTTAGTGTATTCTAATTTTATATAAATACATGTATATGTATGCATATATATGTAATTTTATTTTATCCATTCGTGGAAATAGCATAATTTGGTAGAGTTCATTCCCCAGTAATTCCTCATACCATCCTGTCGTCCCTCCCTCTCAATTTCCTTTCTCTATTGATCTCCCTTCCATTTTCCTGAGATCCCTACTTTCTCCCTGTCCACACCCCCTCCCTTCCATGTATGAAAGAAAACATTCAGTCTGTGACTTTGTAAATCTGGCTTATTTCACTTATATTCTCCAGTTCCATCCACTTATCCACAAATGATATAATTCACTCTTTGTTTTGGCTGAATACAGTTCCAGTGTGTGTTTATAGCACATTTTCTTGTTCCATTTATCTATTGACAGGCATCTAGGCTGATTCATAACTTGGTTATTGTGAATTGCACTGTTATGAACATGGGAATGCATGCATCTGGATTTAATTATTTTGTATAAATACTAAGGAGTGAAACAGCAGATTCATATGGTAGTTTCATAAGCTTTTGTATAGGAACTACCACAAATTATAGAGTAAATAATATAATAAAAAGTTTAAGGTAATCCAGTTCCAAAAATACAATATAAACAGAAAACTAAGCAATAATCATCTTAAAGTACTTGATAAGAAAACACATTTTAAGCTAGTTCTCTATAAGATACTACATCAGCATGTAGTTTTGATACCTTTTAATTTTGTTGTGGATACATGTAAATGATATATTATTAACTGTATGAATCAATGTGTAAATAAAATTTAAATCATATAATATCTACATTAATGAATACAATCTACAATGGAACAAAAATGGTAATTAGAACTTAGGTTCTTATTTTTAAAATGTAAGTATCTTTCTTTAATTCAGTAATGATCATAATAAAAGTAATAATACCTGTCCACTTTTTTTTCACATTTGTAGTTGCTTTTTTATTGTCATACCATTTGACTTTAACAAGAGCAAGCACTATCTCCAGTTCATAATTGTTCACCAAAAGATGAGCATGTAGCAATTTTTTAAATATGAACAACAAACTTAAGAATTTTGTTACTAAGGAAAAAATGTTGTTGATTCACTTTCTGGTGTTTTCACTTCTAGTTATAAATATATTTTATGAATAACATATGGAAATAATTTCTCCACCATAACAGAGCTCTAAAAGGTGGGAAGAGGTTGAGATAGTACATATGGACTCAAGAGTTTAATACTATTACTACTACTACTAATAATAAATAATAGCTTTTATTTATGACATTCCATATATCATAGATCTTAGAAAACAAAACAGTAACAAAAATAAAATAAAATAAAAATGCACAAACAGAAAAACTCCAAAAAAACAAAAAAATGAAATTCTGATATTTCTGGCCAAGAAAATTGAAAAGGGGGAGGCTAATACTGACCTTACAAGAAGACACATATCTAGTAGCTACAGTGCCCAGATCTGCCTACCATCACTGTCTGCATGCCTACAACAGTAGGGTACATAATCCAGCAGTAGCAGCAATAGTAACATCAACAATGGCAATAACAGAATCTGGGTGGACCAGGCCATACTCTTTCCTAGGAGATCTGGTGCCAACAATACAATGTATATAGCAGGCCTACCCATCTCCTGTCCTATCTTTATTCTTTTTTTTTTTTTTTTTTTTTTTTTGGCAGCAGTTGGGACGTTGGCTACCACTGGCAGTTCCAAATACCCTGCTACTTCTGCCCAATGACAGAGAGCCATTCTTTTGGTCCTCCACCACAGTGGCAAAGTATATCTAAGACAGAAATCTACTGCCCTTCTACCCAGTGGGAAAAGGTATTCCAGGTGAGTATCTTTTTTCTCCTGAGAGACAACGAGATGTTCAACGACCCTAGGAAAATATTCTCCATCCTCTGGGTTTGGCATCCTCTGTTTAAGAGATCTAGGGGTTCAGGGAAGCAACTCTCATCCCTGTCATCAGCATCATCAGGTAACCAGCCAGAGATTATGCAGTGCCAGAAGACAGCAGTCCAGAATAGCATTATGAGGACTCACAAAAATAAACTCATTGAAATTACAGCCAACCAAGAAGAATATTATTGGGATAATAAATATGAAGAAGATGGCTACTTGTTAAAACAAGATTTAAATAGGATCCACAGTCTCCTAATATTTGAGATCTAAAATATCCACAGTGTAGTAAAAAGCCATTAATTATACCAATAATCATGAAAACCAAATCTACATGAAAGGAAAGTAAATGAATATTAATAGCAAGAATATACATGATGCTTTAGAATTTTCTGTCAAAAATTTCAAGAGTCATTATAAAAATACTTCACTAATCAATTGCAAAATATCCTAATATAAATGAAAATGATGTCATTTCATTATAAATATAAATTGTCAATATAAATGAAAATGATATCTTAATATAAATGAAAATGATATCATTAAAGAATAGAAGTCATCAGGTAGAACCTAATGGAAATTATAGAACTGAAAAACAGAAAGACCAAAATTAAAACTTGCTTGAAAGCAAGGTGCAGTAATACACACCAGTAATCCCAGCAATTCTGGAGGTTGAAGAAGGAGGATTGCACATTCAATACCAGCATCAGCAACTTGGTGAGACACTCAGCAACTTAGAAAGATCTTGTCTAAAAATGAAAAAATAAAAAGGAATAGGATGTAGCTACGTGCTAAAGCGACTCTTACTCCAGTACCAACAACAAACAAACAAAAAAACCTTGCTGGATTTCTTCTGTATAAGTGTGGTGATGACTAAAGATAGAACCAGTGAATTTTAAAAAAATAATAATCAACAGAATTTAATCTGAACAACATAATCTAGACTGATAAAACAAATTGAACATAGCTTTAGAGACATGTGGAACAACAACAACACAAAGCATTTGTATTACCAGAGACTCAAAAGAGAAGGAAAAGGAAGGTGGGTCTAAAAAATATTCAAAGAAATAATCACTGGAAAATTTTCATACTTGATGAAAAACACAAATTTATAGATTTAGGAAGCTGAGTAAGTTCCATATAGTCCAAATACAAAGACATCTACTCCATGACACATGATATTAACTTTTGAAAATTAAACACAAAGGAAAATATCTTAAAATATACCAGAGGAAAATAATGCCTTACCTATAATGGAAGAGTGGAATTATAATTTGTTTTAGTCAGGTTTTTTGCTGCTGTGACCAAAACACCTGGCAAGACAGCATAGAGAAGGAAAAGTTTAATTTGGCTCACAGTTTCAGAGGTCTCAGTTCATAGATGATCTACTTCATTGCTCTGGGCAAAGATAAGGCAGAACATTATGGCCCAGGATATGGCAAAAAAAAAAAAAAAAAAAAAAAAAAAAGCAGCTCAGACATGAAAAAAGGAAAAAGAGCTCTGCTCACTAGGGGCAAAATATAAACCACAAAGGTATGCCCCCAGTGAACCTCCTCCCCAGACACACCCCACCTGCCTATAGTTACTGCACAGTTAATCCATATCAGTGGATTTATCACTAATTAGCCTAAGGGTCTCATAACCCAACCATTTCATCCCTGAAAATTAGCTTTGGGGGACACCTCATATGTAAATCATAACATCATTGAAACCATGACAGCAAGAAGAAAAAGATCCAATAATTTTTAAGTGCTAAAAAAGTTAAATAAATAAGCTACCAGTCCCAAATCCTATGTCAAGCAAACCTATCCTTTGGGAATGAAGAGGAAATGAAGATATACCCAAATAAATTTAGGAGAATTCATTGCTAGAACTTCCATTTAAGGAATGGCTAATAAAGTAATCCAAATAGGAAGGAAATTATAATACTAATTTTGGAATTTTCTTTCTTAGTGAAAGAAAAAGTATAGGTAAAAACGGGAAAATGTAGTAGTTTATTCTCTTAATGATATTTGAAAAATCATATCCGAGTACAAATAAAAATTGGTAATGTTCACTGCATGCAGGGAGAATAATTGAAACAAATTTTCAAAACAAGGATAAACTGAAACTTAAATAAAGCTAAAGTTTTAGTGCTTCATATGAAATGTTAAAATGTCAATTACTGTTAGTTGTGTTGACATCTTTATGTTTTTTGCATTATACACAATAACCACTAAAATAAATATATGAAGCAATTATATTTGAAAACACTTTAAACTAAAAAGGGGGAATTCTACAAAATATTTATGCAACCCAGAGAAATAGAAGGAAAGAAACATAAGGAATGACAAATAGAAAAAATAGAAAAAGTAATATCCCAGATTTACACATTACCATATCAATAATTAGTTTACATATAAATGATAAAATATACTGTTTAGAACATAGAGATTGGTAGAAAGGATTTTTTTTTTTTAAAGTTCATGATCTAATTTTAAGCTCTCTCCAACAAATTCACTACAAACACAATGTTGTAGGTAGACAGAATCTAAAAGAATGGAAAATGATACAAGATATTTGTATTAGTTAAAAATCAACAAAAAAGTAAAAGTGACTACATTAACATCAGATAAACAAGATGTTAAGTTTGCACCTGGTATATTACCAAAATGCTTATATGATTAAGGCTTGATCCTCAGTTTAGCATTATAGGTAGGTAATGGAAATTTTCAAGAGTTAGTACCAAGTGGAAGATGTTCCCTTGAAGGGAATTACAGGACTCTGTCTTGCCTTCTTTCTCACTTTTACTGGCCAGTCATGAAGTTGGTGGTTGTGGTCCATAATGCCCTCCAACTCTATACTGTCATGACACAGACCCTAAAGCAAAGGGACCAATTATGGACTGGAATCTCTACAACTATGACCCCAAAGGAAACTTTCTCTTTATAAATTGTTTATTTCAGGTATTGGTTATGGTGACAAAAAAAATTGGCTAACATCAGATTTCAGTACAAATAATATTAATTAAAACAATACACAATGACAAAAGGAACTGTGCACTAAGAAGTTGTTTTAGAATGAACTGTTTCCCCTAATTTTTTAAAAGCTGTCATGCAATGGTCTAAAGAGTGGATACGAATCCAGTGTTGCTTGTGTCTGTGTTAGTAAATTTTTTGTTTATTCATTTGTTTTTGTGGGAACAAAATACCTGACATGAAATCTTCAAGGAGGAAAGATTTATTATGGCTTTCAGGTTCAAAATATCAGTCCATGATCGGCCAGCTTCATTGATTTTAGTCCTGTAGCAAGGAAGAAACATCATGGTGGAAAGGGTGTGGCAGAGGAAACTGGTTTACCTCAAGGCAACCAGGGGTCCCTGGGAATATCTCAGAGACCCATTTTCTCCAGATAGCTTCTTCTTCCTACAGTTTCCACCACCTCCCAGTAATGCCATCAAACATAAACCCCTAAAAGGATTAATTTACCATAAAGTCTGAACTCTCATGATCCAATCACTTTCCACAATTCCCACTTTGAACATTGCTGCACTGGGGACCAAACCTTTGCCACATGAGTTTTGGGGGGATACTTCATATTTAAAACATAATAGAACCATTAAAATAAAATAAGGAGATATCAGGATTGTTCACACAAAGAGGAAGGACCACATGTGGGAACAGAAAGATGGGAGCTATCTGCAAGACAAGAAGAGATGTCTTATAAGAAACCAAAGTTGCCAAAAAACTTGACCTTGAAATTCTAACAGCCAGAACTGAGAGAAAAATTAATTTCTATTTTTAAACAATATTGTCTATGTCATTTTGTTGTGGCAGCCCTATCAAACTTACACAGAATTGATAGTAGTCATTAATATGTAAAATAAATCCATAATTACATATGGAAACTTCAGCACCCTATTTTCAGTAATTGATATAATTAATAGATAAAAAATTATCCAACATACAAAAGAACTGAACAAAATTATTAAATAGCAATGTCTAGTTGTCATATATGAAACTCTATAATTACTAAAGGCAGAATGCACATTTATTTCAGATTTCCAAGAACATTCACAAATGCAGATTATATTCTAGGTTATGAAATAGATACAAAAACTTAAAAAACTGAAAATATATGTAATGTGGTATTTGGCTATAAAAATCAAGCTAGCAATTGGTGGCAGAAAAACAAGGAAATATTTTAACAATTTGGAAATCAATCAATTTTTTAACAATTTGCGAAAAATAGAAGAATCAAATGAAACAAAAAAAATACATGAAATTAGATATAAGGGATATTATAAGTTATCAAAATATGGGGGATGTACCTGAAGCACAGCCAAGAGAAATAGTTATAGCATTAAATTCTTACATTAGATGGATTTCAAATCAATAACCTAAGTTCTTGCCTAGTGTAATTAGATAAATAAGAATAAAGTGAACATAAGTAGATGGAACAAATAAATTAGAAAATAAAAAAAAACACAATAAAAATAAGCATTGGAAAATAAATAAATCTCAATGAAACAAAAAGCTGCTTATTAAAATAAACTAAATTGATAAATATTTGCCAAGACTACAAAAGATAAAAAAAAGGTTAAATTTCCAATATCTGAAATAAACCAGGAGTTCACTGTAGAACCTGCATTTCTTAAAAAAAAAAAAAAAATAAGCAAATTCTGTAAATAACCCAGCAATCTAAGAAGAAATTATCTGATCCACCAATAACTGCACTAAACCGAAATTGAAGCAAAACTATTAGACGATGCTATAATCATTTAAACATTTGAATTTGAATTAAAATAATCCAAGAAACATCCAGGTTCATGTTGTTTTAATGTTGAAGTTCACTGAATATAGAAAAAATTGATCCTCAAGAATTTACATCCAAAAATTCTTTATGCAATACTAACAAGCCATCAAAGCATAAAGATGTGTTTATATTGTAAATACATTTTACAGTGAATTGTTTTCATATATGAAAAGTTGATTCAATGTCCAAAAAAAGTCAATCAACATAATTCATCATATCAACAAGCTAAATAGAATAAAAAACATATGTCTATCAATTATAACAAAAAATTCATAAAATTTAACATACATTCATAATAATTTTTTCAAAAAATTAAGGACAGAAACTTATAAGCCATTGGATTGTACACTTTAAATGGATAAATCATATGCTATATGAAATATTTCAATAAAGCATTTGTTTTAAAAAAGGTAAATAAAAGAACTTCCTCAACTTGATCAAGAAAATCTCAACACACACACATCTAACATTGTACTTAATTGTGAAAGACTGAATAATTTCTCTCTAACATCAGGAACATGGTGAAGATTTCAGTGATCACCAATCTTAGTTAACATAAAACTAAAGGTCCTAGTCACTGAATTAATTAAAAATAAACGAAAAAGGAAAAAAATATGAATAGATTGGAAAAGAAGAAATAAAATTTTTCTTACTTGCTGATGATATGAACATGAAGTATCAAGAAACCATACACAGAAAGAATATTCAAAAGAATAATTGAGTTTAAAACAAAAATATTAAAAAAAAATAACAAGTGTTGCCAGGACAGAGGGACTGTTACAATATTGGTGGTGATGAATATTAGTACAGTCATATGGAATACAATATGGAGATTCTCACTATGCACAAAATTCAATTCAAAGTGGATCAAGGACTTAGGAATTATACCAGAGACAATACACCTAATAGAAGAAAAAGTAAGCTACAATTTCCAACATGTCAGATTAGGCTCAAGTTCCTTAACAAGAATCCTGTAGCACAAGGATTATTACCAAGAATTAATGAATGGGATAGATTTAAGCTAAAAAGCTTCTTCTCAGCAAAAGAAACAATCAGTGAGGTGAATAGAGAGCCAAGTAACTGGGAATAAATATTTAATACATGCACATCGGATAGAGCACTAATTTCTAGAATATATAAAGAACTCAAAAAACTTAACACCAAAAAAACAAATAATCCAATAGATAAATGGGCTAAGGAATTGAAAAGACACGTCTCAGAAGAAGATACACAATTAATCAACAAATACATGAAAAAATGCTCAACATCGCTGACAATTAGAGAAATGCAAATCAAAACTACTCTAAGATTTCATTTCACTCCAGTCAGAATGGCAGCTATCAAGAACACAAACAACAATAAATGTTGGAGAGGATGTGGGGAAAAAGGCACACTCATACATTGCTGGTGAGATTGCAAAATGGTGCAACTGTTATGGAAAGCAGTATGGAGATTTCTTGGGAAAATGGGAATGGAACCACCCTATGACCCAGCCATCCCACTCCTGGGTCTATTCCCAAAGGACTTAAAAACAGCATATTACAGTGACACAGCCACGTCAATGTTTATAGCAGAACAATTCAAAATAGCCAGGTTGTGGAACCAACCTAGATGTCCCTCAGTAGATGAATGGATAAAGAAAATGTGGTATATATACACAATGGAATTTTACTCAGCAATAAAAGAGAATAAAATAATGACATTCACAGGTAAATGGATGAAGTTGGAGAGTATAATGCTAAGTGAAATCAGTCAATCTCAAAAATCCAAATACCAAATGTTTCCTCTGCTATAAGGAAGCCAGTTCACAGTATTGTTGGGTCGGGGTACATAGGAGGATTAGAGGAACACTCTAATGGTCAAAGGGAAGGGAGGGGAAGGGAGGGAGCAAGGGGGGAAGGGGAAAAAAAGTGGTTGAATAAGACGGATATCATTATTCTAAATGCATGATTGAAGACTTGAATGCTGTGAATATACTTTGTATACAAACTGTTTTGTGTAAAAAGATGTTATATATGTATAGTATGACCTGTAATACATACTACTATAAATAAATTTTTTTTAAAAAATGGAAAAAAAAAAACAATATGGAGTTTCTTCCAAAATCTACCATTTGATCCAGCAATACCACCACAGGGGGTAATAAATCAGTACATTAAAGTGATGGCTGAACTCCCATGTTTATTATAGCACAAGATAGCTCAGTGAAGCTGGGCGCAGTGGCACACACATGTAATCCCAGCACTTTGGGAGGCTGAGGCAGGAGAATCACAAGTTCAAAGCCAGCCTCAGCAACAGTGAGACACTGAGCAACTCAGTGAGACCCTGTCTCTAATAAAAACACAAAAAAGGGCTGCGCATGTGGCCCAGTGGTCGAGTGCCCCTGAGTTCAATCCCCAGTACCACAAAAAAAAAAAAAAAAAAAAAAAAAAAAAAAAAAAAAAGCTCAGTGTTGATGAACAGGTAAGTGGATAAATACATTGTGGGATGTGTAAATAAAGAGATACTATTCAGCATAAAAAGCATGAAATCCCCTCATTTGCAGTGACATAGATGATAGGAAGATATGTTAAGTGAAATAAGTGAAATAACCTAGGTACAGAAAGATGTGATTTCACTCACATGTGATGGTTAAAAGAGTTGGTTTCATAGAAGGAAAGAGTAGCTGACATGCAGGAGGAAAGGACAGAAAAAGGTTGGTAATTAATATGAAATTATAGATAGGAAAAAAAACTAATTCTTGTGTTCTGTAGCACAGTAGGCTATGATAGCTAACAATAATTTAATGTATATTTCAAAATAACTAGAAGAAAGGATTTTGAATATTTCCAACAGAAAGAAATGGTAAATGCTTGAGGTGATGGATTTCCTAATTACCCTAATTTTATCTTCATATATTATATACATGTACTGAAATATTAAATTGTATCCCATTAATGTGTGCAATCATTATGTATTCATTTTAAAAGTAAATTAAAAAATGAAGATGAAAAAGCAAGTTATAGACTAGGAGAAAGTATTTGTAAACTGTGTGTCAATCAGAGGACTCATATCTATGACATATAATGAATTTCTAAAATCCTACAATAAAAAACAAAATAAAATTAAAAATAAAACAAACCCAGATTCCAAATGGGCAAAAGACATAAACAGACATTTCATCAAAGATGGCATAGAGATTGCAAACACATAAATAAATCTTTAAAAGCACATAAATAATCAACATCATTAGCCATCAGTCTAACACCAATTAAATTCACAATAGTACCGTGCCTGTATTACAATACATCTAGAAAGGCTAAAGTAAAAAATAGTGACACCACCCAATGCTGGTGATAATGTGAGGACACTTACTACTCATAAAGCAGCATTTTTCTCCTAACCAGTCCCAGGTCAGCACTGTTACCCATGGTACAAGGCCTAAAATTAATGCCTGGCCTTATGTGATGCATAGCCAAAAGGGGAAAGAAACCATAAGGAACCATGAGTTCCCTCCTCATTCTGTTTCCATGAATAGGGACCAATAGCCAATAATCCTCCTTACCAAATTGATGAATTGTAGTTCCTGCTTATCCCTGAGTGCCACATTTTGGTTCTTGGCTAACCTGTGGAACTCTTCAAACAACCCAATAACAATCTCAATGGGAATCCAGGGGGCAAAAGCCCTCTTTATAATAAAGAGCTTGCTTACACAGGCCCTGGTTGTTCATTCTGCTCTTCAGCTCAACTTAGTGAGGCCCCATGCATCCCTGCCTGATGGGCAATGTTCTCCTCTCCCAGGCTGTGAGTATGTGTGACTAAGAAATTGATATCGATCTCATCTCTCCAGTATAAGGAGTCATGGGTTTGGCCATCCTCATAACTCAAGTAGGAATTCCATCCCTCAACCATGGAATATCTGGAAGATGATTATTAAACTATTTCCCTATATAACAAGGAGATCTTTCTTCCTCTTACAAGTATAAAATAAATAGATTCACTTACTTTGGTGGGATCTGATTACATTCATAGATTATCTAAAAAGTTTTGTTGTAATGCAATCATGTAAATATATGGACAAGGTTTTAAGTACTCATTCATTGTATTCCTCAGATGTCTGATTCCTGTAGAAGATATGTAACACTGGAATTCAAGTAGAAATATTATATTATCATCATTTCATAAAACATGAAAAGATAATACTGGATAAATCTGTCTGTGGAGTAGGTAACAATATTTAAAGAATAAAATAAAATAAGGCATAAAATTTTGAGTACCTTAGCTATATTTACATAGTAATATTAATATTATAAGAATGAGCAGTTTATTAATAGCATTTAATTTGCAACTTACATTAGTTTACCAAAAGTTCAATTTTATAAAACTTAGTTTGTTGTTATGTCATTTGTTTTACATGTTAAAACATTATCAAATATTAATATTTTAAGAAAAGTATTAATGCCTTTTAAAATTAAAATTAAATTATTGTTATTCTGAGTAGAAATTCAGAAAGACTATATAAATATTCTTGCTCACAGTGACAGCTGTATTAAAATCATCTGATTTCTCAGTTTTCCAAATAACATTGAGATTAGTTGAATGAATTGAATGGAATTCTTGTATCCCGGGTAAAATAAATTTGGAGCATTTTTACCATTTTATTCAAATATAGAATATGATAAGAAAATAAGTAGGATAACATTTACTAATGTAATATGAAACACTGATTGGCAGTAAAATAAGCCACATATAATGTGACAACTACTAAATTACATGTAAAGCTCTGGGTGTTTGGAATAGGTGTAAGTAGCAAAAAATGCTTTTTAAAACGAAATTAGCTTCTAATACTATGGACATTTTCTCTGTGAAAATGTTTAATGGAAGCTACACTAAAATTTATCTCCCAAAACCTTTCCAGTTTAGTATTTATGATATTCTGAAATCTGAAATTTATAAATATAACCTTGTCTGCCTACCTTCAAACAGGAACTTGTATTATTAACCTTCTTCTTACCGTCTTCCTATTAAGACTAGAGTTTTATAGAGCTGCCAAATGGTTTTTATAGATATTTATAGGCCTTTCAGTTTAATGATAGCATAAATTATTGCACAAAATAAATAAACAAATGAGTTTGGACAGTCATCCACCTTGATTACATTGTGACATATAAAATACTTTATTTTTCACCCCTATTTTCTGAATACTTCTGTGCACAATTTTAACACTGGATAGCTCTCTATATTTGGCTACTCAGGGTTAGTGTCTTTCAACAGGAAGAGGCAATCAAAAACAGGAACTAACTTAATGTGTTTTACAAGTACTATAGAAATTTGGAATGATTCAGAGTTTAGAAAAACAAAGAGGAAATTATAAA
The DNA here is from genome assembly GCA_025594165.1 of Tamias sibiricus. NCBI lineage: Eukaryota > Metazoa > Chordata > Mammalia > Rodentia > Sciuridae > Tamias > Tamias sibiricus. The sequence continues at coordinate 81,222,750 of CM046666.1, read as the reverse complement.
CAGTCACAAAACACTCTGCTGGATTGCAACCATTTGAATAACAAAAATGTTTGGATATGTTTTAGAGTTTTTTTTACCTTTTATACTTCAGGGTAAATATTTTCATGTTTTTATCTCTAATCTTCAAAAAAACATGTTTTAAAATTTTAAATATGACTCTGACCTATTATTTGCTTAGCTGACCAATTTACCTGACTAGTAAGATATTTCTGTGGTTTAAGTGGATTAAAGAATAAATTCTGTGGGCTTCTAAGTTCTTCAGTATATTTACTTTCTGTCTTTCAGGGTCAGAAAGTGAGATTTATTGTGCAATGGGTACCTGATCATTAGTACATGATCATAGGAATTCCTATCTATGGAAACATAAATCTTCCTATCTATGGAACATAAATCTAGACACTCATGGTCTGATATATTTGTGTTGGGAAGAAATTAAAGAAAAAAATCACAGTGAGAAAAATTTCTTTATTTGGTGTATTGCTCACAATTAAGTGTTGAGGAAATGCTTGTTGATCGTTATACTCTTTTTAAATGTCCTGATTCTTAGTCATACATTATTTAATTTACATTCACAACGGGCCATTGGTTAAAGTCAGGAAGCACAAGAAACACTGATGTTAAAATACAACAAATTAATGGAGACCATAAAAAATTACAATAGTTATGCAAAATCACCCCAGGATGATTTTTGCCAGACAAATAAGTTGCATCCATCTAATCAGAAATCACATATAGTACATCATGATGTTTTTAGTACTTCAAAATTAGAATATTTAAAAAATAAAATATAGTGACAAATTAAAAAATGCCTAGTGAAGGAATCAACATGAAATCAGCATGGAAAATAAAATAACAAAATTCTATATCATAATTTAACCCCAAAACCCTAATAAATAACTTGCTTTCTTGGTAGTGAGTGCACTTTAAAGCATCAATTCTTATTGCATGATTCATATTTGCCTTTAATGATAGCCAATTTACACAGTATTTTATATTTAAATTTAGATAAACCTTAATCTTAAATTTCCATATGGATTTAAAACAAAAATGTTGATGAAATTGTATGTAAATTTATTTAACATTAGCAACAGCAGGTTAATGATATCTTGTTACTTTTTCAAAATATGATTGTCCAGGTAGCAGATACTGCATATTATATATCTAAATATTTGCTCATCCCTTCTTACATGGTAGTGGAACCTTCAACTGATTTATAGTATTCCAGAGTATATGACACATTTCTTATCCTTTCGTTAACAATGACTATTAGTCAATGGAAATTTCTGGAAATTTTTCTTAAAAGAACCTGTGAGATTCCTTTATACTTTCTTTACTCAATCTTTTTCTCAGTTGCTTAGAGAGCGGATGTGATGAATGAAACTCCATTTTGAACTCTGGACATGGAACACATAACCTAAGAATAGTTGAGTACAGTACTGACAGTAGCCTGGGTCTCACATGACATGTTCACAATCATAGACACTTTATATCCAAAATGCCCATAAGGAAAAAATTAATTTCTATTTTGCTAAAAGTTCTACTTGAGGACTCTTTTGCTCCCAACTAAATCTACTCTTAATTAAATTAATGTATAATAAATAACCTAAGAAACTGTACTGGCAAGAAGCAGGGAAACAGGAATAAGTTTAAAATAAGTATAAATTAGATATAACTTTCATGGAAAACTATAAGTGATGATAGATCATTACAGAGCTTTGAAATTATCTTTATTCAGTATATCTATATTTCATGGGTAATATGTAGTATTTATCCTTATCTATTTTAGTATAAAATAAACACAGCAAAGAATAACATAAATTATTTTGAAAAAATATTTTTTTCCTACAGAATTGATATGTGACCAAATTCTCATTGATAACATATAGTTACTCATTAATGCTAAGTATCAAAATTATATACAGTTGAACATAAGCTTAAAATCTTTCTTGATTTTTCTGTTTGTAAAAGATATTATAACCTACATATTTAAAAATAAAAATGTATTTTTCTGATGTTATTTAATGAGTTGATTTTTATTTTACTTTCTATTTGGGTGGTTCTCCTGTATAATGTTATTGTGAGTTGGATAAATAGTGTTTATACTCTGTTTCCATTTAAAGACAATAACTAGGCCCTTGGTGATATTATTTGCTTGTAAAAAGAATTTAATCTTACATTGAAGAAATATAAATTCCAAATACATAATATTACCTTTGTAGATTGTATTGTTTTGGTAAAATATACTCATTCAATCCCATAGTTTTTATAATTCTATGTGCTAGTTACTAAAGATGATAGGTTCTGAGCTGATCAATGTGCTGAGAACTGGTAATGTATTTTTCTTATAGCTTTTTCTCGAATAGTAAATATTTCATTAGTAATATTTTATTCAGGCTTCCTATAGAAAGTTTTACAAAAAATAACTTTACTAGTCTAGTAACAGAATCAAGTTTTTATTTGATCACTACCCAATCCTACCATAGCATTCCATAATTAATTCCTAGTTGTTCTACATATTAAGTCAGTTTTTTTTTTTTTTTCAGCTTGCTGATGGTAAGAAGTCATTGTTTAAGTTACCAAATGGATGAATACACTTCTTTTTGTGCATATTTTGTACGTAGTACTTTCTCAATATAAACAATAATTTCTCAAAACTCTGTTTAAACATACTAAAGTAAAAGAATAAAAGTTCAATTATGTGATCTTTGCATACAAACAGTATATTAAAAATTCCTACTTTGATATTTAAATTAATTGACATTTCTAAATAAATTAATTCTGGGAGGGTTTAGGATAAGATAGGATAAGAACATTTTTTTTCTTTTTTATTTTCTTTATTTAATTATTTACTTATTCATAATACACAAGTATAGCATCTTTTTACATACAACTGCTTGTATACAAAGTATATAAGTACCATTCAGATCTTCAATCATGGATTTAGGATAATGATATCCATCTCATTCAACCACCATTTTTTTTTCCTTCCTCCACTCCCCCCCCTTGCTCCCTCCCTTCTCCTCCATTTCCTTTGACCATTCTAGTGTTCCTCTAATCCTGTGTACACCCATCCAACAACACTGTGAACTAGCCTCCTTATATCAGAGAAAACATTCGGTATATGAATTTTTGAGATTGACTAATTTCACTTAGCATTATATTCTCCAACTTCATCCATTTACCTGCAAATGCCATGATTTTGTTCTCTTTTATTGCGGAGTAAAATTCCATTTTGTATATATACCACGTTTTCTTTATCCACTCATCTACTGAGGGACATCTAGGTTGGTTCCACAACCTACCTATTGTGAATTGTGCTGCTATAAACATTGAAGTGGCTGTGTCACTGTAATATGCTGTTTTTAAGTCCTTTGGGAAGAGACCCAGGAGTGGGATGGCTGGGTCATAGGGTGGTTCCATTCCCATTTTCCCAAGAAATCTCCATACTGCTTTCCATAGCGGTTGCACCATTTTGCAGTCCCACCAGCAATGTATGAGTGTGCCTTTTTCCCCACATCCTCTCCAACATTTATTGTTGTTCGTGTTCTTGATAGTTGCCATTCTGACTGGAATGAAATGAAATCTTAGAGTAGTTTTGATTTGCATTTCTCTAATTGCCAGCGATGTTGAGCATTTTTTCATGTATTTGTTGATTAATCATGTATCTTCTTCTGAGACGTGTCTTTTCAATTCCTTAGCCCATTTATTGATTGGGTTATTTGCTTTTTTGGTGTTAAGTTTTTTGAGTTCTTTATATATTCTAGAAATTAGTGTTCTATCTGATGTGCATGTATTAAATATTTGTTCCCAATTAGTTGGCTCTCTATTCACCTCACTGATTGTTTCTTTTGCTGAGAAGAAGCTTTTTAGTTTAAATCTATCCCATTCATTAATTCGTGGTAATAGTTCTTGTACTACAGGATTCTTATTAAGGAACTTGGGGCCTAATCCGACATGTTGGAAATTGGAACTTAATTTTTCTTCTATTAGGTGTATTGTCTCTGCTCTAATTCCTAGGTCCTTGATTCACTTTGAATTGAGTTTTGTGCATGGTGAGAGATAAGGGTTTAATTTCATTTTGTTGCATATGGATTTCCAGTTTTCCCAGCACCATTTGTTGAAGAGGCTATCTTTTCTCCACTGTACATTTTTGGCGCCTTGTCTAATATAACAGCTGAAGTTATATGTATTAGTCTCTATGTCCTCAATTTTGTACCATTGGTCCACCAGTCTGTTTTGGTGCCAATACCATGCTGTTTTTTGTTACTATTGCTCTATAGTATAATTTAAAGTCCGGTATGGTGATGCCCCCTGCTTCACTTTTCTTGCTCAGGATTGCTTTGGCTATTCTGTGTCTCTTATTTTTCCAGATGAATTTCATGACTGCTTTTTCTATTTCTTTGAAGAAGGACAATGAGATTTTGATTGGAATTGCATTAAATATGTATAATGCCTTTGGTAGTATGGACATTTTGACAATATTGATTCTACCTATCCAAGAGCAAGGTAGGTCTTTCCATCTTCTGAGTTCTTCTATGATTTATTTCTTTAGTGTTCTATAATTTTCCTTATAGAGGTCTTTCACCTCTTTCGTTGATTTCCAGGTTTTTTATTTTTTTTTGGTGCTATTGTAAATGGGGTAGTTTTCATCATTTCCCTTTCAGAGGCTTTTTCACTGATGTACAAAAATGCCTTTGACTTATGGGTATTGATTTTGTATCCTGATACTTTGCCAAATTCATTTACTAGTTGTAAAAGTTTTCTGGTAGAGTTTTTTGGGTCTTCTAGGTATATTATCATGTCATCAGCAAATAGTGCTAATTTGAGCTCTTCTTTTCCTATCTGGATCCCTTTAATTTCTTTTGTCTGTCTAATTGCTCTGGCCAGAGTTTCCAGTACTATGTTAAATAGCAGTGGTGAAAGGGGGCATCCCTGTCTTGTTACAGTTTGTAGATGGAATGCTTTCAATTGTTCTCCATTTAATATAATGTTAGCTCTGGGCCTTGCATAAATAGCTTTTATAATGTTGAGATATGTTCCTGATATTCCTAGTTTTTCCAGTGTTTTGAACATAAAGGGGTGCTGTATTTTGTCAAATGCTTTTTCTGCATCTATTGAGATAATCATATGACTTTTATCTTTAAGTTTATCGATGTGATGTATTATGTTTATTGATTTCCGAATGTTGAACCAGCCTTGCATCCCTGGGATAAACCCCACTTGATCATGGTGCACTATCTTTTTGATATGTTTTTGTATCCGATTTGCCAGAATTTTGTTGAGGATTTTTGCATCCATGTCCATTAAAGATATTGGCCTGAAGTTTTCTTTTTTGAATGAGTCCTTGCCTGGCTTTCGAATTAATGTAATATTGGCCTCATAGAAAGAGTCTGGAAGAGCTCCCTCTTTTTCTATTTCTTGAAATAGTTTGAAGAGCATTGGTATTACTTCTTCTTTGAAAGTCTTCTAGAACTCTGCTGTAAACCCATCAGGTCCTGGACTTTTCCTTGTTGGTAGCTTTTTGATGACATCTTCTATTTCTTCGCTTGTAATTGATCTGTTTAATTTGTGTATAGCCTCCAGATCCAGTTTAGGCAAATCATATGACTCTAGAAATCTGTCAATGCATTCAGTATATTTTCTTTTATTAGAGTACAAGTTTTTAAAGTAATTTCTAATTATCTTCTGTATATCTGAGGTGTTTGTTGTGATATTCCCTTTTTTAACACGAATGTTAGCAATTTGAGTTTTTTCTCTTCTTCTTTTTTCATTAGCATCGCTATGGGTCTATCAATTTTGTTTATTTTTTCAAAGAACCAACTTTTAGTTTTGTCAATTCTTTGAATTGTTTCCTTAGTCTCAATTTCATTAATATCTGCTCTGATTTTAATTATTTCCTGTCTTCTGCTGCTCTTGGTGTTGACCTGTTCTTCTTTTTCTAGTGCTTTGAGGTTTGATGTTAAGTCATTTATTTTTTTTTTTTCCTTTTAAGGAATAAACTCAGTGCAATGAATTTTCCTCTTACTAATGCCTTCATAGTGCCCCAGAGATTTCTATATGATGTATCTGTGTTCTCATTTATCTCTAGGAATTTTTTAATCTTCTCTTTGATGGCTACTTCAACCCCTTGTTCATTCAGTAGCATGTTGTTTAGCTTCCAGTTGTTGGAGTAATTTTTCTTATTCCTTGTTTTGTCGTTGATTTCCAATTTCATCCCTTTATGGTATGATAAAATGCAGGGTAGTATCTCTATTTTTTTATATTTGCTGAGAGTTGCCTTGTGACATAATATATGGTCTATTTTGGAGAAGGAGCCATATGTTGCTGAGAAAAACAGTGTATTCCTTTACTGAGGGAAAAAATATTCTATATATGTCCATTAGGTCTAAATTATTAATTGTTTTAAGGAGGCCTAAGATTTCTTTGTTTAGCTTTTGTTTGGATGATCTATCCATTGGTGAGAGAGGTGTGTTGAAATTCCCTAGAATAACTGTGTTGTGGTCAAGAGTTTGTTTGATGAATGTAGGTGCTCCATTATTTGGGGCATATAGATTTATGATTGTTATATCCTGTTGATGAATGGTTCCCTTAAGTAGTAAGAAATATCCATATTTGTCTCTTTTGATTAGCTTTGGCTTGAAGTCTACCTTATTTGATATGAGAATGTAAACCCCTGCTTGCTTCCGCAGGCTATGTGAGTGATGAGACTTTTCCCAGCCTTTCACTTCAGTCTATTGATGTTTTTTTCTATGAGGTGTGTTTCTTGGAGACAGCAAATTGTTGGGTCATTTCTTATAATCCATTCAGATAATCTGTGTCTTTTGAATGGTGAGTTTAGGCCATTAACATTCAGGGTTATTATTGAGATGTGATTTTTATTCCCATCCATTTTTATTTGTATTATGATCTTCAGCTTGATTTGGTTTCTCTTCTGGTTGGTATTTCCCTTAGTTTAATATCTCCCTTTGTTGATTTTCATTATTATTTTTCTCTTCTTCTTCAGGAAAAATTTTTCCCAGGATGTTCAGAAGTGCTGGCTTTCGAGATGCGAAATCTTTTAACTTTTGCTTGTCGTGGAAGGTTTTTATTTCATTTTCGAATCTAAAGCTCAATTTTGCTGGATGTAAGATTCTTGGTTGATATCCCTTTTGTTTTAGAGCTTGAAATATGCTATTCCGGGATCTTCTTTCTTTTAAGGTATCGGTAGAAATATTTGAACATAGTCTGATTGGTTTCCTCCTATATGTAATATGCTTCCTTTCTCTTGGGGCTTTTAATATTCTCTTCTTGCTCAGTATATTAGGCATTTTTATTATAATGTGTCTTGGTGTGGATCTGTTGTGATTTTGTATGTTTTGTGTTCAGTAAGCCTCTTGAACTTGGTTTTCCCATTCATTCCTCAAGTTTGGAAAATTTTCTGTAATTATTACATTAAATAAATTACTCATTCCTTTTTGAAACTCTGCCCCCTCCTCTACCCCAATAACTCTTATGTTTGGTCTTTTTATGTTGTCCCATAATTCTTGAATGTTCTGTTCTTGGTTTCTTACCATTTTTGCAGTGTAATCTAGATTTTTCTCTAGGATATATATTTTGTCTTCATTGTCTGAGGTTCTTTCTTCCAAGTGATCTACTCTGTTGGTGATACTTTCGATTGAGCTTTTATTTTGTTTTATTGCTTCTTTCATTTCCGGAATTTCTGTTTGGTTTCTCTTTAGAGCCTCTATCTTCCTATTGAAGTAATCTTTACTTCCTGTATTTGTTTATAGAGTTCTTTGTCAAAATGATCTTTCACCACCTGTATTTGCTCCCTCATCTCATTTTTGGGTTCATTCTTAAGTTCCGCAAACATTTGGAATATGTAATTTCTAAATTCCATCTCTGGCATTTCACCAACTGTGCATGCCATGGAACCTACTGAGGTTTTGATTGTTTGTGTCAATTGTCATTGATTTGTTTGTGTCACTTTCTTCCCTTGTTTCTTCATATTGCTTGTGTGTCTATTCTTCCTGCACTGTGGGATCTTGACTATTTTGATTTTACCTTAAAACCTTACGTTGCTCCTGTAGTACAATGCTATCAGATTCCCTTATATTTCCTTTGCACTTTAAAATCAAATCAATCACTTTCTATTCAGAAAATCCCAGTTTGATCACAATGTACAGATTTTGTTAACCCAGATATTGTTTACAATTTGCTCTGTATGCTTCTGATGGGGGTTTTATAGTTTCAAGTAATGGACACAGAGGTGATATGTTTAGGAAGAAGGAAGTGAGTGTATTGACTTGTTCTTTCTTAGAAAGTATGAAAAGAGAGTTCTATGGAAATGGTTTAGTATCAGCCGACGAGAGAGGAAAGAGAATGGAGTGAATGATTAGGTTGAAAGACCGATTTATATATAAACCTAACTTATGCAGTAAGTTATAAAAGAAATAAAGAAAGATGGAAAAGAAAAAAAGAAGAAAAAAAATGACCAAGGAGTAGAAATTAGTGTAAGAGAGAGGAGAGAGAGAGTGAGTCTAGAAAATAGAGAATAAACTATATATAACACCACTTTGCTATATATTTCAATTGTACCCATTCTAAAAATCCCAATTCTGTATATAACTTGTTTTTGCCTCTGTTGAGTATGCAATGGCAGGGTGTAAATAGGGAAGATAAAGGGTGAAGAAAAAATACAAAAGTGAGAAGGAAGGAAAGAAAGAAAGAAGAGAGGAGCAGAAGGAAACAAACACACTGTCAATCAAAACAAAAGCAAAGCAAAAACAAACAAACAAGAAAAAACCCTAAGAAACAACAAAACAAACAAACAAACAAACAAAAAGAAAAACGTTGAACGCAGGAACAAGTTTCAAACAAAATGGACCCTTGGGAGCCCTTCTTTTTTCCCTTCCAGTTTAAGCCAATTGACCCGGATCTTGTCCAGCCAGCAATCCTGTTAGTGGAGTCAAGGTTGCACCTTTGGCCAGTTGCAGAATGGCACAGTGGAAGAGTGGAGGGGGCTTATCCTCAGGGCTGGCCCTGCGTGCAGCAGCAGGGAGCTGCCACTTCGGGCCCTGGAGGCCAGGCAAACTGGTGGCTGGGTCTCTCCTTCCAGCGGGCGGGTGCCTACCTCTTGCTCTGGTAGCAGCTGGGCAGGTCGCACCCCTCCCGGGAGTGGAGGATGCCCTTGCCCAGGTCTGACCCTGCATGCAGCAGCAGGGAAATGCCACTCCGGGCCCTGGAGGCCAGGCAAACTGGTGGCTGGCTAAGAACATTTTTGTGTAGTTTTTAACTATATTTTTCTTTCTAAGCAAACTTATATTTGCATTCAATATTGAAAAAAATTGGGGAGTTAAAAAGTTCTTCAAGAAATTCTTCAACCATCCAACCCCACCTATTGTTGATGTCCTAAAATAAAACTTACAGCTGGTATAGATGTTCTTTTACTTTATTTTGTTTCTCAAAGTAGCAAGCATGTGCTGCTGATTGTTCAGCAGGCAGCATTATCTATTCACTTTCCTCAGTGAAAGATTTCAACCACCCCCAATGTACTTGCATTCACACAATCCTATGCACTTGTATCGTAATCTGCTTTTTTTATTTGATCAATAATCAGATCCATATTCATACAGTATTTTAACAAAGCTATTGTGTTTGTCATTATTTTGCTAACTTGCACAATATGTTTTGTCTGTTTCAGAATAATTATTTATAATTATTTTTGTTCAGTTTTTGATATCCTTATCCAATATTTGACACCAAACACCTGCTTGAATTTATAAGTTTCTTAATATGCCAAGTAGTCAATCAATTTCATTCCCTTGATAAAATTACTTTTTTCATCTGGTATACAATTGTCATTCTGGAATCTTTCATCATTTTATTGAGCCATTAATGTATGAGGGGTACAAGGCAAGAATACAAATAAAGACATTGTGGTTTCTATCTCTTTCCTTTTTTCTTCCCTGCTGTCTCCCAAAGAGCACATACATACAAAGAAGAAGCAAAGGTGTCATTCATGCTTTGTGTGTGAGCGAGACACCAATTTGGGCAGATATTTCTGCCAGTGTCCTACTTGGAGAACATTGACTGCAGTGTGTTTTTTCTCAGAATTGAGTATGGAAAGATGCTGTATACTTCAGATTCAATATTTTAGATCTCACTTTGTTGAAGCTTGCTTTTCATCATGGAGTGACATGCCTGCAAGGATATATATTTGTTTCTGTTCTCAGGTTTCTACTGGATGAGAAAAGTAGTCACCTCTTTTTTTTGACCAGAAAACAAACAACCTAGTTATCTTATTAAGCAGATGTTTATCACTTTCAATTCTAGACTTATCTAAACAGTTATTGCCAGAGCATCAGGTACCAATAATTCCACAGCACTTCAGGGGTTCCATAACCTGAATGCTCATGTTCTCCCCACAGTCAAAATTTGAACCCTAATGACTGACATAATGATATTAGGAGGTTGTATCTTTGGGAGACAGATTAGGTCATGAGGACAGAGATCTAATGAATGGGATTAGTGCAATTCTTTTTTTTTAATATTTATTTATTTTCTTTAGTTGTACACAATGCAATGCATTTATGTTTATGTGGTACTGAGGATGGAACCCCGGGCCGCACACGTGTTAGACAAACGCTCTACCACTGAGCCACAACCCCAGCCCGGATTAGTGCAATTCTAAGAGAGATCCTAAAGAGTTAGCCAGACATTTTTACCATCTGAGGACACAGCAGGAAGTTGCTACCTCTGCATCAGGAAATCAACTCTTTGGACTTTCAACTTGAAATTTCTAGACTTCCCAATATCTATAACAATGAGAAATAAAACTCTACTATTGTTATGTCATCCAGTCTGTAGTATTTTATTTTAACAGCCAATGAATGAATACAGGAGTTTGTGGTATAAATTTCAATGAGTTTTAAATTATTATTATTGTCTTGGGATTCCATTTTTGCAGATAGGCTAAGTCACTGATTATCAGGTACATTTCAGCTTCTGAAATTTGTATGCTCTCATCTCTTGACTTCTCTTTGAACATGCTGATTTCTGTCCATTAAAAACAAACAAATGACAAAAATCAAAAACCTTCTTTTATCATTTTAGTAAGGTTTCAGGAATAACAAAAGTTAAGTGTATATATTAACCCCCTTTTCTTTGCCCAGATTAGAAATATGTACTTATTAAACCATAATCCAAAATACAAATAGTTTACCTTTTCTTCTAATATATTAAAAATTTAAAAGAAACAAACTTAACAAATCACTCACCCTTTGGAGACAGGGCTGCCAGAATAAGTTTCATTTACAGAAAAGTGAAATTAGTATTTATCTGTTTAAAATACCCCAGAGGTTTTTCACTCTTATTAGAAGTTCATAATATATAATGTGGTTTACACATTCTTGCATAATAATATCCATTTAGAAGCAACATGATATACTCTCTATTGTGTGTTTTTGAAGTCAGAATTTGTGGTCATGATAACAGCCAATTTCAAGTCAGGTTACAACTGGTAGTAAGTTACTAGGCACTATTTTTTCTCTGCTATAACCACAAGGAATTTTTCTCATTTCTTTCAACAGTATCTTAAAGACATTTATCCTCGTCTCAGTTTTCACACATGCATTTCTTTCATCTAGATCTCTTCCTCCTTGTTTGATGACTTCCTTTAAGGTATACTCAGTGTTCATGTCTCTTAAATATCAGTTTCTTTGAGTATTTCCTGGGCCTTCTTTTTGATATGCCTTCCCACTGTATCTTTCCATAATCTTCTGTCTCCTCTTCGACAGAATTTGGCATACTTGCCATTCTGTACTGATTACCTAAACTTATTTGCTATCATCTGCTCCCATAAATCATATGACTACAAAGTCAAGAATGGGTTGTTCTTATAGCCAACTTGTTTCTAAATGTTAGATCAGTGTCATTAGTAGTTTTAAGTATCAACTGATAAGGGATAATTACACAGCTGGTAAAGTATTATTTGCAGGTATATATTTGAATGTGTTTCCAGGAAATATTTGACATTTATATTAAGAGACTTAGAAAAATTAGTTCCCAATCATGGATACTATCTATTAGTAAGCAGTTGATTGGACAGAAAGTCAAAAGAAATGCAAATTTCTTGAGTTTCAAGATGATGGAATAGAAGAGGTTGCTTTCCTGGCTGTTCTGCAGTGTGAAACTAAGAAAGCAGACAGCCAGCTTCTCAGCAAGAGGTCAGGGATAACAATATGGGGCAGGGAGAATTTACTAGAATTTAAAACTGGATATTCAAAGCCGATTGGGTAATCAGGAGGTTGGTTATAATAAAATAGGGAAGAAATACCCAGCCACACAGCCTCTGTCACAGCTGGACTGGAAGCACTAACCAGAGCATTCCCTTTGCAAAAAAAGTGGAGGGATAAGAAAATTAAAGGAACCTACATGTTTTATGAAGCCTGAGGTGTGTCTGGGTACTGAGGAGCATTTAGAGATCAAGGATATTACCCACCTAAACTGAAAGGTGTGCTGCACAATATCCTTGTCTGGGAATGAAACTGACATGTGGCATTTGGAGGACAAAAGTAGGAACCATTTTGCAGCCCAGCATGGAGGCTGGTAGCTGGCAAAGCTGTTTCCTGGAAAACCTGAGTTTGGCCCAAAATACATGCCCAGTAAACATACACTGCCCAACGTAGAATGCTTAAGTTACCAGGAGAAATCAAAGGTGTAGAGAGGTTTGCACAGGGGATAATGAAGGGCAATAATCACAGTGGAGATAACCGTGCAGCCAAGAGATTTATTCACCAGCCTTTATGGCTGGTCAGAGGTAGAAGAAGTATGGGGAGAGAAGAGTCAGGGAGAGGGGAATGTGCAAGCTCTGAACGGAAGGCAGGTGCCTGGTCGTGCAGGCTGTGGTCTCTGGAGCTATTGGCTGGGGCAGCTGCATCGGGCTGGAGCTGGTGAGTCTGGAGCTGTGGCAGCGGCTGCTTCCTTTCAGCAGGGTCGAGCTGTTGTGTCTGAGCTCCAGGCAGGCAGGAGCTTTAAGTATGGATTTCTGGTGGTGGGTGTACCAGAATGACCTTTAACACTATTGGCTCTTTTCCCAGGGAACAGGGCAACCTTTGAGCCAATTGGCTTCTGCCTGGGGAATAGAACAACCTTTAAGCTGATTGGCTCCCACCTGGGAAAAATGAAACCAGGTTGCTCCTCATGGAAATTTCCATGGAGGAGGTGGCCTATTGGCTCAAGCCTATCTATCAGATAACTGGTCACGGAAACCAACCTGGCTCTACTCCTTCACCTCTAATCCAGCTGCTTGTGGTACCAGCTGAGAGACATGACCAGGAATTCCGAAGGGCAGGAAGTGGGGGGAGATTGAGCTTAGAGACTGAGCCCTAAAGCAGGAAACATGGGATCTGCAGGTGCCTTAGTGGACTAAGAATTGGCTCCTTCACCACACAAATGGAATCCAGGGGAGATCCCTGGGGTACAATCTTCCAATGTGGACCAGCAATTGCTGAGCCCTGGAGGTGAGCTGATTTAAAATCACCAGACCAATTACCATTCAGCAAAAAGCCTGGAGCCCATCTAAGATTAAACCCTGCCTCCAGGAATTCAAAAGAATTTTTTGACTTTTCACTGAGATTTTTTTTCTTCATCCTTTTTTTCTTTTCTCTGTTTAATTGTGACCTTAATGGTTCATAAACATTTATACACACTCATATTTTTTCCCCTCATTTCTAGCATTTTTTTTTTTTGCCAGTTATTTTTTGTGGATCAGTATTTTTGAGGACTATGATATATGATTAGTATATTTCAGTTATATTTTATATCCTTTTACTTTTAAAAAATTTACTATATATGTATATGTATGTATGTATGTGTGTGTGTGTGTGTGTGTGTATATATATATATACCTTTTTCCCTTGATTCTCTTTCTGTCTTCGGCTAACAACAAATATCTATTGTTCTTATATTTTTTCTTTATTTTTTTCCCTCCATCTTTTCTCTTCTGCCCTCATAAACATCACATTCTATAATACTTCTGTTTTCTCCCTGTCCACCATTTGGAAATGTAAACCCTTTTGCAATCTTGCTGTTTTTATTGTAGGCAATAACCAGTCATATCATTTCTGTTTATTGTGGTAATTAACATTGTAGATCCTGGGAAGATGGCCGACAGGAGGGAGGTGCTCTCTGGACGCAGTTGCTGAAGGACGCAGAGTGGGAAGTTTGAGCATGTTGCTCACGGTTCTATTGCAACTGAAAGGGAGCCGAGACATTCCTGCACCTCTGGACAGCGAAATACAAGGTTCTCCGGACCACAACAAGCAGGGGCAGAGTCACAGCAGTCCACAGTCCGAAGCAGCGCTGTATGTGCTGCAGGCGCAGGGGCCAATACTATCTTGGCAAGGAGAAGATCCACCCAGCAGCATTGAAACCAAAGGCGAGGAGGGATAAAAAGAGGCCTATAGGCGTGGGCGGTGTCCACATGGAGCTCTTTCACACTGCTTGCCAAGCCGATCCCGAACTCTCTGGACTGACACAAGGGTCTGCGGAGCTGCTGTTGAATGGGAGAACACCGCCATCTTTGAGAAATGCAGTGGCTAACCCAGACAAAGGGGAAAACGCGGAGGAGACAACAGCTAACAAAAAGAAGAAGAGAAAAAACTCAAATTACTAACATTCGTGACGAAAAAGGGAATATCACAACAAACACCTCAGATATACAGAAGATAATTAGAAATTACTTTGAAAGTTTATATTCTAATAAAACAGAAAATATTGAAACCATTGACAGATTTCTTGAGTCGTATGATACGCCTAAACTGGAATCGGAGGCTATACACAACTTAAACAGATCGATTACAAGCGAAGAGATAGAAGACGCCATCAAAAAGCTACCAACAAGGAAAAGTCCAGGACCTGATGGGTTTACAGCAGAGTTCTACAAGACTTTCAAAGAAGAACTAATACCAATGCTCTTCAAACTATTTCAAGAAATAGAAAAAGAGGGAGCTCTTCCAGACTCTTTCTATGAGGACAATATCACATTAATTCCAAAGCCAGGCAAAGACACATCCAAAAAAGAAAACTTCAGGCCCATATCTTTAATGAACATAGATGCAAAAATCCTCAACAAAATCCTGGCAAATCAGATACAAAAACATATCAAAAAGATAGTGCACCATGATCAAGTGGGGTTTATCCCAGGGATGCAAGGCTGGTTCAACACTCGGAAATCAATAAACATATTACACCACATCAATAGACTTAAAGACAAAAATCATATGATCATCTCAATAGACGCAGAAAAAGCATTTGACAAAATACAACACCCCTTTATGTTTAAAACACTGGAAAAACTAGGAATATCAGGAACATATCTCAACATTATAAAAGCTATTTATGCAAGGCCCCGAGCTAACATTATCTTAAATGGAGAAAAATTGAAAACATTCCCTCTAAAAACTGGAAAAAGACAGGGATGCCCCGTTTCACCACTGCTATTTAACATAGTACTGGAAACTCTGGCCAGAGCAATTAGACAGACAAAAGAAATTAAAGGGATCAAGATAGGAAAAGAAGAGCTCAAATTAGCACATGATAATCTACCTAGAAGACCCAAAAAACTCTACCAGAAAACTTTTACAACTAGTAAATGAATTTGGCAAAGTTGCAGGACACAAAATCAATACACATAAGTCAAAGGCATTTTTGTACATCAGCAATCAGCAACAAAGACTCTGAAAGGGAAATGATGAAAACTACCCCATTTACAACAGCATAAAAAAAAAAAAAATACCTGGGAATCAACCTAACGAAAGAGGTGAAAGACGTCTATAATTAAAATTATAGAACACTAAAGAAAGAAATCATAGATGACCTCAGAAGATGGAAAGACCTACCTTGCTCTTGGATAGGTAGAATTAATATTGTCAAAATGTCCATACTACCAAAAGCATTATACAGATTTAATGCAATTCCAATCAAAATCCCAATGTCATTCTTCAAAGAAATAGAAATAGCAGTCATGAAATTCATCTGGAAAAATAAGAGACCCAGAATAGCCAAAGCAATCCTGAGCAAGAAAAGTGAAGCAGGGGACGTCACCATACCGGACCTTAAATTATACTATAGAGCAATAGTAACAAAAACAGCATGGTATTGGCACCAAAACAGACTGGTGGACCAATGGTACAGAATTGAGGACATAGAGACTAATACATATAATTTCAGCTATGTTATATTAGACAAAGGCGCCAAAAATGTACACTGGAGAAAGGATAGCCTCTTCAACAAATGGTGCTGGGAAAACTGGAAATCCATATGCAACAAATTGAAATTAAATTTTTATCTCTCACCATGCACAAAACTCAATTCAAAGTGGATCAAGGACCTAGGAATTAGACCAGAGACAATACGCCTAATAGAAGAAAAATTAAGTTCCAATTTCCAACATGTCGGATTAGGCCCCAAGTTTCTTAATAAGAATCCTGTAGCACAAGAATTATTACCAAGAATTAATGAATGGGATAGATTTAAACTAAAAAGCTTCTTTTCAGCAAAAGAAACAATCAGTGACGTGAATAGAGAGCCAACTAATTGGGAACAAATATTTAGTACATGCACATCAGACAGAACACTAATTTCTAGAATATATAAAGAACTCAAAAAACTTCACACCAAAAAAACAAATAACCCAATCAATAAATGGGCTAAGGAATTGAGAAGACACCTCTCAGAAGAGGATACATGATTAATTAACAAATACATGAAAAAGTGCTCAACATCGCTGGCAATTAGAGAATTGCAAATCAAAACTACTCTAAGATTTCACTTCACTCCAGTCAGAATGGCAGCTATCAAGAACACAAGCAACAATAAATGTTGGAGAGGATGTGGGGAAAAAGGCACACTCATACATTGCTGGTGGGACTGCAAAATGGTGCAACCGCTATGGAAAGCAGTATGGAGATTTCTTGGGAAACTGGGAATGGAACCACCCTATGACCCAGCCATCCCACTCCTGGGTCTATTCCCAAAGGACTTAAAAACAGCATATTACAGTGACACAGCTATCTCAATGTTTGTAGCTGCACAATTCACAATAGCTAGGTTGTGGAACCAACCTAGATGTCCCTCAGTAAATGAGTGGATTAAGAAAATGTGGTATATACGCACAATGGAATTTTACTCAGCAATAAAAGAAAATAAATTAATGGCATTTGCAGGTAAATGGATGAAGTTGGAAGACATAATGCTAAGTGAAGTTAGTCAGTCTCAAAAATCCAAGTACCAAATGTTTTCTCTGACATAAGGAGGGTAGTTCATAGTATTGTTGGATGGGGGGGGGGTACATAGGAGGACTAGAGGAACACTAGAATGGTCAAAGGGAAGGTAGGGTAAGGGGGGGATCAAGGGGGGAGGGAGGGGGGAAAAGGAAAAAAAAAAAGAAAAGCTAGTTGAATGAGACGGATATCATTTTCCTAAATGCATGATTGAAGACCTGAATTGTACGAATATACTTTGTATACAAACAGTTGTATGTGAGTTGTACACATTAAAAATTATTAAAAAGAAAAAAAAAAAAAAAAAAAAAAATGAATACAAAAATGGCCGGCCAGCAGATACATGAAAGAAAATGTTCAACTTCCCTAGCAATCAGGGAAATGCAAATCAAAACTACACTGATATTTCATCTCACTGTAGTCAAAGTGGCAATTATTAAGAATACAAATAATAATAAATGCTGGTGAGGATGTGGGGAAAAAGGTACACTCACACAGTGTTGGTGGAACTACAAATTAGTGCAACTACTGTGGACAGCAGTATGGAGAGTCCTCAAAAAATTAGAAATGGAACCACCACACGACCCAGTTATCCGACAAAAGATCTGAAATCAGCATACTGTAGGAATACAGACACATCAGTATTTATAGCACGGCAATTCATAATAGCCAAGTATGGAACCAGCCCAGGAACCTGTCAACAGATGAATGGATAAAGAAAATGTGGTATATATACACAATGGAGTTTTACTCAGCCATAAAGAAGAATGAAGTTATGGCATTTACTGGTAAATGGATGGAACTGGAGAATATCACGCTAAATGAAATAAACCAGATCCAGAAACTCAAAAAAAAAAAAAAAAAAATTGTAGATGTCATAGTAGGAACTATCTGGTTTAATGCTCTATGTTGTTTGTCTCACCCTAAGCAGTAAGGCACTGGAAACCCTCAGGGACACTATAAGGCCACAAGGTAGACACTCTACTGCCTCAGATCCATACTGCTAGATGGGTAGATGCACAAACAGCATGTAAAAGCAAGGGAATGTATGACCCCAAATGAACCAAGATACTCCAATAACAGAATCCATTGACACTGAAATGGAAGAAATATCAGAGAAAGAGTTTAGAATGTACATAGTTAAACTGATCTGTGAAGTAAAGAAGGATTTAAGGAGTAAAACAAAGGAGAAAATACAGGTAATGTAAGATCACTTCAATAAAGAGATAGACATTCTGGAAAAAAAAAAAAAAGAAATCCTCTAAATGAAGGAACCAATAAACCAAAGTAAAATTCAAAGGCAAGCATTACCACAGAGTAGATCACTTGGAAGACAGTTTCAGGCAACGAAGTAAAAATATATAATCTTGAAAACATAATTGACCATAGAGAAAATAATATTAAGAGACCATGAACAAAACTTCTAAGAATTGTGGGATAATATGAAAAGACCAAATTTAAGATTTATTATCAGGATAGATGAAGTCACAGAGATACAAACCAAAGAAATATACAACTTTTAAGATAAAATAATATCAGAAAAATTTCCAAACATAAAGATTGAAATGGAAAACCAAATCCATGAGAATTGACCCCAAGCATATAAACTTACAGCAGATCCTCACCAAGGCACATTATTATGAAAATGGTTAACATACAGATAGAATTTTAAAGGCTTCCAGAGAAAAAGAACAGGTAACATTTAGAGGAAAACCAATCCAGAACTCAGCTGATCTCTCAACCCAGACCCTCAATGTTAGGAGGCCTTAGAATAATATATACCAAGGTCTTATTGAAAATGGTTGACAAGAATACTATGCCCAGCAAAATTAAGCTTTAGAATTGACAAAGAAATAAAAACCTTCAATGATATTCAAAAGTTAAAAGAATTCATAAATAGAATGACTAAACTACAAAACACATTCAATAAGATTTTTTATGAAAAATAAAAGTGAAAACCAGCAAAGTGAGAGACTGCAAAAAAGTACAATGAATCAATGAATAAGCTAATTCAAATTAAAAGCCAAAATAAATCAAAATGATAGGGAATAAAAATCATATCTCAAAAATAAACTGAATGCTAATGGTCTCAACACATCAATCAAAAGACATAAACTGACACATTGGATTAAAAACAAGGTACAACAATATGGTATCTACAAGAGACTCACCTCATAGGGAAAATCATCCATGGACTGAAGGTGAAAAGATGGGAAAAAACATATCATTCACATGGATTTTTAAACAAGTAGGGGTCTCTATCCTCATATCAGATAAAGTGGACTTCAAGCCAAAACTAATCAGAAGAGAAAATGAAGAGCATTTCATACTGCTTATGGGAATTATACACCAACAGATATAACAATCATAAATATTTATGCCCCAAACAATGGAGCATCTATGTACAATAAACAAAACCTTTTCAATTTCAAGAAGCAAATAGACCACAACACAAAACTACTGGGTGACTTTAACACATCTCTCTCACTTCTGGATAGCCTCTCCAAGTAAAAACTAAGCAGAGAAACTATAGAACTACATA
Source organism: Tamias sibiricus (assembly GCA_025594165.1). Classification (NCBI taxonomy): domain Eukaryota; kingdom Metazoa; phylum Chordata; class Mammalia; order Rodentia; family Sciuridae; genus Tamias; species Tamias sibiricus. The sequence continues at coordinate 81,202,944 of CM046666.1, read as the reverse complement.
ATACAATCAATAATTTGGACTTAATGAACATATATAGAATATTTTATCAATCAGTGTGTGAATGCACTTCCTTCTCAGCAGAGCATGGATCCTTCTCTAAAATTGGCCATAAAATCAAGTCTTAGCAAATTAAAAAAAAAAAAAAAAAAAAAAAAAAAACAGAGATAATACCTGACTTCTTATCAGACCATAGTGCAATTTAATTAGATATCAATGATAAAAAAGAATAGAAAATATTCTAACACCTGTAGACTAAATAGCATGCTATTAAATGATGAATCGATAACAGAAGAAGTCAGGGATGAAATTAAAAAATCCTTAGAGGCAAATGAGCATAGGGATACAACATATGAAAATCTCTGGGACAAGGGGATAGGAATAATGGCAGACTCAGCTATCCATGATTACCCTAAATACATGTATGAAGACACAATTATTGAAAAAATACTTTATATTAAACCAGCAACTTAAAAAATTGTACTCTTTATATGTAATATGAAATGAAATGTACTCTGCAAACGTGTATAACAAATTAGAATAATAAAAATAAATATTTTTTAATTAAAATTAAAAAAAACTGTAAAAAATAATCCCTGAGACACTATGAAGGCAGTGCTAAAAGGAATGTTCATTGCATTGAGCTCATTCATTAAAAGAATAGAAAGTCAAGAAATAATGACCTTAAAATAGATTTCAAAGACCTTGAAAAAGGAGAAAAATTCAACACCAAAAGCAGTAGAAGAGAGGAAATAATTAAAATCAGAACTGAAATCAATAAAATTGAAACAAAAGAAACAATTAAAAAAAGTGACAAAACAAAATTTTGGTTCTTTGAAAAAATTAATTAAATTTCTAAACCCTTACCACACTAATGAAAAGAGAAAATTCAAATTACTAAAATTCTAGAAAAAGGAAACATAATAAAATACAGAGATAATTAGAAACTATTTTGAAAATTTATACTCCAATAAAATAGAAAATATTGAAGACATAGACAAATTTCTAGAGCCACATGACCTACCCAAACTGAATCAGGAGGACATACACATTTAAAACTGATGAATTTCAAGCAATGAAATAAACGACACCATCAAAAGGCTATCAATCAATAGAAGCCTAGGAACTGATGGATTCTCAGCCTAGCTCTACAAAATCTTCAAAAATGAATAACACCAACACTACTCAGATTTTTCCATGAAATAGAAAAAGAGGAAACCCTTCCAAATTTATTCCATGAAGCTAGTATCACTCTGGTACCATAACCAGAGAGAGACACATCAAGGAAACAAAATTTCAGAACAATAACCCTAATGAATATCGATGCAAAAATTCTCCATAAAATTATGGCAAATCACATACAAAAATATATTAAAAAGACAGTGCACCATGATTAAGTGGAGTTCATCCCTAGGATGAATATACAGAAATCAATAAACAAGGATGGAATTTTAGTTCAATATACAGGAATCAATAAACAAAATCTCTCACTTAAAGACAAGAACCATATGATCATCTCAATAGATGTAGAAAAATAATTTGTCAAAATGCATCACCTCTTCATGTTCAAAACAATAGAAAAACTAGGGATAGTAGGGAAGTACCACAATATTGTAAAAGCTATATATGTTAAACCCAAGGCCAATATATTTGTTAATGGAGAAAAATTAAAAGCATTTCCAATAAAAACTGGAACAAGACAAAGATGTCCTCTTTCACAGCTTCCATTCAACATTGTCCTGGAAACTCTAGCCAGAGCAATTAGACAGAAAAAAAAAAAAAATTAAAAGGATATGAATAGGAAAAGAACTGTTTGCTGATGACATGATTCTATATTTAGAAAACCCAAAAAACTCCACCTGAAAATTTCTAGAACTTATAAATGAATTCAACAAAGTAGCAGAATATAAAATTAACACACATGAATCAATTTCATTCCTATACATCAGTGATGAATCATCTGAAAAAGAAATTAGGAAGACTGTCCCATTCGAACATCCCCCCTGAAAAAATAAAATACTCAGTAATCAATCTAACAAAAAACATGAAAGAATTCTACAATGAAAACTACAAACACTAAAAAAAAGAGATTGAAAAAGACCTTAGAAGGTGGAAAGATCTCCCATATTCTTGGATAGGCAGAATTAATACTTTCAAAATGGCCATACTACCAAAAGTGCTATACAGATTTAATGTAATTCTTATTAAAATTCTAATGACATTGTTCATAGAAATGGAAAAAGCATATCAAGAATCAACAAATGGGGTGAATTCAATGTAAAAGGCTTCTCAGCAAAGGAAGCAATCAATAACATGAAGAGAGAGCCTACAGAATGGAAGAACATCTTTACAACATGGCATCAGATAGAACACTGATGTGATGTCCAGGATATATAAAGAACTCTAAAAACTTAACACCAAAACAGCAAATAACCAAATTAATAAATGGTCTAAGAAATTGAACAGACACTTCAGAGAAGTTATATAATCGATCCACAAATATATGAAAAAAAGTGTTCAACATCTCCAGCAATTGGAGAAATGCAAATTAAAACTACTTTAAGGTTTCATCTCTCTCCAGTCAGAATGGCAATCATCACGGATACAAACAACAATAAGTGTTGGCAATGATGTGGGGGGAAAGGTACACTCACATTGCTGTTGGGATTGCAATTTAGTGCAAGGACACTAGAAAGCAGTGTAGAGATTTCTCAGAAAACATGAATGGAACTACAATTTGACCCAGTTATCCCACTCCAGCGGGGCATGGTGGCACATGCCTATAATCCCAGCACTTGGGAGGCTGAGGCACAATCACAGGAGGATCGCGAGTTCAAAGCCAGCCTCAGCAATGGCGAGGCACTTAGCAACTCAGTGAGACCATGTCTCTAATAAAATACAAAAAAGGGCTGGGGATGTGGCCCAGTGGTTGAGTGCCCCAAGTTCAATCCTTGGTACAAAAAACAACAACAATAACAAATCAGTTATCCCACTTCTTGGCATAAAGGACTTAAAATCAGCATACTAGCATACTATCGTGACACAGGTACATCAGTGTTTATGGCAGTTCATTTCACAATAGCTAATGTATGAAACCAAGCTAGATGCTCTTCAGCAGATGAATGGACAGCAGATGAATGGATAAAGAATATGTGGTACATATACAAAATGGAATATTACTCAGCCTTAAAAAGAATGAAATTATGGTATATGATGGTAAATAAATGGAGTTGGAGAATATCATGCTAAGTGGCCAAATGTTCTCTCTGATGTGGGAATGCTGACTCACAATAGGCAGTGGGGTGGGGGAATGAGGAGGTTCACTGGATATGATGGGGGGTACGATGGTGAGAGAGGGAGGATGTGAATGGGAAAGATAGTAGAAAGAATCAGACTAGATGTAAGTCTCCTATATTCATGTATGAACACATGACCAGTGTAACTCTACATCATGTAAAACCACAAAAATGGAATGTCATGCTCTATGTATGCATGATATGTAAAAATACGTTATACTGTCATGTATAACTAAAAAGAACAAATAAAAAATGAAATTAGGAGAAGTCATGAAAAAAAAAAAGAAATGCAAATTTCTCTCTTTTGGAACTAGGGTAAATTTCTTTGGTTCTTGGACAGTGGAGTCCTGAATTCTCTGGTTTCATACTTTGGGACTTATACTGATGGTCTTTGGGTTCTCAAGTCTTCATCCTGAAACTGAAACTTGTGCTGTCATTTTCCCTGGATCTCCAGCTTGAATTTGGACTATTCTGAAACCTGAAGACTCCATAATTTTATAAGTCAATGTCCATAATACAACCTTTTTTATTTCTATGAACCTCTATATATCTATTTGTCTACTTATCTACGAGTCCATTTACCAATCTTATCGATTTTATTTCTCTCAAGAAACATGACTAATAATTCATGTGTGTTAGTTTCTTTTAGTGTTAAAATTTTCCACAGATTGAGCTATTTAAAGAAGAAAAATATATTTTGTTAGTTGTGGAGTCCAAAGGTTCAAACTCCAGCACCATGCTTCCTATTGGGATCTCTTTATATAGACTCTTCTTTTCTCCTTCTAGTTTCTATTATCTGCTCCAGCATTCTTGGGGTTGTAGTTTCATTGCTTCCCTTTGTTTCTGTGATCTCAGTGCTTTCTTCTTCTGCCCATCTAATCTCCCTCTACATCACATTTATAAAGACAGTTGTCATTAGATTTGTGGTAAACCTAGCTAATCCAGGATGATATTTTCATGTTGAGATTCAATAACTTAATTGCATCTACAAAGATTTTTCCCACCAATAAAGTAGTAGCCACAGATTCTGAGGATTAAGATATAAACATATTTCTGGGACCACTATTCTACCCACTGCAGTTCTTAATCTTGAATATGTCATCTCACCAGTACATTTTCAAAACAAAAGTTCTTCTAAATTTCAATAACTTTTGTTCTATAATTTTTTTTTGGAAAGGAGAAGTTAAAAGAGTCTTTATTATAAAGATATTAAGCTACTACTCTAAGGCATGGCCTTTTTTATTCTAAGTTGTTATATATGACAGCAGAATGCATTACGTTTCATATTACACTTATAGAGCACATTTTTACATATCTCTGGTTGTATACAAAGTATATTCACACTGTTCGTGTCTTCATACATGCACTTAGGGTAATGATATCCATCTCATTCTACCATCTTTTTTCTTTTCTTTTTTGACCCTTTTGTTTAAGACAAAGTAAGTAGTTATCTTCCATTCTTCAGTCATCTGCAGTTCTCTTCAAAGACAGCACACATGACAGCAGACATTCTTGTGAACAAGACAGCAGAATTCCTAAGACAGCAAAAGGGAGAGAAGGAGGACCTTCTAGTGGGTTATTGCAGTTATCAATATGCAGAACAAAGGTGATGTTCGATTGTGTTGTGATGGCTGTTGAAATGGCAAAATGTTTTTGAGCTCTAGAGAACAATTTGAAGAGTGTATCAGCAAAACTTCTTGATGAATAAGGTATTGGTGCAAATGAAGAGAGTGTTATGAACAATATTCTCCCACACTTTATTTCCTACACAGCGCCTAAAATCTTCAAATATAGGATTGACTCAATTGATGATTTGACCAATCCAATAAGCTACGTGAGCCAACATGAAGTCAGCCTGTATATTCTACAATGATTACATGGAGAAAAGTGATCAGATAAATTACAGTATTTGATGGCAAGGACTTTAATATAATTTCAAAAAGTTTTCAGAACTAATTTATTTGCTGAGGTAGTGTCATGACAGGTATAAGTGACATAAATATATAGACAGCATGTATATAAAGGCTGAAGTGAAGAACAATGATTAAATTTCCTGATACAGAGAGGTCTTCAGAATCTCTATGCCTCAGCATGCCCTACTTAAATAATTAAAATTCATAAACAGGGCTTTATAATTCTGCTCAGGTTTATGAAACTAATCCACAGTTTAAAGTTTGAAAATATGTGAAGCAATACTACATGGAAGGTTCTCTTTTTCCCACATGTGTACTGGTAAATTATCACATTGAGTTTTTATAAATTTTATGAAATGAATGCCTGCTTTGTGTTATAGGTGGCATGGTGGTTAATTTTATATGTCAATTTTGATAGACTATTATATATAGGTATTTATGGAAATATATTTTGTAGATATGGTTGAATCTATAATCAGGGGAGTTTAAATAAAGAAAACTACCATCAACGATGTGAGTGGGGTTCATTTAATCAGTTGAAGTCCTTAGGAGCAAACACTGAAGTTTCCTAGAAAAGAAATCCTGCCGCAAATTGCAAGAGTAGCACCTGCCTAAGATCCAGCCTGTTAGTCTTCACCACAGATTTCAGACTTGCCAGCCCCATAATCATGGGAGCCAATTACTCAAAATAGATCAAAATCTATGTAGACATAGTTGTAGGTAGATTTTGTTTATCTACTTGTTCTGTTTGTTTGGAGAACATTAATTGCTACAGGTCGAGCTACAAAATTTTGTTTAAAACTTTTTTTTTTTTTTTTTAATCAGTGGTCATTATGAATTAAAAAAAAAAAATGCTAAGGATATTTGCCAGCAACTTACAATGAGACTGTAATCATAGGGAAGTTTAATTCAAACTTCTGATAAAAGTGAGAAAGCCAAGGGAAATCATTAGCAAATTCTTGGTGAGATGGTGCCAAGCTCAAGCTCTAGAATCAGACAAACTGTGTCCAAATCCTGGTCCTGCCAATTATAGGGGCTCCTGGGCAAGCTACTGACTTCTCAGAATCCAGTTTCCCATCTGCATAATGACATTATTAATGATTCTTACTGCATGGAGTATTGCAAAGATTTAATGAGGTCCTGGATGTAAAATGTTAGCACAATGTCTTGAATGTAAGGACACTCGATAAATTTAGTGGTGATTATTATTCCTAAGTTTTAGAATCAGAATTGTGCCAATTGTAGTCACAAAGCAAAATAAAAAGATAAGAATCTTATTACAAACACTGTCATATATGGGAAAATAAGTGCCAGACATTTGAATAAAATCACTTTATTTCTAAATTATAAAGTAGGGATATAACAATAAGAGAGAAAAAAAACTATCATTTTAAATTTAAAAATCTTTTAAATGAGGCAAACATCAAAACCTGAATTGGCAAGTCAAGTAAACATTAAAAATTAAAGAAGCAAAAATAAAGTAATACTTTATAAAGCACTCTTAAAGCAATAATAAAAGATAAAAGATATGTTGTTAAAAGTATCAGAGGCAGTTTGGCTTTCACATAACCTTGAATTACAAGTATGTGTTCTTGAAGGGCTGTAGCAATCTTGCCAATAAAACAAACCAAGTTTGTGGTTTTCTCTCTAATGGGGTCACACTCTCTTCCAACAATTTGATTTTTCTTTTTGGCATCTGTTGAGAATATGGGTGGGCGGAAGTGAAATATTAACAGTCAAGTGCTCCAGGTTTCTTTTGGGGATTGTCTGGTTCATCTATGGAAGAGAACAAAAATGCATTCTCCTGAAATAGTGATAAAGACAGAGCTATGGATGATTATAGTCCCCATGATTGGTACAGCTCCTTGGTGATGAAATCCTGGTCCAGGAGAATATAAAGCATTGCTTTGTTTCAACTTCCCAGCAAATACAATAGGAAGCTATTGCTACCATAGCCACTGAAGTCCAGATATAACAGAGAAATATCTGGAACTGGGTATGCTAATGATATTTCCATATCATTGCTGTCTTCAAGGACTTATTGGACATGGTAGCTGAGACTTGCAATTAAGTTATGCAAAGAATTTTCTATAATGTTATTTGCATATAAAAGAAATGCCCTATTTAATTTTTCTTTTAAAACAGCTCAATTTTTCTGTTCTACACATAAACTTCCTGGTATAATTGTCCTAAATATTATATTAAACTTATTTTATGTAATCATTTTATAATGAAATAAAAGAAAATTTGTGTTAATATGGAGTATTTTTCTATGCCATTTTTTATTAATAGGAAAGTCATAGCATGATTAGATGATCTGATTGCATATCATAACTTATTTTAAAATTTATTTTATAGAAAAACAAGCAAATGAAATGTTGTTATTGGTTATTGCCAATCAATCAAAGCCCTTCATCTCTGCAAAATTTTATCAAAGAAACAACAATAACAAAAACTAGCTTTTGGTGTACTAAGAAAGGGTATATTCTGGTGTTGATGCATGAATCTATTACAAAATACACACACACACATGCACCTGCATACATGCATGAGCTTTTTTTGTTCCTTTAGAAAGCATTGGAAAGATCTTTCCAGATGCAGAGGAACCTCAAAAAAATGATTTAAAGCACTGTAGACAGTCTAAGCCTGCTCAGGTTTCAGCACCCTGTCAAGGTCCTGCCACTTCTGCAGTAGGTAGTGTCTCTGCTCACTCTGTTTAGTTTCAACAACCCATGACAAGATGTTGCAACCACCTGCTTCTGCAGATATATGACTTGTTCCTTTGTACCTAACCTCTTTGGGTATGAATTGTTCCAAAGAAAGGAATCCTTAAGACATGGATTTTTCAGGAGGATCTTGGTGCAGCATAGTGACTATCACTTGAATTCCAGCACAATCCCATTCCTTCACTCTGGGCAAACAGAAGGCTCTGCAGAAAACACAAGCCAAAACATGATGCCTCCAAAGGAACTATTTCACTATATGATCCTGGACACAAAGAGTAATATTTGAAATTTCTTCAACAAATTATAATGTAAACTGTAAAATATTGTTTCTTTACCACATCAAATACACAATGTCTCCATGACTGGTAGCAACTCAATATATATATATATATATTTTTTTTTTTCTTTTCCTTTATTTCTCTCTCTCCCCTCACCCCTTTCCTTTCCCTTCACTTCATTTCTTGCCTATTTTTTCTCTTTCCCTCCTCTTCTCTATCCTTTCCTTCTCTCCCTCTCCTTCCATTCTCTTTCCTTTTATTTTCAGACATTGCCATAAAAATGTTAAAAATTAGTGATATCTGGTATAATAAGTAAGCTAATGAACATTTTGAGTTTTAAAAATGATGTGGGGTTCTGTCCCACTCTCTTGGAACATGTCTATATTCATCACAATTTCTCTGATTATTTCTTTGCTAATTGCTTTTAATTAATCAATTATTGATGTGCTTATGCTGTGTAACAAAAAACACCCATATTAAAATATTTTATAAAACACAGTGCTTATGTTTCTTGCACATTCGTCTGTGTGTTCATGTGCAATATGATCAGCTAAACCTAAGGTAGTAGATGTGCTTCAGAACAGCTGTGTTTCTCATTCTCGGAGAACCAGCTATATGGGCAGACTTTCCTCATTGTGAATGTTAACAATACAAGAGACATGGAAAACATTCTAGCACATTAAGATCACTTCTACCATAGCATTTTCCAATGACATTGGAATGTACATACATTTCATTCAAATTGTATCTGCAATATGGAGAATAGTGAAAAAATGTTATGGGGAGGAATCACCCTATTTCAGTTTGTCTCCGAGTTAAACCTACTACTACAACAGCTACAAAATGTTAAATTACTCAACAAAACAATTATTTTCCCTAGGTTTTACATACAACATAATACCTAGAAAAACTTTTCCATCCTGGAGGAAATAGCTTAATTAAACTTTAATACAACAAGCATGACTTTAAGGAGAGCAATGTTCCACTTTAAAGAAGAATGCTAATTTCTACATCAGAAGATGTGATTACTTTTCCTTGAGCTTCCAGCCAATAATGTCTAGTATAGCATTTTTACCTATGTTAATATAAAAATGCATGTAATGACTATAGACTATAGGAAATAAAACTGTCCAAGTTTTAATAATATAGATATATTGCTAAAAGAATGTTTTTTAACTGACAGTTTGGGGGATATTATGGTATTGTTTGGTGGTAATGTTATAATTGATCATTATTTTGAATAATGTGGCTAGCCAGCTGTGGAGTTCTAGATGATCCAATGATCTATTATGAAGACCTTAAAATAATCTTCTAGCAAAGATTGTTATTTGATGCATTCTTAATAGATTTACAGAAGATTTAAAAGTGAGAAAAATAAAATCTAAGTGTTTAAATTTTGTGGAGTCCATAAGACTACTTGAAAGTCCTAAGGATGGATCACCTTTGGAGGTGGTGCTCATAAGGCAGGAGTGGCTAGTAGGTCACTATCAGTGTCACTAATGATAGGAGAACTTCAATGGGACCCTTCATTTAGGAATTATCTCCACCCACTTGAGCCAGGTAGACTCACTAGTGATGTTTTCCATCAGCTGACTTTTATTTTAATGTTATTTACTGGAGAAACTCTGCATCCAACAAAATTGATGTCCTCCATTGATTTAAACAAAGAATGTAGTAAGCTTCTGAGGTAAGTTCTGTCCAATCAATACTTACATGCACATTTTCTGAGAAAACTTGATAAAGTGTCTAAAAAGGAAACAAACACAAATATTATATATACTCTTGGATAAATACATGATATATATCTATGAATATTAATAATTCTTTCTATATACCTACCTATATCTACAAATCTATCTCATATTGAAGAAAATCTACAAAACAGAAAGGACATGATAACAAATATCAGAAATAACTTACAATAAAAGTAACAGAGAAAACCAGGCAAGCACAACAGGAATGTAAGTTCCATACATTTAACATGCTCAGAAAGATGTATTAAAATATACAATACATGTAAGACAGTTCAAAAGATACCATGTATCAAATTTTTGATTGTTCAAATTTAAAAGCAAAATATGAATGGCAAGAATAGACAAGGCTAAAGATCATAATTTTGATATATCTAAAAATTAGAAAGCAAAAAGTAAAGTTAATTGAAACAAAATAAAGATCTAATATCTATACTTTTCCAGAGGAACTCCAGAAGAAATGACCCAAAAGAATAAAAGAAAAAATATTTTTTAAATTTCTGCAAAATTTCTAAAAAAAAAAGAGCTAAGAACACTCAGATTCAAAAACCCATCCACTAAGTAAGCTAAATTAATATTTGTAAATATAAAATGACAACAAAAAAAAAATCAAAGCATTGCAAAGGCTTAATTACCAATCAATAAGAACTAGCTTTAGCTCAGCTTTTTTCAATAGTAAAACAAACCCCTACCAGAACTACTGTACTATTGCTAACATGAAAATATAAGAATATATTAAACATTTTAGAAAGTCAACCTTACATCTGGAACTGTATAGTCACTGTTGTTTTAGAGCATAATAACAAAACAAATATGCTTTTAAGAAAATTAAAAGAACCTAGACATTTTTACCTCCTTAGATCCTCTCTGAATAAATAATTAGAAAATTCATTCACAAAAATGAGCAAGTAATCAAGAGAAAATGGTAAGCAATTCATTTTATAGCAGAAACAGAAGTTAACACACATTGGTAAATCTATACACATATTGGTTACACATTTATTTAGGAGAATATTAATGATAAAGGATGAAATCCTAAATATTGTCAACTTAGAATGGCAGGGAAGGGATATCAAGAGGAAATGAAAAATATGCATTGTTTTCTATGGCTTTTAATACTTAATCATTTTCCAGCTAAATATCACCTCTCTTAAAGGAAACTTCCTTATTTTCCTAAATAAAACAACATGATTTTTCACCCTGTACCACATCACCCTACTGCTTAAAATTGATTTTTGAAGGATGACTCCCTGGCTTTCAGTATCTACTAATTTAGTAGTTTGTTGTTTGTACTGCCCAGTGGTGTATTAGCTTCATGAGGTCAGAAATTTGTGCTGTAGACTGTTGTATTGGCACTGAGAATAATGTTAAATATATGATAGGTGCTAAGAAAACATTTTTTTAAATTAGGATCAAAAATTGATTAAGTCAATGATTTTACTTTCATGCAACAAATACTATGCATTATTTAAAATGATCTAACTCTACCTTTATTAATATGAACTGATTAAAAATATGAAAAAAACATAGTACTAATTTAAATGAAATAATTTTGCTTATCTACTTAATTTTATGAATGTTAATAAGACCTTAAAACAAAACCAGAGAAGAAAAATAAACTTTTGATCAATTGTGTGCATAAGCAGAATGAGAGGATATAAAAAAAAAAACATAAGTATATTAAAAGAAAGTAAAAATCTGTTAATGTTGAGTTTGTCTATAAATACAGATATTGTTTAACATTTAAAAGCATGTTATATAAAATGACATCTTCTCTTTTAATGGACAAAGAAAGAAAAAAAATAAAATTACCTCAATAAACCATAAAACAAATATTCAATAAATTATTCATAATATGTATAAAACTAAATATTCATTTTAATTAAAGTGTCTCATGGAAACTAAAGTGATGAAAAAGTTTATTACATGAAGCAAGCGTCTGCAAAACTATAATATCCAGGATCATACATAAGGCCTAAATATTAGAAATGGTTTATTAAAGAACCAGCTAGGTGCTGGCTCAATTCCAGATATTAACTTGTACTGGAGGGTTCAGCTAATGTAATGAAAAAAAAAAAAAAGAAAGAAAGAAAAAAGTGGAATTAGGAATATAGAGGAAATAATAAAATTATTTCTCCAGATGATATGACTGGATACTTACTTACCCAAACAAGTAAATCCACTAAAGAAAAAAGAAAAAAAAAAACCCAAAAAACAAAAACCATTATCCTCATAATGAATATCATTTGTTGAGTACCTTAAATTTAAATTTGACAAGTGATATTACAAATTCCTCATATGTATTATCTCCACTTTAAAAATTAGAAAAATTTAGACATGAAATTATAATTAATTTCTCTATGGTTCCATAACTAGCAAGTGGCAAAAGATACAGTATGGTTCTGAAGCTAATGATTTTTAATTAATAAGCTTTACCTCCTATTCTAGTTCACTGATAGCAATTAAAATATTATAATATTTTACAAATATTTCATTTAATATTTCAATAAAAGTATGTTTAAGTACTTAAAATAAACCTAAGAAAAAATTTAGACAATTCAGAAGCAAATATTGATAATTCCCCAAATACAGCATAGAAAATGTGAATCAATTGAGACTTCACAATTGAAAAGACAGGATGGCTAAAGAACATAAAGATGTTAGATTCTCCAAGCTATTTAATAAATGCTACACAGTCCCACTAAATTCACATTATGATCACAGTTTATATATTCCCTACCAAAATCACTTGAGATTAGAAATGCTTCAAATTTTTGAGTGTTTTTTAGACTTTGAGATATTTGCATCTTGTGTGATGAGATTTTTGGGGAATGGGACCCAAGTTTAAAAATGAGATTTATTAATGGTTCATACACATCATATGAACATAGGCTGGAGTAATTTTATACAATATTTTTAGTGCAACTGTGTTTTGACAGCAACCCATGACATATGGTCAGATGTGGAATTTTCTACTTGTACCACATGTTGGCATTCAAAAAGTTCCAGATTTTTGAGAATTTTGGATTTCAAATTTTCAGATATGGATGCTGATCTTATATTATAAAATAATAATTCTCAATCAGCAAAGTGAACATGACAGAATAATCCAGATGAATTCAAAAAAGAAAAAGAAGTATCAGAAATTATTTATATATTAAATTAAATTGTAAGTAGAAATAAAATAGTAAGGTGAAAGTTAAAAATAAATGATAAATTAGATCAATGGAACAGAGAGCAGAAAGAAAATAAACATACTTTTTAAAATATTGTTTAGAAATCTTACTCTTATTGGGAAGAAATAAATACTATTCACACAACAATGACTTTTAAAATACAAGAACTGAACTAAGCAAAAGTGATATTACTAAGTTACTAAATAACCATATACTTTTCTAGTTTTCAAAATTAATATAGGAAGTGATGTTTATAACATAAGCAGACTAGAAGAAAACATCTGCAGCACACATACAAAAGGATAGGTACCTACAATAAATAAATAATTATTACATATTAGGAGGAAAAAATAAAAGTGAAGATACAAATAGGCAATAAACATGTAAAAATTATTTATATCACTATTATTAGAAAATCTGCATTAAAGCTGCTAAACACTATTATTACTTGACACTGCTAAACATTAAGAGGTTTGATAATAAATATTTGTGAAGTTGTAGGAAGAGCCACAGTTTCCTGCCTTGCTGTAGCTAAGTAGTAAAAGTCCAATACAAGAACATTTTCAGCTATTAATATTTAACATGGGCAAACACAGTGATCTAGAAATTTCACTTTGAAAACTCCCCTGAAGTATATTTGCACACATGTATTAAAAGCATATAAAAGTGATACACTACTTGGACTCAGAAAACATAAAATTGAAATGCTCCTGATTAGAGAAACAATGGTCATTTAGCGTTTTGACATACTACCCAACAAAAAGAATAAGGTAGAACTACACATGTGGACATAATTTTTAAGGCATATTGTCAAATTGTGGAACAACACAGAATGTCAAATTTTAAGAACAGGCTCAGAATACACAAATCTATAAGAAAATGTCAGTGTCATCTTAGTAATGAAAAAAAATAAACAATCTGTGAAAGTATAAATCTACTTGATGTTTCTCAAGTAAATTCAATCTCAAAGTGTGGCAGACAAATCCAAACAGAAACAGTACAACACTAACCATAACTGTTTCACTCTTGACAAATCATAGGAAGAAATATGTGGCTAAGAAGAAAGAGCTTAAGGTTGACTTGAATGTTTGTTGGGAAAGTTTTTAATTCCTGAGAGAGCCAAACACAAGGTGCTGCAAATATTTGCTGTCAAGGACAATAAAGAATATGAGATTTTCATTATTGCTAAGAAAGAGGCAGAGGCTGAAACACTACAAATAAGGTGGTAGCATTCCACCATTAGAGGAACTTAATGTTTGTGGTGTTCCGAACTAATTACAGCAATGAGAAATTCAATAACTGACTGAACTGACCCTTCCACACCAACACATTGAGAAAAGGAGAGGCACAAATTCAATTTATTGCAGTTCCTAATATTCTTCACTATGTAATAATTATTATTCAATCAAAATTTACTGCCCTAAAGTATCTAGAAAGAAACCAACTCCTCAGAAATTTAGATAGTAGTTACAAAGCTAGAGATTATTAAGTTGTCATGCAAGGGATTTTACAAATAAGACAGATATTTAGAAGAAATAATAGAAAAGGAGTACAGCATGAAAGTATGGAAAGGAAATTTTGTTAGATGAAATAAATAATCAGATGGAAATGCTAGAAAAGTATATATATATATGTGTGTGTATATATATGCATATGTATACTTTATACATACATATGAATTACACACATATATATAACAAAAATGTGTATATATATATATATAGATATATATGTAAAACAAAAATATCATTTTATGGTTTTGCTGAGATTGGATGCCTTAGAAATAAACTTGTAGTTCTAAGAGTAATTATTCAGCAGAAATACAAATCAAAACCAATGATTTTTTAAAAAATCAGGACACAGCATCCTGCAATTACAATAAAATACCTATAATCTACCATATGTGTAATGAAATCTCAGTAGAAAAGATTAGAACAGAAAATGTATTTGAAGAGATAATTATATAAATACACTGCACACACACACACACACATACGCACAAAACCTTAGTCACTTTTAAAATGTTGAAACAAAAACTAAAGATAAAATATTAAAGACAAATAGAGGGGAGGGGAGAAGAGGGAAATATATATGGAATAAAAAAAAACACTACTGTTAGAGTAGTCTTTCAGTGAAAATCAAAGGAAAATAAAGTGACCTCTAATATACTTTAAAAAAACCGACACATAAGAATTTTATATTCAATAAAACTTTGCAAAAGTTAAACTGAATGAAAGATATTTCAGATGAACACAGCTAGAAAAGACATCTTCAACAGAAATGCCATTTAAACTAGTAGCAATGTATTTTGTATATTAATAGGTAGAATAATATATGAGAGCAGTGATTAGAAGTTTGGGAAATGCTATAAAGAAAAATTTCTACTCTATGTTCAATGGCTTGATAATACATGAAGGAAGAGTTTTAAAAAATTAGAAATAACTTAAATATAAATTTTAGTGCAAACCACAAAAATTCTAATAAACTGAATGAAGATAAATAAGTCCAAATTTTTATATTTATTTAAAAATAAATGTTAATTCTAAAAAGGGCAAAAATCGTGGGGAAAAGTAACCAAGAAACATAAGATAATAACCAAAGAACAAAAAATATGACCAATTCAAATTAAACTCTGCAAAAAGTCTAATTACCCCAATTGTAGTTCAGAGATTGTCAGACTGGATTTTAAAAAAGCAAGATAAACATGAGTAAAAAGTGAAGTCACAAAAAGAAAGATGTTTGAAAAGAATTTAAATAAAAATATAGTGTATTAAAATGTTGATATCAAATAAAGCAATATCTATAGGGAAATTTAAAACATTAAATACCTATAAAAGAAGAAAAGTCTCAAATTAATCAGTAAGAAATCACCTTTAAAAACTACCATAATTGGTAGGGCATGGTGGCACATGCCTGTAATCCCAGCAATCCAGGAGGCTGATACAGGAAGATTGCAAATTTGCCAGCCTTAGCAACTGAGGGATGCCTAAGGAACTTAGTAAGACCTTGTCTTAAAATGAAAAATCAATAGAGCCGGGGATGTTGCTTAGTGGAAAATGGCCCCTGGGTAAATTCCTAGTACCGGAAAAAAAAAAAAAAAAAAAAAAAGAAAGAAAGAAAGAAAAAAAGTATAATTAGAGGAAAATAAAACAAAATAACCAGAATGACAAAAATAATAAACAGATATAAGAGAGTATAAATTTGAAAACAGAAAAAGCTTTTCTCTTCTTTGAAAAGACTAATAAAGCCAACAAATTATAGAAAAGGTAATAATAAAGAACAATGTATAGAGTACTAATTTTAGGAATCAAAGTTATGACTGAGTATATAGGAATTATAATTATAATAATGGATGCTACAAACATCTCTATGTAAGTCCATTCCACAAGAAAAATACAATTCAAGCCTTAGATAAAAGAGACTAACCACCAACTCAACAACATAAGATAAATTACCTGAATATTTTTTGTGTCCATCAGAGGAATTGAAGTAATAGCTAAAATTTCCAAAACAGAAAAAATTATCCTCATGGTTTCTTTGCATGGTTACTCTGAAGGGTTCTGTAAAACATTTAAGAAAGCAGTGATACACATTCTATACAATTACTTCCAAAAAATAGAAAAGGCATATTTTAAAGATTATTTTAAAATAGATAACTATTGAATATATTCAAAATATACATGATGTTGTGAGATACATATAGATAAATGGTTATAGTAAAACAAATTTACATATGATTGCTCATAGTTACCCATTTTACCTGTGGAGATCATTGCCAAATCTACTCTATTAGCAAAAGTTCTGAGCATAACATGCTACTACAAAACTATCATACTTATGTTGTACCTTAGATATCTAGTTTTGTTCATCTTAAATATATACTACTGTATCCCTTGATCAGTATGTCTCATTTCTTATTTCCCCACCCTATCATTGTTAAACACTCATTTCCCTCTCTTTATATTTGACTTTATGGTTTAGATTTTACATATAAGTAAGATCGTATAATAATTTTATTTCTATGACTACTTATTTCAGTTAGTATGTCATTCAAATTCATTCATGTTGTAGAAAATGGAAGAATTTAGCTTTTGAAGGCTGAATAATAGTTTTCTGGTGTGTGTGAGTGTGTGTGTGTCACATATTCATTGTATCCACAGTTTGTTGCCATATTTTGACTATTGTCGATAATGCTACTATGAACATGGAAGTGCAAATATCTTAACAGGCTGGTGATTTTATTTCCTTTACATAATATACATAAAAGAGAGAAGGCTGGTTCATATAAAAGTTCTATTTTTAATTTCTTTAGAAACCTCCATACTGTTTTCTAGGAAGACTGAGCCAGTCTATTGAAGTCATTGGGAAAAACATTACAATGAAAAGAATTTATAAATAGAACTACTATATGAATCAACATGCAAAGTTTTCAGTAAGTAATTAGCAAATCGAATCCAGTAATTTGCAAATGAATGATGTCTCATAAGCAAATATGGTTCATTCCAGTAATGCCAGATTATTGTAATATTCAAAACCAAATCTATATAATCTTCCATGTTAGTAAAGGAGAAAATATGTAGGCGATTTTATTGAGGCAAAAATAATTTGACAAAATTTTATATTCATTCATTATGAAGATACACAAAAAACAGAAGGGTAACATCACACTGAATTGAATGCTACACACTTTGGGTGGGGAACAAAATAAAGACATTTAATCTGAACACCTCTCTTCAATATCTTACTGTGAGTATTAGCCAGGGCATTAAAGCAAGTAACTTATAGTGTATAAATTTTTTTTTTTTTTTTTTTTGGTACTGGGGATTGGAACCAGAGGCACTTAACCACTGAGCCATATCCCCAGCCCTATTTTGTATTTTGTCTAAAGGCAGGGTCTCACTGTGTTGATTAGTGCCTTGCCTTGCTCAGGATGGCTTTGAATTCGAGATCCTCCTGTCTCAGCCTCCTGAGTTGCTGGGATTACAGGCATGCACCACCGTGCTCAGATAAAATGTATAACTTTTAAAAAATATTTTGAAAAGGAAGAAACATAACTTTTCCTATTCATAGATGGTATAACTGTCAACATGGAACATCTCAAGGATTCTCCAAAAACCTCCCAGAACTAATAAATGCATTTGCCAATGTTGAAGGATGAAAGTTCAAGATACAAGTAATATTTCTATATTATATCAATAAATATCTGGAATAAATATATTTATATCTATTACCTATACTATTGATAAATGTCTGGGATGAAAATTTTGAAAATAAAATTTGTAATATTTTAATGAAATACCTTGCAAAGTTCCAACAAAACATTTGAAGAATATGTATGCAACAAAACTGCAAACATTGAAGAACTTAAAATTCAAAGAATGTTCAAATAACCAGAGACACATACAGGGTCCAAAAATTGGAAATTCAGCATAATAAAGATACGAGTTTTCTATAACTGATTTCAGTTTTAATGCAATTCTAATCAAATCCTCAGGAGGAATTTCTTTAGATATTGACAAAATGATTTTAAAAACTATATGTATGGAAAAGACTAATGAATTAAACTATTAAGAATTTTTAAATGAAGTTAGAGGGCTCACGTCACCTGGTTTAAACTTACTAAGTAGTTAGACTAATGAAGATACTAGTTTTGGCACAAGACATAACTCTAGATTAGAAAAGAGAGTTTATGAATAATGAACAGAAATATAGTCAATTGTGACAAAGGAGCAATGGCAGTTCAAAAGAGAGAGGATGGTCATTTAAAGAATGACAGGGACAATTACATATTATCGTGTGAAAAAAGTGGATCTTTGTGGAAAGCTTACTACATGAAAATTAATAGTTCCTGTATATAAATTAAATTATACCTCCAATAAATCTTATTAAAAGAGTATATGGTGCCCTTCATTTTTTTTGTTGTTGTTGTTGTTTTGTTTTTTTGTTGTTGTTTTGTTTTGGTTTTTTGGTACCAGGGATTGAACTCAGGGGCACTCAACCATTGAGCCACATCCCCAGCCCATTTTTGTATTTTATTTGAAGACAGGGTCTCACTGAGTTGCTTAGCACCTCGGTTTTGCTAAGGCTGGCTTTGAACTCACAATCCTCCTGCCTCAGCCTCTACAGCTGCTGGGATTACAGGCATGCACCACCACACCTGGCTGCCCTTCATTTTTATAATGCACATAAATGTGTATGAACACGTAGAGTGGTTAAAAAATAGACTCTGCATTCTGAGCAATCTGGGCAAATTGTAATTGGAGACTGTGGACAAAGGGAACATAAGACATTTTTTAAATATATAACATCAATTCAATGCCTAATGTCTGCCATCATTGTTCTATCATCGTAGAAACACATTAACTCGTTTAATTCTGAAAGAAATCATAAAATGTAGATACTATAAAAATGTCTTTATTTAAAGGATATTTAGGCAAGGAAATTAAAATAACTTTGACAAGGTGCTAATTTATATTGTACATGGCAGACCTGTGACTTAAACCTGAGCTGTCTAACCTTGCCCTTAACACTCTTTCTCAGCTTTAATAAAGTTGTACCTGTAAATAACCTACTGAATAAAAGAAACCAACTAGTAACTAGAAGGGAAAATGTCAAGTCATAGGGTCTACTTGTTTCTTTATTGACTAGCAAAATAGTTTACCAAAGAGAAGTTATCATTAAAACATGTGGGTGATAATCATATACAGGCTCTCTCAATTTCTACTGTTGAGCCATTTTGAGGCCAAAGAAATATGCTGAATCAGAATATCTTCATATTAGCTTTCATTTCAAGGGCCTTAATTTGTTTTTGTAGTTTTTTTTTATTACAACATTAGTGATTGTTATCTCTTCAATAACAGAGCAAAGTTTTATTTGGAAGAGTATACAATCAAGTATCAATAAGTTGCATATCTCTGCATAACATCTACTCAGTTTAAGTATATTAACCAGTGAGAAACGTGTTAAACTAAATGGATATTTGTTGGGACTTTCTGGACGCTGTCTGCCAAGGGGACGAGCTCTGGTTGCTTACCAAGCCCTTTAGAGGACCAGGGCTAAGCAAGGGGGTGTGGCTATGATGTATCGTGAGAGTCCGAACCGCCCTGGAGGTCGAGGATTGGTTACTTCTGGGCCTATTTAAGTGCAGTTCATTGCTTAATAAATTTGAGTTTTGGCTCTTGCTTTCTACAAAACTCCCTGGGTGTGGCGTGGTGTCCCTCGAGCAGGCGGGGGAGGCGCCCGGCGATTTTTGCCCGCTAAGCCTATCTTCGCCAGGTAAGCTACGTTCTTTCTGCGGGCAGAAAGAACCCCCTTTTAGGGCCCAAAAAGGGGGATAGCTTTAGACCTTGGCCCCATTAATAACACAGCAGTCCCGGCAGATATTATATAAGGAAAAGCTGGGTAAGCCACTCTGGAGAACCAGAATCTAGACTACAACATATAATAAAAATATTTGCAGTCTAGATATTCATCGATGATATTGGGTGAACAAAAAGCAATGTCTAAATCATTGTTGATGTCTGTTAGAGCCCTCGAGCCAAGGACCACTAGGGACATAACTGTAATTAGGGATTGTTTATTAAATCATGCAATAATGCAGAGCTCACACTATGGGAATAAGGTTTTAGAAAAGACTTAGAAAGCATGGTTTGTATGTATGTAATTTTGGAGTGGAGTTAAGGAATTGAAGCTTTGCTATGAGTTGAAGCTTTGCTATGAATTTGATCTAGTTAGGAAGAAGCAGTGAATACATAATTAGGTATATTAATGATGCTTATGTAGAAAGAAGGAGGAACTGAACTCAGCAAAAAGGAAAGCTCAGGAAGCATCAATCACCTGTGACTCAGCAGTCATAAGGACAGGGAGCTGTTTGGCATATTTGTGGTTTAGACAATGATCTTCATTTCTGTTTGTGATCAACTATAACTACAGTCACAGTGGCCTTGTCTGATGTTGTGTTCTGTGAAATGGTTTATGCTCAACAAGAGCACACCACAGTATAGGTGAGAATGCCAAGACAGTCTGCCAAATGTAGCCCTGGGAGCTGACAGTTCCAGACAGCTGCAGTCCTCACTGGATCTTTTTTCCTTTTACTAAAACAATAAACAATAGAATGGGTTGGTAAGAATAGTGAAAAACTATTAAAAGTGAATTCAAAATTTTACTCCAAAACTTACTGAGAGTATAATAAAAAACATTTTCTCTGATGAGCAATAGGTATAATAATAAATTCCAATTCTTACTTGGTAAAGGAGTATAAAAGTCAGTAACAAGAGGAAACAAAATTAATGGTTTAATGTGAATTTTTCTAAGTTTTTCTTTACCCCTCAGCTCATTCCTTCTCATTCATTTATATATATATATATATATATATATATATATATATATATATATATCATACATATATATGATACATGTGCACATAAATGATTCCTTACCCTGTGGTCATTTTATTGTCATTTTTATATGGAGAATTTCTCCAAATCTATTTTCTTTTCAGTTGCTTGAAACTCAATATTGGTAGCAAGTCTCTATCTTTGGTATTTCTAAGGAGATTTGCACCTTCTCATTGCATTTAAAAAATATCTGCACAAATTATTTTTTTCTAGATAAAATGCCCTTGGTTATCTATCCTGTGAATATATTCTGAGTTGCATCAAACAAAAATTGTTCCAATTTTTTTTTTTTTTGTGTGTGTGTGTGTGTGTTTTAAAACTCATTCCATCCAATGACAATATAAGCCACAGAATTCAGCTCCAAGTTAGCTTGAAGAGCTATTTTTTATTTGGTTCCCAATGTGAAGGTCCCCACATGAGCACCTTTATTTTCTTAACCATATACCTAGAGTTCAGTAGTTCCAAAATATTACCTTTACTAAGTAAACTGGAAATATTCCTATCAAAGATATCTCTTTCAGTGACATTTTTGTCTCTGTATTATTTTTGGTATTTATTTTGCAAAGGTTGAGACAAAACCATTGTTTTTTATAACAACCCAATTTGAATTCCTACTCCACTATTTTTGCCAAATAAGAAATTTATATTAAGCTTCGCAAGAGTAAATACTAAAGTGTATACTTACCTTATACTTGTAAGATAAGTGCACATGTGTTGAGGACTTAAGAACACATCGGCTGAAAGAATGGAAAAACTTCGCTCCCTGATACAGACTTGGCCTAATCAGGAGGCATTCCCCTGACATGTTGTGAGAACTGAAACCAACCTAAGGATAGGCCAGGGGCTCTGCCAATGTGATTTGCCCATGCTCCTTATGTGTTCCTATAATCTTTCTGCTGATTGGCCTATGTCTTCTATAAAAGCTGTCCAACTTCCTCAATAAATTTGAGTTCCAGCTTTGACCAGCCTTCCTGGTAGGTCTGAGTGTCTTCTGTCGTGAAGGCTGGGTGGCCACCAGCCGGCCCCTACCGTTCTCGATCATGCCCGCGCTGGGGCATGTTTTTCCCCTAGCCTTCTCTGCTGGCCAGAAGAAGCTAAACCCAGGTCGGGAAGAACTAAAAACCCCAGCAACTCAAATAGGACCCCAACACACATGCACATAAAAAGTAAATGTGTGATATGTATACAAACATATGTGTATAAGTATGATTCACTTTGTGTATGTTGGTATCATGGTCTTGTTGCTTATACAACATTATGGAGTATCCATCATTATAGATTTTCATTACAGTTTGTATGTGTAAGGAATCAAATCATATCTATAACCTGAATTATCACTAGAGGAAGAAGCTGTCATTTTTTCAATTGAAAATGTCGACTGATTGGCACATGTCAAAATGCAAACAAATTCAACTGAGAATAAGCTGTCACTAGGATAGCAAGCAATTGTGTTTTTGTGTATGTGTGCGTGTATGTGCATGTGTGTGTGTGTGTTTGTGTGTGTGGGTGTGTGTGTGTGAGAGAGAGAGAGAGAGAGATGGAATCTGACTGATGATTTTTTAGTGCATGTTCTGCTCTCAAGGAAAAATGAAATTTAAAATGTAAATCCTTACACAACTTATATTTATCAATGTGTTTTTCTTGATTTTGAAAGGTAATTGAGAGGATTTGCATCCTTCTCTTCATTTCTATAATGAATATTTGGTCAAGACATAAATGTTTTAGTCTGCCATCTCTACTACTATAAGGTCACCTGCAGTATATCTGGAATATTATTTCTGATATTTTGGGGACTTTTTCCCCTACTACTCTACTAAATCTTTAATATTCTGACCCCTGATGCTTTTTATCTTTGTGACTTTTGTTACAGTTAGATTCTCATTACATTAAATTATAAAATTTTAACTATTAAAAAAGATATTAACACTATATACACCATACACATTGTGCAGAAGGTGAATACAGTTTTCGAAGTCAGTGTCTCCCCTGAAATGCCTCTTGTAACAGAAAGAAATGAGGGTGCTGGTCCAAATCAGTGTTGGACTACAATTTCTTGTTTTCTTTCTCAAGTTAGGTTGCAGCTAGTCAAGTATTACACCAAAGACTATACAGGCATACTATATATTAAAGTTTAGTCTCTTAGGAAATTATGCTTTACAAAAACGTTTTTTGAAGTGTAATGAAAAGAAAAAATATATACTTTACTAAAGCACACTTTAAAGAAACACATAACTACTGAAATCATCTGAGTTTTTATAAGAATTTCAAGGTATCTATGTAGTTATTGCATTCTGCTGTAGCATGACAATTTAAAATATCAAACAAGACAATGATCTGCTATGTCCTATTGTTGATATACTATGTCCTATTGTTACTATGTCCTATTGTTAATCTACCAAGAAAATTAATCAAAATCAAAACAAAAGAAAGATAACATTTGATGATGGTAGGACTAGAAACACAGGCAAAAAGTTTCATAGCATTCATGTCAATCAATCTGTATAAAACTAAATTCATTAAGATAAAGATCAGGCTAATTATAAGCAGATACTTTGATATTAATATATTAGTATTATGTGTAAAATAGGTTTTTTAGGATAGTTATCCTAAGTAAACATCTGGGCATATAATTATACAACATTTCTGCCAAATTACTTTATTGCAGGTAAATAAGATTAGCAATTCCTCACAAATAAATTTCTTAATTTCTAGTATTTTAACAATGTTTTTATGAATCAATTTTAATTTTTTAATTACAATATTTCATTTTAATGTATTTTTCAACTAATTTTGATCATAAATAAATATTCAATCAGCATAGTTTTGCAACAAATAATTTAGATGTTGTATCAGATCATTGTGCCCTGGTTTTCCAAATGGGTGCTTGTGGTCTCTGGATGGGAAATAAATTGTCCATCTGTTGCCCTGATCCATCTGTTATTTTGACTTCAGGCATTGTGATTGTTGAAAACTTTCATAAAGGTACATGATAATTTATTACTTTAGCTTGATATTTAACATTCTCAAACATTTTATTCCCAAGCTTAGTTCTTATATATTTTAATCTAAAATGCTTTTATAATGATAATTAAATATTCAAGTCAGTTTAGAATCAAGTAACTGTTATCTCCAGAAGCATAATCACATTTACAATACTTCTACATCGTTTCTTTGCAAGACATGCTCAGAATCATTTGTCCCCTAGATACACACTCATACTTTCCTGAATAACTTATAACATCCATCATTTATTTTCACAAACGTTGGACTTCTTGATTTATTCTGTAGTCATGGACTTATGCTTCTATGTAGAATCACTAACCCATGTATTAAGTCATTAAAAGATGAATTTGTCATTTCTAAGGATTGAAAAAAATGACATTTGAATTAAAAAAAAAAGAAGAAGAAGAAGAAGAAGAAGAAAAAGGTAGCAGGTCAAATATAGGTCAAGGAAAAGGCCCCAAAGAAAATATTCTTCAGCTTTCCTTTAGTTAATAAATTAAAATATTTCTCATTCAATCTAAGCCATTTACATGTTAATTTTACACGTGAAAATGACAGTAGTTTGGCAACTAGTTTTGCAATTATTGCCTTCCTTATGTAAATGCATTACTGATTAGTTTATGAAATGATTTACAGTATTTACAAAGTTCATAAAAACACCACCATCTATCTGGGCATCACATTGCATTATGTTCTTTCTCCATTATAATCTTCCTTTAAACTTCCTGCCTCATTTTCTCTAACAAAGATTTTTTTTGGTCCCTAGCTATTAAGTTAGCCAGTCTCATCACCTCTAAATATAATATGTTTTCACTCAGCAGCATCTGTGGTTTTAGAGCGTGTTTAAGAAGACTTACCATATAGTGTCTTACAGTATTGAGGCAGAAATTGGGTGTATTAGCTAACGCTAAGAGCATAGACACTTTATTTCATCTGAAATAATCCTCATTACAAATATCATCCAAGAGCACAGGCAAATTTATCTTGGATCCAATAAAGCTTGAACTTTAAGGTTTCATGTTAGACTAATTCTTTCTGAAGAATTTTGTATTTAATACACACATACACACAAATTCGTATCAGTAATTTATTTTTCTTTATTTTTAATGACCTCCCAAATTGGATAGGTTTTACATAGCACAGAACCTATATTTGCTCCTGCTAAGAAACATTTGATGATTAGATTTCCATATTGCTGCAAAATAGAGACATCTCCTACTCCTACTTTCTGAGGTATTTCAATCTCAAATCTTCATTTACTTCCTGAACATAACCTTGAAACTTTAGGCCTTAGACTTGGAGATGTTCTTTAAGTCTAAGTAAAGTAAAGAAATTTTTACTTCATGTTTGCCTGTTGAAAACTTTAATCTGAATTCTAACTTGATTTTCAAAATTCTATGGGCATGAGAATAATGTATTAAATAAGTATTAATATATCAAGTAATAAAACAATCTAGCATTGCAACATCATAAATAGGTAAGAATGAAGCGTTTAATATTAGGTAAGGCAAATTAGGACAAAAATACTAAAAAAAAGTTTTATAAATTTTAAAGTTAAACCTGAAGAAATAGAAAAATGAAAACTGAAAGATCAAGTATATATGAAATCTTGTAAATTATTTTAGATTTTCCTACTAGTATTTGAAAGGTGAAGATGACTTTCAGGTCTGCATTTCAATTAGAAAACCAACACCTCTGTTTGTAGCATTAATGGAGGTCAGGGTCTATTATAATAATTCATCT
Source organism: Tamias sibiricus (assembly GCA_025594165.1). NCBI lineage: Eukaryota > Metazoa > Chordata > Mammalia > Rodentia > Sciuridae > Tamias > Tamias sibiricus. The sequence goes on along the minus strand of CM046666.1, from coordinate 81,176,665 downwards.
GAGAAAACAAAGCTGTCATTAATTTTCTCAGAAAAAAGGTGTAAAAATGAAATGGATAAAGATAAAGGACTTAAATGGCATCATAAAGAGTAGACCTCTGCTCATTATAAAAGAATTGCAGTAAAATCAGGTCTGATTGTAGGTTGTCATTCTGAACCACTAAGTCTCATTAAGATTCCCTGAAGGCAAAGAGCCTGCTACTTCCAGTTTCTTCTCTCTAGGTAGCCTGGAAGACAAGTGACAGAAAATCAGATCAGCCAATCAAAATGTCAGAGACTCTTGATTTTTCTGCTTTCATGCTGGGCACATAGTAGGCACTCACTAGGTTTTTGATTGATGGATTGACCCAGCCATATTAAGTTAAATACTCAAAGAAAAAAGTTAGAATTAAGAATAAATTCATAATCTAAAGCACAAAAACTTCCATTATGAAGATCTTCTACAGATGTGAACTTTTTGTCCCAATCTAGTGCTTGTCTACATGTGAACTTGCATATTTCAAGGGCAGTACATTTTATTTTTAATTCTAGTCCTTCTAGTCTCTGCAAATGTTGATTCACCCTAAAGGAATTTGTTCAATTCTTTAAATATATTCCAACACCAGTATATATTTTCATGATACTTTAAAGCATTTGCAAGATTTATTTCTGAAATTAGGTTTCCATTTTCACAAATTCAAAAACATTTGTACTGTGTGTATGTATGTATGTGTGTGTGTACATGTGTGTGCACATGTGTGCACGTGTGTGTGTTTATGACAAAGAGCCAGAGCAAGAGAGCAAGAGAATGATAGTATGTAATTTTTCAATGACTGCTTTTAAATTTTTATAGTATATTTATTTGTATTTATTTATATGCCTATGATGAATTCAATAACAGTCAAAATAAGTAGCAGGCACTTCTCTAAAATCTAGCAAAATGCTATTACTATTTCCGTATGAAGACAAATAAAATGAGATATAAAGTGTTTGAAGAGTAAAAATTTAAAATTTTATAAATCTTTTTTGCTATTGTTGTTTTGTCAGTGCTTATTTAAGACTAGGTAAAATATCAATAAGTGAAAACTGAAAATAAATTTAAAACTCTTTAATTTCTGTAGTTTCCTCTATCAAAATCACTTGTTTTGTTTCCTGATCTCATTAAAACACAAACAGGGAACTCCTGTTTCTTGCAGTGTAGTGGACTAGATGTTCCCAAAGACCTTCTAGAGTGAACAGTTATGCACCAAATCAATACCTAAGAAAAATCTTTTAAATTTCTGCACTTATGAAAACAGAAGAAAAATCATAAGGCCTGGCAAGTGACCAAATAATGAATCAATTGGCTTCCTTCCTATGATTGCAACACATAGCTGACATCTCAACTGGAGCAGGAACAATTTATTTTACAGAAAGTTAAACTGAGTACATACCTTTTTTTACATACGACATAACTAATACATCCCATTTTGGGATACAACTACTAAGACCCTTCTCTCCACACAAAACTTCCCAATTCCAAAGATTAATTTAGTTACTCTTCACTCTTTGCATTTTGTAACACTTTTCAAAAATGTCTATATATTAAAATGTAGTAATTGGTTACAAGGCTGAAAATCATACCACTATAATAAGACTCTTGAGATAGTGACTTTATTTTGTGTTATTTAATTTCATGAGTTTGGAAAACCAATATATTACATTTTCACATTTTATGAAGCATTTTTGGGTAAATGAAATTTGTAAATATGGTACTGTGAGCCCCCGTATACACAAGAGTGAAGGTCAATAATCCCCAATATCTATGAAACATACCTAAAACTTTAGTATCCATTTTTGAACACTAGCAGAATACCATTTCGCTCCTAATAAATAAATTTAGAAACTTCAGAGATTCTGTGTATCAGAAAATAAATCTAATTTGTTCTCAATGCTTTGATATATATATATGTATGTATACATATATACATATATAATTTTTTAGCACTTTTACATATATACATATACATACATATATGTATATATATATATATATATACATGTATATATATATATATATTCAATACTTGTTTGGTTTGAGTCAGTATCCAATAAATTTCCACATAAATATATTACATTTGGTTGATAAATACTTTAAGTTTTTTTTTATATCTATAATTCCTACAATCTTACTTTCTTTGCTATGATTAAGTAGCGCTAAATTATCCTATGGGATTTTCTACAGTTTGGATTTGTTTTATTGCATATTGGTTATGATACATAACATATTACTTTCTCTGTTTTATGTTTCATAAAAATTTTAATTACCATTATGAAATCAAATAATAGGTAAGTTACAAGCGTCTACCTGTAATTTCAAGATTAAATAACAACCTGAATCTATCGTTTTCAATATGTGGAGAGAGAGAATACCATGAAAGGAAAAGGAATAAAAACATAATTTCTGTGATAGGATCTTGTATTGTCATTTGACCACTAGAAGCGTGTAAAAGTGTTATAAAATATTAAACAAAATTGCATCAAAATGTGAAGGAAGGAAATCTCTAAAATTCAGAAACAAAATTAAATAAGTAACCTTACTTGGAGAGCAGCTCTTGCAAGTGATTTCAAAACACAGTAACATGTATTACATAGTGAGATATAATCTAAGATGGAGGACACTAATTAACTTGTAATAATTATATTTGTATAATTGAACATATATATTATATGTATACATGAAAGTGTAATGTGCTTAAGCCAGTTCATATGACCTTTTATGAATTTATTAAATTTTCTGCAGAATATAAGCTTAGGAATAAATACAGCCAATATTTTTTTGAAAAAAATATTTTGGTACTGGCAATTGAACACAGATCCTCACACATGCTAGGCAAGCACTGTACCACTGAATTATATCCCCAGCTCAAATATTGGCACTACAGAAAATTAAATACTATAACCTTTCATTTAAATAAATTATATATAATATATATGATATAACTAAATAAATTTTACATACATTATTCTTAGTAAAAATGGCTTTCTATATGTATAAATTATAGATGTATTTTAATAAAAGAATTTCAAATTATTATATTATGTATAATATATACATTTCTCTTGAAATTTAATTACTAAGAAAAAATAAAATGTTTTATTTATAGAATAATACAATGCTGATTAGTCTTAGAAATGTATCGCACTAAGAGAGTACCAAAACCAAAATAGTCTTTGATTTTTATCAAATAAGTAAAATGAAATTATGTTGCTAAGATTCTCAGAAAAGAAAGGAAATTGAAGGGCCAAGAAAGACTTTTTAAATAAGACATCTATATAGTCTCATTGTTTATTAAGAGGGAAAAAAATTATATCTTCATGATCTGCTGAAAGATTATATAATGCAAAGAGATAGTTATGGAACATCTCTTTTCTACATCCTACTTATGTATGTTCTTTCTATCTTCCTGGGCAGGAAGTCTAAAGTCTCATTATAAGGCAACTACATAGCAAGGTAATAAATATTCAGAAACTCATAATTTCTTATGAGTTTACTACATTTTCGTACACTTTATAATCATGAGGCAATTTATACCTCTTGTGCCTATATAATGAAAAGATTATATGGATTCATGTGCAATCACATAGCTTTTCTTTTTATAAAAAAATTTTTTAGTCATACATGGACACGATATATTCACTTATTTATTTATTTTATGTGATACTGAGGATCCAACTCAGTGCCTCACACGTGCATGCGAGGAAAACGCTGTACCACTAAGCTGCAACCCCAGTCCCCATCATGGAGCTCTTCTGAAGTAAGAAAAGTATTCCCTCCATGGTCTGAAGTCTGGAATGAAGAGTGCTTACTCCATGGATTCCAGCAAATTCTACACTCAAAGCCTTTTATTTTCCCAAGGAATACATTGCTACCCACTGACCAATTTAGGGCATGTGCAGACATTCACAAGGATAAATAAAATAACTAAATAAGCTGGTGTGTTATTCAGTTTTTCATGGCTGTGATTTAAAAAAAAAAAAAGCAAACAAACAAAAAAGGACTTACTTAGAGGAGGGAAAGTTTTAATTAGAAGTTCTTGGTTTCAGGATCAGTCCATGGCCACCAGACTTCATTGCTCTGAGACTAAATTGAGACAGAATATCATTAGAAAGGGCATGGTACATAGCAGCTATTCTACTCTTGGAGGTCAGGAAGCAGAGGGAGCACAAAGAGCTAGAAACAAAATGTGTAATCCCCAAGAAACACCAACAGTTACCACTTCTTCTAGCCAAGCCCCAGCTGCCTACAGTCACCAACCAGTAACATTTAAATTATTAATCCACTGAATTAATTCATTGAAGAGGTGACAGTTCTCATAATCTAAAAATTTCAACTCCTGCATTGACACAGGATCTTTTGGGGGACACTTCATATCCAAATCGTAATAGTGAGTGTAATTTGTAACCAATATTTGCCAATCTAACCAAAGATTTGTAAATACAAAATCAAAATATTATAATCCTAAAGTGTAATTGGAAAAATTAATATGCATCTATGACATATTCTTGCTCTTTCTTTAAAAAATGTATATTTACCTGTCAGTTTTCCTTAACTTGCTAGAAACAGCAAATAATTAAATAGTGGTGAGAAACTCTAGTGCCCAGAATGTGCTCTCTATAACTATCTATAATTAATAAGAATCTAGCCTCATGAGAAAAATAACTGATTCTGGGACTGGAATAAAAATCTGAGGAAGTGCCAGGCATGGTGGTGCATGCCTGTAATCCCAGCACTTAGGAGGCTGAGGCAGGAGGATTGCTAGTTCAAAGCCAGCCTTGGCAATGGCGAGGCACTTAGTTTGTCTCTATTAAAATACAAAATAAGGGCTCGGGATGTGGCCCAGTGGTTGAGTGAGTACCCTTGAGTTCAATCCCCGGTACCAAAAAAAAAAAAAAAAAAGAAAAAAAAAATCTGTGGAAGAATAGGCTGCAATATATTATTATTATAAGATAACCTGGAGTGATGAAAACTAACAGGCTCATATTAAATTAAAGAACAATCATTTTCATAGACTCCTTTGGTCAAAGATGAGACAACATGAACATAAAAATAACTGCAATGGGTTAAAATGTTATCAAATATGATAACATCCTCACATTCATATGTATAATAAAAGCTAGTTTTACATGTCTTTGGAACCAGTTATAATTATCAATGTATTTATTGTATTTGCACAGAGATACATTTTCTCTGTGTCCTTTACTCCTTTATATATACATGTGTGGTTGAACATATGCTTTCTGTCTGTCCCATTCTGTCTTTAATAAGGGAACAAACATTGTTTTACTTCTAAATTGTTGAATTCTATGATTTTATTTTTGCATTTTATTTATTTCTTGCACTTGAACACATTAATAAATTTTACCTTAATATCCTATGTAAATATTAGGATGCACAAACATATTTATAGTTTGGTAAATTTTTTTTGCATAATAGTTGACAGTTCAAACTAGGAAAAACTCTATTTAGAAATTGGATCAATTTCCTACATGTGGTAGAAAATAGTTGGCTGGTAAAATTAACTTGCTGCCTACATGAGGCAGTTCTTTTCTGGACTGTAAAAAGATGGGAGGGATAAACTTCATGGATGAAAAGAACTAATGACAACATTATCAGTCAATACGAAGATAACCCCAAGCATCACTGGCATGGTAAATTATTAAATAAAAAAATATAGCACCTGCCATAGAAAAGCTAATGGAGCAGATCTTTAAAAAGTAGAAGCAGCCTTAGGTGGTGGTATTTATTCAGTCTGTACCCAGAGTGTTCAGTTTTTCTTTGAGAATACATTGATTAACTAGAAATGCCTTGATTGAAGGAAAGGAGCCTTTAACGTTGATAATGAATAGGCCTCAAGTTGCTGCTCTAATGTTCTAAGTCCTCGGTTTATCTTTGTTTCTAGTGGTGTGACTCTAAATCAAGATTAAAAAGCAACTCAACATGAAGTAAAATAAAAAGGAGGTCATTTAATCACCCTGTTAGCTTCAAATGATTATTGATTCTTGGAGGTGATGTCTAATTCTGCCAGAAAATCCATTTCAGTAATGATTACTACCTCAGTTTTATCTATGATCCTGGAGGTTATTAAAAGTGGAGGTCTCAAGAGAAGTTTACAAGTTTAAGCCAATAATATCATATTTCAATTTTTTTTTTTATGAGAACAGAGTTTCAAGCTCTGCCCTATAACCTATAATAGAATCAGGGTTTTTATTTAGGAATATTTGCTTCACAAGTCTAATTATTATATGCAGTCCTTTGGGAAACAGTAACATATTGAAATGCCTGATGGATAAATATCAAATATAGTAGATCATATTGAACCTATTGTTTCTTATTATCACAGACACACAGCAGTCAAGTATCATACCTAGAAATATGACATTACTATACTGCCTTTTGTTTACTCAAATTATTTCATAGTCACACCTTAAATGCTCTTATAATCCTAGTTTTATGAAAATAGTGAAGAGGAATTTCCAAATATACTTGAAATAGATAAATACAGACAACATAAATGTCTCTAAAGCACATAACTAGAGTGATGACAACCCCTCTTATAGGACTTGTTAAGGGTGATGTGCAACCAAATCAGAGATTTGCTTCTTTGGGCATGTCTCTACATTTGTAGTTGTTTAGAGAAGTCATGCAGAAAAAAAGAGGGGACATCCACAGAGCATAATCTTAAAAAGTGATGTTTCACAGCTTAAATATTTTTGTTTAAACTTTTATTGAACTGCAAGCCAGGGTAGACCTAACAAGTAACCTAAATCTCATGCAGTCAGAATAGAGAAAACAAGGTATTTTTGAAACTAGAATTATAATGCATCTGGTAGTTATTGAACCTTGGACATAGGTTAATAGAGGAATCCAAGTTGATTATCATTAATAAAATAAGTAATTGGCTGATTTTTTTTTAAATAAAATAAGTACATAAGAAGGGACAATTGGTAAAAATTTACAAGCTCATCTTTGATGAAAATAAATATGAATTCTAAGTTTAATTTGTAAAGTCATTGACAATATAATTTTCATAAAATAGGTTAGGACAAAATTAGAAATTTTGGTTAAATTTATATACCATCATGACCCAAAAAAGACTGTTGAAGGAAAAAAATAATACAATAGGAAAGGGTGATTATAGAAGTTGTTTTTACTCCCTTGTGTCTTTAAATTATGAGATACCAAATTTTGTTTCAACAAGAGCTTAATATTATTAAATATACTCAATGTGTGACTACTCAGTTATAAAAACAGTACTTAAAGTTATTATAAAATAAAATAAAATGGATAAATTCTAAAATAACACTACCAAATTCAAGTTTTATTATACTAATTAGGAGACTAGAAAGTATTTATATGAAATGATCTGTTCAAAAATAGATGCTGTCAATGTTTCTGATAAGAGTTGATTCACTTAATCTACATATTACTCCTTCATGGTAGTTTCATTAGAATCAGGAGAGATCATTAAAAAAACAAATAAGTAAAATGTTAAGCAAATATTGTAAGCACAATGGAAAAAATTAGGAAAGAAGGGTACATAGATACCTCAATACAACAAGTTTACATAGAATGATTAGGGACAGTGTCACTGAGATAAGAACATTTTTCTTCATGTTTAAAAACATAAAAATGAAATTGCTTTCCAGGAGGCCAGATTTATGCAGATTATAAATTAATGAAATCTTGCTGTGTGATCATCATATTCATATTTAAACTTCAAAATTCATTTTTATTCCTCTCCAGTAATTATAGAAAAGACATTTCAAAATTGTGTGTGTGTGTGTGTGTGTGTGTGTGTGTGTGTGTGTGTGTGTGTCTGTGTGATATATACATGGTATTTTATTTTGCTCTCCATCACTTTTTTTTTCCTGAACACAAATTGAGCACATGTTCATTTGTTTTAAATTGAGTATATGCAAATATTTCACTTAAGTTTAAATTTCTGTAACCCTATCCTCCAGCTTAAGAAAATAAGCCTGGCAAATAGATTTTTACATAATTACTTTCTATCACATGCATGAAATACTTATGCCATTCTTTGGAATGTTGAAACTTGCTTGCCTTTCTTAAGAAAGACTGACTTATTCTTCTATCTGGATTTATCGTTTCTTCTGGAATCTTCTAGCCTTACCTTGGCCTGGACCTCATCTGTGCTGGGCAGTGATGAGATTCTTCTTTACATGCCTGTCAGGGTGGCATTGGAGGAGGAACTCTGGTGAATCAAGGCTTTTCCTACATTTGGCAGCAAGAGGCCATGTGGGAAGCACTAACTTGGCACACTGATCCCTGGAAGCCACAATGGTATCAGCAGAGGCTCAATAGAAAGACAGAACTCCCACATTCACCCAATAATGACAAGGGCCATCCCCTTCAGTTGAAAAATCTGAACTTATACCATCTTCTGAGAATAATGAGTTGCTACCACTTTCTTTCTGTTATGAGAGTGTCAAGAAAAGCTAGATGATTTAGGAGATGTAAATATGACCCAGAATCTCATCACAACATCCAAGATGCCCGGCTTTCAATAGAAAATCAATTGTTATACCAAGAATCAAAGTACTCAAACTAAAGTTTTAAAAATCAATAGATGATAATGGAGAATACTTAAATATTCGAATAATACAATAAAAATTTTAAAGTAGTCATAACAAAAATGCTTTAGTGAACCATTTTAGACATGCTTAAAGCAAATGGGGAAAATAGTATCTCAGTTAATAGAGTCTATGCAAAAAATAGAAGATAGACAGATTGAATGCACATTTTATAACTGAAGGATTTGATGTCAAACATTTAAAGATTAGTATATGAGTTAGCAAAATGGAGTTGACTGAGTGACCAATTAATAAATGTAAGATAAAAAAAAAGAAATTAACCAACTCACTAGTAAAGAAAAGCCCAGAAATTTAGCTAAGGCATTGGCCAAACTTGTGAGAGACCCTTAGTTTGATCTCCAGCCCCATAAAACAAACCCAAACAAATAGCTTTCAAACAAAAATAGAGAAAAAAGTAGACTGAAAGAAAAAAAAGTTTCAGAGACTCATGCCATTGTACAAAATATGTAACATTCATGTTGTCTGAATTTCAGCAGGACAGCAGAAGGAGGGGAGAACTGGAAAAGTCTGACAACTTTCCAAATTTGACACAAACCAACAAAATCAAGATGCCTCATAAACCCAAAGACATCCACACTAAGGCATATAGTCAAACTCAAAATAAAGACAAAATAAAAATCTTGAAAGTAATAAAGAAGTGATGATGCCCTACCTGTAGAGGGAGAAGAAATGACAGTGGATTCTCATCAGGTATGGAAACCTAAAGAGAGAGGCACACTCAAGTACTGAAAGAAAAGACTGTCAATCTAGAATGTTATATCCAGTAAAATATTCCCCCAAAATGAAAGCATTATCAAGATATTTTCAGATGATGGGAAATCAGGAGTAGGTAACCAAAAGATATAGCCCTTGAAATGGCTATTGGATCTCCTCTAAATAGGAAGGAAAACTGAAGTAATGCAAAGAACATAGTAAGCAAAAGGATGAATGCAGTAAATATTCCTTCATCTCTCCAGTTTTCTAATTATATTTGATGGTGATGAGAATATTATAACACTATAGAAATATTTACGATCATTTATATTACAAAGGGTGGAATGGAGAGAGATTTAATGCAAGTCAGATTTTTACAATTCTCTTGAACTAGTAAAATGATAACAGTAAATGATGATAAGTTGTATGTTTGTATGTACACACATGTAAAATAGAAAACAACCACTGCAAATATAATACTAATTGATACACTCATAAATAGAATACATAATTCAAAATGGAATTCTGAATCATAAGTAATCCTCAGGGATGCAGAAAAAAGAAAAATGGAAAAAAAAAAAAAAAAACAGAAAATAAAATGTGATGACAACCTGTTCTATTTCTTGCATGTTGCAAAAGTGTACAGCATGGTAAAATAAGCACACTAGAAATTTCAAAATTAGAATATTTCAAAACTAGAATAGTTTGTGAACAATTCATCTTGGAAAGATGCCTGGCGTTGCCCCAGGACTTTTTAGAATTATTCTTTAGAAAACTCTCTCAACAACTTGTCACAAGGCAATCTCTGAACCTTTTTAATAATCTTTAATTTTTTCACTCTAAAGGTGAATTTGTGATGAAATGGTGCAAAAGTGATTTCATTGAGGTGTAATGAATGTTTATTTGTATCCAAGTCGATAAACAAGTTGATTTTCATATGGTTTATGTATTTATTTATAAGAATAAGACATATCTTGCCTGGCTTAACAACAATCTTTGAAAATATATTTGAAGAGGCATATTAAAATATCTTGAAAATGTGTCATATAATACATGTACAGTTTTTGAAGGTATTGGGTGTAGAGGTTCCAGTATGCTTTATGAATAAAGTCTTACTTCTTAGCATAAAAAAGAAAAGAAAAGGGGAGAAAAATAATTATGCATTAACATTTCACCAAAGATACATAACTAGCAAATAAACATGTGAAAGGATATTTAACATCATTAGTTGTTAGAGAATTGCAAATATAAAGCACAGTGAGATATCACTATGTACTTATTTCAATGGCTAAAATTGAACAAAAAAAAAAAAGAAAGAAAGAAAAGAAAGAAACAATACCTAATGCTAGTAAGTTAGAGAAAAATTGAATCACTTACATAATGTTGGTGTGGACTAAAGTAGCAAAACACTTTATACAACAGTGTACCATAGTCTCATAAAAGTAAGCATGCAATAACATTAAGACCTAACAATTATACTTCTGACCATTTATACCAGAAACAAAGGAAAAGCTATGTTCACAAAGTCCTGTAGACAAATACCTGTAGCAGCCTTTCCTAATCGACCAAATCTTAACCAAGCTAGATGTTTTTCACGAGACCTAATAATATCACAGAATATTGCTCAACAATATAATGTATCAACTAGTGATACAGGAACCTGGACAAATCTTCAGAAGGCTACTTTAATGAAAAGGTTACACATTATATAATTCCAAAAGGTTACACATTTTATAATTTCATGTCATAACTTTTAAAATTATAAAATTATATAAAGAAAGAATGATTAGTAGTTTCCAGGGGAGAGGGAGGTGAATGTGGTGGGTGTAGATACAAAGAACAACATAATAGATCTTTGTGGGGATGAAAGATTGTTGTGTCTTGATTCAAATAGTTGTTTAAACCTAGTTGTGATATCATACAAATTTTCAAGATGTTACCATAAGGGAAAAACAGTCCAAAGGTGGTAAAAAATCTTTTTTTTTTTTTTTTTTTTTTTTTTTTGGTATTACTTTCAACATCTTGTTAGTCTCCAAATGTCTCAAAATCAAAAGTTTTAATAAAAAATAAATAGACCCTGCTGGACACAGTGATGCACACTTATAATCCCAGTGTTTCGGAAGGCTGAGGCAGGAAGATTACAGTTCAAAGCCAGCCTCAGCAAACAAGCTAGGCACTAAGCAACTCAGTGAGACCCTGTCTCTAATAATATACAAAAAAGGGATTGAGGATGTGGCTCAGTGGTCAAGTGTCCCTGAGATCAATCCCCAGTGCCTGCCCTCCCCCCCAAAAAAAATACATAGACCCAAATGCTTACCCTCATTTTTGCTCTTCACTTAAATTTCCCTACTTTGCTCATGGAACAACAATGAAAAGTCATTGTAACAACTGGGCAAGAGAAAATAAACCATATTCTAGTCTCTGTCCACTTGCAGTCCTTTAAAGACAATGTGCATTGACTAAAATAACTTGACTCAATTATTCCACTACTTATTTATAGATAGTATAAAAAATTTATTGTATAATTATGCCAGTAAATTTGCTATTATTTTATACTTTTAGTTTTCTTGTTTCTCTCTCTCATTTTATTCAATGGATAAATTCCTAAAAGTGGTTTGAAATTACTATCATAAATGTTTTTGTAATGATTTCAACTTGAAAAATTATGCAACAGAGTATATTTTTCTACATCCTCTATGTTTTAGTGTGCCAGGTGGTATATTCATATTTAAGAGAGGAACACTAAAAATCTGAGTGGGAACTCTCTATCTATAGGTTCGTATTTTCTATCACGGGCTTCCTTACTTTATTTATCCCTCCTGCCCTCCCTCCTTCCCTCTTCCTTTTCTCCCTCTCTCCCTTCTTTCTTTCCTTTATTTCTTCCTTCTTTCCTTCCTCTCTTCCCTCCTTCATTTATATAGTTTGTATCTGATGTTTTCCCAAAAAATAAATTGCCTAAATATGGTGGAATTTTACTGAGTACATTTAATCTATCTGATGTTGGTAGGGCAGAGATATTGATCTGGAAGTTTCTTGTTTTATAGGCTGTGAGGCATAATATATTTGTATTAATATTTCCAAGACCACTTACTAATCTATTTTCTGTCAATTATTCTGAAATTTAAAAATGGAATTATAGAGTATATGATTTTAATATTTTACTGATATCTTTGACTCACCCTAATTGTATTGAGATTTATACTTGTTATATCATATATGAAGAATTTATTCCTTTTGTTGATGTTTCAATAGTGCATTCTACTTTAATTATCCATTATACCGACAAGCTTAATTTGTCTATGCATCACCCACTAATGAACATTTGGATATTTTCCAATCTGGCTAGTTTAATTTTTTTTTATTTATATCATTTAACAGTGTCTACATGGACACTGTTTCCACCCCCCTTTGGAAAATACATACGAGTGGAATAGGGGGGCTATAGAGTAGGAATATATATTTTTCCGAAGTGATTGTTCCATTTCATAGGTTAGCTAGCAAAATAAGAGAATCCCAATTCTACTACATCCTTGACAAGACATTAGGTAGTCAGTTATCTTTAAATTTACCATGTAATTAATATGTACTTATATGTCACCATGGTTTAATTGCATTTTGCTAATGATTGAAAATGTTAAGCATCTTTCAATATGAATATTTACCATTTGTGTATCTATCTCCATTGGTGATGTGTCTATTCCTGCATTTGCTCATTATAAATATTGAGATGTTATTTTTTTTATTGTTAAGGTTTGAGAATTATTTGAATATTCTATATTCAGGTTATTTATAAGATATACCACTTGTTCTCTCTCCTAGAACATGGCTTTACTTTTTATTCTCTTTAAAGTGGTTTTTGGAGATGACTAATCCCTATTTATCAATCTGTCCTTTGGTTGATTAAATTTGTAGTGTTTTATCTAAGAAATCTGATACTCTGTACTTTCTTAAATTTTATTTTTTCTTTCTGTGTTTTATGCCAGAATTGTGAAATGCCTGAGATTTTATCTGACTTGTGAGCTACCAAGATAGCCTGCCACATGCAAACTCATATATGCTGGCCGAAAACAAGAGACATGATTCAAAGACAAAACCTTTGTTATTCATGGCAAAGCAAATAGCAAGAGCCTTTGCTTCCCTTGCTGCCCAAGCCCTACATCTGCAATATGGAAATGATCTCATAGGATCCTAGATATGATGTGAGTTTTTGCCACATCTGAGATATCTTTTATAGAAGTATCTGCTTATGTTCCCTCTATTCTTCATGGCCTGGGAAACTGCCAAATCAGTAAGCTTTGGTTACCACAGGGCTCAACTTGTTTTCCTTCTTCTAAAGCATCAATGTCCTTCAATGACTGAAATTCAGCATCCTATAAGTTACTATTTCATATATTCTCTTGATCTTGGGCTATTTTAGGTATTTTTTCTGCTTTTCTACCTTGGTCAAAAATATAGGGGATGGTGTCAAAATTTATGGCACTATACAAAAAGTGTTATCAACCAAAGTGTGTGTGTGTGTGTGTGTGTGTGTGTGTTTGTGTGTGTGTGTGTGTGTGAGAGAGAGAGAGAGAGAGAGAGAGACAGGGGGAGAGAGAGAGAGAGAGGGAGAGAGAGAGAGAGAATGTGTGTTTGTGTCTGTTTTGTGGTAATAAAGTATCTCAATTGTTCTACTATTAAGAGTTTTCCTGGAATGCAAAAATTTTAGTACAAAACCAGGACAGTCACATAATAACAGGTAGGATTGGTCACATCAGTTTCTGTATATGTGTATTTTATATTTGTATGTGTGCTTAAGTGGATGCAAGTCATTAAGCTTCTTTCAGTAATTCTCATAAGGGTGCATACAACTTATACATGAATTTTGTAACTGAAATTTCTGAGAAATGCTATTATGATTTGTTGTGCCTTTATCTTATTTAAGTCAATCAAATTTAATAAATATGTATAGAAAATAATAAATATGTGTAGCAGATAAGATTGATACTTTCATGCCTTTTCCTCACAATCATAGCCTTTAAATGAGCTATGGCACATTGTATAAAAGCTTCTTTAACCTGCCTGATTCATAAAGACTGTCTCTAAATCATGGTAAAACAAGCTTGTTGTATTAGAAACCAGTCAACTCAGTTATCTGAAACCATGCTGGTTAAAGAACCCAAGTTTCTTTTATTTAATGAAATTTAATTATTTACCAAAGAATTTCATTATATTTTGGTTAAATAGTAGTCACAGAATATAATAACATAAAATGCCTACTTTAGTTGTGTCATAGTGAAGCAAAATCTTATGTGATTAATAGTTGTGTGAGCTCTGATTTAAATGATCATTGTACACTATTCCATAAATACAGCAAATCATGAAACTATAACTCACTGTTCATAAGGTAGAGTTCACGGTCACAATTAATCAAAATACTGTTTTTTTTTGTTTGTTTGTTTGTTTATGTCAAATCCCATTGTACTTTACATTTCCAGTATATTTCACAAAAATTGCTCTTGTCCTTATAAAGGGGGAGAAAAGGAATCTCAGCTAGTAAATTGAGAATATGACATAAATTAATGCTAACCAAACCCATGGTATGTGATTAAGTTGAAGGATTCTCAAGAACCCAATGCAAAACTAGCAGAAGATTCCATGTTGTCAGTTAATTAACTGTTGGACTTACCTCCTGTTAGTATCTATCCAGCTCAGTTTTTCATTGCAGCGAAGAAACATTTCATACATTTAAAAAATTCCACAAACACTTTTAGGAATCTAATCTCTCCTGATTTACAGAAACTTATTTCTTAAACACTAATAAGTACTATTTTTCAATGATTTTCAGTCACTTACTTGATACAATGTATTATTTATTCATGTTCTTTTCATTTAAATGCCAAATGTTTCAAATTCTGTCTTATTTAGAAGGAGAATACACTATGTTAATCACTTCAATTTTATTTGCAGCAGTTCCACGATACTAAGATCACTGTTTATCTGAAAAATTCACAAAATCCACTAATTGTCATTTAGAGTCTATAAGGTAAAGAAAATACATTTGATCATTAAGTGTGTCTCCAATATTTCCATACCATTCAGTGGAATTTTATAACAGAAAATTCTGATAAGACTGAAGGAAAGAGGGAGCAGAATTGGAGAAGATATAGAATAAAATATGAGAGATTCACACTCTCTCCAATCTAGCAAAGAGAAATTATGTTATGTGATGTCAATAATCTATGCAATATTATTTTTCTACATTTTAATGAAATAGATATGGAGCTTCTGGAATGATGTGCATCTATCTAACTTAACAAAGTTTATCATCTGAATCTAGGGAACCCACCATGCACCTGTATCTACTTGTTTAATGCACAGGTGTTAGAGCATATATTTATAAGACTATCTGCCAGCCTGAAGACCTTTTGTTGCAATGAGTGTAAGCCATTGTGATTATTGGTATATAAAATCCAAAGAAAGCTGTTCTCTAATTCTTTTCCCTTCCATCTGTTTGGTTGCTACATCTCAGGTGTAATTTAGACAGGCAGATGTGCAATCTGGGAATCCATCCAAATTCATTTTATTTACTTCCTTTTCAAGGAAAGAAAAGCATTCAATATTGTCTTCAGAAAACAATTCAGTCTCTGCAAGTGTTCTGCTCTATCTGTGCTTATGTTTTATTCTCTGATCACCACATGGAAGATTTGGGTCTTAAGGTTCTGACATTGAATTTTTGTTTCCTAATCCTCTTTTCTTGCACCAGAGAGTGCTGCTCCATGGATACATGTTAGTTCCTTATAATACATTCCTTTGCCTAGCTCAGTTATGAAGACAGTCACATCATCTGAATAATTGACTTAATAATAACTTAAAGGCTCTTTACCAAAGAGGACACAACATGATATCTAGAATGATTGAAATCTGTGTATTCCATCATGAAAATTCTCATTATGGGGGATAGGTAAGGGAAAGAATGGAGACAGATGAGCTCTTTCTTATCTCTGACTTGAGGTATTAATCAGAATAGACTTGGCTATGCTGTGGTAACTACATTAACCCCTAGATCCTAGGTGCTCCAAAAGACAAATTCTGAGCTCAGAATTATGCATGGGAATCATGAGTTGGTTCTGAAGTAGACACATCATATCATTTAACAGAATGTTGAAAACTAAAAGTGTAATTTTCACAGAAGGAGAAGTAAACCAAATTTTCATAAATGAAATTAACCTTCACAACACTGATTATAGTATAGCCTATTAATCTATCAATTGGTTGATTCTTTCGCTGCTGTACTGATTCCTGTTAAGCACAGGTGCTTATGAAGAATAAAAGAAGTCCCCATTGATCATCCTCCTTAATACATACTCAAAAGAAGATACGTTTATATTAATTGCTATAATATTTTGTAAGCCCTATGGCTATTGTACCTACACTTAAAAATACATTCAGGTATTTAGAGAGTATGAATAAAAATTCAGTTCCAAGTTATTAAATATGTAGTTTAATTTTCAAAGGATATTGACATCACTAACTTAGTGATGCCTCACTTACTGAAAATGATGGCCAGACCATATTTGGAGAGGTCAATTGGACACATGAAAATGTGGCGGCAGATGGTGTCATGGTGTGCAGGAGATAGAGTGGTGTGAGGGGGAATACACAAATAGAAATAAAAGGATTAACTTTAGGTGACAGCTGCTGGTGAGGAACTTGACAGATTTTTTTTTTTCTGGTGTCCAAGACTTTCACGACACTTATTTTTGAAATAGAAAATGTGAAACCAGTGTTGGCACTTTTGATCTGTTTTGGCATCACCCAGAGGTCTTGCATTATTGTCATCAGTATAATAAGCCAGGAATTGATCCTTTGAAGTAATTGACAATTCTCTACAATGACTGTGAACCAAGTGCTCTTGTTCCTCTGCTCTCATCTTTGTAAATAATTTCGAAAGAAACATTCATTATGTCAACAGCAAGGAAGTAATGCAAAAATTTGTGTTACATTTTATTGTGTTAAATCTTATTGTAATGTCTTATTATAGATACCAATAAGTTCCTTGAAATAACTCAGAACTGACATAATTTGATAGTACAAATATGATTCATTGTTTCAATATTTACAAATTATTTTATAAGAGTAATCTAGAACATGGTAGACATAAATGTTTATTAAATATATAAAATGTTATAGAGTTTTGTTAGTTTTATCTATCTTAGATCATAATAAATTATATGGTTCTATTAAGTGTAATTTAAAAATCAACAAATATTTTTATTCATGAAAAAACTCTAAAATGTTTGGAAAAGAACCTGTACAAAGGAAATTACATAAATTAAACAGGTTTTAATATCAATATACAGTTTAAAGAGAGCAAGTAACATTTCAAAAAGAATGTAAGAAATATATATAAACAGAACAAGATGAAAATAATTGCTGAAAATATTTAAGGTTTTCTTTCTTTTTTTTTTTTTTATTTTTTATGTGATATGGAAACTTTAGTGAAGAATAGCCCATGAAGGGACTGGGTCTCAGTTGGTAGCGTGCTTACCTCTCATTCCTAGGGCCCTAGGTTCAAACTCCAGTTCCACCAAAAAAATAAAGAATAGCTCATGAAGAATGCTTTTTGTGGATCTCCTGGAAGAAGAGAAACAAACAATAGTGTT
Organism: Tamias sibiricus; assembly: GCA_025594165.1. Lineage (NCBI taxonomy): Eukaryota > Metazoa > Chordata > Mammalia > Rodentia > Sciuridae > Tamias > Tamias sibiricus. The sequence goes on along the minus strand of CM046666.1, from coordinate 81,158,697 downwards.
AAATAGTGACAGAATTTTATAAACAGAGAAGATAAATATTTGTTTGCTTGATGTGAGGTGTTTAGGTTTTATGGACTGAATTTCTTTAAAAATTCTTACTATTGCTATGTATTCTTTTAGTAAATACTGATATAAATTACAACAGCATTTTTATTTAAGAGTTATTCTGTAGCTATGTAGAAATACAAAAAGAGAACAAATATCCAGCTCTGTATTTTTCATATTAATTATAATAGTTTGTGGTGACTCGAAAGTTGCATGGGTAAAAGTCTTAAAGATCAATAGACTTAATTAACCTCAAAAACTGTACCATTTGTTGGAAGCAAATTAAATACTAAAGTAGTGATTGAATTAGCTAAGTATAAAAACATACTTATTTCTTTAGTATAATATTGGTTACTTATGTTTTTTTCAGCAAATAATTCACTAGTCTATTCCTGCATTATAGAGAGAAAGAGATCCCCACTTCAATGGAGCTCAACAATCAATATAGTAAATTTCAATTTTCAGTAAATTTTTCAGTAAAATTTTTCCTTAGCAATATTGTGACCTGAACTACTATTTTTGTAATTATGGCACTTAAGAATCATAATAATCTCTCAATGATTTTCAATTTATAAATTTAATAAATATCAATTAACTGGACAGGGTAAACTTACACTCAAGTTTTTAAAGACTTGTTATAATTTGGAGACTGTTTAGGTAAGTGCAGATGATGAGCAATTGTCTACAAAGCTTTTTGTTATTTCTAAGTCATGTCACACTACTTTACAAATTCTCATACGATATGTTTTACAACTTAAGTTACCATTATTGTAACTTATTACAATTACTAAATTGCGGAATTCAATTGACATTTCTGTCTTATTGATCACTCTACTTCAATTATCACCTAACATATTACTTAACTTATCAAGTCTCAGTTTCCACATAAAAATCATGAAGTTCAATAATATATACTTTACTGGAAAACAGCATGAAGTTTTAGCAAAGGGCATTGATTCTAGAATCAGGCAAACCTGATTTAACTCTTAGATATGGCAAATCATAATTATGTGGACCTGAAAATCTATCTTGAATCAGTAAAAAGTTTATATTAGAAATTGTAGTTTTCATTCTAGAATTTCAGTTTATGCTTTGGGAGGCTTCTTTTATATAGGTTCTGTTTTTAATAGAAAATAGTTTCTATTGTCCATTGAATTCCTTTTTTTAAAAAAAATATGCATCAAGCCTCTTTGCTGTTATTTATTTATTTAATTAATTATGATTTATCTTTGTGTCCTCTAGAAGTTGAGAACTGTTTTCCAAAAAGCATGAATTATACACTTCTACTCTGCATCCTGGTATGGTTCTCTGAGGACTAATGACATTTTGTTTGTTTCAGCAAGCAGTGACCTTGGCTGAACTCAAACTTCAAACAGCATCCCACATGTGGAGTGTAGTCATTGAAATGAATGTTCAGTTCTTTATAATTAGCTATACTACTTGAAGCCTGCCTGATGCATTTACAGATCAGAGATCAACTAGAGGATTGGGGAAAGTTTACATGCAGAAGTTGAGGTCACCTCTGTGACTTTATCCTTTACAAGTTTACTCTCCACATCACAGAAGTTCATCCAAACCTTATAGAAAATATTTTAGACCAGTTACTTGGAGAATTTGAATAAACATAATAAACTACTCGATCTCTATGTCAACTTCTCTTTATTTGCTCTCTTTAACAGCAATTTCAGATTCTAAGAAGCAGTATTCTGTTATTTCTCTGCACTCAAGTGATGGTATTGATGACTTTGTATGTAGTATTTGGAAATATTTTCTATCGACAGCATTGTGGTGTCCCAGATAACCACCCTCTAACCCTAAAGTCATTGAACATTCCCAATTCCAAATGACCTTCATAGATATTAGCTGAAGACTTCCTTTAGGCAAAAACTGATCAAAATAGAAAACACATGTGATATAGTTATTTATTCCCCATGTTGTTTCTTGTTTAGATTTTGCTGATTTTAGATCCAAATGAATGTACTCACATTGCTCTTACTATTTTGTTTTAGAATTTATAAATGTAATCTAAGGAGGGTTAAGCATCCAATGTAGTCTCCCATTACCAAGAGCTGAAATTTTCTTCCTAGACTTTTCTAACAATTATTTTCCACATTTGGTTTATTTAAAAACACAGCTGCATAGTAATCATAACACCATAAAAAGTTGTGGAAATTATTTTAAAAAGTCATATATATGTGTATATGTATATATATATCTATATATACCAGTAATGAAACTAATGATAGCATAGAATGATTGTTTGACATATGGCAACAGTAATTATAACCATATGACTGAGTTATAAATGAAAAACCAAGTAGGATTTAAATATAGTGAAATATTATATCATCAGGATGAATTAATTAAATGGATATTTGAGTAGTAAGGAGATATTAAATTGAGACTATATTACTAATATAATTTGTTAATTTCTTCTGGAAATCAAATCCATTCACATGTATTTTAGTTAGTGTGCAAAATTGTATTTTTAAAATATTTTTATTAATCAAAGAACACAAACATATCCATTCTCATAATAGATTATACTTAGTATTTTTCAAAGGAAATGAAATAATTATTTTGAAAAGACATCTGCACTCCCATATTTATTGAAGCACTATTCACAATAGCTAAGCAATGGAAATAACCCAGGTGTCCATCAACTGACAAATATATGAAGCAAATGAGGTGCATGCACACAATGGAATAACATTCAGCCCTAAAAAGATTGAAACCCTATCATTTGTAACAACATAGATGGAACCAGTGATCATTTTGTTAAGTCACACACAAAAATTCAAGAGTCATATTATCTCACTCATATGACGAATCTTTAGATTAGCTTTTTAAAAAACTGTGATCATAAAAGCTGAGAGTAGAATTGTGGTCACCAGTGACAGGATTAGAGTAGAAAAAGAGTTGAGAAAAGCTTCATAAATGAGTAATAAGTTACAGTTAGATAGGGTTAAAGACAGACAGACATTTTGGTGTGCTATTGCCCACTAGGGTGACAGTAGAGAGTAATGATGTAGTATACATTTCAAAAAGCTAGAAGAAAGGATTTAGAATATTTCACCATAAAGAAATGAAAATTGATAAGATAGGTATGTTTAACCTGATTGAAATCTTATACAATGTTTAAATTTTTAAAAACATCATGCTACCCTAGTAGTATGTATAATTTTTATTATGTGTCATTTAAAATAATTTAAATTTAAAGAAAAATAAATAAAACAGTTGATGAGTTGATTATGAATTTTCATTTTCATTCTTTGTAGTAAAAAAAATTGATGGCTAAAATTTAAGCAGCAGTTTATTAAATGTATATAGAGAATATTTAAGCCAGTCTGTTGAAAAATTTAAACAAGCATTACACATTTCCCAATCTCTATGTCACCTTCTTTATTTATTTTCTATAAGAGCAATTTCAGATTCTAGGAAGTAGAATCCTGTTATTTGTCTGCACCCAAGAGATGATGTTGATGATTTCATATATTGCATTTTCAAAACATCTTCTATTCAGAGTGACTCAGTTCTTAGAATGTCCTTGTAAAGAAATCATTCCACCTGTAAGTTACTTCATTGTTCTAGTGGGAATTATCATCCTGGTCCCTCCGCATCTACTTCTGTCACTGGAAATAATGAATACACATAACAAAACTGGAAATTGCATTTGATGACATGCTTAAATATGAAATAATTACTAGCTTTATAGTCATACTGGCTCCAGTTATTGAATTTACCAAGAGAAAAATTTAGAACAGATTTAGACAGAAATCATTTGACAAGAAATTAGCAATGCTGATTTTTACACACCTGTCTGGATTAAAAAGAAAAGTTAAAAATATAAAGGAAAGGAAATTGCTTCTCATTTGGATAAATTTTCTAACATTTACTCTTATTTTAAATTCATTTGGGGTATTGTAGTCATTGACTGCTATTAAGACATTCCATTTATTTTCCTTTATAAATGTATTCTTGTTAAATAATACTTAGAAAAATTTTTCATTTTTATAGGTAAAGTTTGTGTGTGTGTGTGTGTGTGTGTGTGTACTGTACCATGTGATGTTCTAATATATGAATGCATTAGGAGATGATTAAATCAAGCTCACATATCAATTACTTCACATTTATGATTTTTGTGGTAAGAATATTAATATTTACCAATTTTCAAATATATAATGCATTATTCACTATAACCATATGCTGTATTACTACACAACCTGAAGTTTTGGTTTTTTTTTCCTATTCTAACTAAAATATTATACCCTTTGACAAATACTTCTTTGGTCCCTATCTTCAATCATGAACATCACAGTTTCAGTCTTTATGAGTTAAATCTTGTTCTTTAATATTCCATTTATAATGAAACAATGCAGTATTTTTTCTCTTCCTGACTCTTTTTGCTTATCATTATGTTCTCTAGTTTCACACATGTAGTTGCAAATGACATAATGAACCCAGCTGTGCTTAACCACTGAGCCACATCCCTAGCCCTTTTTATTTGAGATAGGGTCTCACTAATTTGCTTAGGGCCTCACTAAGTTGCTGAGGCTGGCTTTGAACTTGTGATCCTCCAGTCTCAGTCTCCCAGGCTGCAGGGATTATATGTGTGTGCCACCATGTCAGGCTCATAATTTGCTTATTTTAAAAAAGATAAATAGTATTCCATTGTGTGTGTGCCTTTCTCAAATTTTCTTTATCCAACTATCTGTTGATGAACACTTAACCTGATTTCGTATCTTGGCAATTGTCAATAATGTTGCAAAGATCATGGGAATCCGGAAATACTTTTGACATGTTAATTTCCTATCCTTGGGACAAATATCCAATGGTGGTATTGCAAAATCAAAAACTTGTCCTAATTAAATTGTTTGACTCTCGAGAACCTTCATATTATGTTCCATAATTGCCATATAAATTTACATTTCCACCAACAGTGTACAAGAGTTCCTTTTTTTATTCCACATCCCAATCAGCCCTTGCTATCTTTTGTCTTTTTTAAATAAAAATTCTAACAAGTGTGAGGTGGCACATGACTGTGAATTGATTTTGTACTTTCCCAGTAATAAGGAATATTCAGCAATTTTTATAAGTTTCTCGACCATTTGTATTCATTTTGGGGGAAATTGTCTGCATACATTCTTTGCCAATTTTTTTCACTGGATTGTTTGACTTTGACTTGCAATCCTCCTGTCTCAGCTTCCTGAGCCACTGTTTTTTAATCATTTAGGAAAACTGTCTTTAAAAAGTGTTAGAATATGTTTAAACACCTATATGTCTAAGTTGTTTTCCAACTGCCAAGTGTTTTACTGGCAGATGGCACAAATGTTATAGGAAAAAGACTGAGGGACCCACAAGGCTCCTCACAAACCTCTATACATAACCCCCTGAAAAACCTTAACTGACTGTAACTGTAGGAAAGGAGAATATTGACTTTGTCAATATAGTAGCAACATACAAAATCCTGATCATCCAGCAGATGGTATACCCAAAAACAAATGTCCTATTATAAGGATGGAATACAAGTCATACATAGACAATTAAAAGAATAAAACAGTGGTTTTATTGTTCTTGTATGTGGACATTTTCAAAGATTGAGTTGTAAACAATATCATACTAAACATAACCATAATTCTAATTGCAAAAACCATCAAGAACTTAGAACTGTTTGGATTTAGTATTTAGGTAAAGTATGCAGAAATCCTGATTTCTTTCTTTTTTTTTTTTTTTTTTTGTAGTTTGATAATTTATTTGGAATCACAGAATAATAGTTTTCATGTAGAAAGAAATTTAGAGATCATCTAAATTCTGTTAATTTTGAGGATGAGAAAACCAGAAGTCATAAACTAGTTGCTACAATAAGTTGTATATATACATATATATGTGTATATATATAACATATATATATACACATATATATGTATAGGTATACATATATATGTGCATGTATATGTGTATATATGTATATATATATATATGTATGTATGTATATATACATACACACACATCACACACACACATATATATATGCATATATATACATATAGATGTCATAACATTCTTGTTGCACATATGTATGTGATAGTATCTGAAAGGAAATATCTGGCATATGAGGAATTTGAACAAAAACTTCTGGTTATTTTATAAGTAATAAAATTGAACAAATTTGTTAAAGCACAATGGGTTAATGGTAGTGCACAGCAGAGAAGTAATTACCATAACAAGGGAGCTAGACAAAAACTAGTTAAGTAGATTTGATGCAAAAAAAAAAAAAAAAATGTATGTTTGAGAAAACCCAGGTATAGCTTGACCATCAGTAGCTATCAGCCTAAATTGTTCTCTATGTTAGAATCATCTGAGAATAAAGACATCATCAACAACAGTGAAGCGTGTTCTGTGCCTAGACCCATCCCCCAGGCCAGTTAAACAAGTATGTGTAGGAATAAACCTTGATGTTTGTTTCAGAAATACCCCAGATGATTTCAAAGTTCAGCCTGGCAAGAGAATCTGAATTACATTAAAGATATCTGTAGGAAGATTGTGAGAGGTTAAAATTACAGAGATTAAGGTAAGGGGGCCATTTCAGAAGAAGAGGGCCAGAGGTATCAAGGTCCTAAACTACCCTGTAGCTTAATAGAAATGGAAGGAAGAGGTGAGTGTGAGAAATACCATAGATGGGGAACTTTTAGGAATTTGCATTTATTTACATGTGGGTTTGAAATGAAGGAAAGATTGAAAGGAATATGAAGATTTTGAGCTGAGTTAAACAGGAGAATGGTAGTTCTGTTTAAAATGAATAGCTAGAATTGCTTTTGAGTATGTGGAATGGAACAACCTATAAGGTCTACTGGGGAAACACATAATGTGCATGTGTAGTTATCAACAGACTATTGTGAAAGAGGTCTATGTCTCAAGAGAGAATAATGATGACACACCATCCACATTGAGATAATAGGCGACCTCAAGTTTAGATCCCTAAGGAAAGACGGAATTAAAATTAGTGACAAATGTTGAAGTTACCTATGTTTTAAAGAGTTGAAGGAAGATGTACAGCCAATAGATAAAAGAGATGGTCAAAATAGCACAGGCACTGAGAACTTAGTAAGATTTAGAGTCTAAAGGAGGAGACATTTAATATGGAAACTAGTGATGAAGCATCAAGAGCTATAGAAACTCCCAAGTAAATTTGGTGGGTGGTGATCAGGTGAAATTGCCATGAAGACTAGACTGCTTGAGATATGAAATGAGTGTTCTTGATAATGTGTTCTTGATAATTGCCATTCTGACTACAGTGAGATGAAATCTTAGTGTACTTTTGATTTGTAGTCCCCTGATTGCAAAGATGTTGAATATCTTTTCATATATTTGTTGGCTATTTGTGTTTCTTCTTTTGAGAAATGTTTATTTAATTTGTTTGCCAACTTATTATTTTTTAGTTATTTATAATTTTGGATATTAATCCCCTGTCAGAGGAGCAGCTGGAAATTATCTTCTCCAGTGCATTCTATAGGCTCTCTCTTCAAAGAAAATGTAGTTCATTTCCTTTGCTGTATTGAAGATTTTTAATTTGATAATATCTTACTTATTGATTTTTATTGGTCAGTGTCAGCACTGATATGATGAAGTGTTGAACCTGTTTTTGTCTAATAGTTGTAAGGTTTCTGGTCTAGTTCCTAAGCCTTTGATCCATTTTAATTTGACTTTTATACAGAGTAAGAGATAGGAGTCTAGTTTCATTCTTTTACACCAGTTTCCCAGCACCATTTATCAAGAAGACATTTTCTTCTAAATATATTTTTGGCCCCTTAGTTAAGTATTCAGATTTGTCTCTGTGTCTTCTATTCCATTAGTCTCATAAGAAATATTTTTGTTTACTCAATTTTTCTTTATGCATTCAGAGAATATTTCTTACTTCAGAATATATATGTTTCAACTAGCTTTCAAGTTTATTATGAATAGAGATTACCAAATCCCTCAGAATAATTAGGATGATATCATGTACATAGGAAAAATTATAGAATTCTGTCAGAACAAAAATCAGAAGTCATCTAGACTAATGTTTCTTCAACAGATCAGGAAATTTGTCCTATACTATTACATAAGCTGACTATTGTATTTTGATTTGGCCTAATTTGCAGTGATATTTTCACAACAGGAGGGTGTCTGAAGAATTTTCTAATTTATTATTTGGTAGGCTACACACCTGGTGTGTATGGAAAACAATTTGAAATCACATTTGAATAAAATAAAAATGCCCCAAATTGATACGAAAGTGAAACATTTTTACATATTAAAGTTATTTACTTTTACTGATATTCTTTTCCATTGGGTTTTCTAATTTTTTTATTATTTGCCTCTTCACATTATCATTTCCATTTTATGGTTCATAGAAAAAAAACAGGTTGGGGTGAATTTAATATCTATTATTTGCTTATTTTGTGGAATCTTTGGTCAGAAGTTAGTTAAGGATATGAACATTAATGACTGTAGTAAGTTCAGGGATTGTCTGAACATTTCATTCATCCAGACCCTGCTATGTCCCATTTCCAAGGGTAACTGAGAGTTGAATGAATCATGAAATGACGTTGCCCCATTGGTATATCTAAAATGGTTACGGTGGATGACAGAGTTAATATTCCGAGGCCCTATCTATATGCAACTCCAGATTCAAACACTTTATAGTTAAAATGCCCTTTCTGGATCTTTTGAGGTTGATTATGACATAAGTAAAAGCATATATCATGCATTCAACACAAATCGGCCATTAAAGTAACTAAAAATGACAATTTATTGAACAATACTAAGACTTATCAAAGGTATGACCAGAAGGTTATTACTTTTGCTATTTTTGAAAAAAAAATTCTATGAATTTTTCATGTATTTTAATTTTGTACAAATATTTCTATATTGTATCTTGTCACAAATTGCAGAGAACTTAAGCAAATATTCAGATAATCCAAATATAAATGAGACTCAAAAAGTAAATTATTATTTGTAAAATTATTATTGTTTTATAATTTTAGAACTATTTTTTTTCTGAATTTCAGTTAATTCCTGGCATTTTCTGTTGTATTTAAAAGAGGAAATCTGAGTTTATCATAATAAATATAAATTATTGAGTATTTATTGCTCTGATTTTTATGGCATTGACTTCCACTTCATAAATATGATAGCACATGTTTACTTTTAAATATTTTCTGGACATTTTTCTTTTTTACGTTTTTCACTACTACTGACTATGTGAATTAATTAGGGCAAATAGGGTTATTATACTCCTAATGTAAATGAGAAAACTTTGGTTCACTTAGTAAGTTTTGAGGCCAATCATGAATTTGGATTATAAAAATAAAAATGTCATGCCCTTTTTCTACCCATATCTGACTTGCCCAGGATTAAAATGAATTTGCTTATATGTGGATATATTTTTTTTTGTTTTGTCAAGAACAGTGAAATGAATCTAACTTTCCTATGTATATATGTACATCAGCAAATCTCACCATTATGTATATTCACAAGACACTAACTATAAAAAATACAAAAAATAAAATAGCAGAAAGAACAGTAAATTAGAGGGAAGGGAACAAAGGGATACATGAGGGGAGAGAAAGGGAAAATACTGGGGAATGAAAGAGAGCAGATTATATTCATGCTTTTATAATTATGTTGAAATAAATTCTAATAATATGTATAACTAAAAAGAACCAAAAATAAAAATGAAGTTACACAAGCCAAGTGTAGTGGTGCACACATGTAATGCCAGCAGCAAAGGCAGAAGATTTAGAAGTTTGAGGCCAGCTTCAACAATTTAGTAAAACCCTTTCTCAAAATTAAATGGTTAAAAGACCAGGGACGTAACTCAGTGGTAAAGTGACTCTGGGTTCAATTCCCAGTAAACCACCCCCAACAAAAAGAATGAAGTGATGACAGGGAACTGGTTAGAGGCCAAGAATAGGATAACTGTCCACAGCATGAAACATGAAGGGAAACCTTCCTAGAGGCTGGTGGACTTGTGGAGAAGAGAGGACACCTTCCTTAGATATCTCTAAAGTGGGAAATGGGAGGCTGTAGGAATTTTACTTCCAAATTGCCAATCTCTTCCCAGAACCTATCATTAAACTACCTCAAATTCAAATTACAAAAAAATTCTGGGAAATACACCTTGAAAACATAAAGAATGGATTTGTGAGCAATTAGTCCAATGTAACGTATTGAAGTAGTATTCTGATATTTCTAGAAAAATTTCAGGTATGGAAAAGGATGAGTGATGAAGACCAGAGACTTAGATTTAAAAGCATGCAGTTAAGAAGTTGAAGTTTAAATAATTAATTGCTTTTGTAACTTATAGAAAGATTCTACATAATGTCCAACCAGAAGAATGAGAAGTTATACTCCATTTTTGTATGATGTGTCAAATTACATTCTACTGTCATATATAACTAATTAAAACAAATTTAAAAAAATGAAAAGAATTCAGTGAAAAACTGGTCAAAAGATAAGAGGAGAAAAAGGGTGAAGATGAAGAACAGGTAGAGAGAAAGATCTTATATAGAAATATTTTTTTTTTAAAAATCACAAAGAAAATGAGCAAGTAATATTGTTATCATTTGAAAATTAAATGTTCTCCAAAAGCTCCTGTGTCAGTGCAGAAGTATTCCAAGGTGAAATGATCAGATTATGAGGCCTGTAACTTAATCAATCCATCTTATTTTGGATGAATTAAGTGGGTGATAACTGTAGGTAGATGGGCTAAGGGTAAGGCAAGAGGAAATGGGTTACTAGAATTGTCCCAGAATCCATTTTCCAAGAAGTCACTTCCTCTCTCTCTCACTCTTTCCTTGTGACCATGAACAGAGCAATAATCCTCTGCCATGCCCTTCTGCCATGATTTTCTGCCTCATCTTGATCCCAGAGCAAAGCAGTATGCTGACTGTACACTAAATCTCTGAAACCATGATCCAAAATAAACTTTTCCTTGGCTAAGTGGTTCTTGTCAGGCATTTTGGTCACATCAACAAAAAGCTGCTCAACAAAGAAATTTGTACCAAGAAGTGAGATCATGAGTATGACTAACCTGATCAAGTGGTTTAAAAAATTCTGGAATTGCTTTGTGAAAGGGGTTTAGAAAAAATTTGGAGAAATACATTGCAGAACTTTTAAAGTGCTGCAAGTGGAGCCTAATGGATGATTCTGGTGGAAGTTCAGAATATCAGAATGCCAGTAAGAACTCAAAGAGTAAAGACTGTGATTATGAGGTATCAGAGGGAAAAGAGGATTATATTGGGAATTAGACTACAGGCTATGAGTGCTGTATTTTGGCAAAGAACTTCTGTATGTTGTGATCATGTCCTGAGACTTTTCATGAAGCTGAATTTAAAAGTGACTGAATAATTAACCTGGCAGAAGAAATCACAAAGCCAGTGCAGCATTCAGACAGTGCAATGAATATTGCAATCAGCCTGTATCAGGATTAAAGGTATGGAAGGGAAAATTCCTTGAGAAGAGACCATAGGCGTACACTGCTCACACAGGGATCCTAGGAAATTTTCTCACCATGCCCAGCCACCAAGGCACTAAGAGGTTGCTGCAGCCATAGTGCCAGGGAGCTCGTGTTCTGCACAAGGTAGTGACAGACCTTGGTGTTACCCACATGGTGTTTGTTCAGCTGGAATGCAGGAATGCTGGATTTAGGGGGTCATGAGGCAATCACAGAGATTTCAAAGAAAGACTTAGGAGGTCAGGCAAAATGTAGCAGGGTTGGAATCCCAGAAGGTAGCCCCTGAGAGGGTTATGGATGAAGTTGTGAAAGTGAAGCAAAAAACTATAATAGAGACCTGGGGAATTAAGAAATGCCAGCTGGGTGCAGTGGCTTATGCCTGTATCCCAGCAGCTCAGTAGGCTGAGTTCAAAGCCAGCCTCAGCAATGGTGAGGCACTAAGTAAACCAGTGAAACCCTGCCTCTAAATAAAATACAAAATAGGGTTGAGGATGTGGCTCAATGGTTGAGTGTCCCTGAGTTCAATTCCTGGCACTACCCATCCCTGACCCCCTCCCAAAAGGGAAAGAAATGCCAGTAACATGAACTCTCTAACATGGAAAGCTTCTGGATGCAGAGACGGCCAGGCCAAGAGAGTAGCCATGATTTCTGCAACACAAAAGGCCAAAGTGGTGGGGCTGCCCAAGCCTTTTTACACTCACATCTCACCAGCATGTACCACAATGCTGCACCTGGAGCTACAGGTCTTGTTTACCTTGCTGGATGTCAGTATTGCTTTGGTTCCATCTCTTCTTTAGGTGCTACATTATTTTCTTTGAAATGGAAAAGATACTCTGTGCCATTATTTATTGGATGTAGGCAAACTGCTTTTGATTTTTATAGGGCTCACATCCAAGACATTGATTTGAGCCTCTGATGAGACTTAAGACTGGGACATTTTGGCTGTGCTGGAACTGTTCAACTTCTGGGCACTCTTGGAGATGGAACAAACTTATTTTTCATTGTGAGATGGCTATAAGCTTTGGGGGCGAGGGATGAAATGTTATGCTTTGGATAAGAGGTGTGTACAAGAAGCTCCTGTGTTAATACAGAAATATTAATAAGTAAAATGATTGGACTTTCAGAGTTGTAACTTAATCAGTTAATTGTAGTTTGAATGGAATCACTGGGTGGTAACTGTAGGCAGATAGGACACATCTGGAGGAGGTATGTTACTGGCGGCATGCCCTGGAAGGGTTATTTTATCTGCAGTCCCTTTCTCTCTCTCTCCCCGTCTCTCTTTGTGGTTCTAAGCCACCATGAGTGAAGCAGTGCACCTTTGCCATGCCTTTCCACCATGATGTTCTGCCTCACCCAGAGCAACGGAATCAGTTGACCATGCAAATAACATCTGAAACTGCGAGGCAAAATAAATCTTTCCTTCTCTAAGTTGTTCTTCTCAGATACTGTGGTCACAGCAATGTAAAGCTGACTAACACAAGAATGTAGTCTTTCTGACTACAAAGGTCACATTGCACAGAGAAAGGAGCACATTACACACAAAAATGGTCAACTTCCAACTTTTAAATTACATATATGTATATACAACATATAATAAATAACTTTAATGTCTGTGTGTCTTTATTTTATATGTATCCAGCTACATGTATCTATGTATGTATGTGTCTGTATAAATAGAGGATACAAATCTTTCCATATAAATAATTTTTATTTTAAATGCTTATAGTAAATTATATTTTGCTTTCTTTATGAAATAAATAATTACATACATCTCTCTATATATACATATCTCTACCTATCTATCTATCTATCTTCTATAGAGATTGCTAAGATTAGTTTTTTAAAACCCCTATAAAGCTTTCATAAGAAAACTTTTCCCTAATTCTATATTTAGTTTTTAATTTTGTGGTGAAAAACAATAATAGATGTCAAGAGCTAAAAGGTGATTCTATCTAAAAGTTTCTTTGATTACATGAACAATTATTTTGGGAAAGATAGAAAGGACAGTGTGACTTTTATAAGATTTTTGAGAGTAATAACATGTGAATCATGTTTTGTTCTATCTATTATTCTGATCAGAAATTAATTTCGTATTTAATAAAATATTTTTAAACTTGGCCTTATTCATTATTCCAAGGGCATAAATAAATGGTTATAAATTTATTTAAAAACATTTCTCATATCCCATGAATCAATCTAACCACCACCAGTGCTACCTCCAGTTCAGATCACCAGGATATTTTGCCTGAACTAATTCAATGTCTTCGTTTCTAGTCCTGCTCCAAGACCTACCACAACTCACCTCAATCTCACCTTCATGGAAAATTGTTTTATATATCAAAACATAAACCAACCTATTTCTAAATTAAATCCTCAAATGTCTTTGATTGCATAATAAAGACCATATCCCTTGTTATGGCCTAATGTCTTTGATTGCATAATAAAGACCATATCCCTTGTTATGGCCTACAAGTCGCTTCATGATCTGCCACATCTCCCACCTCTGGTCCTTGTGAGTCCGTACCATCCCATATGCACCACAGCTCACCATGTCCTAGCCACAGTGGCTGCCTTGCTCTCCTTAAACAGGCAAAATGAGGTCTTCATTGTGTTCTTTCCATTCTTTTGTCTGAAAGTTTCCCTTTACACAAAGCATTCATTTATGTCTCACTTCCTTTAGATCCCTTTTCAGATCATGTCTTGTCAGAGAAGTGTTCCGTGACTAATCCTTTCTGTGACTCATTGTTAAATTACCTCACTATATTATTTTTTGTACTCATTTTTTGTTGTTGTTGTTCTTTTATCCTGATCATAGCATATATGCTACAAGGGAACAGAAACTTTGTTACTTCTTTCTGTAGCTCTTTATCTGAAATTCCTAAAATAAAATTGGAAACATAATACACACTAAATACATATGTATTATATAATGAATGGATGAAAGTCCAGATTGTCTTGCTGGACTCCTCTTTCCTTGAATGAATATTTCAAACTGATGTTTACCAAATATTCAAATTTACCTGTGATCAATTTTATTTAAATGTTGATTCTCATTTTTTTTCTTTTTTTATTTAATTTAATTTGTTATACAGGCTTACACAGTGCAATTCCTTTCATATTACATATAAAGAGCACAGTTTTCCAAGTCACTGGTTTTACACAAAGTATTTTCACAGCATTTGAGTTTTTATACATGCACTTAGTGTATTGATGTCCAACTCATTCTGCCATTATTCCTATCCCCTTTCCCCTTCCCTTCCCCACCCTCCCCTTTGTTCTATTTAACATTCCTTCATTTCTCTCATTCCCCCTCCCTTGCCACTATAATTCAGTATCATCATAGCAGAAGAATCAATCGACCTCTGGTTTTTTGGGATTGGCTGACTTCACTTAGCATTATTTTCTCCAACAACATCCATTTACCTGCAAATGCCATGATTTTATTCTCTTTTAGTGCTGAAGTTTCCCTATCCATTCATTTATTGATGGGCATCAGGGTTGGTTCCACAATCTAGCTATTGTGAATTGTGCTGCTATAAACATTGATGTGGCTGTGTCCCTGTAGTAAGCTGTTTTTAAGTCCTTTGGGTATAGACCAAGGAGTGGGATAGCTGGGTCAAATGGTGCTTCCATTCCAAGTTTTCCTAGGAATCTCCACACTGCTTTCTAGATTGGTTGCACCAATTTGCAGCCCCACCAGAAATGTATGAGTATGCCCTTTTCCCCACATCCTCGCCAGCATTTATTATTGTTTGTGTTTTTGATAGCTGCCATTCTGACTGGAGTGAGATGAAATCTTATAGTAGTTTTGATTTGCATTTCTCTAATTGGTAGAGATGTTGAACATTTTTTCATATATTTGTTGACTGATGGTATATCATCTTCTGAGAAGTGTCTGTTCAGTTCTTTAGCCCATTTATTGATTGGGTTGTTTGTTTTTTTTGGTGTAAAGGTTTTTGAGAGCTTTATATATCATTGAAGTTAATGTTATGTCTGATGTGCTTATGGTAAAAATTTGCTTCCATTCTGTAGGTTCTCTGTTCACCTCACTGATTGCTTCTTTTGCTGAGAAGAAGATTTTTATTTTGAATCCATCCCATTTATTAATTCTTGATTTTAATTCTTGTGTTCTAGGGGTCTTATTCAGGAAGTTGGTGTGTCATCCAACATGATGGAGATTTGGGCCTACTTTTTCTTGTATTAGGTTCAAGGTCTCTGGTTTAATTCCTAGGTCCTTGATCCACTTTGAGTTGAGTTTTGTGCATGAAGAGAGATAGAGGTTTAATTTCATTTTATTACACAAGAATTTCCAGTTTTCCTAACACCATTTGTCAAAGAGGCTGTCTTTTCTCCAATGATTCTTATGTTTTAAACAATTTTTAATTTGAAACTGATGCTCAAGAACTTTTATTTTGCTGTTTATTTTCTAAGAGATAAACCTTATTTGGATTATTTTTATTACAGTATTTTTATTTTTTTTAAAGAAGATTTGACTTAGCAATTCTCCAATTTCACAAATGAAAAGTGAACAAAGTGGGCTTTTCATTTTCTTGTTAGAAAATTTCTGAGTGCATAAACTCTGTAACGTCATGAGATAATTTTTAAAGGCTGTAACATTGGCCCACTTCTTTAAGCCATTTACATTTACTAAGATGATATTTTCCTCCCTCCCTCCCTCCCTTCCTTCCTTCCTTTCTTCATTCCATTTTCCTTCCTTCCCTCCCTCCCTCCTCCT
The DNA here is from genome assembly GCA_025594165.1 of Tamias sibiricus. NCBI lineage: Eukaryota > Metazoa > Chordata > Mammalia > Rodentia > Sciuridae > Tamias > Tamias sibiricus. The sequence continues at coordinate 81,142,420 of CM046666.1, read as the reverse complement.
CCTCCTCCTCCTCCTCCTCCTCCTCCTCCTCTTCTTTTTTCTTCTTTTTTTCTTTTGTGCTTGGGATCCAACTGAAAGCCTTATTCTTGCTAGGTAAGTGCTTTACCACTGAGATACACCCCAAGGCCCTAGATCAATTATTTTCTATTAATCACTGCTCGAATTACAATGTTTTCTTGACTGAGGATTTGGTGAACTTGAGATTTTCAAAGACTCATTGCACTTCATCTAAATTATTGAAGATTTGTGACTAATATTCTAATTTTTTTTTATGATTCTTTAAATGCCAGTAAGCTCTGTAGGGAAATTCCCTCACTCATTCCTGGTATTGGTGATTCGTATCTCCACTCCTTCAGCTTTGTCAGTTTGGATAGAGGTTTCACAATTTTAATTATCATTTTATAATTTCCAGATTATAACTCACTGAATATTTCCTGCTTGTTTCTTTCCTGTTTTATTTTATTTTATTTTATTTTATTTTTTGACTCAGGATTGAACCCAGGAGCACTTTACCACTGAGATGTACTGTCCTCCTTTTTGTATTTTTGAGACAAGTTCTCCCAAGTTTGCTGAGGTTGGCCTCAAATTTGCATTCCTTTTGCCTGAGACTTTAAACCACTGAGATTATAGGTGTGTACCACCATGCCTGGCTTGTTCTTTATTATTTCATTTATTCTCCTTACTTGTTCTGTTATTTTCTTTATTCTTTTGTTAATTTGTTGAGGTGACATCCTTGATTCTTCATTTAAATCTTTTGTGCTTTTCTTTTTTAAAAATATTTATTGATTTGCTTTAGTTATACAAAATGCCTTTATTTTTATGTGGTGCTGAAGATCAAACCAGGGTCGCTCACATGCTAGGCGAGCGCTCTACTGCTAAACCACAACCCAGCCCATTCTTTTATGCTTTTCTAGAACAAGCATTTAATCAACCATATGTTTTTTCTTTTGTACTGCTTTATCTGTAGTCTGCAATTTTTCTTCTGTAAGTTTGTTTTGATTTGATTACAAGTGGATTCCAGTTTCTCTTGAGACTTTTCTTTTGGTCCATGTGTAATTTAGTAGTGAATTGTTTTATTACCAAGTTTTGGGCAGCTTCATATTCTTGTTTCTTTTGCAGATTACAAAGAACGTATCTTGTATGATTGACCTTGTTTTAAATGTGTTAACATTTGCTTTGTTTTATAACTCAGGCTATATGCTATGTAATATCTTTTTGACTATGTGATCAATGAAGAAACATTGCATATATAACATTTCTAAGCATAGGAGAAATACTTTTTTGAATACACGTGATATCTAATCTCCAAAAGAAAATGGAAAACGTAGTAAAGGAACTTTAAACATGATTACCAGAAACTTCAAATAAATCAACTGGTTTTAACTCCTTTTACATACATGGGATGCAAAGGTAAATAATAAAGTAATAATTGGCTTTTAGACATATTCCAAAGTCAAAACATTCTAGTCATTATTTTTGGCATTAAGGAATAAGGTCACTATCCTCTATACTCCATACCATTTCTATTCCATCACTGTGCAATGGGAACTGATGCTTCCACTGATAAGCCTGAGGCAGTGTAGATCCTGAATTATCATAGATTCAATTATCCTCACATTCACAAATTTAAGGTGTACAAAGACTAATGCATTTTAGAATAATTATAAAATAATGTGAATTGACCTATTCAAATGATTGAGTAGTTAATTATTAGTTGTTCATAGACTTTTAATAACCATATTAGCTAAATTTTTAAAGCATTGCTGGTAATCAATAATTTTCATACATACAGTTTTCCAGTTTGCAATTTGTCTTGAATTTTCAATAACACATTTGAAGAGAAAGAATAGATGATATTTCTTTTGTGATACTAATAAGTTCCCTTTGCCGGCTTGTCTAGTAGGTTTTGTTTCCCAAATATTTGTAAAGTATAATATTTGGAAAAACTAAATAAATATTATGATTTTCTTTTTCACCTTCACATTTAAAGGTATACTTATTCTTATATATAAATATAGATATAGATTTATAGTAGAGAAAGATAATCAACTAGAACTAATATTTAATTGAATTTTTTACTGTATCATTTATTTATGGAATCTTTTCCTTTTTGTGTCCTGATTAATACTTACAATAAAGATCTCTGAAAATTGTCTATCTTCAGGAAGATATATTTAACTTCTTAAGAAAAGCAAATGTACAATATGTAAATTTTAGTACAACTTTTAAACATATGATTCACAATTAGATATCCTGTTTAGTCAGAATTCATTAATCCTTATTCTTTAGCATATTATGCTTTTCTTGTACATAAATATTTCTGATGCAAAATGTTTCTTAGGATAAACTACATATGCATTTGCTGAAATAAAGCAAGTGGATATATAAATTATCTGAGAACATTGTTAAAAAGATAAAAACATTTAGTAATCACCTCAAATTCTACCCTTTATTTTGCCAACCTTTTGTTTCCTTTACACAGTGCACTAGAGGTAGACAGTTATAAAACACTCAGTTGCATCATTAAGTTGAGAATTGTTGAGTCACTTGGGATGTTTTATATAAATTGAGAATCAAATGTGTCAAACTTGAAACAGAATATTTGGCAGTCAGATTTTGGTCAAGAAAGTGATTAATTTGTCTGAAAGAAAATGTCTGAAACATTTTAAACTTGATTTGATTCATTCTACTTTGCAGTGTAAGCATTCAAATTATTTCCCAAATATTGATTTTTTCCTTTCACAGAAAATGTGGAAAAAAAAAAATTTAAACATATGCAGAAGAAATTAGTGTTGCCTAGAAAATTGCAAAATCTGTTGGAAATGTTATTTCCTAAGGTGAAATTTCTGGGAAAAATTCCCTGTAGAACCAATGTGAAATGAATAAAAAGTTTGTCAAATAGGTAAAACATAATTTTCTTGGAAAGGACAAAGTAGTAATCCTAAAAGCATAAAGAATCTTGAGGCTATCTAATAATGTAGCATCACATAAAACCCCATATGATTACATGAAATTTTAAGAATTGCACTGTAGATGACAGCACATGGGCCTAAACATCAGCAGTCTCAGTCAGACTACTTCATTCTTTTCACTGGATCCTCCTTCTCTCTATTAGTAGGTTTGTTTTTGTCAATGCAATAATCATTACTTTGTGTTTTGCTCACTGCTCCTGCTAATATTCTCAGATTTGATTCATGTTTTTGCTTAAGTTATTTTTGTTTTAGATTTTTTGCCACTTCCATTTTACATCCCTTAATGCATTTTACTCATTTAATATCTATGTAGAGAATATTTAATTTGTTTCAGAAATTATTATCTGTGTTTGAGGTATATAAGAAAACAAACAAGTAAGTAAAGGACACCTGACTGTGATAAAAAGAATATAGCATTGAAAAGAGAAAAAGGAAAATAAGGGAATGGGAAACTGCAAGAGTAAAAAATAAAGGTTTTGCAGGGTAAAAGGGAATGAACAGAGTAATCCTCACTGCAAAGGAATATTTAAACACAGCCATGAAGGACTCCAGGGAGTTGAGATAAACTGAGTTTCCAGACATAGAGGACATCAGGAAAGAGGCCCAGGGATCAGGGGCCTGTAGCAGTGGTTGTTGTTTAGGGCTGATTAATTATAAAGATAAATTTTAGCAAGATTGATTATATAAAAAAGTAAAGAAGAGGGGCCGGGGTTGTAGCTCAGAAGTAGAGCATTTGTCTAGCATGCATGAGGCATTGGGTTCAATTCTCAGCACCACATATAAACGAATAAATACAAAAATAAAGGTCCATCAATAAATTTAAAAAAAAAAAATTTAAAACATTTTAAAGTAGAGTAAATCATACACATCAGAAAGGGACATCCCTGGGCTGGGGATATAGCTCAGTTGGTAGAGTGCTTGCATCGCATGTACAAAGCCCTGGGTTCAATCCCCAGCACCATAAAAATAAATATAAGTAAATAAAATAAAATAAAAATAAAAAAGGGAAAATCCTACAGATACTATTGATACTAAGAAGTTATTAAAGCAATGCTATTAATATTATGTTAATAAATTCTACAACTTAGATCAAGTAACATATTCCTTGAAATATTAAACTACCAAAGTTTAATGCAGAATGTACTACTAAATAGTACTATCCATTGAATAAATTTGATGCATTGTTAAAATTCAAACACACCCATCTTTATACACAGAAGCCTTTATGGTAAGTTCTTCTAAAAAATTGTGGAAGAAATATCAATTGAAACATATCTATTCCACAAAATTGAAGAAGGTGCTATTTCGCTCAACTTATTTTTCAAGGTTATTATTGTACTGAAAGAAAGCAATGAAAGAAAAAAGATTAGCTGCTCAATACTTACCAGGAATACAGACAAAAAAATCCTATTGTATATTAGATAATAAAATTTATCAAAATATGATAACATATCATGAACATACCCTGGTAATGTAAAATTTTTCCATGTTTCAGAATCAAAACCACTTATTATATCAATAGATCTATTGATATAATATTCATATGTTTGTGTGTGAGAGAGAAAGAAAGAGAGAGAGAGAGAGAGAGAGAGAGAGACTCACCAGGAAAGAAATAATATTTCTTAATTTGTTGAATAGAATCTATGGAAAAATAAATGTCTATAAAACCCTAAAAACAAAAAATAAACCCCCACCCAGAAAAACTTATGGATAAGTTCAGAATTAGTGGTAAAACACTCTATTTTCTAACAGTAGAGCAGAAAGTAATATTTGTACTTGAAATTATGTACCACTTAACTGAAAATCTAGTCATTCCAGGTAGATAAGAAAAAGAAATAAGATGTGTGCTATGTGGAAAAGAATTATTAAAATGATCTCTATTTACAAGTAATTGTCTATGTAGTTAATTACAGAATAGTTCAGGAACAACTTAAATAAATTTGTGAGTTAAGAAAGATCATGTGATGCTATGACAATAATGGAATAATTAAGGCTCACATAATAGCAATGTGCAATTGAAAATTTAAATAATTAAAATTAGGTAAAAATTACCATTTAGAATACTAGAAACATGGGGCTGGGGTTGTGGCTCAGTGGTAGAGCACTTGCCTCTCATGTGTAAGGCACTGGGTTCAATCCTCGGCATGACATTAAAATAAATAAATAAATGAAGATATTGTGTCCATTTCCACTAAAAAATTTTAAAAAATAATATTAGAAACATGAGGAAATTTAGTTTAAATCTATCAAACATGCTATAAAAATGCTTCTTAAAACCTACAAATCATAGACAAATTAATATATGTATTGTTATAGTAAATAGAATCATTTGAAGAATTGACCTATTACTAACATGATGTGTCCTACACAATGAACGATATACATCATATATATCAAACACATACAAAACACCAATGAATAATATATATCATTCTTGTGTAGGATACATCATCTTAGTAATATTTCAATTCTTCAAATTATTCTATGTAATAATAATACTATGATTATAAATCTAAACATGATTTTTTTTTGCTTCATACCTTTTTTATTTTTTTAATTGTGGTTTAACAATTATTTAATCATTGGGACCCAAGATCAGTTTATAGAAATTTGTCTATAATGCTATTGCCTCTTCTGTATCTACAATAGGTTTTTGTTTTGTGGTCAATATGAGGCTTGCATAAAACATTTCATAGTTGTAACAGGCCAACAGATAAGCTGATAGTAACTTTAATCACACAAAAAATTACACTTTTACACTCTCACAATTTTTATCTTATGTTGTATATCCCTTAACAAGTTAATGTGGTTATTATTATTTTTAATACTTATCTTTTAACCTTGATACTGAAGATATAAATGGTTTACACACCACCATGACAGCATTAGAGAATTCTGAAGTTGACTATGTACTTAAACTTGCCGGTGAGTTTCTTACTCTCATGTTCTTTTTTTTTTTTTTCCCCTAATAAAATATTTTTATTTATTTTTTTTACTTTTAATTATTTTTATTCTAAGATGTTATAAATGACAGCAGAATGCATTACATTTCATATTACACATATAGAGCACTTTTTTTACAAATCTTTGGTTGTATGCAAAGTATATTCACACCATTCGTGACTTCATACATGCACTTAGGGTAATGATATACATCTCATTCTACCATCTTTTTTTTTTCCTTCACCCTTTTGCCCCCTCCCTTCCCTTCCCTCCCCATTGGCCATTCTAGTATTCCTCTAATCCTCCTATGCTCCCCATCCCCACCCGACTGTGAATTGGCCTCTTTATATCAGAGAAAACATTTGGCATTTGGCTTTTTGGGATTGGCTAACTTCACTGAGCATTATATTCTCTAACTCCATCCATTTTCCTGCAAATGTCATGATTTTATTCTCTCTTATTGCTGAGTAATACTCCATTGTGTGTATATACCACATTTTCTTTATCCATTCATCTACTGAAGGGCATCTAGGTTGGTTCCACAGTTTAGCTATTGTGAATTATGCTGCTATAAACATTGATGTGGCTGTGTCCCTGTAGTATGCTGTTTTCAGGTCTTTTGGGTAAAGACCAAGGAGTGGGATAGCTGGGTCATAAGGTGGTTCCATTCCCAGTTTTCCAAGGTATCTCCATACTGGTTTCCATATTGGCTGCACCATTTTGCAGTCCCACCAACAATGTATGAGTGTGCATTTTTCTCCACATCCTCTCCAACATTTATTGTTGTTTGTGTTTTTTTTTATTTTTTTTTAAATGTCTGTATCCTTCTTTATTTTTTTTTTGTTTGAAGTTGTTGCATATATAACAGTAACATGTATTACAATTCATAATACACACATAGAGCACCTTTTTACATATCACCGTTTGTATATACATACTATGCATATATTTTTTTAATAATTTTTAATGTGTACAACTCATAGTGCATGAATTTAGCATCTTTTTACATAAAACTGTTTGTATACAAAGTATATTCGTACAATTCAGGTCTTCAATCATGCATTTAGGAAAATGAAATCCGTCTCATTCAACCACCTTTTCTTTTTTTTTTCCTTTTCTCCCCCTCACCCCCCCTTTTGCCCCCCCCTTACCCTTCCCTCCCCATTGACCATTCTAGTGTTCCTCTAATCCTCCTATGTACCCCCCATCCCCATCCAACAATACTATGAATAGGCCTCCTTATATCAGAGAAAACATTTGGCACTTGGATTTTTGAGATTGACTAACTTCACTGAGCATTATATGTCTCCAACTTCATCCATTTTCCTGCAAATGCCATGAATTTATTCTCTTTTATTGCTGAGTAAAACTTCCATTGTGCGTATATACCACATTTTCTTTATCCATCATTTACTGAGGGACATCTAGGTTGGTTCCACAACCTTTAGCTATTGTGAATTGCGCTGCTACAACATTGATGATAGCTGTGTCCCTGTAATATGCTGTTTTTAAGTCCTTTTGGGTAAAGACCCAGGAGTGGGATGGCTGGGTCATAAGGTGGTTCCATTCCCAGTTTTCCAAGAATCTCCATACTGGTTTCCATAATGGTTGCACCATTTTGCAGTCCCACCAACAATGTATGAGTGTGCATTTTTCTCCACATCCTCTCCAACATTTATTGTTGTTTGTGTTTTTTTTTTATTTTTTTTTAAATGTCTGTATCCTTCTTTATTTTTTTTTTGTTTGAAGTTGTTGCATATATAACAGTAACATGTATTACAATTCATAATACACACATAGAGCACCTTTTTACATATCACCGTTTGTATATACATACTATGCATATATTTTTTTAATAATTTTTAATGTGTACAACTCATAGTGCATGAATTTAGCATCTTTTTTACATACAAACTGTTTGTATACAAAGTATATTCGTACAATTCAGGTCTTCAATCATGCATTTAGGAAAATGAAATCCGTCTCATTCAACCACCTTTTCTTTTTTTTTTCCTTTTCTCCCCCTCACCTCCCCCCTTTCTCCCCCCTTACCCTTCCTTCCCTTTGACCATTCTAGTGTTCCTCTAGTCCTCCTATGTACCCCCCCCCCATCCAACAATACTATGAACTAGCCTCCTTATATCAGAGAAAACATTTGGTACTTGGATTTTTGAGACTGACTAACTTCACTTAGCATATGTCTTCCAACTTCATCCATCTACCTGCAAATGCCATTAATTTATTTTCTTTTATTGCTGAGTAAAATTCCATTGTGCGTATATACCACATTTTCTTAATCCACTCATTTACTGAGGGACATCTAGGTTGGTTCCACAACCTAGCTATTGTGAATTGCGCAGCTACAAACATTGAGATAGCTGTGTCACTGTAATATGCTGTTTTTAAGTCCTTTGGGAATAGACCCAGGAGTGGGATGGCTGGGTCATAGGGTGGCTCCATTCCCAGTTTTCCAAGAAATCTCCATACTGCTTTCCATAATGGTTGCACCATTTTGCAGTCCCACCAGCAATGTATGAGTGTGCTTTTTTCGCCACATCCTCTCCAACATTTATTGTTGCTTGTGTTCTTGACAGCTGCCATTCTGACTGGAGTAAAGTGAAATCTAAGAGTAGTTTTGATTTGCGTTTCTCTAATTGCCAGCGATGTTGAACATTTTTTCATGTATTTGTTAATTAATCGTGTATCTTCTTCTGAGAGGTGTCTTCTCAATTCCTTAGCCCATTTATTGATTGGGTTATTTGTTTTTTTGGTGTAAAGTTTTTTGAGCTCTTTATATATTCTAGAAATTAGTGCTCTGTCTGATGTGCATGTACGAAATATTTGTTCCCAATTAGTTGGCTCTCTATTCACCTCACTGATTGTTTCTTTTGCTGAGAAGAAGCTTTATAGTTTAAATCTATCCCATTCATTAATTCTTGGTAATAATTCTTGCGCTACAGGATTCTTATTAAGAAACTTGGGGCCTAATCCGACATGTTGGAAATTGGAGCTTACTTTTTCTTCTATTAGGTGTACTGTCTCTGGTCTAATTCCTAGGCCCTTGATCCACTTTGAATTGAGTTTTGTGCATGGTGAGAGATAAGGATTTAATTTCAATTTGTTGCATATGGATTTCCAGTTTTCCCAGCACCATTTGTTGAAGAGGCTATCCTTTCTCCACTGTACATTTTTGGCACCTTTGTCTAATATAAGATAGCTGAAATTATATGTATTAGTTACTGTGTCCTCAATTCTGTACCATTAGTCCACCAGTCTGTTTTGGTGCCAATACCATGCTGTTTTTGTTACTATTGCTCTATAGTATAATTTAAGGTCCGGTATGGTGATGCCCCCTGCTTCACATTTCTTGCTCAGGATTGCTTTGGCTATTCTGGGTCTCTTATTTTTCCAGATGAATTTCATGATTGCTATTTCTATTTCTTTGAAGAATGACGTTGGGATTTTGATTGGAATTGCATTAAATCTGTATAATGCTTTTGGTAGTATGGACATTGTGACAATATTAATTCTACCTATCCAAGAGCAAGGTAGGTCTTTCCATCTTCTGAGTTCATCTATGATTTCTTTCTTTAGTGTTCCATAATTTTCATTATAGAGTTCTTTCACCTCTTTCATTAGGTTGATTCCCAGGTATTTTTTTTTTTTTGATGCTATTGTAAATGGGGTAGTTTTCATCATTTCCCTTTCAGAGTCTTTGTTGCTGATGTACAAAAAAATGCCTTTGACTTATGTGTGTTGATTTTGTATCCTGCAACTTTGCCAAATTCATTTACTAGATGTAAAAGTTTTCTGGTAGAGTTTTTTGGGTCTTCTAGGAAGATTATCATGTCATCAGCAAATAGTGCTAATTTGAGCTCTTCTTTTCCTATCTTGATCCCTTTAATTTCTTTTGTCTGTCTAATTGCTCTGGCCAGAGTTTCCAGTACTATGTTAAATAGCAGTGGTGAAAGGGGGCATCCCTGTCTTGTTCCAGTTTTTAGAGGGAATGCTTTCAATTTTTCTCCATTTAAGATAATGTTAGCTCGGGGCCTTGCATATATAGCTTTTATAATGTTGAGATATGTTCCTGATATTCCTAGTTTTTCTAGTGTTTTGAACATAAAGGGGTGTTGTATTTTGTCAAATGCTTTTTCTGCGTCTATTGAGATGATCATATGATTTTTGTCTTTAAAATCTATTGATGTGATGTATTATGTTTATTGATTTCCGAATGTTGAACCAGCCTTGCATCCCTGGGATAAACCCCACTTGATCATGGTGCACTATCTTTTTGATATGTTTTTGTATCCGATTTGCCAGGATTTTGTTGAGGATTTTTGCATCTATGTTCATTAAAGATATGGGCCTGAAGTTTTCTTTTATGGATGTGTCTTTGCCTGGCTTTGGAATTAATGTAATATTGGCCTCATAGAAAGAGTCTGGAAGAGCTCCCTCTTTTTCTATTTCTTGAAATAGTTTGAAGAGCATTGGTATTACTTCTTCTTTGAAAGTCTTCTAGAACTCGGCTGTAAACCCATCAGGTCCTGGACTTTTCCTTGTTGGTAGCTTTTTGATGACATCTTCTATTTCTTCGCTTGTAATTGATCTGTTTAAATTGTGTATAGCCTCCAGACCCAGTTTAGGCAAATCATATGACTCTAGAAATCTGTCAATGCATTCAGTATTTTCTATTTTATTAGAGTACAAGTTTTCAAAGTAATTTCTAATTATATTCTGTATATCTGAGGTGTTTGTTGTGATATTCCCTTTTTCATCACGAATGTTAGTAATTTGAGTTTTTTCTCTTCTTCTTTTCGTTAGCATCGCTAAGTGTCTGTCAATTTTGTTTATTTTTTCAAAGAACCAACTTTTAGTTTTGTCAATTCTTTGAATGGTTTCCTTAGTCTCAATTTCATTAATTTCTGCTCTGATTTTAATTATTTCCTGTCTTCTACTGCTCTTGGTGTTGGTCTGTTCTTCTTTTTCTAATGCTTTGAGGTGTGATGTTAAGTCATTTATTTGTTGGGTTTTTTTTCCTCTTAAGGAATGAACTCAGTGCAATGAATTTTCCTCTTACTACTGCCTTCATAGTGTCCCAGAGATTTCTATATGAAGTATCTGTGTTCTCATTTACCTCTAGGAATTTTTTGATCTCCTCTTTGAAGTCTTTTCCAACCCCTTGTTCATTCAGTAGCATGTTGTTTAGCTTCCAGTTGATGGAGTAGTTTTTCTTATTTCTTGTTTTGTCGTTGATTTCCAATTTCATCCCTTTATGGTCCGATAGCATGCAGGGTAGTATCTCTATTTTTTTATATTTGCTGAGAGTTGCCTTGTGACATAATATATGGTCTATTTTGGAGAAGGAGCCATGTGCTGCTGAGAAAAAATGTGTATTCGTTTACTGAGGGATGAAATATTCTATATATATATATATGTCCATTAGGTCTAAATTGTTAATTGTTTTAAGGAGGCTTAAAGTTTCTTTGTTTAGCTTTTGTTTGGATGATCTATCCATTGGTGAGAGAGGTGTGTTGAAGTCCCCTAGAATAACTGTGTTGCGGTCTATTTTACTCTTGAACTTGAGAAGCGTTTGTTTGATGAATGTAGGTGCTCCATTATTTGGTGCATATAGATTTGATTGTTATATCCTGTTGATGAATGTTTCCCTTAAGTAATAAGAAATATTCATCTTTGTCCCTCTTGATTAGTTTTGGTTTGAAGTCTACCTTATTTGATATGAGAATGGAAACCCCTGCTTGCTTCCACTGGCCATGTGAGTGATAAGATTTTTCCCAGCCTTTCACTTTCAGTCTGTTGATGTCTTTTTCTATGAGGTGTGTTTCTTGGATACAGCAAATTGTTGGGTCATTTCTTTTAATCCATTCTGATAATCTGTGTCTTTTGATTGGCGCGTTTAGGCCATTAACATTCAGGGTTATTATTGAGATGTGATTTTTATTCCCATCCATTTTTATTTGAATTATGGTCTTTAGCTTGATTTGGTTTCTCTTCTGGTTGGTATTCCTTTAGTTTAATATCTCCCTTTGTTGATTTTCATTATCATCTTTCTCTTCTTTTTCATGAAAAATGTTGCCCAGGATGTTCAGAAGTGCTGGCTTTCGAGTTGTGAAATCTTTTAACTTTTGCTTGTCGTGGAAGGTTTTTATTTCATCTTCGAATCTAAAGCTCAATTTTGATGGATATAAGATTCTTGGTTGAGATCCCTTTTCTTTCAGAGCTTGAAATATGCTATTCCAGGATCTTCTTGCTTTTAAGGTCTGGGTTGAAAAATCTGAACATAGTCTGATTGGTTTCCCCCCCTATATGTAATGTGCTTCCTTTCTCTTGTGGCTTTTAGTATTCTCTCCTTGCTCAGAATATTAGGCATTTTCATTATAATGTGTCTAGGTGTGGATCTGTTGAGATTTTGTTTGTTTGGTGTTCGGTATGCCTCTTGAACTTGGTTTTCCATTTCATTCCTCAAGCTTGGAAAATTTTCTGTAATTATTTCGTTAAATAGATTACTCATTCCTTTGGCTTGAAACTCTGCCCCTTCCTCTATGCCAATCACTCTTAAGTTTGGTCTTTTTATGCTGTCCCATAATTCTTGGATGTTATGTTCTTGATTTCCAACGAGTTTTGCTGTATGTTCTAATTCTTCTCTAGGACATATATTTTGTCTTCATTGTCTGAGGTTCTTTCCTCCACGTGGTCTACTCTGTTGGAGATGCTTTCAATTGAACTTTTATTTTGGTTTATTGCTTCTTTCATTTCTGGAATTTCTATTTGGTTTCTCTTTAGAGCCTCTATTTCCCTATTGAAGTAATCTTTTACTTCCTGTATTTGTTTTTGGAGTTCTTTGTCAAAATGATCTTTCGCCTCCTGTACTTGCTCCCTCCCTCATCTCATTTTTGAGTTCATTCTTAAGTTCCCTAAACATTTGGCATATGTAATTTCTAAATTCCATCTCTGGCATTTGACCAACTGTGTTTGCCATGAAATCTACTGATGAGGAATCTTGATTTGATTGTGTCACTTTCTTCCCTTGTTTTTTTTCATGCTGCTTGTGTGTCTTTTCTTCCTGCACTGTGGGACCTTGACTGTTTTGATTTTACCTTAATGCCTTATGTTGTTCCTGTAGCACAAAGCTATCAGCTCCCCTTATAATTCCTTTACACTTTAAAACCTAAGACTTTCTATTCAGCAAATTCAATTTTGATCACAATGTACAGATTTTGTTAACCCAGATATTATTTCCAATTTACTCTGTACATTTCTGATGGGGTTTTATAGCTTCAAGTATTGGATACAGAGGTATTATGTTTAAGAAGAAGGAAGTGTCTTGAATTGTTCTTTCTTGGAAAGTATGAAAGGAGAGTTCTATTGACGTGGTTTACGGTTTATGGAAGTGGTTTAGTATCAGTAGAAGAGAGAAGATAGAGAATGGAGTAGACACTTAGGTGGAGAGACCCATTTATATATAAAGTAAGATGGAAAAGAAGAAAAAAATGATAAAAGAGTAGAAATTGGTGTAAGAGAGAGGAGAGAGAGAATCAAGAAAATGGAGAGTAAACTATATATAACACCTCTTTGCTATCCAGTTCAATTGCGCCGTTTCTAGAAATCCCAAATTCTGCATAAAGCTTGTTTTTGCCTCTGTTTAGTATGCACTGGCAGGATGCAAATATGAAAGATGAAGGAGGAAGAAGAGATGCCAAAGTGAGAAGGAAGAAAAGAAGGAATGAGAAAAGGAGCAGAAGCAAACAATCAAACACACTGACAATCAATGCAAAAAAAAAGCTAAACAGAACAAAGACAAAAAAAGAAAAAGAACAACAAACAATCTAACAAAAAAACCCCAAAAACCAATAACACAAGCAGACCAACCAAAAAAAAAAAAAAAAAAGTCGAACCCCAAGTCTCAAACAAAACGGTCCCTGGGAAGCCCCCCTCTCTTTTCCCTTTCCAGTTTAAGCCAACTGCATTGAACCATGTCCAGATAGTCTGCGACCCTGTTAGTGAAGTCAAGTCTGCACCCTAGGCCAGCGGCTGAATGGCTCAGGGGGAAGATTGGCTCAGGGTGGTTGTGTGTCAACAGATGAATGGCACTGGGAAGGGGACCCTCCAGAAGGCACCCTTTCCCCACACCCACCCACAGTTGTAGCTTCTTGTGGCCACTGGGCTGGCCTCAGACATGCCCTCCCCTGCTGGTTACCCGAGTCTCACCCAGGTGTGCTCTGCCTTCAGGGCGCTGCAGCTCCCTGGATGTCTGCAGCTGTTGTCTCCTCCGTCTTTTCCCCTTTGTCTGGTTCAGCCACTGCACTTCTCAAAGATGGCGGCGTTCTCCCATTCAACAGCAGCTCCGCAGACCCTTGTGTCACTCCAGAGTTTGCGGAATTGGCTTGGCAAGCAGTGCGAAAGAGCTCCACGTGGACACCGCCCACGCCTCTAGGTCTCTTTTTATCCCTCCTTGCCGATGGGTTTCAAAGCCGCTGGGTGGATGGTCTCTTTGCCAAGATGGTATTGGCCCCTGCGCCTGTAGCACAGACAGCGCTGCTTCGGGCCGTGGACTGCTGCGACTCTGCCTCTGCTTGTTGTGGTCCTGTAGAACCTTGTATTTCGCTGTCCAGAGGTGCAGGAATGTCTCGGCACCCTTTCAGTTGCAATAGAACCACCAGCAACACGCTCAAACTTCCCACTCCGCATCCTTCAGCAGCTGCGTCCAGAGAGCACCTCCCTCCTGTCGGCCATCTTCCCTCTCTCCCCCTGTTTGTGTTCTTAATAGCTGCCATTCTGACTGGTGTGAGATGAAATCTTAGAGTGGTTTTGATTTGTAATTCTCTAATTGCCAGAGAAGTTGAGCATTTTTTCATGTATTTATTGATTGATTGTATATCTTCTTCTGAGAAGTATCTGTTCAGTTCCTTGGCCCATATATTGATTGGGTTTTTTTTTTTTTTAGTGTTATGATTTTTGAGTTCTTTATATATTCTAGAGATTAGTGCTCTATCTGACGTGCATGTGGTAAAAATTTGTTCCCAATTAGTAGGCTCTCTGTTCACCTCACTGATTGTTTCTTTTGCTGAGAAGAAGCTTTGTAATTTGAGTCTATCTCATTTATTGATTCTTGGTATTAATTCTTATGCTACAGGATTCTTATTAAGGAACTTGGGACCTAATCCAACATGTTGGAGATTAGAGCCTACTTTTTCTTCTATTAGGTGTAGTGTCTCTTGTCTAATTCCTAGATCCTTATCCACTTTGAGTTGAATTTTGTGCATGGTGAGAAATATAGGTTTAATTTCATTTTATTGCATATGGATTTCCAGTTTTCCCAGCACCATTTGTTGAAGAGGCTATCTTTTCTCCAATGTACATTTTTGGAGCCTGTGTCTAATATAAGATAACTGAAATTATATGTGTTAGGCAGAACTAATATTGTCAAAATGACTATACTACCAAAAGCACTATACAGATTTAATGCAATGCCAATCAAAATCCCAATGACATTCCTCACAGAAATAGAAAAAGCAGTTATGAAATTCATCTGGAAAAATAAGAGACCCAGAATAGCTAAAGCAATCCTTAGTAAGAGGAGTGAAGCAGGTGGCATCACTGTACCAGACCTTAAATTATACTACAGAGCAATAGTAACAAAAACAGCATGGTATTGGCACCAAAATAGGCCAGTAGACCAATGGTACATAATAGAGGACACAGAGTCTAAACATGAATTTTATAGAAGCCATCAAGTTATTATAACAGTTAACATAGGAAGAAAATTAATTAGAATAACCAAAACAATTTTTTTGAAGACTTGACAGACTCACAACTTATGATTCCAAGACTGGTGAAATTACAAAAACTATCCCACTCATTATAGCCTCATGAAAAAAAAAAACTTGGAAATCAATTTAACAAAATAGTGAAGGCCCTCTACAATGAAAACTATAGAAGACTCAAGAGAGAAATTGAAGACCTCAGAGGATGGAAAGACCTTTCAATTTCTTGGATAGTTAGAATTAGTATTGTTAAAATGGCCATATACCAAAAGTGCAATGCAATTCCCATCAAAATTACAGTGATAATCTTCATAGAAATAGAAGAAATAGTCATGAAATTCATTTGGAAGCAGAGGGCATCATAATACCAGAACTTAAATTATAATACAAAGCTATAATAACAAAAACAGCATGGTTTGGGAACCAAAACAAGCCTGAAGACCAATGGAATAGAAGACAGAAAGACAAATCCATATAAATTCAATTATCTCATACAAGACAAAGGTGCCCAAAACATATATTGGAGAAAAGATAGCATCTTTAATAAATGGTGCTGGAAAAACTTGAAATCAGTATGTAGTAGAATGAAATTGTACCCCTATCTCTCACCCTGCATAAAACTCAACTCAACATCGATCAAAGACCTAAGAATTAGAAACCCTATACTGGCTAGAAAAACATGTTGGCTCAACACTCCAACATAGTGGCTCAGGAATTGACTTATTATAGAACCCTACACTAATCAATGTACTAGGGAATTGGTAAATAAACAAATATAGAACAACAGAACAGAAAAGACACTGAAGAAATAGACATATACAAATAATATGTATGTATATTTAATTTACTAAATTTACATTAACAATTGATATAATGTTATTTATCAATGACAATTTGATTATTTTCACCATGTTTAAAATGATTTATTGAACACCACACATGATGCTATTTGTTTTAAAGATATTATCTTTAATATTTTTGACAAAACTGTGAAATATGTTATATAACCCCCCTTTTCCTCAACTGGAAAAATGAGTTTATTAGTTATGTAATTAGCAAAGTAATGCAATTTAAAGTAGCCTAATCCCTTAGTGACAGGCCCATTTAAAAGAATAATAGTAAGAAAGGATCTAATAGAGATCTTAGTGAGAATTAAGGACCTATTCCATGTTACAAGAACAGTGAGAAAAGTGATTAAATGGATATTAGATTCAAAGAAGGAAATATCATACTGGTTGATGACCGTGGCAATAGTTGAATTGACATGCCTATAATCAAAGCACTATGATTTGGCCAAAGAAATGTGAAGGGCTCTTAAAATGATCATTAACATGTATATTTTGATCTTAAGAATTTGACAGCAAAAGGGGAAGTTTATTATTTAACTTAATTTAATAATAGTTAATTAACTAACATTTTACTGCAATTGAGTATTTGCCTAAATTTTACTTCTGCATGATTCTTCATGTATACTTATAATATAAGGGATTTTAAACAGTCATGGCTTTTCCTCAAAAGGAAAGAAAATTTTATGGGAATAGAAACAACTAACACCTGTTTTATGATAACTGGAAAGACAGGAAGGAAGAAAGAAGGAAAAGATGAAGTGAGGGAAGAAGGGAATGAAGAAGAGAAGAGAGGAGGGTAGAAAGTCTGAAGAAATAAAAAGGGGGAAGGAGAGAGAAAGAAATATTAAACTACCATGTTAGTCTGCACATTGAAGTAAATTTCAGTTTTACAAAAATTAAATATATATATGAAGAATCATCTTGATCTGCAGGAAACTAAGTACATAAATCTCCACAGTTAGTTCTGTAGCCTCACCCTGGGAAGTAGAAATAATTGAGAAAGTACCCACAGAATCCCATTATAAGAGAGTGAAATTACAAAGAAAAACCTAATCCTGAAATCCTCATGCAGGTGAAGTCTGTGGAACACAAGCTTGTGGACTACAGGGAGCTGACAAGTGAAACTCTGTGAGATTATCAGTCTCCCAGAGACTCTTGTGTATGCTCATTTTATTCGAACAGCGACAAGAGCTCCCATTTCCTGGCAATGAGAAGTGCCTTAAGAATTTATCATCTAGGAGAAGTGTGAAAAATACCCAGTAATATCATTTAAAAGTTTGTTCATTTGTTAGGAATAAAAATTAAGGGTAGTTGCTTATAATTGATTCGAATTTCATTTTCTTACATGAGAGGGAAATACTTCAGACAATTCACTAAGTTAAAGAAAACAAAATTAAGCACTGTGATCATGCTGCAGAAAATAAAAGGTAGCAAAATATTTTTTTCTTTTCTTTTTCAGAGTATTGGCTTACTGGAATATGACTAAGATACAAAAATATTAATGTATTTTATATGAAAAAGCAAACATGCCAAGATACTCTTTTAATTAGTGAATCTCTACATTAAATTATAAGTATTATTGTAAAGATCTAAATGCTTCACCTTGTGTTTTTTTTTTTTTTTTTTTTTTTTTTTTTTTTTTTGGTGAATAATCTGTGATATTCTAACCTTACTTCTTATGCAGTTTTTAGTACTATTCCTAGTTTACAGGAGAAATAGAGGCAAACAAGAGTGAATACATACATACACCTGGATCCATAAAGAACACACTTACAATTTACCCTGTGAGCCCTATTCAGCCTGGGGCAAACATTGTCTTTGTTGTGACCTCATCTTTGCCTCTGCTATTTCAAATGTCCTTCTACTGTCTTTGGAGTGACCTACCTAGATGTATTTGTTGGACAGAGATTCATCCTCAGATTTTTTCTTTTCTTTTTTTTTTTTTTTTTCTTTATGAAAATACACTTATTGGTGTTCATTCCCTGAAGACCTTGATAAGCAATTTCTTCTCATCAGCTAATGGAACAAGGTGCTTTCTTCCCTGCTAATAGAGCTGCATTTTGATAGAGCCATTTTGGAAACATTAACTTATTATGTTAACTTCTGGAAAATTATTGATGCTGACTGAAACCTTCAAGCATCAAGCAGGTTTCTTCCCTAATATCAGAAGTCACTTAGAAAGTCATTCTGTTCTATTCTACTTATCATGTACTTAGCTTTGGTATCCAAATCACCCTCATAAAAGCTGGACTTTTAAACATCCGGGACCCCTTGAGCTGTTCTAAATGGCATTGTCAAGTTACAAGCTGCTTATGGTGATCTGAGGACATCAGTTTCCACAGGATTGTTCACATTCAGATGATGAACAGAAATGCTCCTGTTGTGTATTTAGCATTGAAAACCTGGTAAACCTGGAACTGACATGGGTCTTTCTTCTCTGAGCAAGAGCTAAAGTAATGCCACCAAGACATGCAGTTTTGGTATACTCAACTATGCACGACCTCAAATTATATTGCCAAGACAAATTACGAGAAAGTACAATATATATTTTAGCTACAAGACATTCAGAAATCTTAGAAATATGTCTGAGCAGCTCAAGTTCAGAGCTATGCTTATACTTCCTTTAAAAAAGAAACTGTCATTATAATGTAAGAGTATACAAGTACACACTCAATTGTAGAATTGATAAAATCTCTGGTTATTATATATTGTAAATTATTGAGTGCATGCATTTTAATTACACAATTGGTATTATACAATGTAGGCACCAATATGCACCAAAAGTCACCATAGATTGTAATTAATACTTTCAATATAAGCATATCAAATTTTTAATAAATTATCTACATATTAAAAATGGACTTATTACAACACTGAGTATAATCTAGGAGCTCACCAAATGCAATATTATTATGCCACATTTAAAAAATTAAATTTATATTAAAATAATTAAATTAATTTACTAAAAGAAATCTCATAAATTTCTCAACAGAATTCTCTGATTTTTATTTCTGCCTTAGAAAATTTGAGTTCAGATAAGATATTCAAATTCAAATTATAATCATTGATAAAGAATTAAGTCCTGCTGGGCGTGGTGGCACACTCCTGTAATCCCAGCACTTGGGAGGCTGAGGCAGGAGGATCACGAGTTCAAAGCCAGCCTCAGCAATGGCGAGGCACTTAGCATCTCAGTGAGACCCTGTCTCCAATCAGATACAAAAAAGGGCTGGGGATGTGGCCCAGTGGTCGAGTGCCCCTGAGTTCAATCCCCAGTACCAAAAAAAAAAAAAAGAAAAAAAGAATTGAGTCCTGGTCTAGTGACTTTTCATATTATGTGTGTATATATATATATATATATATATATATATATATATATATATATATATATATATATATTTTTACTATTAAAAAGACATTACATCTTATCAAAACTATGAGGTAATGAGAATTGCTTGTTGACTCCTATATTCTGTTAATATCAGTATGACTGTTTCTAGATCAACAACCTATGCTGATTTACAAGACATAATCTAGGCCACTTCTGCTTCCCTCCTAATCTCTTATTTCGATGTTCCATGCTTGGCTCTCTCTCTTCACTTTTTTGTTTGTGTGTGTGATATAACTCATATATTCATATAATAAAATTATCCCTAAATGGGGCCATAATTGCTTCAATACTCCCACCATTTATTTACTCTTCCTTATGTCACATTGGAAATTTTGGATAGGGAACTCATTTTTTCTTACGTAAGATACAAGTTTGCAAAGAGATGATCTAATGAATTATTATGTATTAAGAGAGCAAGATGGAGCTATTTCCTAGAAGTAGATCACAAAAGAAGAAAAAAAAAATAAAAAAGCAAGACTCCAGTGAATGATTTTGTGACTAAAGGGAGTTAATAGATTTGGCAAGTTTCATATCTACTTGTTTTATTTATTTCTTTCATTTGTAAAATTGAACCAGTAGGTCACAAGAAAGTTATGAGATTCAAATGCCTACATTCTATATGCTTTTATACAAAGAGAAGTGGGAACATAGTGCCTGAAACATGGCAGAGTGAGTATCAGTGATATCTGATTTGAATCTTAGGTGCAGAAGCAGGATATAGAGAGTTAGAGACTGCTATTGGTTCTGGGGACCAAAATGCAAACTATTCAGAAAGAAAGGAGGAGAATCTGGTTTTCATGGGAGAGGTCTTGATATCTGGGCATCAATGATCCATATGAGAAGGCAAAGGATGTAAGCAAATGCCACAAGGTAATTGAGAATTTCAGAAGGGTAGATCTGGAGCTCCTGGAACTCAGTGTATGGAATGTGTTTTATGGAAGAAAATGTTTACACAAAAAGAGGAAAGGGGAAGGATGAGATTCTATATTAATAGCTGTGAGTAGATGAGATGAAGCATCAGTAACCCGAAAAATTGGTCAGGTGATATGTGTTATTGGCATAAGAAATAGAGAAACAAAGAAGAAATGGCTTTATAACTTGGATAATTGTAAGCTGCCTGTCGTGGCCAGCCACAACGCCGCGGGAGGAAAACTCTCGGAGGCAGAGTAAAGATACTGCTACTTTTACTTCTACTTTCTTAGAGAGAGCTTAGAGAGAGAAAGAAAGATTTTTCTTCTTCTTAGAAAGAGCTTAGAGAGAAAGATTAGAGATAGCTTTTTCTTCTTCTTCTTCTTAGAGCTTAGAGAGAAAGATAGAGCTTTTTCTTCTTCATCTTCTTAGAGCTTAGAGAGAAAGAGAGAGAGCTTGAAAGAGAGAGATTTCTTCTTTAGAGAGAGAGAGAGAGCTTAGTTTTTAGAGCTTCTTTCTTCTTTCTTCTTTCTTCCTCGGGAGCCTCTGCCTGACTCTGACCAGGAATTACTTCTTCTATCTGGTTTCTCTTCTGTAACCGCTCTGCCTACGTTCTGGCCGCTCTGATTCTTTTCTTCTTCTCCGACCCGAACTCTTCTTCTGACCGACTGACTGCATGACTGACTGAATGAATTCATTCTTCTCCTGACTCCGACCGCTTTCACCCGGTTATATAGCTTTAGCTTTGCGGGTGCCTCATGTGCATTTACAGGTGCGTCACATACATACTTATTATCAGGTGGAACTTATGGCTTCCAGCTGACCGCAATAGCCATCTCCCTAATTGGGGCTCCTTCAGATAATCTGCAGAAAAGGGAGTCAATATTGACCCTAAAATTTAATTTGCATCCAAGTATGAGACAGACTACCTCTGACATGTTTAAGAACATCTCAAAAGAAGCAATTTGATTTTCTTCAGGGAAAAATGCTGTTCCTTAAAGAAAGATTAATGTGTTTTTTAAAGCTAGCAAAATTCATGAGGTTCATATTATGATCTGTGCTTTGTCTATTTAAAAAGAAGCCATTTGAATGTTGTGATAGAAGTTGGTTATTTAAATAAATGAGGAAATTAGTCACCAAAGTGGCACTGTAAATTTGGGACCACGTAGAAGCATAGAAAGCCATAAAAATTTTAAATGATAATCGCCTCAAATATTCATGGGTCAAATCAATTTGAAAATATAATTTGAAATATAACTCAATGTAGCCATTTGAAAATGTAGAAAATAGCTGCATTAGGTTATTTAGCTTTTGACGCAGACTATTTAGGATTTATGAAATGTATATCCATTAAACTTCAAGCTAAAACAAAATAATTTAAGGTATATTTTATAGATAGTTTTTTTATCCATAAGAAATTTAGCATTATCTCATGTTGTTTAATGGCTGAGGATCTTCCAAAATAGGTTTGAAGGAATCTGTGATACATAATTGCTAACTTTTAGAAGTTCATAAAAAGTTGTTATGGTTTATTTGAAGATATCATATAGTTTGCTGAAGTCTCCTGGGCTTGTTGACATCCCTGACACTTTGTGAATGAGGCCTTTTTTATTCTCACTTCATTTGTTTAGCTCTTTACCTAATTGATTTTCTGTGCTAATACACTAAAGGTCTGCAGAAGGCAGTGCCTCAGGTGTGACAGATGAAATAAGGTGCTTTTAGTCATTGCTTTTATCTTCCATGTCTAATGTGTTGGTTACAGCTGTGCAGTTTAACAACAAAATCGATACATCATTTGCTGCAGGTACCTGAAAGAATTTGGAAGCCCTTCAGTATTTTAGGTACTAGATTTCCTCTGGAATTTTATTTATTACTTACTTACTTATTTATATGCTTTTTGATATTGAATGCCACAAGGTGAGAGAGTTTTTCTCTCCTCCCTTTTGCCTTCTTCTCAAACATTATCATTTCCACCAGCTAGTTAAGTTACTTTCCTTTGGGTTTTGGAACATCTGCCAATCTAAATGAATCCTGTAAAGTGTAAAATAAATGTTTAAAAAATCTTTTCCATTTTGTCTAAATCATCTTTGAGCTTAAACATTTAGCATATGTTCCACTGCAAATGGAACCACTTTGTATTGTGCATGAGAAGCAGTGTGTGTGGGGGCACTTGGGCAATTTCTCATGTAAATGGATGTTTTTATTGCACGTTTCCATTTTGTGTTGGCAATTGCATGGTTTCAGCATAACCAGAAAAAAAACTTGCTTTATTAGAACATTCCCTCTGTTCAATAGTCTCCTAAATATCTGTCTATATTATCTATGCTCTTTTTTTTCCTAATTCTCTAATTGTTCAATGCTCCTCGGTTTTATTCTCATGTCCTGAGTGCATGGGATGTTTGTCACATGTGTCTCTCACCTTCCCCAACATAGACAAACACAGTTCCAAGCAAAAGGAGTGAGAACAGTTCCTGCAACTTTGAAATCCTGTGTAGAATTTATCAAGCTGTGTATCTGTAACACGTTCTTAAGAAAAGTCTGTTGACAGTTTTTTTAAGTGAATATTCTCTAATAGTTTAGCCTTCCTGCATATGCCCATGCCTATAATGTAATATTTGTAAGTAGTTGTCTTATTCACAATTGTATGATCTAATTGTGCTATTTTTAAAAAATGAGTTAAAAGAATAACTTTAACATGCTTATCTCAAAGAAAAAATGTCTTTAGATAAAGTAGATTATAATACACTAATGCATGAGTACACATCAATTCATTCAGTATTTATTCTATATTTTAGCACTGAATTTAAAATAAAACTACTAGTCCATGTAGAAACCTTAAATGTTAACATCTAGGAAAGTTAATTATTAAATTATTCCCCTTGTCTCCATTTTTTAAAGTGAGGAAAAAATAGCAATAAATATGCTACATTGATGGAAATACAAGTCATAATAGAGAAAGTAGGCTAAGCTTTTTCTTAGTGTATATAAGCCTACATACACAGGCCATGTGTGTTCAAAATAACAACCCTGAAACAAAGGGAATTAATGTAATATGATTTCGGTTTATATTGCTTTTAAAAAGTGATTTAAAATATTAAAATTAATAATTTCAAAGCTATAATAATTCACTAATTTCTAATCTTTGAGTTACAGGTTAATTCAATTTCATCCTAACTTTTAGTCATTCCTTTTGTGTTTTCTTTTAAATAGGCTAGCCTTTTGTAGGTTTCATAAGCAGTCTACATAATTATTAAAATGACAAATCATTAATGTTTTTCTTGGATTGAATTTCATGTTATTATTCTTAGATTTCTGTAGAAATTGGTGTGATTTGGATAGATAGAAAATATATATTTATGTAGTCATATACAAAATATTTATATGTTCGTAGCATATTTATGTTTCTGATTTAGTATTGATTTCTTCTTCATGCAAGATGTGTGCATTAGTCAGTCATCAAAGGGTTCTTCTATGGCGGGGCGCATTTCTTTCCCTGAACATGTTGAGCTTAACATCTAGGCATATCCAGTTCTATTTGGAATTGTACAAACCCATACTTTAATTTTTCTGACCAAACAAAGTAATAAAATGAGGATGATTCATGTAAGGGCTTTGTCTCTACAATGAATCAAATTTCTTGCTAAAATTGCAGAATTGGTTTTCTAATTCTTATTATTGATCTCACATTTTAATAGCAGATGATTTGGTTCATTTCATTAAATGAATAAAATAAGTAATGCTTTATGCTTGTTATCTTTCTAACTACATTTTCCCCAATATGTGGGTCTTTAACCAAAGAATGAAACTCAATCCTGTAAGAACCTCACGGAAGTTAATTGTTGACCTAAAAATATAGAGAATCAGAATATTTAGAAAAACATAGTCTTAAAACATTTAAAGTCCTTATGTTTTAACCAAATATACTTGTTTAGAGGCAACTTATTTATAGGCAGGAGGAGATCTTAATGGGAAAGATCTCTTCACATTTTAAAATGTAATTATGTTGGTAGAAATCAAACAGCTTCGGCTGTGTCTGCATTT
The DNA here is from genome assembly GCA_025594165.1 of Tamias sibiricus. Lineage (NCBI taxonomy): Eukaryota > Metazoa > Chordata > Mammalia > Rodentia > Sciuridae > Tamias > Tamias sibiricus. The sequence goes on along the minus strand of CM046666.1, from coordinate 81,117,537 downwards.
GAATTCCAAAGGCACGCTATTTTCATTGCTGTACCCAGGCTGCTTTAATCTGCTTTATTGTTTGAATTAGGGCAGTAGACAATTTTATAAAATATTCATGGTTTGGCAGTTTTGCCTAGGATTGAATCATCAATTGCCTGAAAAATGTGGTCAGGAAATTATGAACTTGATGTGACTATTGGTCAAGAAAGAGAGCACTAACTTCATGAGAAGTAGAAGTAAGAATATATAAAACCCTAATTCATTAGGGACAAAAGTGACTTCTCCCTCTTCTGGGAATGACATATCTCAATATTATTGATATGTGTGTGTGTGTATATATATATATATATATATATATATATATACGTATATATATATACACGTATATATATATATATATATATGTATATATATATATAATTTTCTTTTTAAATATATATTATATATGAATCATATTAAGAGTAATAGGATTAGAATTCATACTGCTACTAATATATGTTATGTATTCCTTAAGAACAAAAGGAGCTAAAAAGATAAATAAGCCATGGTCACTGTATACTAATAGATGTACATGTACATAGATATTTAGAATTCAAATATTGGAAGGCATGGACGAGGGACCAAATGGAACCACAGACTGAAAAACAGAATGCTCATTGCCACTTCTTTTTTTTTTTTTTTTTTTTTTGCAAATCATGTCATCTTGTGCATTCTTCTGTATTGCTCCAAGACGGTCATACTACCAATATTTTTCTGTGAGTACCCATGTTTATAATAATTCTACTTGTCAGTTTCCATTTATCATCTGTTCAGTGTTTTCACCCCATGTATATATTAGCATTTGTACTATATTTAAAATGAGACAATTGTTAATTCAGAAATAGAGACTGCTTACTTTTTATGCTTTCCAAAAATTGTCAGCATTAGAGTATAAATGAAGAAACCATGCATTTCCAACCATATTTTAATATGGCATTTATTTTTAAAATCTGTCTTTATTAATTCCTATTAGAGTATAGTGCTACAGAAGTATACTTACTGTTCTGTTTTCTGATTAGTTATATCATAGCATGTGATATGGCCTGGAGGATACATTGATCATGGAATATGTTGGCATGTTCTCAAAACCTAAATAGGCCAGGCAGTGGCCCATGCCCAAAATCCCAGCAGCTTGGGAGGCTGAGGCAGGAGGATCACGAGTTCAAAGCCAGCTTCAGCAAAAGCGAGGTGCTAAGCAACTCAATGAGACCCTGTCTCTAAATAAAATACCAAATAGGTCTGGGGATGTGGCTCCCATGAGTTCAATCCCTGCTACAAAAAAAAAAAAAAAAAAAAAAAAAAAAAAAAAAAAAAAAAAAAAACCGAAACAACAACAACAACAACAACAAAATAAAGATGGTATTGGGTGAATATGAGACTAGAAATTTAGCTACCAATCAAATCCACTATTTTATTATACATACAAATATATAATATACATATATTTCATACATAAATATATAAAGTGTGTATGCATATATACTTAATGTATATATAAAGTATGTACATGTGGTATTTCTTTCTGTGTGTAACCATGTTTATGAGAATTGTCTTTGTCAGGTGGTCAAATTGTGTTCATCTCATAATTTTTAGTATTGTGTAATGTATTTAAAATGAGACAATTAAAGTGTATATATATATATACATATATACATATATGTACATATATATGCTGTATGTGTGTGTGTGTGAGTGTTTGTATAATTCTAGATCTACATATTTTCATAGGCAATAGCAGTTCTGACCTGAATGATGAAATTAATTTAGATTCTCTTCCTGACCAATAAATGCTAATAATCAAGAGAACCCACCAATTTCAGAATGTCACAGCATGTACCAAGAGTCTTGGAAGGTAGGGCAAGCAATTGATTTATTGATCTGTTCATTGTTTAATTTTAAAATATTATTGCTTTCTAGTCAGGGCTGTTATATAAGAAAATAGGGGAATGGAAATACTCCACTCTTTCAATAAAACTTTCTTTGACAAAAGAGGGAAGGACTGAAACCAGAAAACCCAATTAGACTAATTCATATCTTTGGCAAGATGGTCTTTTGGAATCTCAGTACTCACCAAGCACAACATTGTCTTTGGATTGGTGCTTGAAGACTCTTCTAGACCTTGATTCACCCCTGAAGGTATGGGAAATGGTCCCGCTTTCCAGAACTACTTAGGATTTATTGATTAACTGAGGAGGTTCAAAAAAATAAAAAAAGTTATATTGCAACGAATTATACTTTAATACACACACACACACACACACACACACACACACAATGAATTTGATATCATCATTGGTATCATCATTTACTCAGTTGCTACCTTCCAAACTTAAGTACACATATAAAAAATATGTTTGGCAGACACTATTTAAAAATTTATTTCCTTACAGATGTATGCCTTCAAGATATATTAACTAAATGGTTGACACTTAAAGTGAGAATTGATAGAATAATTTTGATCTTTAGGTACTTATTTTGAAAATAATATATGTTCAATTTCCTGGAGTCTCTGAGCATTTATAAGTAGCAAGATAATTGCAATATATTTATATTTATATATTTTCCAGTGATGTCAATGAAAGCCAGGGCCTTGTGCATTCTAGGCCAAGTGTTCTGCTTACTACTAAGCTACACACCCTGCTCATATTGTCTGTAACCTTCCAAATTGAGCTTTCATTTAAGCCTGACTTTACTTTGCCAAAGATCATTCAAGTGAGAGTCTGTCCCAGAGAAATTCATTTTCTAACTTACTTATGGCTTTTCCCTGAATTTTCTTGATTGCTTCCTTTAAAGTCTATTCAGGATGTGGGTTTTGGACATAAGGAGTAAGGGGGAAGTATGATGGGGTGCTAGTGTGTATAGGAAGAGGTAGGTATTCATGAGGGTCTGCCTTTTGCTTATAATCCTATCCTCTGCAGAGTACTCAGTTTCTATGAGCATTGAACTTTTTTCTAGGACTCTTGCACCATTATTTGTAAGATCTCAATGAAACAGAAAAAGAATTAGGCTAGAAGATACACTTGCTTCAACAGATTATTTTGCAGCAAATGGCTTATTGGTGAGCTAAATTTACAATGTTTCAGACCATTCAAGTTAGGGTTTCCAGCAATATAACTGCAAATGGATGCAGACATCTGAATGCTATCAAGGCACATAGTCATGCTATAATGGCTCCTTTGTCTAGTTTTTCTCTACATTTCTGCTTACATCGGATGTTGCTCTAAATTGCCTTTTCCATAATGTTGAAATCAGTTGATCTACAAAACTCATGCAATACTATTTCAGTAAGATCAACTGTTGGAAGCAATGCGGTCCACTTTAATTTATGAAATGCAGGATTAATGCAGTCCTTTGTAATGTGAAAAGTCAAAGAAAATGAAAGCCAACTCTGTTTGGTTCTCTTTCTTGTATATGCAAGCTGTCAAATCAGATAAAATGCTTGAATATCTGTTATTATAAAAGGAGAAGCCTACCTAGGGAATAGGTTTGAACCTATTGAAGAAAGTAAGCACAAAATACTGAACATGATTCATGTGGAAATCATTTTTAAAATGAGTCATGGTCATTTTCCTTGTATTTTCTGTATTACATACTATTTTGTTGCTTTATCTATATCACCTGTGAAAGTTAAAGCCCAGTCCCCATAGTACAAATTGATGAAAATCTACAGTATGTCAAATGCTAGGTGCAGATAAAATAGCAAGTCTTAAAAGAGTGATGAATGGTGAAATTTACAGTTAGTTGTTTGGCAAGCATTTATATTCTAGAAGTACTCCCAGTGACTTTTCTCCTGATTTAATCTGAATATTATTGATCACTGAAATCTCAAAGCAAACAATATCTGGCCATTCCATAATATTTGCCAGTCACTTATGCCAAAAAATGCATGTAGTTTCACAAAACAAAGTATTGGATTTCTAAGGGTGTACTGAATATTTTTTTTAATTAACAGCTTGAGAATGATTAACATTAATGCCATATTTAACTTGAAAACTTCCCAGTTGCTTATGTACTTATAAGAACATTGTTCATCCCTACCCTCACTTAAAATGGGTAGAGATTCTTTTTCAGTAATTCAAACCTTTCTCAGAAGAAAATTCCTATAAGTTAAAAATATCCCAAACAGTCACATTAAGATTTTTGGACACTGTATGCAAATCTAAAATAAAACTAAGTGTTCCAGGGTACTCAAATTTTTTGGAATCCCTAAGACTGATATCATTTCTCTATAAACCTCTCCAGTAATCAAGATTTTTTATACACATATCAGGGAAATTCACTATATCATGTTGCTGATATGAACTTTTTAAAAGTTAAATTGTTGTTTGGAAAATTTCATCAAAATACACATTCATAGTTGCTTTTCTAAACAGACTTTTATCTTATGTATTTTGTTGCGTGGTAACTAGATGCTTTAAAACATTTGTGGTAGTAAGGTTCAAAGGAAGTATCATTTTAGCAATGGGTGAAGTGTGTCCTATGTATACAGCCCCTAGAGCTCTTTTTTATTCTTTATGATGTAGTGCCAGAGAAGTATAATTCAGGTCATTACCTCTAGTACTTTCCAGGGTATGGAAGTGCATTATATTATATTAGAAGTGGACAGATGAAAGCTTTTTCTACACAGCACAGCAAAGATGTGAATTTGCAATATCACTGGTAAGTTTCAAACCCTCTTATGGATCATTGCAGATTGTTTGCAAATGACCACATTCTAACTTCCCAGGAAAGATTTGAAATATTGTCATTCTTTCTGGATAGAGCCCTGAAACTATTTTAAACAGAATACCTTTGAAGAAAGTATAATTATTTTTGTGTGAATGTGAAAGCAAAATTTTCATTTATTGTCAATGAAAAACCTATTTTATTTTAAAATAATTACATGGATTTTTACCTAATCCAGAGTACACATGATCTTTGTCTTCCTACTTTGTAAATAAAAATATCAGAGTTGTACAGCAGCTATCAGCAGCAGCAGCATGGTCAAAAGGGAGGGAGAAGAAAAAATTTATTCCATAAAGGAATGCATTTTGAAATTTTCATTTCTTCCACAAATGTCAAGAAATCTAGAAAAAAAGCATAAAATGGCTATTTTCAGGCATTGGACAAAAAGCATAATTTTTTTCCTTGGTAAAAGAAAAGGGATCAAATGAGATATGCCATAAATCTACAAGATTTTCCATTAGTTTTTGATAATAACAATCCATGCATGTATAGATTGAAAATTGATGAGTGGTACAAACTAATTTTGGGGGGTGTCATAACACCTGATATTCATATATATTAGGTATTTAATATATATTTATATATATTAGGTATTTAAAATTTTTGCCATTCAGTGTAGAGAAACATGGAAATCAAGAGCACCCAGCAGAAGTTTCATAAGGTTTATGATTCAGTAGCGAGGCTAAGCATTTTCAGTAATACATATAATTTAGACCAATATTATAACTATTAAAATATAAGCAATAGCAACCCAAAACACCCTTGCAGCTATTAGAGCAATTTGTAAGTAACTTCTAAACTACTCAACAGATCAAGGTTCAACAATTTTTAAATAACACAGACATTCACACTAAACAAAATAACACCACTGTGTCCTATTTCCATTCAAAAGTGACTATGAGTTCTTCAATCATGCCTCATCTGTCTGCAATGACCACTGAGTTAGTCCATTAAAATGAGGTTGGGCTGATTAGGTTACAGATATCACAATCCTTCATCAGTCTGAACATTCCTGTATTAACACAGGAGTTTTGAGTGACACCTTATATCCAAACCATGACACGTATATTACCAAAAGCACAGGAAAAGGACAGAATATTAAAATCTTTAAGAGAGAATGCCTAGTCATATTTAAAGACAAACTCATTAGAACAACACACTTCTCAGCAGGATATCTAAAGGCCAGGAGGGCATGGCATGATGTATTTCAAGTCCTAAAAGAAAACCAAAATTACTATACCCAGCAAGATTATCCTTCAGAATCTTTGGATCAATAAAGATCTTCAAAGATTAGCTTAAACTAAAGGAATTCATAGCTACTAAGCCTACATTACAGGAGATACATACAGAGGAAGAAAGATAAACACACCCACGAGAGCACATGAAATAATAAATTTCTGTAGAAAAGTACTGATGCAAATGAGAATTATGACCTAATCAAACATTATCCATATAGTAAACCATCAGACTTGTAAGATAAATAAATGAGGATGAAAAAAATTGAATACCTAAAACAATGACAGGAACCTATACATTACACTTATATAATACTCAGAATGTACATGGTATTAATTCTCCAGTTAAAAAAATTATTAGCAGAATTGTTTGAAAAAGTGACTCAAAATTGCGCTCCCTCCAAGAAAATCTCCTCATCCACAGAAACATTCACAGACTAAAAGTGAAAAAAAATGAATAAGGATGTTCTAAGCAGATGGGAGCTAAAAAAAAGCAGGGGTAACTATGCTTTTATGTAACAAAATAGGTTTTAAAACAACATTATTTAGGAAAGAAAATGAAGGTCCTATATGTTGATCAAAAAGAATATTCATCAAGAAGATATAATAATCATAAATATATATGCACTGAATGAGTACTTAATGTCATAAAACAGACATTACTAGATATAAAGGGAGTGATGGGTCTGAATATAATAGTTCATAATTTAAATATCCTTTCTCACCAATGAATAGATCAACTAGAGAAAAAAGGAAAAGAAAAAAAAGAAAAATTTCAGAGTTGAATTACACTATAAATCAAATGGGACTAATAGGCATCTACAGAATATCCCTTCTAGCAATTGCTGAATGTACATCCCTTTCATTACTGTATCAACTTTATCCAAAATAGAACATATACTGAGCCACAAAACAAGTCTCAACAAAATATGAAAGTTGAACTGAAATAATTTTTTAAAATCTAAATAATTTCTTTCATCTTATCCAATCAAAATAGAATGAAATTAGAAATAAACATGAATAGGAACCACACAAATATATGGAGACAGAACAACATGATATTGAATGAACTTTGAGTCATTGAAGAAATCAGTGGGGAAATTTAACAATTTCTTGAATCAAATGAAATATAAACACAACTTACATAACTTTGAGATATAGTTTAAGCTTATACTATTAAGGAAGTTGATAGTAATAAATACCAAAAGAAAACAAAGCAAAAAAAAAAAAAAAAAAAAAAGGAAAATCTAACCTGCGCATGATGGTGCATACCTGTACTCCCAGTAATATGGGAGACTGAAGCAGAAGGACCACAAGTTCGAGGTCAGCTTCAGCAATTTAGTCAGACCCTCAGCAATTGAGTAAGATCCTGTCTCAAAATAAAAAAATAAAAAAGGAGCTGGGATGTATCTCAGTGGTCAATTAACCCTAGGTTCAATCCTCAGTTCCAAAAATTAAAAAAAAAAAAAAAAAAAAGAGAGAGAAATCTCAAATAAATAACATAAAGATATATATGAAGTTCTTAAAAAAATAGAATAAGTCAAATCTAAAATCCATGGAAGGAAAGAAATTATAAAGATCATGGAAGCAATAATGAAGTAGAAACTAAAAAGACCTTGAAAAGAATCAGTTACATAGTTAGTTATTTGAAAAGGCAAACATAATGTATAAAACTTCAGCTAAACTAATCAAACTAAAAAGAAAGAAAAGTAAAATAAAGTTTGAGGTCAAAAAATGATACTTAAGGGACTGGGCTTGTGGCTCAGTGGTATGGTGCTTGCCTAGCATATGTGAGGCCTTGAGTTCAATCCTCAGCACCACATATAAATAAATAAAATAAAGGTATTATGTCCAACCACAAAAAAAAAAACTATTTTTAAAAAGTGAGATTTAACAGATATAGCCACTGAAATTTAAATGATCTTTGGGAAAATATTTTAAAAACTGTATGCCAATAAATTGGAGAGTCTAGAACAAAGGCACAAATTGAGATGCATATGAACCAAATGAGCAGGGCCTGGTGGCACACACGCCTATAATCCCAGTGCAGGAGGATTGTGAATTCAAAGACAGCATCAGCAAAACCAAGGTACTAAGCAACTCAGTGAGACCCTGTCTCCAAATAAAATACAAAATAGGGCTGGAGATGTGCCTCAGTGTTCAAGGTCCCCTGAGTTCAGTGCCTAGTACCACCCCCCCAACAAAAAAATTGAACCAAATGGATATTAAAAATCCTAAATAGAGTAATAACAAGTAATGAGATGAAAGCATTAATAATAAGTCTCTTAACAAAGAAATACCCCAAACCAGAGAGATTTACTACTGAATTTTAGCTAAATTTTATCAGAACTAACATCATTATTCCACAAACTATTCAAAAAATAAAAAGGAAAGGAAAACTACTGAATTTATTCAATGAATCCAATATTACCACATTAACAAAACCTGACAAGGACACAACAAATAAAAAATTTATATGGTTATGTCAATATCTCTGGTGAACAAAGGTATGAAAGTCCTTAATATAAAAATTTAAGGGGATCCAAGATGGCGGATTAGAGGAAGACGCACTTCAGGACAGCTCCGTGGAAAGAATCCAACAAAGCAGATAAATTGCCTTTCATCATATATATATAGGCTGAAAATACCGATCTCCTGGATGGTTTGATTACCACTACCAGAGAGAGAAAGAGACAAGCTGTCTGCAGCGGCTGGAGCCCCGAGGCTCCTGCAAAACCGCCTGGGTGGTGCACAGGCCGTCTGAAACAAAGTCAGTGTGGGGAGACCGTGCTACTACTGCAACCCCAGCCAAACTCACGGCACACCAGCGTGAAACCGGCGATAAAAACCAGCGATAACAGCCGGCGGGATTGGTGCTGGGGAACCACGGGAGACCGCGGGCCCATAGCACCAGTTCAAATCCACACTCCGCCTGACGCGACCCTCAGTAGTGGGGCCCCGGACAGAGTGGCGCAGAGATCTGTGATCAGCAAACAGGGACAGAGTGGAGCGGGCCACAGTCTGAAGCAGCGCTGTCTGCACCACAGTCTCAGGTGTGGCTTCCCGGTGCTACTTCGGCAGGGAGACATCCACCCAACAGCTTTGAAATCGATTGGCGAGGATACGGGAGTGTGTGGAGCTGCTGTTGACTGGAAGGAGAGCACCGCCATCTTTGAAAGCTCCAGGCAAGGGGGAGGAGACGGAGAGCGACGGCTGCAGCCATCCAGGGACTCTCCAGCTCTCTGAAGACAACGCACAATTGGGTGAGACTCGGGTGGTCAGCAGGGGAAGGCGTTTCTGAGGCTAGCGCAGCAGCAACAAGAGGCTGCAACTGTGGGTGGGCTTGGGGAGGGGGTGCCTTCTGGAAGGTCCCCTTCCCGGTGCCATTCATCTGCTGACACACGCAAACCCCCTGGGCCACTCCTTCACTGAACCGTGCAGCCACTGGCCTAAGATGCAGCCTTGATTTCACTAACAGGATCACAGACTGGACGTGATCCAATAGCAATTGGTTTGAACTGGAAAGGAAAAAAAGAGGGGGGGCTTCCCAGGGCCCGTTTTGTCTGAGACTTGGGGTTCGACTTTTTTTTTTTTTTTCCTTTTCTTTTTGTTGGTTTGCTTGTCTTGTTGGATTGCAGGGAGGTTTTTTTTTGTTGTTGGTCTGTTTGTTTGTTTATTTTTCTTTTTCTTTTTTTGGCTTTGTTTTGTTCTGCTTTTTTTTTTTTTTTTTTCCTTCCGCATTGATTGTTAGTGTGTTTGTTTGCTTCCGCTCCTTTTTTCTTTCCTTCTTTTCTTCCTTCTCACTCTTGTATCTTTTCTTCTTCCTTCATCTTTCATGTTTACATCCTGCCAGTGCATACTAAACAGAGGCAAAAACAAGTTATACGCAGAACTTGGGATTTCTAGAACCAGCGCAATTGAACTGGGTAGCAAAGTGGTGTTATATATAGTTTACTCTCTATTTCCTTGATTCTCTCTCTCCTCTCTCTTACACCAAATCCTACTCTTTTATCATTTTTTTTCTTTTCCAACTTACTTTATATATAAATTGATCTTTTCACCTAATTGTCAACCCCATTCTCTTTCTTCCATCACCTATTGATACTAAACCACGTCCACTAAACCACTTCAATAGATATCTCCTTTCATACTTTCCAAGAAAGAACATTCAAGACACTTCCTTCTTCCTAAACATAATACCTCTGTATCCAATACTTGAAGCTATAAAACCCTATCAGAAGCGTACAGAGTAAATTGGAAATAATATCTGGGTTAACAAAATCTGTACATTGTGATCAAACTTGGATTTTCTGAATAGAAAGTGTTAGGTTTTAAAAGTGTAAAGGAATTATAAGGTGATCTGATAGCATTGTACTACAGGAACAACATAAGGCTTTAAGGTAAAATCGAAATAGTCAAGGTCCCACAGTGCAGGAAGAATAGACACACAAGCAACATGAAAAAACAAGGAAAGAAAATGACACAAACAAATCAAGGTACCTCATCGGTAGATGTCATGGCAAGCACAGTTGGTCAAATGCCAGAGATGGAATTTAGAAATTACATATGCCAAATGTTTATGGAAATTAAGAATGAACTCAAAAATGAGATGAGGGAGCAGGTACAGGAGGCAAAAGATCATTTTGACAAAGAACTCCAAAAACAAATACAGGAAGTAAAAGATTACTTCAATAGGGAAATAGAGGCTCTAAAGAGAAACCAAATAGAAATTCCAGAAATGAAAGAAGCAATAAACCAAAATAAAAGTTCAATTGAAAGCATCTCCAACAGAGTAGACCACGTGGAGGAAAGAACCTCAGACAATGAAGACAAAATATATGTCCTAGAGAAGAATTTAGAACATACAGCAAAACTTGTTAGAAATCAAGAACATAACATCCAAGAATTATGGGACAGCATAAAAAGACCAAACTTAAGAGTGATTGGCATAGAGGAAGGGCAGAGTTTCAAGCCAAAGGAATGAGTAATCTATTTAATGAAATAATTACAGAAAATTTTCCAAGCTTGAGGAATGAAATGGAAAACCAAGTTCAAGAGGCATACCGAACACCAAACAAACAAAATCTCAACAGATCCACACCTAGACACATTATAATGAAAATGCCTAATACACTGAGCAAGGAGAGAATACTAAAAGCCACAAGAGAAAGGAAGCAAATTACATATAGGGGGAAACCAATCAGACTATGTTCAGATTTTTCAACCCAGACCTTAAAAGCAAGAAGATCCTGGAATAGCATATTTCAAGCTCTGAAAGAAAAGGGATGTCAACCAAGAATCTTATATCCAGCAAAATTAACCTTTAGATTCGAAGATGAAATAAAAACCTTCCATGACAAGCAAAAGTTAAAAGATTTCACAACTCGAAAGCCAGCACTTCAGAGCATCCTGGGCAACATTTTTCATGAAGCAAAAGAGAAAGATGATGACGAAAATCACCAAAGGGAGATATTAAACTAAAGGAAATACCAACCAGAAGAGAAACCAAATCAAGCTAAAGACCATAATTCAAATAAAAATGGATGGGAATAAAAATCACATATCAATAATAACCCTGAATGTTAATGGCCTAAACTGGCCAATCAAAAGACACAGATTATCAGAATGGATTAAAAGAAATGACCCAACAATTTGCTGTCTCCAAGAAACACACCTCATAGAAAAAGACATCAACAGAATGAAAGTGAAAGGCTGGGAAAAGTCTTATCACTCACATGGCCAGCGGAAGCAAGCAGGGGTTTCCCTTCTCATATCAAATAAGGTAGACTTCAAACCAAAACTAATCAAGAGGGACAAAGATGGATATTTCTTATTACTTAAGGGAACCATCCATCAACAGGATATAACAATCATAAATCTGTATGCCCCAAATAATGGAGCACCTACATTCATCAAACAAATGCTTCTTAAGTTCAAGAGTAAAATAGACCACAACACAGTTATTCTAGGGGACTTCAACACACCTCTCTCACCAATGGATAGATCATCCAAACAAAAGCTAAACAAAGAAACTTTAAGCCTCCTCAAAACAATTAACAATTTAGACCTAACGGACATATATAGAATATTTCATCACTCAGTAAACGAATACACATTTTTCTAAGCAGCACATGGCTCCTTCTCCAAAATAGACCATATTTTATGTCACAAGGCAACTCTCGGCAAATATAAAAAAAAATAGAGATACTACCCTGCATGCTATCGGACCATAAAGGGATGAAATTGGAAATCAACGACAAAACAAGAAATAAGAAAAACTACTCCATCAACTGGAAGCTAAACAACATGCTACTGAATGAACAAGGGGTTGAAAAAGACATCAAAGAGGAGATCAAAAAATTCCTAGAGGTAAATGAGAACACAGATACATCATATAGAAATCTCTGGGACACTATGAAGGCAGTAGTAAGAGGAAAATTCATTGCACTGAGTTCATTCCTTAAGAGGAAAAAAACCCAACAAATAAATGACTTAACATCACACCTCAAAGCATTAGAAAAAGAAGAACAGACCAACACCAAGAGCAGTAGAAGACAGGAAATAATTAAAATCAGAGCAGAAATTAATGAAATTGAGACTAAGGAAACCATTCAAAGAATTGACAAAACTAAAAGTTGGTTCTTTGAAAAATTAAACAAAATTGACAGACCCTTAGCGATGCTAACGAAAAGAAGAAGAAAAAAAAAACTCAAATTACTAACATTCGTGATGAAAAAGGGACTATCACAACAAACACCTCAGATATACAGAATATAATTAGAAATTACTTTGAAAACTTGTACTCTAATAAAATAGAAAATACTGAATGCATTGACAGATTTCTAGAGTCATATGATTTGCCTGAACTGGGTCTGGAGGCTATACACAATTTAAACAGATCAATTACAAGCGAAGAAATAGAAGATGTCATCAAAAAGCTACCAACAAGGAAAAGTCCAGGACCTGATGGGTTTACAGCGGAGTTCTATAAGACTTTCAAAGAAGAACTAATACCAATGCTCTTCAAACTATTTAAGAAGTAGAAAAAGAGGGAGCTCTTCCAGACTATTTCTATGAGGCCAATATTACATTAATTCCAAAGCCAGGCAAAGACACATCCAAAAAAGAAAACTTCAGGCCCATATCTTTAATGAACATAGATGCAAAAATCCTCAACAAAATCCTGGCAAATCGGATACAAAAACATATCAAAAAGATAGTGCACCACGATCAAGTGGGGTTTATGCCAGGGATGCAAGGCTGGTTCAACATTCGGAAATCAATAAACATAATACATCACATCAATAGACTTAAAGACAAAAATCATATGATCATCTCAATTACTCAGAAAAAAGCATTTGACAAAATACAACACCCCTTTATGTTCAAAACACTGGAAAAACTAGGAATATCAGGAACGTATCTTAACATTATAAAAGCTATTTATGCAAGGCCCCGAGCTAACATTATCTTAAATGGAGAAAAATTGAAAGCATTCCCTCTAAAAACTGGAACAAGACAGGGATGCCCCCTTTCACCACTGCTATTTAACATAGTACTGGAAACTCTGGCCAGAGCAATTAGACAGACAAAAGAAATTAAAGGGATCAAGATAGGAAAAGAAGAGGTCAAATTAGCACTATTTGCTGATGACATGATAATCTACCTAGAAGACCCAAAAAACTCTACCAGAAAACTTTTACAACTAATAAACGAATTTGGCAAAGTTGCAGGATACAAAATCAATAGACATAAGTCAAAGGCATTTGTGTACATCAGCGACAAAGACTCTGAAAGGGAAATGTTGAAAAATACCCCATTTGCAATAGCATCAAAAAAAAAAAATAACATACCTGGGAATCAACCTAACGAAAGAGGTGAAAGACCTCTATAACGAAAATTATAGAACACTAAAGAAAGAAATTATAGATGAACTCAGAAGATGGAAAGACCTACCTTGCCCTTGGATAGGTAGAATTAATATTGTCAAAATGTCCATACTACCAAAAGCATTATACAGATTTAATGCAATTCCAATCAAAATCCCAATGTCATTCTTCAAAGAAATTGAAATACCAGTCATGAAATTCATCTGGAAAAATAAGAGACCCAGAATAGCCAAAGCAATCCTGAGCAAGAAAAGTGAAGCAGGGGGCATCACCATACCAGACTTTAAATTATACTATAGAGCAATAGTAACAAAAACAGCATGGTATTGGCACCAAAATAGACTGGTGGACCAATGGTACAGAATTGAGGATACAGAGACTAATACATATAATTACAGCTATCTTATATTAGACAAAGGTGCCAAAAATGTACAATGGAGAAAGGATAGCCTCTTCAATAAATGGTGCTGGGAAAACTGGAAATCCATATGCAACAAAATGAAATTAAACCTTTATCTCTCACCATGCACAAAACTCAATTCAAAGTGGATCAAGGACCTAGGAATTAGACCAGAGACAATACACCTAATAGAAGAAAAAGTAAGCTCCAATTTCCAACATGTTGGATTAGGCCCCAAGTTCCTTAATAAGAATCCTGTAGCGCAAGAATTACTACCAAGAATTAATGAATGGGATAGATTTAAACTCAAAAAGCTTCTTTTCAGCAAAAGAAACAATCAGTGAGGTGAATAGAGAGCCAAGTAATTGGGAACAAATATTTAATACATGCACATCAGATAGAGCACTAATCTCTAGAATATATAAAGAACTCAAAAAACTTTAAACTAAAAAAACAAATAACCCAATCAATAAATGGGCTAAGGAATTGAGAAGACACCTCTCAGAAGAAGATACACGATTAATCAACAAATACATGAAAAATGTTCAACATCGCTGGCAATTAGAGAAATGCAAATCAAAACTACTCTAAGATTTCACTTCACTCCAGTCAGAATGGCAGCCATCAAGAACACAAGCAACAATAAATGTTGGAGAGGATGTGGGGAAAAAGGCACACTCATACATTGCTGGTGGGACTGCAAAATGGTGCAACCATTATGGAAAGCAGTATGGAGATTTCTTGGAAAACTGGGAATGGAACCATCCTATGACCCAGCCATCCCACTCCTGGGTCTATTCCCAAAGGACCTAACAACAGCATATTACAGTGACACAGCTATCTCAATGTTTGTAGCTGCACAATTCACAATAGCTAGATTGTGGAACCAACCTAGATGTCCCTCAGTAAATGAGTGGATTAAGAAAATGTGGTATATACGCACAATGGAATTTTACTCAGCAATAAAAGAAAACAAATTAATGGCATTTGCAGGTAAATGGATGAAGTTGGAAGACATAATGCTAAGTGAAGTTAGTCAGTCTCAAAAATCCAAGTACCAAATATTCTCTCTTATATAAGGAGGCTATTTCAAAGTATTGTTGGATGGGGGTACATAGGAGGATTAGAGGAACACTAGAATGGTCAAGGGAAGGGACAGTAAGGGAGAGAGCAAGAGGGGAGGGAGGGGGAGAAAAAAAAAAAAGGTGGTTGAATGAGACGGATATCATTTTCCTTAATGCATGATTGAAGACCTGAATTGTACGAATATACTTTGTATGCAAACAGTTGTATGTAAAAAGATACTAA
The DNA here is from genome assembly GCA_025594165.1 of Tamias sibiricus. Lineage (NCBI taxonomy): Eukaryota > Metazoa > Chordata > Mammalia > Rodentia > Sciuridae > Tamias > Tamias sibiricus. Next base: position 81,101,959 of record CM046666.1, on the reverse strand, counting down.
ATATATGCACTATGAGTTGTACATATTAAAAATTATAAAAATAAAATTAAAAAAAATTTAAAATTAAGTTTGACAGCACATTTAAAATAAATCATACACCATTATCAAGTTGGTTTTATTTAAGGCATGCAAGGATGGTTCAACATATAAAAATAAATAAACTTAACGCAGAACACTGATAACAATTACATAATCAACCAGGCATGGTTGTTCACACCTGAAATTCCATATACTTAGGAGAACGAAGAAGAAAGCTCAGAATTTCAAGGCCAGATTTGGAAAATAATGAGACACTATTTCAATAAAAACAAACAAAAAATAAACAAAAACAGTTGGGGATGCAGCTCAGTGATAGAGTGCTCTTGGATTTAATCCACAGTATCACAAAAAAAAAAAAAAAAAAAAAAAAAAAAAAAAAAAACAAAACAAACCAAACAAAAATATCCCCAAAACTACAATTACATGACCATCTCAATACCTGCAAAAAAATGCCTTTGATAAAATTCAATCTACCTTCATATAAAAAGTCCTAAATAAAGTTGCTATACAAGTTTCATATTTCAACATAATGAAAACTATATGACAAGCCCAAAGCTAAAATCATATGGAATGAGGAAAACTAGATAGCATTTCCTCTAATCTAATTTCCTCTCATCACTCTAACTCAGTGTAGTATAGAAATTTTAAATCTATTATGGAAGGGGAAGATATAAAAGATATATAAACAGGAAAGGAGGAATTAAAATTGTGTTTATTTCTAGATAATATGATTCTATGTGTAGAAAATCTTAAAAACACCACCAAAAGAATTTGAGAACTGATTAAAAACTTCAGTAAATTGAAAGAATAAAAAAATCAACATTAAAATATCAGTAGATTTTTCTATATATCTATGGAAAACTCTTTGTGAAATAAATCAAGAAAATTATCACATGCATCATATTCATAGAAATAAATAAAATCTTTTGGAATAAACCTAAATAAGGAGGTAAAGACTTCTACAATATAAATTACAAAACATTGAAGAAAGAAAATAAAGATGATATGAGAAATTGGAAAGACTTCCCATGATCATGAATTGGAGGAATTAATAATTTTAAAATATTCATATTGCCCAGACAGATTTACAGATTGAATATAATCTCCATAATAATACCAATGACATTCTTAAAAATACATGGAAAAAACAATCCTAAAATTCATATGAAAACACAAAAGGTTTTGAATAGTCAAAGGAATTCTAAAAAAAAATGAGCAATTGGGAGGCATTATAATACATGATTTCAAAATGTTCTACAGATCCTTAGTAACAAAAACAGAATGGTATTGGCATAAAAGCAGACTAATGGGAAAACAATAGAGAACCCAGAAATAAATTCATCCATCCTCAGCCAACTGATTCTGGGCAGTTTTCAAAAAATGCATTGTCAAAAGGACAGACCCTATATTAAGTGGTGCTAGGAAAACTGGACATGTGCATGCAGAAGATTGAAGTTTGACCTCTGTCTCCCACCCTGTACAAAAATCAACTCATACTGGATCAAAGCCTTAATGTAAGACGGGAAACTAAAGCTACTACAGGAAGATATAAAGGAAACTCTTCCAGATGTACAGACAATGATCTCCTGGATAGTACTCCAAAGGCACAGGCAACAAAGAATTGACAAATGGGATTATATCAAAGTGAAATGTCTCTGTGCACAAAAGAACCAATCAAGTGTGTGGAGAGATCAACTGCAGTGCAGGGGAAAATCTTTGCAAGATATTTATCTGACAGAGTATTGATATCAAGAATATATAAAGAGTTCAAAAAACTTAAAACTAGTAAAGCATGTTATTCCAGAAAAAGAGGGCACCTTATTCAAAAAGATACTTGTTAAAAGAAATACAAAGGAACAATATATATATGATAAAATACTATCTTTAGTCAAGAGGGAAATGCAAGTCAAAACTACAATGAGATTCTGTTTCACACCAGTTAGAAATGCTATTATCAAAACAAATAACAAACATACAATTAACAAATGCTTGTTATAATGTGATTTAAAGGAGTTATACAGCACCAATTGGGAATGTAAATTAGTATGCCCCCTATGCAAAACAGGATGGAGTTTCTTACAAAAACTCAGAGTAGAACTATCATATGATCCAAGTATTCCATTCCTGGGTAATACCTGCTAGAGTTTGTATAATGGGTGTCCAAAGGTTCATGTGTGAGATAATGCAAGGAGGTTTAAAGGTGAAATGTTTGGATTTTGAGAGCCTTAACTGAATCAGTGAATTAACTCCCCAATAGGGATGAACTGGATGGTAACTAGAAGCAGGTAGCCTGTGGCTGGAGGGGATGGGTCATTAGGCACATGCATTGGGGTATATCTTTTGTATCTGGCAAGTGGAGTCTCTCTCTGGTTTCTAATCTTTATGTAAGCCACTTCCCTGCACTACTTTCTTCCACCATGATGTTCACCCTCACTTTGAACCCCGAGGAATGAAGGTGGCTGTCTACGAACTGACACCTCTGAAACTGTGTACCCCCCAATAAACTTTCCTACTCTAAAATTGTTTTTGTCACATCTTTTGGTCAAAGCAGAAAAAAATGTTTACTGAATTAATATCCCAAAGTAATGAAATCAGCATACAAAAAATATACCTGGATAGCCATGTTTATGACAACACTGTTTACAATAGCCAAAATATGAAATAAGCTCAGGTGTTCACCAATAGAAGAATGAATAAATAAAATATTGAATATAAATAACATGGACTATTATTCAGCGATAAAGAAGAATGATATTCTTCTATAGGGAAATTCATGGAACTGGAGTACTTTGTGTCAATAAAATAAGTCAGACACAAAAAGAAAAATTTCCCCTCATATATAGAAACTACAAAAAGGAAAGAAATCACTGAGGCAAAAGTAGAAGAGGGATTATTAGGTACTGGAAACAGAGAGGGGTGTGGGGGGCAGAAGAAGGGAGGGAAGACATGATCAATTCATGGCATATGCATTATGAAAATGTCACAGTAAACACAAAAACTTTACATTTAGTATGTGCTAGTAATTATAATAATAAAGTGACAACCAGAAAATAAGAAAAGGGGTGTTCAATACAGTATATTGACTATCTCATGTTGTGTCCATTGACCATTCATATATTTCATTTCATAAAGGTTTTATTCAAATATCTTATCCAATAAAAATAGATAAAGGAAATATGTTAATGGTTAATATACATAAGCTGAGATAACTTAAGTTCTAAAGTATATCCAAATTAAAACCTCAAAAATTATATAAACACACATTAGAGAGGCTATAATTAACAAAATATGCAATATCAGGTTTGGGCAGCATCTAGAACAAAACTGAATTCCCATACACTGCTTTCAGTCATGTAAAATATTGCCAACATTTTAGAAATCAGTATGGAAGTCTCTTTAATAGATAGACTACAATTATACAGAGCCTAGAAATTCCATGCTTAGATTTGTCAAAAAAGAATCTTGAATTGAAATCCCATCATATTTTTATTTTGATAACCCCAAGTGGAACCAACTCAAATATATATCAACCAATGAACAGACAATGTCAAAGCCATTCATACCTGAAATGCAATGGCCATTCACAATAGAAAGGAAAATATGACTGGTACCTATAACAAATGAATCTAAAACACACTGAGAAAAAAGTCAAGATACACGAGAGTATGTGATGTGTGATTCTAATTTTACAAAATTCTAGAAAATATGAATGAAATATGAAAATATACAATGAGACAAAATCCTGAATTGTCTAGGTCAAGTGGGTATATGGGGGAGTAACACAAAGTTGTGTGAACACTGGAGGTTTCTTGTCTCACACACACAAGTAGTGAAGTATGCAGATGACTGAGTTTGTCCTGAACTTGTTCCTTAAAACAAAAGAACTACATGAACTCAAAACAACTCTTTGGGATTGGCTAATGTTAGGGTAGTCAAGGAACCGGGGCCACCTGGAACTCATGTGCATCAGAGCATGAGTGGAGCCTTGCAGTCAGGTGGCCAAAACCAAAAAATAAAAACCAAACTTTAGCCTAGGATTTTAATCTTGGGATGTGGGATCCCAATCTCTACAGTCCTCATTTCTATCCCCATTTCCATCTGTCTACAGATAATCTGTCACCTGCCTCAGAAGGTCTCACTTGTAATGGATATGAAAATCTTTCAGGTGGGAGGGTCTTATTCTATATCTTGATAGCTGTTGTGGTTACATGGGTCCATCACTGTAAAATTCATTTATGCATAAAAGTACACATTTTGACACATTAAGTTATTCAGCTAAAATGCTGATTTAAAGTGTAGGGTATAAAAGGCAATATATATATATATATATATATATATATATATATATATATATATATATATATATATATATATATATATAAATGTTAAGAAAACTCACCTGTTTCTTTTTTGCATGTGGGAAACTCAGGAAAGATTGAGCACTAAATTGCAGAAAGAATCAAATCCTCATGAAGGCAACATCAAGATCTCCAAAGAAAAGAACAAGCTCCTCAGTAAATTTCAGATTTTTGCACTCTCTTAATTGAAATGAACTTTACAGTACAGTATTATAGCCATCGCTACTTTAGATTAAGCAAATTTTCGTGTGCAACTTCTGCAGGTCAAGTTGCAAGCACGTGCATGCATGGTACTAGGTGGTTCATCAACATGTGGTGGTCAAATATTGACTAGCTGCAGGACAACAAGACAGAGAGAAGTGAGGTCTATGTGGCATGTGCAGTCCTTTTGGTAAAAAGAGACTGAACTTAAGAAACAAAATTGCTTTTGATTAATTATTTACAAGCCCTTGAGTATGGGTAAAGGAGGCCAAATGAGTTTTGATGGAAGTGAATGCAATTGATTCTATTTTTTCTGCTTTGTTCTGTGATATATAACCAGAATATATGCCTAGACTACTGTGTTACACTTAAGAAATGCTCAATATGTTCTAAAAGATGCATTATTTAATAAAGATAGTTGGTTATCAAAAGTGTACAAAGAGGTATAAAAATTAAATTCATTCATATTCAAATGTCTAGTGAAGTGTCTGATCATTTAATGTATGATTGCTTTCCTAACTAGAATTTCAAGATTTTGGTTCAAATCATCTCTCAACCAAACTCAAAGATCATCAATGGATATCATGGAAGATTTTCTCAAAAAAAAAAAAAAGGCACATAAAAATTAATAAAAGCAAGATAATTATAAGAAAGTCATTCGACTATGTTTAAATTTTTTTCACAAAATCCAAATACCAAATGTTTTCTCTGATATAAGGAGGCTGATTCACAATGGTGTTGGGTAGTGGTACATAGGAGGATTAGAGGAAAGGTCAAAGGGGAGGGAGGGGAAGGAAGGGAGCAAGAGGGGATGGAGGGGAAAAAAGAAAAGGTGGTTGATTAAGATGGATGTCATTATCCTAAATGCATGATTGAAGATTTGAATGGTACGAATATATATTGTATACAAACAGTGTTTTTTAAAAAGATGCTCTATATGTTTATTATGAATTATAATGTATACTACTATTATAAATACAACTTTGAATTAAAAAATTAAAAAATTTAAAAAAATTTTACTTCCCATCTGTTCATATTATATATCAATACTCTATGAGAAAAACCACCTTGACCTCAAGTTCAGAGCTAAAACTGAAGTTAAAATATAAGCGGTTCAGTATTAATTGCAATTATAAAGGAGTTTAGAAGTTAGACATTTATATTCTTGAAATTTAGTCATTCAGCTAAGTAATTGATAAATAAAAGGAATGGATTAGAGGGTCTCGATTAAAAGGACTTGTTGGGTGGCTTCTACAGAAACAAGGCTTTGCTCTTCAATCTAGTGAGCAGGGCTGTATTCCAGACCCTAGTCTCAGTGGGCCCTGCACTTTGGTGTGCCTTCCTAAACAGTTCTGAACTCTCCTTTGGTCTTCTGGATCTGCCAACATAGATAAGATGATATGAGCAGTGCATCACATCTTCTGATGGGGGCCTTCCACTATGGACTATACTCCCTTTGCCTGTGGGGTTTATCAAATCCTCTAAAAAGTTCTGGAACCCACAGATGGGTTTTTTCTTAGACCTGTGGTTAGAATGGTTCCAGGAAAACAGTTAAGGCAGCAGAATGATCCTGTTTTCCAGTGTGGTACTTCTTTCCAAACACTGCACAAAATAGGGCCTACAGATTGTGCTGACATGTGATTTCTGACAGTTTAAATGTTTATGTAAATAAGGGGTCCACTTTACTAGATTCTTTTTCTCTCTTCAAACCTGACAGAAGAAAGATAAAAAGGTAAAAGAATAAAAAAAATTGTAAAATGACAATATTTATAGGATATAAGAACAGTGAAATACAAACATTCCTTACCATGCTATGAGTGCAAACAAAATAAAATAAAGATTAAGTATAAAACTAGTTTTATTAAATTTGAAATGAGGGGCTTTATAAAAGGAAGGCACTTGAGGAAGCAATTAAGAATGTGAACAGAGAGCCAATAAATGGGAGAATATCTTGCACCTCACATAGAGCATTAATCTCAAGTATATACAAAGTACTCAAAAAACTTAAAACCAGTAAAAAAATAACCCAATCAATAAATAGGCAAAGAAACTTAGCAGGTACTTCACAGAAGAAGAAATACAAATGGTCAAAATAGACATGAAAATTTTTTTTCAACATCTCTAGGAATTAGAGAAATGCAACTTAAAACTACACTGAGATTTTATCTCACTCCAGTCAGAATGACAATTATCAAGAATACAAGGAATAATAAATGTTGGCGAGGATGTGGGGAAAAATGTTCACTCATACATTGGAGTGGAGGGACTGCAAATTGTTATAACCACTATGAAAACCAGTATGGAGATACCTTAGAAAGCTTGAACTAAAAGCACCATTTATACCCAAAGGACTTATAAACTACATAGTTTATATCCAAAGGATTTAAAATCAGCATACTACAGTGGTGCATCCACATTAATGTCTAATGCAGCTTAATTCACAATAACCAAGTTATGGAACCAAACTAAATGCCCTTCAATAGATGAACGGATAAAGAAAATGTGTTATATATACACAATGGAAAAAATTATTCAGCCATAAAGAGAAATGAAATTATGACATTTACCAGTAAATGGATGAAATTAGAGAATATCTTACTAAGTGAAATAAACCATTCCCAAGATAACAAAGGCCACCCAATGTTCTCTTTGATATGTGGATAATAACCTGCAACAAGGGAGGGTAAGGAGATGAAGAATAGAAGTTTGTTGGATTAGACAAAGGGGAATGAAGAGAAAGGAAGGAGGATGGTAATAAAAAAGACAGTACGATGAATCAGACATAACTTTCCTTTGCTCCTATGTGAACACATGTCCATTGTAAGTTCATAATATATACAACAACAAGAATGGGATCCTAACTGGAATGGATTGTACTCCGTTTATGTATAATATGTGAAAATTCACTCTACTTTCATGTATAGGTAAAAACAACAAATTAAAAAATGGCATTTGAATGACAAAAGTAGAAACAACTAGAAAAATTTGGAAACAACTAGAAAAATTTGGATCCACTGGGGATAATAAATATATTTTTGTCTGTGTCTCCAAAGTTCTGAATACCTGTCGATCCAAGTTGGCCACAATGTAGTAAATTTACCAATATTTGTGTTTAATGTTTAGTGAACTAAGCATATGTAAAAGTTATTTAATGTGGTATCAGCTCATGACTAAATAATTTTAGTGCTTAATTATTTATTAATATGTAATAAATATCTGTAAATAAATGGAGTTTATCATTTATTGGATTTTTATATCAATAAATAAAATTTAATAAGGAGAATAAAGTAAAGTATATATGTCAATCTTTGTTTCATCAGTGCTTATTAAAATGTGTTCTAATTAGTTATATATGAAAGTAGAATATATTTGCATACATCAATGGAGTATAACTTCTCTTTCTTCTGGTTCTACATGTTGTAGAATCACACTGGTCATGTAATCATATGTGTACATAGGGTAATAATATTTGATTCATTCTACTGTCATTCCTACCTCCCATACCCCCTCCCTTCCCTTCACTCCCCTCTGCCTAATCCAAAGTACCTATATTTTTCCTTACCCCTGCCCACTTGTTGTGAATTAGTATCCACATATCAGAGGAAACATTTGGCCTTTGTTTTTTTTGGGGAATTGGCTTATTTCGCTTAGTATGATATTCTCCAGCTCCATCCATTTACCTTCAATAAGACAATATAAGAGGAAGGTTTTTGTACTGCCCAAGGCACTGATAGCATAATGTCATAATACTGAAAATAGACAATGTGTTACCTATACTTTCTTTTTTTTTTGGTACCTGGGATTGAACTCCGGGGCACTCTACCACTGAGCCACATCCCCAGCCCTTTTTTGTATTTTATTAGAGACAGGGTCTCACTGAATTGCCAAAGTGCCTCGCCATTCCTGAGGCTGGCTTTGAACTTAAGATCCTCTTGCCTCAGCCTCCCAAGTGCTAGGATTACAACCGCACCCGGCTGATACTTTTGCAATTAGATATTTTAAGCTTTGGATTCCTCAATATACAAACAATTGGAAATGATATAAGGAACATTGAATCAAAGAGAATATGCATTCTTTTTAGGAAGAGAGCCACACTTAAAAATGCTTTTTCTTAAAATCCTGTATGTAAGAGGTTTTTCAGGATTATTTAGGTTATGGTAAATATACCATATGTATGTATATATATATGTGTGTGTGTGTGTGTGTGTGTGTGTGTGTGTGTGTATGCTTTTATTTTTTAGAGATATAATTCCTATTTATTTAGAACTCTGATTAAAAATGTTTTTATATAAAATGTTGCATTTAGTTGTCATAGGACTGAAGATCAGACCAATTTCTAATTCAAGCTTTTCTTGTTTATGTTATCTGTAGGCAAATTAACATTTTGTATGGTTGGATACTTTCTAGAACTCATCTTTCTGAATTGAATAGAATTATTACTACTCATAATTCAAAATATATGGGAAAAAGAATTTGAGATCTTGGTGTGCAATAAGATCACACTGCATTTTTAGTATTTTTTTTTTTTTGTCAATAAAATGTGGCATTTATCTAGACAATGAGAATATCTATTTTAGTTTAGCTACAGGCATAATCAGCATGGGAACATATTTAATTGGGTAGGATAGATTCTAAATTCTCTTAAGAGACTGGATTCACTATTTACCATAATATATACTAAATTCAAAACATTCTCTTGTTAATAATTACATTTTTCTTAGTATAGCTCTTTTTCAAAGAGATAACAACTTCTGATTCTTTCCAGAAAAAAAAAAAAAAAAAATGTACCTTATGTTAAGCCTTGTGGGCTTAGGTATCTGTTCAAATTAGCTGGGCAGACTTCAGTTCCAAGTTCTTTACCAAAACAACAAACTAGAAAATGGACAAATTATACTTGATATCCTCTACTCAGATGAACTTTTGTTTTTAGAAATTATGAAATTTTAAGCAAACTGAACTTCATAAAATTGATTTTTCTAAAGATAGATAAGATTTGTTCTCAAGCTTTGGATAGATTTCTTTTTTTTTCCTTCCTTCTTTCTTTCTTTCTTTCTTTTTCTTTCTTTCTTTCTTTCTTTCTTTCTTTCTTTCTCTCTCTCTCTCTTTTTTTTTTAATCAGTGCTGGGGATAAAACCCAGGGCTTTATGCATGCAAGGCAAGCACTCCACCAATTCAGTTATATAGTTATATCCCCAGCCCTGAAGAGTAGATTTTTAATACACCGAATCAGAGTATTTGGAATTGAATAGTCTTCCTTCTGTTTTCTAGTTAAGCTAGTCAAAACTGTTCTAAGGATGAAGGATATTGAAATGGAGACTGGTGATTTAAATTATCACATCTCTGTTGTTGTTTGTCTGATAGCTGAATTCCACTATCAAAATCTCTGTATGTCCATCATAAATAATAAAATTCCTACTGAAAAGATTGGTTAAATTGGGTTTCTTTTTCACCAACCACAAACACTGCTTTCATGCACTTTGTGCATTTTTAATTTTTATTATACTTTTATGGTTTTTAAATGGGGCTTCTGCCTAGGAAGAGTTAGCTTCTGGGGTCTTTCCTGGTTATCTCATTTGCTTCTCTGTCTCCGAAACCACACATGAAACATTGTCTAAAACACCCCCACTGAGACATATGAATTACCTGTCAGCTTGTGGCTGGAAAAACTTGGAGGGAATTGTGCAGTGAAACTAAAACTCACTTTTGCCACAAGCAAAAATTGGACAAATGGCAGGAATGTAGTAGTTCATTATGTAAAAATTGCTATATGGGTATGAATTTCTTTAAACTAAATGAAGTGATCTTTTCTGAAACTATGTTGATAAGACTTCTTGAATTTAACATAGATAAATATTTAACTAGTACTTTTTCTAACTTTCTATGCCTGATAGCAAAAGCATTTTTTTCAAAAGGTGAGGCTATTTTTACTAATCAGGCTAACAATGAAGATAAACCATTCCTGCAAACCCAACTGATCTCCCACAAAGCATGTTTATTATGTAGACATATCCAATAAATACACAGATGGTTTTTAAATTTTGCTTACTGCTTCTGTGATATCATTCTTTTGATAGTTTGCTACTAATTTCCATATGTTCACTTCTTTTTTATTCCAAATATGATCTTTGAGGTCTAGTAAACAAAACCTTTTGAGGGAATAACAATTCTATTTCTCTCTTACATTTTGGGTAAAGGAATAAAATCCACTTTTCAAGATACATTTCAAGCTAGCATCACTGCTATTAAATTTAAAGAGATAACAAACTTCTAGAAAATAAACTGGTATTGTCCAAATGGGTAAATAATATAATCCATTGCATTTTAGAAAAAATTACCAAAGATATATTCATATACATTTAAATTTTATTTTTTAATTCCTATTTTTGTACAAATTTCTATTATACATAGAAAGGACAAATAGATGATGTAGTACAATAAAATTATCAAAGAATCCTCTTGAAGCTTCTTGTTTAGGTCCTAACCCTCTCTCCATCCTTTGCAAAGCAAGATACTTTGGCAAAGTTATTTCTCTGTGTGTTATCTTTAAAATAGAGAGGATAATCCTAACTGTCTCAGGGATAACATGATGATTAAATTCATCAATGTTTATAAAAACTTAGAATTGTACATGTAATCCATAGCTATTATTAAAATGATATATATTTTGTAAATAAATCAATACAGATATATTGAGAATGTGTATATATCTAAAACGTGTCAAAATAGTACATAATCAAAATTTAGGAAGCATTAAAATATATGCATTTCTTATCCATGAATACTCAGAGGCAATGACGTTTGTTCCAAACAGCAAACATTATTTCATAATTGGATGGAGAAGAAAATGTGTGATTAAATTTATCAAAGGGAGCCTTTATGAAAATATTTTGCTTATGCATGTCATAACAAAAACATTTCACCTCTTGAGGGTAACAGACTTGGGTTTATTTCTCACTTAGTGTCTCTTTGTGAAATCTTGGACAAATTAGTTCAATGATCTGAAAATCACTTTTCTCATCTGGTTAATTGCAATAATAGTATTTAGCTCACAGAGCTATGGTAAAGATTAAACAACTTATGACGTGTAAGGTGCTGAGTGTTTTGCTGGCACATAATCAAGAATGAAAAATAAATAAGTTGAGTTCCCTCCTTCTAACCACAATGCCTTAATTTTCTATTTTGCTCAGATAATAGGAATTCATAAGGATAGGAATCATGTTGGAACATCTTATTTTGCATTATTTATTTGCTACATAGCCATTCCAATAGGTCCAGGGACATAAAATAAGTATGATGGTAAGATTGTGTAGCAAAATCAAGAGCATGCAGCTATTTTTCACAAACATGTGGAGCTTTAGCAAAGACTTTCTTGCTAGAGGAGCCCCTCAGGAGAAACCACATCCCCTTTGTCTTATTAGAATATCATGTGAGATTGCTTGGCTAACATGCTTCCTCAGACTAACTGTGACACCAGCTACTATACTAACAGTCCTGACAGGTGACATGGAGCACAGACAATGTCCAAATGTATTTCAAGTGTCCCAATAGTGAACTTCAGAGGAGGAAGCTCATTCATACACGTAGTAAGGTTTGGCCCATTTATGCTCTGCTGTATGGGATAATCCTACATAATTACTGGATTTAGAAATCTCCAAACCAGAATTGGGGACCAGTTCCTCTACAAAAAGTATATCTGCTTGGGCAGGGGAATATAGCTTAGTCGTAGAGTGCTTGCCTAGCATGCACTCAATCCTGAGTTCAATCCCAAGTAAAACACATGCACACACACATACATGTGCACGTGAACACACACATATCACCTTGCCTTAAAGGACTGAGGTCCATATGAACTCACTGCCCACCCCCAAGCTTAGGCACTTAGAATTTCTTCATAATTGTCAATTTGTTTACTGTATCATCTTCTGAAGGTAAAAACAAGAATACACCAGTTTATCTTCTTTTGAGCTTAGAACCTTACTGGGCATCTCTCAACAAGATCTGATCTCTCTTATTACACAGGGTATAAGAATCAAATAACTGTTTTCTCAACAGTGTATTATTAGTAATAATTTTAAGACTACTAAGTAACTAGATGGATATGTGCACACACACACACACACACACACATACACACACACTTTTATTTGAAAGATATGTGACTAAGGAGTCACATATGGCATGGAGGAAGGGCCAGATGACACAGAAAAAAAAAAAATTTTGAAATGCTTGATTAAAAATTTTTTAAAGCATATATTTTTCCTATACTTGGCTATTAATAAACAGATTATACAAAAACATAAAATTATTTTTTTCTTTAGAGATATGTTTTGGCAGGGAGAATAAGGCATTGATTCAGAAATTGTTGGGGTCCTAATTTTGACATTTTGAGTTTCAGATGACTATGGGCACCTGGAGGTGATGTATAGTCTAAAGTCTCTTCTGTGGGCCTGGGTCACAGGATATTTTGAAATATTCATCATACATAGGTGAATAGGGAAGCATTAAATGGTAATGAGATCACTTAGAGCACATGCCAAGTGATAAAAGGGTGGAGAATAGAGAATGAGTCATGTCAACTTTCAAAGGAGTACATGAGAGGAAAAGGAACCTGAAGAGAAGCTTAAGAGTGACTGCAATACCATGAATTATCAAGGAGACAAAAGAGAGAACTTTTTACTAAGTAATGAGTAGACACTAGTGTCAAGATCTCCAGAGAAAACATAGGTATACAGATTATGTTTAAATAAGAATTAGTGTGTCATTTTTAACTTGTTGGGTCTTATCAAGGGTTTGAAAAATGCATTGTTGAATGAAGTCATAAATGAGAATTTAAGAATAAAAGGTAAGTGAAAATGTATAGACAAAAGGGGACAGATGCTTTTTATTGTTTTGTGTCTTGGTGGATTTATCAAAAATTATCATCAATTAAGGATTTCATAGATATATACTTAGATACTGCAATAATATCTCCATCTTTAGTTATAATTCTTATTGTTTCCTATATACTCAACTTTACTTCTTGCTTTATTAGCAATGGATTAGATAGTTTAGTTGAAAAAATTGATTTGGTACTTGTTTTTAGTATGATGATGAATATTAGGAAAAATAGAGAAAGTGCATTTTAAACAAAAATGTTAGTTATGACATATCACTTGATATTTGATCAAGAACATAGCAGATGGTCAATAAAAGTGCTCAGCTGGTTCTGGGAGAAATGTGTATTCAAAACCAAATCATACCTATTGAGGTCTGAGAATATGTGAAGGGAAAGTAAGGAGGATTCTGATTAACATAGTTTTATTTAAGGCAAACAAAGACATACACTTTATCCATAAACTTTTTTTATATCAGCTTTTTTGATATAAAGCTTGAGATGCAATCCTTTTTTAAAAAGGTCTTAAATATTTATATACACATGTCTGTGAGTGATGGAAGCATATATTAATTCTCACTACCATTCATTCAAAGCTCTGGTTAAAGCAACTTTTCCTTATTTTCATGAGCTGAGAACAGAAAAGGGAAATCAAGGAGAATAAAGGTCCCAGACAACTCAGGGCCTGAATAGCAGAGAGAAAAAGACACCAAGAAATAAGTGTGAGATGGAAGAGAGATGATTGCCTTCTGTGATAAGTAATTAAGCCCTCACTAACATTCACTGCTGAAATTTTAAATGACAGGATTAGTCAATGAAAATATTAGGTGCTATAGTTGAGTATGCATTAGTACCAAACGGCAAGCACATTCAACAACATATCTTCTGGATAATCTCTGAGCAAAGGTTTCAGAAAGTAAATTCAAATGAAAAACATGATATGATGAGTGACAGACTCATTATACAATTTTAAGCATCTCTTGATTCCAAGAGAAAATTCACACACTTATTAAAATGATACAATTGTTCTTCCAGTTCTAATAATCTAAGGACCATGATGGAATAGATCCACATTAAGAGGCAGATTATGCTGTTCTTGAAGACTCAGCTTCTTGTACACACACATGTTGGATGTCCCCTCATTCTTCCTCACACATTTTTATATTATTGAAGCCATTAGTCATGTTCATTCATGACAATCAGTATGTGCTGACTCAACACATATGTCCACAGTCAGATAATTCTGGGTCTTTAAACTTGAAAAGTTCAAGATCTCACAAACTCAATGAGAAAGGCTCATAACCCTTTTGCTAGCATGAAGTGTGCACTTTTCATCAATTCAAGAACCTTAGATCCTAAACACATGAAAATAAGGCCTTCAGGAGATTCTGGGGCTTGGGTGTGTTTTCAAACACTGCTTTGGTCAGTTTAAAACTTAAGTACACTAGTACACATTAAGATTTATGATTTTTGAAATACCTCTGGTCATATTAATCCATTCCTTAAGGTAAAATTTTCTTGGAATCAATCACTAAAAGAACTAGATTACATAGTCCTGTTCAAAACAGTAATCGACCTAGCTAATTCTTGGCTTCTACATACAATACATATTTTACAACATATAGACACCAAAGCATTAAGGACTCCTTTCCTAGAATCCAGGAAAATATCGGTGGCTTGCTATAGCCCCAAATTCATACTGGGAATCTCACTATACCCTAGTTAGCCTTACATAGTGTTTAGTACTTTGTTGATGTTGATTAATTGTATATGATTATTATAAGAATGACATAAGTAACTATTAATGAGATAATAACTCCTTAAAAGCAAGTAAAATTCCAATTTTTTTTTATATTTACAGTGATGTATAGTTCAAAGTCTTTTATAAATCTTGAATTTAATTAATTATACATGGCACAATTTCCATAATTTGATTTTTTCTAGAATTATTTTTAACATAAAATTACCAAAAATCATATCCTTTTATTATGAGTAATTCATACCTGTTTCATTATTCAGAATAAGGTTATAAAAGAGAACATATTTTAGAACCAATATATTCTTGAATGAAGCCTGCATTAATAATCACAGGCAGGCACTCTAAATATCTAATATATAAAAGGATAGGTAGTATAAAGCTTTAATATTTTACATGAGACCTTACTATATATAATTATGGAAAAATTCTAATTCCAAATGAGCTTTTCATGGAACATCAATGTGGATTTAACAGAAAGCAAAATCTTTGTGTTTCTCATATGCATTGTTTCAAGACATCACCAATCAAGCATTTTAATCAACATTAAATTCATGGTGCAACTTTGGGGATTCACCAGCTGTAAATCACTGGAACTGAAAGAGTGCTCTATGATGAGGTGTGGAGGAAATATAGTGTGAAATAACAGTGGTATTGACTAGGATATACCTTAAAAGCAGTTAGCACTTGATGATTGGAAAGTTTCCTGTACTTGAAAATGTATCTGGAAATGTCAGCAAAGTTGTATGCTGAGTTTAAACAGAGAAAGACAGTAAATAATGTAAATAGATGATTCATATAAAGTAATACAATTCATGAGAGGTGTTTTTAAGTGTAAAAATAAAATTGGTAGTATTTTCCTTGGAAATGTAATTTTCATATGATGTTTTCACTCTATGACCTTTTCCACATAAACTCCAGGATTTGAAACTTTTTATCTCCTAATTTAAAGTATTAATTATTGGGCTGGGGTTGTGGCTTAGTGGTAGAGCGCTCGCCTAGAATGTGCGAGGCCCGGGTTCGATCCTCAGCACCACGTACAAATAAAGGCATTGTATACAACTAAAACAAATAAATAAATATTTTAAAAAGTATTAATTATTTATGTGTTTCTGATATGCATTGTTTCAAGACATCACCAATCAAGCATTTTAATCAACATTAGGATGTCAATGTTCACAACACAATTAATACACCAAGTATTAATTGTTAAAAATATTAAAATGTAAGACACTTTACCCTATCTTGGTTTAAATATATTTCTTTCATGCTTTTTGAGATTTTGAAGCAAATTTCATATCCCTATTATTATTAAAATTTCAGAATTTTTAATCTGAAAATGTCATGTTGGAAACAACGTACTAACATGCTTAAAAAGATACTATACTTGTGCATGATGAATAAGTAAATAAATAAATAAATAAATAAAACTTTTGTAATTTTATTTAATCTTCAAAAATATTTCAATATATCTCCAACAACAAAAAAAATGTATAACAGTAAATATCCTTCCTTCAAATTTTTGTCTCTAAAACTAATTTAAAATATTCTTTTTGCTTTTTAAATGTTTTCCTAATGAGAAACTTAGACCAGTTTCTGCCCATTTGGTTAAGGGTTTATTTCCCACTTAAGGACACAGGTGCACATAGAACTCTTCCAACCACCTGAACAATTTTCCATCATGACATTTAGGACACTGGCCCATTAAGAAATCAAAACTATTTTTTTTTTTTTTTTAAATCCGTAACTTTTATTGTGATGCCTCATCAGAGGGGTTAAAAATGTCCATTCAGGACTATGAACTATTGAGAAATTATTTTTTTTTTATTTTTTATCATTCTAGTTTGTTATACATGTTTGCAGAGTACATTTCACTTCATATTACATATAAAGAGCACAATTTTTCATATTGCTGGTTTTATATAAAGTATTTTTACAACAATTGTGTCTTCATACATATATTTAGGGTAATCATGGATAACTCAGTCGCCATTATTCCTATCCCCTTCCCCTCTTTCTTCCCTCCCCCCCCCTTTGTTCTATTTAAAGCTCTTTCATTCTTCTCATCCCCTCTCTCTTGCCTTCGTAAGCTAGCATCTTCCTATCAAAGAGATCAATCAACCTTTGAATTTTTGGGATTGGCTAACTTCACTTAGCATTATTTTCTCCAACTCCATCCATTTACCTGCAAAATCCATGATTTTATTCTCTTTTAGTGCTGAGTAGTGTTCCATTGTGTATATATACCAAAGTTTCCCTATCCATTCATCTGCTGATGGGCATCGGGGTTGGTTCCATAAAAACAAACAAACAAACAAAAAAAAAAAAAAAAAACCTCAAAACTTTCTCTGGTTCACCTATGTAGGTACCCTACCACCAGCAATGTGGTATACAGTACAGTGCTTTGGGAGTTGTAGTGAATTGTCAAACATCACATTATTTTTTTTTAATTAACAGAAGAACACCAAGAAATAAAAAAGGGCAGTGATTATTCTCATTTTGCATTCAAAGAAACTGGATCTTATTGAAATTATCGGAATTTATTTATCCAATCACATGATCAGAAAAAAAAAAAAAAAAAACTCTGTTTCTTCATTCCTCATTAAGTTTCCTGTCCACAGAGATGAATCTGCATGCATCTCTCATAGTACAAATTTTTAAACTAGCTGACTGGGTTAAAGAAGTTCTGAGGCTGAGCATGTTGGCACAAACCTGTAATCCAAGTGGTTTGGGAGGCTGTGGTGGGAGGATCACAAGTTCAAGGCCAGCCTCAGCAAATTAGTGAGGTCATAAGCAAAATTTTGAAAATAAATTCAAAGAATTGGTGATGTAGCTCAGTGGTTAAGAACCCCTAGGTTCAATCCCTGATACCACAAAAAATAAAAAATAAAAATAAAAATAAATAAATTTGAGGCTTTGGCTTTGAAACAGTTTATTTGTTCTCCTGTATAGTCCTGATAATGTGCTTGAGGGCTGCTCCACAATTTTGACATCATTATTATAATTCTCAAAAAGGTAAAATGATAAACTCTAATGAAATGAATGTATTTTATGTTGAGATAGAGGGTACAAGAAAAACATAAAAAAATAAGAGTAAATGTTAAAAAATATCTAAGATAAATTTAGTATACCAGAGCTGGAGCAGCATCAGATTCCCATATTGTGTCTGAATTTACCAGCTTCTAAATGTGTGAAAAAGGCTTAGAAACTTCATAGATACCTCAATGCCCATGATCCACCCACTTTAGGGT
Organism: Tamias sibiricus; assembly: GCA_025594165.1. Lineage (NCBI taxonomy): Eukaryota > Metazoa > Chordata > Mammalia > Rodentia > Sciuridae > Tamias > Tamias sibiricus. Next base: position 81,083,482 of record CM046666.1, on the reverse strand, counting down.
GTGATTTGAAAAGCAAATGGTGTGTTGATGGCATTAAAAAAGGTATAAAAGACATTTTAATGACAGTGTAATCAAAGATTATATACCAGCTGTCACAACCAAGGCAACCATAGTAATTGGGGGTGACCAGAAGGGTTTCCAAAATAAGCTTTCTTTAAAGATTCATTTAAAACTGTCACTGAGGGACTGTTGACATTTTAATTTTTCCTTAGATTGAGAGACGTTATTTTACTCTTTTAATCTTTTCTTTGAAGAACAGTAAAACTCAAAGAATTATCAATCTGCTGTATAGTTGAATGAACAAACACAGAGGCAATGAAAAGGGAAAATATTTGTACGATGAAGATTTGTATTAAATAAGGCCATTTTGAAAGCAAGCATTGACAACAACAGTTTGCCTTAAATATTATCATGGGGATATGTGTAGATTCAAAATTCATATTTGTATCACTAATTTGGTTTGTACATTTCTTGATATTCTGCACCAATAACTCTATGATCAAATATCAGTTTCTAGCATTTATATCATTTTCATGCTTAATTAATAATGATACTTCTTATGGAACTTTTTCCCAACACTTTTGCCTAATAATCTATTTAAATATACATAAGCACAAATGAATTATCACTCTACCTTAAAAACTTATAATTTGAATCTTTCATAATCTTCAATGGTATTACACTGTAGTAATATTTCATTACATAAACAAACTACTTTGTAATTTGCAAAATGTCCTCCATACATTTGCTTCTCATAGCAGCCCAAAATATTATACATGACAGGGGCTGGCAACCATATTTTGTAGATGTGGAAATTGTGAATCAAAAAGGTTGATTATTATAATCCAGATTACATCATGAAGAGTGCACCTGAAACTTAACTTTGGTACATCCTTACCATTCAATTTTTGTAAGACATTTTAATGAATAAGCAGTGGTATTTCATTGTGGAATTATTTATTTATTTAGTTAGTTAATCAGTTATGGTTCTGGGATTTAATGCAGGGCCTCACACATGCTAGGCAAGTACTGAGCTGCATTCCCAGCCCCTCATTGAGGTTTTAATTTGTATTTCCCTAATGATGAAAGAGGTTGAGCATCTTCTTAAATACTTATTTCCCTTTTATATATCTTCTTTGGTAAAATGTCTGTTCAAATATTTGACCCATTTAAAAAAAAATGAGTTGTTTTCATGTTGTTAAGATTATAAACTTTTAAAATCTTACCTGCATACAAGCCTTTGTGTGACATTTGTATACACATGTTTTCTCCTCATGTGCTTCTCATCTTTCTGTTTTATTCACAATAATTTTTAATAGGAGAAATTTTTATTTTAAAATAAAATAAAATTTGTTGTTTTCTGAATTGTGCTTCATTGTATTACATCTAAGAGAACTTTGTCCAACCCAGAGTTGTAGATTTTTCCTACATTATCTTTTATCATGTGTTTTCATTTTTATCATTTGACACTTAAGTCTATGATACATTTTGAGTTATAGATTTACGTATAAGGTGTGGTGTGTCTTGAGATTTTTTTCTTTTTATGAATATGGTATACAGTTTTTCCAACAGTATTTTTTGAAAGAGTTTATTTTTTTTTTTATTAAATAGCCTTTGTGCCTTTGTCAAAGATGAAATCAATGTATTTTTGTGGGTCCATTCTAATCTGGACTCTCACTTTCATTCTCTAATGCATGTGTACTTCAATCGCCATCTCATTGTGTTTAAATTATTGCAGCTTTATATTAGCTATTGAAATCAAATTTTATTGGTCATTCAATTTGTTCTTCTTTGTCAAAAGAATTACAAATATTCTGGTTCTTTTTTCCCTCTATAAAATTTTAAAAGAGCTTCTCTAGAAAATTTGCTGTTTGGACTTTGACTAGGATAGATCAATTTGTGAATAAATAATACTATAACAATTTTGTGTCTTCAAGTTCAAGAGCATAGTATAGCTTTCTAATTATTTTGATCTTAAGATTTCCTTCATCTGTGTTTTATAGTTTTTTGAATGAAGACCCTACACATATTTTGCCAAATTTATGCCAATATTTTTCCTTCCTCCTCCTCTTCCTCTTTCTTACTTTCTTTCTTTCTTTGGCAGGGTCAGGGATGAGGGTAAGGATGAGATTTTCACACATGGTAAACCATACTGGAAACTGACAGTAGTCATGATTCCTTACTGATTTAGTGAGAAGAATGATGTTGATTTCCAGAGAAAAGCAGAGTTGAGAGAGACACTAACTCACATGATTGTGAAATTTTCGTATCTATAGAAAGCAAGGTAGACAACTGTACCAATCACCTCTTCTCTGGTTTTATATAATTCACAGGAAAAAAGAAAACCTTGTGAATCTGAATAATGATTATTGAAAAATTTTACACATAATTCTTATGTGTAAAAGGAAAATCTCTAATATTTTTCAAACAGACATTTCATTTATAATTATATATAAGTATATGGTGATTATTTATTTAATGTACTCTGAATCAAAATGCCATTGTAGGATCTATGATTACATACTTGTTTTAAAGATGAGTAATCATAAATGTCAACACCCTGAGCAAACCCCAGGTTATATTACACACTTACACAGACCCTACTTCAATAAGAGTAGGGCTGTATATTAAACAGGTATGACCAGAAGTAGAGATATTTCTCAAGGGAGTCAACCCTTGAAAGGTCTGTTAGGGGAGTCCTCTGACCATAATTTAGTGGGGACATTATTATAATATGAGAGGATTTTTATGCTATAAGGTATGAAATTCTATGAATGATCTGGATCCTAAACATTCAAAGTTGAAGATTATTTAAGAAATGAATAAAAAACAGAAAAGAAAACGTGCTGTGAGTGTAAATCCAGAAGCTCCTCAATGTATGATGGGGTTGCATCCTGATAAACCCATCACAAGTTGAAAATACACAATGAAAAACAGATAAAATTCTATCTTAATCAAAACGCCAATGATATTTCTCACAGAACTAGAAATAAACAATCCTAAAGTATATATGTAAGCACAAAAGGTCCTGCAGAGACAAATCAATTTAAACAAAAAGACCAAAGCTGAAAGTATCATAATACCTGATTTCAAGATATACTATAGAGCTATAATAACAAAATCAGCATTTTACTGACATAAAAACAGACACAAGCCGGGCGTGGTGGTGCACGCCTGTAATCCCAGCACTTGGGAGGCTGAGGCAGGAGGATCGTGAGTTCAAAGCTAGCTTCAGCAATGGCGAGGCACTTAGCAATTCAGTGAGACCCTGTCTCTAATAAAACACACACACACACACACACACACACAAAAAAAAAAAAAAAAAAAAAAAAAAAAACAGACACATAGTTTGAAAGGACAGAATGGAGGATTCTATTATCCTTATAGAAAAGGGGTGCAGTAAAATATCCTGTCCATGGATGCCACTTTCTGTTCCTAAAGATGTAGCTAAGTTAGCTGGGCACAGTGGGCACAAGCCTGTAATCCCAGCAGTTTGGGAGGTTGAGACAGGAGGATTGAGAATTCAAAGACAGACTCAACAATGGTGAGGCACTAAGCAATTCAGTGAGACCCTGTCTGTAAATAAAATACATAATAGGGTTGGGGATGTGGCTCAGTGGTAGAGTGCCCCTGAGTTCAATCCCCAGTACAAAAAAAAAAAAAAAAAAAAAAAAAAAAAAAATCTTAGCTAAGTTAAAGGGACAATGATGGGCTGGAATGTTCAGATAGATATTGTCTTGAAGGTCACTGGCTTTCTCTTATTCACACTGTGAATAGGCCAAGTTACTGTTATTTGTAGGAAGCTATATTTTTCATATATGCAAGAACAGTTACTCCTTGGGATGCTCATTAGATGAGCTAATTAAGCAAGATACTGCTGATGATGTCACACTTCAACAGCTTGACATGTGAAATCCCTTTCCCAGTGGCACCTGGGGCAGAGCTGAGCACATTGTGGAAATTATAGATGTCATTCATTCAGCAAGCTACCACTGGACAAAACACCCAGAGGGAGAGGAGGCACTGTTTGGCAAAGCAGTGGGAGACTGATGTGCTATCTTTTCAGCCTATTGGCACTGAACTCTTTTTGAATAAGTTCCTAATGTCTTATGAACTTTCCTTAATACATTATGTCTCACATGCCATCTTTGCATACTTTGTCCTATCTACAACCTACTCCACTGTCCTGCCACAACTGGACTGTGTGTGTGTGACAAAGACCCAGAAATAAAGCCACATACCAACAGCCAACTGATTCTTGACAAAGTTGCCAAAAAATATGCATTTCAGAAACAACAGCATCCTTTACAAATGCTCCTAGGAAAGCTGAATATCCATATGCAGAACACTGAAGTTTGACCTCCATCTCTCACCATGTACAAAAATCAACACAAAAATGTACCATAGGCCATAATGTAAGACCTGAAACTCTGAAACTGCTATAGGAAAGCAAAAGGGAAACTCAAGTTGTTTGTAGAGCAGTGAATTTCTCTAAAGGATTCCAAAGGCATAGAGAACAAAATCAAGAAATGACATGGGATATCTTCAAATAAAACTTAACATATACCAAAAGGAAACAAAAAAGTGAAGAAACACCTGAGACACCTATAGAATAAGAGATTAAAAAAATAAAAGAGTGCTGCTATAAACATTGATGTAGCTGTGTCCCTTTAGTATGTTGTTTTTAAGTCCTTTGGGTATAGACTGAGGAGTGGGACAGCTGGGTCAAATGGTGGTTCCATTCCCAGTTTTCCAAGGATTTTCCATACTGCTTTTCATATTGGCTGCACCAATTTGCAGTCCCACCAGCAATATATGAGTGTGCCTTTCCCCCCACATGCTCGCCAATGCTTATTGTTGTTTGTATTCTTAATAACTGCCATTCTGACTAGAGTGAGGTGAAATCTTAGAGTAGTTCTGATTTGCATTGCTCTAATTGCTAAAGATGTTGAACATATTTTTCATATATTTGTTGATTCATTGTATATCACCTTTTGAGAAGTGTCTGTTCAGTTCCTTGGCCCATTTATTCATTGGGTGATTTGTTTTTGTTGTTGTTAAGATTTTTGAGTTCTTTATAAATTCTAGAGATTAGTGCTTTATCTGATGTGCATGTGGTAAAAATTTGCTCTTATTCTGTAGGCTCTGTTCACAAAACTGATTGTTTCTTTTTATGAGAAGAAGCTTTTTAGTTTTAATCCATCCCATTTATTGATTCTTGATATTAATTCCTCTGCTATACAAAGTTGGAGCTAATCTGACATGATGGATATTAGGGCCTACTTTTTCTTCTAATAGGCACAGTGTGTCTGGTCTAATTCTTAGATCCTTGATCCACTTTGAGTTGAGTTTTGTGCATTTTGAGAGATAGAGGTTTAAATTAATTTTGTTGCAAATGGCTTTCCAGTTTTCCCGGCACCATTTGTTGAAGAGGCTATCTTTTCTTCAATGTAAGTTTTTGGCACCTTTGTCTAATATAAAATAACTGTAATTATGTGGGTTAGACTCTGTGACCTCTATTCTGTACCATTGGTCTACAAGTCTATTTTGATGCCAGTACCATGCTGTTTTTATTACTATTGCTCTGTAGTATAGTTTAAAGTCTGGTATAGTGATGCCACCTGCTTCACTCTTCACTGTGGAACCAACCTAGATGCCCTTATTAGATGAATGAATAAAGAAAATGTGGTATATATACACAATGGGATATTATTCAGCATTAAAAAAGAATAAAATCATGGCATTTGCAGGTAAATGGATGGAGCTGGAGAATATAATGCTAAGTGAAATTAGCCAATCCCCCAAAATCAAATGCTGAATGATTTCTCTGATTTAAGGATGTTCATTCATAATATGCTTTGGGGTAATGGGAAGAGTACATGAACTCTAGATAAGGCAAAGAGGAAAAGGGGAGGCAGGGGATGGGAGGGAGCATATGGCTAGGAAAGGTGGTGGAATGCGATGGTTATCACTACCCTAAATACATGTATGAAGACTCGAATGAGGTGATTCTACTTTGTATACAACCAGAGATATGGAAAATTGTGCTCTAAATGTGTAATATGAATTGTAATGCATTCTGTTGTCATATATAACAAATTAAAATTTAAAAAATAAATAAATAAATAAAAGAGTGTAAACTTTTAAAAAGTAAAACCAAGTTAGGAAACACATCAAATTTGATTGGTTAAATATTTTTGGATCCTGCTTTGAACAAAACAATTGACAATTGGAGAAAAAGAAAATACTATGTATTAAATAATATTAGGATACTATTGCTAATTTTGTTACATATGATTATGTTGTTGGAGCATTGCTTTTATATTTTCAGAAAGTCCTCACTGTTAGAAATGGATACTAAAATATTCATAGATTAAAATCATGTCCATTTGATATTTGCTTTATGACATACTAGAAGAATATCATGAATTCACTAACAAAAACATTGTGAAATCAGTAAATGAAATGAACAAATGCAAATGACATTGTTAATTTCTTAGGCTGGATATTGAGTATAAATGTATTCATTGTGCCAATCTCTTTATATTTGAAATATTCCATAAGAAGAGGTAAAGAAGGAAGTAATACTCACAAAGGAAGCTAAAAATACAGGGAAACATTAAAATTAAAGGTACAGGTTTAAAATTTAAAAAATAGATTCCAATTGGACATATATTAGAAATAAGCCTATGTTAAAAGTAACTTTATAAAACAATACATTTAATGAAAAGATGTGTGAATATTGAATTACATGTATATAAATATTAACTATATATATCTAGGCTGGAATCACTCTGCAATTTTATGTTTTAAAACTTTTAATAATTAACATATGCATTTTAAAATTAGGAAAATAGTTAAAAGTTTTCCAAATTATATTAGCCAATTATCTATTTTGATTTAAATTCATCTTTAACAGATCATGCGATTCTTTAATTCATGGTCTTTAAATTGTCTTATGATGATCTTAAGTGCCACTCTCAAATCAATAAGGATAAGATTCACAGCTTAGTGTGTGTTCATACCAAATAGAATTTGTACCAAATGATATTAAAATCTTCTTATTTCTAACAATGTGGTCTATGTCTGCTTCAAACTATGTTAATTAATCTTTAGGCTATAAAATCCTTTGATGTACAAAAATCCTGGGATTTGAATCTGACATTTGAAGTTTATGTTGTTGTTTTATACTTGGACTGGGAGTACATTACTCTCATAAAATTAAAGATCCCTGAGTTCAGTACATGTATAATAAAAATCAACAAGAATTTATTATTATTACTTTCATTAACTTTTCTGTAAAGGAATGTTAAATGATACTTTTCTAGTTGTCTCAGCCTTTACTGAAGGCCATAAATTAGAAACAAATGTTGCTAAGTAATCATACATTCCAAGAAAATTGTACAGTTTACTAATAGATAACTAGAAACCTGCACCTTTTATGTCCTTTAGAAACATAAAGTCACGTGATAGGAACCTAGGATTGATTTGTAGGGATTTGCCTGGATGTTGTGTAGATCCTCTTGCCCCCTCCCTTTACCACTTACAGTGTTGGTGCTTGTCAATAGGAAACAGCATCTTCTCTTCTCCTGCTGGTGCAGGTGCATATATTTTTAACCCTAATGCCTCCAAACTAAAGAGAAAAAATATGAAAAATAAATATGGTCTTTCCCCATGGTAGTTTGTGGGGATTCAATTTGGTGCTTAAGCCTCAGAACAAAATACCTCCAGAGAAAAGCATGACTGTGTTTCCTGCAGACAGACCAGGCAGAGAGCATTGCAAGGGATGTAGGATGAAGCACCCTCAATAGGGATCATTGGTGTTTGTTTCCTCTATACTAGAGAGGACACTAGAAAAGAAAATGTGCTTATTCATCACTGGCTCATGCAAGGCATTGAATACTGTTCCCACTGTCTCCATTTCATGTCAAAATGCAACCTTACTTTGATGTAAGGAATACTGTTTTTATTTTGTAATGTTTTAAATTAACTTGAGAACATACTGGGTTAGGGTGAGTCCTATGGAACAGTTAAAGAGTCTATCTATGCATACATCCATGTATCTATATATGTATTTCTATGTCATCTATTTATCATCTGTACTTGAGATGCCTTCACAGAGAAACTGATGTGTCTGTCTTTCGCTACCTCACAGTAACTAAATATCCTGCAAATAAAATCAGAAAAAATATATTCTTTGGGGACCATATATTCAATAGTGTGTTCTGAAGGATATACCTACATTATTCTATGGAACATTTAGGGAATGCACATCTTTACTAACATATATGGAATATATTAAAAAACTGATCACATAGTGGGTAATCAAACATTTCTAGAAATTGGGAGGAAAAGATATTGCAAAATCCTTTCTTGGACACAAATGAAATTAGAAGTAATTTATAAAAATGTAACTTTTGTTTTTATTTTTGTTTGTGATACTGTGGATTGAACCTAGGCATGCTTACCATTGAGTAACACACTCAGTCCTTTTATTTATTTATTCATGTATTTATTTATTTTGAAGACATTGTCTCCTTAAGTTGTCAAGGCTGGCCTTGAACTGGCTACCCTCCAGCATCAGCCTTCCAAGTGTCTGGGATTTCAGGTATGCACCACTATGCCTGGCATTTAAACATAACTTTGAAGAGTCAATATATTTGGTAATATAAAAGCATATTCTTAAAGTAGTGATGTTGTATTACTGTTACAGATTTTGGCATTCTGTGGTAACTTTGAGAAGAAAAATGTTTTGAGACAAGTCAAATCTGGCTAGGATCATGGTGTTTTTCCAGTTGGGGAGGCTGACATGGGGCAATTTTCACACTAAATGTTGAGGTTGTGGTCACTTTACTGCTCCTGACCTGATTGATTGTCATTGCCCTTTTCTTCTTCTCCCACCAGTAGTGAGCTGTTCCTCCCCTTGATGACATTTCTTCCTCTGCATCATAAGCAGGATGGCGCCAAGAAGTGCAACCAAATGGTCTTTTGGGAAAGTTGTCATGAAAAGAGATTAATACACAACCTCAACAACACATCTAAATATACAACTAGAAAGTTGTCTTTAACCAGTACAATCCTAAAACAGTCCTATGCAAGCCATAAAAATGTAGTTTATAATTACTGTGTGTTTTGTGAGACTCCAGTGCATAAGCCATGGGATCTATTTATTGTCATGGTAATTCTTAAGCTCTGGATCATTTTTAAACTTACCATAAAGTTCTCCTTCCTCCATATACCTTGTGTGTGTGTGTGTGTGTTTGTGTGTGTGTGTGTGTGTGTGTGTATGTGTGTTATTGCAAACTGATGAAAAAACACAGTTTCCCAAGGCAATTACCTCATACAGCAAATATCATGGAGGACTATTAGGAGTAGTCACTATAAATCTTATGCTGGTTGGAACTCTAAAAGACTTTGTAGTTCAGAAACAGCATTACTAACTGTCTAGAAAAAAAAATCTACATATATGGAGAAATTCAATAATCTAATTGATTTTCTGATGTGTGCAATTGACATATTGCAGTTATTATTATAAATATCTAAATAAAATGGGCCTGAGAATTATAGGTCATTATTCCCTCAAAGTATTATTCAATCTTCATCCAGGAAGATAAAATGAACATGAGTTTGGTTTGTTTTAATTTTAATTTTTTATTTTATTTTTAGCTATCTTCAGTTAAGCCAGTATAGAAACTCTCAAGATGATTAAGAAGTTGCACAGCTGAAACATATTCCAATAATTCCAATGAACTTCTGAAAACTTAGGAATAATTCTTGAATGTGTCTTCCTCTTCCAAAGAAAGCATTCCTTTTCTTTGTGGAATACTGAAAACTTCAAAGGTAAAATAACTTTATTATTATATTTTCTGTTATATCCAGTCTTCATGTAGCCTACATATAAAATTTTCTTATTTATCCAACTGAAAGAAAGCTCCCTTCAAATAATTATCTAAATAAAGTAGACAGTAAATGCAAACTTTGTTAGGGGAGCCAGTCTATCAAAAAATTATAATTTTGTAAAATATTTTCTTATAAAATATTTTCTGTATACTTATAAAATATTTACACTTTTAAAATATTTACACTTGTAAAATATTTTCTGTATTATATATTCATACTTTCCCTACTTGTGCATACATATTATGCTTTCAGATTAATATTTATAGCAAAGAATAGGACAAAACTTTCCTAAACATTATTTTTAACTGATCAATATAAAAATATAATAAATTTACAGGAAGAATAAAGAAGGAATTGTCATATAGAACTTGAATCAGAAGTTAAATATCTTTCCTTAAGAAAGAGCTATTACAACTACCTAATTAAAAAAAAAAGAAAAAAATAATATATATATATATATATATATATATATATATATATATATATATATGTCTTCCAATTTCATGTCACTTCTTCCAGGAAATAGAAATAGGGAAATTAAAACTCAACTCACTTTATGAGGATAATCAGATCATTTAATTTTAATACCTATGCCATATGAAATAGTAAAATGGGGATTAAAAGCTAATCTCAGTGATTAGCAGTGTTGCAAAAATCTGAACAACATATTAGCAAAATACACCCAATATCATTTGTCATTATAAGCAGTTCAATTTATACATATTAAGAGAGTTCACCATACTTTCCTAGTGTCTCTACATATTTTGCTGAATGTAGCGGGATCCAAGGCTTTTCTAATTACTGACAGTGAGAAATTGTTCTATCCCAACACAAAGACAATAAGAAGGTCAAGGCAATTTTAGCATGGCCACCATGTGAATGCTTCATCCATGGAGGTAGGACTGACTTGTATTCTACTTACCATCAGGTTTGTTACTTAATCAAAAAGAACTGGGCCTTCTCTCTTCCTTCAAAATTGTGACACAAACCTATTTCATACCTAGCATTCTTCTGAATCTCTCATATTACCCTGTAGGACTTGGGAGCAAATGATATTAGTGCAAATATGCTAATTTTCATAGTGCTTTTCATAATGCTTTCTGTTCCTTGAGGATGGTCTTTGGCTATCACCTCTGCATCAGTAACAGTTAAGTAGGGCAAAATCTGAGACTCTTCAAAAATCTTAACAACATAAATTCAATATTATCTAACTGAATAAACACACACACACACACACACACACACACACACACACACATTATTTCAGTGGTGGCCAAAACACTGGTAAAATTCAACAATCACTCATAGGTTAACAGCTCGTAGCAAGAAAGAGAAATTTTCTCAATCTGATAAATTCTGTCTTCATTATTTGTAACTATATGTCATGTGAAATAATCCCACTGAATTCAGAAACAAGACAGGTATACCAGCTATCAGAACTCTAGTCAGCATTACAGCAGTAGTCCTAATCAGTGTCAGTAAAAAAAAAAAAAAAATAGGTGGAGTGTGTAAGATCCAAAAGAAAAATATTATTATTTAAAAGGACATAATTGTTTGAATAAATATTAAAGAAAACTGTCATTGAAACAATCATGTTTAGTTAAGTTTTAGCTATAGCACCAATACAAAAAAAATTTCTTTGAATATAAATTAAAAAAAGAACATGTAGTAAAATATAAAGTTTTGTCATCAATTGCTGCAAAAATTCCAGTATATGAAAGATCTTCATTCAGAAAATTAGAAAGTATTGAAAGTAACAGAAATCTCTAAATGATTGAAGATTTATATTATGGTTTTAGGTAAGAAGAGATAATAATGTAAAAAAATGGACTTAAAATGCATCTCCAATTCAATGGCATTTTACCAAAATTTCTTAGAATAAATTTTTGATATGATTTTGATAAATTATGAAGTGTGAGAACCACACATATAAATATTCCTGAAGAAGTAAGCAAATTGATGACTTTTCATTTAATATCGCAGAATTGATTATGAAAATGTAATGAATAATTCCAGCATGGGGTTAGAAGATGATTTGATCAATAGACAAAGGAATACCACATAAATTTTCATTCATAAGATGCTTATATGTGATGAAGATGACAATTTTAGAACAATTGGTAAAGATGAATCATTGATATTTTTTCTAACATATTTGGATATAAATGAAGGTGAACTTAGATCTTAAACTGATGTGACACAAAAATTAATTTTAGATTATATTAATCATAATAATTCCAGAATTTGTAGATCTATATATGACAAGTAAAACTGTTGAACATTCAGAAGAAAAATACAATGTAATCTCTTGAAGACAAAAAAATCCTTCTGAATCTCAAAAAAAATTGTTGAGTCTGATAATATTAAATAAAATGAAATACATTTAAAATATTTGAAGATATAATAAACTTTTGGGTAGATATATTTTTTTCTATTTAAGTTCTATAACATATGTATAATTACTGAAAGGTAAAGAGTAACTGCAACATTGTCTGATACACTTTCAGCAAAGGTGGACATATATCTATGACATCTACCACTGAATGAGAGAAGGAAAAAGGGACTAATATGGTGGTAAGGTTTTCACATTTACTTCAAGAGATCAATTATTAATTACAATTAATTTCACAATTTAATTCTAGTTGGATAGCTTTAAACTTCAACGAAAGGAGACAGAAAAATCATTTTTACAAGTTTAAAATTTTCTTTACCTAGTACATACAATGGCATTTATAGAGCACTCAACACCAAATGAGTATGATACACTTTCTTTTCAAGTGCACATGGTATTTTCCCTAAAGTAGAACACATCTGACAGTTAAACAAATGTCAAATGTCAAACAATTGAAGTTATGTGAAATATATTCTACATAATAGAATCTAACCAGAAATCAATAACAGGAAGAATATTTCAATTTTCTTATTTTTTGTTTTTTTTTAATTTTTAAATTGCTTTAATTAGTTATACATAGGACAGTTACTTTTCTTATTTTAAAAATGTTTTATAATTGCATGATAGTTCTACATAAAATTGGAGTTCATTTTGACATAATTTTATATGCATAGAGTATAATTGTTTTAATTTTGTCCCCTCAACTTCCCATTGCCCTTCCTTCCTCCCTCCCCTATTACCCTTCCTTTACTCCATGGTCTTCCTTCTATTTATTTATTTTTTAATTAGTGCTTTTTATGGGTACATAAAGGTGGAACTTCACTTCTGGATATTCATATATGTACACGGCGTAATTTGCTCAATTCATTCTACAGTTTCTCTCTTTTTCCTTCTCCCTTCCTTCTTCATCAATCTCCATTTGCTCCACTGTTCTCCCTTCTGTTTTCATGAAATCTGTCCCCCACCCCCACTATCTTTTTCCCCTTATTTTGTTCTAACTTTCACATATCAGAGAAAACATTTGACTCTGGACTTTAAAAATGTTTTACTTTTTTTGGAGAACAATCTGGAAATACTGAAGTAACAAACTTTATTGCCAAGCTATATCATTTCTTGGCATATATTTTAGAGACACTTTTTTTTAACACTGTTCAAAAGACAACATTTATAAAAATTCTTTTGACTGTATTGTTTTTCATAGTAAAAAATTTACAACATCCTCAAAGTCTCACAATTAATCAATCAATTATTTAAGAGCACATACAAGGGCATATAAGAATGGTAAATGAATGTTGGAAAATTACACATATTAATAGAAATTGATTTTGTAAAACTAAAGTTGAGTCAATGAAAGAGATTGAATAAATAAATATATTTAAGGCTTTGTCACAATGATAAAAATATATACTCATCTGTAAATATATGAGAAATTAAATGAAAGATCAAACCCTATAAAGACAAAGAACTTTTTTTTTTTTTTTTGGACTCTTTTATTACCCTGTGGGACTTGGGAGCAAATGAGCTGAGTGCAAATATTCTGATGTCCATTATGCTTGCTGTCCTCTGGAACAGCATGTTCTGTTGTGTGGAGACAATGCACAGAACCCTCCAACTGTACTTTAAGGTTACTTTTCTAATTTCAATCATGGGTACATTATTGCTTAGGAGAATAACTTATTAAATATTACAGGACTAAATATGGCATATTTACTTTTAAAAATAAAGCCAATATATTCATATTTAAAGTTACTTGTCTTATAAAAAACGTTGAATTGATATTTGCTTGTAAATTATAGATTTAATTGTTGGGATGAAAAAATTCAGAGGCTTGATAAAAGCAAGCAACAGTAGGAATAACAACCTTGTGATATAAAGAATCACTGAGAATATATGGAGAGGAGAATACTTGCTTATTGATCTGGGAGGAATAAATTCAGCTGTTTTGGAAAGTAGTCCAGCAGTTCTTAGTGAAATATACTTTTTTTAAATTTATTTTTTATTCTAAGTTGTTATAAATGACAGCAGAATGCATTACATTTCATATTACACATATAGAGCACATTTTTACATATCTCTGATTGTATGCAAAGTATATTCACACCATTCATGACTTCATACATGCACTTAGGGTAATGATATACATCTCATTCTACCAATTTTTTTTATTCACCCTTTTGCCCCCTCCCTTCCCCTCCCTCCCCATTGGCCATTCTAGTCTTCCTCTAATCCTCCTATGCTCCCCATTCCAACCCGACTGTGAATTGGCCTCCTTATATCAGAGAAAACATTTGGCATTTGGCTTTTGTGGGATTGGCTAACTTCACTGAGCATTATATTCTCTAACTCCATCCATTTACCTGCAAATGCCATGATTTTATTCTCTCTTATTGCTGAGTAATACTCCATTGTGTGTATATACCACATTTTCTTTATCCATTCATCTACTGAAGGGCATCTAGGTTGGTTCCACAGTTTAGCTATTGTGAATTGTGCTGCTATAAACATTGATGTGGCTGTGTCCCTGTAGTATGCTGTTTTCAAGTCTTTTGGGTAAAGACCAAGGAGTAGGATAGCTGGGTCATAAGGTGGTTCCATTCCCAGTTTTCCAAGGTATCTCCATACTGGTTTCCATATTGGCTGCACCTCTTTGCAGTCCCACCAACAATGTATGAGTGTGCATTTTTCTCCACATCCTCACCAACAATTATTGTTGTTTGTGTTCTTAATAGCTGCCATTCTGACAGGTGTGAGATGAAATCCTAGAGTGGTTTTGATTTGCATTTCTCTATTTGCCAGAGAGGTTGAGCATTTTTTCATGTATTTGTTTATTGATTGTATATCTTCTTCTGAGAAGTGTCTGTTCAGTTCCGTGGCCCATTTATTGATTGGGTTATTGGGTTTTTTGGTGTTAAGATTTTTGAGTTCTTTATATATTCTAGAGATTTGTGCTCTATCTGACGTGCATGTGGTAAAAATTTGTTCCCAATTAGTAGGCTCTCTGTTCACCTCACTGATTGTTTTTTTTTTTTTTTGCTGAGAAGAAGTTTTGTAATTTCAGTCTATCCCATTTATTGATTCTTGGTATTAATTCTTGTGCTACGGGATTCTTATTAAGGAACTTGGGGCCTAATCCAACATGTTGGAGATTAAAGCTTACTTTTTCTTCTATTAGGTGTAGTGTCCCTGGTCTAATTCCTAGATCCTTGATCTACGTTGTGTTGAATTTTGTGCATGGTGAGAGAGAGAGGTTTAATTTCATTTTATTGCATATGGATTTCCAGTTTTTCCAGCACCATTTGTTGAAGAGGCTATCTTTTCTCCAATGTACATTTTTGGCGCATTTGTCTAATATAAGATAACTGAAATTCTATGTGTTAGTCTCTGTGTCCTCTATTCTGTACCATTGGTCTACCTGCCTATTTTGGTGCCAATACCATGCTTTTTTTGTTACTATTGCTCTGTAGTATAATTTAAGGTCTGGTATAGTGATGCCACCTGCTTCACTTCTCTTACTAAGGATTGTGTTAGCTATTCTGGGTCTCTTATTTTTCCATATGAATTTCATGACTGCTTTTTCTCTTTCTATGAGGAATGTCATTGGGATTTTGATTGGCATTGCATTAACTCTGTATAGTGCTTTTCGTAGTATGGTCATTTTGTCAATATTAATTCTGCCTATCCAAGAACAGGGTGGATCTTTCCATCTTCTAAGGTCTTCCATAATTTCTTTCTTTAGTGTTCTGTAGTTTTCATTATAGAGGTCTTTCATATCTTTGGTTAAGGTGATTCCCAAATAGTTTATTTATTTTTTTTTATTTTCTGATGCTATTGTAAACGGGGTAGTTTTTCTCATTTCCCTTTCAGAGGATTTGTCACTGATATATAGAAATGCCTTAAATTTATGGGTGTTGATTTTGTATCCTGCTACTTTGCTGAATTCATTTATGAGTTCTAGAAGTTTTCTGGTGGAATTTTTTGGGCCTTCTAGGTATAAAATCATATCATCAGCAAATAACGATAATTTGGGTTCTACTTTACCTATCTGTATCCCTTTAATTTCTTTCATCTGTCTTATTGCTCTGGCCTGCATTTCAATTACTATGTTGAATAAAAGTGGTGAAAAAAGGCATCCCTGTCTTGTTCCAGTTTCTAGAGGGAATGCTTCAACATACGGAAAACAATAAATGTAATTCATCACGTCAATAGACTCAAAGAGAAGAACCATCTGATTATCTCAATACATGCAGAAAAAGCATTTGACAAAATACAGCACACCTTCATGCTCAAAACACTAGAAAACTAGGGATAATAGGAAAATATCTCAACATTGTAAAAGCTATATATGCTAATCCCCAGGCCAACATTATTCTAAATGGAGAAAAATTGAAAGCATTCCCTCCAAAAAGTGAAATATACTTCTGAGTATACTTTTCAGAACACTTGGCCACGGGTCCATCAGAACTGCAGGGTAACCAGATAAAACACAGGACTGCATTAAATTCAAAGATTGAATATACAATAAGAATAGTTTTAGCATAAGTATGTTCATACAACATATGGGACATAGACTAAAACAGCTGGAAGTAGTTTTTTTTTTTTTTTTTCCTAATTGACCAAAAAAGTAGATGAAAAAAAAAAAAAAAAAAAAAAGACAGAATAGATCAAGAATTTTCAGGAAGCTGGGCTGAGGAAAGTCCTGCAAGTGTAATGGACATTGAATTTATACTATACTAGCAATATAAAACTATAAATGTGCTTTACCCAGAAGAAATCATCTGATGTAATTTTAAAGGAACACTCTAGCTGCTATGCACAGCATGAACTAGAGCAGAGCAAGAGTGAATGCAATGTAATACCGTGGCACTGATCCAAGTGAGTGATGATGATATTTCAAATGTTTTACTTATCTGTTTGCATACAGCAGTGTTTCTCAAATTTTAGTAGGTATCAGAAGATTAGCAGAAACACAAAGGTTCAATGCACGCCATTCAGTTACCTGTGAATTGAAGGCAATGTCTCTTTTATTCTCTTGGCCAGTGGTTCTCAAAATGTGGCATCTGGAGTAACAACAGTTGCAGGATCCTCGGGAAATTGTGAGAAATGCAAACTCTTACTTAGACATTATTCCAAGTCAATTGAATCAAAAACTCTGGACCTTGTACCTGGTGATTTGTGTTTCTGCTAGTCTTCTGATGCTCACTAAAGTTTGAGAAACACCACTTTATGGTAACAGAGAAGTAAAACATTTGCGTTATCATTGTCATTCACCTGGATCACTGCCCCAGTAGCACATTACATTCATTCTTGCTCTTCTCCAGTTCATACTGTGCAGAGCAGCTAGAGTATTCCTTTAAAATTACATCAGATGAACTCTCCTGTGCAAAATCCAGTTATGGCTTTATATTGCCATTGTAATACAAATTCAATGTTCATTGCACTTGCAGAACTTTTCTTAGCCCAGCTTTCTGCATCTTGAATTAATCTTCTTTTTTTTTTTTTTTTAATGTAAGATCCAAGCTTCTGATTTGTTTGATTCCTTCAAGTACTCTTGAACTTTGGTACTTTTTTCAACTGATACAAAGATATAGCTGTCCTCCATCTGGCATATTCTCCCTTCCACTTATTGCCTTGTACTGTCTTGCTAACTCTCAAATTCAGTTTACAGTTGGATACATAAGGAGACCTCCCTAGTACCTAAAATTATATCATTGTACTCATTAGAAAGTACTTGCTGTGTCCATCCCATATTCAACTATATAATTACATATTACATTCTAGAGAGCAGAGTACCTACCCAAAATGCTTGAAATTATTCTGAATAATAAAGCTGTCTATTCTCCAATATTACTACTTTAATTAATTTTTAAAATTTACTTCAATATTGACTATGGATATACATTTTATACATTGGTCTATTATTCAAACTTTGTTTATTTTGTTGCTAAAATTGTCCAACTGTGGCTATCAGCCAATTTTTCACTTGGCTCCTGTGTTCCTTTAATATATTTCCTATCAGTGTGTGTGTGTGTGTGTGTGTGTGTGTGTGTGTGTGTGTGTGTAGTGTGACATGGGGTTTGACAGAGAGAAAGAACTTCCTTAATTTTTGGTATTACAAGATGCTGCACAGGTATGTACTTCATGTCCTGCCATAGTCATGGAATTAGCCATTTGTATTGAAAGCTAGATAATATTGAAGCCAAGATCTGGATGCCTGGAGCACTTGTTGCTACTCCAACATCATTGCATCTGGGCTTTCTTAGAGCAGGAAAAAGAGATGTCCAAACTAACCTTTGTTTATTTGCATATTTATAAATATTAATGTTGTAATCATCTGTGTCTGAATTAGGTAAACACAAGTTCATAATGATATCTCCAATATTAATCCATTACTACAAGGATCATTTGGGCCTCTTTCCTGCTTATGTGTAACCTCCCACTCCCACAGTGAGAAAGCTACTTCCCAAACCATTCTCTGTTCACTTACTTAATTCCATCAGGCATGAAAATGCTTTCAGAATTAACTGGTACTCTTATAGGAATCAATTTTATCTTTTATAAGTACAGAGTAGCTTTTTGTTTTTATCCTGAAAGACTCATTTCCAAAGTACTTAGGCTAGCACCTTCCATAATTTCTACCCTCAGAATGATTTATAGGAGTTACTTGGTTGAGTTAACAAAAGAATGATATCCCCAAATTATTCTCAAATTTCTTAATTCAACAAAGATATACAAATTTATAATGGAAGCAAGAATACACTAAAACCTTTGAAATTATTTTATTTAAATACAGTTGTTACTTTTGATTATAAACTATGAAGTTAGACAGGCTTTCTATAATCATGATGGGGGCTACTTGTCTCTCTACTCAAGAGAAAATTATTCAGTAAAATTATAACACTGATTAATATAAAAAGTACTTTCATCCAATAGATTTGAAAACAGTATGCACTTTTTAAGCAATTTATATAAAGTAATATAGCATTGCATTTCGTTAAAACCACATGAAGACATATAGTGAATATATAATAATATTTCTCTGTCTGATTAAATATTATTTGTAATGTCAATAAACAATACAAATTAAAATGATTAATTTACATTTTGTTCCTTTTATTTTATTAGTTGCACAGGCTTATGTGGCAGAAAAATAGCTGTGATAATATATAACTTTATCTTGATTATCAACTTTTACCTAATATAATAATAATAACAGATTTTCATACAAAAAGAAAGTATAATTATTTTATTTTACACTAATGTTTTAATAAGGCAAATACTTTGGTGGATAAGAGACAAATTTATCCATAAATGTCTCATTATTTTAACTTCAAACCAAGTTCCAAAGCTTGTTAAGCATCAATATCTGAAAATAAGGATAATAGTCTTGACTTCATCGACATTTTATGAGGATTAATAATGCATGCCAAGATTTTTCCACTATCTGGATTTAGATATTAATCAAATAGAAAATATCATGTTTGGAAGATATATATAAAATTTTTAGAAAGTGCAGAGATAGATAAAGCATAAGGCGATTTTGCACTGTTTTCCAAATTATTATCAAATTTCACCTTTTTTTACAAATCACAATTTTAAGAGATTCATAATTGTAACCAATTACCAATCAGAACAGTAGCCACCATGTAATAGTGCAGCGAATGTAAACAAATCTCAGAATATGTGTTAAAAATAATAGAGATTAACCTTGAGGCACTTAACAGAAATAAACCTATGAAAATATGATAGTATTTTTTAGTACATGTTTAAGCAGAACTTAGTAATATTTTCTTCAAAGTATTTAAATAGTAAACTCTTTATTACTTGCTTATTTGCATATTTTGATTCTTTGGGAGACTAAGAGAAACAAAGACAAACAATTAGGTCTGGTAGAATTATGATACATTCATTAGTTTATAGTAAATGTAATTTTTGTCTTTGTGCTCCAGAAATGCCCTCCTCTTTTCAAACAATTAAGTGCTAGATTAACAAAAACTTGTAAATATATATGTATATATATACATATATATATACATATATATTTATGTGTAAGAAAGGACACTTAAATTTTCATAGAAATCTGTTCAGCCATGAGATTATGAAGCATATCTATCTGCTCAACCTTTAAGTGGCTACTCTGTGTTAGCTATGACAGATAAGATCATTAAAACAGTAATTAGAAGCTGCTAGGCATAAGCACATCATCTGTTTGAGTCAGGAACAGTATCACATGCTGCGTATCACAGTGCATAGGTGCAATTTGTTTAGCCTTTCCCTCAAACAGCCCACTGGCAGCTACCACATGCAGGTTTTAGTTTGGATGCACTAATTGTCTGATCCATCATATTGAAATTCATGGTCTTATTTGAAGAGATGATGAGAAATCATTATTTAAAGGATATCAAAGTGATGGTAATTGTGTAAAATAATCATTAGAGTCCATGTTTTGACAAGCATATCCTTTTCATCATTATTAATATCTATTTACTTCCTTAGTTTATTTTTCTTTGCTGGTAGACATGTTAATTTTATTCAAGATGGAAACTAAAGCTTTGTCCAAGCTGTTTTTTCCAATATAAAAATTCAGGACTCTTGATAGCCCTTTTTAGCTTAACTGTGATATTTTTTGAATATGTGAACAGAATGTTAAAGTCGGCCTTTTTATATCTATGGTTTTCAATTCTAAGTCTTTATCAGGTGTCCTATTAAAGAATTTTTGGTGTTATCCTGGTATTCTTCACAAGCAATGGCTTAAGACACAAAATAATTTCTAAAAGATGATACTAAAAGTAGGAACAATAAATTAAAAGAAAATTATAAATAAATAGAAGGAGAACCAATAGAGTAGAATAAGAGGAATGGAAGGGAAGATGGACCAGACAAAGGAAGTATTGGTGTTGAAGAGAAGTAAATTATATTTCATGCATGTATGTTTATGTCAAAATGAACCCCAATAATATGCATAACTTTATTGCACTAATAAAAATATTTAAAGGGGCTGAGGTTGTTGCTCAGTGGTAAAGCACTTGCCTAGCATTTGTGATGCACTGGGTGTGATCCTCAGCACCACATAAAAAGTATATAAATAAAATAAAATTATTTAAAAAAGTTTTTGAAAAAGTAGGAAAAATGAGACATGAGAAAAGTAACATGCTCAAAGTTAGAAAACTCACAAGAAATAGCATGACCCACTGCATAAGAAACAAACAATTTCATTATAATTTTTATTATCCGAAAATGTTTATTAAGAACTTAATATTGTTCATAAACAAGAAAATCCAGGAATGTTCATATCCTGATATTGCAATCAATTATTTTGGCCATATCATTTTCTAGTACTTTCTGAAATTTATCTCAGCCAGAATGATCAATTATGAAGGGTAGAAAATAAATATTTAACTGATGTGACACTTTCTTTCCTATTATATCAGTTTATTCAAATAAGTCAGAGCAAAAAACTTAGATGCTGCCAAAATTGTTTATTTTCAAGAGTAAGTAGAATAGATATGTAAGAACCATTCTTAAGAGATATTATTACTAAGCAAATATTACAGGAGAAGTGAAATAACTTAAAATCCGAACTGATTAATGGCAGATTCCTATTCAATTTTATTTTCACTGGAGCAAAATCAGGAAGTCATAATAGGAGAGAGACCATGGGAGAGAGACTAGAATATGCAGAGAGACTTTTGAACCAACCTCATGATACACTATCTGTGGCTTAACCTGGAGTAAATTTAACCTAGACTTATATTTGTTATGTATTTTTTCCTAGTCAAAAAATTCTGTAAATCTTTTAAAGCCGCTTCAGCTATCAATGCTCACATTCACACTTTGGAGCTGACATGAATAGAAAATATGGAAAAAGTCATTTATCCAATATCCTATAGAAAATTCAGACCAGATTCATCCCATTGATGGTATTTCTCTAAAAAATCCAGAACTTAGGTTATTCTGAGAAATTCGAGATATCTGGTAAGAAGACTATGGAATTGTGTCACATTTTAATATGTTGATAATTTATTTAAGAATTAGTTTATTTTCATAATCTAAGAATTCATTTATTTGCTGAATGGGGCAGCAGAATAAGTTTCCATATACAGTTGTAGGGATGATCAAATGAAAAATGAGTATGTGAAAATGTTTGGAAAACTATTAATTATCTTTGATATTCCCTTTATTGTATCAATTGGATAAGCTTGAAACTAGGTTTAGTTGCAACAAAATTGAGCACCATTTTAAGGAAGACAAAGAAAAGTTACCCAGGGTTTCCCCTAGGTGCATTTGGTTTGTATGTGCCGGGAAGCTTCAAATATCCCCATATTGCTATCAACTAAGGACAGGGGTTAGACCCCTATCTATTTCTCCCTGTTTTATAAATAACCCTGGAAAAAAAAAATATATATATATATAGAGAGAGAGAGAGCCTCAGAAAATGGCAAAATGAGGGCTGTCAATATAGGAGTAAGAACAACTTGGTTTTTAGTTTCTACGTTTTTCTTCCTTTTAGAGAGTGCTTTATGAGGGGTTCACAGTTGGCTGTGTGGCATGTTCCCTATGCATTGGCTTTCTTCACTAATAATTCTGCCTTTCCAGCTAGATCAATGCCCTGCAGGCTTCCAGTGTATAACGGATTGCTTTTTCTAAGTACCAATCATGATTTGAAATAATTTAAATGAATATATCTTATTTTGGTCACATTTTCTTGGAGAATAGTTTGCTCATTATTAGAAAAATAGGTCAAATTTTTTCTCTAATGAAATTTAAAATTTGCATTTTTTCCCTTAACCAAAAATCAATAATAAAAATATATATCCCAATAACTACCAAAAGAATCTTCAGTGAGCAAGTAATAACTTAATTTCTGTATAGCTCGGGGGATGGGGGTTGCAGAGGGAGTGTGAGAAGTTCATTATTATCCATCAGAAAAAAGGGGGCATGCTAAGAAGAAAGCAGCGTTTTTCCTACTGGGATTTCTCTTGGACTACATGATTTGCATGAAAGGCGCCACATCAAACACAGTGGGTGCCCTTTTTCAAATATTAATGTGAAGCTTGTTTTAAGTTCTCTCTTGACTTTGTGCCACCTTGTATCAAAGGAACTTAAAAGTAGGACTTGGGGGTTGGGAGAACTTTTCCAACTGCTTTAACACTTAGTAGAATTCTTTCTGCATTTGATCAGCATGCTTCAAATTTGTAATAATTTGATATATATGCACGTTTTTCTAGGATGCTTATTTTTTATGATGATCAGTCTTTTTATGTTTTGTTTCTGTGTGGTATGTTTAAATATTCTAAATCAAAAGGATTTAAGAGATTGATAAGTAAATGACACACAGAAGCAATAAATACAGACACTGGTAGCTACTTGAATTTATTGTGTAGG
The DNA here is from genome assembly GCA_025594165.1 of Tamias sibiricus. NCBI lineage: Eukaryota > Metazoa > Chordata > Mammalia > Rodentia > Sciuridae > Tamias > Tamias sibiricus. Next base: position 81,059,808 of record CM046666.1, on the reverse strand, counting down.
GTGGATTGCTATTTTAAATGAAATAAAATTGTTATTTTAAATGAAAATTCTCAGCTATGTAAGTACAGGCTTTTAATCTCCTTCCTTCTGGCATGATTACAACAAATCAAATTTGGGGACTGCTATGGAAATGAGGTTGTCTGGGTGCAGATGTGCATAAAATAGGGTATGGGTCATGCAATGAGATTGTTAAATTGATCTACTGTGAGTAAATCTGGATTTGTCTCTATGTGGGTCAAACAGTAATTTGATCTTGCTCTTGCTTGTTAAATAATTTAATGCTGCAGCAGTATAGTTCACATTCAGACGTGTTTTTGGTTATTAATTTCAAAAATTAAAATTTGAAATATTTATAGCTTGATGTCAATTTATGCATATTTCTTAAAACTCAAGATTGATATACAATTCAAATTGGGAAAATACATCTTAAAATTTTAAATCCACATATGAGATGTGTTATCTCTGAAAGAGGATTTAATAAGATAATTTTATTAAATAATATTGATCAATATGTTTCCAGTTATATGCTCTTATTTGCTTTTCATTATTAGATATTATCTTTCATATTTGGTTTTGCTTTTTCCTTTCACCTTCCTCCAAATGATAATACCTTAGCAAAAGAAAATCTATCTGTACTATGGGTAAGCTTATTTTTTAATATATATTATGTTTCTGGAACAAAATATGTTAGAAACAAAGCTAGCTTCAGTTTTTATTCAGTAATAATAGGTAATCATTGAGGAAACATTCTAGGAATTCTGGCAATGACATCCATTGTTAAAACCCTTCATTGTAGTGGACCTTGTAAAGAATACTTTATTTGTAGTGTGATTTAAAAAATGAAACTGTATGTGCTATAGGTTGAATCATGTCTCCTGAAAGTCCATACAGTGAGGCCCTAAACCCTAATGTGATAGACTTGGAGATGGGAGGTAATTAAATTTAGAAGAGTTTTTATAAGGGTAGGATCCTCATGAAGGGATCAGTATCCTTAAGTAAGGATAAAGCAAGAAGGCAGCCTTTTTCAAGCTGGGAAGAGAGCTCTCACCAGAAACTGATTATGCTGACACTCTGATTTCAGATTTCCAAAACTTCAGGTCTGTTCACAAAATAAGTTTCTGCTGTTTGTTACCCAATTTTTTTTTTTGTTGTTGTTGTTATAGGAGCCTGATCTAATTAGTAAACTAGTATGCTTCATTTGACTACATATATATACATAGGTAATAAAACTATTGACTAGCAAACTGTTTTACATCATCCTATGTATTTTAAATTATAAGATAACATTATGCAAACATGAATTAAAATATTTTGCTATAATAAGATTTTTTGTTGTTGTTCAGGTAAATTACAAGTGCAGTGAGGTTCATATTTTTCACATTCATGGTCTCCTATTGCTACTCATATTATTCATATTAAATTATAATATACCTCCCTGTGTTTAAAAATACTCACTTGCAACATTCATAAAATATGTAGTATGAGAAACAAACACATGTTTTCTTTAAAACGATTATACAAATTCCTCAATGCCTATGTGTAATCTATTATTTTTTTGTTGAAAATTAAACAAAATGAGGGTTTGGAAGAACATTTACAGAATTTAGAAAAAAGACATATAAAATAATTGTACAGAGTAATGGGAAGATGTATGGCATATAGAAGTATAGAGTATAACAAACAGTGTTCTTGAGATCTGTAGTCTTGGAATGAAAATGAGACCAAGATGCATGCCTTCACTTCTTTTTTCCTTGAACAGTTTTAGATGCATGATTTTAGGCAGAGAATAGTCAGATTGTTTCATTAAAATAGGGTAAGTGTTTTAGCCAGCTTTTCCACTGCTATAACTAAAAGACCTGTCCAGAACAGATGTAGAGGAGGAAAAGTTTATTTAAAGTGCTCACATTTTCAGAGGTCTGTGAGCCATGGACAGCTGGCTCCATTCCCCAGGGCTTGAGGTGATGCAGAACAACATGGCAGAAGAGTGTAGCAAAGGGTAGTGCTCACATGATGATCAGGAAACAGAGAGGGAGAGACTATGCTCAAGAGATAACAAAGTATATGCCCTAGAGACACACTCCTGATCTGGTGCCTGACCTCCTCCAGCTACACCCACCTGCTCTCAGTTACCCCTCAATTAATCCCATCAGGTGATTAAGTCACTGATTGGGTTAGGGACACTTCCCATCCAAACCATAACAGTAAAAATATTGAATGCTGCCGGGCGCGGTGGCGCACGCCTGTAATCCCAGCACTTTGGGAGGCTGAGGCAGGAGGATCGCGAGTTCAAAGCCAGCCTCAGCAATGGCGAGGCACTTAGCAACTCAGTAAGACCCTGTCTCTAAATAAAATACAAAAAAAAAAAAAAAAAAAAAGGGCTGGGGATGTGATCTGATCCAGTGGTTGAGTGCCCCTGAGTTCAATCTCTGGTACCATAAAATAAAATAAAATAAAATAAAATAAAATAAAATAAAATAAAATAAAATTAAAATAAAATAAATAAAATGAAGGCTATATTAAGAAGGGAAAGATGCACTAGATAACTTACAGATTAAACAAGGAAGTATATATAACAATGGACCATGACAGGAGAGTCAGAATATTGATGACAGAAAACCAGTCACTAACAATACTATGTTGGCATGACTTTTTGGGAAGACAGAGCATCACTGGTCTGGAAATGTGGTGATGAGAAGCACTGAGAACACTCACATTCCAGGTTAGTTCAATGGGATTTCAAGAACTAAAAAAAATCAACTACTTAAGAAAATTGTTTCTTCAGCTGAGTGTGATTTTTCCTTTGTATTCTTATGTTAAGCTAAACAATGATCAAAGTTTGAATGTATGGGAATGTGGATAATGACTGAACATATGTTTTCAAAGGTACACAAGAAGTATTTTAGGACCTGCAGAAAAGTAGGGAAATTGAGTCAGAACAGAGGATGTAAAAATATATAGTGGTTAGATTCCAGGAGATGAGGATTAGGCTGAGTCCTTAGTCTTGTGGTGAATTTAAAATAGAATAGAGGGCATAATTAAGATTTTTGTAATTATATTAAAAGCCAAGTTTGCATTTAAATACAATCTGCATTATTTTTCTCTTTCTACATAACCTTACATTGTAAAAGCAGGTTTCAGGAGTATTTTGTTCAGAATTGTGTATCTACTTTATTGAAAAGTTTCTTAGCACATTTGATTTATCTCATGTTAAGACTTTCCATGAGAAACTCATTTCAAAAAGATCCTATAACAATTTTGGATGCTTTATTTCTGCCAAGCAATATGCCATTTGCTGTACCTGAATTTTCATTGGCATAGCCAGCATCTGAGCACTAAGCTAGTGTCCAGACTGTAATGCATTGTTTCTGATGATATTTTAATTGCTCACTGTCCTGCCCCATAATGAAAAGAGATGTTTAGTGACCAGAAAAATTTTGGTTGCAAGATATCTTTGGGTGTTATTTTTGCATTTGTTGTTTTCTGTCATTTATTTTGCTAGGCCAGGAATGAAAGAATCATCATGGGATATGACAGGACAACACAAGAGACAGTCCCAAAGGTGGCCTATTTTGAAGGTGGTTGGGTCAGGAAGCATTTTGAATAGATTGTGTTATCTCTTGTGCTATGGGAAACCTTACATGAACACAGAGACCTCAATTTTAGGAATGTGTGTATATATGTTTGTGTGTATAAGTGTGTGAGTTTTGTGCATCCATTTGAATTTTCTATGGACAGGATGTCACTTATTCATGAGGGAAAAGAATACGAGCTTTCTTAGGAGATTTATTCAAGTGGTAAGTGAAAGACTTATTTAAAGTAAAAAATGTCAGAATTGTCTTATTTTTAATCTAATGCTGAGACTTAAGTGACTCCAGAGTTTATTTCATCTTTTATGGAAGCACACTTTCTGGAGGCTACAACCATGGGGACTTTATCCAGAGATTGCAGCTGTGGATATTGACCCATTTGCAGTGTCTAAGATATATCCACATGCTGCTTTTCTAAAATGCTAAAGCCATTCTATGTAGTTTGTTTAGGCAGAAAATGATTACATAAAAACTTTTCACTGTCTTTTCCTAGCCACCCAACAAATAATAAATAAATCCTACAGATGTAATATGCTATAATCTAGGTTTGTAAATCTTTAGAGAGAAAAACAAATTTAATGTGGAAGTATGCACACTAAAGAGTTAATAGTTATAATGTCTGAAAGAAAGGATAAACAAAGAAGAGGCAGACACAGTGGCACAATCCTGTAATCCCAGCAGCTTGGGAGGCGGAGACAGGAGGATTGGGAGTTCAAAGCCAGCCTCAGCAATAGCGAGGTATTGAGCAACTTAGTGAGAACCTATCTCTAAATAAAATAAAAAATAGGGCTTGGGCTGTGGCTCAGTGATTAAGTACCCTGAGTTCAATTTCCAGTACCCCCCAAAAAACAAAGAATGGGATTCTTGTGTTGATTTTATATTGTTAGAAAATTTTGTGAAGCAGTTTTTTAATAATTGAAAACTGAAAACCTAAATTTAATAAAGAATCCACATTAAGTTTTCCATGTAAAGAAACAGTTTATAAAATTTGAAGACAGAAATATAAATATTTACTTAGAGCTAGTTAAACATGAACAAAGATGAGTCATCTTAGTGAAATTAATCTGATACAAAGGAAAGTCTAGCCAGGTGTGTTAGTGAAGTGTGCATTCAATCCCAGAGACTTCAGTGGCTGAGGCAGGAGGATTAAAACTTCATGACCATTGTAGACAACTTGGGGAAACCATGTGTCTAAAAATAAAAAGGAGCCAGAACTGTATCTCAGTGTTAGATCGACCCTGGGTATCAAACATATAAATACACACACACACACACACACACACACACACACACACACACAATCCTGCTGCTATAGGGAAACCAGGAAATAAATTTAAGTTTACTTTTAGTTTTTAATCAAAGAATTAACAATGGTGGAAACCAAAGCACCCAAGGTGATGCTTTCAGACAATTCACAAAAAGAGAGGTTGACATTTTGGGACTGCATTTATCTCAGAAAGTACACAAGGGATGGATCCTTATATGAAGTTAACTGCAATTAAATATTTTTTTCTTAATTTTTCCCTTTTTTTGGCTGCACATTTTCTTGACTTAGTATCCCCTTGAAACAAAGACAAAGAAAGAAATAAGACTGCTGAACTTGCACATAACAAATCTTTAATACACTTTTTCCTATTTAGTCAAACTTGAACAGAATCGCATTCTCCTCCTGGAATTCATTGGTTTTCAATACAGGGACTATGGCACTATGCACTAATGGGCCTCATAGTTGTTTGGAAAAGAAGTTCGATTTGCAATAGCAGAAGTTTCACATAGAAAGTAATGGATGCTTTTAGCTTAAAACAAGCAATGACAGGTGGTCAGCAATTTAAAATGATTCAATTCAGCCAAATTTTTAAAATCTATTTTTCATGTGGTACATCAAAATGATTTTGCTTTGACTCATCCTGGCTGCCAAAACAGTTTGTTTTACAATTTCTGTAGCAAATGTCATTATAAAGATAAAGGCCATGTCTCAAACTTGAATGCCATCTATTGTTTATAGTGTTTTCTTTTTAGTCATATCTGGGAAATTAAAAATTGAAAATTGAGAAAACAAATAGACCTTATTAGTAAACTTCCTGCACTAAAATATTTCTCATAAAAAAACTGCCTCTTAAAATTGTACAATTATATGGTCTTGAAAGGTCAAATGAAAAAGCAAAAGCTTAAATATTATTCTGCTGACCCAGTTTCTGCATAATATTAAATTATTTTCCACATTGATGGCAATCTCACTAATGAAATCACACAGAAGAGAACAAGCAAACATGCATGAATCCATATTTAAAAGTATGTCTATAAACCAGATAAGGTAATTGGTACTTTTGTTGGCCTAAACTGTATCATCTGTAAAATAAAGAATAAAATTATTTAAAAAGTACTCTTTAATGAACACATTTTATGAACACATTTCTTTAATGACTTAAAAAATAAAACTTCCATCTCTTTAACTGTTTAGCTGTTGTTTCTTAGTATTTAAAAAAAAAAAAAACCCTATGTGATTTATAAGAAATAAAGAAGATGATTTGGATATGTGGAGAAAAAAAATAGAACAATACAATAAAGAGTAGTAAAACATATATACTATAACAGGAATGTTAATTAAACCTGTGGCAATGTATACATAGTACACATAAATTTAAACAAGACGAACTGAGTAAAATAATTTTCTTTTGTAATGTATGTTTTCCAAAGTCTAAAATTTATGCAGGATAAGAGTAATTGAAGTTTAAGTGACTTAGAAAGAAATATGTTATTTATTTTTCTAGAGCACTCTTTCCCTTATTGTATGATATTAGATGTATATATCCCTTCATATTTCATGAAAACATTTAATGTGCTTGTATAAAACAATTATTATTGGTGGGAATGTAAATTAGCACAGACACAGCTGAGCATGGTAGTGCATGCCTGTAATCCAGTGACTCCAGAGGCTGAGCCACTCAGGTCATGAGTTCAAGACCAGCCACAGTAACTTCGCAAGTCCCTAAGCAACATAGTGAGAACAGGTCTCAAAATAAAAACAAAACAAAACAAAAAGTACTATGGCTGTAACTCAGTGGTAAAATGCCCCTGTGATTAATACCCAGAAACAAACAAACAAACAAACAAATTCATACAATCACTATGGAGAACAGCATGGAGAACAAAAACTAAAAATAGACCTATCATATGATGCAGGTATCCAATTTCTGGGTATCTATTAAATGAAAATAATGTCAGCATAACAAAGAGGCACAGCACACCACGGCTATTGCTGCACTATTTATCATAACTAAGATATGAATGCAACCTAAATGCCCATAAGTGGATAAAAGAAAGGTACACATTCACAATGGAATTATCCAGCAATAATAAATTATCTCCTATCATTGGCAATAAAATGGATGTAACTGGAGGACATTTTGTTAAGTGAAATAAGCCTAACAAAGTGAAAAAAAGTGCTTCATGTTCTCTCTTATATGTGAATATTTAAGAAAATGACCTAAGTGGGTCATTATGGCAGCACCAAGAGTTTCTGTGATGAAAAAGATCTCTGAAGTCTATGAACATCGTTGCTAAAATCTTAGGGTTGATCCTCTTTCCACAGCCAAACAAAAGACTCTTTTAATATTATTTAAGTATGGTATTTCAACTTCTGCTATCTGTTACTTTTTCACAGTTGATATACCCCAACACGTGAGTAGGACAAGAGCTCTGATTTTTCTGAATCAGGACCTAAAAGATGTAGCACATTGGCTTTATTGCTTGTTCTCTTCAAACTTAATGGGGCTTTTCTGAACCATCTTCCTTAGCCAATATTTTATATTTTCTGGTCAGTAGATAGCAATACCAAGAGTTTGGAGAGTTGATTGAGGTTAAACTTGGGATGGAAATATTAGTTAAGGAGGTTGGTTGTAAGGAGGTTGGTGACACAACCTTAGGTTAGAGAAAGATGATTTAGCACTGAGTTCTTTCTTCTCTCTTCTTTCTTTCTTCCTTCTTCTGTCTTCTGTCTTCTGTCTTCCTCGGGAGACAACCAGTGTCAGATGGGGTAACCGCTTCTTTAGTAATAAAGAGGTGCAACCATAAGATGTGGCAGCTAGAAATTACAAGTTGTATGGTAAGACAATGTCAGATGGGGTTCTTTAGTAATAAAGAGGTGCAACCATAAGATGTCAGAAATTACAAGATGTATGGTAAGAATGGAGTTGGTGAAGAAGAAATCCGGGATTATATCTAGGTTACTCCCTGAAGAAAAGACTACATGTGTGGGGTTCTAAGAAAATTATCCTAACCAAGCACAGGGGCAGGATAAATTTTGATAATTTTTAGACTAAATAATTATGGCACTGCTTTTTTTTTTTTTTTTTTTTTTTGAGGGGTTGGGGAATACTGGGGATTGTACTCAGGCACACTCAACCACTGAGCCACATCCCCAGGCTTATTTTGTATTTTATTTAATGACAGGGTCTCACTGAGTTGCTCAGCACCTTGCCTTTCCTGAGGCTGGCTTTGAACTCATCAGCCTTCTGCCTCAGCCCCCGCATCTCTGGGATTACAGGTGTGCACCACTGCTCCTGGCTTATGGCACTGCTTTAAAAAAATCATCATAAAATGTTCAAATTTATGTAAAAGCAGGTAGAATAGTATTATTGATCTCCATATACCATTATTCAGTTTCAGCAAGATTTTGCCACATTTATTTTATCTAGCTCCTTTAACTATTTTTATGGTAAATATTTAATTTTTTTAAATTATTTTTTTTCACAGTGCTGGAGCCTTGCACATGCTAGGCAAGCACTGTTACTAAGCTTCATGCTCAGCCTTATGGTATATTTGAAACAAATTTCAGATATATCTCTTTACAATGTCATACTTTAGTAAGTAGCTAATATTATGGGTACTTATTTTTGTGTAAGTGAAATGCCATTCTCATACCTAAAGATATTGACATTATTTCTTTTGGAATTAATCTGCTGTGCAGAGCACCATTGTGTATTTTTGATTAACTGTGTTTCTTAAATTTTATAAAAGTAAATCAATCACAATAGTATATAAATCCAAACTGTACAGTTCAATGAATTATTGTATATTCATCCCTAAGTCTCACTCAGATCAAGAAACAATAATTATTATTACCACTTATTCCTTGTTTTACTCCTACAAATGAGAGACTTTCCCTTTCTCCCTAAAGATAAACACAACCTTGACTTTAAAATCACATATATTTTTTTTGCCTCATATTTTTATAAATGTATTAATATGTTATACATTCCTTTGCCCAACTTTATGCTTGCAATATTAACCTATGTGGCTGGATGTACTTATCACTTTTACATGATACTGCATATGTTATGAATAAGCCATAATTATGGTTTATTCATAACATATGTTTATCCATTATGACACTGATGGCTACTTGTTTTGTTTCTAATGAAGGTTATGAATAATGTAGGTTTGAATATTCTTATTACTATGCTGTACATACATATACATTCCCTTGACTGTGTATTTAGGAATAAATACATGATTGATTAAAGACCATGTATATATTTAACTACAGCTCATAATTAGAAATAGTTTACCAAACTAGTTTTGTCAGTTCACACTCAGGTGAGTTGACTATTGGAATTTCAGTTGCTCCATTTCATTTTAAACAAACATGTCTTTGTTTTTAACCATTCAGGTTTTTGTTCACTGGCACCTAATTGTGGTTTAAATTTTAATTTTCTTAACTTTTAAAAGAAGTGAAATTCTTTTCAAGGATTTTTGGTGATTTGGATTAATTTTATATTTAAAAATTTTTTATAAGTTTCTTATGTTATTTAACTTTTTGCCAATTACATGTTAGGAATATTTTTCATCAAATTTCAAATATTATGAAGGCTTTTTCTAATAATGTCATCTAATAACTATTGATTTGATTACTGTTCAAAATTCTGTCCATAAACTAGCTGGAAATGGTTTGGGGTTACAATATGAAGTAGATAACAAGATTCATATTTCCCATATGCTAGACACAAAAAAACCCCAGACCATTTATTAAAGTTCATTAATAACTGAATTTTCACTAATTCCTTTATAAAATATAATTACTAATGAAAGTGTGTCCATGTCTATCTTGTCTAAAAATTGTATCTCAGTATCTAGAATGATGTGCTGTATAAAACACTGTACACTTGCTCACTTTTTTTCCTGTGAAGACCAATCTGGAAATTCTTTATCAAAAAAACAATAAAAAACAACTTGTGATATTACATCCCCCTGCTCTTATGTCACAAATACCCCAGTCATATGTACAATTTGCTGTTGAAAATACGACAAGTTGTCTGCTAAGGATTGCACAGTGTCCAGGGTGGGTAGTAAAAGATTCTGTCCAAGGGAAATGTGGTTTCTTTCTTTTTGGGTATAACTAGAATTATTGGTAGATAAACAGAAGATAAGAAAGAAAGAAGGAAAGAAGGGAAGGAAGGAAGGAAGAAGGAAGGAAGGAAGGAAGGAAGGAAGGAAGGAAGGAAGGAAGGAAGGAAGGAAGGAAGGGAGGAAGGACGGAAGGAGGGAAGGAAGGAAAAGAGAGAAAGAATAAGTGAGCCTAAGCTGCTCTAAACTGTTGAAATATTTTATTAAAGAATGTTGTTTTGGACAGACTGTTTAATAAAATAACATGGAAGTTTGTGATGGTGTGTTTAGTGACTATAAAAATAGAAGTTCAAAATCTTGGTATATATGACTAATATCCATTCCATTATAAGAAAGAATAAAAGAACTACAATATATTCAGATGTTAAAACACATACTCACAGATTGGCACGAATGGAGTTAAGAATGTCAACAGAAAACTTCATTGAGTTATAATAATTAACTATACTATTATGGTGATAGATCATATTGTTAAATGATGGCTCTTTTTAAGAAGCAAAATTACTGCCTGAACCATGACTTGTTATTAACAATATTACCATTTTTAGTGAAAATACTGGTGATCTAAACCTTTGATATACAGTAACACAAACAGAAATAAGAAAAACTTTGGTGATTATGGCTAGATTTATTTCCTTGATTTTGGTGATGATTTCAACAAACCAAGTTTATCAACTTGTAAATTTCAAGTATTATTATCTGTTATAATTATAGCTCAAAATTTGTAAAAAAAATAATTTTACAGAAAATTTTGAAAATGTGTAGAACTATTTTTCACATGCTTCTATGCTCAATTATTCATTTACTACATAATTTATTAATAGTCCTTTATTGAGAATCAACTTAAGTCGAGGTTACAGATAATGAACATTTTCCTAGAATCATCGGCAATTATCAAAAGGAGTATTTCTTCACAGGTAAAAAATATACAGCTGTGCTAAAATATTTAAAATGCATGCCTGCAGTTAGTGTAATTATTTCATTAATACAGATTTCTTGAAATTCTCCAGTGGGAGTAGCTGAGAGTTACATAGTTTGTATTTTTGCTCTTTGGGGATGCCTTTTTCCCTTAACCGATTGCAGTATATTTCAGGACTGATTAAAAAAAAAAGAAATTTAGAATATAAAATCAATTCTGTTTTTAAACAAAACCTACATATATAGAAGAAATTAAACAAAGTACATGATTGGATTAGCTATGATAGTTTTCTAGCTTTATTTGTAGAGTCTTAATTCTGATGATCAGCTTATCCAATGTTCTTCAGCTTATTTTTCTTAATTATTATTATTTGTTTTAACTAGTTACACATGATAGTAGAATGTATTTTCACATATATTATACATATATGGAATATAACTTCTCATTCTTCTGGTTGTACATGATGTAGAATTACATTGGTTATATATTTACATATGCATGTAGGATAGTAATATCTGATTCATTTTACTCTTTCCTATTCTCATTTCCCCTCCCTTCCATTCATTCCCCTTTTTCTAATCCAAAGTACTTCTATTTTTCTCTAACCACTCCCATGTTATTGTGACGTTAGCATACCCATATCATAGAAAACATTCAGCCTTTGTTTTTTTGGAATTGGCTCATTTCACATAGCATGATAGTCTCCAGTTCCATCCATTTACCATCAAATACCATACTTTTTATTTTTTATAGCTTAGTAATATTCCATTGTGTATATGAACCACATTGTTTTTCATTCATTCATCTATTGGATAGCACCTTTGTTGATTCCATTGTCTAGCTATTGTGAATTGAGCTGTTATAAACATTGATGTGGCTGTATCACTGTAGTATGCTGATTTTAAGTACTTTGGGTACACTGAGAAGTGGGCTGAGTCAAATGGTGGATCCATTCCAAGTTTTCTGAGGAATCTCCATACTGCTTTCCAAAGTGGTTGTATCAATTTGCAGTCCTGACTGTAATGTATGAGTGTACGTTGTTCCCCACATCCTAGCTCACATGTATGGTTGCTTGTATTCTTGATAATTGATATTCTGACTAGAGTGAGACTCAGTGTAGTTTTAATTTGCGTTTTTCTAATTGCTAAAGATGTTCATTTTATTCTTGTCTCCTATTGCTTTCAGTCACTTCCCCCCCTTAACTCTTAAGATCATAGCTAACCTTCAGCCTTCAGAGGACTTGCATAGAAAACTTTTGTTTTTGGATTTTCCTTTTATAATTCACACAAAGTTGTTCTTTTCTTTTCTTCTTTTACATATATATATAATTTTTATATATATATATAACATAATAAGAATATATATGATTTTAAATTGTATATTTATTTATTCTTAGATTAAATTTGTGTTTAATTGATATGTCTAATCTTCAGAAAAGAAATAGGTTAAGTGACTATAACATAAGGGACAAAAATACAAATTTGAATTTTGAACAGAGAAATATTTTGAAATTCATTGGTAGACACAATGACTGCAGAGCAATATTCAATAGCTACCTGCAATGAGTACATATAATAAGATCATCAAAAGGGCCCATAAGATACCAGAGAAGAATGTTAAAGGAGGGTAATAAAGATATACTGCTCTACAGGTGAAAGAAGGGCTGGCAAGTGTCAGGTTGGAAGAGACTGCCAGCTGCAGTTTTCCCAAGTTCTCTTTAGGACACACATTCAGTATGTTTTTAAAGGTCTTGGTTTCAGGACAGTAGAAGAGATCGTCTGTAGCAGGGTCTTTTATGCCTGCCTGATCATGTAAGCAAGCCAAGCTATTTAACCAATGACACTTGGCATGAATCATCAATAAGCAAGCTGGCACTGAGTGCCACATTTAGATTTCTAATTTTAAACAGTACATTATAAATCATTAATTATCACAGTCATTCTTATCTTCACCAAAAGTAAGTACCAAACGTTTAGGCGTCCCTGGAAATAAACACACAGAGTTATCCCATTTTAGTTGAAAAATGAATTATGTCACTGCTGAAAAAAAAATCAACTTTCAACTATTTCTCAAACTATACATAATATGAAGAGATACTTTAGTGTGAATTGGTCATTCAAATTCACATTTTCCTAGATCATAGTAAATATGGAATTCTATGAAAAATTACTTTGATACACTGGCTACCTTCTAAATCACTCATAACAAAACTGATTCAGGTTTTTGCTAGTGATAGGAGACAAAAGTAGAGAATACCTTTGTTCTTATAAACAATTAATACTGCAGAAATAATTTGGCCATGGATGACAAGATAGTTGGATATTAACTAAACTTCCAGAACAACAATTCTAAGAACTATGTACCTAATATTGAAATATTTTAATTAGTCTTTTCACACATTATTTTAGTAACCTTTAGCATTAATTAAAAAATGGTTGTTAGGAAATATACTTTATGTAATTATTAAAAAGCATTTAAATATCTACTGTTTAGGGAATTTATTTTTAACTATAGCTTAATTTACTGAGCTTGCATTATAGGAGCTGAAAAATGCCAAAGTATGGGTCCCACCCCTAAAGATTCTACTAGAAATGAAATGTAACTGGATATTGGTAATTTTAGAGTTAAACTGAACTAATGTGAAGACAAGTTTAACAATCTGTTGTCTAGATAACAGAAGAAACTCTTCTTATAAAGCTAGAGTTCAAAGTTGGCTAGAATTAAGTATGATCTAGAAAACTATGTATTCTAATACCAGGGCTCCCTCCTATACTTATATGTGATTTCTGGAAATGCTTAGGGTGATGAGATCCTAGTAATCTATAACATAATGTCTCCATTTCCACATAGGTTTGTTTTCAGGACACCCTTCCTCCCCAGAATGCCAAAATCTATAGATTCTCATGTCTTCTGCATAAAGTGATGTACTATTTGCATAAATCTACACAAACACTCTTCTTTACATCTACACATCTAGTTTAAAAACAATACCTACAACAATAAAAATGCTATGTGCAATAGTTGTATTGTTTAGGGAATAAGACAATGTCTACATGTTCAGCACAGAAATAATTTCTTTCAAATATTTTCTATCAGAATATGAAGATAGTATAGCCAATTGCATTTTAATATTATCTATAAATAATTTTGATGAAGTGAGCAATGAGAACAATTTCTTTGAAATACAAACTTTTATTTAATTCTAATACATTGTTTATTATTTTTCTTTTGCTAATATCATCAGAAATATTTATTGCATTTTATTACATGGACTCAGGTTTTTGACTCTAAATTCTACTTATATTTTGGTTTATCTTTCTTGGGACTCAAGTTATCACATTAAACTTATCCATATAATGCTTCAAGTTAGTCTATCAGTAAGTAAGTGTGTAATGAAACAGGGTGATTAGAGCAAATAGTTGATGAACCTCGTATATTTAGCATGTAAAGGATTTAGAAGCATGAGCATTGGTTAATAACAATGTAGACCTTACATAATTTGTTTAAATTTCCCCCACTAGAAAGACATATAAAATTTATGAGGCCAATTTTCCCTGTCAGGACAGTCCTGCCAACATCTGTGGAGTCAGGCAGGCCCAGATAGGCCCAGGAGACAACCGAGGACACCTGCGCTGAGTCCAGGCAGGTCCAGGAGAGCCCCTGGGTGGAGACCTGTGGTGGAGCCCTCCCTGAGATTCCCTATTTACCAAGGCTGTCGTCCACCCCATCTTGGAACACTGCAGCGATCACCATAGCCCTGCACATGTGGGAGCCTCCATCTTCTGCCAACTGACAGGGCCTAGAGGCAGCTACCTGCTGCACCACGTGCCACTGTGCTGCATCTCCAACAGGTGGCCCAACACCATTTGACAGCCTGCTCTTTAAGCCCCATATCTGAAAGTGGTCACCTCCATCTTGGGACACCTCTATCTTGGGACACCTCTCCCACCATTTCAGGTTACCTCTGTGGCTGCTATCACCAGCCATCTTCAGTTGTGGCACTTTCCGTCTTGGCACATCAGTTTGGGACAGAAAGCCCAACACCAAGACGAGACATCAGTAAACAGCAGGGACACTATAAGATTATAGGGTGGAAACTGTAACATCTTGAGTTCTGCCCACATCAATCTGTGTTGGACCCAAGCTCAGAGTGGGACCTGGTCCATCCCCCCACATGCAGGCAACTGTTGAGCTCAGGCTCTGCCATAAGACTGCCTCTTCCGACCAGCAGACCACTGCAGAAGCTCAGACTCAGCCAGTTCTGCCCATATCAACCTGCACAGGACCCAGGCCCAAGGTAGGTCCAAGTCTGCCACCCCTCCCCCAGCTGGGAGCACAAGCCTAACCCACTTCCATCTTGAGACACTTCAGACATAGCCATAGCCTTCCCCATGTAGTAGCCCCTACCTTTTGACAACAGACAGCGCCTAAAAGCAGTTGCATCTCAGAGCAGCCATCCCAAAGACAGTGTAAGGCCCACCCTTTCAGCCCCATCTCTGGAAGTCATTGCATCCATCTTGGGGCACCTTAACCATTATCTCAAGTTACCTCCACTATTGCCAACACCACCTTTAGTTGTAGTAGCATACACTGAGGGACACCTACAGGGTCTGAAAGCCAAACATTAGGGTGAGGTACAGATAATCTGCACAGATACTACAAGAATATAGGGTAGAAACTGTAATATTTCAGATCCACAATGCAAGGAAATAAAAGAAATAGACAACAAGAAAAAACAAGGGAGGAAATTGCCACAAAAATACCAGGGTACTACAATAATAGAACCCATGGACAGTGAAGTTGGTGAAATGTCAGAGAAGAGTTCAGAATATTCATAATTAAAATGATCTGTGAATTAAAGAATGACTTAAATGAGCAAATACAGGCAAAATCGATCACTTCAACAAGGAGATAAGAGAGCAAATGCAGGTAGCGAAAGATTACTTCAAAAAAGAGATAGAGACTCTGAAAAAAAATGTCAGAAATCATTGAAATGAAGGAAACAATTAACCAAATTAAAAAAAAGAAAACAATAGAAAGCATCACCAACATATTACATCAATTGGAAGAAAGACCATCAGATAATGAAGACAAAGTATACAATCTGGAAAATACAGTTAACCACACAGTGAAGATAGTAAAAAGCCATGAACAGAACAACCAAGAATTATGGGACAGCATCAAAAGACCAAATCTAAGAGTAATTGGGATAGAATAAGGCACAGAGTTTCAAACCAAAGGAATGCACAATCTCTTCAATGAGATAATATCAGAAATTTCCCAAGCATGAAGAATGAATTGGAAAACCAAATACAAGAGGCTAACAGGACACCAAATGTACAAAATTACAACAGAACTACACCAAGTCACATTATAATGAAAATGCCTAGTAATGCAGAATAAGGATAGAATCTTAAAGGCCGCGAGAGAGAAATCAGATCACATATAGGGGGAGACCAATTCATATCACGGCAGATTTTTCAACCCAGGCACTCAAAGCCAGGAGATCATAGAACATATACCAAGCTCTGAAAGAAAATGGATGTCAGCCAAGAATCTTATATCCAGCAATATTAAGCTTTAGATTTGAGGATGAAATAAAAACATTCCATGATAAACAAAAGTTAAAAGAATTTACAGCTATAAAGCCAGCACTACAATCATGAAAATCAGCAGAGGGAGGTATTACACTAAAGGAAAAACTAATTAGAGGAGAAACCATGTGAAGTTAAATACCAAGAATATACAAAAATTGCTGGGAATACAAATCATGTCTCAATAATAACTGTGAGAGGCCCAGGCTCCTTCCAGTCCCATTGACCTCCGCCCCAGAGCAGGAGACATCAAGTGGAGACCTGCCAACTCTGCCTGAGCCTAGGAGGGCTGGCCTGCTGACCTTCACCCTAGCACTGCCAGCCCCAGGTCAGTTCCACCTACGCCTGCTGGTGTGCAACCAGCCTCCAGCCAGCCCCACAGACATCTGCCTCAGAGCAGGAGACAGCAAGGACAGACCTACCAACTCTGCTTAGAGTTCAGGCGGGCCCAGGGCAGTCCCGGGGTCCTACATCAGAGTGCCACCAGGCCCAGGCTCCATCCAGTAGTGCTGACCTCCACCCCAGAGCAGGAGACAGCAAGGACAGACCTGCCAACTCTGCCTGAGCCCAGGCGGTCCCAGGGCAGTCCCACTGACCTTCACCCCAGTGCAGTTAGCCCAAGACCACCACAGGAGCTCAGACTCAACCAGTTAGGCCCACACCAACCAGTGTGAACCCAGCCCCAGGTAGCATACTTTGAGCATCATTGGCAGGTTCTGATAGTCCAGCGCTAAGGGGAGGCACAGACAACCTGCAAGGGTATTATAAGAATATAGGGAAGAAACTATAATATCTCAGATCTACACTGCAAAAAAGTAAAGCAAATAGACATCATGAAAAAACAGAGGAGGAAAATACCCCAAACAAAACAGGATTCTACAATAAAAGAACCCATGCTCAGCAAAGTTGAAGAAATGTCAGAGAAGGAGTTCAGAAGGTTCATAATTAAAATGATCTGTGAATCAAAGAATGACCTAAATGAGCAAATACATTAAAAAATTGATCACTACAACAAAGATATAAGAGAGCAAATACAGGTAGCAAAAGATTACTTCAAAAAAGAGATAGAAACTCTGAATAAAAACCAGTCAGAAATCCTTGAAATGAAGAAAACAATTAACCAAATAAAAAATACAAGTGAAGGCATCACCAACAGATTAGATCAACTGGAAAAAAAGAACTTCAGACAATGAAGACAAAGTATATAATCTTGAAAATAAAATTGACCACACAATGAAGATAGTAAGAAACCATGAACAGAACATCCAAGAAGTATGGGACAAGCATCAAAAGACCAAATATAAGAATAATTGGGATAGAGGAAGGCACAGAGTTTCAAACCAAAGGAATGCACAACCTCTTCAATGAGATAATATCATAAAATTTCCCAAGCATGAAGAATGAATTGGAAAACCAAATACAAGAGGCCTATAGGACACCAAATGTACAAAATTACAACAGATCTACACCAAGACACATTATAATGAAAATGCCTAGCATACAGAACAAGGATAGAATTTTAAAGGCCGGAAAAGACAGGAATCAGATCACATATAGGGGGAGACCAATTCATATCACAGCATATTTTTCAATTCAGACACTCAAAGCTAGGAGATCATGGAAGAACATATTCCAAGCTCTGAAGGAAAAGGAATGCCAACCAAGAATCTTATACCCAGCAAAATTAAGCTTTAGATTTGAGGACAAAATAAAAACCTTCCATGATAAACAAAAGTTAAAAGAATTTACAAGTAGAAAGCCAGCACTACAGAACACCCTCGGCAAAATATTCCATGAAGATGAAAAGAAAAACAATGATGAAAATCAACAGAGGGAGGTTTTACACTAAAGGAAAAAAACAATCAGAAGAGAAACCATGTCAAGGTAAATACCAGAAATAAAAATGGCTGGGAATACAAAACACATCTCAATAATAACTCTGAATGTTAATGGCCTAAACTCACCAATCAAAAGACATAGAACAGCAGATTGGATCAAAAAAACAGACCCAACAATATGCTGCCTCCAAGAGACTCATCTCATAGGAAAAGACATCCATAGGCTGAGGGTAAAAGGTTGGGAAAAATCCTACCACTCATATGGACAGAGGAAACAAGCAGAGGTTTCCATCCTCATATCAAATAAAGTAGACTTCAAGCTAAAGTCAATCAAAAGGGATAAAGAAGGACACTATATACTGCTCAAGGGAACCATACACCAACAAGACTTAACAATTATAAATATATATGCCCCAAACAATGGAGCATCCATGTTCATCAAACAAACTCTCCTGAAGTTTAAGAGTCAAATTGACCACAACACAATAATTATGGGTGATTTTAACACACCCCTTCACCACTGGATAGATCTTCCAAACAAAAGCTGAACAAAGAAATTATAGAACTAAAAATACAATAAACAACTTAGACTTAACTGACTTATATAGAATATTTCATCCTTCAAGAAGGGAATACACTTTCTTCTCAGCAGCACATGGAACCTTCTCTAAAATAGACCGTATACTAGGCCATGAAACAACTCTGAGCAAATACAAAAAAGTTGAGATACTACTCTGCATTCTATTCAAGCATAATGGAATAAAATTAGAAATCAATGATAAAATAAGAATTAAAAGCTACTCCAACACCTTGAGACTAAATAATATGCTACTGAATGAACAATGGGTTGCAGACGACATCAAAGAGGAGATTAAAAAAATTCTTAGAGGTAAATGAGAACACGGACACAACATATCAAAACCTCTGGGACACTATGAAGGCAGTTCTAAGAGGAAAGTTCATTGCATTGAGTTCATTTCTCAAAAGAAGAAAAAGTCAACAAAATAAATGACTTAAAATTACATCTCAAAGCTCTAGAAAAAGAAGAACAATCCAACACCAAAACTGGTAGAAGACAGGAAATAATTAAAATCAGAGCTGAAATTAATGAAATTGAAACCAAAGAAACAATTGAAAAAATTAACAAAACAAAAAGTTGGTTCTGTGAAAAAAATAAATAAAATTGACAGACCCTTATCCAGGCTAAGGAAGAGAAGAAGAGAGATAACTCAAATTACTAACATATGTGATGAAAAAGGAAATATCACAACAAACACTATGAAAATACAGGAAATAATTCAAAATTATTTTGAAAACTTGTACTCCAACAAAATACAAAACACCGAAGGCATCAACAAATTTCTAGAGTTGTATGATCTGCCCAAACTTAAGCAGGATGATATACATAATTTGAACAGACCAATTTCAAGCAACAAAATAGAAGATGCCATCAGAAGCCTACCAACCAAGAAAAGCCCAGGACCACATGGATACACAGCTGAGTTCTACAAGACCTTCAAAGAAGAACTGATACCAATACTCTTCAATTTATTTCAGGAAATAGAAAAAGAGGGAGCATTTCCAAACTCATTCTATGAGGCCAACATCACCCTGATCCCCAAACCAGGCAAAGACACATCCAAAAAAGAAAACTTCAGACCCATATCTTTAATGAACATCGATGCAAAAATTCTCAATGTAATTCTAGCAAATCAGATACAAAAACATATCAAAAATGCAATACACCACCATCAAGTGGAGTTCATTCCAGGGATGCAAGGATGGTTCAACATACGGAAAACAATAAATGTAATTAATAACGTCAATAGACTCAAAGATAAGAAACATATGATTATCTCAATAGATACAGAAAAAGCATTTGACAAAATACAGCACCCCTTCATGCTCAAAACACTAGAAAAACTAGGGATAACAGGAACATATCTCAACATTGGAAAAGCTATATATGCTAATCCCCAGGGCAACATTATTTTAAATGGAGAAAAATTGAATGCATTCCCTCTAAAAACTGGAACAAGACAGGGATGCCCTCTTTCACCACTTCTATTCAACATAGTAATTGAAATGCTGGGCAGAGCAATAAGAGAGACTAAATAAATTAAAGGATACAGATAGGTAAAGTAGAACTCAAATTTTCATTATTTGCTGATGATATGATTTTATACCTAGAAGACCCAAAAAATTCCACCAGAAAACTTCTAGAACTCATAAATGAATTCAGCAAAGTAGCAGGATACAAAATCAACACCCATAAATCTAAGGCATTTCTATGTATCAGTGACAAATCCCCTGAAAGGGAAATGAGGAAAACTACCACGTTTACAATAGCATAAAAAAAAAATACTTGGGAATCAACTTAACCAAGACATGAAAGACCTCTATAATGAAAACTACAGAACACTAAAGAAAGAAATTATGGAAGACCTTAGAAGATGGAAAGATCTACCTTGTTCTTGGATAGGCAGAACTAATATTGTCAAAATGACCATACTACCAAAAGCACTATACAGATTTAATACAATGCCAATCAAAATCCCAATGACATTTCTCATAGAAATAGAAAAAGCAGTCATGAAATTCATCTGGAAAAATAAGAGACCCAGAATAGCTAAAGCAATCCTTAGTAAGAAGAGTGAAGCAGGTGGTATCACTATACCAGACCTTAAATTATACTACAGAGCAAAAGTAACAAAAACAGCATGGTATTGGCACCAAAATAGGCAGGTAGACCAATGGTACAGAATAGAGGACACAGAGACTAATGCATATAATTTCAGTTATCTTATATTAGAAAATGCGCCAAATATGTACATTGGAGAAAAGATAGCCTCTTCAACAAATGGTGCTGGAAAAACTGGAAATCCATATGCAATAAAATGAAATTAAACCTCTCTCTCTCACCATGCACAAAATTCAACCCAAAGTGGATCAAGTATTTAGGAATTAGACCAGAGACACTACACCTAATAGAATAAAAAGTAAGCTCTAATCTCCAACATGTTGGATTAGGCCCCAAGTTCCTTAATAAGAATCCCGTAGCACAAGAATTAATACCAAGAATCAATAAATGGGATAGACTGAAATTACAAAGCTTCTTCTCAGCAAAAGAAACAATCAGTGAGGTGAACAGAGAGCCTACTAATTGGGAACAATTTTTTACCACATGCACGTCAGATAGAGCACAAATCTCTAGAACATATAAAGAACTCAAAAATCTTAACACAAAAAAAAAACCCAATAACCCAATCAATAAATGGGCCAAGGAACTGAACAGACACTTCTCAGAAGAAGATATACAATCAGTCAACAAATACAGAAAAAAATGCTCAACCTCTCTGGCAATTAGAGAAATGCAAATCAAAACCACTCTAAGATTTCTTCTCACACCTGTCAGAATGGCAGCTATTAAGAACACAAACAACAATAAATGTTGGAGAGGATGTGGAGAAAAAGGCACACTCATACATTGTTGGTGGGACTGCAAAATGGTGCAGCCAATATGGAAAGCAGTATGGAAATACCTTAGAAAACTTGGAATGGAACCACCTATGACCCAGCTATCCCACTCCTTTTTACCCACAAGACTTGAAAACAGCATACTACAGGGACACAGCCACATCACTAGAATGGCCAATGGGGAGGGAGGGAAAAGGAGGGGGCAAAAGGGTGAAGGAAAAAAAGATGGTAGAATAAGATGGATATCATTACCCTAATTGCATGTATGAAGTCACGAATGGTGTGAATATACTTTGCATACAACCAGAGATATGTAAAAATGTGCTCTGTATATGTAATATGAAATGTAATGCATTCTGCTGTCATACAAAAATAAAAAAATAAATTGAAATCATGAAAAAAAATAATAATAACTGTGAATGTTAATGGCCTAAACTCACCAATCAACAGACATAGACTAGCAGATTGGATTAACAAAAAAACTAAATAAGCAAAAAACAAAAAACAAAACAAAAAAACACCCAACAATATGCTGCTTCAAGAGACTCATCCATAGGAACAGATATCTACAGGATGAAGGTGGAAGGTTGGGGGAAAGCCTACCACTCACACGGACTGAAGAACCAAGAAGAGGTTTCCATCCTCATATCAAACACAGTAGACTTCAAGCTAAAGTTAATCAAAAGGGATAAATAAGGACACTACATACTGCTTAAGGGAAACATACACCAGCAAGATTAAACAATTATAAATATATATGCCCAAACAATTGAGTATTTATGTTCATCAAACAACCATTGTCAAGTTCAAGGGTCAAATAGACCACAACCCAATAATTTTGGGTGACTTTAACACACGCCTTCACCACTGGCTAGATCTTCCAAACAAAAGCTGAACAAAGAAACTATAGACCTCAAAAATACAATAAATATCTTAGACTTAACTGATATATATATATATATATATATATATATATATATATATATATATATATATAGTTTATCCTTCAATGAGCAAATACACTTTCTTCTCAGCAGCCCATGGATCCTTCTCTAAAATAGACCATATATTATGCCACAAAACAATGCTTAGCAAATATAAAAATGTAGAGATACTACCATGCATTCTGTCAGTTTCCCCTGTCACTTGGAAATATGATTTTACTTAGGTGAGGTTAGCAGGAATTCCTCATTACATTGCTGTTGAGAGCCTGAACTGAAGTACTAGGGGACTAATAGCAGCAATTTTAGAAAAGCAGGGGGTATTTGAAAGGGCACTGGAAAGAGATACTACATTTGGGACATGAGGGAATTCTGTGATTTTATTTACCTTGAGGGGAATGATAGTCCTTCCTTTCCTTTTCCTTCTTTACTTTCTGTTTCCTTTCTTCTATAACTTACTAACTTAATCTACTAAAACTGTTATCTATGATATAGAGAGAACAAATACATAAAACACAGGGGGAAAGTGGAAAATAATGAAGGATATTGATTTTTTTAATTGGTTCAGATTATTAGAGCTTACTACTGTAAATCTTACTTTACCTCAAATTTACAAAGCACAGAATTACAAACAGAAAAAAAGAGCAAGTCTTAACTTTCACTTATCTTGCAAAATAAGTTGCACATTAGTTTTAAACCATAATGCTCTTCTAACATTCTCAATTACACATATAACATCTACATTTTGGTAATTTAGCACCCACATTTTATCTTTGTAAGTATACAAAATTACATGTTTATTTATAAACTTTCTCATATCAGCAAACACATGTGAATATGTGTTGTATTTAAAAAAAGAAAGGACAGTAAAGTGACACATCCCTAAAATTACCCCTTTCTGTTTCAAAGAGCCTACTCAACTAAGGGAACAATAAGAGTGGGCCCAGGCAGAAATTCTCAGATAAAAACTGTCTGGAAGGACCCAGACTATCTCTGTCACAAACTTTGCAAATAGAGCAAACTTGATGTTATCTGTAAGAACTTCTTTCTTGCATTTGCATCCAGAGAGTTGCTACTTGGAATGCTGGTCATAAAAGGAACAAAGCACAATAAACAAACTAATGCTGTCCCTGCTTCTCCAGCCTAACTCACAAACTCTTCTCCTTGTGCTAACTGACATGGAGCCCAGGACACTGTGGAGAGGATAAGTGCCAATTGTCAAGTGGCCTGCCACTGGATGAGGTTTTGAGAAAGACAAATCCACTATTTTCTGGGGTCATGACATGAGTGATGAAGGCATTCCTTGGAGAAGCAAAGGGGTGATTGGACATTTATTGAGTAAAAGTACATGGTGGCTATATGAAATTCTCCAGCACAGTACCCCTACCATTTATCATCATGTCCTGTTGTTTTTTCCTATGAAATATATCTTGATCTTCACGTTTTTTTCTTCAAAACACTTTTTTCCCTTGAATTATTTTGTGTATGAACCATCTTATACTTCTTGGGATACTCCTATTTCTTCTAACTTCTCTTCCTACCGAGTTCTATTTCAGTGTTCCACCATCAGCAATTGTCTTTCCCAGTTTACAAATTAAATCATATATTTGGCTTTCTTTTGGAATAACAAATCTGTTCCCTTTAGACTAAATGATACACAAGATTGTTCATGACCCATATGCTGTCCTCATTATCTATGAATTTTGTGAATTCCATTCACATTTTCTGCTCCAAATATATGCAATGGTTAAATTACCTACAAAAATATAAATGCCATTGTCTATGAAATTCCACTTTTCCATTTTTTGTGGCCCTTCTCTCAAAATGCTACTTGGCCTTTACAACCTCCCTAACCATTCAGGCTGAGTTACACCCTTTTCTATGACCTTATAGCACAGAGTGTATGCCCTTCACCATTGTACAAATTCATCACCTCAATCTAATCAACATTGATTCTTCCAAAGAAGAGAACAAAGTGCATGTTTCTCCAATTCAGTGCATTTCTCTGAGACAAATTATCCTTCCATCATGTCCATCCAGGAGTAATTCAAGTTATACTTCCCATTTCCTGATCATGTGTAAGAATCTAAGTTACTATACACCTTAATTTCCTCATTTATAAAATAATTGTGTTAGAATAGTATCTTAAAATATTAATGTCTGTTTTGTTTTACTGTCCTTTCTTACATATGCTCCTATCTCTTTTAACATTTTTCTCTTTATCTACACTCCACGTTTTTACTTAAATTTTTAAACTTGATAAAGATTGATATGTAGAAGTACTTTGTCAAACAAAAACATGGGTGAAAGAGATCTAGGGTATGCTAGAAGAGAAGATTCTCATTATCACTCATCTTTAGGTGAGTGGATTAGGCAGTGTAGTTATAAAGAAGTTATGCACCAACGAAAGCCTGCTCTCTTCACATAGGGCACTGGTATTAATGCTGATCATGATCATCACTAATTATTCTATGCTCAATTTGGGGCAGTTTTTATTTTTCTCTTTTGCCTTGGTATATTTTAAAAACAACTTAGAAATGGTCATATGTCTTCTTTGCTCACTGTAACTTGCTGCACCTTTCCATTGAAATTCCATCTTTACACTGATTTCTAAGCTGATTTCTTAGAAGTAAAGAGGAAACAAAATAGTTTCTTGGCTCAAGCTAAATCTAAACATAAACTGACATAGATATCTGAATACTACAGGATAAATAGATCTATCTAGATAGCCAAACGATGTCAGAGGAAAGAAAATCAAATTTCCTAGACTGATAAAATAAAATGGATAGTTGCCATGTGTCCACTTCTCTTTCCACTCTCTGTACAAAAACTTAATTCCCAGTGACAATGCAATGTGTAATCATCTCTGAAGTCTGAAGTTAAAGATTCTTGTGCACTCATAGAAATCTTGTTTCCAGATATAAAAATAGAAATGCATTTCCTATAGGATATATATTCTATTCTAATAAATGACAAAGCTTGTTTTTGTTTTGAAATGATGGCTGTCAAATAGAAACCTGTCATTTAAAAATACTGAGAAGCATTTCAACTCTTTGCCTAATATCTAGCTGCCTCCAGAGTCAAGGGAACAGAAAAAGAAGAGATGATAGTGTGTGCTCTCCTCTTATGTTACTTGTTATGTTTAGATTCCCTTTTCATTTTAACTCTCCTTTGTCTGTACCCAGCCATTATTGGCTCCAGGATGGGCACAAATAGGCCAAAGGATGATAATAATTTTTACAGACTAAATAGTACATATTTGTTTTAGCCACTTTTGTCACTGCTGTGACCAAAAGACCTGTCACAAACTATTCAAGGAGGGAAAGTTTAGATGGAATTCCCTATTTCAGAGTTCTTAGTCAATAGATGACCTAGTTTTTTCTGTGGACCTAATCATATCAGAAAAGCATGGCAGAGGAAAGCAGATGAGGACATAGCACCAGAAAGAAAAGAGAGAGAGAGGGGTGGGGGGGGAGAATTCTCTGAGAGAGAGAGAGAGAGAGAGAGAGAGAGAGAGAGAGCAGAGAGAGAGGGAACACTCTGCTCACCAGGGACAAAATATGCCATATTGCCAGTGACCTGCCTCCTCCAGCTACAAGCTACCTACCTGCAGTTACCACCCAGTAATCCATTCAGGTGAATTAACATATATATTAGGTTAAGGCTCTCATAACCCAATAATTTCATCTCTGAATTTTTTTGTATTGTCTCAAACATGTGTTTTGAGAGACACCTCATATCCAAACTATAACAATAATTCATCTCATTTATTGCCAGAATTAAAGAATATATATAAAAAACTTCATGATGTGAACTGTTGCATGAATATTCTTCTTTAAAAATCTGATCAAAACCACTTACTAAGTGGAATAGTGAACATTTAAATCTCAGTTTTCCAATTCCTAATTTATATGAAAATTTCCATGCAAGTGTTGATAGATCACTTTTATTTTCTTCTACTCTCTGATATTATAGATCTCCATGATGTCTCCTTTTAACAAAAACATCTTGCATTGGAATTCTTCAATAATTGAAGGTACAATGTATAATTATCTCTTCTAGTAAATTTTTATTCAAGATACTTTGCAAAATAATTGATCCATTTTTCTTTATTAACACCTTTTTTGGCTGGGCACAGTGGCACATACCTGTAAGCCTATCTGTATGGGGGTGTGAGATAAGAGGATTTCAAGTTCAAAGCCAACCTCAAAAATTTAGTGAGGCCCTAAGCAAGCTGGTAGGACCCTGTCTCTAAAGATAAACCAAAAAAGAGATGGGGATATGACTCAGTAGTTAAGCACACCTGGGTTTTAATTCTGGGTATCAAAAAAAGATCTTTTGTTAGTGCATATTAAATATACAGAAGAATGGACTCCCTTGTAGCATAGTAGTATGCGTATATAAAATATTTGGATCATATCCACACCTTAATACCTTCCCCTGTTGATCCATTTATCAGGTTGAATTTCCCACAGACCTTCAGAATCAACAACTCTAAATTCTCCCCATACCTCAATCTTTCTTCCCCTGGTCTCTGTTCATATCTCTTACTGGGTAATCTTTCCATGGCCTATACAACTGGAGGTATTATGAACCCTTCCTTAATTTTCAATGCTAATTATGAAGGCTTTCTCCTTCCTACCACAATTTTAGTATTTTAGGCCTTTGTTAACTTTTATTTGGACCTATTTACTGAGTCTGACTCTAGCAATATATTATGCACAATGATAATTCCTGCTGTTACTTAAATGTTTGATCAATATGACACATTTTGCTTTGTTACTCCCTTGTTTAAAACCCTCTACTAAGTACAGAAAATTTCAGGCTACCTAGTATGAAATGAGATTAGCATATTTCACAAGAAAGCATGATATATAGTCTCATATTCTAAAGTTCTGACTAGAAGTCTCCTGTCTAATCAATCCTGAATTGTTTGTACTTGAATTCTACATGTAGTGAATTGCTTATCTCTCTTTTCATTTTCTTTGCTGTTTCTACTAAACATTTAAAATACAAATCTTTTGTAGTAAGAATTCCAAAATGTCTCCAAAATTCCTGTCCCCAACTCACAAACCCTTTATGTACTGTGGTTCTTGTGTATGTGAAGGATTTTCTTGCCATGATTGGTTTTCTTGATATGGCAGAAGTGACTTTAATAAAGGGAGATTATCATTAGTGTGCAGAATTTACTTGTTAAACCTTAAGACAATAGAGTTCTTTCTGAAACAAAGACATTCAAAGCATGAGGAGGATTCCATATGAGGACCATACTCCCTTGCTAAATTTGAAATTGAAAGGAAACATAGGGCAAAGAATGTGATTGTCTCTAGAAATTAAGAGTATACTCTGGATGACAGCTAGAAATGGAATGGGAACTCCATTTCTATAACTGCAAATAACTGAATTTTGCTAAAACATGTAAGCTTAGAATGAAAATCTCAAACTCTCTTGAGAACATAGTCAATCTACTAAATCCATAGTATTATTATGAGATGTTGTGCAGATAATCAGTTCCTTTTTAAAAAGATTTATGATCTACAGGTAGGTGGGATAATAAGTGAATATTTAAGCCACCAAATTTGTAGTAATGTTTTATTAGTGAAAATAAGACCAACAAAATTTCAGTATCAGTTCTCAAGATACTTTGTCTAGATACTAAGACTGTTGTAAATGTCCATCCTTTCCTTTGCTTCCAATTTACATTAATTGTATAGTAAAATATAGCTCTTTGTTCTTTATACCTAAATGAATGTACTTTAACTCTACTTAAATATCTTTGCATGGCATAAAGAGCATTTGTAATTAATGTGAATCAAATAATAAAATGAAGAGACAGCATAACACAGATATTTTATGTATTATAGACATTGATGCATGTGGAAAATATCAGAAATTATGTCTGAATTTTATTCCAACAAAAATTTAATGTAGATTGCAATGAAACTACAAACACACAAATCTTGGTTTCTTATTCCATTCTCCAACAAAAGAAAACACAGATATTTGAAGAAGCAAATATGCAAAGAATCCTGAAGCTTCTTAAAGTGCTAAAATCCATGAAGAATAAAAAAAAAAACCACAAATTATGCTAAATGAAAAGGTCAGGTATGGAAAGAATACTAGTACTAGATAGGAAAGGTAGGAAACAGTAGCAGAATGGGAGAAGACAGGAAGGGGAAATGGAAGATGTTGGTCAAAGGGAACAAAATTTGAGAAGGAATTTAGTTTGACAGGAGAAATAAGTGTTAGTGATTTATTGCACTGCATGTGATTATGGTTAATATTGATGTGTAATATGTTAAAAATTGAAAAAGACTCTTCAAGTTTATGTATAGTAAACAGATAAGAATTTTGTACTTTATTTTTTATTAGTGCATTATATTTATAAATAATATTGGGGTTCATTTTGACAAGCATAATATAATTTGCTCCAGTTAGTTCCTAGAACTTTCCCTTCCTCTCTCCTCCCTCCCTCTACCCTTCCCTTTTATCTACTCTACTTGTCTTCCTTCTATTTATTTATTTATTAATTATTTATAAATTTTAAATTTGTGCTTTATATGTAGATATACATGAAGGTGAAATTTGAAGGAGCCTATAATCAAGGAGATAGCTAAAGATTGCGGTTAGCTGAGAGCCATAAAAGATGTTCTAGTTTCCACCTGATATTAATACATTATTCAAAGAATCTTTGTATGCCCGTGAACACTGCATGACGCACCTGTAAGCTTGAGCTGTAAGCACGTGTCCTTGTTAAAGCTATATGTATATAAACTGGGTGAGGTTCGTTAGTGTGTGTGGGGAAGAAGAAGGTGGTGGTTGGAGTTAGAGCATTTGGAGTGATTGTTGGAGCTGGAGAGAGAAGAAGAATAAAAGACCTTTTTTCATTTTCATCCTGCCTCCGAATTTTCCTGTGGCGTTCGCTGCTCCAAGCGACTTCCGCTTCAGGCAGCGACAGAAATTTACTGTGATGTATTCATCTGTGTACATAAAATTGTCATTCCATTTTCTATCCCTCTTCCCTCCCACTTCCCCAACTTGCTTTCTCTACTACCTTCTATTTTCATGGGATTCTCTGCCTCTCTTCCCCTGGCATCCCTCCTCCATATTTTGGTTTAGCTTCCATGTATGTGAAAGAACAATGAACTCTTCACTTTCTAACTCTGGATTTTATAACTTAGCATTGTGTTATCCAATTCCATCCATTTATAAGCAAATGGAATAATTTCATTCTTCTAAATTGCTGAATAAAACTCCACTGTGAATATATACCACATTTTCTTTATCCACTCATCTGTTGATGGAAATCTGGACTGCTTTCATAACTTGTCGTGCACTGCTATGAACATTGGTATACATGGATCACTATAGTAAGCTGATTTTAGTTCTTTTGGATAAATACCAATGAGTGGGATATCTGGGTCCTATGGTGGTTCTATTTTCGTTTGTTTTTTGTTTGTTTGTTTCTTAGGAATCTCCATGCCATTTTCTAGAGTGGTTACACTATTTACATCCCCATTAACATATATGACTGTATCTTTCCCCCAATCTTTGCCAGAATTTATTATTATTTGTTTTCTTTTTGGTACCAGGTACCAGGGATTGAACCCAGGGGCACTCGACCACTGGGCCACATCCCCAGCCCTTTTTTTTTTTTGTATTTTATTAGAGACAGAGTCTCACTGAGTTGCTAAGTGCCTCGCCATTGCTGAGGCTGGCTTTGAACTCTTGATCCTCCTGCCTCAGCCTCCCAAGTACTGGGATTACAGGCGTGCGCCACCACACCCGGCTTATTATTTCTTTTCTTTTTTTAATTTTTATAATTTTTAATGTGTACAACTCATAGTGCATGAATTTAGCATCTTTTTACATACAACTGTTTGTATACAAAGTATATTCGTACAATTCAGGTCTTCAATCATGCATTTAGGAAAATGATATCCGTCTCATTCAACCACCTTTTCTTTTCTTTTTTTTTTTCTTTCCTCCCCCTCCCACCTCCCTTGCTTTGACCATTTACCCTCCCTTCCCTTTGACCATTCTAGTGTTCCTCTAGTCCTCCTATGTACCCCCCCATCCAACAATACTATGAACTAGCCTCCTTATATCAGAGAAAACATTTGGTACTTGGATTTTTGAGACTGACTAACTTCACTTAGCATTATGTCTTCCAACTTCATCCATTTACCTGCAAATGTCATTAATTTATTTTCTTTTATTGCTGAGTAAAATTCCATTGTGCGTATATACCACATTTTCTTAATCCACTCATTTACTGAGGGACATCTAGGTTGGTTCCACAACCTAGCTATTGTGAATTGCGCAGCTACAAATATCGACATAGCTGTGTCACTGTAATATGCTGTTTTTAAGTCCTTTGGGAATAGACCCAGGAGTGGGATGGCTGGGTCATAGGGTGGTTCTATTCCTAGTTTTCCAAGGAATCTCCATACTGCTTTCCATAACGGTTGCACCATTTTGCAGTCCCACCAGCAATGTATGAGTGTGCCTTTTTCCCCACATCCTCTCCAACATTTATTGTTGCTTGTGTTCTTGATGGCTGCCATTCTGACTGGAGTGAAGTGAAATCTTAGAGTAGTTTTGATTTGCATTTCTCTAATTGCCAGCGATGTTGAACATTTTTTCATGTATTTGTTGATTAATCGTGTATCTTCTTCTGAGAGGTGTCTTCTCAAATCCTTAGCCCATTTATTGATTGGGTTGTTTGTAGGTTTTTTTGGTGTAAAGGTTTTTGAGTTCTTTATATATTCTAGAAATTAGTGCTCTGTATGATGTACATGTACTAAATATTTGTTCCCAATTAGTTGGCTCTCTATTCACCTCACTGATTGTTTCTTTTGCTGAAAAGAAGCTTTTTAGTTTAAATCTATCCCATTCATTAATTCTTGGTAGTAATTCTGGCGCTACAGGATTCTTATTAAGGAACTTGGGGCCTAATCCGACATGTTGGAAATTGGAGCTTACTTTTTCTTCTATTAGGTGTATTGTCTCTGTTTTAATTCCTAGGTCCTTAATCCACTTTGAATTGAGTTTTGTGCATGGTGAGAGATAAGGATTTAATTTCAATTTGTTGCATATGGATTTCCAGTTTTCCCAGCACCATTTGTTGAAGAGGCTATCCTTTCTCCACTGTACATTTTTGGCGCCTTTGTCTAATATAAGATAGCTGAAATTATATGTATTAGTCTCTGTGTCCTCAATTCTGTACCATTGATCCACCACTCTAATTTGGTGCCAATACCATGCTGTTTTTGTTACTATTGCTCTATAGTATAATTTATGGTGATGCTCCCTGCTTCACTTTTCTTGCTCAGGATGGCTTTGGCTATTCTGGGTCTCTTATTTTTCCAGATGAATTTCATGACTGCTATTTCTATTTCTTTGAAGAATGACATTGGGATTTTGATTGGAATTGCATTAAATCTGTATAATGCTTTTGGTAGTATGGACATTTTGACAATATTAATTCTACCTATCCAAGAGCAAGGTAGGTCTTTCCATCTTCTGAGTTCATCTATAATTTCTTTCTTTAATGTTCTATAATTTTCATTATAGAGGTCTTTCACCTCTTTCATTAGGTTGATTCCCAGGTTTTTTTTTTTTTTTTTTTTTTTTTTTGATGATATTGTAAATGGGGTAGTTTTCATCATTTCCCTTTCAGAGGATTTGTCACTGATGTACAAAAATGCCTTTGACTTATAGGTATTGATTTTGTATCCTGCAACTTTGCCAAATTCATTTACTAGTTGTAAAAGTTTTCTGGTAGAGTTTTTTGGGTCTTCTAGGTAGATTATCATGTCATCAGCAAATAGTGCTAATTTGAGCTCTTCTTTTAATTATCATTCTGATTGGAATGAGATGAATTATCAACGTAGTTTGGTTTACATTTCCTGTTTGCTAGAGATGTTGAATATTTTTTTCATATATTTATTGGTCACTTGTATTTCTTCATTTGAGAAGTGTCAATTTATTAATTACTTTGCAAATTTATTAGTTAGATAATTTGGTGTTTTGTTGATGTTATATATTTATATATTCTGGATATAAATTCCTTTTTGTTCCACTTATTGACTCTTGGTTTTATTTTTTGTGCTTTAGGAGTCTTGTTAAGGAAGTTGATTCCTGTGCCAATAAGTTGGAGTGTTTGGCCTTTCTTCTAACAGCTGTGGAGTGTCAGGTCTAACTTATAGGTAGGTATTCGATTAACTTTGAGGTGACTTTTGTGCAGAGTGAGAGATAGAGAACAAGTTTCATTCTTCTACCTATGGATATCCATATCAATACTTTAAAAAAATATGGAATTTTTTCAATTTTTCAAGTTGCTGGTTTTATATAAAGTACTTTTACAACAATTGTATCTTCATACATGTATTTAGGGTAATTATGGATAACTCAGTCTGCCATTATTTCTTTCTTTTTTTTTTTTTTTTTTTTTTTTTTTTTTGTGGTACCGGGGATTGAACTCAGGGGCACTTAACCACTGGGCCACATCCCCAGCCCTTTTTTGTATTTTATTTAGAGACAGGGTCTCACTGAGTTGCTAAGTGCCTCGCCATTGCTGAGGCTGGCTTTGAACTCGCGATCCTCCTGCCTCAGCCTCCCAAAGTGCTGGGATTACAGGCGTGCGCCACCACGCCCGGCTTGCCATTATTTCTATCCCCTTGTCCCCTCCCTTTCCTCCCCCCTCTTTGTTCTATTTAAAGCGCTTTCATTCCTCTCATTCCCTCCCTCTTGCCTTTATAAGTTAGTATCTTCATATCAAAGAGATCATTCTACCTTTGTTTTTTTGGGATTTACTAACTTCACTTAGCATTATTTTCTCCAACTCTATACATTTACCTGCAAATGCCATGATTTTATTCTTTTTAGTGCTGAGTAGTGTTCCATTGTGTCCATATATATACCAAAGTTTCCCTATTCATTCATCAGCTGATGGGCATCAGGGTTGGTTCCACAATCTAGCTAATGTGAATTATGATGCTATAAACATTGATGGGGCTGTGTCCTTGTAGTAATCTGTTTTTAAGTCCTTTGGCCAAGGAGTGGGATAGCTGGGTGAAATGGTGGTTTCATTCCCAGTTTTCCTAGGAATCTCCATACTTCTTTCCAGATTGGCTTAACCAATTTGCAGCTCCACCAGCAATGTAAGAGTGTGCCTTTTCCCCCACATCCTCCCCAGCATTTATTGTTGTTTGTTTGTTTGTTTGTTTGTTTGTTTTTTGATAGCTGCCATTCTGACTGGAGTAAGATGAAATCTTAGAATTGTTTTTATTTGCATATCTCTAATTGCTAGAGATGTTGAACATTTTTCATATATTTGTTGATTTTTTGAAAGGCAATCACTTCTCCAATGCATATATATATACATATATATATATATATGTGTATATATATATATTTTTTTTTTTGCACCTTCATTGAGTATCAGATGACTGTGTGGATTTGTTTTTGTGTCTTCTATTCAATGCCATTAGTTTTCATGTCTGGTTTCATGTCAATACCATGCTGTTTTTGTTACAATAGCTCTGTGATATTCAATGACCATTATTGTGATGCCCCCAACATAGCTCTTGTTGTTCAGGATTCTTTGACTATTCTGGGTCTATTATTCTTCCAAATAAATTTTAGAATTGTGAGGCTGGGGCTGGGGCTTAGTTGTAGAGCATTTTTCTCACACATGTGAGGCCCTGGGTTTAATCCTCAGTACCACTTAAATAAAATAAAAGTATTGTGTCCACCTACAACTAAAAAAAATATATATATATATATGTATATATATATATATATATACATATATATATATATATATATATATATTAGCTCTGTGAAGAATGTCATTGGTATTTAAATGAGGATTGCATTAAATCTGTATAACATTTTTGGTAGCATGGCCATTTTGATACTATTAATTCTGCCTATTCAAGAACATGGGAGGACTTTTCATCCATGTTTTCTTTGATTTCTTTCTTCACTGTTCTGTAGCTTTCATTTTAGTGGTCTTTTGTCAACTTGGTAATATTTATTCTCAAGTATATATTTTTGAGGTTATTATGAATGAAATGGTTTTTCTGATTTCTTTCTCAGCAGATTCATTATAGAAGTATATGAAAGAAATTGATTTATGTATGCTGATCTTGTATCCTGCTACTTTGCAAAAGTTGTTTATCAGCTCTAAAAGTCTTCTGGTAGTTTTTTGGGTTTTCTAAATATAGTGTCATTTCATTTCTTTAATTTCCTTCTATTGCCTGATTGCTCTGACTAGAGATTCAAAGACTGTTGAATAGGAGTGGTAAGAGTGAGAGTTCTGGTTTTATTCAGGATTTTAGAGAAATGCTTTTAATTTTTCTCTGTTAAATATGATCTTGGCCTTGGGTTAATAAAATATAGCCTTTACAATATTGAGGTAAATTCCTTCTATTCCTAGTTTCTGTAATGCTTTAAATATGAATGGGTGTTGGACTTTGCCAAATGCCTTTTATTTTTTATTTTTTGCATTTGTTGAGATAATTATGTGTTTTTTGTCTTTAACTCGTGTGTGTGTGTGTGTGTGTGTGTGTGTGTGTCTTGCATTTATTGATTTGTGTATGTTAAACCAACTTTGTATCCCTGATATGAAACCCACTTGATCATGGTACACTATCTTCTTGATGTGTTTTTGAATGCAGCTAGCTAATATTTTATTAAGAATTTTTATTCAAAATAAAAAATTAAAAAAGTCTTCAGCTTTTTTCCTTGATGTGCTCTTGACTGGTTTTGTTATCAGGTTGGTCCTGGCTGATATCAAATGATAAGAATAAATTTGGCAGTATTCTCTCCTTTTCTATTTCATGGAAAGATTTGAAGAAGATTGGTGTTATGTCTGCTTGAAAGTTCTGGTAGACCTCAGCTGAAAATCCATTTGGTCCTGGGCTTATTTTAGGTGGTTTTGTTGGAAGACTTAATTCCTCCTTCAATTTCATTGCTTGATAATGGTTTGTTTAAGTTTATATATCTGCATTCTTTGATTTGATTAAGTCATGTGTCTAGAAATTTGTCAATATCTTCAAGATTTTCCAGCTTATTGGAGTATAAATTTTCAAAATTGTTTCTAATAATACTCTGAATTACATAAATGTCTTGATGATATCTCCTTTTACATCTCTAATTTTGTTGATTAGGTATTCTTTCTCTTTCTTTTGATTAGTTTGGCTAAGTAATTTATTCTTATTTATCTATTTGAAGAACCAATTTTCGTTGCATTGATTCTTTATATTGTTAATTTTCAATATTGTTAATATTGGCTCTGATACTAATTACTTCCTCTCTTCTACTGATTTTGGAATTAATTTGTTAATCTTTTTATAGGGGCTTAAGGTGTAATGTTAGATTATTTATTTGTTATATTTCTATTTTTTTAATGTGTGGACTCAATGATATGAATTTTGCTCATTAGAACTGTTAATACTGTCCCAGAGATTTTGTATATTGTATCTGTGCACTCATTTGTTTCCAAGATTTTTTTATTAATTTCACTCCTGATTTGTTCTGTGGTCTATTCCTTATTCAAATTGTACTATTTAATCTACATGTCCTTATTCAAAGTGTACTATTTAATCTACACGTGTTAAAATGTTTTCTCTTTTTTATCTTCTCATTGATTTATAATGTAGTTCCTTTATGATCTGATAAGATGCAAAGGATTCTCTCAACTTTATATTTGTTAGGATTTTCTGTGTTCTAAAACATGATCAATTTTAGAGAAAATCCCATGTACCACTGAAAAGAAAATTAGTTTAGTTGTAAATAGATAAAATATTCTATAAATTTCTGTTAGATCCATTTGTTTAATAGTATTTTTTGTTTTTGAAAAGTCTTTACTTAGTTTTTCTCTGGATGACATATCTAATGATGAGAATGCTGTTTTGAAATCACCCAGTATTTGGTATGGTGGTCTATTTGATTCTTTATATTCATGTGAAAAGCAAAAATAATTTCCAGTGAAGGAACAGTCTACCGAATTTTTGACCAGGTCTCAAAATGTTCAAGGACATTATGAAAAATGTGAGAGACTGTCAAATCCAAAGGGAAACTTATGAGGCCTGTATAAATGGAGAGTTCCAGATGGAATCTTGGAACAACATAAGAACACTAGGGAAAACTAAAGAAATTCAAATAAAATATGGGTTCTGTTAACAATAATACATCGATATTAGTTCATTAATTGTCATAGGTTTCACACACTAGAGTAAGGTGTTTACAATAGAAAAATTGGATAAGTATTTAATATTTCTCTCTACTATCTTTTCAATTTTTCTGTGAAATTAAAATTATTCTAAAATTTGAAAATTTCCTTTTAAAATCATAAAAAGACATTATATTATGAACAAGTGGACATAATGAGGAAGAACAGAGTATAGGGAGGGAATAACTAGCTATCTTTTAATTAAAAAGGAAAAGATTGCATGTAACTAGACGGAGTTTTTCAGCAGATTTGACTGCCTGTGGATCCTTAAATGTTCACAAGCTGTGGTTTACAGATGACAATGTGGGTGCAATTTTGCTCCAGAAACTTGGAAGCAGCTTTTGCCAACATTTCTTTGACATGGACTTAAATTTAGCTTAGAAATATTTGGATCAGATATCATTTATTTTTACTGTTTGTTGTGCAAATTGTATGAGAACCCAGCTATCTGCCTTCTATTGATAGAAAATCATTAATTGAAATTCTAATAACAGTCTAACAGAGTTAGTAGCACTTGAAAACCATAAAGTATATGAGCCAAATCAAATGCAAGAAATACTCATTTTAAAATAAGCTTTTCCTTTAATGTATCTTAGAATAAACTATACATACACACATACATATATATATATATATATATATATATATATATATATACACACATACACACACATATATATATGTACTAGTTTCATTAAAACTTCTTTCACTGAATTAAGGATAACAAACACATATGGTAATGATAAATGTTGGCTACATGTAATCTTTTTGACATTGTGAGAATTAATAATAATTATAAATAATTGCTTCTGATAAGACACATCCAATAAGTTGGAAACCTTCTCATTTTGAGTTGTAATCCTTTAAAACACAATAAATTTTGTTCCAATCTTCACCTTTCAGTATATCCAATTTCTGTCTGTCTTCCTGTTATCATTCTCAGAGGATCAGTTTCATCTCCTGTTTACTGTACATAAACTCTAATACTCTCATGGTGATGATGAACTAAATTGATACTCAGATGTGACAGAAGTCATATATAATGTACTTGAAAACATCCAACACATTACATTGTAAAATAAAGTGAACTTTGTTTCTTTCCCTGAAAGCAGGGATAAAATATTATATAGTAACACTGAAACTGGTAGAGAACACACATTGTCAATAATGGTAAATGTATACTCACAGTTTTATAAAAGAAGCAAAATCTGTACCACAAAAAATTTTCTCCTCAGTCTCTCAAGGTCATATATTCTTCTGTAATGTTGTCTGGTGTTGGTACTGCCATTAACCTTTTGTTTCACATCTGATGTTATGGTAATTCTAGACTTCTCTGTCAATCCAACTTCCATGTTTTTGCTGGTCACTAAGTTTGGATGGTTATATTTCTAAGATGTTAGAATTTCTGAGATAATGAAGTGCCACTGATTGGTATTTTGACCAAATTATGCAGCAACATGGAAATACCTTAATTTTGTGTTAGCAGAATCATTATGCTGCCACTACATGTTTCTGGAAGGAAATTAAGGGGTCATGGAAAATGGAATATAAGCTAACTTTTATTATTCTACTATATGCTTCTACTAGAAATGATACTTCTACTAGAAATATCATTCTGATAAAATGAGCTAAAAAACATGTGGCTTAGTAAAAAAGCTACAGCTTGGGAAGAATAATTCTAACTGAAACTTTTCACTCAGATTAATACATTTTCTTTACAGTTATTGTCTCATTCACCTCTGATTTCTCAGAGTTGTCAATGCCCAAGAAGCAGGCATAACTGGGGAATCTGTACTGTGACCACTGATATGCAGGTAACAAGCACCCATTATGCTAGAAACTCCTAGGCAAATACCTTAAACACTGAAAACAAATGATGTCACAAATCCCATATCCTTTCATACTTATTTTGCTTATGCTTGCCCTGACTGTGAGAACCCACAAACACATTCTACTACTTTCTAATAAACCTGATACAATACCACATTATCTATTATAAACTTTCTAATCTACAAGAACTTCCTACATAGGGATAATGAAGATCTGTTAAAGAAACTGCTTCCTTCATCTCATAACACATTACTGCCTGCTCTGGTGTCTGAAATCCCGGGCTCTGTATGAAGACTAACAATGGAAACCAAACTTTAAAAAAATATTAGATATTGTTATATATCAGGAAAATTCAAAGATCCCCTAGTTTCTCATAACAGATGATCTTTTGAGTAGGAGGTGTTGATGTTTCATTGACCATACTCTTGAATTTTCAGTCCATACTTCTGAACACAACCACAAAATTAATTTATAAATCAGTGAGGCTTTAGGTTAATAACTTAGAGTTATCAATTCTATGCACAGTAAACTTTTTCTACCCTCAGTCATGGACTATTGGTTATAACACTTGTCTTTCCCAACTTTCTATATCATTTCAATTTGGTAGCTTTAATTCAGATGATCTCTTTTACTAGTAATTGTTACCTTCCCAAACTACTAAATCCCTGTCTTCAGAAATTGAATCAATGTTTCATGCCATCTAATGGTGGTCATAAAATACATTCTGTAAATGGGAGTTAAATATATATGAAATTATCGAATATTTGTCTCATATAACAGAATGAATGGTATTGCTATCTGAAGCAGGAAATAAAGGAGGAGCAATAGTTGGTGGAATATGATAAGTTCAGTATTTCACTTACTGAACTTAAGGTAACTATAGAATTTAAGTATTACCTGGGAGTAAACTTAACCAAGCTGAAAAATATGTATATATTATATAGTATAACTGCTTCTCAGAAGCAACTTAAATATTAAAAATGTGAATAAAGATGTGAAGATGGAATAATAAATATTTTCAACTAATAGGCTAAATACTATTTTTTTTTTGTGTGTGTGTGTGTGTACTGGGGATTGGACTCAGGGGCACTCGACCACTGGGTCACATCCCCAGACCTTTTTTGTATTTTATTTAGAGACAGGGTCTCACTGAGTTGCTAAGTGCCTCGCCATTGCTGAGGCTGGCTTTGAACTTGCAATCCTCCTACCTCAGCCTCCCAAAGTGCTGGGATTACAGGCATGCGCCACCGCGCCTGGCAATACTATTTATTCACAACCATATTTCTAAGATTTTCTGAAGTGAATGTGATGCACAGACAGAATGGGGAATTACTGATATGGACGGGAGGAGCATGGGTAGAAGGAAAGTCAGTGTTAGACAGAGAGAAGGCAATTTGAGAAAGAGTGGATCACCCAAGGAGGAAAGAGAAGTCAGACATTCAGCTGTTAGAGAAAGATCAAATAAGAGCAGGGAACAAAGTTTTCCATTGGATTTTTCAACAGAAAATCACTATTTACAACATAAAGTCAAGATTTTGCAATGTAAAATCATTGTGATCCTGGAAAGAACATTTTTCAGCATTAACAGTTGAAAAATAACTAAATGGCAAGGTAATATGCCTCTTAATTTCCAGCAGTCTGGGAACCTATATTGATTGGGATGAAGATTTTGGTACAAAAACTTCAGATGCTATTTAAAGTATGTGTATCAGATATAGATGAGCTGTGGTGACAATAAAGTCACAGAAAATCTTAAAGGCTAAAACCTAAATAGATGAATCCCCCAAAGTGTGCTTTACTTGAGGGGAAAAAAAATAACAATCCTCAATTTCCTAAATTCCAAATTGTAAGAGGATAAATGCTGGAGTAAAAACCAAACCCTGAGGGAATATCCATACAGAAGCATTAGTGTTAATCTTTGATCAATGTCAAACAGGATCCACAATAAGTGATCAGGAGAATAAAACCAAGGAAACTTTGTCTTATTATTGACTCTGGGTTGAGAAGAAAATCAATTGTTTAGAAAGGAAACTGATTAACTTTAAAAAAAATTGTTTTATAATTTTTATTTTAAAGTGAATTTATACAAATATGAACATTTAAATAGGCACATAGTCCAGTTTCATCTAGTACATTCACAATGTTGTGCAGTCACCATGTATATCAAATTCCAAAACATTTTCACCACTCAAATGAAATTCCTGCGCATTAAAGAATCATCCCACATTTCTACCTCCAATGTTCCTTGTGTATCTATGGAATTAGTCATTATGGATATTTTATATAAATGTAACCACAAAATATGTACTATGTCTGTCTTCTTTCACTTAGCATGTTTATGAAGTTTATCCACATTGTAGCACACATTTTTTTTTCTTTTTAAGAAATTTTTTAAGTTGTAAATGGATACAATATTTTATTTATTTATTTTTTATTTTTTGTGCTGAGGATCAAACCCTGTGCCTTACACATGGTAGGCAATTGCTCTACCACTGAGTCACAACTTCAGCCTCACATTTGCTTCTCTTTTAATGGCTGAATAATGTCTCCTTGTGTGGAAAACACATTGTTGCATATATTTCACATACTGTTTCTCCAGTCATCTATCTATGGATTTGTGGGTGGTTTCTATGTTATGACTATTGGAAATAGTGCTTCTATGAACATTTGTGTACAGCATTTGTTTGCATACTTGTGTTCAATTATTTTGCATGTATATCTGGAATTGGAATTGTTAGACTACATGGTAATTATGTTTAACTTTTTTTTTTTTTTTAAAGTGGTGCTGGGGATTGAACCCAGGGCCTTGTGCACACTAGACAAGCACTCTACCAACTGAGCTATATCCCAGCCCCCATGCTTCACTTTTGAGCAACCAACAA
This sequence comes from Tamias sibiricus, assembly GCA_025594165.1. Lineage (NCBI taxonomy): Eukaryota > Metazoa > Chordata > Mammalia > Rodentia > Sciuridae > Tamias > Tamias sibiricus. Next base: position 81,018,093 of record CM046666.1, on the reverse strand, counting down.
ACCATTTTTACAGTGACGGCATGAACTTTCATTTCTACCATAAATGTACATGGGTTCCAACTTCTCCAACAACCTTGTCAACATTTGTTTTTTCTCACTTTCTTGATTATTGTCATTCAAGTAAGTTTGAAGTGGTATCTCACTGTAGTTTGATTTGCATTTTCCAAATAATTAATGATGATAACCATATTTCCATGTGATTATTGACTTCGTATATCTTCTTTGGAAAACTGAGTGATCAAGTCTTTAGTTCACTTTTTTGTACTATATTGTATTTTAATTGAATTTAATTACTTATTTTGATATTATGGGCATCTCTTACTAGAAATATCTAAAATACATGATTGGCAAAAAATATCCCTTATTCTGTAGATTCTCTTTTTAATAAAAATTTATCTAATTTAATCGTCATCATTTTATGATCAATTTATATAGGCATCTAGGCATCTTTTGTTGTTTATGTTCATACTTGCTATGGTTTGGATGTGAGGTGTCCCCCAAAAGCTCATGTGTGAGAAAATGCAAGAAAGTTCAGATAAGAAATGTGTGGGTTGTTAGAGTCTTAAGTCTATCAGTGAATTAATATGCTGATGGGATTAACCGAGTGATAACAGGAGGAGGTGGGCATTGGGGGCTAGGCTTTCGGCTATATATGGTGAGTAGAATCTCTATCTCTGCTTCCTAATCATCACGTGATCTTCTTTCCTTTGCCATAATCTTCCAACAGGAATGGAGCATTGAGTCCTCTGAAACTGTGAGCCCCCAAATAAACTTTTCCTCTTCTATAGTTGTACTGGTTGGGTCCTTTGGTCACAGCTGTGAAAAGCTGACTAAAATAATGCTGATGAAAAGTCTAAGATTTATTGCCAAATCCATTATTTATCTCTATGTATACTCCAAAGATTTTTTACTTTTATTTCCTTCCTTTAGGTTGTTTATCCATTTTGAGTTAATATTTGGTGTAATGTGTAGATTCAAACTTTGTCATTCTGCATATGGATATCCAGTTTTCCTAACATCATTATATGAGAAAACTGTTCCCTTTCCATTGAATGATCTTGTCATTCTCTCTGAAAATCAATTTCCACTGACATATAGATTCATATATGGTCTTACACTTGTAGTTCTTCGATCTCTATGTCCATCTTTATGCCACTCTGTTTTATTGTATAGTTTTGTTGTATATTCTGAAATCAGAAAGAGTCAGTTCAACTTTTGTCAAAAAAGATTCAAGTTAAATTTTATAAGTAGCAATTATGAAGAAACATTCCATATAAGATGAAACAGATGAATAAGTGATCACTCAGATTCTTTGGTAGTCAGTGAAATTCAATTATCCCCATAATTAAAAGAATTTTATATTCATTAGACAGATCATTTTATTATTATTATTGTGTGTGTGTGTGTGTGTGTGTGTGTGTGTGTGGCATTGTGAATTGAACATAGGGGTGTCGGGGGCCTTTAGAACACGTTGGCAGAAAGGGTAAAGAACTCTAAATCTCTGGCTGCTTTCCATGCCCTGTTACAGACCTGACCTAAGCAGGGGGCGTTCCTCTGACATATCATGAGAACCCAAACTACCCTAAGGATAGGGTAGGGAACTCTGCCAATAGGATTTGCCCACATTCTTTACCTGTCTCTATGATCTACTTGCTGACTGGTTCTTGTCCACTATAAGACTGTGCAACTTCCTCAATAAACCTGAGTTCCAGCGCTGCTACCTGATTGGGCTCCCTGGTGTGTCCCTGAGTCATTTGAAGGCGGAGGAGGGGGCGCCAGCAACCACTACGTTCCCAATCTCATCTCAGCGCTGAGGTGTGCTACCCTAGCCTTCTTTGCTGGATAAAGAAGGTCCATCCCAGGTCTATGGAGAGCTAGAAACTTCAGCCCCTACCGTAATTTCCTTACATAGGGGTTGAAAAGAAAGCAAGAAAGTGCGAGAACAGGCAGAGATACACGCGAGAGAGTTTATTTGTCATGGCTGACAAAAAATGGTCATAGAGCAGAGGAAGACAACACATACTTGGAGTTCCAGACTTTTATAAGGGAGGCTCAGGGAATAGAGCAGGTGTGTCCTAATGTGGGCCATTAATGGTGGGGTTGGTATGCCCTTGGGTATGAAAGAATGCAAACAATGTGGGTGGTTAAAGGTGAGGCTGATATGCCCAAGGGCAGGAAAGAATGTGGGCAGGCAGTTGTCACTTAAGATGGCCACCCAGATGCTAAGCAAGGACCTTAGAGGGTGCTTTACTATTGTGCTACATCCCTGCCCCTTTCTACTTTTTATTTTGAGGCAGGATCCCTCTAACTTGTCAAGACTGGCCTCACCTTTGATCTTCCTGCCTCAGCCTCCAAATCACTAGAATTACAAGTGTGCATCACCATGTCCTGCTAGACATAAAATTTTTAAAGTTTCATAACATTCCACATGGATGTGCATATATATGAGACTTCCTCATTTTTAATTTTAAAGGAAAAAATAGAAAAAAAGTGATATTATATTCTACATAAGAACTATAAGCAATTTCATAATATAGAGGTTTTAGCTTTGGGGAAAATGAGATCTCCTATATCCAGGTGCATCTTACATAAATGAAAAGCATGCTGATATATACGTATATATATATATGTATATATATCTACTTCATATATATATATGAAGTAGATATACAAATGATTCAATAAAAATTTTGCTGAATGTACTATATGCTTCATGGAAAAATTTAAACAAGAGTATCTACATAAAGAAGAAAGTTAAGTTAAAGTTTTGGTTAGCTGACTGTTATTTTTTCCCACTGTAGAGATTTCTCAAACTCCTGTTTTATAATGTTAATAACATCCAATTACTTTCATTATGCCATGTAAACTTTTTTATAAGTACATATATGCAAATTATATGATGTATAGGATGCAGTATATGGTATGATGTACAAGTACATTTTTTTCTTACTAATAACCATTATTGATTAAAGACAACAATATATCTGCTTTGATCAGACATGTGAAGAAACTGAGATGTGCAGATGTGGAAATGCTCTCATTAAGAGTTTTATGAGTCTCACAATTCCTTCAAAACAGGAAGCACTGTATACCATACTGGACCAACAGGGAAGCATGAAGACAAGGCAGGTAGACAGAATGGAGAACTGTAGGCTATCATGTTTCTTCCTGTTATATGAGGAGATGGGGAAAAGCAGAGATTCTTTACTGGTCTATGTAAGAAATACAGTATGATGAAATGTGATTGGTTATTGTATAGTAGGAATCTTGCACCTATGAAAGGAACAGTGACAGAGCTGGACCTAGGGTGTAAACCATGGTGATGGTTGGTGTGGGGCCCCTGGAAGAATACCAGGAAAATATCTTTATTACTGTTACCAGCAAGCAGAATTCAATTTTCTCCTCAAGTTAAATAATTTCTTCCACCCTTTAAAAAAATAAAATAAAAACAAAGGAATGATAAGCAGCTTCTCTTTTTGAATTTTGCTAACACTCATATTTACGATCTAATTTTTATTTTTACTTCTTTAGGTGTATTGACCTTTTGATCTTTTTCATCGCAAGTTTTTCCTGAATGGGATCTCATTACATAATTTATTTCGTGTAACTAATTGTGTAAAATGAACTCTTTTCTCTCTTTTTTCTTCAATAATACTGAGATAAGAAATAACAAAGTCAATATGTACCATTAAAAATAATCTATTAACAGGCCAATATCTCTGTATATTATTTAATGTGAGTATGAGATAAAAGAGAATTTAATAAGCAGCTCTATGAGAGGGCTATTGACTTTTGGAGAAAATGTTTCATCAAAAGATGTCGGCTTGATTAAGTATAAGCATTAGTACTGTGTTAGCAAGGAGAATACTAATCAGAATAGGGCAGTTGAATAATCTCATCATGAAATTACATTGTGATAGTCAATAAGATAACACACTCAATAAAATAGTTTGTATATTTTATTTTTATGTCCAAGTTTGTTTATTTGTAAAAGAAAAATGACGAGTTTTTCTTATATTTTAATTTACAAATTGCAATTATAACAGAGTCCAATATTCTCTGCCTCTTGGTTGGATTACTTTCTTCCTAACTGATGAACTGACCTGGCAGGAGTATTCCAGGTTTAAATGATTCCTTCCTGATAAGCTGCTTTCCTGAGTGTCTAATGTTCTTGATTTAATCTTTACATCTTAGATTTTTATATTATCCACTTTTTCCAACACTCTGAGTTTCTTATCTTATTAGCCACTTATTTTATGTTTTTCTCTATAGAAAGCAAGGTTGTTTTTCATCTTCCAACTTGTGTGGAGATTTCCTGGGAAATCTTTCACAGTCATATTGATAAATTTTATTCTCACAGAGTTCATTCACCTCTTATTTTTCTCTTTTATTCCTGTGGCTCTTTACTCAATATTCTCTAATGTAGCTTCTATTTTTATGGCAAACCAGTGACTCCTAATGAGGTTCATAGAGAAGCTAACCTAAATAGAAGAAGAAAAAATAAACTTATCTGAGGTCAAATGAGATTGTTTTGTGCTTTGGATTTATAGACAAGGAGGGGTGATTTGATTCTCTCTAAGTTTGGGGAGTCTTAGAAAAAAGCTTATATATTTTATTGGCACTAATAAACAGTTACAGAAAATGAGTAGATAATAGATAATCATGCTCAACACATTCCCCAAGGTAATATAAGTAGTTATCATGATACAAACACTGCTTAGAGGCAGGATTTGGAAATATCCCTGAGGACTCTCCATTGACTAATACCAAGAGTCTATTTAATTGGAGAACTACACAGGTTTAGAAGGTAGGACCTGAGATAAAAATGTAGTGAATGAAGGAGATAAGAAGTGATGCTAGCTACAAAACTTGGATTATATATGAGAAAGTAGAAGTTGTGGAGTCCACATACCAAAGAACTAGATTGGGCAGCATGCTGAGCCAAAAGTGATGATTCCTAAGGAATTCCATGGAAACCATGATGGTGGCATCTGGTTTCTCTGAAAAGTACTAAGGTAGAAGTCATTTAACAAAGAATACATAAGTGTTAGAAATCTACATATTTTACCACTGTGTTTAGTATTGAATTTTTTAAGGAACTATTAATCTTTTTTAATTCCTTTATTTCTTACTAGTTATTCTAGGAGTAATGACTACAACAAAACAAACAAAAACTTCTTTCTTGTGTGGACCAGTAACTATGGCCCACTGCTTTTATTTATATATTTATTTTTTAAATTTTCAAATGTATGAAATATTAGTACATATTTGTTCTCTCTCATTTTATAACTTAAATCCATTTTATGACTTCTACCCATACTCATTCACTATTACTACTTAAAGCTATTAATATTTTTATGGTCATATTGCATAAACTTTTTAAATGTTTTTTTTCCTTTCAAAATTGTTCTCTTGGAGGTACTTGACTTTGTTTTGCATATTTCCCTTTGAAAGTCTTTTCTTTCCCCATGTTTCTTTCTTCAGCATTGTCCAATATTTTACAAGGTCCTCTTTCCTTGGTTTGTGCCAGAAATGTTTTATTCCCTAGCCTCCCAGTCTTCATCTTATTTCTGTGCATGCTGCAAATTTCTCTACTAAATAGGCTATCAACTATCATCAAATGTAATGATTTTCTTATTCCACCTGTGAAATTTTATTCCACAAGAGCATGTTCTGAACTCCAATGGTCTACTGGTCATTTCCATCTGGGTATCATGTACCTCAGAAACAGGGTGATCAAACTGAACTCAATATTTCCCTTCCCAAACTTCTGTTAATTTCTCTGGCTATATTGCTTGCCATACTAATTGAACTATCATCTAACCTAAAATATCAGTGTTGTGATAAAATTTTCCTCAGTAATATTCAACAGAAAAAGAATCAGCTAATTTTTACTCTATAATTTTTCTTGTATTAATTTCAAAATTCCAATACATTTATATATTTATCATGCTCATAGCAAAAATTATGTGGCACTTCATGATCTAGCACAGCCTTATTCCTCTGGAATCATGAATATTCATTCTTTGATTTACTCTGCTTTCCTTTTAGAATCTCAATAGAAAAAAAATAAGTATTTTAAAATTGATCAGTATAGAATAAGACAACAAAGAAAAGAAAAGCAAAGAAAAAAGTTGAGATGAATTTTAAAAAATCAGAAAATTGGCTTACCAAGTGTAAAAAAGTTAATAATTACATTAAACCTCAACTGATCCTTCCAATTACTAAACGAAGACTGCTGGACTGCGTAAAAAGCAAGAACCAACCATATGTTGTCTGATATTTAATTTAAGCTCAAAGGCACAAATAGAATAATAGTGAGGGCCTGGGAAGAGGATGCTAAGCTAGTAATAAATATTAGAAATTGGAGAGGTTCTAAAGATTTGAGGTAAAACACACTCAAGGATTATGCAAAAGAGACACATATTATTGTAAAGATAGTATAGTGAAGATATAACAATTGACAATTATATATGTAACTAGTAATAAAACATCAATGTACGCAAAGCAAAAACTGACAAAACAGAGAGAATTTCACAAAGCTTCAATTTTGTTTGGGAACTCTAACATACTTTCTATACCAATAGAAAGAAAAAAAAAAACACACTGAAAATGGTTGATTTGGAATATTGAAATGCTATTTTTTTATTCACTTTTTTTGCTGCAATGACCAAAAGACCTGATAAAAACAATTTTATAGGAAGAAAAGTTGATGTGGAGGCTCACAGTTTCAGAGGTCTCAGTCCATAAATGGTCAGTTCCATTCCTTGGGGCCAGAGGTCGGAAAGAACATCATGGCAGAAGTATGTGGTTGAGAAGAGTACTGGGTACATGGTACACAGAAGGCAGAGAGACACCTGCCTGGGACAAAATATGTACCCCAAAGACATGTGTCAATGACCCACCTCTCCTAGTCACACCCCACTTGCCTTCAGTCACCACTTATTTAATCCCTATCATGGGATTAATTTACTAATTAGGTTAAGGCTCTCCTGCCTTGTTTCACACATGAGCTTTTGGGGAATACCTCACTTCTAAACCACAAAAGATATCACCAACCACCTAATCTAAGTGAAATTTATGGAACACAACAAACAGTAAAACAGAAGAACACACTTTTATTTCAAGTACTTAAAGAAAATCATTGAGAAAGACTATATAATGTGTCATGAAACAAGTCTTCATATATTTCAAAAAAAATGAATTATTTCAGACAGGTTAATGAATAAAAAAATAAAGAAATTAAAAACAATAAAAATAAGCCAGGCATGAGGATGAATGCCTTTAACTACCCAGAAAATTAAGAGGTTGAGAGAAAACTTGAAGTTATGAAATTTCAAGACCAGCTTTAGCAATTTAGTGAGACCCTATCTTGCCGAAGTCCAACTTCAGCAGGGGTCTTGGGTGTCACAGTCGGATGGTGAAGGAGTCAGCAAAGGCTACAGAGAAATCAGCACACAGACACGAGAGTCAGAGGCTGAAATCTCCATTTTTACTTTCTCATGGCATGGTTTATATAGCATAACAAAGCTTTGAGTTTACATCAGAAGAAAGTTAAGAAAAATCACAGTCATAAAATCCAGGAAAGTACCAACATCTGCTGATTACATTCCAGACATTTTGATCTTTTACCCAACATATTTCAAGGTCTTACACACTATCTTAATGTTTTACATCTCAGCCAAACTTTATCTGTAACCAGTTTAGGTCTGATTTGTTCCTTATGAGCCATGGACTCTCTGAAGCCACTACTCTGTACCACCTGTTTATCTGCCTGATAGAAGTTAATTTTTCCTGCCTGGTTTTATAGCACTATTGTGTTTCTGCTTAAATTCATTTTCTATTAACTCTAACTACTAGTCCTAACTTAATGTCATAACATCCTTTCTATGCCCAGGAGGGGAGATTAGGAGGGGTTTTAATTCTTGTTCCTACAGGGGGAGAAGATCAGGGTTGGAGTCTTAGGGCCTTGCAACATAGCTATCAAGGAAATTCTGTTTTGGATTTTGTACTTTCATATCTGAACTCAGAGTCCACCTTCCTGCAGTTTATATATGTAGTCTCATTCCCTTAAATATTGCATCAGACTTAGTGGCCATATGAGCTGTAAAGAGAATTTCAGGAACAGAAAAGACAATGACAAATCATCCCAACACTATCTTTATGCCACATCTCCCTAGAGGATTTATCACCTTGTGTCATCCACCCTCAGAGAGCCTTGCTCCATCCGTAGGTCAAGAGAGAGATGTGGCACTATCTCAAAAAATAACATAAAAAAGATCTGGAGACATGGTTCAGTGGTTAAGCATCCATGAATTTAATCCCTGCTACCAACAAACAAACAAACAAACAAACAAACAATAAATAAATAAAAGCTTTAAGAAAAATATGGATATCTGAAAATCAAACACTAAATCACTAAATACTAATTAAATTGAGGTAGAAAGAATTGATCAAAATGAAAATTAGTTAACATTTTGAACTGATATATGAAAAATACAACATATTGAGTTTTAGGCAATGTAGTTAGGGGAGTGCTTTGAAGGAAATTTTAAGTCATCGTGACAATGTGGGTAAACATTGAGGGCATTATATTAAGTGAAATAAGCCAGATACAGAAAGAAACATACACATTATATGGTCTGTCTCAATAATTTTCCTTCATTTTACCACATGTTCTCCTATGTGGTTGCTAAAATGCATGAACTAATAGAATTAAAGAATAGAATGAAGGCCAGTAGAGGTTAGGAAGAGAGGTGGGAAATACTGATAGATAATGGTTACTAGAATATAGTTACATAGGATAAATAAATTCCAATGCTCTACCTCACAGCAGGATGACTGTAGTTCAAAATAATTCATTATATATTTATAAAGACTTAGAGAAAGAATTTAAAGTTCCTCAACATAAAGGAATGATTAAATAAATAGATATGTTAATTACCCTGATTTGTCCATTGCTCACTGTATAGGTGAACTAAATTATTACACTGTATTTCATAAATATGTAAAATTATTTTATGTCAAAAAAGAGAACTGCTGATAATAGAAAATAATAAGTATTTCAAATTAGTAATTAATTAAACTCATTATTATTCTAATAAATAGAGTAAGTAAAGCAAAACATATTTAAAAATCAGGAGGAAAATGGTAAAATTAAAAACAAATTAATAACAAGAAAAGATAAAATGGAAAGAGTATCAGCAAAATCAATGTTATATCAATAATGAGAGAGAGGACCTCATTACAGATAATATTTCCACAAAACAACTAATTCAAGTAATGAATTAATTGAGGAAGCTCAAGGGATGAGTAGTCCAAAAATTCGTAATTGTATTTCTATATTCTAATAATTCATTGAAATTACATTGAAAATATTAACTACTATGGAGAAAATTGACAGTATATATAAGAATTTCACATGGAAAACGACAAACTTCAAGTGTTAGAAATTTAATAAATCTTAGTTAAATTTATATCTATCTTATGCATAGTCACCTTTTCCAATTTTTCCCAGATATTCCACATAATTCAATTTAATATTTTTTGGAAATTTATAAATATTAACAACAAGATATTTCTAAACTTTGTTTAGTAGAAACATATAAATTATACACTTTATAATTTAGTAGAAACTAGAATATATAAAACAAATTGAATAATAAAATGAAGTAGTAGGGCTTACATTATCTGATTTCAAATCTTAGTACAAAGCACATTAATCAAGACAGCATGATATTGATATAAGGATCTAGATAGACAAATGTAACAAAGAAAAACCTAGAATTAACACATACACAAATGATGAAATTATTTTCAACATATTTGGATAGATAATTCAATTCAGTCCTTTTTTATATAATTTTATTGACATATTAATTAGACATATAAATGGAATTCATGATATTTCTATACCTGAATAGAGTACACTTTGATTATATCCAACTATAATTATTTTTTTAAAAAAATGTGCTTTGAGAATTTTATATTCATAAACAGAAACCTATCATTAGCACTGACAAAAATTCATTACAAGTGGACCACAAGGCTCATTATGAGACCTAACATTATGATGATTGGTAGGGTGAAGAAGTTAGAGGTCATAGAAAACTCTCAGATAAGAATTTCTTATTAAATATAAAATCCTGAGTCATAAAAGATAAAATCTGTGAAATTAGAGCTCCTCAAAAAATAAAAACTAATATTCTATAAAAGATACTCTTATAAAAATAGAAAGCATGCCAAATAATAAGAAAAAAGATTGCAAAAGATATATGTGACTTTTTTCCTGAATACACACACACCAAAAAACAAAAACAAAAACAAAACAAACAAACAAACAAACAAAAACTTGTAATTAAATATTAAGGAGATAAATAACTCAGTAAATGGTGAGCAAAATAATTAAATTGACAGCTCTTAATAGGAATTATATGAATGGCAAGTAGACATAAAAATGATTCTTAATTTTGTTAGTCATAATAGGAACGTGGATTGAAATAATAAAAAATATACCAGTAAATGAATACCAAAGCATGGGTAATGTTTAAGAGCCTGCAAAACTAAATGTTGCATGAATGTGAAGCAACTAGCGACTTCATTCATTTCTAGTGAGAATATGAGTCAGCCACTTGAGAAATAGTATTGCAGTTTCTTAAAATGTACTTTTCTACATAATTAGTTGGAATGCAAATTGGTACAACCATTTTTAAAAGGCAGCATGGAGCTAACTCAAAAGATCAGGAATAGTTGACCCAACTATTCCAATATTTGGTATTTATCCAAAAGAATCAAAATCAGCATGGTATAATGATACATACACACCCAAAGTTTATAGAAGCACAATTCATATTAGCCAAGTTATGGAAACAGACTAAGTGCCTGTCAAGAGATGTATGGGTAAAGAAAATATGGTATACATACTAAGTGGAGTTTTATTCAGTTATAAAGAAGAATGAAATTACATCATTTGCTGGTAAATAAATGGAAATGAAGAATATGCCAAGTGAAATTAATCAGACCCAGTTAAGTCAAAGGTTGATTTTTTTTTTGTTTTGTTTTGTTTTTCTCATACACAGAAGCTAGAGTGAGTAAAATAAAAGAAAGAAAAAAGCATCTTAGGAAAATAGAAGGGAGACCAATAGAATACAGGAGGGGTTCAAGAGGGAGCTAGGAGGAAAGGGCTTTGGAAATACTGGGAAACAAAATTACCTAATTATGCTATATCCATGTATGAATATACCACTGTGAATCCCTATATATAATAATAACAGTAATTTAAATAATAATAATAATAGAAGGAAAATCAGTAGATTAGAGCAATGGGCTTAGGGGAAAGGAGGAGAAGAGGGAAAGGGAATTTATTGGAGAATGACAATGATCAAATTATGTTATTGCGTATGCTTTAAGATGGCATAATGAATACCACTATTATATGTCATTATAATACACCAGTTAAAAAAAATCATGCACTCACCAAAGGTTCCAGTAATCTTAGGCATACATATAAAATTGATAATTTTATGTTCACATAAAGAGTTATATAGGGTTCATAGGTATACTCACAACATTCCCAAACTGGAACAATGTAATTATTCATGAACTGAAGACTGGACTAACAAAATGTGGTTTTCACACAGGAGGGACTACAGTTCAGCAATACAAAGGGAATGAACAACTGATGCACTCAACAAACCAGACATCAAATGCTACATATATATGGCTCCATTTATATAATATCCTGATAAGTATAAAACACAGGAAGTGGATTGGTGTTTTCTAGGGCACAAGATTCAAGAGAAGAAACTGCAGAGGGGAAAAGAAAAATGTTTTGGAGAACTGTTCTTTACTGGAAGTTATACAAATGTACATATTTGCTAACTGCAGTGAAGAGTGCACTTAAATCTGGTAAATTATATTATTTGTGAATTATATTTCCTTCGGGGGGTTTATTGGGGATTGAACTCAGGAGCACATGACCACTGAGTCTCATCTCCAACCCTATGTTTTGTATTTTATTTAGATACAAGGTCTCGGTGAGTTGCTTAGCGCTTCCTTTTTTGTTGAGGCTGGCTTTGAACTCATGATCCTACTGCCTCATCCTCCTGAGCCTCTGGGATTATGGGTGTGTGCCACCATACCCAACTTATATTTCTATTTTTAAAATGGGAAAAAATTAAAAATGAGGCCAGAGAAAAGTTAAGAAAGTGATATGAAGACAAAAGTGATATTAATATTATGTTATTTCTACATGTTGATATGCTATACATTTTCTTAAAATTCTAACCTAGAGTAGGAAGTATGATAATTATAAATATATGAGATCTGCTCGAGAAAAATAATTAAAAATAATAGTAACATGGAGTAGAAGAATTCTTCATTATAAGTCAATAGAGAAACTTCTCTTATTGTATGGTAGAATTCTAACTTTCTAAATATTTGCTAGTCCTTCCTGAGGTAAGAAAGCATACTTCTGCCCTGTCTCCACCAGGCTACATTATGTGTCTTAAACTATCCCTCCTGAAGGAAGCATAAGTAATTGCCTTGTTGTTGTCAAAAGTCTTCATATTGATCCCAGCGACTAGCTTTATCAAATGAAATTGAGCAAAACTGATATGTGTTTGTTCTGAGTGTAAGCTATCACATTCAACCAGTGGTTCATTCCAACAGTCCGTTATGACTTTCAAAATTTTGGTAAGGATCCATTTAGGGGCTGTTTCACCAGCCAGAGTCTTATTGCCATGAGAATGTGAAGTGGAGACAAAGAACATTAATGTGTGAAATGATCATTTGTTTTTTTAATAAATAAAAATCGGGTCATTTGTTTATGAAGGATAACTAAATCCACTGAGGATTTACATGGGTGATAGGACCTGGACTTCTAGTTATTTGATAATGTTAAATTCTGAACCCAGGGTCTCACACAAGCTAAGCTAGCATTCAACTACTGAGCTATACACCCAGTCCACTAGAAATTTTATTTCAATTTCATTGGATATAAAAGGAAGTCTGGGAAATTATATTCCCAAGTTAAATTTCAATATCAGGGTATGAGATAGATTGTTTAAAAAAAGAGGGATATTTTTAAAATGTCCTTTCAGCAACCTTTTTTGATATTTATTTAATAAAATTAAATTTATTAGATCAAATATATTTTAAAGAACCATGACCTAGTGAAAGATTAAGTGTAATTTTTATTAAACTAACTGAAAAGCAGAACACATTTGCCAGGTATATATGAGACAAAACATGGTATTATCTTAGTATCAGAAGAATTATAAATATAGAAAACAAAATATTTATATGTTTTAAAAGTATTCTAGCATGAAAAGATTATATATCTAGTTCAATCAGTGGATTGAGTAAAACTCACTCACATTCATTAAGTAGGGCCCAGGTAGGCCCAGGTCAGCCCCTCCAACACCTGCAGATCCCCACACTTGGTCTGGAGATTCTGATACCCATAACACTATATGCCCCAGAGCTGCATCTCTGAACACATTGCCCAACACCGCTGCCCCCTTCCCCAATCCAACACTCCATCCCTGAAAACAGCTGCCTCCATCTTGGGAAACCTTCATCACCATCTTTTGTTGGGGCAACTCCCAGCTTAGAGCACAGGTTGGGCAGGTACTGACAGTCCCCAACCCCTCCCCCTGCCCAGGAAACTGCTAACCTGGCACAGTGACTGCCCAATACCAAACAACTTTCCAAAACAGGTGCTCAGCCCCCAGAGCACAACCCACAGGACCTCCTGAGAGAAAGGTCCTTGATTAGGAAGTAGAAAGGTAGAGGATGAGTGAGATACAGTTTAGAGACTAAATTAGAGACAAGGAACTGTTATGTCTACAGGTAATATAAGGAGACACACCAGGCACTCCCATCACATGAGAGGGCCCCAGAGGGCTGCAGTCTCCCATCAGGGACCAGCTGGTGCCATACCCCACTTCCAGGTGCCCTGCACCTAAGACCAACCTTCCCACCCTGGTAACCTTCAAAAACCAGCAAACAACAGATAATCCCACCTATTGGATGAGAAGGTAAGCTGGAAAGATACTGTCCTCCAACCAAAGCAATCCATGTTTCTTCTTTCAATTTTTTTTCTTTTTGCTCTCTCTCTATTCTTCCACAATTACATCCCTAAGATTTGTGAAACCAAGTACTTTGCATGAATTAGGATACTGAGAACTGGGATATCTAAATAGTATATTACAGCTGTGTTGTATATTCTTTTATCTTCTATTTTTACATTTTTAAATTTTTCTTAGTATTTATGTGTGTTTGTTTCATGTACTGTATTGTATTCCCACTTACTTGTCTTCCCAAAATTACTTCCTCTCTCTACTCTTGCTACTAACCATCTTCTTTAGATCCTTCTTTCATACTTCCTAAGAACTAAAATCCCTATATCCTCTCCTCCTACCCCCTCAACATCTCATCATACACCTCACTCCCTGTTCTTTGTCCACCATCAGAAACTTTAAACTCTATTGCAAACCTATTGCTGGTATTGTAGATAATAATTGAAATCACCATTTCTGTATATTGTGACAAAACTGTAAATGCCTTAATAACAACTATTTTGTTTAAGGTTGTATATTGCTTGTATTGGGGGTCTGTTAACATTGTTCTTTCCCTCAAAGGAGAGGAATTGGAACAATGCAGGGGCACTATAAGCCCTATAGGGTAAAAACAGTAATGCTGTGATACCACAGTGCTAGAAGGGAAGACACATGAACAACATGGAAAAAAAAAAAAAAAGGGGGGGGGGAGTGCCCCAAACAAATCAAGAAACTACATTATCAGAATACATGGCTGGCACAACAGAAGAAATGACAGAGAAGGAGTTCAGGATGTACATAATTAAAATGGTCCGTGAATTAAAGGATGATGTAAGAGAACAAATTCAGGTAGCAAAAGATCATTTTGATAAAGAGCTACATAAGGAAATACAGGAAGCAAAAGATTACTTAATAAGGTGATAGAGGTTCTGAGAAAAAACAAACAGAAATCCTTGAAATTAAAGAAAAAATAAATGAAATTAAAAGCTTAATAGAAAGCATCACCAACAGATAAGACCACTTGGAAGACAGGACCTCAGACAATGAAGATAAAATATATAATATTGAAAAGAATATAGATCACATAATGAATATGGTAGAAAACCATGGGCAGAATATTCAAGAAATATGAGATAATAAAAAAAGACCAAATTTAACAGTTATTGAGATAGAGGAAGGCATACAGTCCCAAACAATATATTCAAATAAAAAAAAATACCAGAAAATTTTTCAAACCTGAAGAATGAACTAGAAAACCAAAAAAGAAGAGGCTTACAGGATGCAAAATGTACTAAATCACAACAGATCCACACCAAGAAACATTATAAGGAAAATGCTTTGCATACAGAATAAGGAGAAATCCTAAAAGCAACAAGAGAAAGGAATCAGATTACATATGGGGGAAACCAATTAAATTATGTGCAGATTTTTCAACCCAGGTCATGAAAGCTAGAAGATTCTGGAACAACACATACAAGCTCTGAAAGAAAATGGATATCAGCCAAGAATCTTATATCCAGCAAAATTAAGATTTATATTTGAAGATGAAATAAAAACCTTCCATGATAAACAAAAGTTTAAAGAAATTATAGCTAGAATACCTGCATTGCAGAACATCCTCAGGAAAAAATTTCATGAGGAGGAAATGAAAAACAACAATGAAAATCAGCAGAGGGTGGTATCACACTAAAGGAAAAATGAATAAAAAGAGAAACCAAGTCAAGCTAAATAACAAAAATAAACAAAAATGGCTGGGAATACAAAACATGTCTCAATAATAACTCTGAATGTTAATGGCCTAAACTCACCAATCAAAAGTCATAGACTGGCAGATTGGATTAAAAAAAAAAAAAAAACATCAGTATGCTGCCTCCAGGAGACACATCTCATAGGGAAAGACATCAACAGAGTGAAGGTGAAAGGTTGGGAGAAATCATACCACTCACATGGACTGCAGAAACAAGGAGGGGTCTCCATCCTCATATTAAATAAGGTAAAATTCTATCCAAAGTTAATCAAAAGAGATAAAGAAGGACATTTCCTAATGCTCAAGGGAACCATACATCAACAAGACATAACAATTATGAAAATATATGCCTCAAATAATGGAGCAACTTCATTCATCAAACAAACTCCTCAAGTTCAAGAGTCAAATAGACCACAACACAATAATTTTGGGTGACTTTAACACACCTCTTTCACCACTGGATAGATCTTCCAAACAAAAGTTGAACAAAGAAACTATGGAACTCAGTAGTACTATCAATAACTTAGGCTTAACTGACATATGTAGAATATTTCATCCATCAACAAAAGAATATATTTTCTTATCAGCAGCACATGGATCCTTCTCTAAAATAGACCATATATTATAGCACACAGCAACTCTTAGCAAATACAAAAAAGTAGAGATACTACCCTGCATTCTATTAAATCATGAAATTAAAAATCAATGATAAAATAGAAATGAAAGCTACACCCAAACCTGGAGAATAAATAATATGCTATTGAATGAACAATGGTTTGCAAAATATATCAAATAAAAGATTTTAAAAATTCTTAAAGATAAATGAGAGCACTGACACCACCTATCAAAATATCTGGGACACTATGAAGGCAGTACTAAGAGAAAATTTCATTGCATGGAGTTCATTCCTTAAAAGAAGAAAAGAATCAACAAATAAATGACCTAAGATTACATCTCAAAGCCCTAGGGAAAGAATAACAAATCAACACCAAAAGTAGTAGAAGACAGGAAATAATTAAAATTAGAGCCGAAATCAAAGAAACTGAAACAAAAGAAACAATTGAAACAATTGACAAAACAAAAAGTTAGTTCTTTGAAAAAATCAATAAAATTGACAGACTCTTAGCCAGGCTAACAAAAAGAAGGAGAGAGAAAACTCAAATTACTAACATACGTGATGAAAATGAAAATATCACAACAAGACACTACAGAAATACAGAGGATAATTAGAAATTATTTAGAAAACTAGTACTCCAATAAAATAGAAAATATTGAAGGCATTGACAAATTTCTAGAGTCATATGATCTGCCCAAACTGAACCAGGATGATATACACAATTTAAACAGATCAATTTCAAGCAATGAAATTGAAGATGCCATCAAAAACATACCAAACAAGAAAATCCCAGGACCTGATGGATACACAGCTGAGTTCTACAAGATCTTTAAAGAAGAACTAATACCAATACTCTTCAAATTATTTCATGAAATACAAAAGAGGGAACACTTTCTAACTCATTCTATGAGGTCAATATCACCCTGATTTCAAATCCAGACAAAGACATATGTAAGAAGGAAAACTTCAGACCGCCGGGCGCGGTGGCGCACGCCTGTAATCCCAGCACTTTGGGAGGCTGAGGCAAGAGGATCGCGAGTTCAAAGCCAGCCTCAGCAATGGCGAGGCACTTAGCAACTCAGTGAGACCCTGTCTCTAAATAAAATACAAAAAAAAAAAAGGGCTGGGGATGTGGCCCAGTGGTTGCCCCTGAGTTCAATCCCTGGTACCAAAAAAAAAAAAAAAAAAAAAAAAAACTTCAGACCAATATCTCTAATAAACATAAATACAAAAATTCTCAATAAAATTCTGGCAAATCAATTTTAAAAAAATATCAAAAAAACAGTGTACTGATCAAGTGGGGTTCATTCCAGGGATGAAAGATTGTTTCAACATACAGAAATTAACAAATGTAATTCATCACATCAATAAACATAAAGATACGAACCATATGATCATTTCAATAGATGCAGGAAAAACATTCAACAAAATACAGCACCCCTTCATGTTCAAACACTAGAAAAACTAGGGATAATAAGAACATATACAACATTGTAAAAGCTGTCTTTGCTAAGTCCAAGGCCAACATAATTCTAAATGGAGAAAAATTGAAACCATTCCCTCTAAAAACTGGAACAAGACAAGGATGCCTTCTTTACCACTTCTTTTTAACATAATTCTTGAAACAGTAGCCAAATCAATTAGACAGATGAAGGAAATTAAAGGGATACAGATAGGAAAAGAAGAACTCAAATTAACTCTATTTGCTGAGAATGTATTTCTTTACTTAGAAGTCCCAAAAAATTCCACCAGAAAACTTCTAGAACTCATAATTGAGTTCAGCAAAGTAGCAGGATATAAAATCAATACCCACTAAAAAAACATTTCTGTACATCAGTGACAAATCCTCTGAAAGAGAAACAGGGAAAACTACCCCATTTTTAATAGCCTCAAAAACAAAGCAAAACAAAACAAAAACAAAAACAAAATAAACTTGGGAATCAACTTAATAAAAGAGATAAAAGACCTCTAAAATGAGAACTACAGAATGCTAAAGAAAGAAATTAAAGAAGACCTTAGAAGATGGGAAGATCTCTCGTGTTCTTGGATAGGCAGAATTAAAGATAAATGTGAATTGTCAAAATTACCATACTACCAAAAGCACTATACAGATTTAATGCAATTCCAATCAAAATTCCCATGACATTCCTCATAGAAATAGAAAAAGCAGTCATGAAATTCATCTGCAAAAATAAGAGACCTAGAATAGCTAAAGCAATCATTAGCAAGAAGAGTGAAGCAGGTGGTATCACTATACTAGACCATAAACTATACTACCAAGCAATAGTAAGAAAACAGCATGGTATTGGCCCCAAAATAGACTGGTTGACAAATGATACAGAATATAGGACACAGAGACAAAAGCACATAATTACAGTTATCTTATATTAGACATATGTGCCAAAAAAAATATGTTGTAGAAAAGATAGCCTGTAAGGAAAATAAAAGGGAACACAGAGACAAGATGAAGAGGCAGGAAAGGGAAATAAAGAGTGGCTGCCTTTCCAAGCAGTCGTGCTTATTTATATCAAAAGTTACATAGCTTGTTAGTATCATGACTACATTATTATTTATTATTCCTTTCATCCCAGCTGCTATATAACTGAGATAAAATCCAGGCTAATTAAAACAAAATCCTTTTCTCCAAGGATACTACCGTAGAAACTAGATACTGCACCTGTATAGTTATCTTACTAACTTCAAGGAGAAATTTCTGGGCATTCCAAGTGTGGGAAACAGAGTACCAGTTACCCCCCAGGAGTTTGCTCACCAGGGGAATGCTTTTCTGTACTTTTCCATGGTCAGATTACCCACAATAGCCTCTTCAACAAATGGCGTTGGGAAAACTGGAAATCCGTATGCAAAAAAAAATGAAATTAAGCCCCCATCTCTAACCATGCACAGAACTCAATTCAAAGTGAATGAAGGACCTAACAATTAAAACAGAGATACTGCGCCTAATAGAAGAAAAATAGGCCCAAATCTCCATCATGTTGGATTAAGCCCTAACTTCCTTAATAAGACTCCTATAGTGCTAAAATTAAAATCAAGAATCAATAAATGGGACAGATTCAAACTAAAAAGCTTCTCAGCAAAAGACATAATCAGTGATGTGAATAGAGAGCCTACAGAATGGGAGCAAATTTTTACCACATGCACATCAGATGGAGCACTAATTTCCAGGATATACAAAGAACTCAAAAATATTAACACCAAAAAACCCAATAACCCAATCAATAAATAAGCTAAGGAACTGAACAGACACTTCCCAGAAGATGATATTCAATCTATCAGCACATAATTGAAAAAAATGTTTAACATCTCCTGCAATTACAGAAATGCAAATCAAAGCTACTCTAAGATTTTATCTCACTCCAGTCAGAATGGCAGCTATTAAGAATACAAACAACAGTGGCTGTGTCTGTGGTTCAGTTGTAGTGCACTTGCCTGGCATGTGTGAGGCACTGGGTTCGATTATCATCACTGCATATAAATAAGTAAAATAAAGGTCTATCAACAACTAAAATAAAAAAGAAGAAGAAGAAGAAGAATACTCTTGGGACTGCAAATTGGTATAGCCAATATGGAAAGCAGTATGGAGATTCTTTAGAAAACTGGGAATAAAACCACAATTTGACCCAGCTATCCCACTCATTGGTTTATACCCAAAGGACTAAAAAACACCATACTAGAGTGATGCAGTCATATCAATGTTTATAGCAGCACAATTCACAAATGCTATACTGTGGAACCAACCTAGATGCCCTTCAGTAGATGAACTGATAAAGAAGTTATGGTATATTAAAACAATGGAATACTACTCAGCATTAAAAGAAAAGAAAATCATGGCATTTGCAAGTAAATGGATGGAGTTGGAGAATATAATGCTAAGTGAAATTAGACAGTCTCAAAAAGCCAAATGCTATTGTTTTCTCTGATATAAGTATGCTGATTCATAATGGGATAGGGGAGCAGCATGGAAGGAATACACTAACTTTAGATAGGGCAAAGGGAAGGGAAGGGAGGGGGCATTGGGGTAAGAAAGGTATTGGAATGAAACAGACATCATTACCCTAAGTATGTGTATGAAAACAAGAATTGTGTGACTGTACTTTGTATACAACCAGAGATATGAAAAATTTTGCTTTATTTGTGTAATATGAATTGAATTGAATTCAACCTAATCTTGTTCATATTAGAAAATAAGGATTGAAAAGTTCAAGAGTATATGAAGAGAAATAAATATAGGATCATGTCATCAGCAAACAGAGATAAAATGAGCTCTTCTTTTCTTATTCATATCCATTTAATTTCCTACTCTTGCATAATTGCTGTGGTTAGAGTTGCAAGGACTATGTTGAATTGGAGTGGTGAAAGTGGGCATCCTTGTCCTCTTCCTGTTTTTAGAGAAAATGGTTTCAGTTTTTCTTTAGTAAGGATAAGGTTGTCCTTGGGTTTGTCATATATAACCTTTACAATGCTGTTTCTCTAGTGTTTTAAACATTAATGGGTGCTGTATTTTGTCAAATGCTTCATTTAGAAGACATCCCCCTCACCCCCCAAAAAAGGCACCAGATGGCTTCAAGAGCTCATAAATGAATATTCAGCAAAATTACAAGATACAAAATCAACACTCAAAAAACTGAGCGTGTTCCTATGGTCTCATGAAGAATATGCTGAAAAATAAATTGGAAAAACTCTCCCATTCACAATAGCCTAAAAGAAAATACTTGGTAACATTCTAAGAAAATAGGTGAAGGACCTCTACAATGAAAACTATAGAACACTAAAGAAATAAATTGAAGAAGAACTTAGTAGATGGAAATATCTTCCATGTTCTTGATAGGCAAAATTAATATTTTCAAAATCACCATACTACCAAAAGTGCTATACTGATCCAGTGCATTTCACAGAATTTCAAAATTATGGTTATATTCTTCACAGAAATAGCAAAAACAGTCATGAAATTCATTTTTATCTAAGAGACCCAGAATAGCCAAAACAATCCTTAGTGAAGCAGGAGGCATCACAATACTGGACCTCAAATTGTACTATAAAGCTATAATAACAAAAACAGCATGGTACTGGCACCAAAACAGACAAGAAGGCCAATGGAATAAAATAGAAGAAACAGAGACATCTGCACAAAAATATAGCTGTCTTATATTATGCAAAGCTGTGAAAAACACACATTGAAGAAAAGATAGCTTTTTTACAAATGTTGCTGGGAAAACTGGAAATCCATATATAGTAGAAGGAAATTTAAACCCCCATCTCTCACCTTGTACAAACTCATTCAAAGTTGTTCAAAGACCTAGGAATTAAACCAGAGATCCTGAAAGTACTAGAAGAAAATGTAGGCCCACATTCCAACACATCAGCAGAGGAACTGATTTCTTTAACAAAGCTCCTAAAGCACAAGAAGTAAAATCAAAAACCAATAAATAGGATAAATCCAGTTAAAAACCTTCACAGCAAAGGAAACAATTGAGAGCATACAAAGAGTCAACAGAATGGGAGAAAAATCTTTGCCACTTTCTTTGCAGACAGGGCATTAATGTCCAGGACATAAAAGAACTCAAAAATCTTAATGCTTAAAATAGAAATAACCTAATCAATAAATGGATAAAGAAAATAAACACTTCTCAAAAGATAAAATACAAATAGTAAAGAAATATACTTTTAAAAACTTCAGCATCTCTAGCAATTAAAGAAATGCAAAATAAAAACTATAGAGATTTCATCACACTCAGAATGGCAATTAACAAGAATATATAGAACAATAAATGTTGGTGAGTATGTGTGGCAAAGGGTACACTCAGGCATTGTTGGTGGGACTGAAAAATGGTGCAACCATTCTGGAAAGTAGTATGGTGATTCCTCAAAAACCTAGGAATGGAACTACCACATGGCCTTGCTTTCTCACTCCTTTGTAGGTTTTCAAAGGATTTAAAATCAGCAAAGTGCAGCTTCATCAATATTTAGAGAATCACAATTTACAGTGGACAAGTTATGGTGCTAACCTAGGTGCCCATGAATGGGTAAAATGGCATATATACATAGTGGATTATTACTCAGCCATTAAGAACAAACATATAGTATTTGTTGGTAAATGGATGGAACTGGAGACTATCACGCTAAGTGAAAGGAGCCAGTCCTCAAAGTCAAAGATTGAATGTTTTCTCTGATATTCGAAAGCTAATCCAAAATAAAGGGATGGGGGTAAAAAAAGTAGAATAAAGATCAATGGAGTAGACAAATGGGAATAAAGGGAAGAAAGGAGGAATGGGATAGGGAGAACAGTGGAATGAAACTGACCTAATGTTTCTATGTACATATGGGAATAACTAAAGTGAATCTTACCATCGTATACATCCATAAGACAGTAATTTAAAAAAAATAGTTACAGAAAGATAAGTAGAGGGAAGAGGACAGGGATTTAAAGGAAAGGAGGAGAAGGGAAAGTAGTAGGGACTAAATTAAAATAATTATTTTATAAGCTTTTATAATTATGTCAAAAATATTTTTATTGTTATGTTAACTAAACAGAACCAAAGAGAGATAGAGAAAGAGAGAGGGAAAATATATAGAGATAACTATGTTGAATCTAGTATGGAAAATCAGAAACTCACCTTTTAAGTAAGAATAAAGTATATTTTGTAGGACTTTGAATAGCTGTATAACAAAAATATTTGGTGTGGGTGTGATTGTATATGTAAATGACATGTCATGCAGTATTATCTCACAGATGTGTTTCAATATGTTTTGGCATAAACAGCATAAATAACATAAAGAGCATAGATTTGTAGTCATATAGACCTTAGCTTTAACTTTGATCACACTGAGTAATGATGAGAACATCTCTAAATCTATCTACATCTCAGTATCCCCAAAGATAAATTATAAATATTGACACCCTCTTAAACAGAAGAGGCGAGGTAAGTAGATAATGCTTCTGCATGAAATCTGACACAAATCACTAAACTTCAGTTTTCTTTATCTCTACATTAATGATGCTAACATTTGTATGTTTTATAAAATATTTATTTTAATGTTTCCTAAACAGGAGACTTTGTGAAATCAATTAGTTGTATGTATTTTAATAAAAAGGATACTTCCATATTAAAAATGCTAGCATACCTAACTTGACAGAGTTATGTTGCACATAGTTTGCCCATACTTCTGAAAATCATCTCTAGAATTTACTGTGAAAATTGGTCTTACCCTAGTTTCTCTAAGTGCAAAAATTCCTAATATCAGACTATTCAGTAATCATTACTAATATGTATTTCAACTGAAAGTTACACAGTTACATTACAATTTAGAAATCAATTAATTAATTAATAGAGAACATAATTTTAGCTCTAAATCCATCACAGATTTAGTGACAATTAAATGAAAGAGAACAAATTTCAGTAGTGCTATCAAAAGTGAAGTATAATTATTCTATTAAAGAAATTACAGCTATTCAATAGAAGAAATGTCCACAATAATAATTTTGTCTCAGCACTTATAATGAGGATATTATACTGATTATTTCTAATCTCAAAATAAGTCTATGGAGAAAAACTCTAGATAACACATTTGACCATTGTTGACTTTCAAGCTCTTGCTTCCCCTTGGCTCCTTTTACCTCACATCTGAGCAAAGGTTTAAAAGAGCCAACCTTAACTCCCATGTAAAAAAAAAAAAAAAAAAAAAAAAAAAATTGAAGTCCCCAGCTTCAAACTGTCTCACAACAGAACCTCTGAGTCCTTCGTTTTAGATAATTTTTGATACGTTGCATTGTAATAAGACACCCTCCCCCCATAGGCCTACATATCCCCTAGTGCGGTGTCTATTATCCTGACACCTATATAAGTCTGGTCAGGGGCAGTTCTGAACCCAACTTAAAATATGATAAGCAATATGACCTTTGGGAAACTAATTTGTAATTTTTTTATCCTCTTGGCCATTTATTTTCCCCTTTACCCCTTTAAATATAAGAGTGACTTGACTCTGCTGGGAGTATGCAGAACAAGCCTTTAATCCCAGCAACTCAGGAGGCTGAGGCAGGAGGAGTATTGCAAGTTCAATGCCAACCTAAGCAAATTAGCCAGACCCTGTCTCAAAATAAAAATAAAAATAATGGCATTTGCAGGTAAGTGGATGAAGTTGGAAAATATAATGCTAAATGGAGTTAGTAAATCTCAAAAATCCAAATATCAAATGTTTTCTCTGATATAAGGAGTGGTGTGAGTGTCGGGGTACATAGGAGGATTAGAGGAACACTAGGATGGTCAAAGGGGAGGGAGGGGAAGGGAGGGAGCAAGGGGGGATGGAGGGGATACAGAAAAAAAGAAAAGGTGGTATAATAAGATGGATATCATTATCCTAAATGCATGATTGAAGACTTGAATAGTATGAATATACTTTGTGTATTTTTTTTTTTTTTTTTTTTTTTGGTACCAGGGGTTGAACTCAGGGGCACTCGACCACTGGGCCACATCCCCAGCCCTTTTTTTTTTTTTTTTGTATTTTATTTAGAGACAGGGTCTCACTGAGTTGCTAAGTGCCTCGCCATTGCTGAGGCTGGCTTTGAACTCGCGATCCTCCTGCCTCAGCCTCCCAAAGTGCTGGGATTACAGGCGTGCGCCACCACGCCCGGCAGTATGAATATACTTTGTATACAAACAGTGTTATGTAAAAAGAGGCTCTATATGTGTATTATGAATTGTAATGCATACTACTATTACAAATACACAACAACTTTGAATAAAAAAAGAAAGAAAGAAAGAAAAAAGAGCTGGAATGTCACTGAATGGTTTAAGTGCCCTGTGTTCTATATCCAGTACCCACCCCACCCCACCCCCCCAAAAAAAAGTAGAAAAAAGTAGTGACTTCCTCCTTTAATTATCACTTGGGTACACTTTAAAAAAATATATCAGATATATTTTCATGCCAACAGAAAGCAACACACAGTTACTAGAAAAAGAAATGTGTGATTCCTGTACACATGCTATATGACACAGTACTGTATGGACAAGTCTCCTCATTTATCTGCTTAGGGAAGAGACTTGTTCCAATGTATACAAAATATAAAAATGCTAAACACTTTGGCTCAGTTGTTTCTATCATCTTGAAGGCAAATTTGTAGACATGTTTGTGTACTGAACTAAAAATTTCCCTGAGGTTTAGCCAGAGACATATGGGAGCCAGATTGTACCTGTCAAAAGTCACTATTGAGAAAGCATTGATGTGGGAGAATGTATTAATGTTCTTGATTGTTAATGTTTGCTTTGTGACCTTCCCATTAGCAGATATGTGTGCCTCTACTTACTGATCCATCCATCCATCTCTCTAATGGGGCTGTCTCCAAAGCTGCCTGTTAGCACAAGTTCTTCATCATTGCAAGTGGAATATGTTCTACTCTTGACACAGCCTTCATTTAAGCAGAATGTGGTATAGAAAATATACACATTCAAGCAAATTTAGTATTTGTTATATTCTACATGTTAATATTACAAATCTCAAATTCAGAAACATGGACTTTTTTTTCCACTTTGGGATTTAAAGGGAAAAGCTATTTTCTGTACTAAAATATAAATTGAGATTGAAAACAAATTTGTCTTGGTGACAGATTATTTAATGTAAAAATTGTTAGTACATACTTCAAACAGTATATCCTACACTTTAATAACATTGGGAATCAAATATAAAGACAATATATAAATCAGAGTTTTATTCTTAGTGAAATAAAAACACATGTCTATTTTTTATTTACACTATTTATCTGATTCTCTCCATTTATTCTATACATTTTTACTTTTAATAATAAGCTTTTTGTTGTATTATTTTTCTCATTGTGTGTATTTTCATGCTATTTCTCATGGCTAGGACTTTATTATACAAACCTTTTCATTCAATAAATCTTAATGACTACTCTGTGATACCTGTTTTCAACAAGCCCATGGTGACCAATCTGAGATGCCTCAGATTACGTCAAAACATAACCCAGTAAAACATACCCACAGAAAGCTGAATTCAAAGAATTGCCTGTTCAGAGTACAATGGAATAAGGCCTATGAGAAAATGATAATAATGTTGTTGAGATTGTGAGATAAATGATGATTAACTATATACAAATGGAAAGCATGAATTTGTGATTCCTTTTTCTCCATAGTGAAAACGTGTTTATTTAAATGACCTGACTAATATTCATGATGGGTAAGAATGACTAAAGAAGTGATTTTTATGTTACAATATCTGAAATGTTGTTGTTATTCATCAGTACATGTTGTGCCTGGGCATGTACAAAAGTGGGGGAGAAAATGGGTAGCAGTGGGACCAGATTTCAGGGGAAGCAGAAGCCTGGTGAGGTGTGTGTCTAGGGTTCCCCTTATATCTAAAGGAAAACTGATGAAATCCAAATTTGGTCAAACCAAAGGTAGTGGTTATATTTTGTTATTCTAAAAATTTAAACTAAGTTTTAATAGGTTAATTACTGGTTTTATCAATGTATTAACTACTGTTTTTCCTTTCTAAATGTCTAACGTGACACATGTGTGAATTAATATAAATATAAAATAATAATATGTGTTCTTACTACTTAATTTTTGTAGTATTTCATATTTTATTGACTCCTGGAGAATCAATTTTTACCCCCTTGTACATGGTATCATCTCATTAAAAATGCATATCAAACATAAAATTAGTAAAAGCCTACTTTAAAAACGTTTGAATTAAAACCTACCTTATTTCATGTTTAATTTTTTTTAATGTGCTACCATACATACATTATATTTTGTTTACCATCAGCAAAATTTATTTAAAATGTACGATATGGCCAAAGCAGAAAGTATAAATTTTCTTTTACTTTCTTTTTCTTTTTCTCAAATCATTTATTTCCAAGATCTGCCCAGGTTTTATAAATATTTATTAGACTGATTTTTTGGGCCTGCAGGTTTTACCTTTAATTTCACCCTCTCCCAAGTCATTAATCATCCCTGATTCCAAACACTAACATATCTAACTTGCTAACATATCTCCTATCTTCAAGAGCCTCTCATTGACCTTTGTTTCATCTTCAGTTACTGACACATTTATTTTCCTCCTTTAGAGACCCTCTTCCACTCCTATATTACTTCTCTTTTCTCCCACCTCTCATTATTCCTATTTTTCTCTCAAATCCATTCCATTGTTATGCTCAACAAAATATACAAAATAGGTCTTTCATTCCAATTCTTTTTTGTATTCTGGCATGTAGATAAAGGACTCTGGGACCAAATATTTGATTAGTTTATACTATGGTTTCAAAGTTTCCCCCACATTTCATGTGTTGAAAACTTCATCTCCAATTTAACAGTGATGAGAATGGGACCTTTAATTAATGTTGTTATCGTGGGTGTGTTTTTATTAATAGAAGAGCTATTTTCTTGTACGTGTGAGTTTAGTATTCCTTTGTTCTTTCTATATCTCTCCTTCTGTCTCCATGAGATGCTTTCCACCATGTTGTGATGGAACCAGAAGACTCTCACCAAATATAACCCTTTGATCTTAGACTTCTCAGCCTCCAGAAAATTGGGCCAATAAATCTATACCCATTATAAATTTCCCAGTCTCACGTATTCAGTTATGGAAGTACAAATTTATATACATTATCTTCCTTGTAAACTCCCCGATTAACTTATTAAGCTTCTTTTACAAATGATATTTTATAGATGTTTAATAGACATGCCAAAAATTTAAAATAATTTTAGTTGTAGATGAACACAATACCTTTATTTTCATGTGGTGCTGAGGATAGAACTTAGTGCCTCACATTGGCAAGGCAAACGCTCTACCACAGTGCTACAACCCCATACTGACATACCAAATTTAACATATCCTAAAGCAAAATTTACTATTCTCTGCACCAAAATTAATTAATTAACCAATTAATTAATTAACAGCTGTTTATCCTACAAACTCTTCATCTGTATAAATGAAACTTGTAATATGCCCATTTCTCAGTTCAAAATCCTTGAAGTGACAATACTGACCATGTTTTACTGAGCACATGTAGTCTAATTACCAGTTTGGTGTTGTATTGACACAGCCTGACTTAGGAGAAGGATTACAATTGTCTTTGATTAAAAAACAAAATTTAAATGCTAATTTAAATCTGAGTATATGGTTGACCATCTTTGACCATACTTTACTAACATTTGATAATATGAACATGTAAAAGAAAGGAAAAATACATATTAATAAAACACAGGTTATAGGCAGCTACATAAACTATATCTCTATATGTTCATATATACAGGTATTTATATTATAAAATTGTCAAAAGACAATATTTAGGACATTTATAACCAATGAACTATTCTACAAAGAAATATTTTATTAAAATTATAACAGAAGAAGAATGTAAATAAATTATAAACATGAATAGAGGTTAACTGCATTAGAAATCAGGGAGATGAAAATGAAATGCATAATGAAATATATTTTTATTTACTGGATTAGCAAAACAATAACATTAAATATGGAGTGCTGATGAAGGTTCAAGGCAATAGAACCTCAAAAAAATCTTGCTGAGTAGAAGACCATTGGCTCTGCATAGTCCACATGGCTTTTTGGGGAGTAATATTATTTTGTCTCTTCCATTGTAGCCATGTGGATATTTCAAGAGGGAGCAAAACCCAAAATATGTGGAAGATTCTGGGCAGATTTTTGAAAATGATGGTTCATTGCAATTTGTCATAAACTTCTGTTATTGCCTATTATCATTCAAAAGATTTGGCATTTTTAAAACAAAAATCTTATATTTTAATTAGTATTAATTACATTTGGTTTGGTTGTCATACAACATTTTAATTGCAACATTTTTCATTTAGATGCTATATATTTTTATAGAAAAATTCACAAAATATGATTCCATTATTTTATGGTTTATCAGTGATTAAACTATTTACCTTCATATATAAGACAAGTGAAGCTCTGGGGTAATGTGTAAGTATGGTTTTAAGTGCAAATCATTTTGAAAATTTAGAACATATTTGTTTTATAAAATTATCTTTGCTAATGTTATGAATGAATTGTCAATGATTATTAAGAATCTATACTTTGAGGATTTTAGAAAATAAAAGTTAACTGGAAATCACTCCTACATATATAAATCTGAAATTATGCTTTTATTTTTAAATCCATTCTGAGATTATGCATTTTCATATTTTGGCAAATAAACTGAATAGATTAGAAAAGTATTTAAATTGCCACAATAAAACTCCCAAAATGTAATGTGTATAAATAATTTTAGACACATTTATTGTCAGGAAATATAATTTCCAGTTTATATGTTTACATTAAAAAATACACCAACATTTTGAAGTTATTTATAGAAACAATATTTAATTGAAATAGCATGCAATATGTTGTCTAAAGCATGGGCTTTGAAGCTAAGGAGTGAAATTATAATATTGCTTTAACCACCTACTAACTAAGGTCTCTGAGTAGCTTTATGGCTCAGTATCCATGAATTTAAAGTGTAAATAATTAGAGTCCTTCCTTCTTATAGGACTTTGATGACATAATTAATATTAATAAATTATATATGACATATTTAGAATTGCCTGATAGCTAACAAGTGTCATGTGTTTATTATTATTATTGAGCAATTTTTAAATCACACACACATACACATACAGTAGACTGTAATTTGAGCAGACCATATATTGTCTCATTTTTTTAAAAAAAGGTTTTATCATAGAAGCTAAAATTATGAAGAAATTAAATGATCTTCTCAAAAACCCCTACCCAGTTGAGAACTGGGTGAGAGCATTCATAAATGTTCTACAATAATGGTACCCACTCAGAAATTCATGGTACCAAAGGTTACAATAATGAAATACTGGATAACTTTGAAAGAAAAAATAAAAAGGAGAAGAAATTTCATTTTGCTTACAGTTTTGGAGGTCCAAGGTATAAGAAACACATATTCTTCTTGCTGTCAGAGTCCCAGTGTGGCACAGGACAACATATGACAAGGGGCACACATATTCTGGTCTGTCCCTCTGTTCTTATAAATCCACCAGGAAACAATTCTGGGAGTTTCACCTAGATCCTCTTACTTAATCCTACCATCTCTCAAAGGCCTCACCTCTAAACATCACAATCATGTTAAGTTTCTGTCCATTTTTTTTGAGGGGGGGTGCTGGGGATCAAACCTAGGAACTTACGCTTACTAGGCATGTGTTTTATTACTGAGAAACACATTCAGCCCAGTTTCCATCCACTTAATAACTCATAATTGGAAATAAATTTCAACACATGAAGCCTTAGGGCACACACTCAAACCATATCTAAGCCATAGCAGTTAGCCAACACACTAACTTATTGTATGTGGCAATAATTATAAACCTTCATTGGTTGTGTGCATACTTTTGAAACTATAACTATCTTTGTTTCTCTAATTCTTCGTTGTTTTTAATCTTGACAACACTGACAGATAGGACTTACCAACTCAATAAAGGAGCCCTAATTAGGAAGGGCTGTTGTAGCTAGCTGGAAGCCATGGGTTCCACCTGATATGTATGTGACGCACCTGTAGGCACCCGCAAACCTGAAGGTATATAACCGGGTGAAAGCGGTCCGAGTTAGGAGAACGGAGAATTCAGTCAGCCAGGCAGTCACTCGGTCGGTCAGAAGAATCAGAGCGGCCAGAACGTAGGCAGAGCGGTTACAGAAGAGAAACCAGATAGAAGAAGTAATGACTGGCCAGAGTTAGGCCGAGGCTCCAGAGGACTGGTCAGAGTAAGGCCGAGGCTCCCGAGGAAGACAGAAGATACTCTGCTCCGAGAATTTTCCTCCCGTGGCGGCGCCGTGGCTGGCCGCAACAGGCAGCTTACAAATGGTGGTCCGTCCGGGGCTCGGCAGGCAGAGAAGAAAAGCTAAGAAATAAGAGCAACGAAAAAGTATAGCCTCAGACTCAGTTGAGACCAGCAAAAAGAGTAGTAAACAAGAGAGCATAGCCTCTGACTCAGTTGAGGCCAGTTAAGAATTAAGCCGAAGCAGAGTAGCCGGCCAAAAGCCGAAGCAGAGTAGCCAGCGAAAAGCCGAAGCGAGCCGGCCAAAAGCCGACTTAGTTGAGGCCAGTTAAGAATTAAGCTGAAGCAGAGTAGCCGGTGAAAAGCCGAGCCGGCCAAAAGCCATAAAAAATGAAGAAGCCAGACTCAGTTGAGACCAGCAAAAAGAGTAGAAACAAGAGAGCATAGCCTCTGACTTAGTTGAGGCCAGTTAAGAATTAAGCTGAAGCAGAGTAGCCGGCGAAAAGCCATAAAAAAATATAGAGAAAAAAGCCTTGAGCTTTAGTATAAAGAAAAAAGCCATGAGCTTAAAAGAAAATAGAGAGTTAAATAGCATGGTAAAAACCATGCAGGGAAAAAAAAAAAAAAGCCATTGAGCTTTGGCAAGAAAGCCATAAAGAAAAATAAAGAAGAGGAGAGAAAAAAAAAAAAAAAAAAAAAAAAAAGTCAAAGCCGCTTATGCAATTGTGCTTAACTAGGTGCGTGAGCTGCTCCTCAGCATTAGGCTTCCTTAAAGCCACAGCACCTTCTCAAAAAGGGCTCAAATATCCACCCTTTCAAAAATAAAAGGTGAAAAGCTAGGTACTGTAGGCACCCGCAAACCTGAAGGTATATAACTTGAATTCAGTCAAAACAAAGGATAGGCAGAGCGGTTATAAAAGAAGTAATGATGGCCAGAGTTAGGCCGAGGCTCCATTTAAGGCCGAGGCTCTCAAGGTTATTCAACTAATAAATGGTTAAACAGATACTCAAGCCGATGACTTACTTTATCCGAAATAAAAAAATCTATCACATCACTTTTAAAAATCTATGTGACTTTTGTAAAATATAGCCTTAGGGAGAAAATAAAATAATTTCACCATACTTTACTTGATATTTTAAAATCCATTATGACCTAATCCATTCTAGGCCTAAAATATTTCTTAAGATAATTTGATATTTTACTCTGCTGTAGTTTATACAGTGCTAGGTCAAGAACTAGTCCATGCAATATTCAAAACGGTACTCTCAACCTCATAGTTTCCTGTCAATTAACACTTTCCAGGAACTTGAAAATAGTCTGACAGGGCTATTGCCTGTGCAATGTACTGCAAAACCATTGAATGAAGTATTTTAAAATATAGAATGTAATTTATAAGGTGTTTGCTACCTGGACAGAATGGTCAAACAGGTCTGTTTAATAAGTCCGGGTGTTTTTCCTCTGTGCCGGTTTATAAACTTTGCTTGTATACCTGCTCTAACTATCCATGCATGTTTAATGGCTCTTTCTATCAAATCTACCTGAAGGTTAATCTAACGTCTGTATTAGGTCAATAGATTCTATAGTAGAAATCTATGCAGATGGGCTATTAAATGTTACCAAACTACTCAAGCATGTGATAGTGGTCATTTATTTTTCTCTTAATTTCCTTTGAGTATGGAGAAGATCTTGAAAGAGTATATGAAATATTAATAGGGAAGGCTGAATCCAGGAGCTATTGCCTTATTTTATCCCCTTTTTTCCTCCCAAATGAGAAAGGACTATATAGCTAATTGTATTTTAAGCATATTGAATATTGAAAATAAAGTTTTTTCTGTTATCATGGATATCATTATCCTAAATGCATGATTGAAGATCTGAATGGTACTTATATACTTTGTATACAAACAGTTGTATGTAAAAAGATGCTATATGTGTGCATTATAAATTGTAATACATACTACTATTATAAATAAAAAAAGAAAAAAAAATTAAAAATAACAATTAGTACCTTGCCTTATTTATCTTTAAATCATGCCATACATTTAATGAGGGATATATATTAAACCACCAACAAAAATCCATAAGTGAGTACAAAAATAATAAAGCCTTCTCTTCAAGAATCTAGCTATCTTTTTGAATTGACAAACAAATATCAAGCACAAGAAATGTGCTTTTGTGGCTCAGTGGTTGAGCACTTCCTAGCAAGTATGAGGCACTGGGTTTGATCCTCAGCACCACATATAAATAAATAAATAAATAAAATAAAAAGTTTTTGTCCATCTACAACTAAAAGTATTAAAAGAAAGAAATGTGCTTTTGTGTACACATAATTAGCAATATACTCAATATTTATTGAACATCTGTTATGTATATATAGGCAGTGTTCGATACAAACAGATCTAAACAAATAGGACAAAACATATACACACAATAAGGAAAAATTAAAATAAATCAAACTAAGTGTTTTAACAGTGCTATGCTTCTGGTATTTTAGGAAAAGATAAGAGGAGGTCTATCTAGACCTATCAATGTGGTAGGCCTGAAGGGAAACTGGAAGATGGAAAATTGTATTCCATTATCTGGCTGGTGAGTTCCAAGCTAACTGGCTTGGCATCCAAAGCCCTCCAGGAACTTGATTATGATCACCTTTTCATTTCAGCTATTGTCAGTACCCTGTGTCACCCCTCATTTTTATATACAGAAAAAATTCCTTGCCTGAGGTTTAGTATTTTACCCAAAATCATAATACCCCATCCTGCCCAGGCAATGTGTTTCTATCACTGACAAATTTTGGCAAGCCCCTTCTTGGATTTCCCTTACTCTTCACATACAATCTCAGAACTGGGTCTAAATTTTGAGTCACATTATCTTAGATTTTCTTGACTTTGAAGGTCCCCACCCATAGTCTGGTTAGCAGCTATTTGACTTATTAAATAATGCAGATCTGTTATTCTTTCTAGGCATTTTTTTATTAAGATTCTGTTTTATTCACACCACCTGGTAAACTATTTGGACAGGAAGACTCCATCTCATTATCTTTAACTATAGAACCTAGCACAATTTAAGGTAACATTACAAATATCCAACAAAAGTTTTATAGTGGAATTTAGGTGATAGTATTTGCAAAGCTCAGGGATCAGTAGAAATTAAGCAGGAAGATCAAGACAATAAGAACTTTCCAGGAAGAAGAAAAAGAATGTGAAAATGCAGATTTATGAGAAAATATGTTGTTAGTCATATTAAAATTTAGAAATGTGTCTCATTTCTGGAAAGTTCCTAGTTTATTATCTTTATAGGAGACAACACAGGTATCTTGAAAAAATAAGCATGTGAAATTGGGATCATGAAATTCAGACAATGTGATTTTTTTCCCAAAGTCTTTTAAATACCAATAGTGTAGGAAAGTAAAGCCATTTTAGAAAATAAGTAGAAAGAAAGGATAGTGTAAATGAAATATTAAGGGAAAAAACATGATGTGACTAATAAAGAGCAAGACTTTGTCTTGAGTTTAAATTTCTCCCTCAGGACCTGGAGTTTGACTGATTTTGAACATAATTTCACAGATCTGTAAGCTTGTCAGTTCATCCTTAAATCTTCTCCTCAATCTGAATTAATGATTTCAGTTAATGGTACATGTATTTTTTCCTTCATAAATATTGATTGATCAACTTGATTATATCTTTCATGGTACCAGATATTCGGTGTAGTTTAGTGAACAAAATAGGCATAAGTTCTACACTTCAAGGAATATGGAATATTCAATCTAAGTAGCCCAGAAACATATAGACTTTCCTAGGCCTTTTCTTATCGTTTCATTTTCACATCTAGAGCATCACTAGAGGACAAAGTCTTTTCAATTCTCCCTTTTAATTACAGTGTCCTTCAACTCCGTCACCTCTTTTCTATTGCTACAAGTGCCGTTTTTTGACCCTTTAAACATTTCTGATTTGAACTGTAACAGGTGATATTTTTTTCTGTCCTGTACTCTATATGAGTGTTTTATATCATTTTTCATGAACAAACTTCATCATCTCACTATTCTGCTTAAAATGTCTTTTCATGTTTCCACTTAGGCTATTGGGAGAAGTAGTTTACCAAATACTGTTATTTACCTTTTTTTCTCAAAAAAACCCACAGTCTTGTTTTCAATGTACATGAATATATATTCATTTTAATAAAGGATCTTGTTAATCTGAATTAATTTCTTTTTTATTAGAGCTTTATAGTAATACAAAGTGGTTGGGTTCATACCAATAAGCTCATGGATGCATGAGAATCCACTTCAGTTCATGATTCCCCCTTTCCCACCCATCCTACCTCCCCTTTCTCATTCTCTTTCCTCTACTTTACTAGAATTCCTTCATTTGTCTTTTAATTTGTATTTGATTGCTTCTTTATGGTATCCTATCTTTCCCTCTCACTTTCCTTTATTTTACTCCAGTTTCAGCCTACGAGAAAAGACACTGGACCATTGAGTTTCTGATTTTTTTTTTTTTTTTTTTTTTTTTGCTTAGTATGATATTCTCCATTACTATCTATTTACTGGAAAATGTCATAATTTCATTCTTTTATGACTAAGTAGAATTCCATTGTGGGGTGTGTGTGTGTGTGTGTGTGTGTGTGTGTATACACATATGTATCACAATATCTTAATCCATTCATCTGTTGATGGATATTTGGGTTGATTTCATAATTTAGCTATTATAAATTGTGTTGATATGAACATTGATATGGCTGTATAGGTGTAATATGCTAATTTTAGATCTTTGGGAAAATACCAAGGAGTGGAATAGTTGGGTCACATGGTTGTTCCATCCCTAATTTTTCCACATTGCTATCCAAAGTGGTTGTACTAGTTTGTAGTCCCATCAAAAATGTACAAGTGCATTTGTATCTTTTTAACACAGCCTCACCAGCATTTATTATTGTTTGTATTCTTGGTCATTTCATTCTGACTGGAGTGAGATGAAATCTTTAGTGTACTTTTGATTTACATTTTCTTGATTGCTAGAGATGTGGAACATGTTTTAGTATATTTGTTGACCTTTTGTTTTAAGTTTCTGTTTAGTTCTTTTGCCAGTTTATTGATTGGGTTACTTATATTTTTGGTGTTAAATTTTTTGAATTTTTAGTATATTATGGATATTAATACAATATTATGGCTGGCCAAGATTTTCTCCCATTCTGTAGTCTCTCTCTTCATGCTCAATCATTTCCTTTGTTATGCAGAAGATTTTGTTTGATGACATCAGACTTATTGATTCTTGGTTTATATTTTACACTTTCGGTGTCTTGTTAAGGAAGTCAGTGCCAGCACCCATGTGATGAAGTGTTGACCCTATGTTTTTTTTCTAGCAGTTGTTAAATTTCTGGTCCAATTCCTAAGTCTTTGATCCCTTTCAATTTGAGTCTGGTCCAGTGTGAGAGATAGGCGTCTAGTATCATTTTTCTACATATAGCTATCCAGTTTTCCCAGCACCATTTGGTAAAAAGGCTGTCTTGTTTCCAAAATATATTTTTAACTACTTTTTCAAATATATATGGCTGTAGGTATGTGAATTGTCTCTATGTCTTCTATTCTATTCCATTCATTTCATATGTATTTTGATGCCAATACCAGCCCAAACATATAGTTTTAAAATATTCAGCCTAACCCTTTGCCTCCCCAGAGACACACCCCCAACATGAGTTTATGGGGCTGATGTCAATTGTCTAAGTCAATCAGAGTAATTTCTTTTTTCATTGTCTGTAATAGTTTTAGGGCTAGGAATATGACCAAATTCTCACAAATAAAAAACTGTATGTCTTTTCAAGAGTTCCTTGGACATTTTACCTTATCTGTAGGAAATATTTATGGGGAGAAAAGACATATCTTAATTCAGTACCTAGAATATCTATACCCATCATGCTACCTACCACCTGGAGAATGAAGCCAACCTGATTGCACAGATGCTTAATTCATATCCTAAAGTCTCTGTCCCTGTAAGCCACCTTAACTCTGGAAATTGAACAGTTGATAAAGTCCACTGAGTTAGGTTTTTTTTTTTTTTACTTATATTCTACATATGTCTGGAATGTCTTTTGGTGACCTTGCTTTTGCTTTTAAACCTCTGCTCTTTTTTTTAAAAAATATTTTTATTTATTTGCTTTAGTTGTACACAATGCATTTTATTCAATGTGTTTTCTCTGTACGTGGTGCTGAGGATTGAACCCGGGTCGCCCACGTGCTAGGCGAGTGCTCTACCACTGAGCCACAATCCCAGCCCCTAAACCTCTGCTCTTATAATTCATAAATCTAAGATTATGGTATTGACAAATTGACTGAAACACCAAGGTGTGCCTATAAACCACTATGAATCCTGTTAGAATGCAAGGTTTGACTCATCCATTTTAGGGTAGGGCTTGGGTATCTGCATTGGCATTACACAGTTCTAATGAATTCACACATGACACTTTGAATAAACATAGATTATTTGTAAATATTCTTAAACTATCAAGGCATGCTATTGACAAAACCAGCATTGAAAACATAGATTATGAGATTTTTTTTCATTTTCTGCCTTGTCAATCATTTCTTTCTAAAACTTCAGTTCATCTAAAGTCTTTTGAATTACCAATAAGAGGAATGGGCCATACATTGTTCACGCTCATACAAATTATATATTCTACTTTATATACATATATGTATATGTACGCATATGTACACACATATGCATATATCTAAATATTTTTATTTTATTCTTAGTGTGATGTTTCCTCATTTGTACTGAATGCTTTCTCTGAATTAACTTTAACAATTGTCTAAATTAGAGATTTGAATATGGTATTTATCCTGAATTGAGTCATTAATTTTTAAATCCTACGTCATTTAGGAAGAACTCCTTACAAAGGAGTTACAGATAAAGTTTAAAGCATTAACTACCGCAAACTAGTTTCCTGTGGTTAAAAAAAAAAAAAACAAATTACCTAGCGTAATTAAAAATAAATATCTTCTTTTTTAGCATAAAACTCTGTTTTCTAAATTACTGTTAAAAATTGTCTTGCCTTTACATTTTTTTTTCTCTATTCATTGGTTTCCAGGGTGCGCTTTTATATTGGAACTGAAAAAAAGTGTGAAGTACCAATAATTACCATCAGCAGGAGTCTGACATTTGAAACATTTGAACCATGGTAAAGATTTCTGTGTCTTTCTCTATGAACTTTTCTCCTACATGATGAAATAATATTATAGATAAAACATCAAGAAGATTATAATGGCAATGGTTACTCAATAAAGACATTAATAAGTTACACAAATACTGTAGATGTTTGATAATTCATTTTTAGAATAACTATAAAAGGACAAATTATATAAACTTCAGCAAAAATGCTACTACTTTTCACTGTGGACAAGAGTTCTAGAAGTCTTTCAACCTACTTATTTTGTACTAACTTCCTTGTCAGGACTCATATGCATTTAGTTTTATGATTCTTCTTAAACATTTGTTTTCTAGTATTCATTTTGTAAAAAAATTTCTGAGCACACAAATCTAATACAAAAATATCTTTTTTAAAGAAAAATCTTCATGGGTGAGTGTGGCCATTTGCTCCAATTTCTTTGAACTCAATCAAATGCTAACAGACTTAAGATATATGTCTATATCTATATCTATATCTATATATGTATATACATATATATATATATACATACATATAATTGAAGTAGTCTTTTAACGCATACATTTCTCCTCAACTCTTCTACTCACATTGTGCATTAAATTGGGCATATACCCTTTTTATAATGCCCTTCGAAATAGGTATATATTCAGAAGTCCAATATAGCCATTTGCATTTATTATATTATTTTATGTATTCAATTATGACAGGATTATTTAAAAGTTATTATGTGTATCTACAAGGGATATTAGTAGTTGTTAGATGTAGTTTTATACTATTCAAAGATATTTTTAATTTTTATTTTTTAATTTATTCTAATTTGTTATACATGCTTGCAGAATGCAATTCATTTCATATTACATATAAACAGAACAAATTTTCAAGTCACTGGTTTTACATAAAGTATTTTCACACCATTTGTGCCTTCATTCATGTACTTAGGGTAAATATGTCTAACTCATTCTGCCGTCAAAAAGTTTAAAGAACCAAATTAAAAATTAAAATAATGACAATAACCATGAAAAAGATTGGAACACTTACTATGCTAAAATTTTCAAGTTGTTTTAATCAGGGTTTTTTTTTCCCCACTGCTGTGATCAAAAGACCTGACAAAAACAACACAGAGGAGGGTCAGTTTACTTGTAGGCTCACAATTTCAGAGGCCCTATCCCATAGATGACCTGACTTCCTTCTTAGCTTGAGCCAAGATAGAATGTTATGGTGGAACAGTGTGGTGGAGGAAAGCGGTTCAAGACACAAACTAAGAATCAGAGTGAGACTAAACTCAGTTGACCAAATATATGCCCCAAAGGCACACACTGATCCACCTCCTTCCAGCCCCTGAACACCCAACTGAACACTTCAGTTACAACTCAGTTAATTTACTTCTAAGTGAGGGGATTAATTAACTGATTGAGTTACTAAGTGCCTCGCCATTGGCTCTTTGATAACCCAATTAAGTTTTACTTCTAAGTCTTTTTGCATTGTTTCACACATGAAATTTTGGAGGACACCTCATATCTAAATGATAACACTAGTTTTCACAATAGGTTAAATATCAACATTTTCTTCATGATATTTAACTATATTATAATTAAGGCACCTGAACAAATTTGTATCCTAAAATTCTTTTATTTCTAAAAACATACAGAGGTCCAGTATTAATCAGTTACAGAGCAGTTTGAATAGTATGCTGCCTTGTAATAAGATCAATTATAGCTGGGCACTGGGGCACACAACTATAATCCCAGTGGCTGGGGAGGTTTAGGCAGGAGAATCATGAGTTCAAAGCCAACCTCAGCAACAATGAGGCACTAAGCAACTCAGTGAAACCATGTCTCTCAATAAAATACAAAAAATGTCTGGGGATGTGGTTCAGTGGTTGAATGCCCCTGAGTTCAATCCCCAGTACCCTAAGGGAGGAAAAAAAAAATCAATTAAATTATATTTGTTTTATCCATTATGATGCTTCTTTCCACTGTGATTTAATTATAAAATATTGGTGTACAGCTATTATGGGAAGTGAAATGAATAGGTATTAATGCATCCTTCAAAAATTAATAAGTTATATAAGTATTTTACTGAATTGGCTTAATAATTAATTATAATCATAACTGTGATAATAAAATAATAATAATAATAAATGCATTTACTATGTACTAAAGTAAAGATCAGTGTCATGATTAAACCCTATCTTTCTTCATCCTTTTCAACTACATAGCTACTTTCCTATTCATGGGGAGTTTCATCAAGCCACAATTTTATTTCAAAATGGTTAAATCTTTATTCAGTCTCTTCAGGCTCAGGAGCCATTTTCTTTTTCTTTGCTGTATAAAGAAAATTGGGCTCCAATGTGATTTTTATAACATTTTTGTAAGAATGCTTATTTATTTCCTTGTATTTTAAACATGCCCAGAGGCTTCATGCTCTATATCTGTAAATTTAAATGTAGGCCTAGTTATTTAGAAATAAATGAGGCAATAAATAAAATATGTGGGATGGGTGCAAGCAGATAGAGAGCAGAATGCAATACATTTTGATTGTTGCCTAGAAAACATGGGAAATTTTGTCATCTTCAATTCACCTTGCTTCATTCTGACCAAAACTTTCTCGACACAAATAATGAGGTGTAGGATGGAGATGTGGTTTGTGGAACAGTTGAGATTTTTTTTTTATTCTTTTTCTTTTTTTTTTTTCCCCCTGTGTGTTTTCCCTGAAGCAGGATATAAGCACAGATGCCATTCAGTTGCAAGACTGACTACAAGTTGAACACAAAGGGTCCTGACCTCATTGAAACAGTTATTTATGGTGAGGCAGTGTCTGCAAATAGCATCCATTATGACTAAATGCCTAGTGCATGAGAT
Organism: Tamias sibiricus; assembly: GCA_025594165.1. NCBI lineage: Eukaryota > Metazoa > Chordata > Mammalia > Rodentia > Sciuridae > Tamias > Tamias sibiricus. Next base: position 80,976,861 of record CM046666.1, on the reverse strand, counting down.
GAGGAAAAGGCACCTTTACACAAAAACGTAATATCCTGATTAGGTGCCTGCTCCTGAAAATTATTGAGTTTGGTAAGAAAATGTTGCACTTGCTCTTAGCCTTGAGAATTACACAATGAATTCTCCTATCTCCAAAATCAGTCTTAGATAGTAAAAGCACAGTTTTAGAAGTATAAATAATGCTAACATTTGAGTAGATTTATTTCTAATTTTTCTAGACAGACCATTTTCCTCTCAAATATTTCCATGTTCTAAAGCATTTCTCAGCAACATATTTATATATTTTTTTAAATTTTATTTTTATAATTTTTAATATGTACAACTCATAGTGCATATATTTAGTATCTTTTTACATACAACTGTTTGTATACAAAGTATATTCGTACAATTCAGGTCTTCAATATTTTTAATTGTATGTAATCTTAACACTAATGTAAAATCTGAAGAATCACAATCATATCAATTAGTATGCTTACTAACTCTAAAAATTTTAATACAAAAATCATACCTCATGCTGAAAAACATAATTTTCTTAAATTATGCCACCATTTTTAAAATGTGGTAGTAGTGTCAAATCTGTTTAACAATGTAAATGAAGAGCCCAGTTGAAAAAAAAAATGGTCCAGGATTATTAGTCTCCAGACACTATTTGGGGCATGTTGCATGTACTTCAGATTAAGCATCTTTGACATAATCAAGTTGAAATTTAAAATTTTATTTTTGTTATAATATTTGAAGCTTACATAAGTCAAATATCCTGATCAAAGTTATTTTGTTCAGCAAATATGTATTTCAAAATCACTTCTGAGAACACAAAAATTTTTTAAGAATATAAACACAGATGAAAGTACAAATGAGATGCTATAAATTTGTTGAGCACTTACTACTTCTAAGCCCTACTGTTAGATGAGGTGGAATTTACAATAAACTTATCAATCTTTAAGCCTATTCAAATATTAGGATGCAAAATGCTTACATGAAAATTAGAGGCAACACAACTTCAATGCTGTGACTTTCAGAGGAGGAGGATAAATGTCTCTCTGTGTCCACAGGAACAATATTTATTCCATTATTCTGTACTTATCTAATTATTCCAATGTCTATAAAGACTAAAATGTGGTAGTAGTGTCAAATCTGATTAACAATGTAAATGAAGAGCCCAGTTGAAAAAGAAATGGTCCAGGACTACTAGTCTCCAGACACCTGGGGATTTAATAGTAGTGCTCACCATTAGATTCTTATACAATGTGAAAGAACAGTTGATCAGTGGATATTTGCTAAGTTAGCATAGGAATAAAATAAGCACACTGTTCCTCATTATAATTTCTGGTGTGCATATTCTATTGATAAAATATTTTTGTACAGAGGACTGTTTTGCTTCTTTGTGTGCCTCATGTGCTTTCACAGTGGTTTTCAGATGCTAGATTCTTTTCCTTTCTCCTTCCTTCCTTCCTTCCTTCCTTCCTTCCTTCCTTCCTCTCTTCCTCTTTTTTTCTTTTTTTTTTTCTAATCAGGGAAATCTTTAGAATGAACTTAGGTAGATATCTTGGTAAGTCAAAAAGATAATTGAACACAACAAGTATGAACATTTGCTTATATCCATCCACATTTTTATTAAGCAGTGTCTACTGTGGGGTTTAGAAGCACTTATCATTTAACCTAATATCATTTGAACATAACAAAATGATTGAATTTCTGAAACTCAGTTGGTAAGGTAGGTAATGCACTTTGGTTTTAGTGTTTATCACCAATGCCATAGTTTGTTTCCATCTAATGTGTCTGCATAAGGAGAGGTGCTTTTGACCCTGGCAAAACAAATGGTACCAAATATTGTGCTTGGAATGGTAGGCTAAGCATTTTGTTTCTGGTGTACAGTACATTGAATCTTAGTTCTTCATGTTTCTCATCTTTTATAATGAAAAGTAGTGGTTCCTCTGCTTTTATGCATAACACCTAGACATGCTCAGAACTGAGGATCAAGACATGGGTCTAGTTCATTTCCTTTGGTGATCAACACTATATATATATATATATATATATATATATATATATATATATATATATACATCTCACATCTCAACAACATATAAAACTCCTTTATTTTGTATTAGCATGATTTTATGAAACTCTAGCTTAGGTTTCTTTTCTTTTTCTTTATTTAATTAATTTTCTCCACTCATTTACAATTGAAAATGAGACACAACCTAAGAGTTATAGATACATTTTCTAATGTTAATCAAATTATATCAATGGATATATTAATTAGTATTCACATTTACATAACATGCAATCAATTATAGTATGCTGAAAGAGTATTCATAATTTCCTGTAGGATGAAGAAAGCAACTTCAATTTTCTTATCACAGACTATATAGACTATATATATTTCTTTATAATATTTTTGTTATGTTAATTTATGTTTTGTCCCCATCCTCTTGAAATGATTTATGAGAATTCAAACCTTTTAAGACTTTGCATCTTGATGTGGATGATTTTTATTGATTCACTTGGCACTTTAACACCTGTATCCTCTGTTTGACTTTTGATCAGAAAAATACCCTTAAACTTTGGGACTTTGATAAAGCATCCTATATTCCATATCATTACCAACATTGACTAAAATATGCAATTTTATTTGTGCAAAATAAAGGCAGTATCTAAGAAAATAACTTATTTTTAAACATATATATAATCCTTTGCAGAATTCTGGAGGGGAATCATTCAAATAAGAAATGAAATATGGTCCTGCTAGGGATAGTAAAACTTTACCAGAAATAAAGCCCAAGATATAAGAATCACCTAGCAACTCCCCATCGTATCATCTGGGCTGAAACATGTAACTGCTGGAAATAAACAGAGGAAACTTCTTTTCAGGACTTTGACATTTAGTTCTATGTGAGGCTTGTTAAAGGTCATTCAATTTCATTGCTTGCATTTTGCTTTCATTATCTTGCAAGTTAGTTTGATGAATTAATTCATTTAATACTGTGAAGATGAAAATTGATTTGTATCAGATCATCTCATTCTGTATATAACTTGCTAATTTCAGAAGCATTTCATTCTTATTTGTAATGAGTAAGAGTGAGATGAAAAAGATTTATGAGAAAAAGAAGATCAAGGAAATTGGATATTATACTAAAGGCACAATTTTCTTGAGTTTTTTTAAAGGCCATATTTTTATAACAGGAAATGGAAGAAGGAGATGAATGCTATTAAAAATTTTTATCAAAAATGAAGGGAAAAAGCTGAATGTACAAACATTATTAGAAACATCATACTCAGTCCCAAATCAAAATATCAGTATAGATCTAAAGTATGTGTTCAAGCAGAGAGCAGCTATAGCAAACATGGAGGAAGCAAAATTATCTCTAGGAAACCGCATAGTTACAAATGCAAACAAAAAAGGAGTGTAAAATTGATAAGAGAATAGAATGAGCCTGATTAGATCAATTCTATTAAAAGCTATGAAAGACAATAAATGATTCAATAGAAGTAATCTGCATCCAGGTTTGTTCAGTAATCCACTGGAGGTCTTTGTCAAAATCTTTTGACAAGCTAATTAAAAGCAGACAGTTATGCAGCATTTGGTGTTTACCTTTGTGAAATGAATCAACTCATCTTCAAGTCTTTATATTCATATTTTCTCTACTGCCCTGTCATGGTGACCTTTATGGTACAATATTATGAATAAACTGCATATTCATAAAGACAGCCTTGGAGTTAGTGAAAATACAATATCCCTTGAAAAGATTTCTAACCAATATTAACTCAATGAAATAGAAATTCACTGAATATTGAGTTTATCCTGGACATTGCATCAAGTATTATAGAAACACAAGTAAAAAGCAGAGTCACTGTCCTTGAGGAATTCTTGATATATCAAATATTTTAAAATATGTAGTTTGAAATTTTCATTGTCAACTTTCTCTTTAAATGCTTTTCCTCTCTGAGTTAGGATAATAAATTTCCCTCAGAAAAATTACATTCCTTTTACAATACTGAATTCTTCATAGCAATATATATTCACAACAAACAAACTTCAAAAAGATTACTAACATAGAGAAAGTATAGGAAAGAAAGGTTAATTTTATCTGATACTTGTTTTAACACATATTGTGAAATAAATCTGTAATGAGTCCATAGAATAAGCTGATGTCTTGAGGCTGAGATAGTTAATATTTTCCAAAGAGTCTGTGGAAGAAGTGGAAACTGAAACAAATTACTCTTCACACCCATTCTATCATTTAGAGTCCTTTTTGTCTTAAAAAAGTCCTCCTATTTATCGATTCAAAGTAGGTCACTTTTCTGATAGTAATCCATCTCATACCCATGCTTACAACCAGGCCAAGAAGCTTGGCCAGGCCAGCTGTTATCTCTGTACTGCTGGTTTTCAAAATTTATGTCACAAGGTTTTGAGTTATTTGGAAAAAAATTGAATGAACATATTTTGAGTAAAATCGGCCATAAAAATCTGATTAGTGTAACAGAAATCACTTTTTATACAGATATATGAACATCAAAACAACATATTTATAAAAATAATTTGCCTATTTTAAATATCAATGCAAATGGTATTGCTCTTTAAAGTAGAATGCTATTTCTCTGTTCTTTGCATTGTTTATTGAGGATGCATTAAAAAAAATGACTCAAATAGTCATTCCTACAGCATCAATATCCTTCTTTCATTTGTTTTTTCTATAATAAACACCCTTATTCTTAGTGAATAAAAGTAACAATTTTAATTTTTTTCTAATATTTACCTATATAACTCTAAATGTATATAAAAAAAAACCTGCTCATATTTTTCTTTCTTTTGGAGAGGAATTGTAGACTAAATTTTGAGTTCACACATGCTATACAAGTGCTCTACTCCTGAGTTATATTTTCTACCCTCATACTGTTCTTTTTTAAGGTTCTAACATGCTCTAATTTCTACAAAAAAGATGAATCTGTGCTTTCACACAATATGCACGTGAGTCCATTCCTGCTTCCACACTCATAGCATTTCACCTTTTTAGTTAAATCAGTATTTATGTTGACATTATAGTATGTAAATCTTATGCCTGGTTAAACCATAGAGATTACATTTTCATTTCTATATAACTTTTAATTTTCCCTAAAGTTGCTATTTGCCCCATTTTTTTCTTAGACTTTTGGGTATATACCATTAATTCTTTCCCAGATTTCCTAACAAATTATATATTACCTTGGAATAAATTAAAGTTCATAGTTAATGATTTAATAAAAAGTTCACAGTTTCAATAATAATAATAAAAAGTTCAGGTTTCAGTACGATCCTTCAAGAGCATCTAATGTCACCAAATCCATAGACTGTCTAAAAATAATAATGTAAATAATTAATAATAGCCTCGATTCTGCATTACATACACATAATCCAATTGTCATTAGCATAGAATTCAGATTTGTATTTTCTCGTGTGTGTGTGTGTGTGTGTGTGTGTGTGTGTGTGTGTGTGTGTTTATTCCAGACAGGAGAAACCAGATGATGCTGGTGGACCCCTGAGTTAAGGAAGGGAAAACCTCCAATCTTACAGTCCAAGGAGGACCCTATGTGGCTCGAGTGCACAGAAGAGAGTAAGAGAGATAAAAAAGCTACACGAATGCAAAATCAATATAAAATTCAACAATATTTTTAGGTATTATTAAGAGCTGAACAAAAATGGAAAGTAAACTAATGATTCATGCTTACATGATTTTCTATCCATAACTTGCACCAAATAACATTTTAAAATTAATCAGACTTTAAGGTAAAGTATAAAAATTTTTAAAATTATGGAAAATAGTATGAGACTTGGGTCAAAGAGAGTTTTTGGATATGACATCAAAAGAATTATGCATAAATGAAAAAATATGGAAAATATTTAGAAATAAAATACACTTCATCAAAATTAAAAACTTCTAGTTTTGAGAAACACTATTAAAAGAATATTAAAAGGCATGGCATGCAATTGGAGAAAACATTGGCAATCATGTACTTATTAAAAGACTTGTACATAAAAGATATATACAATATTCTACTATTTTTTGGTAATGTGCATGTCATGAAAATGTACAAATGATAGGCTCAATAGATAAATGATTGATAGATGTAGAGAAATAGATAAATATATCTCTCAAAACTCAATATTAAAACAAAGTAATACAATAAAAATTGGAAAAACATTTTGAGGAAACACTTCATTAAAGAGGATCTATAGAAGAAAAATAAGCACATGAAATGGAAATTAATATTGTTAGTTAAGAATATACAAAGTAAAATTGCAATGGAATAAACATACCTACAGGAAATTTATAAAATTCAAAGGACTGCTTATACCTGCCAAAGATTAGGAAGAACTCAAGCTGTCATATACAACTGATGATAATGAAAATGATTCAATCACTTTGGAAAATAGTTATTTTTTAAAATTGTTAAAAATTCACTCATAAAATAACTCACATTCTACTCTGTCCATATGAAAACTCATGCATCAATGTTAAGCCCACATTTGGATAAAATTGAAATATCCATTAAATAGTTAATGGATAAATTGTAATGTATTCAAGTATTGGAATACTACCTAACCATAAAATAATGAATTACTGCTTCAACAATCAGATAAGCTAGTATCAATTAATGATGCTGAATGGAAAAAAACCCAGGTGAAAATAATAACCTGGTGTATTTATGATAGATTTTATATAAAAATAAAAAATTAAATTAACCTAATGATTAAAGAAAATCAGTATTTGCTTGAAGACAGGCAGAGGTGTGGAGAGCAAAAAGATGCAGGAAGCCTGGATTACAAAGACACAGGAAGGACCTTTTGGGTGATGGATAAATACACTACTGAGATTTTGATGATGATAACTTAATGTGAAAGATGACAAAATATTTCAAATTTTATGTACAATGCTATGAAAGCCAATAAAAACATAACTAAATATGTTTGGTTTTCTGTTTTATTTGTCTTTATTCATTTTTTTAAATCCCATCATTTTAGTCCTTTTTTTTTTTTTTTTTTTTACTTTTGTTTTCTACAAGGGAGATAAAACTGAATTGAAATAAACTTTTAGATTCATCCATATTTAAACAAAGGCAACATATTTTCTTTTTTAATTTTTTTTTTATTTTTTAGTTGTAGGTGGACACAATACCTTTATTTTATTTATGAGGTGCTTAGGATCAAACCCAGGGCCTCATACATGTGAGATGAGAGCTATACCACTGAGCCATAGCCCCAGCCCCTGAGGCAACATATTTTCTTGGTTCCTACTTTATTTTACGTTAAATTTAGATTCCATTAAATGATAGGAGAATGCAAATTTTAATAAAAATGTTTTAGAATTACAACATGGTTAAATTCCACATTTCAGGTACAATTGGCTAACCATAACTTATCTCTTACTAAGCAATATCATGAAGCACCATGGGAACATTGATGAACAATTTCATGATCATAGTCTATGAATTACTTTCCACCAAAGTTTTAAAACTTGAGAATATGATAGAAGGTAAAAATGTGAAAAATAGCCATGAATCACAAAGCATTATACAAACATAAAGTGCCCTTATTGCTCATCCAACTGAATGAAGTATATGGATTTGAACTAGGTTGTCACAGCCAGGTTCAAAAATAACACCACATAACCAACAGTAGAATGATTCATTGAGGGGTTGGGGGGAACACTCAACCTTTAAATTGTACCTTTAGAAGATATTTGACAGAAACAATAAATGGACCTGGGTTCTACTATTGACATATTTCTATTATGATGGCAGTAATGTCCTCACTGTTTGTTCAAATATCACACCCTAAAACTCTTATTTAGACAGTAGATTTAAGAATAAAAAAGTAACTTTGTAACCAACAGCCTGAGATTACATTCTTTCTTCATCACTTGCTAAATGTTCTTTTAGATAGTTTAAGACTCTTCACAAGAATTTACTTCTTGCTTCTTCGCATGTGGTAGGATGGCACTTTTCTCTTTGAAAGTTGGTGTGACCATGTGACATGCTCTGACCAAGGAAATGTGAGCAAAACAAGGAATGTCTCTTCTAAAAAGAAACTAGAGGACAGAGTGCATAATTTGTCAGGTTTGTTTCCTTTTGACAAAGTGACAGACAAAGCTGATGTCAAAATGGAGATCCCTTTGGCTTTAGACCAGGAGAAGCGACTGTAAGCTTCTATACCTGTGAATGTACTAAGCCATAGGTTTAGTATTCTAATACAAAGTCTAAATGAGAAATTAATTGTGTTTTGTCAAGGTCCTGTAATTCATAAGTCCGTTGCAGTATAAACTTGTTTATCTTGAATAATGTGTGTAACTAGGAAAAGTTACTTCAATTTGTTGGTACTAATTTCCTTATTTGTGAAATGAAAGTAATAACTGCATTTTCTCCAATACTTCTTATGTGACTTAAATGTAAAATCCCAAGAATATACAAATGCTTAGTAATTATTAGTTATAACAAATTATTATTAGTATCCCCTTTAAAGGATTGAAAAAAATGATTCACATTCTTATTAAGCTACTATTTAATGAATACTAACTATAAACCTGGTGGTATAATAATCATCTTCCATGAAATGTAAAAAAATATTCATGACAATATTATAAAACATTATGAACACTATAACTTGGATCTATAATTTTCACATACAAATACTAAAAAATATTTCTTTGACTTTATTATTGGCAGCAATATCCTGTTAGTTTCAATTTTAGCAAATGTTTTAATTTTCAGGTTTCAATTAGTACTTAATTGAATTTCAAAATTTATGAAATTAGATTTTCCTTTGTAACACCAGTAATTTCTATATTGTTTAGGATTATTTTGACTGTACTAACAAAATGAAGTATATCTGTGTCATAACTTACATATAAAATCGCATCCTTTCTTCCTCAAATAATATTAGGCAAATTTACAAGTTAATGATACATATCTCATGAGTAGTCATTCATGTATTTATACAGAAAATTTGTTATCTCTAAAAAGCAGTGTCCAAGGAACTTTGGAATTTGTATAGATTCCATTTCTCTGAAGGGCAAAAGAAAACATTTTCAAAAAAAAAAAAAAAAAAAAAAAAGCATAGAGGAACCTACATGGGATGTATTTAATGGGGCAATTTTCAGGGCCAAATACATCATTCTGCACGTACTATGGTAGTTACAGCTTACTCATGAAGTCACACTCAAAGGAAGACCTAGGACAAACATTTCGGTTTTTTGGTTTTTAACAATATGCCCAGAAAATGAGTCAATCATCAATTTTTGTAATGCATATAACAATCTCTACTTCAGCTTTTAAAATCCTGAATTCTTTCATGTGTAACATATTCTCTCAAGGTACCACTTAACAGAATGATTCTAACTTATTTATTTCAACAATTTCAGCTTGTTAATACTCTTTTTAAGTTTCATTTGTTCTCATACTGCTCCTCACAAAAATCTTTTAAAGGGTAAGACAGGTGCCATTATTATTCTCCACTTAAAGTTGAGAAAAGTAAGAGTTAAGAGTCCCTGGATCAAATGGAGCAGAACTACTTAATAGAGAAATTAAGTGACTGTGGTTAAAAGAGAAAAGGACAAAGCTACGCTCAATTCCCAAATCTAGACAAGACCTAGTTTTCATAAGCCTTAATGCTTGGGGATGTTTGTTTTGTGTAGCCTCATTTTATTTTAACTTTAAACTATTCTTTCTAACTTTTCCTGAAGAAAAAGCATAAGATTGATGACTCACACATATAAAATCATTGTACCTTAAAAAATTATGTATATGTATAACATGACAGAGTAATTTATTTCCCTGATCCTCTCCAAATGTGAATTCATCCTATGTAGATGAAAATGAGAAGGGAATTAGCACTTAATGAGTAGGTACATATGCGTGAAGCAGCCAACTAACTTTCAGCATATATAATCTCACCTAAAGCTTCAGGACATCAGTGATACCTTAATTTTACACACATGAATCCTTAAGCTAGGTAAATTAATATTTTTCTGATTCATAAAGTTAAGATTAAAATTTTAGATTTTTTTGTCCTGAAATACTGGTAGTAAAGAATTATGGGGATTTTTCTGAATATTTTGGAGGCAAATTTCCATAATAATTATTACAGAAATATTGGAAAATAGGCTTACATGATCTAGACCAAATATAATTGTCCTAAATGTTGAAGTCTATATTCATTCATTAATTCATTCATTTTGCAGTGCTGGTGATTGAACACAGTGTTGCTCTGCCACTGAGCTCTGACCCAGCTTCTTTTTATTTTTTGAGACAGGGTCTCACAAATTTGCTCAGACTGTCCTCAAACTTGCAATCCTCTTGCCTAAGACTCCTAAGTGGATGGGACAGACATGAAGATAAGTGAATCTCATTTACACAGAAGTATAATTTCTCCAAGTTATACTGGAACCATTTTTTCTTTTATACTAGGAAACAGCATTTTCTTTTCTTTTCTAAAAACAATACTGTGACAAATGTTTATCTTGAGGTATTTTTCAAAAAGGTTTGAATACATTTTCATAGACAAATTTAACATAAACTAATAAATGATCCACACGTTGATCCTATGAAGTTTATCTCATAGTAGTAATAGAATTACTGCTATATATGCTTTAGTAAAAAAGTACATGAGGTTTGGGTAGGTGAGGTGACAGCTGGAAATGATGAAAGCAGAACTAAGATTTGCATGCAGAGTTTTTCACTCTACTTACCATGATTCCAACTTCTCTCCCCATTTATCCTGCTTTCCTCCATTTTCCTGTATTTGGTCTATTTTAATTTTTTATTACAAAATAATAAATTGTTAACAAAATAAAATTTATAGTACTTTCTGTCAAAAAAATTAAAACTACATAATTACATCACATGTAGATAACAATTACTAATATTTCATGTCCGCCCAACATTTTACTAAGTATGTGTATTTGTGGGTGATATATGTGTAGGCTTCATATACTATGAGAAATGAGACGTCTTTAACATAAATGAAGTCCTTACTTTAAATCAATTTATTTGGAACCAAATCTTGTTTTAAACACTATCTTGTTGAGTAGGCCAATTTTACTGTTTCTCAGATTTCTTATCTGTAATATATAGTTGTAAAACTAACCTCAAAGACTTTTCATGAGAATTAAATATGTTATTATCTGTAAAACCTGTAAAATAGTATCTTCCATCATCATGCAAATGCTCAATAAACTTCAACTCTTATTGTTGTCATCATTATTTTGTTTCCATCTAGTCATGACAGAGTTGTCTTATTTTTAATCAATGCTAACTGATACTATTTTTTATTTTTTTTTGGTTTTTCAGGCATGTCTGATATAGTATCACAAAAGATGGTTTTATGTCCTTTCTTATAAATGTCTTTTATAAGTAATAGTTATCTGGAATAGCTGGAAAAATTCCACATAATACAAAAACAACAGTCTAGGGATAATCAATCAAGACTGCTTCTTCCATTTTTCAAAATCCTCATGAGAGAAAAGCTTAGATCAGTGGTGATTAGTTTCAATTTGTCTAACTTGGATTTCTGCAAGGTTGTGGGAAACTCTGAGTTTGGCTTTCGAACATCTCAGCCCCCAACCATGTAATACTGAAATTCTATGATAATTATATTTTATAATAATCTTTAAAATACCTTTAGCAAACAATATCACCTACATCAAACATCCAGATTCTGAGGATATTATTTATCACAACACTGGGACCATCTAAGTATGTTTTCCACAATTTTTTTAAGTGACCGTACTTGACACATGGATAAGTAAATAATAAGTAACTAAATGATTGCCACGCTGGGGAAAAGAGCTATTGTTATTCTACAAAATGGAAGAGAACTGGCAAATCAGGTCCATGTAGGGGCTATCACCATGCACTTTTTGCTTTCCCCTTTCTTTCTTGTAATTCTCTAATTTATTTCTTTGGTTAAATTCTTAAAGAGGAAGGACTGTTAGGTAAAAGATTTTATATAGTGTATGTGTTGACAGCATAGTTAGACTGTACTATAGAACAGGTAAAACAGATCTGTATTTCCATGAAAAGCTTATGGGAGAAGAAGTTTCTCATGTCTGCCAAAATGACACAAGGGGCTAATTGGTCCTGCATTCTAGTGGTATATAGTTCACCTTAGGAAATTTTCTCTAATTCAAGGCCATCACCATGTGGCACTCAGCATCTACACCTTGGTCCAGGCACTGATCAACTCTCCTCTAAAACCATCTCAAAATTTCTAGACAGGCCTCCCTGACGCACTGTGGACTCCAACTTATCCTTTCTCATCACTGTCAAAATTATTTATGGTAATGATTACAATGGTAATGATTTTATGGCCAGAAAAAAAATTTTCTTAAGTGTCTTCTTAAAATGATGCCTAATAAGTAAAAGTTCTGGTATTATTGTCTAAAACAACAACAACAACAAAAAAAAAACCTTCTAGAAAACCATTTACCCTGCAGTACTGATATACTGATATATATGGTCTCTAAAATATAACTGAAGGCCATGTGTTTATCACACAGTAACAATTAAGTATGTACCTTAAATTTTACTAAACTACTTAGTGCAGCTTGTAATTAAGAAAATTGTACTCTGTTGTGTTTTATTGATTAATATTTTCACTTAGACCCATATATACACATTTATTATATAATTTGCATGCTGAAACAAATTCCACTGGTTAAGAAATGTAATAAGATGTCCTAAATTTTTCGATTCAAGTACATGTTTAGTGTTTTTGAGTAATATGGTCAGTTTAAATCTATACTCAACAAGATTTATTGAGAAGTGTATGTATTTAATGTAAAATATTATGCATGGAGTATTTATTTATTGTTTGTGAGGAGATGTGCTGTCTTGAATATTTTTTTGTGGACTGAGTATTGCAATAAGAGACGAGAGGCTTCCCCACTCAGAAGGAAGCACTTTCTCCTTTATCTTCTTTGCTTTACACTTTCAGACAGACAAAAGGACCAGGACCAGAAGAAATCAGTAACAGGCAAATTAAGACTTCTGCTACAGATTTTATCTCCCAGAGTTCAAAGGAATCTATAGCTTCCTCAAATCATCCCCCCTCTCATCAGAAGTTTAATTTATGTTCAGGAATTAATAGATAGTTCTTGTGTTGATGAATCATGCTATTTTTCTACAGACAAAAAAAATATCCCATAGCATATGTAGACAGCAGGGGGACATTAAGGAAAAAGCAGTTTTTGTTTTATTTCCAAATGTCAAAACTTCTATATGATGAAAAGAAATCAGAATATAATTCAGAATTATATAATACTATAGGGTCACCCTTCATAACTCTGTTTTTCATGTGCACGCTCATGAACACACACACACACACACACACACACACACACACCTGGTCCCAAAATCTATCTAGCCACTGGGTATATCCCCGAAGCAGCTTCAGCCTCTGAGATAGAGCCTGGACTTAAATAAGGTAGATAAAGGAGGCTGGTGATTAGTCCCACTGCTCAGTACTGATTCAGTATCAGCACTGCACCTGCTCCATTAAGCTTTTCTGTAATCATTTCAGTGGTCTGTTCATCTGTGTTAATATAACTCTTTTGTCTCTTTAAGAACCATTTAACGAACTTCTTTATAATAAATTATATGAAAGGTAATCATATTTGTCCACATCTTTAAATTTAAATTTCTTAATGTAATTGCAATAGAGGCTTTCTTTTCCAAACCAAATAATTACATAGTTATTTCTGTTTCTTCAAGTAATGCTGGGGATCATGTAGTTAAAGCAGATACAAGACTATGATATAATCACAACATCAAAAGACAGATGTGGTGGTTTAGGAGATAAATAGAGAGTTGTAATCTCAAGCTTGTTATTATTTCCCTTATGGGCAAGGTTCTAGAAAGCTATGAATAAGGTAAATATTCTTACTATTAACTCCACATGATGCCAAAGCTTGGTAATACAGAATCACTGATCATTTTTTAGCCTATTCTTCAGATTTTTTCAGTCAACATTTGGCTATAAACAAGAGAATAATATTGGTTTTGTACAGATATAAATTCACATCCATGATGAACATAGACTCCTAAATTTTTCCTGTCACTCACTATTTCAATTTCTCTGACTTCTGAAATGCTGATTCTTTTAACAGGAACAAAAATGTGTCTTTCCTTTAAGGATTTTCAGTTTCTGCAAACTGTTAAAATAGTCAAATAGTGAGTCATTATGATTAGAACCACTCTGAGTTCCATCTTCATTCTTGAACTTATTTTTTTATATTAGAATAACTTTCCTGCAACATACCTCTGGATGCATCAAAACTTAAAACTTAAACCATACAATTAAAAAATTATTTTCTCTTAACATGAAAACTTATTTTCCATCCCTTAAAAAATGTCATTCTGCTATCAAAGTTGTTCATACAGCATAAGAAATGTATCATACCAAATGTAATGAAAATTTATAATGAACAAATTAAACAGAATTATGGAATACTATCACGTTAGATCATGAATTAGAAGAAGCAGAATGCACCAGGATTGGTAAGAAAAAAATGAAGTGATTGAGAGCAGCAACACGGGACATGAATTCTGCACTACCTTATTTGAATTACTCTTTGTGCCTTAGTTTTGCCATGATAAGAATTATGCTAAAGTCATTGTGTATGTTAAGATTTCAATGAATTAATACATTCTATAAAGAGCAATAGCTGACATTAATAACCATATTAAAATAAACTATCAACTCCTGAGAATTTGCAGATTTCAAAATTATAATCCAACTCTTCCTATTAAAAAGGATACAGTTTTCCTTCTCCCATTACTTTCCTTTACCTTAAGATAAACTTTAGTAGACTCAAATATGATGTGTATTTTCTAAATATATGCCCATTCAAAAATATTTACTTTCTAATTTAATATATCACTGATATAATTTTAATTATTAGTATTATTGGAATAAGCATGTCTGTGGTTAATGAAATTATCAGTCATTATCTTAGTTGTACAATCACAGAGATGTTTCCTACCTACCAAACATAAGATGATGTTATGTTATCCAAACATGGATATATATAAGATGAACATGAAATTTACAGAAAACAGAATGCAATCAAAATAACAAATTAAAAGTATTCAGAAAATTGAAAAAGAACAGGTTATATGCTAAAAGCAATAATTGTAAGCAAAATAGATCAAAATACCATTATAGGATTTGAAAAACATTGTAGAGAGAAGTACATTTTAAGTGTGATCTTGAGGAATGAATAGAATATTCTTTTGGACATATGTACCTGAAAATTGGAAAAAATAAAAAAGAAAAAAGAAAGTGGAAGAACTGATTAATTGAATTAACTAAAAAAAGTAGAGATTGGTCTGGCATCAGGTGAAGCCTCAAAGAACACTTAAGCACTTCAATCAAAGTCACTTTCATGTCTCTATTCTGTCTTCTTTAAATGGTTTCACTAAGGTTAGCTTTACTCAAGATCTCAAATCTCAATATGGTTAGAATCTTTCATTGCTAGTTACAGAAAAAAAAAAAAAAAAAATTCAATAGTCTCCACAAAATGGCGGGCTTAAAAATGACTCTTGTTTTTTGATTTAGGCAATTAAGTTAGTTAAGTGCCTGGATATACAAGATTGCCAAATAAAGAATATCATATGAAAAGAAAAGTGATCCATGAGAGACAATTCCCTACAAATTTTATATTTTTGTATATTCTAAAAGCAAGACACTCACTGTTCTTGCCTTCAAATTCTCTTTTCAAGAATGTTTATGTAATTAACAGCCTTAGAAAATAAAATTAGTGTCCTTTGCTAGAGCAAAAAGCAGGTTACCCTTAATGCTTCTCTGTCAGACTTCAGTTCAAATAAACCAGAAAATATGTTAATACAACCTTAGAATTATATCCAGAAATTAACACTTTCTTCATATCTTTATGGTTACTCCAGGCACCATTGTCTTTTGCTTGGATTAGTGAAAAAACATATATATGTATATGTTAAAAACATATTTCATATATATATAAAAATATATATATATATATAATTTCCTTTCTTTTACCTCACTCCCTTCTCTATATCTTATTTGCTATAAAGAATGACATTTGTCCTTTTAAAAATATACTTTAAATTTTTCACTCAATACTGTTAAGTGGCACTCCCTTTTCAACAATGAAATTCTCCTATTCTATGTTGTTGACAAAGTCCTAAAAGATCTACCAGCCTCTCACCTTCACTTCCTCTCTTATTTTGTATTCCTCTGCTCTCTACTCATACAACCTCAAACTAGTTACATTTATCCTAAAACATAAGTGAAATACTTCTTTCTTGGAGCCTTTTACATTGCCTGTTATTTTTTAAACTTCCATCTCATCTACCCACATGACTGACTTCCTTACCTTTTATAAGTGGTTGCTCATGTATCTCCTGTTTAACTCCTAACTATCTGATTTACTAAACTTTCCCTTCACTTCCCCACGTCCTTATTCTTTTGCAACTCTATTCATTTTCTTAATTCTACCATTTTTATCTCCTTCTAATACTCTATATAATTTACTGGACAGTCTTTTCTCCTTCTCTACAATTTAATATCAAAAAGGGCATATTTTTGTTTATTTTTTCACAAAATATTCTAAGCACCTCTTCTCCAAGGAAATCATAATCAATACTCAATGAATACTAGGTTAATGATTGATGAATGTAAAACTTCCTTCAAGTTTTCTGAGGATGAGGACAAAAGATACTTATATACATACATAGTTGTTGATTATAATTATTCTACTCCTATACTTTCCCTAATAAATATATATTTTAACAAGAATAAAGAGTGCTCTATGATATACCCTTCTTGTTAAGATTTACACTTTGAATATTTTGTTGGTATGACCTAGATATATTTAGAGTCACAGTTATAAGTGACATTTCTTCCAAAAACATTACTGGAACTGATTAGCAATTTTTCTTACTGAAGACAGAAAATATAGGCTAACCTATTGAATTACAGTAAATATATCTTCACTGTTTCCTGAACATTTTCTTGTTCCTCTTCTTGGAGCAAATTTAGCAAAATTCAAGTTATAGTTTCTATAATTCTTTAAACATTCTTTTCTCAATTTTGATTGTATGATGATGTATACTTTATACATTCTGGCATGAGTTTGAAAAATTGCAAAGAGTATACTTATTTAAATTGGAAGAAAGCAATAGAATGATTTTACTAAGGCATTAAGCATTAGAGGAAAATAGAGAATAGGCCCACCACTGACCTCTGCAGAGTGCTATCAGGCCCAGGTCAGCCCTGCTGACAGCCGCAGAGCATGGGCAGGCCCAGGAGAGCCATGCCGACATCTGCTCAGAGTAGGCCCAGGTTCATCCCACAACGAAGGCACATTATAATGAAAATGCCTAGCATACAGTACTTTAATACCCTATTCTTGTCAGACAATAGAGAAGCTAAACACATTACAATATGTACTTTACATTCAACATTGTTGTATAATGTAAAAGTTAGATAAATGTACGTTAGGATTAACAAATGATCTATGATAAATATTTTCATGTTTTAATCAAAGAACCTTCAATCTCAGATTCAAAAGATGGAAGCAAAGTCTGGAAAAAAAAGTGTTAACTTTACAAAATTATTAATCTTGTAAAATTATTAAACTATGCTGTACTTGTTAATTTTATATGATATCTATCTTACATAACTAAAATCAAGCTTATGTTAATAAGAATGTAGAAATATTACAAATAACAATTTCTAATTCTGTAATATATGAAATAAATTTAAGTGCCATAAAATATTTCAATGCTTTATTACACAAATCTTTATGTGTTGAAATAAAGATATTACTATTTTTGAAATTGATAGCAAAATAACCCTTTATAGAAATAAACATGATAAGAATAAAATTCAGTAGACAAAGAAGAGACAAGTAGGTCATTGGAACATAATCGAGTCTAAAAATAAATTTAAAATATGATCTTTGACAAGGGAGCAAGACATTTCAATAGAATGGACAATTTTCAACAAATAATTTGGAATAACTAGGCATTTGCATAAAAAAATCTGGATAAAAACTTACAGACTGGGATAATTAAAATTTAAAAGGTAATACTATAAAACTATTATCAGATAACATAAGAAAAAGTGTAGATGAGTTTGGTGATGACTTTTAAGAGCTAAGTTTAATGACATAATCTATTAAGGAAATACTTGCTAAATAGAACTATATTAAAACTAAAACTTTCTCTCACATCAGCTAAAAAATATAAAAAAAAATACTACTGCTGCATGTAAGACACTATCAAAATATTGAAAAGAAAAATCATATACTGTGAGACAATATATGGAAAATATATACCTGATAATAGATCTTTACTCTAAATGAAGAAATATTAAAATTAAATAAGAAGAGTGCAAGCAGGCCCAGATCAGGCCTGCAGACCTCCGCCAAGCCCAGGCAGACCAAGGAGAGCCCCTTTGATCTCCAGGCCCCCTGAACGCCTCTGAATGTGGGCAGGCCCAGGACAGCACCGCTGACCTCCACTGACTGAGGGCAGGCCCACCACTGACCTCTGCAGAGTGCTATCAGGCCCAGGTCAGCCCCGCTGACACCTGCAGAGCATGGGCAGGCCCAGGAGAGCCATGCTGACATCCCCTCAGAATAGGCCCGGGTTTATCTCACAACGGAGGCACATTATAATGAAAATGCCTAGCATACAGAATAAGGATAGAATCTTAAAGGCTGCAAGAGAGAGGAATCAGATCGCATATAGAGGGAGACCAATTTGTATCACAGCAGGTTTTTCAACCCAGACACGCAAAGTGAGGAGATCATGGAACAACATATACCAAGCTCTGAAAGAAAATGGATGCCAACCAAGAATCTTATATCCAGCAAAATTAAGCTTCAGATTTGAGGACAAAATAAAAACTTCCCATGATAAACAAAAGTTAAAATAATTTACAACTATAAAGCCAACACTACAGAATATTCTGGGCAAAATATTCCATTCCAGGGAGGTATTACACTAACGGGAAAAATAATCAGTGGAGAAACCATGCCAAGTTAAATAAAAAATAAACAAAACAAAAATGCTGGGAATGAATACAATTATTTTTCAATAATAACTGTGAATGTTAATGGCCTAAACTCACCAATCAAAAGACATAGACTAGCAGACTAGATTAAAACAAAAACAACAACAACAACAAAAAAACAATATGGTGTCTCCAAGAAATTCATCTCATATGAAAAGACATCCACAGGCTGAGGTGAAAAGTTGGGAGAAATCATGAACTGCAAAAGCAAGCAGGGGTTTCCATCCTCATATCAAACAAAGTAAACTTCAAGCTAAATTTAATCAAAAGGGGTAAAAAAGGACACTACATACTGCTCAAGGGAACCTACACAAACAAGACTTAACAATTATATAAGCCCCCCAAAATGGAGCATCCATGTTCATCAAACCAACTATTCACAAGTTCAAGAGTCAAATAGACCACAATCCAATAATTTTGGGTGACTTTAACACACCCTTTCACCACTGGATAGATCTTCTAAACAAAAGCTAAACAAAGAAACTACAGAACTCAAAAATACAATAAATAACTTAGAATTAACTGACTTATATAGAATATTTCATCCTTCAATAAGTGAATACACTTTCTTCTCAGCAGCACATGGATCCTTCTCTAAAATATAGACCATATATTATGCCACAGAACAATTATTGGCAAATATTTAAAAAATAGAGATAATACCCTGCATTCTATCAGACCATAATGAAATGAAATTAGAAATCAATGATAAAATAAGTATTAAAAGCTACTCTAACACTTACAGAATAAATAGTATGCTAGATAATACCCTGCATTCTATCAGACCATAATGGAATGAAATTAGAAATCAATGATAAAATAAGAATTAAAAGCTACTCTAACACTTACAGAATAAATAGTATGCTACTGAATGAACAATGGGTTGCACAAGACGTCAAGGAATAGATTAAAAAATTCTTAGAGGTGAATGAGAACTCAGACACAATATATTGAAATCTCTGGGACACTATGAGGGCAGTTCTAAGAGGAAAGTTCATTACATGGAGTTCATTCCTCTAAGGAAGAAAAAGTCAACAAATAAATGACCTAACATTACATCTCAAAGCCCTAGGAAAAGAAGAACAATCCAATATCAAAAGCAGTAGAAGACAGGAAATAATTAAAATCAGAGCTGAAATCAATGAAATTGAAACAAAAGAAACAATTAAAAGAATTGACAAAACAAAAAGTTGGTTCTTTGAAAAAATAAATAAAATTGACTGACCCTTAGCCAGACTAACAAAGAGAAGGAGAGAGAAGACTCAAATTACTAACATACGTGATGAAAAAGGAAATATCACAACAGACACTACAGAAATACAGAAGACAGTTTGAAAACTTATACTCCAATAAAATAAAAAATATCAAAGGCATTGGGAAATTTCTAGAGTAGCATGATTTGCCCGAATTGAATCAGGATAATATACACAATGTAAACAGATCAATTTCAAGTGATGAAGTAGAAGATGCCATCAGAGGCCTACCAACCAAGTAAAGCCCAGGACCAGATGGATACACAGCCGAGTTCTACAAGACCTTTAAAGAAGAACTAATACCAATACTCTTCAATTTATTTCAGGAAATAAAAAAAGAGGGAGCACTTCCAAACTCACTCTATGAGGCCAATATCACCCTGATTCCAAAACCAGGCAAAGACACATCAAAGAAAGAAAACTTCAGACCAATATATCTAATGAACATAGATGCAAAAATTCTCAGTAAAATTCTGGCAAATAGAATACAAAAACATGAAAAAGATAGTACATCACGATGAAGTGGCATTCATTCCAGGGATGCAAAGTTGGTTCAACATATGGAAATCAATAAATGTAATTCATCACATCAATAGACTTAAAAGATAAGAACCATGTAATTATCTCAATAGATGCAGAAAAAGCATTTGACAAAATACAGCACCCTTTCCTGTTCAAAACACTAGAAAAACTAGGGATAACAGGAACGCATTTCAACATTGTAAAAGCTATCTATGCTAAGCCCCAGGCCAACATCATTCTAAATGGAGAAAAATTAAAAGCATTCCTTCTTGAAACTGGAACAAGACAGGGATGCCCTCTTTCACCACTCCTATTAATCTAGTTCTTGAAACACTGGCCAGAGCAATAAGACAGACGAGAGAAATTAAAGGGATACAGATAGGTAAAAAAAATAACTCAAATTATCACTATTCTCTGATGATATGATTCTATATCTAGAAGACCCAGAAAATTTCTAGAACTCATAAATGAATTCAGTAAAGCAGCAGGATACAAAATCAACACCAGGAAATCAAAGGAATTTCTATATATCAGTGACAAATCCTCTGAAAGAGAAACGAGGAAAACTACCCCATTTACAATAGCATTAAAAAAAAATGGGAATCAACAATAGATGTGAAATACCTCTAATGAAAACTATAGAACACTAAAGAGAGAAATTTTAGAAAACCTTAGAAAATGGAAAGATCTACCTTGTTCTTGGATAGGCAGAATTAATATTGTCAAACTTACCATGCTACCAAAAACACTATACAGATTTAATGTAATTCCAATCAAAATCCCCATAACATTCCTCATAGAAATAGAAAAAGCAGTCATAAAATTCATCTGGAAAAATAAGAGACCCAGAATAGCTAAAGCAATCCTTAGCAAGAAGAGTGAAGCAGGTGGCCTCACTACACCAGACTTTAAACTACACTACAGAGCAATAGTAACAAAAACAGCATGGTATTGGCACCAAAATAGACTGGTAGACAAATGGTACAGAATGGAGGACACAGAGACTAACACATATAATTACAGTTATCTTATATTAGACAAAGTCACCAAAAATGTACAATGGAGAAAGGATATCCTCTTCAATAAATAGTGCTGGGAAAACTGGAAATCCATATGCAACAAATTGAAATTAAACCCCTATCTCTCACCACGCACAAAAAACTCAATTCAAAGTGGATCAAGGACCTAGGAATTAGACCAGAGACACTACGCCTATTAGAAGAAAAAGTAAGCATTAATCTCCAGCATGTCAGATTAGGCCCCAACTTCCTTAATAAGACTCCTATAGTGTAAGAATTAATATTAAGAATCAATAAATGGGATAGATTCAAACCAAAAAGCTTCTTCTCAGCAGAAGAAACAATCAGTGAGGTGAATGAAGAGCCTACTAATTGGGAACAAATTTTTACCACACACAAGTCAGATAGAGCACTCATCTCTAGAATATATAAAGAACTCAAAAATCCTAACACACACACACACACACACACACACAAAAAAAAAAAAAAAATAACACAATCAATAAATATGGGCCAAGGAACTGAAAAGACACTTCTCAGAAGAAGACATACAATCAATCAACGAATACATGAAAAAATGTTCAACGTCTCTGGCAATTAGAGAAATGCAAATCAAAACTACTCTTGAGATTTCATTTCATTCCGGTCAGAATGGCAGCTAGTAAGAACACAAACAACAATAAATTTTGGAAAGGATGTGGGGAAAAAGGCACACTCATACATTGCTGGTAGACTGCAAAATGGTGCAGCCAATATGGAAAGCAGTATGAAGATTCCTTGGAAAACTGGGAATGGATCCACCTATGACCCAGCTATCTCACTCCTCAGTCTATACCCAAAGTACTTAAAAACAGCATACCACAGGGACACAGCCACATCAATGTTTATAGTAGCATAATTCAAAATAGCTAAACTGTGGAACCAACTTATCTGCCCTTCAGTATATGAATGAATAAAGAAAATGTGCTATATACACACAATGGTATATTACTCAGCAATAAAATAAAATAAAATAACGGCATTTGCAGGTAAATGGATGAGGTTGGAGAATATAATGCTAAGTGAAGTTAGTCAATCCCAAAAATCCAAATGCTGAAAGTTTTCTCTTATATAAGGAGGCTGATTCACAGTGGGGTTGGGACAGGGAATATAGGAGAATTAGAGGGACACTAGAAAGGCCAATGGGGAGGGAGGAGAAGGAAGGGGACCAAAGGGTAAAAAAAAAAAAAATAAAGTTGATGGTAGAATGAGATGAATATCATTACCCTAAGTGCATGTATGAAGACACAAATGTGTGAATATATTTTGTATACAAACAGAGATATGTAAAAATCTGCTCTATAAGTGTGTAAGTATAATATGAATTTAATGCACTCTGCTGTCATATATAACAACTTAGAATAAAAAATAAGTGAGAAAAATAAATAAAAATTTCAATAAGAAAATGCACAACCTAATTATAAAATGAACAAAATATCTGAAGAGACACCACACTAAAAATGACATATAGAAGGAAATAATCACCTGGACAGATGTTCCATATCAGACCTTATTAGAGAATTAAAAATTAAAACAATAAAATGTCACTAACAGTATTAGAATGGTTACAATCCAGAACACTGACAGCACTAAATGATAACCAGGATATGTAGCAATAAAAAGCCTTATCTGATTACCACAAACTGGTATAGCCACTTTGAAGATAGTTTAACAGTTTCTTGAAAAAGTAAACATACTATTACCATACAATCAAATAGTTGCAGTCCTTGTATATACACAAATGAGTTGAAAAGTTACATCTCCACTAAAATTGTACATGAATGTGTATAGCTGCTTTATTCATGATTTTCAAAGCTTGGGAGCAATCAAGATATTCTTCAGTGGGAGAATACATAGGTAAACACAGGTATATTCTGACAATGTAATATTATTCAGAATTAAAAAGAAAACTGAGATTAACAGTTGAACAAAGTCAGAACGTCAATATGTTTAGCTTTGTATTATTTTCAAATAATAGAAAATAACCTACATTGCTTGAAATGTATACCCATTGCTGTATGCATAATATCTGGTTTTGATCAAAATATAATTCTTCAGAAGGGGACAAAAAGCTATATTAGCCAATATGTACAAAATCAAAACACACAAAAAAGACAATTTATCAAAGCTTCATAAGTTTAACATGGGAAATAAAATGATTTGCATGTTCTTCCCATCTCCAAACACCCTGACTTCTTTTAATTATGTGGGTGAGTCATTTAGAATAAAACACCACTAACAATTTTGCATTGATCTGCCAGGGATATTATAGCAAGGGAAAACCCTTTACAATTTCAGATACTTACTTATTAGAGTCAATAGAAAAAGGGAAATCTTGTGAAATCAGGGCTAAAAATGTAATGCAAACATTTTATTTTGTATGACTGAGAAGGGAGTCATAAAGGAAATATAGAGGTGGGTCTAGTGAGCTCCCTGGTAACAGGAGGGACCTTAAAAAAAAAATGTTCCTGCTGAAGGAAATTCCATAGTTCAGTGCAAGATAAATTAGATTACTAGTTCAAGAAAAGAAAAATAAATAAATAAATATATTTTTTTTTAAATGGAAGAGAAAAAGAGGGGGAGGTAGAGCATGAAAGAGACACTTAAATTTTTTACCACTCAATTCAGACAAAAATTTTTATGTGAATAAACCCTGGCATTCAAATAAATGGAAAGCAGACTATCATCAGTAGCAAATTTGAAAAATCCATTATTTCAACATTTATGACTATGTCTAGAAGTATGTTCTACAATTATTTTTTGGAAGAGAAGCAAAAATACACCTTGTATTTAAATGCCAATAATAGGGATTTTCTTTATGAATATGCAAATTATTCATATTTAGATAATGTGTAGGCCTGGGATGAACTTGTTTTAGAAAATTCAGTAAACTAAAAAGTAAACTCACAATACACTCCCATTACATCTTCATGAAGACCTTAAATCCTCTTAAATTTAGTTATCTTCATGAACATATTAAAATTTTACTTATTTACTTTATTAAAATATCCAATAACAGATACATGCATATAGAAATATACTTTCAATCAAATAACAGAGGCAGGATACATTTTATAATGCAGTAATTTTACCTAAAGGCTCATAGTACCCAACACATTACTTATCAGCAAATATGCTTGTTATTGACCACAATTATAAAGATAACAGTCTGCACTACAAGACAGGGTTATAACTTCTGATGAAAGTGACCCAAACTAAAGTCATGACATCAGGGAATAATTCGTGTTAAAACAAAAGGGCCAAAATAATGCAACAGTGTTTAGCAATTAGAGAGGATTATTATAATCTATGGAGTATGTAGGCATAAATGGTTCCTTTTCCAAATAATTAACTACTAAGATTGTTTGACTTAATACCAAAACTACATAATTGTGAGACACTTGACCACTTTTATTATTCTCTATCTAGAGATCTAAAACAAAATGAGATATTGTAAGAACAAGTAAAATATTTCAGCTATAATTACTATATTGATGTGATGTTAAAATTACAAACACAATGATGGAATGCAAAATATTTGCAATCAAGGCACATAATCCTAAATGTATTAAAATAGGAAAAAACTTACTTTCCAAAAAGTTTATTATATGTTTTGTCTTTTTTGTTTATTTTAAGCAAAAATCTATTAGTGAAAATTTTTTTTTTGGTGATTCAGAAAAACTTTTTTGAGTCTAGAATATTTTTCCCCTCCCAAAATAACATATTAAAAGGAAAAAGTTATTATGAGGAAAAACATGTTGAAACAGGTTAAAATAAACTATTCCTTCTCACCTCTAAAATTACAGGATTTGAGGTTAAATTTTAGCTACAAAATAGTGAAGCACATAGTAGAGATAATAAAAAATAAAATATAAAGTTTATAAATTAAGAATATATTGGAATTCATATGGATTTTTATATTACTGAGTATATATTTGTATTACTGAATGTGTATGTGTGTGTGTGTGTATAGTTCATTTGTGTATATCTATTAACTTGTTTATATGCCAAAGGGCATGAAAAGATAGGTTTTTCTCTACAGCCACAGGCAAGTTTGGGTTTAGTGTTGAAATACAGAGACAGTGCCTTTTGAGCAAAATTCAGAATACTTATTTCCCATTATTAAGCATTCTATATCCTAAGCTCATGGTTCCATTCCTACAGTACACTCTCTTGAGTATTTAAACATTTACTGGCCTTTTAAACATTTTCCTGTGGCATTTGATGTTTACAAATCCACCTTAAGGAAATTCTGATACTTTGTTCTATTACTATTATTGTGAATAATAACCCATTCTTTACCTCTAAGCCAGGAGTTAGTTTTCTGCCAGCATCCAAGAAACTGTGATAGTCAGATTTGGTAGCTTGCAAGTAAAGTAAATCTCTAAACTTCCTCAGTTCTTCACAAAGAAGACTCAGGATCTGAGCAATAACTATGAGTTGGTATTCTGGCAGCACAGCTAAATATTGTGTTTAGATAAAAATCTTAGAAGTTAGAAATTGGAGTTGCAATGTCTTCAAAGTCCAGAGTCCAGCTAAATTCATACTCAAAGCTATATAAAGCAAAGAAATGTTATACCATGTTTATTGGCTCAGGATACTTTGTCCCTTTTTATAACTGAAAATATCTCCATGAAGAATTAAAAATTCCATACCTACACCAGGAGTGAACAGGTAGATCGACTCCTGCCATCCACATGGTATTGAAATCTAGATGAAACTTAACATGAAAAAAAATTCCAGAGGCAGAAACAAAGTCAAAATCATTCTTTGGAGAAGTAAAAAACCAATCAGAAGAACAAGTACACAGATACAAAGAATATATACACATATACAGTGAATTAAAAAGGAAGTGTATCATAATTTAAAACATAAATAATGTATCCATATAAAACATCAACATGTACCTTAATGAGACTATCATACACATAAGATGAACACTGATAAACTGATGAATTTGAAGAAATTATAGAAGCAATAAATAGAAGAAAAAGTAAAAAGGAATTTTAGACATAAAGGGTAGAGTGAAAAGGCCTTGTAACTCTAATAGTTCAGTGGTTTACTCAATAATTTATTCACATATTCATACAGAAATGTGACTTTCAGTATATATAATACTTATTTTATAGTTCTTATAAAACTTCCTAGAAGGGCTGGGGTTGTAGCTCAGTAGTAGAGCTCTTGCCTAGTATGTGTGAGGCACTGAGTTCAATTCTCACTCCTACATATAAATGGGTTCAATTCTCAGGACCACATATAAATAAATAAAAATAAAGTTGTATTAACAACTAAAAAAATTTAAAAAAATCTTCTTAGAAATGGAGTATTATTGTCCTTAAATAGGAACAAAACCATGAGGGGTAAAAATAATGATATAGTTTAGAAAATTTTTCTAGTCATTTAGATTTAAAGGTAAACTAAAACTGTTAGACACCTTGAAAAAAATACTATGGTAAATTTTATTTTGTGTTTGTGTTCAAACACATTAAATTAATAAGATGTATTAGCTTTTGTTTTGTTTTCGTTTTTGGTGTGTGTGAGTGTGTGTGTGAGTGTGTGTGTGTGTGTGTGTGTGTGTGTGTGTGTTTTGTGTGGCAATCAGGGGTTTGGGGCTCTAATGAGCATAGGAGGGCACATGATTCAAAGCAGTCTAACAGAATCCAACAGTGTGAGAGCTGGCAAGAAATTGCTGACCATCAAGTTGAATGGTCAAGAGAAGATAAAGCTGGGATACATATAGCATGTTTTCAGTGGTGACTTTGACAGCAGACATACAGCCATGTGGGAAAAAGGGAAAAACAGGGCAGCGGAGGTTTGTGACCTAGGGCGATCTGCAATCACTGTTTCAGGGCAGCATTCCCACATGGAACCTTCTAACTTCCTAGCATATTGATGAATATTCGCATCCGGCAGGCTGCATTTTGTTCAGAGAATGCACAGCATCCTACTACTTTACATAAAAACAAAAAGACCCAACATAATTTTAAGAAAGAATTTTCTTAGTGACCATTAACTACTTGTTGTCTAATAGATGGAACTGAATAAAATATTTATTTAACTTTTAACATACCGTTTTGTTAACAAAAAAAAAAAAAAAAAAAAAAAAATGGAGAAAAACACAAATACAAAAGAATGAATGCAAGACCTGGCAACAAAAACTAGCTACAAATATGTATGTGTCTCAGAGAATAAGCATGAGTCATTTTAATGTGAAGGATAATATATAAATATACATGTTGCTATCAGGTGGTTTATGTTAAGATATACAGTTTGAGACATTGAGACTATTCAATCATTTTCATCATATTAAGTATGAAAATATATGACTACACTAAGAAATGTGTTTTATTTGCTGTTTGGAAAAGTCTATTAATGAGCCTACAGATATTTGTTCATTAATGGAAAACAGCATATGTTCTTCAGTTTTTATAAACCTGAAGCAATGTATTTACATTGATTTCCTGTTTTATGTGCTCCTGCTAATCTAGTCATGCTCTAATCAGTCTATGCCATAACTGTGCATCTTTCCTTTCATGCTTATAGTAGTTAAAGTAGTAAGTCATGAAAACATCTACTTTCAGCAGAATATTAAAGTTGATTGGGCCTTAAGGAACATATATTTCAATAGTAGCAGTTTACATATGAAAGAACTGGATGTCTGAGAGTTCCAGTGATTTTCCCAAGGTCATCTATCTAGTTAGAAGCTGATTTGGTTACCTTCAAAAAATCACTGGAGTTGAAACAGAGTTCTTTATGCACAGCCTCAAGGAAATGTAATATTTATACCAGTTAAGATAAAATTAGAATATTCTCATCCCACCATATACTTTAAATTTTTCATCCACTTCTGCTTTTAAAAAATCTTTAAAATATATTTTAAATTGTTTTATAAATTGATATTGAATTAAAATGAACATTTAACACAGTTCCTGTTAATTCCCAAAGAAAAGACCATATTTATTCTATAGTATTGCTAAAATGGAGATCCTTTAAGGCAAATGAGAACTGGAGGTTCATGAACTACTTCTTCTCAGCATGAAGGATAAACCTTAAGTCTATTATTATCTTTTTTCAATTTATTTTAGTGTTTATTATAAAGTAATGCCCATGTTTACTCTTTTTAAATGAAAATCTAATATAACTTAAATAGGCTTTGAAACATTCTTATAGCACAAGTGAGATTGTGAGATTGTGAACTAGAAATATTCCATTACATTGAATTTGGTTTGTTCTCAGATTTACTTTTATTTTCTTCTAGTATAAAAACCACACTTAAGATCATAAATTGATTATAAATTATACCAAAGTAACAAATATGATGTCAAATATCCAGATAAAACGTAAAGACAATAGAATGTGTTTACATCTATGATTATAAACCTAGCTTGAGAAAAAGACTGGTTCGCTCTGAAATAATCCCCCAAATTATTCTATCAGTGTAGTGGCACCCCCTCCTCCACAGAAAATCTTAACTAATATTCTTCAGAAATCTTCACCATGACTAATTTTAGGACTGTCAGCAAAAGAGTCTCAATGTAGATAAACTTCCTATTTTCCTATTGCTCTATTACTTGGCCACTGGCCTGGAGGAAATCAGCACTCCAGGTGCTGGACACCACAATTACTTGTTTTTCACAAACATGTATCCAGTATAGTAGTTAGTAGAAGTATGTTTGCAAATGCAAAGTGTGATAATAAATAAAGGACAAATTATTTAACAAGGCCTCTGGCCTTGAGCTAGAGCTTCACAGAGATGTCTACATTTCTAAAATAAGAGAAGTTATTAACTGGGCTCCATGGTAACAGCTGGCAGGGGGAGGAAAGAAAGGGGAGAAGAAGCTCTTCCATTCTCAGGTGTTGTCCTTGAAGGGTTAACTTGCCCAGAACAGTGAAAGAAAATAAAAGCTGCTTTTATGTGTGTTGGGGACGTTAAACAGCACGCCAGTAGACACTCCAGCTTTCTCCCACTTCCTCGTACGGAAACTTGGCCTGGCCAAGGGGTGTTCCCCTGATGTAAGGTGAGAACTGAAACCACTCCAAGGATAGGCCAATGGCATCTGCCCATGTTCTTTACCTGTCTCTATAATCTCTTTGCTTATTGGTCCTTGTTCACTCTAAGATCGTCCACCTTCCTCAATAAACTTGAGTTCCAGCGCTGACCTGACAGGCTCCCTGGTATGTTCCTGTGTCTTCTGAAGGCGGGGGAGGGAATACCAGCGACCTCTTACTTTCCCATTTTCGCCTTATCGCTGAGGCAGGCTCTCCCAGCCTCTCTGCTGGACAGAGAAGGTCCATGGAAGGTTTAGGGAGAGTTACAAACTTCAGCCCCTACTGTATTTTCCCTACATATGTGAACTTCTGTAAACTGTGAACTTCTGAGCCCCTCCCCTTACTTGCTGTGTATAAAATTCTGAAACTACCTGAACTCAGGGTTCAGGGGATTAAGTGATTACAACAAGAGCTGTACCTTCTGGAACTGGCCGCAACCAAAAAAATAAAACTGTTTCCTGTTATCTTTGGTGCCTTGTCTCATCTGTCCCTACAACATCAGCACAAGATCCAGAAACATTGCCCTCTTCTCTCCTTTCCATTAAGATAGATTATTGTGGCTTTTAGATAAATAGGCTCTGATATGATTAAAAGTTAGCTATAGTGATGTAAACTCATCCCATTAATAAAAATATTGCCATTTATGTCAAATAATTTCTGTAGGGGCTGAATGACAGTGTTTGTAAAGTACGTTACCACATGTTTCACTTCTGGTAGCCTATTATTCCATGTTGTTTACTCTTTTTAATTGTTAACTTTCTCTGCCATCCTTAATTTATGAAAAATTAGTCTTAATTGGCATATCTTCCCAGAAGTTATTAGTCCTCCTTGTAGAGTGAATCATATCTCTCTTTACCTACTTTCATACCTCACTTGTGCCTCTTTTTAATATTTCATTTTTCTTCAGTATTGAAGTTAGTGAACTCTGGATACTTCTTAGAGTAATTTCACCTGAAACATTGTATCTTGTGAAGCACTCAGTCTTTTACACTAAAGGTACACTTATTTTTTCACTGAATAAAAATAAATATTGCAAATAAATTTAACCTGAAAAGGTTGCTGCGCCAGGTCTATGTATGCAATGCTATATAGCAAATTAGCTAGAAGTTGTTGGTTTTGTTCACTTTTCCCCTCAATATATAGCTAGATTACATGCCTTTTTAAAATCAAAGTGTTATCACACTTGCAGGCAAACTGCGTTAATTGCTATGTTTTAAGTATGATTTCCCCAAATAGTAGTTGGAAAATTAGTCTTCAATGAACAGTGTTTATAGAAGGCTCTGCTTTCATGAATAGATAATACTACTAATGTGGACACAGACTCATTTTAGCAACAATGGGTTCTTTACCAAAGGAGAACCTTAGCCACATACACACTGTGTGTGTATGTGTGTGCTTGAGCATGTGCATTTGTCTCTCTCTATATAATTCTATCTTTGCCATTCTACTATGGGAAGACACAGCAAAAAGGGTGTTTCCAGATACAAACTTGGACTTTCTAGCTTCCAGAACCATGAACAAATACATTTTTGTTTATTATAAATTATCCAGTTTCAGATTTTCTGCAATTTAAAACAAAAATGAACTAAGGCATCAATAATTCAGGTGTGGTAGCTAGGGACAGTGGTGTACTCCTGCAATCCCAACTATTTGAGAGACAGATGCAGGGGAATTACAAGTTTGAGTCCATCCTGGGCAATTTAGACCCTATCTCAAAAATAAAAAAAGAATGGGCTAAGGATGTAGTTCTGTAGTATAGCACCCCTGTGTTCAATCCTCAGTAGTGTTTAAAGAAAATAAAATAAATAAAAAATTAAAGTATAAGTGTGTTTCCATTGCATTCTTCCTTCAAGTTTTATCTGTTACAAAATATAACTTGATTTGTCTACTTTGCATAAAATATATTTTGCCTGTCTTAATTTTTTTTCAGAGTATAAAATATCACTTCAGTAGGTTAGCTAGTATGTGGGTAATGAGTTAAAATTCAATTGCAGGCTAATTATGGGCATGAATATAACATGGCTTATACATACTTTAAGAGGTTAAGGAGAAAATTATCCTTTGGATTACATATAAATAATGTGTAGAACTGTGAGTTTTGGTAGCAAAGTCATAAATATATTTTACATTAAGAGTAAATTCTTAGTTTCACTTGTTATATCTGAATTTTTCACTTGAATGTTTTTACATATGAAACGACAGGAAGAAAAAAGACATATTTGATTTTATTTTAATCTTAGGTCTTTGGTATTTTAAAATGTAACTAGGATCCAAAACTTAAAAAGGGAAGGAATAGAAGCCCTTGATTTAAATTTTTAATGTCAAAATATTTTGTTTACAGTATAGGAAAATATGAGGAAGCATTAGTTCTGGTTTCAGTATGTATTTACTCTAATGTGTAATTTAATATTTGTTTACAGAGATGGAAGATAACTTTCTTCAATTATACCTGGTTCTATACTTCTCTGTGAATCCACAACTACTTGACAGTACGAATATATACTTTAATACTACTTGAGTAAATCTGAAATAATGTAAATAAAAATTGATATTTGTAATGAATACTATAGATTTGTAAGCTTATCTCCACAGTTGGTTAAATATGGGTGCTTTAAAATTAAATATCAGTGGTTTGGGAGTGTAGCTCAATGGCATAGTGCTTGCCTCACATGTACTGGGTCCTACCCTGGTCTATCCCTAGCATTGCAAATACACAAATAAACACCAAGATGGGTGCATATACTAAATTGTGAATCTGCACTCTAACATTATTCTTCAAGCAAAAAAAAAAAAAAAATATTTGTTCATATTTAGGAATAGATAATAAAGTTATTTCCAGAGAAATATTAGATATGAAAAGTCTAAGTATTCATGAAAAACAATTAGTTCTTTCTATGGTATAGTTATATAACACCTTTTTACGGTTTGTGTGTTTATGACTTCTCCAAAATTCATGCTGAAACTTAATCCCCAAGGCAACAATATTAGGAGTTAGTACCTTTAAGAGCCAAGCCTTATGAATTGAATTAATGCCTTTGATAAGGTCTTGAGGAGGCAAGTTTGCCCCCTCCAACTCATTTGCCATGTGTGAACATGGCTATTGTCCCTTAGAGAGGATACAGTAGGAAAGGGCTATCCTGCAATTACACAGTAGATCTTCACCAGACACTGGTCCACCTTGGTCTTGGTCTTGGACTTCCCAAATTCCAGAATTGAACCATGAATTTCTAATATTTATAAATTATTCAGTCTGTGGTATTTCTGTTGTAGAACATTAAACAGACCAAGACAATATCTAAGATGAATTAGTTTGAGAAATTTTTAGAGCAGTGAGAACAGAGAGTACACATTTTCTTTATATTTTTATTTCTTACTTGTATTCAAATCCCTTCACCTAATAGATTGACTTTCAAATAACCTAAAAAGTATCCTAACAAATGTTCTGAAATTCATCTTTATTGTCTGAACTTCATGACTTACAAAACTGATCATGTTATCCTGCTACACTTAAGAAAAGTTAGAAGTATAATATTGATCAGAATTATATACAAAGGGAATTTTTTCACAGTAATAAAAATACATTGTATGGATATTAATGATGAGTTATTCTCAGAAACTTAACAAAACATCCTAATTTAGAAGACTAAAATTATCTAATTAGATAGAGAAAAATCATGGACTTCATGGTTGTCTTAATTCTTTCAAATTTATGCTTTAGGTATTTTTTTTAAAGTTGCCACTTTTTAAAATATTTTTTTACTTGTTTTAATTGTTGTACATGACAGTAAAATGCATTTATGCACTGCGATATACCATACATAGATGGGATAAAATTTCTCATTTTTCAAAGTGTACATGTTGCAGAATCATACTGGTCATGTACTCACATATATACATACAATAAAAGAAATTTGTCACTTTAAAAATAACTCTCCTTTTTTCTCTTGTAGTACAGATATTTCATTCCAACATTTCCCCTCTGTTTTAAATGATGATTCCCTTTTAATGTATCTGGTGTTTTTACCAAGCTTTTGAAAAATAGTAAACATGTACTTTCATATATATATATATATATATATATATATATATATATATATTATATATATATCTCACATATATGCATATATATGTGATATATATAAAACACTTCCAATATTAAATGTGTATGTTCATACATAAAAATAAAAATTTTTGTTGATTTTTATACATGTATGTAGAGAATGTATAATAAGAAAGGGAAAATTATTGAAATATTTTTACAACGTTAAAAAAATGACCAACATAATACATGTTTTTATTTATAGGTATTTGAAATTAAAAATAGAGAGAAGAAATTTGCATTTAAACACTGTCATTCTTGGATATTGAATTTTTATCATGCTTAGTCAGGCACTGTGATGCACGCCTATAATCCCAGAACTTGGGAGGCTGAGGCAGGAGGATCGCGAGTTCAGAGCCAGCCTCAGCAATGGCGAGGCACTTAGCAACTCAGTGAGACCCTGTCTCTAAATAAAATACAAAAAAGGGCTGGAGATATTGCCCAGTGGTCAAGTGCCCCTGAGTTCAAACCCTGGTACCAAAAAAAAAAAAAAAAAAAAAAAAAAGGAATTTTAATCATGCTTAGATAAGCAAAATGCCACACAAAATTTATGAAAAGAAAATACAGATTTTCTGATTACATCTAAAAGTATTGTAAAACATTTTAATTTCATGTACAGTATATAAACAATTATTGCAAATTAACAATCATTTTCAATGGAATGTTATTTTCTAATGATTCTTCAGTTAATATCCAATACAGATTTGAATTATCATAAAAACTACAATTTTAAGCACTTAATATTGGTCCAATAGATGTTATAAAAAACATACATTTGTGTAAAAATTTATAAAATATTACATTAAAATTATCAACTGCATTATGTTTAGATTATCAGTTATTTTACTTGCACTTTCTGAATTTTCCAAATTTTAAATAATAAGTATATACCACTTTTATAAACAGAATGATGCTATTCTAAACAGAAAAAATAAAAAAAATAATTTAAAAAATATATTATTCAGTGTCTCAGTGAAAAG
This sequence comes from Tamias sibiricus, assembly GCA_025594165.1. Classification (NCBI taxonomy): domain Eukaryota; kingdom Metazoa; phylum Chordata; class Mammalia; order Rodentia; family Sciuridae; genus Tamias; species Tamias sibiricus. The sequence continues at coordinate 80,941,807 of CM046666.1, read as the reverse complement.
GACTGAATGGCCAGATAGGAATTTCTTGCCCTTTCCTGTACATTTTATCACTTCAAACTATCACTTTTGGTTAGAATATAGAATCTAGTGATTTTTAGATGATTTTTGCAGCAATATACAGCCACCACTTTAGTCCACTGAATAAGAAGTTTAATATTGACGATATTCTGGACACAATGAAGAAATCTGCACATGTCCAAACTACATTAACAGTGCACTATTTTATCTTACTTTGAAGTGTTATCACTTTACAAATATGAATGACATAATTGGTGGCATTTGTTAATATTAATATTACATTTCATATTATTTTATATTAGTAAGAAAATAATAATCTTAATTTTACTTTAACATATCTTAGATTTTTGTGATGAAATTTTGCCAAAATGTTTCATTTGATGGAACTTATCTTTTAAAAACTCTGCAACAGAAAAAGTTGAAATTGAATTTGGCCACTCATCATGAAAAATTAGATGTAAATTTTTGATGCAAACTAAAGAAAATCACAATTCACTTCTCCAAAATAGGAAAATTGCCTGATGTGTGAATCACATTTTTTGACTAAAAATCATTTTAATGTTCTTTTAGCTATTTTGAAAATTTTGTACCATGAAACATTTTTTATCCATGTTATTTGTATTCTTATTCTTAGTGTTGAAGTGCATTTATTCATAGTTATTGGATTATACTTTCTGTTTTAGTAAAACATCTGTTTGTTACCACCCACCTACAACCACCCTTGCAAAAACATGGAATCTGGCAAACTAACAAGAACAAACTGACACACCAGATATACATAGCTGTAGGTGGGATGAGGTCTAACCATCTGTGGAGCATGCCACTTATGGTCATTTGATAAAGGTTATGTAGGTTGGAATAATAGGTGCAAAGTGAACTGTTAAATAAAATCTACAAAACTTATTTCTAATTTTTTGAAATTAGTATCTCCACCCCTTCATCCTATGATTACATTGTTATGGAAAGATAAACTACACCTTGATAGTGAGCCACAAAATTGTTTGGCATAATTTCACTAAATCAATAACATTGCTTCAATTTAGCAACAAAAACACGATTATTTAACTTATTTTCAAATAAAATATTCTGTAGAAGGGTTGACATTCTCTACTACTTTTTTTATAACAATTTTTGGAAAATTTCCTATCAATATGATACAGTGTAAAGTGATACCATCTATGAGTTTTTGAAATTTTATTATAGCATAGTTTTATTATATGATAATCCCCTATTATATGATTCTGGTTCAGACATCCCAGATTGTCTTCAGTATGGTTTCTTCTTGTGATAGCTTATAGTTTATCAATTAATTATAATATTTTTCTGACTACAAAATATTTATTGTTTTAAAGAAACCCTCAGAGTATAATAAGACATTAATTTCATTAGGTACATATAAGCCTTTCTAAAACATGTTATATATCTTAATTTCAAATATTTATTACCATTTGATTTATTTTCAAAATAAATAAATGTTTAAGCAAATGGTAATAATTTCCATATTTTATTATAAATGACATAAAAAATTAAAAATGTGACCACCTTATTTTAACACATTAACAAAATATAAATATTTCTTATGATTTTATAATTTTTACAATAAAAATGTAATTTTCAAATATGGGAAGATAGACCCAATGGATGTACATACTTTTTTCTGTAAGAAATCATGAAATAATTTGCTCCAGTGATTTATAAGAGCATGAACATCACAGTTCACATCCCATCTATTTTATTTAAGGTATAATTTGCAGTAAATAAAACACATTTTTTAATGCACAATTTGATGATTTGAACACATACATATTCACATGTAATCACTATCACAATGATTCAGTATGGAATATTTCTAACACCATAAAATATTGCTTCATATTACTTTATTGTCACCCATTTTCTCAAAGAAAGAGAATGAGAAAAATTCTCTCACTCTTTATGTATATAAGTAAGAGTTCAAATTGACACATAGGGCCAAGAAGAGTCTTCACCAAGAATGGAATCTTCTGGTACACTGATCACAGGCTTCCAGTTTCCAGTACTGTCAGCAATGACACTTGTTTGAGTTCCTCAATCTATGGTACATAACTGTTATAGCAAACCGTAGCAAGACATTTCTAGACTGTAAATCTTTATCTTTACATATTCTGTCTGGATCATAGTCCTGTGTACTGTGCATATTTTTGCCCAGTCCACAACTTCCATTTTTTTTTGATACCAAAGTTTCATGAAGATCAATTATTTTGTTTTAAATTTATTAAAGTCGAATTTGTTTTTTTTTAATTTATTCTAATTAGTTATACAGGATAGCAGAATGCTCTTTGATTCATTGTACACAATTGGAGCATAATTTCTGACTTCTCTGGTTGTACCCAAAGTGGGGTCACATCATTTGTGCAATCATACATGTACCTAGGGTAATCATGTCCATCTCATTCCACCATCTTTCCTACCCCCAGACCCCTCCCTCCCTCGCCTTTGCCCCATTCAAAGTTCCTCCACTCATCCCATGCAGGAGCCCCATTATGGATTGGCATCCACTTATCAGAGAAAACATTCAGCCTTTGGTTTTCTGGGATTGACTTACTTACTTCGCTTAGCATGATTTTCTCTAACTCCATCCAAATGCCATAACAGTTTGTTTTTATTTCATAGTTAATGAACTTTTATGGCTTACCAAAGAAATATTTACCCAACCCAAGTTTACAAAGATCTCTCTTTTCTTTCTTCTAAATACTTCAACGTTCAAGCTTGTGGATTTGGGTACGTATTATCTTTAATGCTACTATAAATAATATTGTATTTTAAATTTCATTTTTCAATTATTTATTGCTAATATATAATTGGTTTCCATATTTACATAATGTCTGACAATTTTGCTACATTGATTCATTAGTTAAAATATTTTTACCTTCCTTCAATTCTACTGGTAAATAAAAAATTTTTCTTATGTAAATAAAAAGCTTTAGTTTTTCTTTGTAATCTGAAAATTTTATTTTATTTATATATGTGTATGTTATTCACTGAATAGACAGTAAAATAGTGAATGAAAAGTGAAATGGTGGTGAAATGGGTATTCATATTTTGTTCATAGGTGGCAAAAGTTCTGTTTTTCAATGTTAAGAATATTGAATTATTTGAGTGTGTTTTTGTGTTGAAGTTTTTTTCTTTCTTTTCTTTTTTTCTGGTTCACAAAGAGAATTTATAATAATAAGTATTAAATTTGACCAAATGCTATTTTTACATCTATAATCTTATCTTTCTTTACTCAATTATTCTAGCAAGTTAGTGAATTTCACTGGTTGACAGTCACCTGTTAAAGCAACATTTTCTTTGTGAAATAAACACAATTATTTCATAATCATATCATTCATTTTATATATTACAATATTTGATTTAATAATATTTTTTCAAATTTTTTTTCCTCTGTTCATAAGGTACATTGCTTAATTTTTTGTTTGATGTTTGCTTTATTTGTAACATCATTTTATAGATTTATTATTAAAAAACAAATTGAGAAATTGTTTTATCCTCTTCTATATTTTAGAAAATTATTGTAAAATTGATGATAATTAAAATTTTGATAAAATCCAACTTTCAAGCCATTAGAGTCTTTCTTTACAGAAAGAAGTTTAATAATAATTTGCTATTGGCAACAGGTTTAGCATTATTCATTTTATCTCTGTGAAATTATTTATTTAATGTTGAATATTTTTTAAAATCACTTTTTTTGCAGAATCTTGCTATTCCTATGTTTTATACTAGTCCCTTTATTCAAAATATTTTATGACCAGCATTGTAATTTTTCATTGATCCATTTCTTGAAAGTTTTTTTTTCAAATGAATTGGTGATTTTCTGGAAAATGTTAATTTCTAATATAATTTTTCTGTGAAGAAAAAAAAGTTGAGGACTGTTTTATCTTCTTAGTTAAGTAAATTATTCCTTATGTATTGCCATTCTCCTTTCTCTACTCTGATGGTCTTCCTTCTATTTATTTGTTGTTCTTTTAATTGGTGCTTTATGAATACACATAAAGGCAAGCTTTACTGTGTTGTATTCATATATTCATATGTACATACATGCATATATCATAATTTGCTCAATTGCATTATGCAGTCTCTCCCCCTCTCTCTCCTCTTTCTATTCTACTGATATCCATTCTATTTTCATGAGTTCCTACAGCGCCCCCCTCTGTCCCTACCACAGCTTTTCTTTTTTTCTTATTTTGGTCTGTCTTTCACATATGAGAGAAAATATTTGACCCTTAACTTTCTGGGTCTGGTTTATTTCACTTAGCATAATGTTCTCCAGTTTCATCCATTTATCAGCAAATTCCATAGTTTCATTCTTTTTTATGGCTGAATAAAACTCAATTGTATATGCTACCACATACCAGTTTATCTGTTGATAGTCACCTGAGCTGATTCCATTGCTTGGCTATTGTGATTTGCACTAAAATCAACATTGATGTGCCTGTATCACTATAGTATGCTGATTTGAGTTCTTTTGGATGAACACCAAGGAATGGGATACCTGGACCATATGGTTGTTTCATTCTTCTTCTTTGGAGAAATGTCCATGCTGAGTTCCAAAGTTTTACTAATTTATAGTCCCATAATATATGAGTGTATTTTTTCCCCCCACACTCTTGTCAGAATTTATTAATATTTGTATTCTTGATGATTTCCATTCCAACTGGAGTAAGATTAAATCAAAATATAGTTTCTATTTACATTTCCCTGATTGCTAGGAATGTTGAACATTTTTTTTCATTTCATTTCTTGGCTATTTGTGTTTCTTTTGAGAAATGTCTGCTTGTTTTTTTTTTTTTTTTCTTCCTATTAATTGGATTTTTTTTTTCTTTGTTTGCTGTGTGTGAGTATGTGTGCGTTTATATGAGTTTGGTGTTAAGTTTTTGGAATTATTTATATTTTTCACGTATTAATCTCCTGTCAGAGATGTAGCTTGGAAAGATATTCTGCCATTCTGTAGGCTCTCTCTTCATGCTTTTGTTTCTTTACTATGCACAAGCTGTTTAATTTTTTTCTGTCCTGCTTAGTGGATTTTGGTTTTATTTCTTGAGTTTTAGGAGTCTTGTTAAGGAAGTGAATTTCTACATCAGTATGTTGAAGAGTTGAGTCTGTGTTTTCTTCTAGCAGTTAGAAAGTTTCTAGTGTAATTTCTTTTTTTAATATCTTTATTTTATTTTTAATGTGGTGCTGAGGATTGAACCCAGTGCCTCACGCCTGACAGGTGAGCACTCTACTTCTGAGCAACCCCTCTAGTGTAATTTCTAAGCCTTTGATCCACTTTGAGTTGACTTTTGTGCAGGGTAAAAATTAGGGATCCAGATTCATCCTCTACATATGGATATCCAGGTTTCTCAGCACTATTTATGTAAATTGCTATCTTTTCTCCATTCCAGAGTGGTTGCATCAATTCGTAGTTCCACTAGCAATGTCTGAGCGTACCTTCCCCCCACCATCCTCACCAATATTTATTGTTACTTTTATTTTTGATAATTGTCATTCTTACTGGAGTAAGATGTAATCTCAGTGTAGTTTTAATTTGCATTTTCTAATTACTAGATATGTTGAACTTTTTTTTTTTTTTCAGACATTTGTCGTATTTCTTTTTCTGTGAAGTGCTTGTAAGTTCCTTTGCCCATTTATTGATTAGGTTATTTTTTATGTTAATTTCTTTTAGTTCTTTTTATATCTTGGATATTAATGCTCTATCTGAGGTGCAGGTAATAAAATTTTTGCCCATTCTGTAGGCTCTCTCCTCATGTTCTTGTTTCCTTTGTTATGAAAAAGCTTTTTAGTTTAATATCACTCCATTTCTTTAAAATTTTTTTTTTGTTATTGATGGAATTTTTTATTTTTATTTATTTATTGGTATGTGATGCTGAGAATTGAACCCATGCTATTGAGCAAGTGCCTTCCAAGGGAGCCACAATCCTAGCCCTCCATTTCTTTATTCTTGATTTTATTTCTTCTGCTTTAGGAGCCTTATTGAGGAAGTTGGTACCTGAGCCAACAAAATGGAGAGTTGAGCCTACTTTTTCTTCTAGTAAGAGGCACATCTCTGGTCTAATGCCTACATCCTTGATCCATGGAAACAACTATGGAAAGTAGTATGGAAATTACTTAAAATACTTGGAATGTAACCAACATTTGATCCAGTTATGCCACTCCTCATTCTAACCAAACTAACCAAAAGAAAAAGAGCGGGAGAGAAAAGCAACAATATTAGAGATACAAAAGAGATATCACCATGATACTTGTGAAATCCAGAGGATCATCAGAAACTATTTTGAAAATCTATACTCCAATAAATGGAAAATCCAGAAGATATTGACAAATTTCTAGACATATATGACCTACCAAATTGAACGATGAAGATATAAAAACACTAAACAGATGAACATCAAGCAAAGAGATTGAAGCAGCAATTAAAATTCTTCCAACAAAGAAAAGGACAGGACCAGATGCATTTTCAGTCAAGTTCTATCAGATCTTTGAATAAGAACTAATACCAATTGTTGAAAATGTGAAGGAAAATAACATAGCTAGTGGGAAAGTAAATTAGTATAGTACTTACAGAAAAGAATAGGAAAATTCCCACAAAGACTAAAAGTAGTAATACTACCTGATTCAGCAATTGCACTACTGAATATATACATAAAGTTATGAAAAAACACATCAAAAATATTTGCACTTCCATTTTTATTCCAGCAATAGTCACAATAGTTTGTTGTATTTATAATTACTTTATGTAAGTGATTTCAACACATCTATAAAAAAATGCCTTGAGATAATTAGAGAAAATTAAAAAAATGAAGATATTGCCACAAGCATTTTCAACAGAAGCACATTTATTTCCATGATAAATATCAAATAAGATATGACATATGAAAAAGATATGAAAAGAAACATCACAAAAATACATTCCTATATGAATCTGAAGTATATACACGCTATTTAAATGTTTAGGTATATTTTTATAAAAAGATAGTAATGATTTTGGATGAGGAATAGATCGTAGAAGAAAACAGGACAAAAATAAAAAAAATTCTCTCATTTTGATTTTTTTCTGCTGTGTTCTGCTCTTCATTGCTACCTTTCTTATAATAATTTTAAGTTTAGTTTGCTATTGTTATAACTTCTTGATAAGTAATGTTTTATATTTTATTTTAGGTCTTTATTCTATCATGATATTCTATAATATCAGCCATTCTATCATGCTTGTTGTAATAATAATAATATAATAATAATATCATGTTTTTTACTTGATGTGCATTTCCATAATTGTTAATGGTTCTGGATATCTTTCCTTGCTGGGTATTTTCACTTATTTAATGATGTCTATTATAAACTTCATTTTCACATTATTTTTCCATTTCTCTAATTAATTTGTACTTGTAAGGTCATATTTAGAAGAGGAATTCAAGCACATATAAACTGTCTAAAAGGACTATTAATTTAGTCATGATTTTTGCTAGCTTGACTACGTCTTCAATTTGGGGAAAGTAGTGACAAGGAAGAAAAGATGAAAATAAATTCAGAAACAATAACAATATAGAGAAGAAAATTATAAATGGCAGGTGTTTTATAAGAGCTCTTCTCCAGAATTAATCTGATTTCTCCCTCACATCCTATAACTTCTATGTATACCAAATTCTATAGTTATTATAATAAAAAATGATCTGTTGAAGAAGATGGTAAAAACATAGGGACTAAAAACATAATCATTAAAACATACTCACAAAGCAGATGATTTCTTTAAGATACCAGTTTAAAAAAATATTGATATGGTGGATCCTGGGAAGATGGCCAACAGGAGGGAGGTGCTCTCTGGACACAGTTACTAAAAGACGCTTAGTGGGAAGTTTGAGCGCATTACTAGCAATTCTTTTGCAACTGAAAGGGAGCCGAGACATTCGTGCACCTCTGGACAGTGAAATAAAAACGTTCTCCAGACCACGATGAGCAGGGGCAGAGTCGGAGTGGTCCACAGTCTGAAGCAGTTAGGAGGGATAGAAAGAAGCCTAGAGGCGCAGGCGGTGTCCACGTAGAGCTCTTTCGCACAGCTTGCCAAGCCAATCCTGCACGCTCTGGAGTAACACAAGGGTCTGCGGAGCTGCTGTTAAGTGGGAGGAGAGCACCGCCATCTTTGAGGAATTCAGTGGCTGACCCAGACAAAGGGGAAAAGATAGAAAGGAAGGACAGCTGCAGACATCCAGGGAGCCGCCAACGCTCTGAAAACAGTGCACACCTGGGTGAGGCTCGGGTAATCAGCAGGGGAGGGCGTGTCTGAGGCCAACACAGCGGCCCCAAGAAGCTACAACTGTGGGTGGGCGTGGGGAAAGGGTGCCTTCTAGAGGGTCCCTTTCCCGGTGCCATTCATCTGCTGACACACAACCTCCCTGAGCTGCTCTTCCGCTGGGCCATTCTGCCACTGGCCAAAGGTGCAGCCTTGATTCCACTGGCAGGATCGCTGTCTAGATGCGATCCGATGCGGTTGGCTTAAACTGGAAAGGGAAAAAGAGGGGGCTTCACAGGGCCTGTTTTGAGACTTGGGGTTCGACTTTTTTTTGTTGGTTTGCTTGTTTTGTTGGTTTTCTGTTTTTCTTTTTCTTTTTTTTTTTTTTTTTTGGCTTTGTTTTGTTTTGCTTTTTTTTTTTTTTTTTTGCATTGATTGTCAGTGTGTTTGTTTGTTTGCTTCTGCTCCTCTTTTCTTTCCTTCTTTTCTTCCTTCTCACTTTTGCATCTTTTCTTCTTCCTTCATCTTTCCTATTTACACACTGTTAGTGCATACTAAACAGAGGCAAAAACAAGTTATACGCAGAACGTGGGATTTCTAGAACGGGCGCAATTGAACTGGATAGCAAAGTGGTTTTATATATAGTTCACTCTCTATTTTCTTGACTCTCTCCTCTCTCTTACACCAATTCCTACACTTTTATCATTTTTTTTTTCTTTTCCATCTTACTTTATTTTTTCTCTCAACAGCTGCATAAGTTAGGTTTATATATAAATTGGTATTTCAACCTAATTGTCTACTCCATTCTCTTTCTTCTCTCATCTACTGATACTAAACCACTCCCACTAAACCACTTCCATAGAACTCTCTTTTCATATTTTCCAAGAAAGAACAATTCAAGACACTTCCTTCTTCCTAAACATAACACCTCTGTGTCCAATACTTGAAGCTATAAAACCCCATCAGAAGTGTACAGAGTAAATTGGAAACAATATCTGGGTTAACCAAATCTGTACATTGTGATCAGACATGGATTTTCTGAATAGAAAGTGTTAGATTTTAAAGTGTAAAGGAATTATAAGGGGATCTGATAGCATTGTACTACAGGAACAACATAAGGCTTTAAGGTAAAATTGAAATAGTCAAGGTCCCACAGTGCAGGAAGAAAACATACAAGCAACGTGAAAAAAACAAGGGAAGAAAGTGACAAAAACAAATCAAGATACCTCATCAGTAGATTCCATGGCAAGCACAGTTGGTCAAATGCCAGAGATGGAATTTAGAAATTACATATTCCAAAAGTTTATGGAACTTAAGAATGAACTCAAAAATGAGATGAGGAAGCAAGTACAGGTGGCAAAAGATCACTTTGACAAAGAACTCCAAAAACAAATACAGGAAGTAAAAGATTACTTCAATAGGGAAATAGAGGCTCTAAAGAGAAACCAAACAGAAATTCCAGAAATGAAAGAAGCAGTAAACCAAAATAAAAGTTCAATTGAAAGCATCTCCAACAGAGTAGACCACTTGGAAGAAAGAACCTCAGACAATAAAGACAAAATATATATCCTAGAGAAGAATTTAGACTATACAGCAAAACTCGTTGGAAATCAAGAACATAACATCCAAGAATTATGGGACAACATAAAAAGACCAAATTTAAGAGTGATTGGCACAGAGGAAGGACCAGAGTTTCAAGCCAAAGGAATGAGTAATTTATTTAATGAAATAATTACAGAAAATTTTCCAAACTTGAGGAATGAATGGGAAAACCAAGTTCAAGAGGCTTACTGAACACCAAACAAACAAAATCACAACAGATCCACACCAAGACACATAATAATGAAAATGCCTAATATACTGAGCAAGGAGAGAATACTAAAAGCCACAAGAGAAAGAAAGCAGATTACATATAGGGGAAACCAATCAGATTATGTTCAGTTTTTTCAACCCAGACCTTAAAAGCAAGAAGATCCTGGAACAGCATATTTCAAGCTCTGAAAGAAAAGGGATGTCAACCAAGAATCTTATATCCAGTAAAATTGAGTTTTAGATTCGAAGATGAAATAAAAACCTTCCACGACAAGCAAAAGTTAAAAGATTTCACAACTCGAAGCCAGCACTTCTGAACATCCTGGGCAACATTTTTCATGAAGAAGAAGAGAAAGATAACAACGAAAATCAACAAAGGGAGATATTAAAATAAGGGAAATACCAACCAGAAGAGAAACCAAATCAAGCTAAAGACCATAATACAAATAAAAATGGATGGGAATAAAAATCACATCTCAATAAAAACCGTGAATGTTAATGGCCTAAACTCACCAATCAAAAGACACAGATTATCTGAATAAATTAAAATAAACGACCCAACAATTTGCTGTCTCCAAGAAACACACCTCGTAGAAAAAGACATCAACAGACTGAAAGTGAAAGGCTGGGAAAAGTCTTATCATTCACATGGCCTGCGAAACAAGGAGGGGTTTCCATTTTCATATCAAATAAGGTAGACTTCAAACCAAAACTAATCAAGAGGGACAAAGATGGATATTTCTTACTACTTAAGGGAACCATTCATCAACAGGATATAACAATCATAAATCTATATGCCCCAAATAATGGAGCACCAACATTCATCAAACAAAATCTTCTCAAGTTCAAGAGGAAAATAGACCACAACACAGTTATTCTAGGGGACTTCAACACACCTCTCTCACCAATGGATAGATCATCCAAACAAAAGCTAAACAAAGAAACCTTAGGCCTCCTTAAAACAATTAATAATTTAGACCTCATGGACATATATAGAATATTTCATCCCTCAGTAAATGAATATACTTTTTTCTCAGCAGCACATGGCTCTTTCTCCAAAATAGACCATATATTATGTCATAAGGAAACTCTCAGCAAATATAAAAAAATAGAGATACTACCCTGCATTCTATCAGACCATAAAGGGATGAAATTGGAAATCAACGACAAAACAAGGATTAAGAAAAACTACTCCAACAACTGGAAGCTAAACAACATGCTACTGAATGAACAAGTGGTTGAAGAAGACATCAAAGAGGAGATTAAAAAATTCCTAGAGGTAAATGACAACACAGATACATCATATAGAAATCTCTGGGACACTATGAAGGCAGTAGTAAGACGAAAATTTATTGCACTGAGTTCATTCCTTAAGAGGAAAAAAAAAAAAACCAACAAATAAATGACTTAACATCACACCTCAAAGTACTAGAAAAAGAAGAACAGACCAACACCAAGAGCAGTAGAAGACAGGAAATAAGTAAAATCAGAGCAGAAATTAATGAAATTGAGACTAAGGAAACCATTCAAAGAATTGACAAAACTAAAAGTTGGTTCTTTGAAAAAATAAACAAAATTGATAGACCCTTAGCGATGCTAACAAAAAGAAGAAGAGAAAAAACTCAAATTACTAAAATTCATGATGAAAACGGGAATATCACAACAAACACCTCAGATATACAGAAGATAATTAGAAATTACTTTGAAAACTTGTATTCTAATAAAACAGAAAATATTGAAAACATTGACAGATTTCTAGAGTCATATGATTTGCCTAAACTGGAAATGGAGGCTATACACAACTTAAACATATCTATTACAAGTGAAGAAATAGAAGACGTCATCAAAAAGCTACCAACAAGAAAAAGTCCAGGACCTGATGGGTTTCAAGCTGAGTTCTATAAGACTTTCAAACAGAACTAATACCAATGCTCTTCAAACTATTTCAAGAAATAGAAAAAGAGGGAGCTCTTCCAGACTCTTCTTATGAGACCAATATCACATTAATTCCAAAGCCAGGAAAAGACACATCCAAAAAAGAAAACTTCAGGCCCATATCTTTAATGAATATAGATGCAAAAATCCTCAACAAAATCCTGGCAAATCGGATACAAAAACATATCAAAAAGATAGTGCATCACAATCAAGTGGGGTTTATCCCAGGGATGCAAGGCTGGTTCAACATTCATAAATCAATAAACATAATACATCACATCAATAGACTTAAAGATAAAAATCATATGATCATCTCAATAGACGCAGAAAAAGCATTTGACAAAATACAACACCGCTTTGTGTTCAAAGCACTGGAAAAACTAGGAATATCAGGAACATATCTCAACATTATAAAAGCTATTTATGCAAGGCCCAGAGCTAACATTATCTTAAATGGAGAAAAAATTGAAAGCATTCCCTCTAAAAACTGGAACAAGATAGGGATGCCCCCTTTCACCACTGCTATTTAACATAGTACTGGAAACTCTGGCCAGAGCAATTAGACAGACAAAAGAAATTAAAGGGATCCAGATAGGAAAAGAAGAGCTCAAATTAGCACTATTTGCTGATGACATTATAATCTACCTAGAAGACCCAGAAAACTTTTACAACTAGTAAATTAATTTGGCATAGTTGCAGGATACAAAATCAATACACATAAGTCAAAGGCATTTTTATACATCAGTGACAAAGTCTCTGAAAGGAAAATGATGAAAACTACCCCATTTACAATAGCATTAAAAAAAAAAAAAATACCTGGGAATCAACCTAACGAAAGAGGTGAAAGTCCTCTATAATGAAAATTATAGAACACTAAAGAAAGAAATTATAGAAGAACTCAGAAGATGGAAAGACCTACCTTGCTCTTGGATAGGTAGAATTAATATTGTCAAAATGTCCATACTACCAAAAGCATTATACAGATTTAATGCAATTCCAATCAAAATCCCAATGTCATTCTTCAAAGAAATTGAAATAGCAGTCATGAAATTCATCTGGAAAAATAAGAGACCCAGAATAGCCAAAGCAATCCTGAGCAAGAAAAGTGAAGCAGGGAGCATCACCATACCAGACTTTAAATTATACTATAGAGCAATAGTAAATAAAACAGCATGGTATTGGCACCAAAACAGACTGGTGGACCAATGGTACAGAATTGAGGACACAGAGACTAATACATATAATTTCAGCTATCTTATATTAGTCAAAGGTGCCAAAAATGTACAGTGGAGAAAGGATAGCCTCTTCAACAAATGGTGTTGGGAAAACTGGAAATCTATATGCACCAAATTGAAATTAAACCCTTATCTCTCACCATGCACAAAACTCAATTCAAAGTGGATTAAGGACCTAGGAATTAGAACAGAGACAATACGCCTAATAGAAGAAAAAGTAAGCTCCGATTTCCAACATGTCGGATTAGGCCCCAAGTTCCTTAATAAGAATCCTGTAGCGCAAGAATTACTACCAAGAATTAATGAATGGGATAGATTAAACTAAAAAGCTTCTTCTCAGCAAAAGAAACAATCAGTGAGGTGAATAGAGAGCCAACTAATTGGGAACAAATATTTAATACATGCACATCAGATAGAGCACTAATTTCTAGAATATATAAAGAACTCAAAAAACTTTACACCAAAAAAAAAAAAAATAACCCAATCAATAAATGGGCTAAAGAATTGAGAAGACACCTCTCAGAAGAAGATACACGATTAATCAACAAATACATGAAAAAATGTTCAACATCGCTGGCAATTAGAGAAATGCAAATCAAAACTACTCTAAGATTTCACTTCACTCCAGTCAGAATGGCAGCTATCAAGAACACAAACAACAATAAATGTTGGAGAGGATGTGGGTAAAAGGCACACTCATACATTGCTGGTGGGACTGCAAAATAGTGCAACCGCTATGGAAAGCAGTATGGAGATTTTGTGGAAAACTGGGAATGGAACCACCCTATGACCCAGCCATCCCACTCCTGGGTCTATTCCCAAAGGACTTAAAAACAGCATATTACAGTGACACAGCTATCTCAATGTTTGTAGCTGCGCAATTCACAGTAGCTAGGTTGTGGAACCAACCTAGATGTCCCTCAGTAAATGAGTGGATTAAGAAAATGTGGTATATATGCACAATGGAATTTTACTCAGCAATAAAAGAAAATAAAATAATGGCATTTGCAGGTAAATGGATGAAGTTGGAAGACATAATGCTAAGTGAAGTTAGTCAGTCTCAAAAATCCAAGTACCAAATGTTTTCTCTGATATAAGGAGGCTAGTTCACAGTATTGTTGGATGGGGGTACATAGGAGGATTAGAGGAACACAAAATGGTCAAAGGGAAGGGAGGGTAACGGAGGGAGCAAGGGGGGAGGGAGGGGGAGAAAAGAAAAAAAGAAAAAAAGGTGGTTGAATGAGACGGATATCATTTTCCTAAATGCATGATTGAAGACCTGAAATGTACGAATATACTTTGTATACAAACAGTTGTATGTAAAAAGATGCTATATACAGGCACTACGAATTGTAAATATTAAAAATTATAAAAATAAAAGTAAAAAAATATTGATACATAAGATCTGTCCTAGTTTGTATAGTGAAGATTTTAAAATCTAACATTTTTTAAACTAGCTCTGTTTTGTCCTACTTAGTACTCTCCAGATGCTGCAATTTTATTTATGCCATTCCTTACTCTTAAGAAAAAGTAAGAGTATTTAAATAAGTTGTATCAGTGTTTTTTTAAAACACTGCTTAGAATAACAAAATTGTGCTAATATTCAGTAAAATAATACAAGAAGAAGAAAAACATGTTCATCCTGGGTGATCTCACTTATTCTAAATTTGAGAATTTGACCCATTCCTCAAATGGTGGAAAAGTTGTAAGCAATTTTAGTATATTTATAATTAAATTTTATTTTACTGTCTCATTAAACTTCCTAGAATCCATTTAAGTTACAACAGACCAAGCTGTCTCTTCTAAGCTGTTTCTAAATCATGGAAAAGTCAATTAAGTTTTTTTTTTTTTTTTCCCTTTCGAAATAAGTTATTCCATATTTATTCTTTAATATGGAAACTCTTTTAATTACACCTCATTATATACTATATCTTCTTACTATAATTCAGTATGTGTCAACTGCTAGTTTGTTGTTATAAATCAAAATTCTCATTATGGTATTTATTTTCTCAAGCTGTTTCAATTTTCAAGTGATTTGCTCCTATAGTATTTCATTTTGTGAAAAAATAATTTTGTTAAGTATTAGTAGGAATTTTTATAGATTAAGAAAGTATTTAAGACAGTAAATTTTATTTTCAAAATTTGATATGTCCTGTACATATTTTTAAATATAACTTGAACCTAAATCACACTATAAAGTTCACAGTCTTAAGTCTAGTACACTCTAAAGTTCTCATTCATTCTTGTTTCTACACTTCCTTTTTTGTGATTCTTGATAAGAAAAATATCATGCAACTATAATGACCTCAATGTGTCATGCATTTGGTGCCTCATTACCAAAATGCTTTGCTTCATAGTAGCTTTCTCTGCTTTATCTCTTCTCCCAACACCAATTTCCTTCTTTCTTTTTCAAAAATGTAGAAAACATTTGTACAAATCAAGGACTAAATAAAAACCATTATGATATAAATATTTATTATCAATATTTAAATTTCCACATACTCTTAAGAATTATGGCATTTTATAAATGCATTTAATATTTCTATGATATTGTATTTCATGTTACCAAATGTTTCCATGATATATACGTACTTGCCAGGATGCTTCTTTCTGCATTAGACCATAAAGTTCTATGAAAAAAAGAACTGTTCATAATTCTGTGCTTTATGTAATTTGGTAATACATTTACATTTACTGATATATTGTTAACCTATTTGTCAGTGTCCTGATTTTTCTACAATTAAGGTCTATACAACTATTTCTGAAAAAGCCAGTTTTGTGATTATTTAATCTTCTAGGAATCTAATAAGAATTTCTCTGTTGAAACTGAGTCACCAGGGATGGACTGATACAATTTATGCAGTTCATATTAGATAAAAAAAAATATTTAATGTATTATATAATATAATTTGAATTGCCTATCATTTTTCAGGATTCAAAAAAGCAAATCAGTCAAAATTTTGAATTGTTATTTTATGTAGAAAAACTTAAAATCTTTGATAATCAAGTAATGCTAACTAAGCAGGAAAGAGATACTATTCAAACTTAGTTTTTACTTCTTCTTTCAGTTACAGTGTAAGAAATGGTAGAGGGATTGGTCAATACTACTCTTTACTTAGTGTCATATTCTCTACCATCACATGAAACATAAATGTGTTTTTAGATGTTACACTACTGACAGTGCTAAAAAAATGCAAATAGAATTTAAGGAGTTCAGCAGCTGAAATTATGAAGCAGATTGCTGTTGAGTAATAAGTTATGCAAGGAACAGCCTCAGAAGATTGAATATGGGTAACCTTCAGTTTTTGAGCAAATAGAAAACATAGGCTAAGAATCAACAATACCTAGTAAAGAACAAACTTAGGGGGAAAAAAAATTAAAAACCACCTGAGGAAATCGAAACCGAAATCTCGCCAAATCCAGCAAATTTGGGAAAAGAGCAAATTGCAATCTGCCAGCTTACAGAGAATTAATTGAATAATTATGCTATTTAATAAGTTATACCTAGTCATAAGGCTCTTTTATGCAAATATTCCACACTAAACAATTCTAACTTTAAAATTCTAACTTGAAAGTAACTAACTGATCCCCCAAGTAGCTTGTCTGCCTTCCAAAACAAAAAATATCTACTTTAATCAATTCTAAGAAATATTAACTTAAGTTTCACCTAAAATCTTCAAAAAAAAAATCATAGTGCTCAGTGAGTCAAAAATAAGCAACAGAATGTTTATTAAAGTTTATTAAAATAATACAAAAGTATATTTTTATAGGAACACAAAGAAATTAGCAACCAAAAAGGATAGCAGAGAATAATTGTCTTTAGCAGGGTATGGGGAGAGTAAGGAAGTTATGGGGTACATGATTGAAAATGAATAGATAAAATGAGGTAAGATTTTGCACTGACCAAGGATGATAATATGACACTATATAAAGAGTATTTACTCACCCAACCCTCTCTAAATTAGCTTAAAAATAAATGGCTTGGTAATATTATGTCAGTTAGCTAAGATATAAAAAACAAAGCAACACACATTTTAAACACTATTTAATTAGGTTAACATAAAATATCAATTTGTGGCACATCCATTTATATTTCTAATCATATCTTCACTGAATGTAAAACCTTACTTTGTTTTCACAAAATAAATTTTATAGAGGAGTTTTAATTCAGCTGGATGGTGAAGAATTGGGCACATGTGAGTAGGAAGAACCTGAACTTCGCTCCTCTGCACTTCCATTCTGCACCTCAGGGTCTTCTCTTGTATGCTCTCCAAGTTTCCGGCACAATAACTGAAGTCAGGAAATCCATAGAACCCACATGAGCCATGTTGAAAATTGATAATAACAGTTAATGACAATTTACTATGGATATAGTAAATAAATTAACATATGGACAAAAAATTCAGTAAAAATATAAATAAGCAATGAGAAACAGCATTATTCTATCTAGTGACAAACTGAGCAAATTCTATTGGACTTGGGAACACAATGTTGTTTTGTCATAATATTTTATTGTGTTAATATTTATTAAGAAACAAATGTACAGTAATGTGATGCACACAGAAGCAAGCTCTGTATAAAGAATTGATAGACCTAGGTGGTGAAGGATAGAGAATGACAATAACAAAACAGAACCCCACCAATCCTCTCTAATCATAAGTACAGAAATGTGTATGTATATGCATGTGTGTGTGTTTTATGTGAAGTTTCTTTCTCTCTCTCTCTCCTTGTTCTTCATGAATAGCTCCTCCAGCAGCTTCCTTCTCTGAGTTTTGCACTAACTACCTCTGATTATTGCTCATGTAAACATAATGTTTTGCCAGCATGACTTTTTTCAATATCAAAGGTGCACTGAAGCCATCCTCACTAATTAGTAAATACAATAATAACTATATTTGCATTTATGACATTTTTAATCTGAGCAGACCAAAGCACTTCATACATAAGCATGTGTCATTAATCAAATTTTTACATACTGGGAAGAAAAACCCCGAGGTTGAGTTACTACATAGTGACTCTGCCCAAGATTGTCCAACAAATCAGATACATGACTTTGAATAGAACCCAGGATTCCAATTGGGACTTGCTCCAAGTTGACAAATAGATGGAATGAATTTAATAAGCTTCTGCACAGCAAAGGAAATTATTAACAGTATGAAATTTGATTTACAAATTGGGAAATTTACAAAACAGTATTTATAAAATGCCAGCTGCTCTTCTTATATAGGATTACTATCTGGTATATATATAAAAAAAAAAAAAAAACTCAAAGAACTCAACATGAAAAACTTAAATATTCCATTCAAAAAATGTGCAGAAGAATTGAATGGACACTTCTTAAAAGAAGAAGTACAAATGGATAAATTATATGAAAAAATGCTCAACATTGTTAGCCATTAGAGAAATGCAAATCAAAACCACATTACAATCTATCTCAGTGTAGTCAGAATGGCAATTATCAAGAATATAAATAACAATGAATGCTGGTGAGAACGCAGGGGAAAAGGAACTTTTATATATTGTGGAAGGAAATGTCAATTGGTACAGTCACTATAGAAATCTGTGTAAGGGTTCTTCAAATTTCCCAAAATAAAACAACCATATGATTCAGCTATACCACTTCTTTGCATTTACTTGAAAGAATTAAAGTCAGCATACTTTAAAGATACATGCATATTCCTGTTTATAACAGCACAATTCAAAATACCCAAGTAATGAAATAAGCCTAGGCATCTGTACACTGAAGTATGATAAGAAAATATGGTGCATATATACACAATGGATTTTTTCAGCCATAAAGAACTAAATTGTCATCTGCAGAATAAAATGAATGGAACTGGAGATCATTATGTTCAGTGAAATAAGTCAGATTCAAAAAGACAATTATTGTATTCTTCCTCTTATATTCAGAAGCTAGAGGCAAAGAAAAAGGTATGTCATGAAATAGAAGGAACAACAATGTTCAGAAAGAGAATAGAGTAAGGGAGGTGAGGAGGATAAGGCAAGGTATTGTCGAATAAAATTAACCAAATTGGGTTAAGTGCGTGTATGAATATGCCACTATGAATACCACCATTCTGCATAATTAACATATATGGATAAAAATAAATAATATGCACCTTAAAAAAGATATAAAAGATGCCATCACCTCACAAAGTCTTCTCATTTCTCCTTCTGATAACTACACTCCCCAACAGGCAAATACCTTTCTACTTTCTTTTATCCTAGTTGTGCTTTTGCCTGTTGTTGAAGCTCATGTTCATCAAATCACAGGGTAACTGCTCTGAAGCATGTCTGAATTTTGTTGCATGTATGAGTTATTTACTCCTTTGGCCAGATGAAAGTATCCCATTAAGAGGCTGTTTCACTATCCATTTATTCAACTCTTCTATAATGGACTATTTACATTTTTACCTTCATGAAAAGTCTCCCATACACATGATTTTAGAGGCCATGTTTCTAAATAAATTTTTATTTCACTTGGATAAATACATGAGTGCTACTGCCAACTACTTGGATGCATGTGACTTTTTATGAAACTGTCAAGTAATTTTTATAGATGGGATATATATTTTTATACTTGAACCTGATAAGATAAGGGTTTTTGATATGCCATAAATCCTTGTCAACCTTTAGGGTTTTAGTATTTTTACTTACGGATTTTCTGATGGGTATGTTGTAGTATTTCATTATGGTAAATTTAAATTTTTATGGATATTGTCAATGAGTGCTTCTCAATATACTTATTGTCCATGTGCATATTTTCCTTTTAAATGTATTTGTTAATCACTGTATTGGGCTCTTTGCATTTTTATTACTAATATAAACTAAATCTATTTATATATAATTGAACAAGGTATGTTATGTATTTGGTAATCTATAATATATATAGTATAATTTAATTTTATAGTAATTATTTTAACATTATAGCTCAATACAATATTATTCAATAGTGTATTGCCAGTGCAATAATGAAATAAGGGTAAAATAAATTAATGATATGAAAATACAGTGAAAGTAAAACTCTATACATTGTCAATATTTTATTGTATTGAAGTTATGTATGCAAACGCAAAGATGCAGAGAAATGGTGTTACAACAGCTATTTACCAAGTAAAAAAGTTTTTACCAAGTAGTTTTAGAAATGTTGCTGGGCACAAGATCAATATGAAAGTGCCATTTGTAATTCAATATATTGCAATGGACTAGTTGCAATACAATAAAAATTAAATAGTAAATAAAATGTTTACAGAAAGGCAAGATACACTTAGCACAGTAACACTCACCTGTTTCTCTTCTCATCAGCATCAGAACATCTCAAAAGAAACTTCTCTTCAAGCTGTTGCTGAAGATGTTGTCTTCACTTCCCAGCAAGTACTAGCAGTGGTATAATAAGGAGTCATTTTGAGAAAATCATACCTATAGTTCCACTTCACAGAAACAAAAGCCCTACATTTTTCTGTCCCTGGGAACCCACAGCAAATAATATTATATTGCCTTAGTGGGCATCTCTCTTGAGACTTAACTTGGCCCTGAAGGAGTGTCACTGAAACAAACCCAGTGAAAATTTTAGGAGTGTTGAAAACATTTGGTGGCACCAGTCAGAGCATAATTTACTTTCCTTTATGCACGACAGCTCAGGAACACAGCTGAAAAAGTTTGAGGTAGTGGGCAGGCATGCACACCTGAGCTGAATCTTGGAAAACCAGAGTCATGGCTATTATATTGCACCGGGTCTGTTGGTCCACCCCCATGCTAATAGTTGCATATCCTTAAAGTGGGCTTCATAAAGGGTGCCTGTGACCCAGATACATGGCAGTTCTCTTTGTTAGCCCAGATGTAGAAAAGCATTGAGATAATCTCTCCAGATTAGATTCCTACCCAAGAATATCGTATTCTACATGAGCTCATATTGATAAGCAGGTATACCTGAGAGCTATTCCAATTGGCTCCAATCCCAATCCATTCTATTGGTCATATGGTAAGAAACACAAAATTGAGAAGTAAGATGTGACAACCAGTCTTTGCTCTCTCCAGTGGGCACAGAGCAGAAAAAGACAGGAAAAGATATACTTATTATAACCATAGGTAATGAATATACAATCTTATTTGTATAACTGACCATGTCAGCAGAGAAAAAATTTTATTGACTTTTTTTTATTTGCTGTTTTTACTGATTTTGAATTTTCTATTTTTATTTTATTTTTACTTTTTACTTTCCTTTTTAATTTTTTTTTATAATTTCTCAACATTTTGCCTCAACCATTATTGTCTTTGGTCATGTTGTTGATGTTCTAATTTTTCTTGATTTTTATTTTGTTTCTGTATCCAATGTGCTTTTATTTGTTGTTTCTACTGTTACTTATTTTCTACTTTCTACAAAGTCAGGAGGATAAAACCCAACACTTTAAGCACATTGATGCTATGCTGCTAAGCTATGCTCCCAGTTCAGTTTAGAGAGATTGCATGTTACTCCATCCATGATCCACCCCTGCTCAAAATTGTGTTGATCCTTCAACTTAAGGTATATGTGAAATAAAAGCCCCCAATTACCTGGCCTTGAGTAGGCAGAGCAGCACTTCGGGGTCCTGAACTAATCTCTTGGACATTAAACTCCACAGCAATAGCACAGAGAAACAACAAAATTGTTGAGGCCATTACAACTACAAGGGACCTTAGCACAGGTTGCTACTATGTCCTTGCACATACTATACAATTCTGAAGTAGTAACAATAGCGGGTGCACCAAATAATGCATTGTCCACAATACACCTTCCTAAACTTCCAGAGAGACCCATCTCATTTGAGAATTACAGAGGAATTGGGACTCTCATTTTCTGGCACAAAATTCACTGGGTTGAAACTGGACAATCACAGTCAGAGAAGCCACAGGGAAACTACACCAAATTTATATGGAATTAAATTCAATATTATACAACAAGTCAATATTACAGGGCACATCAGTTAGAGAAGACTGTTAACATAAGAAGACACATAAAAAAGTGTAATAGATATCAATCAAATACCAATAGATGCACAAATCTCAACATAGAAAAACAGTAAAAATTAAACAAAAAGGAGAATATGACTCCAGCAGAAGTTCTTAACTCCCTAGTAAATGAGTGGATAAAATGCTGGACAAAGAATTTAAAAAATGATATAAAAATGATTAAGAACTCAAGAAAGAAATTAAGAGCCAAATAATTTAAGGAAAACAGTACAAAGTACACAATAACAATTCAATAAAGAGCTGTGTATTCGAAAGAAAAAGGAAATGGAAATAACAGAAATGAAAAGCTCAATATGTAAAATAAAACAAAAAACAAAAAAAGAAAATCAGTTGAAAACCTTACCTATAGACTAAGTAAAGTGGAAGAAAATATATCAGGGCATGAAGACAAGAATCATTAATTATTACATTCAGAAAGTAATAAAGAAATATAATGAATGCTGAGTAGCACTACTCAGCACTAAAAGAGAATAAAATCATGGAATTTGTAGGTAAATGGATGGAGTTGGAGAAAATAATGCTAAGTGAAGTTAGCCAATCTCAAAAACCAAAGGTCAAATGACCTCTTTGATAGGAAAATACTAACTTATAAAGGCAAGAGAGAGGGGATGAGAGGAATGAAAGAGCTTTAAATGGAACAAAGAGGGGGGAGGGAGGGGAGGGGGCAAAGGGACAGGAATAATGGCAGACTGAGTTATCCATGATTACCCTAAATACATGTATGAAGACATAATTGTTGTAAAAATACTTTATATAAAACCAGCAACTTTAAAAATTCTGCTCTTTATATGTAATATGAAATGAAATGTTCTCTGCAAACATGTATAACAAATTAGAATAATAAAAAAAGAAATATAATAAGTAAAAATAAATAGAACATAAAAGACCGATGAGACAAGATTAAAAGAAAAAACATGTGAATCAAAGGTGTGGATGGAGGAACAAACTGATAGGCTTAATGCATCAAAATTCATTCAATGAAATAAGAGCAGAAAATTTTCAAGTCTAGGGAAAGGTATGGATATCTAGGTGCAAGAGAGAATAGAATGCTGAACAACATGATCATTAATGTAGCTCTCCACATCATAGTACAGTTAAATTGCCAAAAGACATAACAAGGAAAGACTATTGAAAGTTGCAAGGGAGAGGCACTAAGTCACTTACACAAGCAAATCATCAGAATAACATTAGCTCATCAGAAACTCTACAGGCCACAGGGTCACAGAATGTTCTATTTGAGGCCTTGAAAAAAAAAATATCAAACTAGATCAGTATATCCGACAATGTTTTATTTCAAAATTAAAATAAAAATGAAGACTTTCCAAGTTAAGCATAAACTGAAGGAATTCATTAACACTGAGTCAGCATTTCTGAAAATGCTGAGAGCAATCCTGAACACAAAGAGGCAAGATAGAATCAATCATCAAAATATGAAGAAGAATAATCTCTGTAATAAGAGTTCACAAATGAGAACTAGGAAAGAATTAAACATTACTATCTCAGTAAAGCATCAAACCTCTTAAATGAATAAGGGAGATAAAAGAGAACATAGATTATTCAAGATCAAAAATTTGACAGGATTCAGTATATAAGATTCAATACTAACACTGAATGTAACTGAATTTAAATATCTAATTAAAAAGCAGACTGACAGGTTGTACTTAAAAGCAAGACACAACAATCTGTTGCTTGCAAGAAATTCTCAACTTACCAGGAAAGTGATACATGGAATAAAAGTGAAAGGATGAAAAATTATGTTCTAAGTAAATTCATAAGCAAAAAGTACCTTTTCTTATATTCAAAAACATAGACTTCAAGACAAGATCAATATAAAGAGAAAAAAGAAAAAGTTACCATACATGGATATAAAGAACAACTCATCAAAAAGATATCACAAAAATGTTGTAAATATATATATGTACTGAACATTAGAGCACTGATTTTTTAAAATAAAACACACTACTGAGAATAAAAGGAAAGATAAACCCCCATATAATAATAGTGGGTAACAAATCTTCATAATATTTCAGCATCTGCAGTATGCACATTCTTTACAGAAGCTTATAGGACAAAAATGTTGTAAATATATATATATATGTACTGAACATTAGAGCACTGATTTTTTAAAATAAAACACACTACTGAGAATAAAAGGAAAGATAAACCCCCATATAATAATAGTGGGTAATGGCAATACCCAACTCTCACTAACAGATAGATCACCTAAACAAAAAATCTACAAACATTAACCTAAATGGACTTAACAAATCTTCATAATATTTCTGTCAGCATCTGCAGTATGCACATTCTTTACAGAAGCTTATAGACTATTTCCAATATATATCACAGTTAATGCCATAAAACAAGTCTCAATTAGTAAACAAAAATTGAAATTATTTCTTACAACTCATCCTATTGGAATGGAATTAAAAATCAACAGCAAGAGAAACTACAGAGACTATTGAAACATGGAGAATGAACAATACATTTTTGACTGAACACTGGGTCATTGAAGACATTGGGGGATATCAAAAATTCCAAGAATCAAATGAAATGAAAACACAACATACTAGAATCTGGGGGATGCAGTGAAAGCATTACTGAGCAGGAAAGTTTACAGGTATGCTGGCCTACAATATAAAACCTTGGAGATCTCAAATAACCCACTAAACACATATTGAGTTCTTAGAAAAACAAAAACCAATGCTAAGGGAAGAAATAATAAAGACCCAAGCTTACTGAATAAAACAGAAACTAAAAGAACAATGCAAAGGATAAACAAAACAAAGAGTTAGTTCTTTGAAAAGATAAATAAAATATTAAAGGTTTAGCCAACCTATCCAAAAAAGAGAGAAGACCCAAATAAACAAAATTATACATGACAAAGGAATATTAAAACAGACACCAATGAAATCCAAATAATCATTTTAAACTACTTTGAAAGGGCAAATTCCTTTAAAATGAAACATATAGGAGAAATGGACAATTTTATAGACACATTTGATCTTTCAAAATTGAACCAAGAGGATATATTTAAAAAAAATCTAAATGGAGCAATAACAAGCAATAAAATTGAAGCAGTAATAAAAAGTCTCCCAAGAAAGAAAAGCCCAGGGCCACACAGATTTACCAGAGTTTTATAGAAGTAATACCAATGCTTCTCCAACTGTTCCATGAGATACAAAGGAAGTAATTCTTCTACACAAGTTCTACAAAGCCAGTACCACTCTGCTACCAAAACCAGATAAGAACACACCAACAAAGAAAAATTATAGAACAGATCATAGATGCAAAATGCCTCAATAAAATACTTGCAAATAAAATTCAACCATGTATTAAAAATATCATTTACAATACCAAGTTGCTTTCATTTAAAGGAAGTAAGAATGGTTCAACATATATAAATTAATAAATGTAATACAAGGCATAAACTGTGCAAGTCACATGCTCATCTCAAAAGATTCAAAGAAAGACATTCAGGATCCCTCATAATAAAAGCCATGATAAAGCTAAGTTTAGAAGGTCATACCTCACATAATAAATTTTATATGTGAGGGACCCATAGCCAATATTATACTATCTGAAGAAAAACAAAAACCATTTCCACTAAAATCAGGAATTAGACAAGGCTTTCACTCTTTCCACCCTTATTCAATACTGTACTTGAAATTTTAACAAGAGTAATCATAAAAGAGAAACAAAAAGGGATACATATAGGAAAAGAGGAGCATAATTTATCCCTGTTTGTGGATGATTCTCAGCTTAGAAGACCCTAAACTATCTATCAATCAAAAGGATCCTAAAACTGATTTTAAAACTTATCAACGAGGCAGGATACAAAATCAACATGCAAAAATCATTCGCATTTTCTATATGGAATAATGAAGTCACTAATAAAACAATTCCATTCACAATACTCTTTCAAAAAATGACTTAGGAATAAACCTATGACAATGAGGTTAAAGTTTCTACAATGAAAATTATAAAGTACTGATGAAATAAATTAAGGAAGAACTAGGAGATGGAAAGACCTCCCATGTTTATTCATTGTGAGATTTAATATTGTTAAAATGGCCATACTACCGAAAGCAATCTACAGATTCAGTGCAATCCCATCAAAATTCCAATGACTTTCTATGTAGTACTATGAAAAATAATCCTAAAATTCATATTAAAGTGAAAAAGTCCCTAAATAGCAAACACTACCTTAAGGAACTAAAGAAACAATGTCATGAATATCAAAAACAAAAACCTGATTTTGAAATGTACTAAAGAACCAGTTACAAAAATCACAAGATAATGATATAAAAACAGAAATGTAAGCCTATGGAAGAGAATGGAGGATTCAGAATTTAGCTCACATGTTTCCGGCTGCCTGATTCTCAACAAAAGGAACCAATACCTTGCCTTGGAGAAAACTCAGCCTCTTCAACACATGGTGCTAGAAAACTGAACAAGCATGGATGTGGAACATTGAAACTAGATTATTTTCCTTCACAATGTAAAAAGTCATCTCAAAGTGTAGCAATAACCAAACATCAGAACTGGAAATTTGAATTTACTGGGTGAAAATTGAGGGGAAACACTGATATATTGGCACAATAATTTCCTGAAATGAAATCCAATAGATGAGGAAATAATACCAAGATTCAATAAATAGAATGAGAATAAATGAAAAAGCTTTTAAACTAGAAATAGACCTACTATATGAAACAGTTATATCACTTTGGGGTATAAAACCAAAGGTAATATAGTCAGTACACAAAAGTCATACCCACATAGCCATGTATATTGTGGCAAAATTCACAAGCAAAATATGGAATCAGCCTATCAACAGATGATTCATTATGATAAAAATAACTGATATATGAAACAATAAAGGTTTATTCAGCCATAAAGAAGTAATTCATGTAATTTAAAGGAAAATGGACTTAGAATACATCATATGAAGCAAAATTAACCAGACACAGAAAGATAACTATTCTATTTTTTCTCTTTTATGTAGAAACTAAAAATACTTTTATTTAAAAAATAAGGTGATCTATAGAAAATGAACTATTAGGGAAGGGGAGGAGAACTGTGGGGGAGAGGCTGTTAGGGGAAGGCATAAGAAGGTAGTAGGGAGGGTGGATATGATCAAAACAAAATAGATGCATTTATGGAAAAGTCACAGTGAAACCCATTACTATGTACAATTAATTTGACTGAATAATTACAGTAAAATAGATAAGTATTATTCAGGCAAAAAATAATAGGAAAGGGAAAGGAGAGAGAAAATTTTGGTATTAAAATAACACGTGCCAAGTCCTGAGGCAGGAAGAGATTTGTTGGGAGAACAAAGAATAGAGAAGCATTTCTGCAGCTGAATGCAGGAGACAGAGAGAGTGGGCTGGAGTTCAG
This sequence comes from Tamias sibiricus, assembly GCA_025594165.1. Taxonomy (NCBI): domain Eukaryota; kingdom Metazoa; phylum Chordata; class Mammalia; order Rodentia; family Sciuridae; genus Tamias; species Tamias sibiricus. The sequence goes on along the minus strand of CM046666.1, from coordinate 80,914,135 downwards.
AGGCAGAAAAAGACCTACAAAAACTTGCAATCCAGTTGCACTTTTATCTGAATATCAGTGGAGGCCACTAAGCAATCTCACTAGTGTCCAAAATAAGTGATCTTTTCCCAAATTCAGTCTTGAGAATTCAAAGGGAAAAGAGGAAGATAGAGGAGGGAAGTGGAGAGAGCTGGGGGAAAAAAAAAAAAAAAACAACAACTTCAGATGTTATTTATTCTCAGAAATATCTACCTTATGTACAATTCAATTTTCAATAGCATATTTGTCTCAAGATCCCTGAAAATGAATGGTTTATTATTCAATACAAAGGTATAGCATTTTACAGAATAAAATGATAACATGGTAAAAACTGAAAATAAGAAAAATATGACTATGCTAAGTAACACACTTAGGGAAGAAGACTACAGACAATTGTAAAGGGAATTAAAGAAAATATAATGGGAGAACTGGTATTAATGAATTTAAGCCTTGGTATTTTTAAAGGGGTAGCGCTGCCCAAATTGATGTCTTTACAATTCATATTCTATTTCTACAAGTAATCAACAAGCTGATTTTAAAACATTTTTAAATGGTTAATAACTTGAAACAGTCAAAACAACTATGAAGAATGAGGTGGACAATGCCTGGCGCCTTGGCGCACGCCTGTAATCCCAGCACTTGGGAGGCTGAGGCAAGAGGATCACGAGTTCAAAGTCAGTCTCAGTAATGGCGAGGCACTTAGCAACTCAGTGAGACCTTGTCTCTAATAAAATACAAAAAAGGGCTGGAGATGTGTCCCAGTGGTTGAGTGCCCCTGAGTTCAATCCCTGGTACAAAAAAAAAAAAAAAAAAAGAATGAAGTGGACAATATGGTGTGGTAATTCAATGATGATAGGAAGCTCAACAAATTGTGCTGAATAACCATGGATGTCAGCATAGAAAATGAGTTATGTCTTAGGTCCATTTGGTTATTGTTGCTTTTTTCTTCCAGCTGACATTTTCAGAGTAGTTTCTTGATCAGTATTTAATGTAAATGTTAATGTTGTTGGGATTAGTTATATCATTTTGTGTGTTATATGATGTATGTGTTTTGTTGTATATGTTTTGAAGTTTATCTGTTCCTGCTTTCTTGACATATACTTTCCTTCTTAGTTAAGAAGAATTTTTTAAAGAGGCATTTTTAGCATATGGTTTATTTGATCTTTAAGAAATTTTTAAATTGACAACTTTTTCATCAGTGGAAATTACAAATCCCGTATGTCTTCTTTTTAGAAAACTATTATGAAAATTAAATACCTGATTTTGCAGCATAGAAACTAAAACACTTTTAAATCAAGTTTATATCAAAACACTTTAAAATCAAATTAATAAATTTTAGAAATAGCAACTAGAATAATAACTGTTGTGCTAACCACACTTTCAGATGTGCTAATTTATAATTTTGTGTTTTCTGTTTTTGTGATAATTATAAATGTCAATATGACTGATAAGGGGAAGTTAAAATTATTGGAAAACATTATTTCTGGGCATGTCTGGGTGGGTGGTTCTGTAGACATTATAATTGAATTTCATAGACTGATAAAGGAAATCATGTTTACCAATGTGGGTGAATATCACTCCATCCATTGAGAAATGAACACCACGGTAGAGGAAGGGATACTTATTCCCTCTACTTGAGCCTGGACGTCCATTTTCTCCTGCCCTTGAATTTCAGTCCTCTTGGCTCTTTTTTCTGTGAACTCAGAATAGAATTTATACCACTGTTGTCTTGGGAAAAAAAAGAGTTTATTTTTAGACTCTAAGTATACCATCATCTTTCTTGGACCATCAGCTTGTTGAGGATAACTCATGGGATATCTCTGCTTCTTCTTTTATGGCTCAGTGGGTTCTTGTGCTCTTTACTAGAAGAATTATGCATTTGCAAAAGTGTAAAAGAAACAATGCTCTTTACTGAGGGTGGGGGGCAGTGTTCTCCTCAAGCCAGAAGGGAGAACACACCAACCAAAAGAGTCAGCCAGCTCAAATAAAAGCCAATCTTGTACAGCTTTTACAGCATCTACAGGTTAGGCATGATCCCAGTCTCTTGATGTCAACACATGTAGAAATATTATCCTCATTTATAAAACTACAAACTAAAACCCAGAAAGGTTAAGTCATTTCTGAATGGAATCAGAATTTGATACCGGACTATGATATATATATGATGTACATATATGTACATATATGGCAATTTAATTGTTCTTACACTGGCATTATATCCTCACAGCCTTTAATTTCAAAAAGCATCCATTTTAATTAGCAATATAATCATCCTCCAATTGTTTTGCAGACACAATTTCCTGAAACAAGGGACTGAATCATTAATTGAAAATGGGATTAAAGACAGACTCTCAAAATTTGGAATAAAATTCCACAATTTAAGCTTAGGCATTTTTGTTATTAATAATAAAACCATGGAAATGTTATGTAATACAAAAACCTTTCTCCAAAATTTTACGATGTTTGTTATATCACTCAGACCTGTATTTTCATTTTTTAGAAAAGTTACTTATATTTTTCTTTTTCATTTAATTTTCTGTAGTAACTCTTAACAACCACTCACTGGGTTCAGAATTTATTTTCCTAATTGAGGAAACAAGAAAAAGAGTAGTACAGCCACTTGAATTATAAAACTATCACAACATTTAGCTTGAGAAATGATTCCCTTTTTTCAGAACATTTCTACTCTCATACTTAGATAGTAGAGTGAATTTGTGGGACAATATTTGAAATAAAAAAGTAAATGAGACTTTCCTTTCTGCTAAACATTGAACAGATATTTCTTATTGATAAATGTAAATTATAAACACTCTGTGAAGTATATTTGAGGCCAGGACATTCAACAATGAGTGACAAGTGCAGTTCCCTGGAAGAAGTAGATACAAGAACTACTTTGGACTTATCAAAGTAGGGGAATTAGATAATATGATCTTCTTGCTGTGAATTCTATTCTCTAGTATGAATTCACAGGGGAATTTTATGAAGCAGACAGTTTTACCAGTGCCTACCTACAGTTAGAAAACATTTGAATTCTGTTGAGTGATTCATTTAAAATATTGATTGATTAGTTGATTGATAGGTGAGTAAGAGAATGCTGTCCATCCTCCAGGCATGGGAGCTACACTTGCGAATCTATATTTTAGTGAAGAAAATATTTTTTTTTCCTATAAGTGGTAAAAAATAATCTATATTTATTCATACCTGGAGGAGAAGTAAAATGAGTTTTCTTCTTGGATGTAAGTAAAAGGAAATTTTAAAACTACTTCCTATATTTAATGCATAGAGTGGAACTCATGGAAATGCTGGGAGATCCTGAGATACAATGAAATTCTTTTAAAAACTCCCATGCCCATTTAAAAAAAAAATACAAGAAAAAAATGCCTATAAATTAGATAAATTAATTTTTAAAGAGGTATAGCATTTATGTGATGAGTTCTAGATGCATTATTCTATAGTATGAAGTTTGATTAATCCTTTAAAACATAATCATGAAGGAAAAGTCCTTATAAGTATTGTTATCAGTTATATTTATATTTTAGAACCTAAGAGAAATAGATAGCAATGTTTTGTTCTAGATGCCTGAAAATATTAATTTATCAAAGCTCATAAGAATTCTATTAAACAGGTATTAATAATACCTTACTTTCAACTGAAGAAATAATAGTAAGTAAACTTACAAAGGTCACACAGTGAGAAAGGGGTTGAACTGAAATTTAAATCATGCTCCATTTTATTTGTTTTGTTGAAACAGATAATAATATAATGCATTCCCATATACTCCACCCAGTTTCAACAATTGAAAATTTTATTCAGTTATTTCAACTAGATCCTGTGCTACATAATAGCTTTGTGTGTGTGTGTGTGTGTGTGTGTGTGTGTACACGCACGCACACACGCACACGCATAGAGTAGTAGTGGTGGTGGTGACATTTGTAGTAGTAGATTAGAGGAATTTCCAAAAATATGTTTCATGTATTTCTTATAAAACTTTCTTTTCATATACAACCCTAATTTAGTAACTCCAATCAATGCCATTCATAATAAATCCTTAACATTATCTAGTACATAGTTGATATTGTGATGCCACTGTTTCAAATAATCTTTTAATTGTTCAATTTTCTTAATTAAGTTGAATCAAGATACATACATTAAATTTGGTTGAGTGTATGTGTGTGTGCATGCACACACGTATGGTTTTACTCTAGGGCATCTATCATTTTTTCTTTGTTTTTACAGTCCGTATGCTTTTGAAAAAAAAAATGTGCTACATTGTCCTATAGAATTTTAGAACTTCACATTTTATAACCTGTCACATGTAGTCACCTGTTATGGAATTACAAACCTAAATTTAAAGAACCTTAGTTTTTACCATGGTCACTAATTATAGTTATCAATTCTAGAAGAGGCACTGAACATAAAACATGTATGTACTTCACTCTTTTTTTAATGTTTATTTTTAGTTGTTGATAGGCTTTTATTTTTTATTTATTCATATGTGGTGCTGAGAATCGAACCCAGTGCCTCATACACTAGGCAAGTACTTTACTACTAAGCTACAAACCCAGCCCTGTACTTCACTCTTGAGGGAGATACTCTATCTTCCTCTATAAAAATGACATATGAAATATACTCTCAAACAAAATAACCATCAGTGCCTCACTCACAATACGCGCACTACATGGAAGATCTCTGGGGAATTGTGTCCCAGCAACATCAACCACTCATTTCTGCAAGGTCTTGAATTCTGGTAAATTTTCCCCTAAATGTACCACGTTTTCAGCCACTCTGATTAATCTGACCTACAGAAGTTAATATCAAATCTGTTCAGTTGTTTCATGCCACACTTAACTAAGACTGTTCTCAGTAATATTGCCAGCACACAAATGATGACAACCTTAAGTATGAAAATATTCCTTGTAAAGTAGCAGACACAGCTGAATAAACAAATCAGGTTTTAACTCAGAAAGTCTGGTTTATTTCAACATTAGTTTTTTGCTATTGACATTTCCAGTAGACTTGGGACAGTAGTTCAGGCACAACAAGATGCATTAGTGACTGTACAGCCTCTACCCAGCCTGTAAGGAGCAAAAAATCAGGCAATCATCCATAACAACCACGACCAGTGGGTTCAGGCAGAATTGAATGCCTTCGAGGGCCAAAGTAGTATAATTGATCACTTCAGTTAAAGACAGTGATGAATGTTATACTTTGGTTTCTAATCTGTTGACTCATGTTGTAAAGATAACTGCCTCCAAGCTGCACATAAATGATGAATCAGTTATCCCTCTGGAAGGTATCCACAAGTAATCAAGACAGCCTCATTTTGAAAAGATATTTACAGTCCTCCATGGACTGAGTGACTACTGATAATGTTTCATAAAACATTTGAAGTACTCAATATCTAACCCTATGTTGTAAGTCCCTGTATTTTTGATAAAGCATTACATTAGTTCATCTTCACCATTATTAAAAAAACATAATTTCAGATTCATGCACAGATTCCATAGAGAGAAATTTTTGTTTATAAGTTTGGAATCTTACAAGTGGGACTACCATCCATTGAGAGGGAAAGAGTTTCCAAATTGGGCCTAAAAAATTTAATAAACTTTAAATTTCCAAGGCCATGTTTAATAATTGAGCTAATTCTTGTTTTGAATGAAGTGTCAAAACTATCAGCAGAATGCCATCTCTCTGCCTCATAGAATCATTGAATAATGGCTTTGGGGATTTATAGGTGGACAAGGTATCCATAGATACTAACAGGTAGATATGGAGGAGTGGGTGCAATCTCCTCTGTTTCAATAACTTACCCATAAAGTAACTACAAGGGAAACAAGACTTAATTGGAGCTTTTTGATAGGATCCATGCTATAGTATGAATTTTAAATGCTTTCTGATGGCCCGTGTGTTTTAAGGTTTGGATTCATGCATCTGGTATTATTGGAAAGTGTTGGTTACTTTAATAGCCTGGTAGAAGAAGAAAGTTCGGTCATTGGCCCATTAAAAGGGAGACTGGAAACCCAGCCCTTCATCTTACTTTCTCTTTGCTTCCTGACTGCCATGCTTCTCCTCCATCCACTCCCACCATGATATAATATATTAGCACAGGTCCAAGGGCAACATAGCCATGTGACCATGGCCTGAAAACTGAATCCATGAATCAAAATAAACTTTACTCCTTTTAAGTTGGTTATCTCATGAGTTTTGCCACAGTAATAGAAAGCTAACTAACATAATCTGGTAGATCTGACAGGAAGACAAATTACATTTTCTTGGGAAATCCAGAATGTGTGCAGTATCTTTTATGAAAAAAAATTTGTAAAGGTAATTGTAAAAGACAAATATGTTGATATCCCTCCTTCTTCTTAACTCCATCTAGATTTTTGCCTTTTCAGGTGATGAGATTGCTGTTTGAATGCTACTCCCACAAAACAGGTTTGTTCAATTGCGATTGCTATAACTTCACAAATTTTCCAATCACACTATACAAGAAACCAGAACTTTGTCTAGAAGTATCAGAAATTTGAAAACAAGTCAATTGCTATTCAAACTGAAACGAAAGGGAAAGCCAGGTGCGGTGGCACACACCTGTAATCCTAGCACTTGGGAGGCTGAGGCAGGTTTTGAATATGAGTTCAAAGCCATCCTCAGCAATGGCGAGGCACTTAGCAACTCAGTGAGACCCTGTCTCTAAATAAAATACAAAAAAGGGCTGGGGATATGGCCCAGTGGTTGAGTGTCCCTAAATTCAATACCAAAATAAATAAATAAATAAAAGGGAAAAAAAAATTAAAACAAGAACTGTGGGATAATACCAACCTGTTTGAAATGTATTACTAGTGTGCCAGAAAAAAAAAATAAAAGAGAGAAGAAGGGCAGAATCAAGTTAGCAGTAACAGTGGCAAAAGTGTAATATTGTAGTAGAAGGAAATGAAGGATGATACAGAGTGGTAAAATGCTTGCCTGGGCAGGCATTGAAGGCATACTCCAGAGCAACACAAGAAGCTTCAACAAAGGCTGGAAGACATTGCCTTTGTTGATATCATATAAGGAAAGGTCAGAAAAATCATTAACTGGCCACCACGCTAATGAAGCAGACACATCTGTGGGCACATATGACAATTAAGACAGAATTTGAAATATTTGTTTAGAAAAAGTATTCAGACACCAACAAGAATTGCAGTCAACAGTAACAACAACAAAACCTGGAAAGGAAGGAGGAGTTGATTTTCACAGTTTCTACATGATATGATTTCAAACATCTGTTTTTTAATAGAAATAACAATATATACCAATAAAGTGGAACATATGATATCTAGAGATCTAGAAATAAATATAAATACAAACATAGATCTCTCTAGATGTATATATCTCCCCCAGGATATATCTCCAGTTTTTTTTTTTTTTTTTTTTTTCATTGCTATTTTGAGACAGTATCTCACTATATTGTGGAGACTGGCTTTGAAGTTTCAATCTTCCAGCCTCAGCCTCCTTAGTAGCTAGGTTTACAGATGGTCTCCAGTGCACCCAGAACAACCAAAATATTAGAACAAAAACAATCAGTAGAAACAGTGCATGAAGAAACTAACACAAGGCTTAAGCAACAAAGTCTTCAACTGGGCATAGTTTAAATCCCAGCTTCTTGGGAGGGAGAAGCAGGAGAAACAAAACAAAATTTAAAAACTTTAGATAGACTACACAAGAAAAACACGAAGACTCGACTTATGAAAATTAGGAGTATAAGAGAGAAAATGTCATGGTTAACTTTATGTGTCAACTTGACTGACCATAGGGTACTCAAATGATTTTTTCTGGGTGTGTCTGTGAATTTCTTAATGCAATTAACATTTGATTAAGTGGCTTAGTAAAGGACATTGACCATTTTGGTATAAGAAACATCCCATTCTTGAGGACCTGATTAGAGCCAAAGAAAAAGAATTTAGAATTTGTCTTTTATACTGTCTCACCCATTCACATGGAATATCTCCTCTCTTCAAAGTTCCTGAAATGAGACTTCCACCACTCTGCAAGTCTCAGTCCATAGACCTTAAACTGAATTGCAGCATTGCAGCTTTCCTAGTTCTGTTGCTTTTAGGTGACAGATTCTGTTATTTCTCACCCTCTATAACTACATAATCCAATTCCTGATAGTATATATCTGTGTGTGTGTGTGTGTGTGTGTGTGTGTGTGTGTGTGTGTGTACCACTGCTTTTGTTTCTTTGGAGAACTGATAATAATGAGCACAACTTCTGACTTCATAAAAACCAGGGATTATGGGTTGGTGTTATAGGTCAGTGGTAGAGCAATCACCTGGTATGTATAAGACCCTGGGTTCAATTCCCAGCACCATAAATAAATGCAAGGATTATAAGAAAATTTTATGAACAGTATGTCCTAACAAATGTGATAACCTAGATGAAATGAATAAAACCCTGAAAAACACCAATGACTGAAAAGAGAAATATAAAAAGATCTATAATAAGTAAAGTTATTGTATTTTTAAATTTTATGAGATATAAATGATATACAAATACGGACATTTTTACTTTATACATTTTGTTCAGTTTGGATATAGACAGACATTATTTCTGTTATCCATCTTTTTTGTCACTGTGATCAAAATACCTAATCAGAACAGCTTAGATGATGAAAAGTTTATTTAGCTTCACAGTTTTAAAAGTTCAGTCCAGGGAGGGCAGATTCTATTCTTCTAGGCCTCAGGCAGGGCAGAACATCACACAGGAAGGGTGAGAAGGAGAAAAGCTGCTCAATTCATGGTGGCCAGGAAAGAAAGGGAGAGAGAGAGTGTGTGTGTCCAGGTACAAAGTATGAACCCCAAAGGCATGCCTTCAGCTACCTACTTCCTCCAGCCCTGCTTTATCTGCCTACAGTTACCATGCAATTAGCCTATTAAAATTATTAATTCTCAGAATGGATTAATCCATTGATTACGGCTCTTATAATTTAGCTATTTCTTATCTATGAGCATTGCCTCGTGAACTTTGGGGGTACACCTAATATTCAAACCATAACACTCTTGATACTATCAACAATCAACATACTACACTTATCCATCACCTCCAAATATTCCATTGTGTTCTTTTGTGTGTTTGTATGGTTGTTATATTTGTTTTTAAGGTTATTTTGTAAAAACACTTAAAATGAGAGAGTATTTTAACAACATAATGTGCACAATAACATTGTTAACTACAGGTACTGCGTTGCAAAACAGATCTTAAATAACTAAAACATTATAGGCATTAAGCTACAATTCTCCATTTCCCCTTCCCCCATCCATTAATAATTACTATTGTGTTCTCTGCTTCTATGAATTTGAGAAATCTAGATACCTCAGTTAAGTGGAATTGTGCAGTAATTGTCTTTCTGTGTCTGGTTTATTTTACTTAACAAATGTCATCAAAATTTACTCATATTTTTGCAAATGGTATGATAGCCTCCCTTTAATGATTGAATAATACTCCATTGCATTTATGACATCATCTGTCACTGGACACTTGGGCTTTTTCCGTATCTTGGCTGTTATGAATGATGTTTCAGTCAACATAAAGGTGCAGATATCTCTTTTGATTTTTTATTTCAATACACTTTGATATATATGATAAGTGGACTTGTTGTATCAGCTTTATTCTTCATTTTTGAGGAACTTCCATGGAGTTTTCCAAATTAGCACTTTAATGCTTTATAGTGTTTTAAAGACATGTATAGATCCCACAATCATAATATTTGAGTTATACAGACTGGGCACAAAAATGTATATATTGTATTAGTCTATTAAAATTCTACCATATAGGGTTTTAAGTCAGGTGAATAAATCTGTGGAAATAAGAAAAGTTCTTATTTTTATGTGGATTATACCTTGAATACATACTGTATATGACATTTCTAGGGTGTGGATAAACTCCACTTGTTTCTCTATTTGCTGGTTATATGAATGTGATTTTTAAAGTAAAATGCAAAACAAAGAAACACACAATAGCTGTTCTGTTTTCTAAGATATTTACTTATTTTTAGGTTTGTTATACATGAAAGAAAATAAAGTTAAGAAAAAATTAGGGTATATTTTATAGATGAATTGAATATATTTACCATTATTTTATTAATTTCATGCTTTTTTATAGATTAGGAAATTTGAATAAAACATAAAATGATCACTTATACAGTGAATTGTAGTTAACAATTAAACCATCTTTTTTTTTTTTTTTTTTTTTTTTTTTGATACTGGGGATTGAACTCAGGGGCACTTGACCACTGGGCCACATCCCCAGCCTTTTTTTGTATTTTATTTAGAAACAGGGTCTCACTGAGTTGCTAAGTGCCTCGCCATTGCTGAGGCTGGCTTTGAATTCACGATCCTACTGCTTCAGCCTCCCAAGTGTTGGGATTACAGGCATGCCCAACAAGCCATCTTCTTTTATATCTGACTATATTTACACATCAATCCATTGAGAAAATAAATATTAATACATATACAAAATTACTTTCTAAGTACTTTCTGGATCTGATTTATCATTTTCAAGCTAGTAGCAATATAGATAAGGGAATTTCACAATATGTTTATGTTGCTGCCTACAGCTGTCGCCGCCTGCAGCAACAATACCGCGGGAAAGAATCCAGAAGCAGACTGGAAAATGAATAGGCTCTTTATTCTTGCTTCTTCTAACTTTTCTCTCCGGCTCCAACAACCTCTCCAACTCCAACCACACTCTTTAGCCAACCTCACCCAGTTAAATACTTTTTGCCTTAACAAGTATACAACGTGTCAACAGCTCAAACTTACAGGTGCATCACATAGTGTTCATGGGCATAGAAAGATTCTTAGATAAATGCATGAATATCAGGTGAAAATACTGAAACACGTCTTATGGCTCTCAGCTAGCTGCCATCTTAGCTATCTCCTTATTAGGGCTCTTACATGTTTATACCCCACTAAATCAAATAGTGGGCACATTAATACTTGTGAACCTCTGAACTGTAATTGCAAATATGCTTTATTTATGTAAAGATTCTTTGATAGAAAAGTTTTGTTTAGTATGAATCACCAATGAAATTATATAACCTAAAATATGTATCATATTCTTATGTGTATATATAGTAAAATATTCTCTGAATGATTTATGTAACCACTTATACTTAATAACAGAATGTTAATTTCTTTATTTCCTTGCAAGTTTATTCTTAATATTTTTAACTAATTGACAAAGCCATAAAGTTATAACAAATTAATGAAATACAATGTAATATTCTGGTACATATATTCTTTAATGCTACCTACAGTCACCTTGTTATGCCATAGTACTCTAGCAATTCTTTCTCCTACCTAATTGTAACAGTACTTGATAATAATCTGTAAGAGCCCTAATTGAGGAGATAGCTAAGATAGAGGCTAGCCAAGAGCCATAAAGGTGTTCAAATATTTTCACCTGATATTCATGCATTTATCTAAGAATCTTTTTATGCCCGTGAACACTGTGTGATGCTCCCGTAAGCTCGAGCTGTTAGCACGTGTCCTTGTTAAGGCAAAAAGTTTTTAACCGGGTGAGGGTGAGTGAGAGTGGTGGTTGGAGTTGGAGTTGGAGAGGTTGTTGGAGCTGGAGAGATAAGTTAGAAGAGAGAATAAAAGAACTTTTTCATTTCCATCCTGCCTAGAATTTTCTCCTGCTGCATCGTTGCTGCAAGCAGCAATCACTACAGGCGGCAACAATCATCCTTTCCAAACCCTCCTCTCCCACTGTACTCTTTCTGGCTTCTCAAGAGAACCATTCTATTTTCAATTTCTATGAGATCAACTTTTGTAGATTGCTCATTTGAGTGAGATCATGTGGTACTTGATTTTCTATTCCTGGCTTATTTCATGTAACATAAAGATCTCTAGTTCCATCCATGTTGTTACAAATGATGCAATTTTGTCTTTGTATTTTTGTGTATGTGTGTAATTGAAGATGCCATTGTGAATATAGGTCACATCATCTTTATCCTCTCATCCACTGATAGATACTTAAGTTGTTTCCATTTCTAGGTGCTTGTGAATTATACTGAAATGAACATGGGAGAGCAGCTGTCTCCTCCACACAGACTTTATTTTTTTTTTGGACATATACCCAGTAGTATATTGGTATATGGTAGTTTTCCTTTACATTTTTTTCAGGAATTTTCATAATATTTTTCCTAATGGCTATGCTATTTACATTCCCATCAACAGTGTGCAAGAACTCCCTTTTTTTCCACATCCTCCCTATACTGGTTATCTTTTAGTCTTTTTGATAATTGCCAGTTTTTATTGGTGTGAAGTGATATGTCACTCTTGATTGGATGGGGATTGCCTTGGTTATTAGTCATGTTCAGCATTTATTCATGAATCTGTTGTCCATTAGTATGTTTTCTTTTGAGAAATGTTAGTTTAGATGTATTACTCACTTTTATTCCAGTTATTTAATTTTTTATTTTTAGGGATTGTAGTGTTCTTTATATATTCTACGTATCAACTTCTTGTCAGGCCTATAGTTTGCAAATATTTTCTACCATTTTCCATGTTGTCCTTCACTACTTTCAGATTTATTAATGTATAAAATGCAACAAATATACTAATATCATTAGGGGAAATTTAAATAAATATTTTCATGATTTATTTTTAAATTTATTTAATCATTTACTAAATTTGAGGGTCACTAGGAAGAGCAGTTTTCAGGTAGAGGTAGTGAACAGATGTTGGTCAAAGGGTACAAGCTTTCACTTATAAGGTGAATAAATGCTGCAAACCTAATGTACAACATGGTTATTGTTAATAGTAAGCAAAACTATTATATAGCTGAAATTTGCTGAGAGAACATTTTAGTAATCCTCAATACACACACAAGGTAACTGGGTTATGTGATACTTATGTTAATTTGCTTGATTGTGGTAATCATTTTCAATAATGGATATATCAAACACAATGTTAATATACCTTTCATAAATATATTCAAATTTTGTTTGTCAGTTATATCTCAATGAAGCTAAGAATAAAAGAGTTTTCAGAGACCCACTATATTTGGAAGGGTGATTTTAAAGGTATATTTGTAATAAAGCAAGTACACTAATTATATTTCTTTTAGTTATTTATTTGGAGTGGCCTAGGGCAGGGGTGGCTGGTCGATCTGGAAAATAACCTTCAAATAACCTGATGGTTGCCATTTAATGATACACTGCAAAAATGGCCCCATAGCTGTAGAATTGTTTTTTTCCATATTTATTTCTGTTCTTCAGAATTTGATTCTTAATTCAGAAAACAACAATTTTTGTGAACTTCTGCTATGTTAGGATGTGCGAAATTACCTATTGTCCATTTCAACCAGATACCAAAAATTATATTTTAATGTGTATTTATTTATTTATTTATTTATATGGTACTGTGAATTGAACCCAATATCTCACTCATGGTAGACAAGTGCTTTACCATTCAGCCGCAACCTCAGTCCTTACTGGACCAAAAAAAAAAAAAAAAAAAAAAATATTATTTTCAGACAGTGTTTTGCTAAATTGTCCAGACTGTCCTCAAACTTGGGATCCTCCTGCCTCAGCACGCTGAGTGGATGAGATTGCAAATATGTGTCCCTAAGCATAACTATATTTTGTAATTTGTTTTCTAAATTTCATATTATTATTATTTTAATATTTTTACAACTATAGTTTATTTACTTATTTTTTTATGTGGTGCTAAGAATCAAACCCAGTGCCTCACATATGCCAGGCAAGCACTGTACTACTGAGTCACAAGCCCAGCCCAGGAACTCCCTATTATTTATGAAGGAAACAAATTTATTTCCTATGCTGTAGAAAAGAAATATGCCCTCTCTTTCAATTAGACCATTTAAAATTATGTTCTTCTATATACAGTATATTAACATTGTGTTTTGATATATAATCATCAGAAAAAATGAGGAAACAAGTTTGTCACTCACTGTTCTTTAAACACAAATATTTGTGACAAAATTAAGGACAGTGGTTCAAAGAAATGCACCCATTTATATTACCTTAGCTGTAGGTAACTTCACAAAGAAAATCCATGCAGCAATGTGAATAAGCTGAATGAATTTCTTTTTAAAATCCCTTTAATTACAACTGGCACTTGTGAGCTTAATACTTGAGGCAGCCGAAAAGTGATATACATTTAAGTTAGCAATAGTAATATGGGACTCCAATATAAGTGACTAGTTATGGTTTAATATTCCCAGAAAGGTCATATATATAAACCAAATGTTTAATTTCAAATATTGAACATCAAAGGTATCATTTCTTTTTCTTCTCAAAGTTAAACTACTTTTAACACAGTCTGGAAATTGGTTTACAGACTTTTCTTATAGCCAAAGACATGAGAACAGAGATTCTGACCATGTGGCTGCCTGGAGCTGTAGCCCTTGGCCTGCCATAGATGATTAAAAAGGTTCTACATTGAAAGAGTCAAGACTTTTTTGGTCTGTTTATAAGTGAGTGCGGTTTGGAACAGTTTAAATGGGGAGAGACCTATATATTTGGAAACCTTGACTCTTTTGCTTTCTTGTTCTTTCCAGCTGGCCAAGAGCCTCTGCTTTTCTCCAAATCAGGTGCTTGTCTAGATAGAAGCCAATTTTTGAGGAATTAAATGGAAATAACACTTGTTATTTCATATTTTCTAATGTCAAATGTACACTAAAAGGCAAAAGCAAATTAGGTTAAAAAATTCCATGTGTATGTTGGCTTAAAATTGCTGGGAGGAGTTAAAGGAATAGATCTGTTGTTGTAAATCATATACCAGAAGTGTCACACCCATACCCCAAGTTACACGTGGTTTCCTTTAATAGAGAAGTCACTCCTATTATGCAGAGTATTTCCCTGTAGCTATTCACATCCATTTAGTGTTCAACAGCTTGCCCAAGTGAGAGCCTTTGAAGGCTTAAGTGTATTCATACATCCATAAGAATGACACATTCATTAACAATTAGAGATCAAAGAAAGCTTGGCATTTTATTTTCTCCTTGAAAAGAAACCTCATGAATTATGAATTATAATTGGAATGTTTTTCTTTTATTTTTCTTAATCTAAATTTATTGATCATGCATTATATTCAGGCACTTTACATATTATAAGAGACCCTGGGAAAAATGCTCTTTTCTCAGTCCATTTTTTTATTTGATCTTGAGCAAATTATTTAACTTCAGATTGTTCATTTTCTTAATCTGTAAAATTAGGAATTAGAAAATTAGAAAATTAGAAAAATTAGGAATTGGAAATTAATGGGGTAATAGAGAATTAAATAAAATCTTGAATGTGAAGTTTCTAGAAGAGTGCCAGGCACAGAGAACTTGGGGCCAGGTGTATTATGTTACTTAATAGACACACAGTAATGGTACTCAGTCAACATTACCTCTTGTCACTACCATCATGACCAATGCTCATGACAACCCATGAGTAACCATCTTATTGATTTCAATATAACAAAACTGTGAATTTTCAATACCAAGTTAAATATAAACAAATATTTCAATGTTTAAATATAGCATGTAAAATTTAAATATATCAAAATTGAGAATTGGCAATACCAATTTATCATGTGCATTCAGAGATTTTATTTGGTTAAACAGGTGAGCTTGTTCTCAAAGCTGCTTCTCTCCAAATCCAAAGCCAAGCAGACAATTCTTCCTTTCTCTCTGGTTTGTGAAATAGCTTTCAGCACAAATATATTGAGAATCAGGTATGTGTCAGGCCCTGTTCTAAGGTCTAGGCAATCAAAAATAAGTAAGACATGATCTATCATGTAAAGAGATCATATTTTCCACAGGTAGTCATATGTGAAAATCAATCATTTAAATATAATCTGTTACAGACCTTACTGAGAAAATAGTGGAGTAAGGATAAAGGCTTTTTTTCACTTTGAAATTTATTTGGATTGCTGTCTGTGAGGACTGGGAAGACAGTACAAAATACAATTTTCAGCCAGGTTTTTATTTTTTAATTGAAATCATTAGAAACAGACTCAAATAGCTTACCTATAATTTTATTTTTGTTTTTGTTCTTCTAAGTAAGTAGGATATTTGACACTCAGAACTGTGGACTCTATGTCAATTTTGCTCAATATTTCCCTCTAAATTACCATTTAAACAGAAGATAATTTTGATTTTTGTATGACTGGAAATTTTCATTTACATTTCAGAAAAATTATTCTGCAACATCTTAAATCTGTAATAGAGTAATGGTATCAAGAAAAGTTTGATTTTCTAGCTCAAATTGCTTTAGGAAAGCCTAGAAAAATTGAATCGTACAAAATAATTGAAATTATTTGAAACACTTATTGGTTACTTCTTCTAGATAACAGAAATTATTGATTACTCTTCTATGTAGCATTAGGAACTATTTAAATGATTATTAATAAACATCAATATACTTGATAAGTTAAGGTAGTAATGCACCTAAATTTATAAATTTACTCATGTAATGAAGGAATATCATGCCTTCAATTTTGGTATTTAGCTTTCGTGTAAGTTGTAAGTTGTAAATTATAAGTATTAGAATCATAGTCATTTGGGATAGTATTCTATTTAACATATTATAACTGTAAATAGTAGCTAATACTTCTGTCTATGAACTTTTATTTAAGTTGTTAGAAAATCTGAACCTCAATATTTTGAATCCAGAACCTTCTCCCACTTCATTATATCTAGCAATTCTGACTGGCATGCTGATATTCAAGTCTTTAAAAGCAGGAATAATGGAATGACTTTACTCAAAGTGACTTCCTCAGCATGTTCCCTCCTGAATTTGAATGAACCATTCTGAGATAAGCTATTTAAGGCTATTTCAGATCATGTCACTTGGCACTTCCCTACATCTTTTCCATCTTTTTTTTTTTTTTTTTTTTTTTTTTTTTTTTAGTGTAGGGAACTGAACCCAAGGCTTCCTACAAGCTAGTCAAGAGTTCTACCAGTAAACTTAACTCCCAGCCCCTCTTTCCATGTTATACACATTGCAATATTTGTTCGCAATGTAGTATAAATCATTAGAAATTTGAAGAAGCATGTGTCTATTCATTTTTCATAAGTATAGAGTGGTTATTTTTAAATAACTCTAAATGCTTTCAGAAAACCCTATTGATTTTTGGTGAAAAATATTTTATTGTCAACATATTTAATGCCACGAAATACCATACAAAATGAATGTGACAAATACTAAGAGTTGTCCTTGGTTTCATACAGCAATGAGGTGCTTATTGTTGTGCACAAAATCACCATCAATAATTCATGATTTCCATTTGTTTAATTTTTTAAATCTCTTACTTATTTGTTATCTACCAAAGTTTGTATCAACAGCCTACAGGATGATTTTTCAATGAGATTTTTTAGGCAACAGTGAAGTAAATGCAAAACAGAAGTAATGTTTCTTTAAGCCCCAGGGAAAAATCCTTATTGAAATTGAGGAATCAAAGTTTATCTGTAAACCTCAAAATTAAACTGGCCTTGGCAGTTTTATAAATTACAAAAGTGTATTACAAAGTTAAAAGAGCTGAAGTAATCATGGAGATCAATCTAATAAGTAGTTAAGTAATATTCCATTCATACTCTTAGAATTTTTTTCAAATTCTGTACTTCAGGTTGAAGGTGAGGTTTAAAGAATTTTGTAATATTTCAGTTTTAAATTAAAGAAAGTACATATATCATGTAGAAAATAAGCATAATTCATGTCCAATACTTTGCTTATTCTAAATACTCTTATCTTTCTTTTTGTCATAATATAATTTTCTAATATGCATAGAAAAATGAAAAAGATATCAAACTAATATGTCATATTAATCAGATTGAAAATAATTCAATATTATACAATGTGACCATAGTTAACTATATATTATATTCTTGCAAATTAATTATAATAAATTTTAAGTGGTCTCAGCCCAGAAAGTAAGTATGTGAGATAGTGCATGTTAACCAGCTTGATACAGTCATTTGACAATGTATATATCATTCCAAATATGTATAAATTTTAACACTTTGTCTTTATTTATTAGCCATCCATATATATTTATTTTCTGAACATTTTGATGGATATACATCAATAATATTTTACCCATATACAAATCAGTGTCCATTTTCTAATATAGGCATACTTATATAATTACAATATTGAGATTCTACCTATAAAAATATTTTTCTGGTATCTAGCATGCTGTCCATATTTAAAATCCCCCAAATGTTTGCAAATGCATCTTTTAAGCTATCTTATTCTCAACCATGGAGTCTTTAAAATGTATATTCAATGCTTAATTATTCAAATTTAAATTTGAAGAAAGTTGTCTTTTTCACATAGGATAACCCTCATACTAAATTTACCTAATTGTTTATTCACAATTTAATTTAACCTTTTCCCTAAACTCTGTATTGCTTTTAAATTAGCAACTAGATCTAAAGTCCTGATAGATTTCAGGTTAAATATTCTTTGGCAAATATATGGAATAGGGGCTGCTATATAATTTATGTTAATCCCATCATTTGACACCAAACATCCCATTGACCTCAAAAAAATGAAGCTAGTTTTGTTCTTCATTTTTGTATGATGATAATAAACTGAATTTCTCTATTATGAATATGTTTAACCTATTTGGCAATTAGTAATAAATTTATGAATTTTTTTGACAGCTTTCGACTACCTGATACACAATAATCCTTCACACCTATTTTTTACATACATTCATGATCATGTACTGACTCATAAATGTAATGTTATTTTATAAATATGTAATTGTATATGTGGTTTTAGTTGGCCTTTTCTTATTAAAAGTAAGTTTGATTATCAACCTAAGATTAACTATAGTTCATTCTTAAAGGGTAATATGTATGCTTAAATTGGCCTTTTTATTTAAGGAATGCCAGATAGAAACTCAGACTTGAAGTACCATTAGTTGTAATAAAATTGAGATAATATTGATGGCAGATATCTATTATTTTTGCTTTTTTGAGTCTTTTTGACAGTGTTGGTATAGACTCATAAATCTTTACTAATTGAATATTTTAGAAATGATCTCATTCATAATTCATGTTTTAGTCAACTTTTTCTCTGCTATGACTGAAAGATCTGACAAGAAAAACTGTAGAGGAGGAAAAGTTTATTTGGGGCTCATAGTTTCAGAAGTCTCAATCCATAGACAACAGGCTCCATTCCGCCAGGAATGGCAGAAGAGTTTTGCATCTCACATGATGATCAGACAACAGAGAGACATTTCACTTGCCAAATACAAATATATACCTCAAAGTGATGCCCCCAATGTCCCAACTTCTCCAGCCACATACCACCTGCCTTCAATTACCACTCAATTAATCCCATCAGGTGATTAGTTCACTAATTGGGTTAAGACTCTTGTAACCCAATAATTTCTCTTCTAAACCTTGCATTGTCTCCCACATGAGCTTCTGGGGGACACCACACAGGCAAACCACAACAATTCATTTTAATGTTTAAATTCTAAATGTATGAAATGTATGTTAAAAGGTAAATGAATGTTCTATGGAAATTGAACTATTTTTTTTTTTGTTTGTACCTCAATATGTAATTAAATTACCATATTATATCTTGGTTACTGAAAGCATTTGTATCATTACCTCATGTTTATACAGGTTATACATGAATAGATATGGATGTTATTGAAAGAATCAGGAGAAACAAACATTCAGCTAGAAATTTAATCGGACATTGTTTGGCTTACTCTACAACATTGCAATAGCTATCATTATTATCTTCATCAAATATTTAGTATGCCACCATTCAGGAATTGGCTTCATGTGATACCTTAATGTATCTATTTATGCTACTAAACCTTTTTTTCCTTATTTTTGTTATGCCAATGTCATTAAATACCAGAAGACAGTATCATTTTTGCACTTTTTTTGCACTTTATTTTGTAGATATAAGAAGAATATGTATTAAAACTACAAATTAAACATTTTATTCATACAAATCTTATTAATTAAAATGGACTTAATTTTTTTTCAACTTTTTCTGCATTCTGACCTACAAAACTCAAAGGTGGGAAGTGTTTTTATTAAAAAGTATAAATAGACATAAAATATATGCATAAAGAAAATTTCTGCAACATTATGAATGAAATGCAAATTTTAAAATAAACTATTAATAACACATGCACAGAGGCATTGATGCAATCTTTTGAGGAGTGGACCATCTTTCACAGCTCTTTTCCAAATTGGTGACAGGCAACTTGGCAAGTTATATGAAATGGAGAACTGGGGAAGGAACATATAAGTAGACAGTACTTCTAAAATGTAGGAAAGACTAGCTCAGCAATTAAAATATTATAATCAAAACCTCTAATATTATATAGCCAGTAACCCCAGGTATCAATAGGTATTATAGAATTTAACAACAACCAGAAAGAGAAATATAGGAAGTACTGACAGGGCTTATAAATCCTGGATAGATTTACAAATTTATACAGCTAGGTAGATACTTGGTTGACATTATGGAAATCTGCTTTAATGGGCAAAGAGCAACCAAGATAACTCCAGTTCACCAAGATAATGTTGCAGGATTAGAGCCTTCTGGGCTCACATGAAAGAGGGTACTGATAAGATACTGATAAAGAGAAAGTCAGACACAGGATAACAGAATTTGGATCTAGTCAATTCTATTATATTATAGGGCAAGACATAGGTTTGAGGAATAGAATAAATATACAATAATTTTAAGTAGAAAAATACATCAAAGCAAAATGTAAGGAATTATATAATGGGCAGTCTGACCACTGAGATGAAATTCCTTAGTTGTGCACAGACCAAGACTAGGTCCAATGTGACCTGAAGATTACTAGGATCTGAAAAAAAGAAACAAAAAAAATTTCTAAGGTCCAAAAGAGACAGAATTTCATGAACTACAGAAAAATATATATTAGATGCTTTAAATTTGCTACTAATATAGTTTTTTTTTTTAATATTTATTTATTTGTTTTAGTTGTACACAATGCCTTTATTTTTACGTGGTGCTGAGGATCGAACCCGGGCTGCCCACGTGCTAGGTGAGCACTCTACCACTGAACCACAACCCAGCCCCCTAATATAGTTTTTTTAATTTTATTTATGTGTTTGTTTATTTAAGGCAGTTTCTTGCTATATTTTCCCATGCTGGTCTTAAACAGGAAAACTCAAGTGATTCTCCTATCTCAGCCTCCCAAGTAGCTGGGACTACAAGTTTGCAACACCATGCTTAACTTGGATTTAATTTTAAAACTAAACAGTACAATTTAAAATGCAATTTATTTGAGAAGATCATATATGCTAAAATAGATATTTAGATAAATACAATCTTCAATAAATGAAGTATCATGAAAAATTATAAAATAATGCTTTAAATATATATTTCACTTTTTGACTAACTCAAGTTCCATATGAGTGAGATAGTTAATAGTTAAATATTTTTACATTCTATTGAATGAGATTTTAATCTTATAATCTTTTATTTATGCATTTACTTTGATGCAATATAGCTCTCTTATGCCATATAAACACTTAATTTCCACCTTTTTTTCTTAAAATATTATGATTTTCCCTGATGTGAATTCTAAAATGAGTATTAACTGAATTCTTGTTGTTTTTTGTTATCGTGCTAGGTCCACATCTTTTTAAAGGAAATCAGTAGTCCAGCTAAATACTCTAGATCAACTTCCTACTTACCTCCATACAATTGTATACTATTTTTCCTATTTAAACTTTCAACATATGAAAGCATTTCTTTGAGATCTTGAAAACAAACACTTGGAAATCCTTCTCAAACTTGAATAAAGCAAGCATTATATTCATTGTGGTACATTAAACACATGATTATGTATAACAGCTTTACACTATCAGTTTAATAGCACATTATTTTAATTAGTTTAACTAAATCCTGTTCATTGAAAAATGCTATGGCAGATTGTCTGGTGACAGTTCATTTTTCCTGATTATATTTTTAATAATATTTTATTGATTACATTCAATGCAGTTTCATCTCTGTAATAACAGATCTCAAGGCAAGAAATCTTTCATAAATTCATTGAAAATACTATTACCTTTGCTACCTCTTTTGAAACAGAATTCTGAGTTTGTCTTAAAGATCTCTCAACTTCTCTCTGAAAGAAATAATGAGAATTTATACATTATCCAATGTGAAGTGAATTGTTAAATTTAGAAAGAGAAACATTATCTACCAAGATGTAGAACAATAAAATATTTTTCCATTTTATGGTTTACTTTAGAAATATGTAGAATGTTTTAGTTCAGATTTTGCAAATGTGTTGAAGCTTTTGAAGTGACTCTGCCTAATAAATTGTACCAGGTTTTCCTTGATTAAATTTAGTTCTCTTGGTGAGGGCTAAAGAGTGTTTTAAAATATCAACTCTGTTTCTTGAAGACATGGTTCTGGTTGATGGTTATATTTGAGGATGCAAAATCTTAGAATTAGAATTATATTAATGCCCTTTTTCTAGATTATGGGGTCATCATACTAATTGAAATTTGGTTCACACTCTGTCTCTTTCTCTTTCCCTGTTACATATCATATTTTTTTCTTTTTTTTTTTTCATTTTTTTTTATCCTCTTGATTTTTTAACATATATGTTGTAAGCATTTATTTTATTTATATTTTAAGAAAAGTAGCCACATTGTGGAATGGAAACATAATTTTCACTGTTGGCATACATGGCAAAAGTTTATGATTAGTGGGTAAATAGTATTTATAAATCCTATATTTTTATCAGAGAAATACTGCCATTTTGTACCAGAAAAGAATAATCATATCTTTTTAAAAATGGTCTTTCAGCTGTCTGTGTTCAGGCTTATATAGATTTATATAGGCCATGGTCAAATCATATGCAGGTTCTTAAAATATCAAAGAAATTTGCTTCAACTTATTTTAATGAGTGAAAACAAATTGCATGCATTCAATTTCGAGTCGATAATTGTGTCATATAGAACAACTTATGTTCACCATCTGCTCTTGTATTTTAAAATAAAAAATCCTTCCTTGACCTACAACCACCTACAATTATTTTGGTCCTGTTTATAGAAAAAAATGTCTATATTCACTGCCGCTAAATTTCTCTTCTTCAATTTTTATTGACTTCTTTTTAGTTGAGATTTCCGTGCCTACAATTGCAAAGAAGACTATTTTCTCAGGGTTTGGTTAGCAAAAAATTTTTTTAGCATAATCCAAGATCAGTTTAATTGTCGTCAGTTTCCAGCATTGAATCCTGATGATTTTTCTCATCTTCTTACAATTATCCATAGGGCCCCACCTTTCCAGTTACCCCAGTTCCTTAGCATGTTTGCTGTCCACTCATATGACCACTTTGTCCACCATTACTCAGATATCAATTTCTGACATTTTTTCTTCTCTACTTAACTACTGTCTTCTTAAAGGATCTCATCCTGTTCTATGCCTTTAAATATCATCTCTGTGCTAACGACCCCCTAATTTGTATCTTTAATTAATGGCTTGCTGAAACATTTGACTTGTAGAGATAACTGACTAAATTGATTATCCCTTTGAACATCCAAATGGCATTTAAAATTTAATAGGGTAGCTGATATAGCTTAGCAGTAGAGCACTTACCTAGTGTGCATGAGACATGGGGTTCAATCCTTAGTACTGCAATAAATAAATAAATAACAAAATTAATAAAACACTTTTGTATACCTCAGACCTTTGTCCATATTATTTTTTGTCATTGTCTTTCTAACTCTTGTTCAAGACACACACCTTTCAGACATCATCATTTACCATCATTCTTTCACATACTACATCCAACCCTTCTTATAAAATACATTGTGCTTTCTATTCAACATGCAGCTCAGATCCACTATTTATTTATTGTGCTACCACTATGATCCAAATACCAACAGTTATCACGTCTCACCTGGACAATTACAGAAGCCTTATTATTGGTATTTCTGCTTTCAGCTTTCACTCACAATACTCCCTATAGCATTGAGAGCACTTGCACATATTCTGTCATATTATCACTTGAATACATACCATGCTGTTATATTTCAACTTACTCTAAATAATGCCTTAAATCTAACAACTTTGATATGGTATGTAAGGTGTGTCAGATTCTGCCCTTTATTAGATACCTAACTCTTCACATTTGCCACACCCTATTCAGCTCCACTGGACTTCTTACTGAACAACCTATGCTTGAAATGATTTTCTCCCAGATAATTATCTGAGCCAAACATTTCTTTTTATTCATTGACCTCAAAAATGAAGAGATGCATTCACTGGGTAGTTTGTATAAAATAGCCACTGTCACAAGGTTGTCATCATTTGTCATTCCTTGCCTAATATTTTCTTTTTTCTTTCTGCTGAATCTATCAACAGAACTAAAATACCTAGAACAGTTATAAATGTAGAAGATGTTTGTTTTTTCCTGACGAAAATTTCCTTTTCAGAACAAAAAGAATTCAAAAGTCCCCTTTGATTTCTCACTTTATAGCAATAGAGCTATAAAGTTGGAACAGGGTTTATGTTTTAGCATGAAATAATATTAATTGCTTAGAGTTTTAGTACTTCTACTGAGTAGTGCAGGATACTTTTCATGATTTAATGTTAACAGGCAGACCTCCCAAGGTAGAGGGCCAATTTGCTTCCTTGCTATCTCTGAGATGATTGATACAGGGGCATGTTATGAGAGAAGCCACTGAGAAAATATCATGTTGCTCTCTAGGGTAGCCTAAACCTGTATTTCTGCTAAAATCATATTTTGTGCTGCAAAATGACTGTTCACAATATCAGAGCTCTTTATGAAATCCAAAAGTTAACTGAGTCGCATTGTTGACATACTTTGTCATTTAATATTTACCACTATTACATTAGTTCTATTTATTTATTTATTTATTTTTGTTGAAGGAATGTACAGCAATATGTGTTGCATGAATGAGATGGAGGTGATGCTAGCATTTTGAAAAGGAAAGCTTACAGAGAAAAAGTACATGGAGGAGGAGAGAGAGGGAGGGTCATATTAGGCTCATTTAACAGTATTTCATTCAAGCATGTTCGACTTCCCCTCAGGGCATGGTTATAGAGATGGTCCCTGCTGAGTTTGTGTCTACACATCACTTGCTGTATCTGGAGGGAGAGATGGTTAATGGTTTTATATACCCCTCACTGTGCTCAGAATCATATGTCTTCTCAATCAAATGATACAGATAATTACTAATTCTAATAAGGAATCAAGCTTGATAAATTTTACAGAATTCATTTTAATTTCTTTTTAGCATGTTCCAAATTCCAAAAGTTTTAAGACAAACTTCATCAACACATAGTTTAATCAAGTAACAGACTTGTAATAGATATTTAGAAAATTGATCAAGAGACTTATCTAACAGTCTCCTCTTTATCATAAAATTTTAAATATTTAATAGGGCTTAACTTTTTGCTTTTTAACTTTTTTCACCTATTAAGTAGAAGTATTTTATTAAAGGGATAGTGGCTAGTAACCAACAGAGCAAAAGACCCAAAAATAAATAAATAAATAAATGTAGATGTGCATTCCATAGCTGTGATTTTAAATACATTATGACAAGTTGAATGTCAACTATCTAAAATTGAATTTGTGAATGAAAATTAGTTTTCATTAATGTGTATCTTGAGAAAAAAATCTAAGAATGCAACTTTATCTTAAGATAAAACCTAAGTCACTTAGAATGTATACTATCTGTTTAAGAGGCAGTGGACAAATTAAAATATTATAAGAATAGAATTTTTATGTTTCCCGAAATATAAAAGAAAAATTTTCAGTGACTTGTGATAAGATATCTGATTGAGTGAATTTTATAACTGCAAACTATTGTTTTGGATAATTCAATACCAATTAAGCTGGGAACAGTGGCACATGCTTATAATCCTAGCAATTTTTTGAGGCTGAAGCAGGAGTATCTCAAGTTTGATGCCATTCTCAGAAACTTATCAAGAACCTCAGACATTTAACATATTCCAGTTTTAAAAAAAATTAAAACACTGGGGATAACTCAGTAGTAAAGCATTCCTGAGTCCTATTATTAAAAAAGTAATAAATTGTGATTTGTAACAATACCAATTAAAAAATCTAAGCTTCTAAGATCCCTGAGTAAATATGTAACTTTATTTTGTAAACTTTATTTTACTTAAATAAGCATTTCCAAAAATTGTATCATTAATACATACATTAAAATCCATTTATGTGACTTATAATATCTTTTCAGCAGGACATAGTTTGACAAAGTGTTAAATGTTGTTTTATTTTTTAAATATAATATTATGATAACCATTATTAAAACTTTTCATTTTTCATTGTGATAGGAGAAAATAAAAGTATGCTTAGGATAATTTATTACCTTTTCTTAATCAAGGAAAGCTTGATATATGGGAAGGTAGCATAGTGGTAGAAGCCTTGCCTAGCATGTACAGGTCCTGGGTTTTATCCCACCATTGCAAATAAAAAAAAAAAAAAAAAAAAAATTTTGGATACTTTCTTTATTCTCTGGAAGTTTCTTATTGTACTATAATTTGCAATATAATGCATAGTAAAAGCTAGAAATCACCATATAAAACATAAAATCACTTTATCACACTCCTCACTATTCAATCATTCATAAGTGTTTACAGGGTTTTTTCTAGGATTCATACATAGGTACCAAATTTTGTGTACTCTTGTGTATTCTCACAGAAGATGGAAAGGTCTCCCATGTTCTTAGATAGACAGAGTAATATTTTTAATATTTTAAAAATTCCTTATTACCAAGATAATATACAAATTAAATGCAATCTTCATAAAAATACCTATGACATTCTTCACAGAACCAACAAAACAGTCCTAAAATTCATTTGGAAGAATAAAAGTCCAAGAATAGTCAAAACAATAATAAACCAAAAAAGAAATGTTGGAGATATCCCAATATCTGATTTCAAATTATACTACTGAGATATATTAATAAGAATTGCATATATCTATACACATTGTCCCGAAGTGCTCTTCTCAATTTATTGAACACCAAATACAATCTAAATGCAATGTAAACAGTTGCTATGCTCTATTATGTAGGGAAGAATGAAAAAGGAAAAAGGCTCTACATGTTCAATGCAGGCATAACTTTTTTTTTTTTTTCTATTTGTCATTAGTTGAATGTATAAACAGGTATGGAAGACTGACTGCATTTGCATTAATAATTCAAAAGCCACTGATAGTGAACAGCATACTGAATATGACTGTAAATTTATTGTATATTTGGTGTTATTTTGGACTAATAAAATTCAAACATGTAATATATAGTAGCAATGAGCTTCATATATAATGTTTCAGTCCATGTTATTGTTATATTGTTTCTAGATTCTTTCCCTGGCAATTCTTTACTTTTTATTTTGTGTTTATCAACTTACTACTGTACTATATTCCAGATGTTCAAATTATGGTTTATGCTTGTTTTTTTCTTTAGTGCATTGCTTGCCTGACCATAGAAGTTAAAGAGGCTTTCCAAAGTAGTCTTGAGAAAGGGGAATGGATCATGAATGAATCAACACATCATCTTTTCTTTCCAGGAAGTAGAGGCAAGATATTTTAAAAGTGCATGTTAAGTATACTTTTGATGTTAAAATTTAAGTTTCTGTCATAAGATCATTAACTTTTTCTGCATATATGGACTTATTATATGATGAAAGAAGCAGATTTAGAGCTTATAAATTTAAGAGATAGTTAAATTGAAATAAAATATACAGGTGACTAGAAGTGGAGGGTGCTGCAACATGGGACACAGATCCATGGATTTCCATTTTGAATGAAGTCCCTAAGAAATTCATTTGGAGAAGGTTAATTTACCAGAAGAAAGTGTCCATGAGAGGGCATTTCCTATGATAGTCCATGATGTAGTAACTATGAGCTGAAATACAATAACATTTCCTGTAATTGTAAGAACAGTGAGAATAGTCATCTATCCCCAGCTTGTAGATGTCTAGACTGCTGAAGAATACTTATATCACTGAATATCTAATGGCATTGGGAGAAATACATTTTTTTACTTGAACACATATTGTGATGTATTTGCACACCCTGACCAGACAGCTTAAGTGTGAGATTGTACCATAAAATGAATATCTGTTCTATTCATTGTTAGAATGATATAGCTTATTTTTTGCTGTGAGACAAGAAATGAAAATTTTATGTGCTTTCTTTTAATATCTAATGTTCATGCCTTTGTCTAAGTTAAATTGTGATTTTTTGCTGAGTGTTATGTTCAAAATGGAAGACATAATTTCGTTCTTTAAAGAGAAATTGATAACACAAATATAATTATTTCAGATTTGTGATTTATCAATAATTCAGTTCTGAATTTTAAACTTAAATAAAGCAGGATTCTCAGCGTTGATCAGTTACAGTAGTGTATATATGCCCTCAGGGACATAAACCTGCAAACCTATCCTAGTTTATTTTATTAATTATTATTTTTTATTATGTATTGTATCCAAAGGCATTCTACCAGTGAGATACATTCCAGCCCTTTTTATTTATTTATTTTTTATTTTGAGAGTCTTGCTAAATTGCCCAGGTGGGCCTGAAATCTGGGAGTCCTTCTGTATCAATTGTAATTTTGATTCTGGACAAAATAAGAAAAAAATTCCTATCTTTTTGCTTTACTAGACATTTTCTTTATATAAAACTGATTTTGAACAAAATGAGAAGAAAGAATAACAACATCAAGATCAAATAATGTTTTTAAAGAAATGACAAAAGTGTCCTTTTGGTAATAATTCAGAATAAAAATCAGAAATAAGCATCAGGAAATTATAGGAAATTCAGTGGAAATAGGTTTTTTAAAAAGTAATAACAGTAGATGTTAATGGCAATTAAAAAAATAAAAAAAACAATTAGCATATTGAAAAAAGGGAAGAAATGACACAAAAGAAAAACAACATTCCACACAGTTGAAGAAAAGAGATTATTATTTAATGTAAAATATTTAAAATATATCTTCATGTAACTATTCAGAAATAATTTCTGATAGCACCTATTATGTACAATATTTTCCTAATTAGTTGTATTTGCAATATGCATATGTGTGTAAGGAAGTCAATTTTATACCTATATACTTAAAGTAAGATTAATTTATATTTTATAAAAAAATTTTATGTAAAATTTGCCTTGTCCATATTTCCATGTCAAATACTTTTATGTGAAATTTTCCTTGTAGATATTACCAGGACAAATTGATAAATTTCAATTTTCCATTTAATGAATATAAATATATTTATTTCATAATGATTGTCTTAAAATTTCTGTTCTGCTCATATAAAAATGTTGCTATTAGTATCATTGTGTAATTATGAGGTTATTAAATGTTTTTCTTTAGGAAACAATCTCCTAAGTCAAATTGCTTCACAAACTGTAATGCATATTTTATCTAATTATGTGCATATTTACCAAGTACCTTCAGAAATATTACACTGAGATCTCCATTGCACTGTTAGATCACCTATTTTTTATTATCTCATCAACAATGGAAAATTTCATATATTCATATACAGCTATGATTTTGAATAGTGTCCCCCAAAATGTTCACGTGTACTTCAGTGGTAGAACACTCGCTTAGCATACATAATTGTTCAATCACCAACACATGCAAAAACTTGTTTAAGTGTACACACAATTTTCAATATCATTGAGAAAGTCTGAAATTATTTTTTAATTATAATACTTTTGAAATATGAAAATTTTACCATACTGGTTTTACAATATCATTTTTTCAGTATCATTTGTTGAATATCCTGGCTCCAGTGTGTGCTTAAGATATGCTTGTAAAAGATCAATTGATTGTATATTCATGGATTTATTTTTGATTCCCTGAGCTCTTCCATTTGTGTAAGACTTCTTCTTTTTGCCAGTGCCATATGATTTTAATTACTATAACTTTGTAATGTAGATTTAAATAAGGAAGTGTGGAAATTCCAACTTTGCTTTTCTTTCTCAATATTACTTAGGCTCTTTTGGCTCTTTCATGAGTCCATGTAATTATTTATTTCAATCCATGAACATAGTATAACTTCCCATTCATTTGTGTCTGCTTAAATTTCTTTCATCATTGTTTGATAGTTTTCAGTATATACGTTTTCTCCTTATTGGTTGAGTTTATCCCTAAATAGTTTATTCTTTGGACACTATTGTAAAAAGTAATTTTTTTCCTAATATCCCTTTTGAATTATTCATCATAAGCATATGGAAACACAACAGACATTTTAAAATTTATTTATCAGTATGTGTTAATTATGTGAATTTCTAGGTATCATTTATGTACTTTGGTCAATATTATTCCCCAATACCAGCACTTATGTCCTGTCCTCCTTCTCACTTTTCTGCTTCCTCTACCATAACATTTTCGCTTCTATTTTCATGACACTTCTTTTTTTTAGTTTCTTCCATCTTCCAAGTATGGGATAAAATATATAGTTGCCTTACCATTTCTGCCTAATTTTACTTAACATGTTGTTCTTCAGTTTAATCAATTTCCTTGTAGATGACACAATTTCATTCTTTATGGTTGAATAAAATTCCATTTTGTACATATACAACATTTTTTATCCATTCATCTGTGAATGAACATCTAGGCTGATTCCGTGACTATGTTTTAGTGAATTGTGCAGCAATAAATGTGTATGCATGCATCTTAAATATCTTTAGTTCTGTGAGCATCAAGAAATGGTATAGCTGAATTATTTGGTAGTTCTCCTTTTATTTTTTTGAAGAACCTCCATACTGATTTCCATAGTGTCTGTACCAATTCCCACCAACAGTACACAAAGCTTATTTTCCACATAGACTTGTCTGTATTTATTGTTGTTTGTATTATTGATGATTGCTGTTCTCACTGGAATGAAATGGAATCTCATTGTAGCTTTTATTTGCATTTATATGATGGTTAAAGATATTGAAATTTTCTTTATATCCTCTGTGGCCATTTGTACTTCTTTTGAGGAGCAGTCATTCAGTATATCTGCACATTTATTGAGTAAGTTATTTGAATTTTTAGTGTTGAGGCTTATTTGTGTATTTGTTATTTGTATATTCTGGCTATTAAGACTCTGTTGGAAGAATAGCTGGCAAAGGTTATCTCCCTTTCTATAGGCTATCACTTCAGGCTTCTAATTGTTTTCTTTGCTGTGCAGAAGCTTTTTAATTTGATGTAATCCAAATCACTGATTTTTGTTTCTATTTCCTGACCTATAGTAGTATTATTTAGTGAGTCATTGCTGTGTCTATATGTCAAAGTATTTCTCCTTGGTTTTATTTAACAGTTGTAAATTTTCTGGTTTTACAACCAGATCTTTCATTTGGAGCCGACTTTGGTGCAGAATGTGAAATAGGGATCTAGTTTAATTCTACATGTGGGTATTTTTCCAGCACCATTGTTGAAGAGACTGCCTTTTCTCCAATGCATGTTTCTGACATCTTTATCAAGAATCAAGTGACTAACAAGATTCAAGATGGTGGATTAGAGGAAGGCTGCATTTCTAGTTGCTCCATGGCTCAGGACTCAAGCAAAGAAGTACTGTTCTCAATGAGGTGGTTAAATAAAATGTTTTCACTAAAATTCAATATCAAATAGTCAGAGCATCTAAGAGACTCAGAAATATGGGTACACTGAACAAAGAAAAAAAGAGTACACTGGAGCAAGCCAGGTGCAGCAGCGGCAGCACCAGCAGTGTTACTGGTTCACCACAGAAGGGAGGGATAACACACAGAAAAATACTTTGAACAGATTTTGTACAGAAAAATCTAAGATCAGAAAAGTAATCTTCACTTAGTTGATCCAGAGGTTGCTTTGTGAACTGATGTTTGAAAAGTGCTCTGTTTTTTAACTGGATGATGAGAGCAGAGGTAGCAATCATCTTGACATTACCATAGTGCTGTGGGTACAAGAAGGTCATAACAAACATTGCCTACTGGTTTTGTAAGCAAGCACCTACCATTAAACTTACGGTGTACCAAGCAGAATATGTGTGAGACAGGCATAGAGAAGATTGTACTTGGGAGCATTAAAGTCAGAAAAATGAAGGGGAACACAACTCTCACTTCCCCTTTGAGTCAGGTGGTCCATGTGACCAGCTGAAATGGGTCAGGAATCTGAACATGTAGGTGTGAATACTCTCAAAGAATAAACCTAGGAAGGATGTGAAAATAATAATATAAAAAAAAAAAAAAAACAAAAACCAAAACTAATGAAGAGGCCTAAAGTAGAAATGGCTAGGGATTGGCCCCTCAGATACCACACATGAATCTCTACTGCTACAGCAAAAAAAAAAAAAAAAAAAAAAAAAAAAGAACTAGCACAAAGATTATTGATACTACACCTATAAGGGAATCTCAATCTATATTACACTAGGACATTTTGACAAGTGTAGATTGCTCCCTAAAAAGGCCCACACATAAAAGTGAAATAGAAATCCATTCCAATAGATGCATAAAAAATCAACACAGAAAAAAAAGAAATACGTAAAACAGGTAACACAATACCTCCTAAAGTTCTTAATTCACCAGTAACTGACCCAAAAGATATTGAAGTGAATGAAATATCAGATAAAGAATTCAAATATTATAAAAATGATCACAAGGTCCATAGAACACAGGAAAAGAGTTGAATATATTTAAAAACCCATTTCAGGGTATGAATGAAAAATTTAATAAGAAGAGATATTGAAAAAGAACCAATCAAATCTTGGAAATAAAAGACACAATAAATCAAATTAAATGTTCAATTGAAAATCTCTCTAATGGAGTATACCCTGCTAAAGAAAAAATAACAGTGTTGTAAGCAATAGTGTCCAGTCTTGAACATTTGGCAATATTAAAGAAAAGAATAAGTATGCATGATCAGATACAAGAACTCTGCCATAACATTAAGAAATTAAAGAATCATTGGAAGTGAGAAGGATTGTGAGATTCAGTCCAATGTAATGGATAGCCTCTTTAGAGAAATAATGGAAAAATTTCCAAACCTTTGTAGTGAGATGGACATCTATATACAGGATATATTCAGAACATCAAGTAGAGATGATTAAAAAAGAACATTGCAATGACACATTATACATTGTAATTACAATGCCTAACATAAACAGAACAAGGATAGAATGTTAAAAGCCTCAGAAAAAATTGTCATGTCACACTTCATGGCAAGCCACTCAGGATCACTTCAAGTTTCTCAGCACAAACTATAAAAGCCAGGAGGGTTTGTAATGATGTGTTCCTAGTTCTAAAAAAAAAGTTGTCAACTAAGATTGCTATATCCAGCAAAGCTATTCTTCACAATTAAATTGGAAACAAAAATCTTTCAACATAAGCAAAAACTAAAAGAATTCATACTACTAACAGGTCACTACTGAACTTATTTAAGTAAATACCCTGCAAATAGGAAATAATAAAAAAATCTCTGAGCATGAAAATAAACAAATCTCATTTGCAGACTAGCTAAGCAAATGAGAAAGAAGGGTAATTGAACAGACAACCAAGAAATCTTATGCTCTAATGTATTAGCAAACTTATACTCCAATGTATTGGAAAATGTAGAAGAAATGCACACGTTTCTAGACCCATATAATCTGCCAAAATTGAATCAAGAAGACAGCAAACCTAAATAGACCAATAACTTATAATGAGTTAGAAACAGTAACAAAAATCCTTCCAACAAAGAAACATTCAAAATCATCTGATTACTCAGCTGAATTCTAGCAGATCTTTAAAGAAGAACTATGTCCAATACTCCTCAAGTTATCCTGTGAAATAGAGATGAAAAACTTCCAAATTTATTCTATGAAATCAGTATCTCACTCATACCAAAACCAAATAAGGACACATAAGGAAAGAAAACTACAGACTAATATCCCTGATGAACTTAATTGCAAAACTCTTAGTAAAATACTAGCAATTCATGTTCAATGACATGTTAAGAAGATTGTATTTCAAGACCTTGTTGGTTTTGTCCCAGAGATGCAAGGATAGTTTAACTTATGCAAATCAATAAATGTAATTCATCACATAAATAGAATTAAGGACAAAAATCTCTTAATGATCTGTACAGATTCAGAGAAGATCTTGGATAAAATTCAGCATCCATTAACGGTCAAAAACATGAAACAAACTAGGGACTGAAGGAAATTACCTCAGCATTATAAAGCCTACGTATGAAAACCCCAAAGTTGACCTAATAATAAATGGGGGAAAAATGAAAGCATTTTTTTTTTTAATCTGGCACAAGAAAAAGATATCTACTCTCTCCACTTCTAATAAATGTAGTGCTAGAAATTTAAGCCAGAGAAATTAGACAAGAGAAAGAAATAAAAGGGATAAAAAGAGGAAAGGAAGGAGTTGAATTGTCACTCTTTGTAAATGATATTATACCATATTTAGAAGATCCCCAAATCTCCACCATAAGACTACTATAGCTAATAAACAAACAAATTGAGCAAAGTAGCAGCTTAAAAAAATCAACATGAAAAATCAGCTTTCCTGTTGATTTTCCTATACAAACAATAGATTTGCTGAGAAAGAAATCAGGAAAACAATTCCATTTACAATAGCTTAAAAATAATACTGAAAATAAATCTAACCAAGAAGATGAAAGATTTCTACAAACTAAAATATAGAAAATAAAGAAAAAAACATTGAATTAAGAACTCAAAAGATGAAAAGATCTCCCATGTTCTTAGATAGATAGAAGTAATATTTTTAAATGTCCATATTACCAAAAATAATGTACAAATTAAATGCAATCTTCATCAAAATACCTATAACATCCTTTACAGAACCAGAGAAAACAGTCCTAAAATTAATTTGGAAGAATAAAAATTCTGAGCAGTCAAAACAATCCTAAGCCATAAAAGAAATGCTGGAGATATCAAAACATCTGATTTCAAATTATACTGCAGAGATATATTAATAAGAATTGCATGGTACTAACATTAAAACAGGCACATAGACCAATAGTACAAATAGAAGAAATAGAGTCAAACCCACACATTTACAGTTATCTGATCCTTGACAAAGGTGCAAAAAAAAAAAAAAAAAAAATCCATTGGAGAAAAGGTCTTTTAACAGAGTGCTGGAAAAACAGTTACCCATATGTCGTGACTGCTGTGTTACTTATTAATGGGGCCGAGGTCTAAAGCTACCCCCCCCCCTTTTGGGGCCCTAAAGGGGGTTCTTTCTGCCAGCAAAAAGAGTTAAATTAGCTTACCTGGCGAAGATAGGCTTAGCAGGCAAAAGTCACCAAGTGTCTCTATCCCCGCCTGATTGACGGACACCACGCCACACCCGGGGAGTTTTGGTAGAAAGCAATGCCAAAAACTCAAATTTATTGAACAGTGAACTGCACTTATATAGGCCTAAAAATAACCAATCCTTGACCAGCAGGGCGGTTCCGGCTCTCATGATACGTCATAGCCACACCCCCTTGCTTAACCCAAATGGGCTTCTCCATTTTATATTTCAAAAATGGGATGTCCCATCCTGTATTTCGAAAATTAGGGTGTCCATCTCACTCAAGAGTGTGCCTATTTAGGTTGTTTTTCCTCTCTAGGAAAAATCTTACCCGTCATTGGCTACCACCCTAGCATTTCAGGTGGACACACCCAGGGCCAGCAAGTGGCCAGGGGAAGGACACAGGACAGGACAGTCACCTTTGGGAAGGCTTGACTGGATGGCAAACCTCCACATCTTGTTAAGGACCATGGCCAAGCCTGTAGGGCTTTAGCTCAGCATGACAGCAGACCACCCAGCTGTATCAATCTGGTTAGTTATATAGGGCCCAAAAGTGAACACAAAGACAATGACAATCAGGGATTTTACCAAAGGGAGAAAGTCCACCCATTCAGTTTAGTCTAAAGGAAGCCATCTGGCATAAAGTCCGGACAATTGTCACAGGAATAGCATTCTTCTCTCTAGCATAAAGTCCAGACAATTGTCACAGGTATAGCGCTCTTCTCTCAGAGTCCAAAGGAAGCCGTCTAGCACAAAGTCCAGACAATTGTCACAGGAATGGCACAGTCCCTCTTCTCTCATCGCAGAGGGTTGAGATACTGACAAAGAAGGAGTCCAAGACAGTGTTTTTGATGAATTTTGGAATGGATGTGATGAGAAGTTTAATCACAACAGGACAGGAGATTTGTCACGGTGTTTTTTTTTTTCTTCTCATTTCTGTGGAATAAAGAAAGGATCACCCCTCAAGAGCTTGTGCTCCTGGGTAGTCATTTTGGTCGGATTGGCAGTATTTGAGATCTCTGGCAGGTACCCATATAGGGTTTTGTTCTCCCATTGGGAAGACACATCCAAAACAACTGCCAGCACTTATTAACGGATCTGGACCTCTCCAGAATCCAGTTAATGGGTCTTTCCATCGGACCTCAACCTTTACATAAGGTGTTTGGTTAGACCAGTGTCTTTGAAACGCAGACAGAGGCTGCTGTTTGGAAAAATTTAAAATTTTTAAGGTAAGCATAGCTGTCTTTAACTGGTCATGGGGGTGCTTCCCCCATTTTGTTTTATTAATTGATCCTTTAGGGTTTTATTATGTCTCTCTATGATGGCTTGTCCTTTTGGGTTATATGGGATCCCTGTGGTATGCTTAATATGCCAAGTTTGGAAGAACTTTTGTAATGATTTGCTTACAAAACAGGGTCCATTATCGGTTTTAACCTGTTTTGGCAATCCAAGAATAGCAAAGCATTGTAAAAAGTGACTTTCAGCATGTTTAGCCCTTTCTCCAGAGTGTGCTGTGGCCCAACAAGCATGTGAATAAGTATCTATGGACATAAATATATATTTTAATTTTCCAAATGGCGCATAATGGGTTACATCAGTCTGCCAGACAGCGTTGGGCCGTAGGCCTCTGGGATTTACCCCAGGGGACTGGAGAGGTGGGACCTGTAAGAAGGGCAAACAGGACTTACATGTCCTTACAATCTTTTTTAAATCTTTTATAGGAACTAAAGGAAATTTATGATGTAGTCCTCTCCAACTTAAATGAGTAAGGTCGTGAAGATCTTGGGCTAACTGAAGGTCTTGTTGATATGGGACTGTAACTGTTAATACACCTGTGGTGGCCAAATAGTCAGCTGCCTGATTTCCCTCAGAGAGGGGCCCAGATAAGCCTTGATGTCCCCTAAGATGTTGGAGGAAAATAGGCTCATTACGCCCCTTTAACAGGGATCGAACCTGAATCATCAGAGGGGTTATAGGATTATTATCTATCTTTATATATGATGCATTTAGAGTAGGTAATAGGTTAATTACATATAAACTATCTGAGAAAAGATTCATAGGCTCTTGGACATGGGTCGAGGCTAATGCAACAGCATATAATTCTTTAAATTGAGCAGAACCAGTAACGGCTTCAAAGTATTGTGTCCTTTGGCCTGAGGATGGGTGAAAAGTTACAACTGCTGACCCTTCTTTTCCTCCATCTGTGAAGACATTTACTGCCTTGGGGAGTGGCTTGATGGACAAAAGGATGGGGGGAGTCCACTCCAGCTTGGGAAAAGAAGAGGTCCATTTGGTTGACCCATAATGACAGTCAACTTGTCCTAAAAATCCTTTTAAAGCATAGGAGACTCTAGAGTTGTTTCTCCGTATCCACTCAAAGTCTGACAAATGGTAAGGAATTGTTAAAATATCTGGGTCTTTTCCATAATGTCTCAATGATATATCTCTCCCTTTTATTATAAGATCTGCTAATTGATCTAATTGGGAATAAACTCAAGGTGCTCCTCCCACAGAGGAATGTATCCACTGTAAGGGGTTGCCCATCTGGGTGAGAACAGCTGTAAGGAGCTTAGCACCTGAGAAAATCCACAGATATAGAGGTTGCTTTGGTTGGTATTGAGCCAATTGGGTGGAATCGAGGGCATCTTGGACTTTTTGCAATATTGACAGATGATCTTCTTCTAGTATAATCACATCAGAGGGGGATTTTTTCTGTAGCAACTCAAAGAGAGGCAATAAATCCTCAGTAGAGATATGAAGCCATGGTCTTAACCAGTTTGGCTCTCCTAATAGCTTCTGTAACTCTGCCAAGGAATAAGATTTTTGAATGACTAGTTGAGGTTTGAGAGGACAAACCGAGTCTAGGCTAAGTTTTGTCCCCAATATTTTGAAGGAAGGAATAGTTTGGACCTTGTCATTGGATATGTGTAATCTTCCTTTCTCTAAGAGCTCTCAAAGGGTCAGGTAAGCTGAGCCCAGTTGCTGGACATCAGCAGCTCCCAGGATGATGTCATCCATATAAACATAGGGTGAGCTGCGATTTTTTTCATTAATGGTGACAGGAGACATGAAACATAATATTGACAAAAAGCTGGGCTGTTAGCCATACCTTGAGGAAGAACTATCCATTCATATCACTCATCTGGCCTCTGAAAGTTATTAGAAGGGATAGAAAAGGCAAACTTTTCATAATCATCTGGATGAAGAGGAATAGAAAAATAACAATCTTTAATATCAATAACAATTAAGGTTAAATCTCTTGAAATAGAAGGGATCCAGGGGAGACCACTCAGAGGTGTGCCAACAATGAACATCCTATCATTAATTTTCTGGAGGTCTTGTAACATCCTCCATTTCCCTGTGGCCTTTTGTATAACAAAAACAGGACTGTTCCATGGGCTAAGAGAGGGTCTAATGTGTCCTAGGGCTAATTGTTTTTGGACAATTGCCCTCAAATGGTTTAGTTTTTCAGTAGGAAGGGGCCACTGCTCGACCCAGATTGGGGGACCATCTCGCCATTGAATGGCAGGAACTTGGGGAGCAGTGGCCCTTAGGATTGGGGGTGAGACCCTATTTGATGATTGGAAGTTTCTCTCCCCGTATCTTTAATTAATATATCATTTTGAAGCTCTCTATGGGTTGTAGTAATGTAAGCTTCAGCTTCTCCTAAGATGTCCTGGCCTAATAAATTAGAGATTAATCCAGGGGCCACAAGGGGGCGAACCTCCCCTTGATTTCCGTCTATGTCTCTCCATCTAAGCCAATCTCTGGTTTCTTCTGAATGAGTGTTTCCACCTACTCCGAGTAATTGGGGCCCTGGAATTAGTTCCCATTGAGGTGGAATCTCTTCCTTCCTTAGTATGTATGATCTGCCCCAGTATCAATTAGGAAATGAAATTTCTTTCCTGATATATAAATATCCATCTTTGGTCTAATCCCTGGAACAAAAGGAACTGTCCAATGGACCTTAGGGGGACTGTGAGCAGGGGAACCTCCTTGGTGTAACAGAGCTGGAGGATGCCCCTTTAGGAGTTTAAAGGTTTCCCCTGAATATCAAATTTAGATCTGCAATCTTTGCTCCAATGATATCCTCTTTTACATCTAGGACAAAGTGTTCTAGGGGCAGCTGGACTCTGAGTCTGGCCAGAGGAGCATTCTTGGGGCAGACCAAGGCCATTGGGGCAGTCTTTTTTAAAATGGCCCTGTCGTCCACACTTAAAACAGGTCCCTTTTTCCATTTAAAACTGTTGCTAATACCTCAGTATGGGCATTAAGGGCGGTGGTTAAGACTTGAGATTGATGAGTTTGAGAACCCACATCTTTGGTGGCAATAATCCATCTCCCCATAGATCTATCCTTTAACCCAGCACAGGCCAGTTTGTGATCTGTGGTCATCCCTTCACAAACCAGCATTTTTGCAAATTGATCCCTCATCGTACCAGGTGGAAATTTCTTTTGAGGGCTTTTTTCCACTCTCTCAATAAATGTGGCCAGATCTTCATTAGCTTTTTGAGTGATTCCAGCTATAGGAGGCTCTGTAGGGCCTTCCTCTAGCTTTTTCCATGCTGCGAGCCCTAAAAGCTCGCACCTGCTCTAGGTAAGGGGCTGGTATTGCTGCCTGTTGAATGCCCGTGGCATATTGATCATTAACTCCTGCCAGCATCCCAAAGGTTATTGGTATGGGAGGATTCATAGATCGGTTCCTCTCTGCCTGCATATGGCATTCATCAGTAAAATATGCACACCACTTTATAAATAAAGGTCCTGGAAGCACAGCTTTGGTTAAATTGTTCTAATCTTTTGTTGTGAGGTTGGCAGCCAGGCCTTGCTAACTCTAGCTAGCAGCTGTTGTGGAATTGGAGCCTCTTGGAAAAGCGGTGGTGCAGAAGGCCCGGAAGGGGCGGGCTCATAAAATGGCGGATCCCGATCACAGCATGGTCAGCCATGTGGCCGATGGCCTTTGTCCTCAGGGAATTTTTTTTTAAGCTCTCTAAGGGAGAAGCTGTAGGTTCCTGATTGCTAGTTTTTCCTAATTCCGCAAAGCGGGATTTCTCTACTTCTAGGGAGTGGTTAGGCTTCTCCAAATCCGTGGACTGGGAGGGGCTGTTTAAATCTCTGGACCGGGAGAGATTAGATTCAGATATTTTATTTTCTCGTAGGGCCTGCTCCGTTACCTCAATTCTTATAATTTGAGGTGCCTGATCTGTGGCCTCTGTAGATTTTTTTTATTGTTTGCATGAGAGAGCATGCTTTTAGGGTGGATAAAACTGGATAAACTCCCGGAGGTGGAATTTCCCTATATTCATTTTCTCTCTTAAAATCTGTTCCGCACGGTGCCATGTCTTCCATGAATTATAATCAGCCTTCGGGATCCAGGGAGCCGCCCGTATTAATGAGCTCCAAATTTTTTCAGCTTGAGCATCAGAAATCTGGAGACCTTGCTTTCTTAAAATACACCGCCATGCCTCCAGGGCTGGGTCCTGAGATTTCTTAAATATTAAAGCTTGCCCCATATTAGAGGATACTTTTGCCAGAGACATGCTGCGTCTCTAACCGTGCTAAGCCTATCGATAATTTTCTTTTGTTTTTGTTCCCCATGTTGGGCGCCAACTGCCGTGACTGCTGTGTTACTTATTAATGGGGCCGAGGTCTAAAGCTACCCCCCTTTTTGGGTCCTAAAAGGGCGTTCTTTCTGCCAGCAGAAAGAGTTAAAGTAGCTTACCTGGCGAAGATAGGCTTAGCAGGCAAAAGTCGCCAATTGTCTCTATCCCCGCCTGATTGACGGACACCACGCCACACCCGGGGAGTTTTGGTAGAAAGCAATGCCAAAAACTCAAATTTATTGAACAGTGAACTGCACTTATATAGGCCTAAAAATATCCAATCCTTGACCAGCAGGGCGGTTCCGGCTCTCATGATATGTCATAGCCACACCCCCTTGCTTAGCCCCCATTTTGTTTTATTAATTGATCCTTTAGGGTTTTATTATGTCTCTCTATGATGGCTTGTCCTTTTGGGTTATATGGGATCCCTGTGGTATGCTTAATATGCCAAGTTTGGAAGAACTTTTGTAATGATTTGCTTACAAAACAGGGTCCATTATCGGTTTTTTAACCTGTTTTGGCAATCCAAGAATAGCAAAGCATTGTAAAAAGTGACTTTCAGCATGTTTAGCCCTTTCTCCAGAGTGTGCTGTGGCCCAACAAGCATGTGAATAAGTATCTATGGACATAAATATATATTTTAATTTTCCAAATGGCGCATAATGGGTTACATCAGTCTGCCAGACAGCGTTGGGCCGTAGGCCTCTGGGATTTACCCCAGGGGACTGGAGAGGTGGGACCTGTAAGAAGGGCAAACAGGACTTACATGTCCTTACAATCTTTTTTAAATCTTTTATAGGAACTAAAGGAAATTTATGATGTAGTCCTCTCCAACTTAAATGAGTAAGGTCGTGAAGACCTTGGGCTAACTGAAGGTCTTGTTGATATGGGACTGTAACTGTTAATACACCTGTGGTGGCCAAATAGTCAGCTGCCTGATTTCCCTCAGAGAGGGGCCCAGATAAGCCTTGATGTCCCCTAAGATGTTGGAGGAAAATAGGCTCATTACGCCCCTTTAACAGGGATCGAACCTGAATCATCAGAGGGGTTATAGGATTATTATCTATCTTTATATATGATGCATTTAGAGTAGGTAATAGGTTAATTACATATAAACTATCTGAGAAAAGATTCATAGGCTCTTGGACATGGGTCGAGGCTAATGCAACAGCATATAATTCTTTAAATTGAGCAGAACCAGTAACGGCTTCAAAGTATTGTGTCCTTTGGCCTGAGGATGGGTGAAAAGTTACAACTGCTGACCCTTCTTTTCCTCCATCTGTGAAGACATTTACTGCCTTGGGGAGTGGCTTGATGGACAAAAGGATGGGGGGAGTCCACTCCAGCTTGGGAAAAGAAGAGGTCCATTTGGTTGACCCATAATGACAGTCAACTTGTCCTAAAAATCCTTTTAAAGCATAGGAGACTCTAGAGTTGTTTCCGTCCGTATCCACTCAAAGTCTGACAAATGGTAAGGAATTGTTAAAATATCTGGGTCTTTTCCATAATGTCTCAATGATATATCTCTCCCTTTTATTATAAGATCTGCTAATTGATCTAACTGGGAATAAACTCAAGGTGCTCCTCCCACAGAGGAATGTATCCACTGTAAGGGGTTGCCCATCTGGGTGAGAACAGCTGTAAGGAGCTTAGCACCTGAGAAAATCCACAGATATAGAGGTTGCTTTGGTTGGTATTGAGCCAATTGGGTGGAATCGAGGGCATCTTGGACTTTTTGCAATATTGACAGATGATCTTCTTCTAGTATAATCACATCAGAGGGGGATTTTTTCTGTAGCAACTCAAAGAGAGGCAATAAATCCTCAGTAGAGATATGAAGCCATGGTCTTAACCAGTTTGGCTCTCCTAATAGCTTCTGTAACTCTGCCAAGGAATAAGATTTTTGAATGACTAGTTGAGGTTTGAGAGGACAAACCGAGTCTAGGCTAAGTTTTGTCCCCAATATTTTGAAGGAAGGAATAGTTTGGACCTTGTCATTGGATATGTGTAATCTTCCTTTCTCTAAGAGCTCTCAAAGGGTCAGGTAAGCTGAGCCCAGTTGCTGGACATCAGCAGCTCCCAGGATGATGTCATCCATATAAACATATAGGGTGAGCTGCGATTTTTTTCATTAATGGTGACAGGAGACATGAAACATAATATTGACAAAAAGCTGGGCTGTTAGCCATACCTTGAGGAAGAACTATCCATTCATATCACTCATCTGGCCTCTGAAAGTTATTAGAAGGGATAGAAAAGGCAAACTTTTCATAATCATCTGGATGAAGAGGAATAGAAAAATAACAATCTTTAATATCAATAACAATTAAGGTTAAATCTCTTGAAATAGAAGGGATCCAGGGGAGACCACTCAGAGGTGTGCCAACAATGAACATCCTATCATTAATT
The DNA here is from genome assembly GCA_025594165.1 of Tamias sibiricus. NCBI lineage: Eukaryota > Metazoa > Chordata > Mammalia > Rodentia > Sciuridae > Tamias > Tamias sibiricus. Next base: position 80,870,823 of record CM046666.1, on the reverse strand, counting down.
TTCTGGAGGTCTTGTAACATCCTCCATTTCCCTGTGGCCTTTTGTATAACAAAAACAGGACTGTTCCATGGGCTAAGAGAGGGTCTAATGTGTCCTAGGGCTAATTGTTTTTGGACAATTGCCCTCAAATGGTTTAGTTTTTCAGTAGGAAGGGGCCACTGCTCGACCCAGATTGGGGGACCATCTCGCCATTGAATGGCAGGAACTTGGGGAGCAGTGGCCCTTAGGATTGGGGGTGAGACCCTATTTGATGATTGGAAGTTTCTCTCCCCGTATCTTTAATTAATATATCATTTTGAAGCTCTCTATGGGTTGTAGTAATGTAAGCTTCAGCTTCTCCTAAGATGTCCTGGCCTAATAAATTAGAGATTAATCCAGGGGCCACAAGGGGGCGAACCTCCCCTTGATTTCCGTCTATGTCTCTCCATCTAAGCCAATCTCTGGTTTCTTCTGAATGAGTGTTTCCACCTACTCCGAGTAATTGGGGCCCTGGAATTAGTTTCCCATTGAGGTGGAATCTCTTCCTTCCTTAGTATGGTATGATCTGCCCCAGTATCAATTAGGAAATGAAATTTCTTTCCTGATATATAAATATCCATCTTTGGTCTAATCCCTGGAACAAAAGGAACTGTCCAATGGACCTTAGGGGGACTGTGAGCAGGGGAACCTCCTTGGTGTAACAGAGCTGGAGGATGCCCCTTTAGGAGTTTAAAGGTTTCCCCTGAATATCAAATTTAGATCTGCAATCTTTGCTCCAATGATATCCTCTTTTACATCTAGGACAAAGTGTTCTAGGGGCAGCTGGACTCTGAGTCTGGCCAGGGGAGCATTCTTGGGGCAGACCAAGGCCATTGGGGCAGTCTTTTTTAAAATGGCCCTGTCGTCCACACTTAAAACAGGTCCCTTTTCCATTTAAAACTGTTGCTAATACCTCAGTATGGGCATTAAGGGCGGTGGTTAAGACTTGAGATTGATGAGTTTGAGAACCCACATCTTTGGTGGCAATAATCCATCTCCCCATAGATCTATCCTTTAACCCAGCACAGGCCAGTTTGTGATCTGTGGTCATCCCTTCACAAACCAGCATTTTTGCAAATTGATCCCTCATCGTACCAGGTGGAAATTTCTTTTGAGGGCTTTTTTCCACTCTCTCAATAAATGTGGCCAGATCTTCATTAGCTTTTTGAGTGATTCCAGCTATAGGAGGCTCTGTAGGGCCTTCCTCTAGCTTTTTCCATGCTGCGAGCCCTAAAAGCTCGCACCTGCTCTAGGTAAGGGGCTGGTATTGCTGCCTGTTGAATGCCCGTGGCATATTGATCATTAACTCCTGCCAGCATCCCAAAGGTTATTGGTATGGGAGGATTCATAGATCGGTTCCTCTCTGCCTGCATATGGCATTCATCAGTAAAATATGCACACCACTTTATAAATAAAGGTCCTGGAAGCACAGCTTTGGTTAAATTGTTCTAATCTTTTGTTGTGAGGTTGGCAGCCAGGCCTTGCTAACTCTAGCTAGCAGCTGTTGTGGAATTGGCGCCTCTTGGAAAAGCGGTGGTGCAGAAGGCCCGGAAGGGGCGGGCTCATAAAATGGCGGATCCCGATCACAGCATGGTCAGCCATGTGGCCGATGGCCTTTGTCCTCAGGGAATTTTTTTAAGCTCTCTAAGGGAGAAGCTGTAGGTTCCTGATTGCTAGTTTTTCCTAATTCCGCAAAGCGGGATTTCTCTACTTCTAGGGAGTGGTTAGGCTTCTCCAAATCCGTGGACTGGGAGGGGCTGTTTAAATCTCTGGACCGGGAGAGATTAGATTCAGATATTTTATTTTCTCGTAGGGCCTGCTCCGTTACCTCAATTCTTATAATTTGAGGTGCCTGATCTGTGGCCTCTGTAGATTTTTTTTATTGTTTGCATGAGAGAGCATGCTTTTAGGGTGGATAAAACTGGATAAACTCCCGGAGGTGGAATTTCCCTATATTCATTTTCTCTCTTAAAATCTGTTCCGCACGGTGCCATGTCTTCCATGAATTATAATCAGCCTTCGGGATCCAGGGAGCCGCCCGTATTAATGAGCTCCAAATTTTTTCAGCTTGAGCATCAGAAATCTGGAGACCTTGCTTTCTTAAAATACACCGCCATGCCTCCAGGGCTGGGTCCTGAGATTTCTTAAATATTAAAGCTTGCCCCATATTAGAGGATACTTTTGCCAGAGACATGCTGCGTCTCTAACCGTGCTAAGCCTATCGATAATTTTCTTTTGTTTTTGTTCCCCATGTTGGGCGCCAACTGCCGTGACTGCTGTGTTACTTATTAATGGGGCCGAGGTCTAAAGCTACCCCCCTTTTTGGGTCCTAAAAGGGCGTTCTTTCTGCCAGCAGAAAGAGTTAAAGTAGCTTACCTGGCGAAGATAGGCTTAGCAGGCAAAAGTCGCAATTGTCTCTATCCCCGCCTGATTGACGGACACCACGCCACACCCGGGGAGTTTTGGTAGAAAGCAATGCCAAAAACTCAAATTTATTGAACAGTGAACTGCACTTATATAGGCCTAAAAATAACCAATCCTTGACCAGCAGGGCGGTTCCGGCTCTCATGATATGTCATAGCCACACCCCCTTGCTTAGCCCTGGTCCTCCAAAGGGCGTGGTAAGCAACCAGAGCCCATCCCCTTGGCAGACAGCGTCCGGAAAGTCCCAACACCCATATGTAGAAGAATGATACTAAACCATTATCTCTCATCTTACACAAAAATCAACTCAAAATGGATCAAAGACCTAGGGATGAAACCCAAAACTGAGCATCTCCCAGAAGAAGATGTCAATTCAACACTCAAACATATAGGCACAGGCAATGACTTTCTCAATAGAGTTGCTAAAGTTCAGGAAATAATGCTAAGTGTTAATAAATGGGATGGAATCAAATTAAAAAGCTTTGGCACTACAAATAAAATAATTAGGAATTTGAAGAAAGAACCTATAGAATGGGAGAAAATCTTTGCTAGCTACTCTTCTGACAGGATTAATACCCAGAATATTTTTAAGGAACTCAAAAATTTAATACCCAAAAGGCAAATAAATCAATTAATAAATGGACAAATAAACTATAGAGACACTTCTCAAAAGAAGATATATAAATGAACAACAAATTAATAAAAACATGTTCAACATAATTAGTAATTAGGGAAACAAATCAAAACTATGAAATTTCATGTCATATCAGCTAGAATGACAGTCATCAAGAATAAGAACAACAAATGCTAGAAAGGATGTGGAAGAAAAAGGAACACTTTTACACTATTGATGGGTTGTAAATTGATACCACCACTATGGAAATCAGGATGGAGTTTCCTTAAAAGACAAAGCATGGGTTCACCATATATGACCCAGCTATGCCAGTCCTCATTGTTTATCCTAAGTAAGTAAGACATCTTGCTATAGCAATAAACATGCATACCCATGTTTATAGCAGCACAATTAAGGATATTCAAACTATGGAACCAGCCTAGGTGTCCACCAACAGATTAATAAATAAATAAAAGGTGGTTTATATACACAATGGAGTTTTATTGAGCTAAAAAAATTAAATTATATCATTTCCAGCAAAATGAATGGAACTTAATATCATAATGTTAAGTGAAATAAGGGTCAAGGGTCATATTTTTTTCTCTCATCTGTGGAAATTTGAAAAAGAAAAGGAAATGTGGATTTCAAGAAAATCAAAGGGTGATCATTAGAGAAAAAGGGTCAAGGGGATGAGATAAAGGGAGGGAGAGGAGGTGTTGGGGACCAATATGGGCCCAATTTTTTTGTTATTTTGTGGGCATGTATGCATATGTAACCACAAATCCCATCATTATGTAGAAATATAATACACTGATTAAAAAAAGAAAAACAACAACAAATGATTATAACTATGTGGGTTTGACCCTGTGTCTCTAGTCTATTCCATGAATCTATGTGTTAATGCTGGTACCATATTGTTTTTGTTAGTATGTTTTTGTAATTTAATTTGACATCAGATATTGTGGTGGTACTCATACTTTGCTCTTTGTGTTAGGATTACTATGTGTATTCTGGGGTTTTAACCTTCTATATATATTTTAAGATTGTTTTTATAATTCTGAGAATATTATTGATATTTTGATAGGAATCACATTTAATCTTTAGATTGGTTTTGGTAGAATGATCATTTTAACAATGTTAAAGATAGAATCTTCAGGTACCTTCTTCAATTTCTTGCTTCAGCATCCAATAATTTTCTTTGAACTGTAAAACTTCTTAAATAAAATGTATGGACAAACTTTATATCATAGGTCTTACCAATTATTTGATACCAAAATCATAGGCAACAAAGAAAAATTAGACAAGCAGAACTACATCAAACTCAAAACCATTTTACCAGAAAAAAAAAAAAAGGCATCATGTGAAGCACAAAAAATTATTTGCAAACCATCTATTGGACAAGGGGTTAGTATTTAATATATAAGAATATCTTAAAACTCAACAAAAAATAAAATACTAATAGTAGGCTAATTAAATATCAGGCAAAAGTCTTGAGTAGACCTTTCTCCAGAGAAGAAAATAAATGTCATATATGTTAAAATGTATTCAATATCACTAACCCATAAGAAAATTCTGATCAAAACCAAACTAGCATTCTACTTCACAGTATAAAAGTGAACTATTATAAAACAAGATAAAAAATGTTGGTAAGGATGTGGAAAAACTAGAACCCTTATACAATGTTGATGAGAAAATCAAATGATGTAGCCACTATAATAAAAAATATATGGATGTTCCTTAAAAATTAAAAATAAAACTTCTATATTGTTGATCAATGGCATTTCTGGGGACACATTAAATAGGAATCAAAATCTTGAAGGAATACCTCCATCCTCATGCTACTGCAGTATTATTCATAGTAATTCAGATAAATAAAATCTGAATGTACATTAATTGATGACTAAAGAAAATGTGATAGATATTTAAAATGGAATATTATTCAGCATTAAAAAAGAAATATATCCTGTCATTTATGACAACATGGACAGATCTGAGGAGATTACGCTAAGTGAAATAAGTCAGTCACAAAATAATTAGTGTATGACTCCATTTATATAAGGGGCCCAAAACTATCAAACCAATAGAAACAGAATAGAATAGAGTTTGCTAGAACCTGAGTTTGTGGGGAACAGGAAACTGTTGCTAACAAGTTTAAAGCCTTGATTATTCAAGATGTATAAGTTCTAGAGTCCAGCTAAACAATATCTTACTTATACTCAAGATATAGTATTGTACACTTTAAAATATGTTTCAAGGACAGAATTCATGAAGTATTCTCATACAAACACACAAAAGAAAAGAAGAAAAATTTTGGAGGTGATGAGTAGGTTTAGTTTTTTGATTGGGATTATGTTTTCTTAGCTATATGACATATGTCCATATTCATCAAGATGTATATATTGCATTGCACTATTTTTATATATGTTATAACTCATTGAGGATTAAAAATAAAAATTCTTTATGCAGACTATAAAATCATGTCTTCAAGTATTTATCAAATTTGCCCTGTTCTATTTAAGACTTTAGTTCTTATAGAATTAATATAAAATATTAACATAGTCTTTGTGTTTTAAAAATTATTAGTAAGTTTTACGAAGATTATTTATTCAATAATTCTGCTCCTATTGTTTAGATATGAGTTGTCTCCCCAAAACCAATGTGTAAGAAATGCAAGAAAGGTAAATAAGATTATTGGGTTATAAGATCTTTAACCTTATCAGTACATTAAATCCCACTTGAATAGATTAATTGGGTGGTGACTCTAGGCAGGTAGGGTGTAGTTGGGAGATACATCTCAGTGGGGATGTGCCTATGGGGTTTATATATTATCCATGGTGAGTGTAATCCTCTCTCTGCTTCTTGATTGTTAGTTTTGAGCTTCTTTCCTCTTTCACACCCTTCTGCATAAAATGCTTTGTCTCAACTTGGGCCCATAGCAACAGAGTCAGTCATCTATGGACTGAAACCTCTAAAACCATAAGCACCAAATAAATGTTTCCTCCTTTGAAATTGTGCTTGTCAGTTCTCTTGGTCAGTGGTGAAAAACTGACTAAAACTTCTCTTTTCTCACTAAATATGAGCAATTCATTATTATTATAAATACTTTAATAGGATAATTTATTTTTGAAATATATATTATGTTCCTTAGTTTTTTTTCAGATCCCAGAATACAGTGTTAAATTTTTTTATAGAATTTACTATAAAGCAATTCATGTGGTATTTAAAATAATTTTAATACTTAAACCTCCACAAGCCATTAATGCATTTTTGATAGAAGTAGATTTATACATTATTTTAAGGAAAATGTTTTTTTTATGATATTGACTACTTAATATCATGTGAATGGATTTTGTCTTAAATTTTTAAAATAATTTCTTTTATGGCCCTTAGTTTCATAATTTTTCTCACTGAATTATTATTTCTCATTCTGGTTTAATATCTCAGAACATATTATATATTTTTAAATTCATGGTAAATGCCACCCGACTTCCACCACCATATCCTGGTGGGTATTACCAGAATATAAGATTTCTATTGATGTTTTTATTTTTCTTAAAGTAGTAATTTGGATTTTGTTTATTATATTTTTAAAGTTTTATTTGAATGTACTTATCATAATTTTATTTAGATAGGTTGTTTTTATTGAATTCTGTGGTTGTTAGTATGTTCATACACTTGTACAATCATCACTATGTAGCTATGTGTGACTAGTTTCTTTCACTTAGGAATAAAATTTCAAGGCTTTCTTATGTAACATAGACCATTAATTCATGTTTTTTATTGTCAAATAATAGACAATATCCCTTATTTTGTTTATTTGCTTTTAAGTGATGGACATTTGGCTTATTTCTACCTTTCCATAATTATTAGCTAAGAAGTGGGTAGGGGATGAGTACTGCATTAACCATGTCTTTTTTTTTTTTTTTTTTTTTTTTTTTTTAATGCCCTGACACTTGGGGCTCTGCCAACATTGGAGGGGATGACCCTCCCCAGTGCCTGACAGTTCCTAGGGGAGTAAACATCCTGCCCATGAGAATGCTTATCAAATAAAAACCCATCAACCCAGATCCCACACCAACCACCCATTATATGGAGCTCTCAGACAGTAGACCCTCTCCTTGTCCCAGTCACCTAAGAGCAATACCAAATAAAATGCCCCAGAACCTGTTGAGATATTCAATGTAGATAGCTCTAAGCATGCCTACCATAACTTGCTGATTCCTTCCCAAACAAACTACAATAAGGGCTCTTTCCCAGAATTTCTCCCATCAACTTATTGACTCTTTCCTTCCTTTTTTGGACCCATATGATATGGCATGCTCTTTAATTAATTTATTTATGTATTTGTTTATTTATTTTGGTAGTGGGGATTGAATCCAGGGGCCCTTAATCCTGAGTCACATCCCCAGCCCTTTCCTATTTATTTTGAGACCTACATTGCTTAGGTCCTTGCTAAATTGCTGAGGCTGGTCTTGAACTTGCTGTCCCCCTGCTTCAGCCTCCTCAGTTACTGGGATTACAGGCATACACCACTGTGCCTCACTATGCTCTACCCTTTTGAAATGTGAGTTACAAACTATTTTTTCAATGATGATCACCACCTTACTGAACTTAAAATCTTCTACTAATACAAAATATTTTAAATCAGCTAAGTCATTTCATGTAGGTCAGTTAAGCTCTTTTGCAATAATTAACATTTTGGTTAATTTTTGCTAAGAACAGAATGTTCTGTATGTATTTCAGAATGGCTAAGTCTTCCCTTTTCTGCTAAAAGCATGAGAGAGTTTTCTTCAATATTCACTGTGTGTCTGGCAGATCTCACAATTGTACAAACTCATGAAATTGTGAGACCTCTGTCATATTTTACTCTCAAACTGTCTAAACTGAGCCGATAATGATTCATCAATTATACTTTAAGTTCTCTTGCCCTGATTCTGGCTCCAGAATCAATTTTTGCTCTTGTGCTTCTGCTCAGGTAAGCTGTAAATTCTCTGTAACTGCCTTCAAATTTGGGGTTATAAAATTTGCCCTCTAACCCAAATCCTTTGATGGATGTAGGAGACTTGTTGATTTTCAGTTTGTTCAGTGTTTTATTTGCTGTGAAGATGAAATGGTATACTCCAATCTCCTTATGTACTGGACTGCAAAACAGAACTTGAATCTTTATAGTCTTTTAAAGATTATTTCATTCTATAATTTTTTTCTAATTTTGAACCATGTTATATTTTTATGAATTTGCTATTTATAAACTAAATTAGTAAGCTTTTCGGACAGCTCTATGTTGTAACAGTCAATTTTTAAATGCTTCTTAATGAGATATTATGGAAATGGAATATAACAAAATGAATGCACAAAACACATAATGATGTATAAATTTAAAACATAATCTAAAAATTAATGATATTTTATTTTACTAGAAATTATTTGAAAATTGCCTAATTTTTTATTACAAAAACTGTTGTAAGCTATTTAGTTTCTTATGTTCATAATTTTCTTGTAGAAAATGTAAGGTGTATTTACCTGGATTCTACTTCAAAGATCAGGTCCTTCCCTCACATGAGCATGATCACTTAAAAAAAAAAAAAATTACTGGATATTCAGAGAACAGTGAGACAAACATCCAGTATTTAGTATCAGTTTAAGGGAATGGAACTTTTCTCAAGCCTCAAAGAAACTTTCCACAGGCTCCTGCTTGCATGGTACTTTGACATGTGTAGCTGAGACTGCTATAAAAAGACCAGCATCCACATCTCATTTTCTTCCTTGATAACTGTGTTAATTGAGCAAGTAGCCTCTCTTCTTAATTTCTTCAGTTATCAAAGTACATAATAGTACAACCTTCCTATAATTGTCATGAGAATTGTTCTACAAATGTAAAATGCTTTGAATATTGCCTGAAACATAACAAGCAGTTACAATATACTATGATCATCATTTTAGCTTACTTCTGTACATAGAAAGTTCAAAAATTTCCTTATGTAATTTATAACCTAAGGTTTTTTTTTTTTTTTTTTTTTGGGGGGGGGGGGGGGGGTTGCTCTAGGTATTTACAGTACTTCCATAATGGTTGTTAGTCATAACTCTAGTACTTATAGGCTAAGATACAATAACAGCAGCATTTATGGATCAAAAAAAATTTTTGGTTCCTGTTAATAACTCTGAAGATTGTTGAACTATTTTCAGATAAGCTTTATGTAAGTGCTCAAAACTATCAGATAATTTGCTTTTCTTCATCTTATTTCAGTCTGTCCTTCTTTTTGCATAGAGATTTCAGATTTCATATTCTTGTACTTCATATAGAATATTTCAAAGTGCTGTGAGATGTAAATTTTCCAAGTCTGACTAATATTGTCTAACTAAAAAAAAAAAAAAAAAAAAAAAAAAAAAAAGCATAGTGGGTGTAGAAAAGAAGATAGTATCTGCCTGCTTTTCAATTTCAGGGTGGGAGTGTTAGAAAATTAGGATCACATTTCCTCCCTCTCTTCTTTACATTGTTTATGTGAATTGCCATCATGAAGAGACTGTATGCTTTTTCTGGGTGACTTGCGCGCTTGCCCATGCCTGTGTCATGGCGGGAAGCATGCTGTGACCACTAGTCCTCTCAGAGCAATGTGTATCTATCAGGGTGGTTTCCAAGTGACAAGCTGTGTAGGCTAGAGTAGTATATAACCTCTGAAAGGAATATAGAACATTGTGAAATCATTTTCCCTAAATTGTCCTCAAAATGCCATTGCTATTTTTGAGGCTACATTTATTTGTTACCTTAGAAGAAATGTAGCAATTCAAACAACATTACTAGTTTCAATATATAAAATGAATAGATAAGCCACATGGAAAACAAAAAGTAATACATATTTTCTCATATACATTCAACCTCAAGATTGACATTCTGAAAGACAAACATTTCCTTCAAATTGAAAAGAAATAATTTTATTTGCCACCTATTGCTATTCAGCCATCTTATGTACACATTTGGAATAATAACAACTTAAACTTAAAAATAACCTTTAATGTGTGATTTTGATTTTTCTTGTATGTATATACAGGCAATAATAACACTAAATATTTGAAACTAATGCACCACATTTTGAATTTCTGGATTGATGTTTATTATGATTTGAAATATTCTCATATAAAAATAGAATAACTTCAAATCAATGGGATAAATATGATTTATCAACTTTAGGTAATTATGGTATATGAAAAATTAAATCTAAATTTTTTCACTATTATACTTACTAATTAAAAACTACTGAATATCTTTTGTACAGAGATTCCATGATTTGCAGAAGCAGGGAGAAAGAGAAAAGACCTAAAACCTTATGTCACAAATCTTCACTGTCTAGTTATTTCCTTATAGCATAAAAAGAAATACTCAATAATTATTTGTGTATATTCATGTTTAAAGATTTAATAATAGGTAACATAGAAAAATTATTTTAGATTATATATGCCACTCTCTTCAATTTCGAATGAAAAATTAAGTTAGAACATAAGTAATTTGTCTCTATTCAAATAATATTGATAAATTTGGGGTCAAGAAGGCAGCTTATAAATGTTTGTCTGAATATCATGTGAATGATTAAATTTTAGGATGAGACAGGGATTATAAAAACTGAAGTTTCTCTTCTTCAAAAAATGATTCTAGAATGAGAATGCTATTTGTGACTCCCTCACGGTCAGAGGGTTATGAAAATGGGCTATAGTGAATCAGATTAATTTACTCTTTTGACCATGCTCAATTAGACCACAATATAAGAGGATTTCCTAAGTTAAAAGTTATTGACATCCTTGTGAATTTTAATGCTGCCTCCCTATTAATGTGATAACTCTAACACACTGTTCAAAAACACCCATTGAACTTTCATTTAGTCTGATTGAAATTGAGATTATAGTTAAGATCCATTGAATTGTTCTGGGTATATTTTTTGTTCTTATGATTTTTATAAAAATATTAAAGCAAAATCTTGGACAATGAAAAATGTGTTTGGTCTTTTCCATATTTTCTGAATGGAACCCTTGGAATTTTCTCAAGTTTAGGATGACTTTTGTTATTCACCATGAACCTGTAGAACACCTGAGTTTTAGATAATGAGGTAACACAAGAGTGTCCTCTAGATAGATTTAGGATGGGTGCTGGCTGTACCAGAAAGATCATCCATGTGACTAGAGCATTGGAGTTTTGAGTAATGTGATATGAGCTCAATCTCCTGAGAAGAAATGAAGACTAGAGATTGAATTCAATCATATAGCCAATGATTCCATCAATTATGCCTATATAATAAAACCCAATATAATAAAACTACCTACTGAGAGCTTAAGTGTGCTTCCTCATAGTTGATGCACATTGCTATGCCACAAGGGTGAGGAGTTCTGACTCTGTAGGAAGAGGACATGGAAAATCTTCATTCAGAACCCTCCCATGCCTTGCATTATGGGACTTTTTTTTTTTTTTTTTTTTTTTTTTTTTTTTTTTGCTTATCCTGGTTTCTATATCTTACAACAAAGTTTTAATTTGAAATATAGTGCTTTCCTGAGTTTTGAGTCATTTCACCAACAAGTACTAGTAAGAATAGTGAGAATCCCCAAACTTAAAGCCATTGGTCAGAAGTATGCAGCCTAGGAACTTGAAGATTACAGCTGGTGTCTGATTAAGAATAGTCTTGTGCTGGGCATTATGGCACATGCCTGTAATCCCAGCAGCTTGGAAAGCTGTGGCAGAAGGTTCACAAGTTCTGGGAAGCCTTATCAATTTAGCAGGGTTCTAAACAACTTAGTGAGACCCTGTCCCAATATAAAAATTTAAAAGGCTGGGATGGAGCTCAGTGCTAACCCTGGGTTAATTCCCTGTTAAAAAAAAAAAAAAAAAAAAAAAAAAAAAGCAAGCAAGCAAACACCCATGTGGGACACAGTGCACATAATAAATATAATTTGAAAAAATTCAAGATAGTGTCAGATTTGTATTCCAGTAATAAAATGCTTTAATTAAAATGTAAACTATTTTTGAGCATAAATTATATGCAATATCTGTATTTGTAAGAATGAAATAGTGAATGATTTAATGATCTAAGATTTTTTCTTAAAATGTAATATTTTATGTATTTGATATCAATGACAATATGTTTTGTTTCTTTAAAAAGCAATGGTTTAATAAAAAATTATTAATAAAATGTCAATCCTTTGGGTCTAAAAAGACAAAAATACCATAAATGAGGTAATAAATTAATAATAGAAATAAGTCAAATAGTGTCACTTTGGGCACTCCGCAGTCTATCCATCTCATAATGTCCTTATGTGTCTTTTTTTTTTTTTTCAATATGTGATATGATTTCTGGGCCCAAGACCAAAAATAAGACAGAACCCTTCCCTCAGGCAAGGGTAATCTAACTGATTGTTCCTTCAAGGACATGTGTTTTTTTCTTTAGGTCACATTGATAAATATCCAGCATGTGTCTTGAATTGTCTTCTTTTCTCATACATGTGTAATGGTTCCCATGAATAGATAAGTGTATATATATATTGGGAAGGAAATATTGATGATGAATATTAATTTAGTTAACAACTTATTTCAAGGTTTTTTTTTTTTTTTTTTTTTTTTTTTTCAAATCATTTCTTCAGTAAACCTTTTTTGGACAAGAGGTTTTAAGAACTATATAACATGTAAAAGTTTGCCTTTAAGGAAATTTCAATTCAGGGTTAGAAATAGAACTGTATAAAAATGAAGAAGAATTGACAAATTCTATCATGAAGAAATATCAATACAGAGAAAGAAATTGTACTTAGTTTCAAAATATTATTTGTCTCAATTTTTATTAGTTTTGAGAAAGTAAATTAACTTTTCAGAACCAAAGAACAAAAGTAACAGTAATGTTTAACCATAGTAAAGAAGCAATAATAGGATTTCAAAAGTGAACATTCTCTCTGTTCAGTAAGTGGTGCAATTAAAGCAAGTATACATAGAGTATTAGCATAAGAATTTCAGGACAAGGTTGACATCTCTTCAGTAGTCCTCTGAGATGTTGTACTTTAGTTGCTGCAGCCTGTACATCATATTGTAAGTATGGATTTCCCTTTTTTAGTTACTGTGGCCAAAATACCTGACAAGAGCAACTTAGAGGAGGAAAAGTTTATTTGGTGTTAACTGTTTTAGAGGTCTCAGTCCATAGATGGCCAACTTTATTGCTCTGGGCCCAAGCTTAGGCAGAACACCATGGGATAAGGGAATGTCAGAGGGAAGCTGCTTAGCTCCTGACAGGGTCATGAAGCAGAGAGAAAGAGAGAAAAGAGAGAGGGGTGAGTGTGTGTGTGAAGGGGCCACAGGCAAGATTTACCTTTCCAGGGCATATGTCCAATAACCTAGTCACACCCTGCCTGCCTACAATTACCACCTAGTCAGACCACTAAAACTCAGATACACTGATTAGATTACAGCTATGACAATCTATTCATTTTATGTCTAAATAATCTTACATTGGAAGATACTTCATAACCAAACCATAACATTCTGCCCCTGGCCCCCAAAAGCTGATGTCCATCTCATAATGTAACATGCATTCAGTTCATCTTCGAGTGTCCCATAGTCTTAGCAGTTTTAGCATTGCCAAGTTCAAAGTCTCCTCTGAGACCTGAGGTAAACTCTTGACTAAAATCTCTATAAAAATCAAAAGCAAGTTACATATATCCAATACTGTGACACAGAGTAAACACTCCCATTCTGAAAGAAGAATAGGAGCATAGAAGGAAGGGATGGGGCCAAATCAAGACTAACCCAAACTGTTATCATAACTGTGCTTAAGTCCATATACAGCATCTAACATACATTGCCATACAATGGGCTCTCCAAAGGACTTGGGGTTCCCTGCCCATTTTATCTCATCAGCTGTAGCATATATGGCCACTTTTAGCCTGGCTCTCTTTACAGCCAGCAGCTTTTCTCAGCACACAGTCCACATTACTAGCATCTCTTAATTCCTGGGGTCTTCATTCTATCTTTGGCTTAATATTCAGAATCTAACAGGAGCAACCCAAAAGGGCTCTAATCCATCTACACTTGCATGCTTACCAAGCCTTCCTTTGAAATACTGGTAGAAAATTCTATGACCCTTTAACTCCAGCATCCTGCAGTCCTGCAGAATCATCACCATATGTATGATTCCAAGGTCTGCCGCCAGGTTGTGCAATACCTGGCTCCCACAGAATCAGACTGCGATGGCCTCTGAGTGCCTGCATGGCTCAGCATGGTAAAACAAATTCCTGGATCCCCTTGTGTGCAGAGCGTGCTCCCATCACCTCTTCTCAAGTGGATTTTCTCTTCATACTTGCATTGCACTGGGTTTGATCTTGCAAATTCCTGAGATGCCCTCTAGGTATTGTTGTTGTGTAAAGCACTTAGCATCTCTTTAGGGCTGTAATCATTTATGGCAAACTATAAGTTTTTAAAATTCTTTAATTCTGTCTTCTGCTTTCTCACAGTAAACCTGGCTAAAAGATGCCAGCAATATTCATGCCAAAGACTGATTGCTGTGTTGCCTTGAAATTTCCTCCACTAATTAGTCCATCGTTTTAATATTTAGACTCACATAAAGTCTCAGGACATGGGCAACTTATCTCCAAGTTCGTTGCCAGAATATAACACATGTACACTCTGGGTCCAATTCCTATTAGAATCTTCATTTCCCTCTAAAACATCATGAACATAGTCCACATTCCTGTTAGCTTTTTGGTCTTCTGAGCTCCCACCAGAATCAACATTCTAAAGCTTTTCCAGCTTTCATTTTCTGCCTTTTCAAAATTACTCCAACAAACCTGTTCTAAATATTTCTGAATTATATGATCAGGTTAGGTACTCAATGGCCCTATCTCTAGGTACCAATTTTTGTTTTAGTTAGATTTTACATTACTATGACCATTATGCCCAACAAGAGCAATTTAGAGAAAGTTTATTTGGGGTTCATATTTTCACAGGTCTCAGTCCATGGATGGCCAATTCCATTTCCCAGGACCTAAGGTAAGGCAGAACATCATAGGAGAAGGGCCCATTGGAGAAATTCTACTTAGCTCATTTCAGGGTTAGGAAGCAGAAAGAAAAAAAAAAAAAAAAAAAAAAAGGAATGGGCCTTATAAAAGATTCACTCTTCCAGAGCACTGGCCCAGTGATCCACTTTTTCCAGCTATGCCCCATATGCCTGCAGTTAATACGCAGTGAGTCCATTCAAACTATCTGATGATGCTGTAGCTCTCAAATTCCAATCATTTTTCTTCTGAATAATCATGTATTAACAGGACTTAAAATTAAAATAATAACATCACCCATCCTTTCACATTCCTTCAAGCAAGACAGTGTCCCTTTCCCCTGAGTGAATTCATAGAAAATTTTTAAAAATTGTGTTGATCAACATGACTTGGTAAAAACAGAGGTCTTCAGCCACATTCAGTCACCAAATTCTTTTTGTAAATGGTGTTTTATTGAAACAGAGTCATGTGAATTTATTTGTGCTCTCTATTAAATATTTCACACCTGTAACAAGAGTGCCTGCAACAGAGATCTTATTTCTCACAAAATCAAAATATTTAATATTTACCATTTACTTTTTTTTTTTTTTTTTTTTGGTGAAAAATTTGTCAACCACTGTTCTACAGTATTCAAGGGGAAGTAATAGAATGGAAGAAGAGAAAGCAAATAGTAGTGCCATTGTAATACCTAATAAACAAGAAGACAAAGGGGAGTAGGTCAGTAATCATGAGCTAGGGAGGCCAATGATATTTAAATTAAAAATTTAAAAATGTGATACAAAAAATTATGAAATGCTTATACCAAAATGTTACAACCCAAGAAGCAGTAGTCCTACTAACTTCATATTGCTATTATTTTTCAATTTTTCTAATTTTTGTTATTTTTAGGATTACATTCCCAAGAAAAGAGCAGTGTCCTCTTTCCCTAATCTCCTGAACACTATTTTTTTATTTATTTACTTTTATGTGTGTGGTGTTCATGAAAAAACTAAACCCAGAACCTTGTGTATGTTAGGCAGATGCTCTGCTACTAAGCTATGCTCCCAGTCCTGGAAAGTCTAATATGATGACTATATTTTTTCCACAAGCAAAATATAAACCATTAAAGAATTTCCATAACAAAAATAATTCTTTTCTTTGACCTGTGAGTGGTTGTTTTTGGTTCTTTCTTTTGTGCCATAATGTTTTTTCTTTCCCCAGAATTCGAGACTTTTTGTTAATGACTAATCTCTTAAAAAGCAGGTATAGAGGAAATTTTCTTGTACTTAGATTTTTAGTAATGTTTCCCTCTTCCTTCAATTCAGAACCATTGAATATATGAGTATGTTCTAAGGTAGATATAACTTAAGTTATGTATAACTTAAATAATATACTTCTATGTCATGGTATCTCAATCATATGGGATCTCAGTCATTTTTCTTATTTCTGAATTCATTAATCATATTAATTCAATTTAGGAATCTAGACCTATATGTCACTTTTGCGTAAAAATAAGGGAAAAGAATTGGAATCACCTGTATAGTAAGTTCATTAGATAAAGAATGAAGGAAGTAGATATCCATTTAAAATTTTATATAGCAGAAAAATTGTGGGAGAAATGCTCAGACAATTGGAAACAACAACAAAGGAAACAAAGATAGAAAACAATGGAAGGGTGGAACTAAGGAAGGAAAGAAGGAGGAAAAGAAGCCCAAAGAAAGGGAAAAAAATTGAAAAGAACAAAGGAAATAGGAAGGAAGGATAGAAGGAAGGGAAGAAGAATGAGAGAAAGAAAGAGACCCAAAGAAAGTCAGAAATTTTAAAAGGAACAAAGGAAGTAAGAAGGAAGGGCATAAGAAGGAAAGAAGGAAGGAAAGAAGGAAATATTGAAGAAAGTTTATTGTATTATGAATTTTAAAGTATATATATTTTAGGTATTGACATTTATTTAGAACTTAAAATGCTAGTGAAGTCTACAAATATGTGTTAGTATTTGTGATAAATTGGTATATGAAATATTTGGCTTGTTATATCATTATAATGAATATAGATTCATAAAATATATTTTAACAGATGATAATTTTTAAAGCAATGGTTATATTACTATATTACTAATTATATTGAAAATCATTACAAATAGATTAAGTAGTAAAATGTTAAAAATAAAGGTAAGCAGTGAGGTACTTACATAACACACACACACACACACACACACACACACACACACACACACCAAGACCATAAAGCAAAAGCAATGTGATTACATATAATAAGAGTGGAAAAACAAGACTGTAAAGCAAAAGGAAGGTGATTACATATAATAAATGTGGAAAAACACGGTATCCAGTGGTGTAGCATGTCTCACAGAAAGAAAGGTCTGAGATCAGGGTCTGTTGCTGAGTTCCAGAATCCAAAGGCCTGAAAAACATGAGCTCTGATGTCGAAAGACTGGAGATGATGGATGTCCCAGCTCAAAAAGAGTGAATTTTCTTCCCTTTTTTTTTTTTTTTTTTAGCCAGAGATTGAACCCAGGAGTGCTTAACCACTGAGCCAAATCTCCAGCCTGCCACCCCACCATATTTTTTTTCTTGAGAGGGTCTCACTAAATTTCTTAGGGCCTTGTTATGTTGTTGAAGCTAATTTTGAAATTGCAGTCCTCCTATCTCAGTCTCCCACCCTAGCCGCTGGCATTACAGGGGTGTACCACCACACCCACCTGGCTCCCTTTTTGTTCTACTCAGGCCCACAATGGATTGGAAGATACCTACAAACAGTGGCGAGGATGTCTCTTCTTTATGCGGTCTACTGACTCCTATCCTCATTTCTTCTGGAAACATGTCACAGAGATACCCAGAAATAGTGATTTACCAGCTATCTGGGTATCTATTAACCCATTAGAGTAGACACATAAAATTAACTGTCACACATATGTATAACAATTTCTCATTTGATATTAATTTTAGAGGATGAAATAGAAAACGGGAAAGAGGAAGACAGAAAATGTTTCAGAAATATAAATAATAATGCTAAGAATGATTTTCTTTTGGTAATAAAGTTGCAAGAAGTTAAGTAGTTCTCAATTTGGTTTAACATATGTGCTTATAATGGTACTTTTCCTTGTATTTTCATCAGAGAAAATGTTAACTTCTGATTCTGTGCTACTTTCTTGTTCTGACTCATGTGGTCCACCCATCTCACTAGACATATCATCCACAATCACTTTTTCTTTTTTCTTCTTTTTGTGTACAAATTGACATACTGCATGCAATTTGATGCATTTCCTATCTAGGGCTTATAAATAATTAAATGACAATACTTTTATAATACTGTAATAATGAAGCTTGCAATAGTTTGACCAAAACTTTTCTAATATGATGATTGAAAATTAAGTGTACCTTAATGCATATTTTTCATGTACAGCTTCCAAAAGAAAAAGGAAATGCATTCTCAACTACATATTTATTGCCACAGTCTCATAGAGCTAACTGACAAAGTAATAGATGGTCAATTTATTATAGAAGAAATGAATCTCTAAACTCTAAGTTTAAAGTTTTTACCATGTAGACAGTTGTACTGAAATGATGGTGCTCTTTTCTGCACCTCCATAGACATATAATCAGCCTTATATAACCTCAGGTTATGTAGTCAGATTCAACCTACCACAGTCAAAAATATTTTGGGAAGCTGGGTATGGTGGCGCATGCCTGTAAACTCAGCAGCTCAGGAGGCTGAGGTGGGAGGATTGCGAGTTCAAAGCCAGCCTTAGCAAAAGCAAGATGCTGAGCAACTCAGGGAAACCCTGTCTCTAACTACTGTGGGAAGCCATCCATGAATTACATGAGGATCTTCTCTCAACATGGAAGCCAGGGAGTTTTAGGTTTGGCCTTGGGAACTAACCTTGTCTCTCCCACAATGACAGATTGCCAAATGCAAATGACCTTTATCTCTGCTCTACTAGGAGGATCCCTGATAGTAGCTCTGGAGATGGGTGTAACCCACAAGAAACTGGACAGCCCACCTTTAACCATTTTTAGTGAAGAACATTCCATGGAAGGCCTTTGATATTTCCAGATATAAATAAAGCAGGCTGGGGGCTCCATTTTGACCAAAGTCCAGAAGCTCAATCTGTCTCATCAGCTTGCTCATCCTGTCCCCACTTTTGAAACTACTTTCTTTGTGCTGGGGGTATTTTGTTTGTTTGTTTGGTTGGTTGGTTTTTCTGTTTTGTTTTGTTTTGTTTGTTTGTTTTTTGTCATTCTATTTTTCCTAGCTTTTATTTCTTAGCCAGCCCATTTCACCAAGGGGAATCACATTTCCACCACCTGCATGGGACATGGACAGACACAATGCAAAATAGGACTGAGGATGTGGCTCGGTGTTAAAGTGCCCCTGAGTTCAATCCCTGGTACCTCCCCACTAAAATTGTTTTTGGGGAAAAATTACATTTGTACTGACCATAAACACAATTTTTTTCTTAATGTCATTTTCTAAACAATATACTACAACAACTTTTTTGCAAAACATTCACAATATAATAGGTCTAATACATATACTAGGGATAAAGTGTATGGAGAATATGGATACTATACGCAAATACTGCAACAGTTTACATAAGGAACTTGACCATTCCTACTTTTTGATTTCTGGTGGGATCCTGGAGTCAGTCCTCCACGGATATCAGGGACAACCATATTTATTTGAAAAGACCAGTTCCTACCGGAGCTTCACTTGATTTTCCCTCTTTCTGACTAAATGAGAATCAGTAAAATTATTTGCAAAATAAAGTCAATTCACCTCCAATTATAGAAAAGACACAAAGAGATAATGTTGGAGAAAAAAATTCTGACTGTGTGAAAACAAGAGGACCACAACAAACTTAGAAAGCATTAGGGTGAGAGAAAAGACAATATCATTAAGGAAACAAATTATATCCTTGGGATAATCTCAAACTAATTCTCTAAGCATTGAACAAGCAAATAATGAAAAAATGGATACTATTAATATTATGTCACTCATCAAAACTATTTATGTATTCATTCCAATACTTTTGACAATTTCTATCTACCCCTTTCACTGACTCTATTTGTCTAATAAAATACAATGTGCTTATAATTTATTTTCTTTATTTTTTCTAAACTATAGAAGTATAGTTTCTTCTATACTCTTGTCATTATTTAGAAATAAGTATACCCAGATTACTTGGAGACTTAAAAGCCCAACAAATTGGGTATTTGTTAGAAAATCTATAGTTTAGTTATCAGATCTTTTGCCAACTTTGAAAGATAAAATATACTTTTGTCAAGTTGGATTCAACAGAAATCATAATCATGTGTTGTTTGAATTGGAAATAATATCAAATCATGCCACAATATCTTCAGATTTCATATCATAGCCACATGTCCTATATACTTTGTTTTTTTAAATTTATATTTAGTTTTCAATCAAATGCAAGTAGACTCTTTTCTGAATTAAAGGATATACTCTTTGTATTTTTTACACATATGGTCATGTTAAAGTAGAAATGTTTCCACTCATTCTTTTTTTTTTTTTTTATGCATGTAGACATGGATGACAATCAGAATGAAATGAGAGGTTTTTAGTTAATCATAATCAAGCCTGATGAATCCACGCTCAATTTATCTATTCTTCAGCATGGCTGCAAAAAATGAAGTTTTGATGAACTCAGAAGGAGGAAGCAGTGAGTTAACAATACTATTAATACTATGTGAGGAATAATTTCAAATTAATTAGCATGTCCACAGTAGGCCACTCAATTATCCTTCTAGTGTCATATGTACTAGGAAGGGTCAGATGCTCTGTCAGTGCAATGACAATCTTTCAAATGTCTGTTTCTCTGCCAATTATGTAGTGCTTGAGATGTTCTAAAATTTAACCCTAACTTTCCCTTAACATTTAACTATTTATGGTTTATAAATTATAAATATACAAGTATTAACATTATAAAAAAGGCATAATCCTATGAGGCAAAACAAGTGAAGAATATAAATATCAATAATTAGTACAAATAATAAATTATATATTAAGGGGTTTACCTTATATTCATTGAATTCAGGCCAGTGAATATCATAGTTCAGGATTTTAAATTCTTGACAGGTTAATTTAGTGTTGTTCAAAGTAATTTAAATAATAATATTATAATTTACTTTTTGCTTTATTTTGCTTTTCCTAACCACTGTTGTAAAATTTTTAAATCTAGCAATGAATATTTCACTCCATGTTCTTATGTAATATACCTAGATCTTACAACACTTGATTTACCTTTCTATCTTTGCTATGGTTTTTAAAAGTAAATTGTAGTTTCACACAGACTTCCTAAATATGTGAAAAGAAATCCTATAATGTGTGATTTATCTTTTCTTTTAATTTACATATCATTAAAATTATGCTATCTTTGTTTTACATAGGGGAGGTTGACCATAGAAAAATATCAAAATAACATTTTGAATCAGGAACTAATTTACTCTCAAATACTTGAATCCTGTGGAATAGGGATTGACAAACTATAACCAGAGTCTTATTGACAGTTCTTAAAATTGAAGTTTTATTATAACCAAACTGAAACTATTTGTTTAACAATTGTCTACAGCTACTTTCACGATACAATGTCAAAGTCAAACAGTGTGCCAGAGGATTAATGGCCTACAACTTAAAATATTTACTGTTTGATCCTATAAGAAAATGTTTATCAAGCCATTCTCTAGGTCATTTGATTCATTAGACAAAGCTTCTTGAACTAAAACTTGGGCCAGCTGAAAAGTCTTGTGTTGCAATAGTTCATACCCAAAGCTATTTGCTTTGGGGATTACCTAGTCAATTTGTTAATACATTTAAATGCATCACATGATGCCTTTCAAATATAAATGAAGTTTACCAGTAAATTTCCCCATGTTGAGTGACAGAGCACTTGGTAAAGAAAAATCTCCTCCAATTTGAGAGGAATATCCCAAAATGCACATGATTCCTCTTTCCTCAGATGATTTACCAAGGTGTCAAAACTCTGCATGTTGTAGTATATATCTCTTACTCCATGAAAATATTAGTTATCATAATATCTTTCTTATTTTATTCACATGATATCTTTAATTTATGGACCAATGTTTATGAAGTGAGGTGATTAAAATTTTTATAATTTGAATTATGGCATATAATTTAAGATTCACTTTATTTGTGGGAAAAGATAAATTAATCTTAAATGGTAAGATAATAGTCTTAAAAGAAAGATAAATTAATCTCACTGACAGTTAAAAACAAACTACTTCTATAATTCCTTTGCTTAATGAAACAGAAAATAAAATGATTTCTTGAGGAATGGTTGGATTCCAATTGCCTTGCTACCCCAGTCCCATGACCAATGTGTACTATCCTGAGTTTCCTTAATTGCTAGCAACTGATCTAAATTGCTTAAACAGCAAATAAGTACATGGAAAAATATTGGAAAGGTCACAAAAATACTCATGCAATTGAAGAACTAGGCTGTAGAAACAGGAAGAAAGAGGGTTACTTTTTGTATCCAAGGCCATGGACAAAATTCAAAATCCCCCTCTTAGGTTGATCTGTTTAGAACACTATTATTGCAACCAGTGAACATTAGATGTAACAACTTGTCCTAAAAATACATTGAATATGTTTTTGCCATAAAAAATAAGCACTGGTTGTACTCCTTTGGTCAATGCTGCTCCTGGCAGAGACTAGATATCACAGCCTCCACTTCTGTTCACCCAGGTATATCTTTACTTTTTTTTTTTCTTTCTGATATATTTAGCTTCCAATTCAAGACTTATATAATAGGTATATTTAACTTCCTAGGATCAGTTCACTCCTGTGTTTTCAATTTAAGGGAGACTAAAGCTATGAATATCAGGTATTTTGTCTCTAATAGTGTGAGACAACCTCAGTCATCAACAAGGTAAAAAAATGAAAGATGGTGATTAGAGAGAAGGATATTCCAGAAAAGAAGAAAGAGAAGGAAATGTGAAGACATTTAGGAATACGAATGTGAGACATATTTGAATCATATGTTTGAAGTACTTAAGATAATTCAGCATGTTATATTGAATGTGGATCATATACTGATGGATCACAAATATAAGATCAGTGTGTATAACATAGTAAGACCATATCTCAAAATGAAATTTTAAAAAATTATTATAATTTTAGTATACCTATTTATTTAACAATTGTTTGAAACTACTTTCATGGTCAACTATCAGAGACAAACAGTGTAGCAGAAGATATATGGCCCATAGAGTAAAATACTTAGTGTTCAGCTTGATAATAAAATGTTTATCAAGCAAAGTGATAGAACACCAGCCTAGAATATGAAAGAGCCTGTGTTCAATCTCTAGCACTGAAACAAACAATAAACATCAATAAAAGAAATCTGATTAATAGAAAGTTACTTGGTAATATGACCTCATATATTTTTGGCATTTCTCATATAACCCTTCATTCCATACTTTACTTTTAAATATCAAAATATATCGAATCAAGATTATAATGATATATAGCAATAAATGTCATAAAAGCAATTACTATGCTTTATAATTACTTTTAGATGACTAGAACACAAAATATTTTTATGTATGAATTAAATTCGTTTTTGATAAAAGGCCTTTTATGTGGTATTTTGACAACATTTGCGAGATGAAATATTTTACAGTAATGCATGAAATGTCATTTTTATTTTGTTTTTTTTTTTTTTGAAGAAAAAAAAAATGGCCCAGATTCTCACATAGAAATGAAATCAACGAAGGTGATGAAGTTGAATAATATCTCGGCCCTGTCGTATGGAACACATACTCTTTGTCAGACTGCAGGCCATATGCCACTCCTACCCAACCCTGGGAGCTAAGTATCAATTGCCATTTATTAACTGCTTCTTGCAGCTTCCTTCAAGCCCACCTGCTTGTCCTTGTTGATTCATGCACTGTTGGATGCCAGGTGCAGTGACGATTGTGCCTCTAGGAGTCTACCATGGTGCACTGGCTCAGATTTAGAGGAATTCACAGCAATCAGACAGAAAGCATTTTCAGGAGAAAATATGAGTGTCTACCAGAGAGAGTGAGATTTAAGCTTTTGAAAGCGAGTAAAGGAAAAGCATCAACCCTGATGATCTGGAGAAGAATGAAACTGAATGCTTCTAAGGTACTCCTAGCTGTGCATGAAAGGGTCCAAGTGACCAGGACAGTGATATTGTTAGGTGGTATGAATGAGAGTCCTTCAGAATCTTCCTTATCAATTTACCTTTTAAACAGTTCCTTCCTTCTTGCCTCAGTATGCAGTGTCAATTCTGATATTTTTAGAACTTTTTTTTTCTTTTCTTGAATAGTTACCCAAAGTCTCTTTTGAAAAAAAAAAATAATAATACATTTAAAAGTTTTATGTAATTACAACCTGAGGTCCACTAGCACTGAGAAGAGCTTTATGGTTAGAACGACTTGCTGTTTGTGCAGAAAAGCCCTGCAGTTCACTGCTTGTCTGATACTTCAATTATTTGGCTCTAATCACACAGTAAAGCAGATATTGATTTCCTAGGTATTCAAATTACACCCCTAACTACAAGCACCAGTAAAAGGATTTTTTAAAAATATATCATATTAAATGATATGCAATCTGGCATAATGGGTTTGTGCTTATGTAAGGGTATATATTCATGTATTTTTTAAAGTTGTGCTATAAAACCTCATCATATGGATAATTTTTAGACATATTTAGACTTTTTCTTGTAGGAGGTGTTCTTTTCATTGGCATATAAAAGGAAAGGTACATTATGATTACAAGATTGGAACATTTATGAAAGTAAACAGTTATTTTTTTCCCTTTCTTACAGTATAAGCAGTCTGTATATATTTATTTTATTTTTTTGTAATTTATAAAAGGGTTGTGATTTTACAATCTCCAGGCACATATAAAACATTAAAATCATGGATATCAGCAAATAAATGGAAGCTTGCTTTACCCAATTTTGTTATTAAATTATTTGTCACTAAAAAACATGGACAATTCAGGGGAAAATATTTAAAGTTTAATTTGAAAACGATCAATTATTTTATTTAGACTTTAAAAGTAATAATTTAACATCTTTTGAACAACTTATTACTGGCAAGAAAAATTCTGACTATCCATTAGCAAATTGGGGTCTAATATTTTTTCTCATCGTATACAAATTATACTCCTTTCCTATGTTTCAAAAGCTAAGGTGCAAGAATGACACTCACATGGTACAGAAGTATATATTTTATAATAGCTCTTATAGGTTTAGGTGGGTAGTTTGCGTCAGCATACAAGCTCCACCATGGGAGAATGGGACCCAAGTACTGCAGTATGATCAAACCAACAAGGATCTGAGAGCTTCCTTTCTTTCTCTTTCTTTTTATTTCTCCTTCTCTTTCTCTCCCCACCCCATTCTCTCTCATGCTTTCTCTCTTTCTCTTCAAAAAGGCCCACCATTTTTGTCTCTGAAGAATGTTGCTTAAATCTTCATGACAGTAGGTTACAGCCTTGTTCTGAAATGAGAGTCTCCTATATTTGGCCCTTTTCCCAATAATTGAAACACACTGATAAAATCTGCCATCAACATTAAACATTGTCTCACTCGCTCTAATGGTCATAGGGAGAGTAAGAACATACTCAATATTGTAAAAGCTATGTATGTTAAGCCCAAGACCAATGTCACTCTAAATGGAGAAAAATTGAAAACATTCCTTCTAAAAAACTGGAACAAGATAGGGATGCCTTCTTTCAGCAATTCTATTCAACATCATTCTTGAAACTCTAGCCAGAGCAATTAGATTGATGAAGGAAATTAAAGGCTAGGAATAGGAAAAGAAGAACTCAAAATATCACTATTTACCAACAACATTATTCTATACTTAGAGGATCCAAAAAAATTCTACCAGAAAATTCTAGAACTAATAAATGAATTCTGCAAAGTAGCAGGATATAAAATCAACACCCATAAATCAAATTCATTTCTATATACCAGTAATGAATGCTCCGATAGAGAAATTAGGAAAACTACCCCATTCACAATAGACTAAAATAAAATAAAATACTTGGGAACCAATCTAACAAAATAGGTGAAAGACCTCTGCAATGAAAACTATAGAACACTAAAGAAAGAAAGAAGACCTTAGAAGATGGAAAGATCTCTTAAGTTCTTGTATAGGCAGAATTAACATTGTCAAAATGGCCATCCTACTAAAAGCAATATACAGATTCAATGCAATTATAATTAAAATCCCCATCCTACCAAAAGCAATATATAGATTCAATGCAATTCTTTTTTTTTTTTTTTTTTTTAATATTTATTTATTTGCTTTAGTTGTGCACAATGCGTTTATTTGTACGTGGTGCTAAGGATCGAACCCGGGCCGCGCACGTGCTAGGCAAGCGCTCTGCCGCTGAGCCACAACCCCAGCCCCTAGATTCAATGCAATTCTAATTAAAATCCCAATCACATTTCTCACAGAAATAGAAAAAGCAATCATCAAATTCATTTGGAAGAACAAGAGACCCAGAATAGCCAAAGCAATCCTTAGTAAGAAGGAGGAACCACAATACCAGACCTCAGAGCTATAGTAACTACAGAGATATAGTAACAAAAACAGTATGGTGTTGGCACCAAAATAGACACAGAGTCCAATGGCACAGAATAGAAGACACAGAGACAAACCTACATAAATACAGTCATATCACACCAGACAAAGGCACCAAAAACCTGCACTGAAGAAAAGATTACCTCTTCAACAAATAGTTCTGGGAATACTGGAATCCATATGCAGCAAAATGAAATTAAACCCCTATCTCTCACTCTACACAAAACTCAACTCAAAGTGGATCAAGGACCTAGGAATTAGACTAAACACTCTGGGCCTAATAGAAGAAAAAGTAGGCCCAAATCTTCATCATGTTGGTTTAGGACCTGACTTCCTTAAGCAGACTCCTAAAGCATAAGAAATAAAATCAAGAATTAATAAATGGGATGTATTCAAACTAAAAACCTGCTTCTAAGCAAAGGATACAATCAATAACCTACAGAATGAGAGAATATCTTTACCGCCCCCCCCACACACACACATAAAACAGTAATCTCCAGGACATATAAATGACTCAAAAACATTAATACACACATACACACAAATAAATACATAAATAAATAAATAACTCAAACAATAAATGGGCTAAGGAAACAAGCAGACAATTCTCAGAAGAAGATATATAATTGATCAACAAATATATGAAAAAATGTTCAACATCTTTAGAAATTAGATGTAAATCGAAACTAGTATTTCATCTCACTCTGGTCAGAATGGCAATTATGAAGAATATAAGCAACAATAAGTGCTCACAAGGATGTGGGGGAAAAGGAACACTCATACATTGCTAGTAGGACTGCAAATTGGTGCAACCACTCTGCAAAGCAGTGGGAGATTCCTCAGAAAACTTGGAATGGAACCACCCTTGAAAACCCAGCTAACCCACTTCTTAGTTTATACCCAAAGGACTTAGAATCAGCATAGTACATTGATGCAGCCAAATCAATGTTTATAGCAACAGACTTCACAATAGATAAACTATGGAACCAACCTAGATGCATTTCAATAGATGAATGGATAAAAAGAAAAGTAAAGAAAAGAAAACCTGTGGTTTATAAACACAATGGAATATTACCCAGCCTTAAAGAAGAATGAAATGATTGCATTTGCAGGTAAATGGACGGAATTGGAGAATATTATGCTAAGTAAAATAAGCCAATCACAAAAAAACAAAGGACAAATGTTTTCTCTGATAAGTTGTTGCAGTTCCAGTGGGGGGAGGGGGGAGGGAAGAATGGTGGAAATTTGGATTGGGCAGAGGGGAGGGAAGGGGGCTATAGGGGGTGGGAAGTATGGTGGAATGAGACAGACATTATTACCATATGTACATGTATGATTGTATCAATGGTGTTACTCTCCTTCATGTACAACTAGAGAAATAAAAAGTTGTCCTCCACTTGTGTAAAATGAATCAAAATACATTCTGCTGTCATATATAACTAATTAGAACAAACAATTTTAAAGAAAGAATTTGATCAATCCATCCGAATATTTTCTAAATAATGCAGTCACCATCTATCTTTTGACATACTCCTTAATATAGTTCTATTAATTAAACAATTATGGAAATTAGATATTTTTATTATATTTCTATATGTTTTATTAAATATATCATACATAATCAATATAATTAAGGTTATTAAGGAATAGATTACCCTATTTATAAGAATAGTGTATATAAAATTGAATGTATTATCTCAACTCTATAAAAAAGAATTTGATATTTATAGTTGTGAAAGAGATTTATTGGCTACCATATAGCTTGATATAGCTTGATATTTTTGTGTGATGTCTGCACATTTAAAGCTTTTTTAATTAGATGTTAATATGAATGATAGCATATATAGAGATTACTAATTTTAAGAAGTAATTATTGAAAATTAATTTAGTGACTTCTTTGGGAGGGGGTACCAGGGATTGAACTCAGAGGCATTCAACCACTAAGCCACATCCCCAGCCCTATTTTGTGTTTTATTTAGAGACAGGGTCTCACTGAGTTGTTAAGTGCCTCATCATTGCTGAGGTTGGCTTTGAACTTGCAATCCTCCTATCTCAGCCTCTGGAGCTGCTGGGATTACCGTACCCTGCCTATTTTTAGTGACTTTTCAAAAATATTTTTTAGTTGTTGATGGACACAATACCTTTATTTTATTTATTTATTTTTTATGTGGTGCTGAGGATCAAACCCAGTGCCTCACATGTGCCAGGCAAATACTCTACCACCAAGCCACAACCTAAATTTTTAGTGGTTTTCTTTTTTTTTTTTTTTTTTTTTTTTTTTATTATACCGGGGATTGAACTCAGGGGCACTCGTCCACTGGGTCACATCCCCAGCCCTTTTTTGTATTTTATTTAGAGACAGGGTCTCACTGAGTTGCTAAGTGCCTCGCCACTGCTGAGGCTGGCTTTGAACTCGCGATCCTCCTGCCTCAGCCTCCCAAAGTGCTGGGATTACAGGCGTGAGCCACCGCGCCCGGCTTTTAGTGGTTTTCTTGTATTTTAAAAAAAAAAAAAAAACTTATTGAGTACTTTAAGAAAAGTAGAATAAGCCATTCTCAGAGGTGTTTACAGTGCGAATTTATGGAATAGTAAACTCACAACTTTTGTACACAAATACACAAAATCAAGCATACAATTAAGTAAGGAATAAGGATTTACTGACCAAATATAATTATTACCTATTCTATCTCACTTTTTCTATAATACAATTTGCAAATTTTAGTTTTAAATGATATAACTTAATGACAATAACAAGACATATAGCAGCAGACTGAGTTATGTCACAGTCCAGTGCCAATTTTCCAGTGGTTCAACCCTTAACAAGTTCTTAGCTTTCCAAATATATGAGTTTCCTTTTCAGTAAAATGATGATCATTAATCACACTATGCAGAATTTCTTAATATTTATTAATTAACACAGTGAGCTCCCACTGATACTGTCTTTAGTGTGTCTTTCAGCTTATAACCTGAATGTTTAAAAATTATTTTAAAAGTAGAACTTGACAGAGTGCCTAGGCTATTAAAATTTTTTCAATAAATACTTGTGGAAAGAGCAAAATTTAAAAAAAAAAAATTGATGTAATGAGTTTAATTAAGTCCCCAGCCACAAAAACCGTAAGTCCTAGCCCTCACACTCTGTTACCAAAAATGTGAACTTACTAGAAATAGGGCTTCTTCAACTTAATGTGAGTCAAACTGTATTAGAGTGGGTTATAAATTGAATGTGACTTGTGTTCTCATAAGAAGTAAGGGACATAGAAACATTCAGAGATACCATACAAAGACAGAGGCAGATATCATGAGAATGGTGTATCTACAGGGCAAGGAGCACCACGGTAGCAAGCAACAGCCAGAGCTGGGAAGAATCAGGGCAAGGTCTTTACAAAGAAGTTTTCAAGCAGCAGTGCCCTGCATATGAAATGATTTCAGAATTCTGTAGTTGTCAGAACCACGATAGTATAAAACTCTGTTAGTCAACTCAATCCCCATCAAAATACCAATGACATTTTCATAGAACTAAAAAAAAAAAAAAAAAAAAAAAAAAAAAAAAAAAAAAAAAAAATTATTCCTAAATTTTGTTTTGGAAGAATAAAGGCCCAGAATAGCCAAAGCAATCTTTAGCAAGAAAAGAATGATTCAGGAGGCATCATGGTACCTTATCTCAAATTATGCTATAGAGCTGTAATAACAAAAACAGCATGGTAGTGGTATCAAAATAAACAAGAAGACCAATGGAATATAATAAAAGATTCAGAGACAAACCCGTCTACTTACAGTCATCTGATACTTGACAAAGGTGCCAAAAATATATGTTGAAGAAAAGATAACCTTCTTAACAAATGGTGGTGGGAAAAACTGGATACTTACAGGTAGAAGAAGGAATCTAGATCCATATTCCTTACCCTGCTCAAAAGTCAAATCAAAGTAAAATTGAAGACTTAGGTATTATACCAGAAGCTGCAACTGCTAGAAGAAAACATAGGTTCAACACCCCATCATATCAGTGAAGGTACTATATTCCTTAACAAGATTCCTCAAAGTTCAAGAAATAAAACCAAGTACCAATAAGTGGAATTCCATCAAAACCAAAACAAAACCAAAAAAAAGCTTCTGCATAACTAAGGAAACAAGAGTGTAAAAAAAGAGCCTATAGAATGAGAGAAAATCATTGCCAGTTACTCTTCTGACAGGGGAATCATATCCAGAACATATCAAGAACTCAAAAATAACACCAAACAAACAAATAATAACAAAACAAAATAAAACAAAAACCCAATCAATAAGTGGGAAAAAGAACTAAACAGAAATTTCACAAAAGAAGAAACACACATAGCCAAAAGATGTATGAAAAAATGTTCAACAACTCTAGCAAGCATGGAAATGCAATTCAAAGCTACACTAAGTTTAGCTATTTTGAATTGTGCTGCTATAAACATTGATGTGGCTGTGTCCCTGCAGTATGCAGTTTTTAAGACCTTTGGGTAAAGACCAAGGAGTGGGATAGCTGGGTCATAAGGTGGATCCATTCCAAGTTTTCCAAGATATCTCCATACTGCTTTGCATATTGTCTGCACCATTTTGCAGGCCCACCAACAATGTATGATGTGCCTTTTTCTCCACATCCTTGCCAATATTTATTGTTGTTGTGTTCTTAATAGCTGTCATTCTGACAGGTGTGAGATGAAATCTTAGAGTGGTTTTGATTTGCATTTTTCTAATTGCCAGAGATGTTGAACATTTTTTCATGTATTTGTTGATCACAATGGACTATTACTCAGCAATAAGAGAGAATAAAATCATGGAATTCGCAGGTAAATGGATGGAGTTAGAGAATATAATGCTAAGTGAAGTTAGCCAATCCCAAAAAGGCAAATGCCAAATGTTTTCTCTGATATAAGGAGGCTGATTCACAGTCAGGTTGTGATGAGGAGCATAGGAAGATTAGAGGAACACTAGAATGGCCAATGGGGAGGGAGGGGAAGAGAGGGGGCAAAAGGGTCAAGAAAAAAAATAAGATGGTAGAATGAGACGGATATCATTACCCTAAGAGCATGTATAAAATCATGAATGGTGTGAATATACTTTGTATACAACCAGAGATATGTAAAAATATGCTCTACATGTATAATATGAAATGTAATACATTTTGCTGTTATTTCTAACAACTTAGAATAAAAAATAAATTTGGAAAAAAAAAAGAAAAGAAAAAGCTACACTAAGATTCATCTCATTCCAGTCAGAATAGCAATTATCAAGAATACAAATAATAATAAAGTCTGGTGAGGATATGGGGAAATAGACACATACATTGTTAGTGGGACTGCAAGTTAGTACACAACAACTCTGAAATGCAGTATGTAGATTCAAAAAACAAAACAAAAAAAAAAAAAAAACAACAACTAAGAATGGAACCACCATATGACCCAACTTTCCCACTCTTTGTTATTTATCCAAAAGAATGTCCATTCATTACCATGCAAGCAGAAAATCAAGGGTCCAGTGTTTTCTCTCATATGTGGAAACTACAGCAAAATAAAAGAAAGAATGTTGAGGGGGGCATGGATATAATAAAGATATAGGAAGATTCTTGAAGTAGAAGAAATAGATCCAAGGGAGGGAAAAGGAATGGGAGAGGAGAAAAGAGGAGAAAATGTGGAATGAATTTAACAAAATCACATTATGTTCATATATAACTATACCACATGGAATTTCACTTTTATGTATACACAGAAAGCACCAATCAAAAATAAATAAATGAGTGAAAGGAAAGATCAGTAGAGTAGAAGAAGGAAAACAGGGGAGAGAGAAAGGGAGGAAAAAGTGGGAGGTGAATAACAGGAACTGAAATGGAGTAAATCAAATTCTGTGAATGCATGATTTTGTCAAAAGAAGCCAAATATCATGTGTAACTATAATGCTCTAATAAAAAGTAAAGTTCTCTTCTTTTAAGCCACCAATTTGTGGTAGATTGTGTGGCCTCACCAGGACTCTTATACAATCATAATTATATTATATTATGACAAGTAATTTCAAACTCATAAAATAATGTTGATTACATTATGCCAAATATATTTCTGATAGATATATTATACTTTGGGAATTTATTTATAGGTGTACAATTATTTACATTAGATATGTTAATATTAACTTTTGGTTTATATATAAATTTTCATAACATATGTGTTGCAAACTTATCTTTAATTTGCTGTCAAGATAATTGAGTCCCAGTGACCATGAATAACTTGATAACTGCTTTACAGCCAAAATATTAGAGTACAGACTAGAATCTGCTTGTGATATTAAGGATGGAGGAAAATAAGTTATGATTGTTTTCTCAGCAAGGAAAACAGATACATAGAATTGAAGGAGTTGGACTTGTTCTACAATTTTAAAAGTTCAGAAGCTAAATTGCAGTTTAAACATTCTTGACCTATGTTTTCATTCCAATGAGTGAAGTTTGTGCAATTCTTTATCTGTCTGCATTTCTTCTTTAAGAGATAGTTATTCCAGGATGACTCCACAACTGCACAACTGATGTATCAGCCAGGCCATCCATGTAAGCTAAAATGGCAGCACACACCACTGTAATTGGAAGCGCTGATTTTGCCAGTCCATCTCATTTTATTTCATTTAGTTGACATGGTAATATTTTAAAAAATGACTTTGAATGCTGGTTTATTTTATTTTTCTCCTCAGAAATGTTAACATTATAACCAGTGAGGATTTAAGGCAGTACTTGGTCTAAAGAAATCTATATTTCCTATTTATTTTCCATAAGTATTTTACAGGTATTTGCTTTTTTATTTGTTGTTTACCAACATATATTGAATGAAGAAGATAAAACTACTAATAAACAACTTATGCTCAGTTCAAATTTTTTTTAAAAGTTTTTGGAATATATTTTATGTTACTAAAATTTTTTGTGGGTAGGTGTCGAAGGTTATTTCATTGCTAATGTGACTGGTAAAACAGATTGTATGTCTTTAGAGTTTATTTAATTTGTCAATAAAGAATTTACATTTCAGGCTTAATACATAATTGGGATAAATGCTATTTTCTGCAGCACTGAAGCAGTTAAAATGTGTAGTACGCAGGACTGTAAAGAGTCTCTGAGATTGATTAGATGCCAAAGATAAACACTTGTCTTGGCAGTTAATCAAACTTAACTGATGTTTATTCTAAATAAACTACAAGGTACCTAAGATCATTGCTGCTCTAAAACCAACTTATACAATATAAATAGAAGAGAAATTTAAAAGAATTTGGCAATATGTTTCTAAAGGGGAATTTGTCTTGGCTGCTTTGTTAAAATTATTCCTAAATGACAGTATGCTAGTCCATAAATCATTGAAAATCTAAAATCAATTACATGTAAGAAATATGTCTTACCCTTTATCTGTTTTGTTATTCATTTTTATTTTGTCACTAGGATTAGTCAAATTGTTATTGAACTTATGTAAATTCTTAGGTACTTATCATTCATGAGTTTTGAACTATGAAATTCCTGCTTAAACTTGTAAATTTAATAAAAAAGCACCAATATCCATAAGCTTCTCATTAAATACTTTAAATATAATGAAATGATGCTTTATTTTTGCCTGTAACAACTATTTATGAGCCATGCAATTTAATGAATTGCTTTGTTATAAAGGAAATGGTCCATAGAAAGCAGCAGTTACTAATTCTTTTTCAGAAAGTAAAATGTTAAGTGCAAGAAGAGACAGTAACTTGACTTCCAAATTTCTCTCTCTGTCTCCTATTTGTTCAGGTGTGTCTCTTTATAAATGTATTTTTAATAAAGATTAAAGATAACTAAAACACCCTATGTTAAGTGAATGTTTAAGTAAATAGTGATCCTTTATTCAGTGTAAAATTATGTAATTATTGAAATATAAAATGGCAGCTATAAAGAACACAAACAACAATAAACGTTGGAGAGGATGTGGGAAAAAAGCACACTCATACATTGCTGGTGGGACTGCAAAATGGTGCAGCCAATATGGAAAGCAGTATGGAGATTCCTTGGAAAACTGGGAATGGAACCACCTTATGACCCAGCCATCCCACTACTGGGTCTATTCCCAAAGGACATAAAAACAGCATACTATAGGGACACAGCCACATCAATGTTTACAGCAGCACAATTTACAATAGCTAGGTGTGGAACCAACATAGATGCCCCTCAGTAGATGAGTGGATAAGGAAAATGTGGTATATATACACAATGGAATTTTACTCAGCAATAAAAGAAAATAAAATAATGACATTCACATGTAAATGGATGAAGTTGGAGAATATAATGCTAAGTGAAGTTAGCCAATCTCAAAAATCCAAATGCCAAATGTTTTCTCTGATATAAGGAGGCTGATTCACAGTCAGGTTGTGATGAGGAGCATAGGAGGATTAGAGGAACACTAGAAAGATCAATGGGGAGGAAGGGAAGGGAGGGGGCAAGGAGGTATAAAGAAAAAAAAAGATGGTAGAATGAGATGGATATCATTACCCTAAGTGCATGTATGAAGACATGAACAGCATGAATATACTTTGTATACAAACAGTAAT
Source organism: Tamias sibiricus (assembly GCA_025594165.1). Lineage (NCBI taxonomy): Eukaryota > Metazoa > Chordata > Mammalia > Rodentia > Sciuridae > Tamias > Tamias sibiricus. The sequence goes on along the minus strand of CM046666.1, from coordinate 80,835,597 downwards.
ATGTAAAAATGTACTCTATGTGTGTATTATGAATTGTAATGAATTCTACTGTTATATAAATATAACAACTTAAAATAAAAAAAAGAAATATATCATAATAAAGATTACTAACATCTAAACACATTGTTTGATCTAAGGAAACAGACTTATAAATATTGTGTGACTTAAATTTGAAAAGTATGTAAACAGACTAGAATTATTTGCAAGATGATTTTAATAATGTGTATGATAGAGCTTCGAATAATTCTTTTCTACATTCTTTTTCTCCTTTCTCAAAGGTAACATCACTTATATTTGTTTCAAGTGAATAATGGATTATTGTTGAATGAGAAAGCTAGAAAGCAATATTTTGTACCTATTCTCTTATATATAACACAGTTATTGCTTCCAATGTACTTATTCCTTGATGATACATAGTAAAAATACTATTTTGTATTAAATTTCACTCTAATCTATATGGAAAGGCCACATAATTTTAAATATATGACATTAAGTTTTATTTAATAAGATGAAGATTTTTCTAAACTTAAGGTCACTAGATTTTTTTTTTTTAATAATCCAAATTATATTACATACTAGTGATAAATCACCAAGAAGATGAATAATTCTAATATTAAATATAATTTTATATTATGAAATATTTAAATAGTATTAGAATCGTTTTTACATTAGGAAAATTTTTAATTTATAGAAAACTATAAATTATAATAAAGAGAGTTTGTCTATACGAAGCACCAAGATTCCCCTCTTACTAACAAATTTCACTGTTTTGTCATGATTTTCACAAGTAATGAACCAATCACATTATTATTAATTGATGTACACACTTTATTCAGAGTCCTCTTATTTACGTCTTATATTATTTTCCTCTTCTACTATGCCTTTCATGATTATATGTTACTTTTATTTTTCTATCTCCTTAAGGATCCTCTTAGTCTTTTTCTGTTTGTGATGACCCTGATGGTGTTCAAGTTAACTAATCAAGTATTTTGTAAAATATCCTCCATTTGGGCCATATCTGATGAGTGGACAGGGAATTTACCCATGTTTATATGGATTTCAACCATATAATGAAGCATTTATCAAAGATTTGTTTAATATCAGAAAATGTTTCAAATGCATTGACTATCAGATAATTGTCAAAATAATATGAAGTACTTGACAGTAAGGTGAATTATGAAAAAAATTGTATTGAACTTAGAAAAATATAGTCCTTTTTCATAAAAATATTATGTCTTTCATGACTTGCAACTTTTTAGTGTGAAGTCACAAAAGCATATTCTGGAATGTAGATTATTTATGTATTTCTCACTGTGGTGTGCAAAACATCATAGGAAAGGACAGAATTGGGGACATGACCATCAAAATGTAAACTTATAGCATTCTGAGCATTGTCCAGATAAGCTACTGACATCAGTAATCTAAAACAAACCAGATTACCCATTGAAAAGAGAAACTTTCTACTATAACAGGAACATAAACAGGCCAGCCTCAAAAGCCCAGTTAAGCAGGTCATCAGCATCACATTAGCTTGCATTGTCTATGCGCAGGAAATGGAGTCCAGATTCCCTGTGTGGGAGTTTGAGCCCTGATTTATAAAAGAGTAAATCACTTTGAAAGATTTAAGGTCTAGATTTCTGCTTCTGGTAATGTTGGACAAAAATATATGATTTTACAAATTTCAGGCTGTAATACTGAAAAAATAATAATAAAAATGTATTGCTGAAATATAAAAATTACAGATATTTAAATTAATTAATCATATTTTCTAGAGCACTATTATCTTTATGGATCAATATACCTTTTAATTTTAACTTAATACTTTTATTATTACAGACTTAAGAAAACCCATGTGTATTTCATTTCAAAGTTTTCCTTCTCTTTCAAATGTATTTTTGTATAATTCCAAAATATTTAATCTCCTCTGGTGTTCATTTAGTGATTTACATAGAAGGCATGCTGTGCAAACAAAGCAAGTTATATTATAATTTTCATTTCTTTCCAATTAATTTTCAAAACCTGACAAATTCATCACTCAGAATGCTGGTATGACTATTCAGGCTTACATAGGCACATAAGGATGCCATTATGGAAGTTCAAATCACTTTCCTTCAGTTAAAAAAAATACATATATATAAATACATATCTATATATACATATACAGATATACATATACATATATATATATATATATATATATATATATATATAATGAAAGTCATTTATTTGCCATATTTTAACACAGAATTAGACAAGGATGAAAGTATCAAAAAGTATATATATTTTTTCTTTTTGTAAAAATCATTTTAGACTACCTTTTTATATATCTTTATTATCTAGATTACTAAATTCAAATTAAATGTACTAGTTGTAAATATGAATGGGCACAAGTATTGTTGATCTCATGCTTAAGAGGAGAATAGGAATAAAACTCTTAGCCATCTAGCTATCTCCTCAAATAGGGCTCTTATATTTACCCCCTTTTGTTTTTAAAAGAGAGAACGCTCTAGGGTGTCCCATGTGCAACCAACATTCTTACCCGTCATCAGATAATCAAGGCTGTGTCCTTGACTCCTGTCTTAGGTTGATATGTTGGCCACATGAGACTGTCCCGTGGATGGGTGACGACCTCATCCGGATCAACTGTGCCTGTCTTAGGATGTCCCCCTCTGGGGATCTTACCATCATTGGCTACCAGCCATCCAATCAAGCCCTTCAGGATCAACTGTGTGTGTTGACAAACAGCCGTCCAATCATGAGTAGATGCTGCGGGTTTTAAGGCGGCAAGCCTTCTGCTGACGAGCCAAATTCCATAGCATATCAAGTTCTTTAAACAAATCAGCTGCCCTAAGTTCCATCAAGTAATGCACTGATTTCTCTAGACAAATACCTGCAAGGCACTGTCCCATAATGTCCCAAATAAAGAAAGATCAAAATGTCCACTTGTTATAACACGTTGATCTAGGAGGCCCCATGCATACAGAGCAGAGGCCACACTGCTGGTGAGGTTGTTTGATGCTTGAGCAGCAGGGATGCTTGCAGCGACCGCGATCCCTGCAGCTGTAGCAGCAGCCATCTTTTTTATGTCTAGACAATGCCACTGGCAAATCTTCACGGCCCACTACCTAGAAACTCAAGCATCAATTATTAGAGGAAAGGCAGTGCCATTCCAGCACTGAGTCAAGAGGCGAGTTGTCAAACTAAAAAATAGAATTATTAGATCAGGTAATTAAAGTTGATCTCTGCTCAGACATATTGCTGCTTGAGCTTCCAAAAACATAAGCTGGCAAAATATCATATTCAGAACTGATCAAATAAAGACTGAGGGTATTTAACTGACAAAACACTACATTAACGATAAATTAAAGAAAAACTAAGAGCACTTTTGAAAAATAATTTGTTAGCTGGAACCCCCAAGTCTCTGCGTACACAGCAATCCTACTATGAAATTACCTGTTGAAATGATTCAAATTAATCAGCTATTAAACAAATAAAGTTAATTACAAATAAACAATCCCATGTCAAATACCAAAATATCAGGTTATACAGTATTAGTGATATTTTTAGCTGAAGAGAAGTCCCAGAGACAACTATAAATCAAAATAGAAGGTACCTATACTTTTAAATTGATACCTAATTAGAATACTCTAAACTTAAATGAATTAAAGTTATTTGAATCCAAATATATATGTATATATATTTATATATATACTTATATATATATTTTTTTATAATATTAATTTTCATAAGTGCTTTGTTATTTGTGACGTCACACTGAACAGACGCACAACATACAAACATATTTGTGACGTCACATTTACATGAAATCTAGACAAGTGCACAGACATACAGATATATATAAAAAGAAAAAAATACAATTGTGTGTACACTAAAGAGAGATCTTCTGTCCTGGCTGGGAGTAATGAGACTTAAGTTGTGAATTTATTGAAGGACTCTTAAGGGAAATATTCCATAACTTCATCTTGGCCTTCTTGATTTTGTACTTGTTTTATTAATCTTCATTCCTCAACAACTTCATTTTGATCCTTTTGATTTGGTACCTGTTTTATTAATCTAGATGGTATCCATATTGGGAAGGATTCGGGCTGTGGAAAAACACAAACAGATCCTCTCCCCCAAATTAATACTGGATCTGGACCCTTCCATGTACCTGAAAGAACATTCTTCCAGTAAACAAAAGTTTTATGATGTTGGTGTGGATTCCAGTGTCTGTCTCCAGCCGAATATCCATTAGAATCCAAAGTCAAAAAATTTAAGGTAAACAGGGCAACTGCCAATCTGTCCCTAGGATTTGTCCAATTTCCTTCTTTTTGCTTCAATAGCATAATTTTGAGTGTGTGATTAGCTCGTTCAATTATACCTTGGCATTGAGGATTGTACAGGATACCTGTTTTATGGGATATATCAAATTTTGCGCAAAACTGTTTGAAAGATGAGGACGTATATGCAGGGCCATTATCTGTTTTAAGCATTTTGGGAATGCCCAATGCAGCAGAAGCTTGTAGACAATGAGGTATAACATCTTTAACTTTTTCTCCAGCATGTAAGGATGCAAAAATCACGCCTGAGCATGTATCTATGGTTACATGAATAAATCGCAATTTTCCAAAACTTGGCTCATAAGTGACATCCATCTGCCACAAATGATTGGGCATTAATCCTCTTGGGTTAAGCCCATAATGTGGATTGGGCAAATGTGTCACACAAGATTGACAATCCTTCACAATTGTTCAAGCTTGCTCTTTAGTTATTTTGAACTTTTGCTGTAAAGTAGTACTATTAACATAAAATTGAGAATGGAACAGGGTAGGTTGTTGGACTGCTGAAAATATAAAGATTGTTTGAGTAAGGGCATCGGCCTTTTGATTACCTTCATGGAGAGGACCAGGCAAATTAGTATGAGCTCTGATATGTCCAATAAACAAAGGTTCTTTACGTTCCCATAGAAGGTTTTTAATTTGAAAAAAACAATTTAAAGGCTGGAGTATGTGGTGCTATTGGGCCTGCTAGCTCCAATTTAGGGACAGCATGTACAATATAGTGGCTGTCTGAAAAAATATTTATAGGCTGTTCTTTAAAACTTTCAAGAGCTATAATAATAGCTTCAAGTTCAACTAATTGGGCTGATTTTTGACCAGTAATATGAGTCATATTTTCTTTTTGAATGACTACTGCAGCAGTACAGTTAGAGGACCCATCTGTAAATACATTTAATGCCTTAGGAATAGGTTGATTTTTTATTACCTGTGGAAATATAATGGGATGATTGATACAAAAAGATAGTATAGGAAACTTAGGAAGATGGTTATCAAAATTTGCAGAAGTAGAGCATCTAGCTATAGCCCAATCATTATCATTGAAGCACAAATATTCAACATGTGATGATGAATAGGGAGTAATAATAGTAGCAGGGTGAATGCCAAATATTTTATTAGAAGTCTTAAGTCTTTGAAGAATAAGTTTAGCCACCATGGAGGTATAAGACTCAATTGTACTTTTAGGAGAGACGGGTAAATATATCCATAATAAAGGTCCCTGTTGCCAAAATACTCCTGTGGGTGTATATTGTAAAGAAATAATAATCAATATCAGCGGTCAGCAAAATCAATTCTATCATAATGGGATCTTTCAATGGCCTTTTCTACTAACTTTAAAGCTTCCCTAGCATCAGGAGTTAATGTTCGTGGTGAAGATGGATCAGGGTTCCCGCGAAGGATATCAAATAATGGTTTTAATTGTCCAGTAGTGAGGTTTAGTATAGGGCGAAGCCAATTAATGTCTCCCAGCAGTTTTTGGAAATCATTGAGGGTGGTCAAATGTTCTTTATTTATTAAAATTTTTGAGGCCTAATAAAAGTATCCATAATTTTGAATCCTAAATATAATATGGGAGATCTAGTTTGAACCTTTTCCTCAGCAATGTTTAGTCCATATCATTTTAAGTTTTCTGACATATCACTGAATATGGTGAATAAGACTTCTTGATTAGGATGAGCAAGTAAAACATCATCCATATAATGGAGACACATAAGGTTTGGGTATTTATTCTTGATCGGTTGAATAACTTTGTCTACATAGATTTGACATATAGTGGGGCTTTTAGCCATTCCATTGATATCTTTGATCAGGGCCATTATTATTGATAGAAGGAACTGAAAAAGCAAACATGGGGCCATCCAGAGGATGTAGAGGAATGGAAAAGAAACAATCCTTTATATCAAGAGTTATAAGATGGAAGTTTTTAGGAATAGCTACAGGATTAGGAAGTCCAGGTTGGGTAGGGACCATAATTTGCATGATTTTATTGATTTCTCTAAGATCATGTAACAATCACCATTTTCCTGATTTTTTCTTGATTAAGAATATGGGGGAATTCCAGGGAGAGGTGGAAGGTTCTATGTGTCCTGCTTCTAGTTGTTCTTGGATTAGTAGGTGGGCCTCTTGTAATTTCTCTCTAGATAGGGGTCACTGAGGGACTCAAACTGGCTTATCAGAAAGCCATGGTATTTTCAAAATTGTTTTCTCAGTGGCCCCTAGAAAAAAATATCCTTTACCATTTGTATTATGATTTAGATTTTTATTTTTAACACCTGCAGGCTTGGTTGCTAGGTGTAGCCCCATTTATTATAAAATGTATCTTCCCCATAGGGTAACTGGCAAGCTGGTCAAAACATAAGGCTGGAAAATTCCTTTATGCCCTTCATTATCTTCCCATTTTAAAATTACAGCACTTTGTGCTGGGGTGTTAGTATATCTCAAGCCTTTTAAACTGGTTGAAGCCTTCTGCATAGGCCAGTGCTTGGGCCATTGTTGTAGATTAATGATGGAAGAGTCAGCCCCAGTATCAAGCAGCCCCTCCATCTCTATACCTTGAACTTTTATTTTGCACATAGGCCTCTGTGAACAATCCTGAACCCAGCAAGCCATAGGTCCCGAGCCAGTGGAACCAAATCCTCTATTGTTCCTATTCTGTGGCATACTCTTGAATGAGTTGTGTAAACTGGGAAGGAGAAGCAGCTGAGCAATTCTATCTCCTTGGTTAACAGAGCTAATGCCTCTAGGTGAACTAAGCATTATTTTTATTTCTCCTTGTTAGTTGGAGTCTATAACACCTGCTGTTACTTGAAAACCTAATAAGCTTTTAGAACTTTTCCTGAGGATAAGTCCTACAGTCCCTGAGGGAAGAGGTCACCTGATTCCCATGGGAATCAGTTGAACCCCCATTTCAAGTGTTAGTACTATTCGAGTGGTGGAACAGAGGTCTAGTCCTGCACTTCCTCTTGTCCCTCTGACAAGGGAGTCAATGGGTAGGAGGCATTGTCACGAGGAATCATCTGGATGGATATTTGAGGATATTCCTCCTCTAATGCCTAGTACATTTGTGGGCCCCAGGGCATTGGGCCCCATGCCCCGTTTTTTGAGTTTCTAAACAAAATGTTTCTATAGATGTCAAATTTCGATCTGCATTTATTGGCCCAATGATTTCCCTTTTTACACCTGGGGCAGCGGCCTGGGGCACCATATGAGCTTGGTCTTATTTCTCTTTGGGGATATTGTTTAGAATAACCTGATTGATTATAGTAATTCTTAGGTTGAGCCCTTGCGAAATTTTGAGGGGAAGCACCTCTCATTGCTGCTGCAATCACATTGCCTGTGACAAAGGCGTCATTAATGTCTTTACATAATCTTTTGTATACTGAGAGGTCCCTTTTATTTTTCCATGGTCTTATAGCATCTTGACAGTATTTGTTGGCATTTTCATATGCCAGCCGTACGACTAATGGCATTGCTTGATCTACATCCCCGAATATTCTGCCTGCTGTTCTTAAAAGTCTGTCAGCAAAGTCAGCATATGGCTCATTAGGCCCCTGAATTACTTTAGACAAGCTGCCTTGTAAATCACCTGTTCCTGGTAAGGTTTTCAATGCCTTAACAGTGGCAGCGTATATTTGAGCATATACACCAGGATCATATTGAATTTGGATTTGTAATTCAGCAAACTGTCCTTCACCTGTTAGCATATCTACATTAAGGTCTGGGAAGCCTGCAGTCGCATTTCTTCTAGCTGTTTCTACACAAAGCTCCTGGAATTGTGACCTCTATATCAGGTATTGTCCCATGCTCAATACTGCCTTACATAAGCCTTTCAAGTCTGAGGGGGTTAAAGTTAAAGTGTTAAGGGACTCCAGCATGCTCAATGTGAATGGAGCTTGGGGCCCATAGGTCATTATTGCCTCTTTGAAGTTTTTTATTGTTTTGAAGTCTAGGAATTGGTGGTACCTCTGCCCATTTTTGTTTTCAAATACTGGCAGGTCCCAATGTTCCTGCGGGTTTTTGGCATTCGAGGGTGCATAGGTGCTCAGAAAGGCCATTAATCTCTGCCTCAAGGGCACGCATATGCTCAGAAATACCCCTCATGGTTTCTGTAATGGATTCCACCCATGAGGGAGCAGAGGGCACAAGTGGTTCCTCTACTTGACGGTCCTTTCTGGTCTTAAATGACTCAGTGGAGGAGGCTGTGCTTTCATGGTTATTTGGCTCCTCCTTACTACTATCACTTTCACTGGTAGTAACATCCTGAGTTTCAGATTCAATTGAGAGCACATATTCCTCAGCTATCTCCAACAAGTCTCAGATAGCTTTTGCAGCTCTTATCTTCGTTATTTTTGAGTTCACACCAATATTATCCTTACTGGTCTTAACTGACTCAGCGGAGGCTATGCTTTCACAGTCGCTTTCCTCCTCACTATCCACTGAGTCCACTATATCAAAAAACTCATCCATAACTTTTATCATTCAGTGCTTGGTTATTTTCACACCCATCTTTATAGATTTCTCAGTTCTTACCTGCCAATTCTGAATTCCCCGTACGGGCCACCACTTGTCGCCACCTACAGCAATTGCCGCTTGCAGCAAAGATACCACGGGAGAAAATTTGGAGGCAGACTGGAAATGAAAAAGTTCTTTTATTCTTCTTTCTTCTAACTTCTTTCTCTCCGGCTCCAACAACCTCTCCAACTCCAACCACCCCTCTAACTAACCTCACCCAGTTAAATACATTTTGCCTTAACAAGGACAAGTGCTAACAGCTCGAGCTTACGGGTGCATCACACAGTGTTCATGGGCATAAAAAGAATCTTAGATAAATGCATGAATATCAGGTGAAAATACTTGAACACCTTTTATGGCTCTCAGCTAGCCACCATCTAGCTATCTCCTCAAATAGGGCTCTTACATAATATAACAGAAGGTTCCAGGAAAAGAGTCGAAAAAAATTAAATTATAAAAATTACAACCTATACTTAGGTAAGGCAAAAATTGCAAATGATTTAGGATATTGTAACAGGCTTAAAAATAATAGAATAAAGAACTAATTCCTACTTGCTTACAAACAGATATTGAATGCCCAATGAGGGTTTTATACCAAATTATAAAAATTATGCCTTTTAAAATGATAATATTCTATAAATCACAACACTCCCAGTAATGGTTGAAATTTTTGACAAAGATACAGTTATCTAAAATTAAAAATAATAAAATAATCAGTAATCCAGAATTTCAATTTTACAAGTTTTAGTGGAGTTTCATGGATTTTAATAGTTTTAAATTTTAATATGTATATAATGATTACTAATTATTCAGACTTAGTACAAATTAAATCCCTAGGATTATGAATTCCCTGAGTCCTATCCCAGCCCCTACATTTAGCCCTCCTGAAAGTGAAGGTGAGAGTATCCACATACCATATCAAAATCATTCCTAGCCTGAATTTTTATGATTGAGAAGTTTGAAATACTGGACTCTATGAACATTCACAGAAAGACCTGTTATTTCTCTATAAAATGTACCTACAATTCAGATAAATAATTTCTATCTTAAAAAAGCACTTTGTTTTTCTCAATAGTCATACAAATATTAACGAAACATGGCATGCTTTCCAGACTGAATATTTTTTAAATAAATGAAGGCAGGATGCACTAGCATTTATTTTGCTATTCCCCAGTTTAAAACAAAGTTATGATTACTCTCTAAAGCCAAGTGAACTGAGCAAATCATTTTGCAGGTTGGAGGGGAAGAGAGAATCTTTGCTCAATCTTCTGTAAATCACATTGTACTCAATTGTTAATGATTATAATGATATGGTAAATATGAGTCAAGACCAATGATGTGTGTAATATCAATTGCATTGAATGTTTTAACAAACAGGATTATAACGTGATTAAGTATTCAAAACTGCTATGGTTTTTTGAAAAGGGCAATGTATTTTCCTGATTTAAAAAGTAAAAGAAGTGCCAAACATCTTATCCAACTGCAATGCAGTTCAATACTTTTAATCTTTCTTTGTGTATTTTAACATAAAGCATTACTCTCTCCTTTTACTATACTAGAATTAAAAATAAGTCCATGGTTTAGAATGGGAAATGCATTTTCCATATAAATAATTTGACACATTCAATGTAAAAAGAAATAAAGTGTTAAATAATAAATCTAAACGAAAACAAATATATGACTGTAAACTAGGTTTCTGCCTTTATCATAAATTCTGGAACTTAAGGAAAAGCAATTTTAATGAGAAGATGAGAAGTAAAATGATATCTAAGAGGATTCTGGATATTCTTAAAGACACAAGAAGTTGGTATTTCTGGTACTTTAAAATGCCCAATTTCAATTCTGTATTTAGAGTTTTAATTTCTTTATGACAGACTTCTCATGTGCTTTTTAATAATTATAAATGAAGAGAAAGAAAAGCTCAGGAGGAACACTGAGCTTCACAGTAATTCGTTGAAAGGGAAACTAAAGATCTATATTTTAAACAAGCAACAGAACCCCATTAGTACAACAGTTTTAATTCTTCAATTTCATAAAGTGAATGTGGGCTAGTGATTACTAGGGGCTTGGAATAAGTGGAGAGTGTAGGTAAAAGAAGGCTAAATTTGATCAGAACATGCTGCAAGCATGTATTGAAATATAACAGTGAACCTCATGGATATGTACATTTAGCAAATGTTAATCAAAAACAAACAAAATATTTAAAAAGTAATAAAACTATTTTCTCCCTAATCTTTCTAATCACTCCTCCCTCCTTCCCTTCCTCCCTCCCTTCCTTCCTTCCTTCCTTCCTTCTTGTCTTTTTTGTATTGTTTTTGAATCTTGTGGTTTTTTTATAATGAAAAACAAATGTGTTTTTTTAAACCAAAATAAAAGGGTTTTCTGAGGTTCACTAGCTGTGTACTTTTTGAAACAGTGTCATATTTCTCAGAATCAAATTATTTGTGTTTTGGATAAGGAAATAAACTGTCCCTTAGAATTATTGTGAAAATTAAATTAGATAATAATATTATATTTGTTTTGCCACAGATTATCTTAGTGAATTTAATATGTGTTAATAGGGCTTTCTTCTTTCTACTCCTGACATATTTTTTTTCTTTTTTTATGTTGATTGATTTTTTTTTATATGAAACTGAAATTTGACGCATGTTACTAAGAGTTAAAAGTGGAGAAAATTGGGTGTGCTGGAAAATACTGTAGACTTTGGAAATTGTTTCATTATATGAAAATGGTTTAAAAAAAAAAAAACTATACTTCTAGGGGCCTGTAAAGTGAAAAAAAAAAAAAAACAACAACAAAAACTTATCATGTTTATTTAAAAATACCAATAACTTCAAAATTTTTAAATATATCAATGTGGGATATAAACATGCTAACAAATTATAAACAGTTTTTAAGATGACCTTTCAGTGGTGGACTAAGCATCAAATGATATAAGAACAATATTATGTGATATTTTAATCATCTATTATTCACTCTTTTAGTGACAGAGGGACCCAATCACAAGATCATAGAGATGGCTAAACATATTATGTCAATACTGAACAGATAAGAAGGCAGAGCATAGCAATTTATGAGCCATGTACACACACTGCCCACAGAAGTTGACGTCACATGATACACAGTCACTCAAGAGTTGTAATCTGGAATAGATTTGTTCAGGGATGTGGGATGGATACTCACAAGGGCATAGAATTCCCCCAGTCCACCAGGGAGAATGTGCTGGGTTTGTTTGAACTAGTCTCTGAGCTGGCCAGGAACCATTGCCTCTTACTTAGCTATTAAAAAGAACTTCACTTGAACCTTTTGATAACAAGATTTTAAGGGAAAGAGAAAAGACTTTAAAACTTATAAGTAAGTCTTGTGCTGCCTTATGTATTTCAGCAAGTCAAGACAATACAAAATACCAATTCTTAATTTTAGATATTATGCCTCTAGTGATAGAAAGCCTATGAATTAATGGGAGGTGAATTTACAACAAGCCAAGTCCATAACAGTGTTGTATAATTTGAATCATCAGAAAAGTAACCTCTAATTTACTTAAGCATGGAGAGGCGATATTTCCTGGGATACAAAGCTAAATTTTACATGACCTATGGATATTTGCTAGATTCAACTCACTCCAATTAATTTTTAGTGCAATTGCTTTTAGTGTTTTTTTTTCAATACTAAAAATGTTTTATTCTTTGAAGAACATTATTTTTAAACTCAAAATAAGTGACAAAGTTATACTTTTCTAAGTCCACACATTAAAAAAGTGGTCTTACTGGTTTAAAAAGAACAACTATATCAAAATAATCATTTTGTTCACTTGTTCTTTCTATTGCTAGGAAATTAACAAGGCCTTTTAGTGAGTTCCCATCAATCAAATTAGCATTTTAAATAGATTATTTAAATGAAAAACATCATTTTCTGTTGTTTTAAAAAGAAGATTTATATGTACCTCTAGTGATTTGGGGTTAGTTTCAATCTCTTTATACTTTCTCTTTCCAAAAACATATGCTAATAAGTTCCCAGAAATAGTATAAAGATAAACTAAAAAGCACTTTGCATAAATGAAATGGTATATAAATGCAAATTAATAGCACTAATGTATGTTATAATTATATATAGACTCTTTCAATGTGAAGCACTGTCTTAAGTTAGGTTATATCCCCTGGGGAAAGATAAGAACAAAAGAGTTCAGGAAAGGACACATAAGATGGTTAAAGTAGAATGAAACTTAAGTATACACAAATGAAAAGTAGGGAAGCTAAGATTATTTAGCCTACAAATGTGAAGAGATAGGGTGAATATAATTGAGTTAAGATTGTGAAGGGTATAGTAAAAATTGATAAGATCCTTTTTTATATGCTTGTCCATAATACAAGAAGGAGAGATCACTCAAAACTAATGCAAAGTTAATTTAAAAAGAGCAAAAGGAAATGCTTAATCTTCACGTAGTGTAAAGTCAAACCACATAATTCAATACTTTAGAAGATTATAGATTAAAATATAGAAGCTACATTTTATAAATAGGAAAAAAATGGTCATTTTATTGTCAAAGAAAATTTCCATATTAAGTAGAGGGAAAAAAAATAGGTACAATGTGAAAAGATGAGGATCATTTATAATACAGTTACTCTGTCTCTCAGTTTAGCCATATAACTCATAACTGTTGTACCCAATTTGCAGGAAAAAGGTCTCACAAGCCACTCTTGTAATAGCCAATGAAGGCTTTATTCCAGCCAGGGCCATCAACTACAACCCGCACAAAAGCAGGGTGGTAGAAAATGGCGTTGCTCATAACAAGGGCAGGGTTTATAAAGCCCAGGGTTAATGGGCCCTCAGGTGAAGAAGGTTTAAGGATGGGTTAATGGGCCATCTTGTGGAGACAGTTTAAGGGTGGATTAATACAATACGCCCTCAGGTGGAGAGGGTTTAAGTCGCCTCTGCTTATTGCATTCCCCACTGGTCTTATTGGGGAGAACAAGTCTTTGTTCTTCATAATCTGCCATCCCCATGTTTGGTTGAGAAACCAGCAGGCAGAATCAATGAGACTGACTCTAATATCAGGCTGGAGAAGGGGTGATATTGAAAGTCCTAAAGCTCCTCCTGGGAGGGGTAATTCCTGGAACAGGTTACCTTGGCAACAGGTTGGAGCAGGATTTTGATAAGGGTGGAGGAAGGGCTCTGAAGAAATTAACATTCCAGTTCTTTAGTGGACAGTTTCCCAACAGTCTTCAACTTCCCCGGACTCACTCAAAATTGGCTTTCTTAATCTGACCTGACTTGATTTACCTGTCTATACTGACTGCCTAACAGATACTGGCTTCATTCTCCCCTCTAATTTTAGGAACTCCTTACTACTGTAAGGACACGGGATGATGACCAAATCTGGCTTCTTCGAGCTGGAAAGGGGCAATAGGAAGGGGAAGTAGTTTGGAGTTCCTTTTTTGAAAGTCAGGTCAGATTGAAGCATGGGGAAGAACAGGTTGTAACATCATCAGGGATGGGTGCTTCTATGAGAGAAACAAAAAACATGAGTACTGAATAAATGGTGCAGCATCTGGAACATGTCAATGTATACCATGAACATGATAGCAGTCAATAATTTCTCACCAGGAGGTGTGAGCGCTGAGAAGTTGTCCCCATAATAAGGCCAGAGTGTACAAGGCCTTTATTTGGGAATATAAATCTTTAACATCCCCAGAGTTATCAGGAATGTAAACACAACATTTAACTTTCAATGTCACAGATGTCCATAGATGTAGTTAAGATACTCAATGCCATCTGATCCTATAAAATCTTTCAACTGGTATGACCTCTGTGTCTAGTAGAGAACCCTTTATTTCTGTTACTTAGGGCTAGATAATCATACTAGTGAATATTAAGCCTACCTGTGTAGGAAGTTAGGAAGATCTGTAGCCCTTAAACTAACTAAAAACTTCTGACTCTGGCAGTTCCTCTTGATAGTTATCAGGAATTTCTTCCTAAGAAACTCTCTTTTGTAGCCTCCAGTTATATTTATTCTTGGGGCTAATACAAGTGTATATCTTAAGTTACATTTAACTATTTTTTTTTAAGTGCCCAGGAATGGCTGTGCTTTGGTTTTAACTGTTTTTGCTAGGTGTTTAAGATGAAGCAGGTCAAACAGACTTTTGTTTCTATCTTTGTTAAGAGTCAGCTGATTTCTGATGGGAATCACTCTTGAAGGAACTTGAGAGCAGCTTCTTAGTTCCTTTCTGCTAGAACCATTTGCATTAGAATGGGTCCAGGTCTTGCTTGACCATGTGGCTTCCCTTGGAAGCATCAGGGATGTCTCCCTTCTCCAAGGACCCTCCTCTTCGTAGCAAGTGCACTGATTGGCTTCTGTGGCTCAGAATTGCAAAGCTCTTCAGAGAAGTTCCCTGTCCCCTGGATTCAGACTGACTCTGAAGGCAAGAGCCAAATATTGGCTTCCTTGGCCCCTTTAATTTAGCTTTAAAGACTTGATCTTAAATATCTATCAAATTAGTCTCACCAGTCTTAAATTAAGAGCACTGGGCTTTACTTTAATGCTTATAACCTTACAGTCATTTACTCCTTTTATTAATTGGGGTCTGTACCATCCTAGGTGATTGCTTATTGTCTTAAATTAACCCAGGTTGTGTGTTATTAAAGCATTACTTAAATACATTTTCCTGATTCTTTAACCAACTTTCACAGATCTTTTACATTTAAATATGGTTTCCATATCTACAACCTTCTAATTTCTTTCTCCCATCTGTTAACCCCCCTTTTTGTTCACAATTTGAAACAATCCTTGTAATAATTTGAATTTAGGCAAAATTTTTATCTCAATGAAAAATATTTTGTTATTTACAGTACTCCTAACCAGAACAGTTGAAACCTTTGAGCTTCTGCATACACAGAAATCTTTTATAAACCTTTATATAGAATCACACACATCTGTTAACCACTTCACGAGAACACAATGTTCAAGTGTGTAGAATTATACTTGATGGAACTATAAATTTCTAGGAACCTTTTTTTCAGCGATGACAAAGCAACTTCAAATCCTTTTTTCTTTTCATTTACCAAGTTATGAAAACAATCAATAATGTTACCCAATGGCATTCAAGGAGTTAAGAGTACTTGATGGTATATTTAACAGTTAGTATTTTAACCTTGAAAATTAATCAGATGTCTAACAAACAAAATTACTCACAAATGAGCAATATCATGTCAAATCTACTTTACTTTTACTGAAATATCAGACAACTGTACTGAACACTATTAACCATTTCTTACTTGTTGAAGAGAAGTCCTAGAACCAAGGGATATTAGACAACATTTTATTAATTCTTTGACCACCTAGAGAGACCTGTGGGTTAAGTTTCATTTTTAAAGGCACCTTTATTTTTACTTGTTTACCCAATTTAAATTGAACCTTTTAAATCATGTGAATTAAAGGTATTTGGATGCATTATTTTTTAAATTTTCATGAGCACTCATTTTCTATTTGCCAATCTTGATATCATGTACATGATATATGGACATATGCACATATAGACATACAAACACAGAACACAAGTGTTTACATGTAACACAATAGCAAAGGCCTTGTAGATTTTTCTCCATTGCAATGTTACAGATGTTTAAAAACTCCATCAGAAAAACATTAACCTAGGTGCATAGGATCAAAATCATGAGCTCAAAAAAATGACCGGTTGATAATTAGTAAAGGACACTTTACTGTTTTTTCTTTCTTGGGTCTCAAGTTATAGTCTCCTACTAAGCCTGCAGGCTTCTTTTATTTGCATTTCAATGTAAGTCCTGGCTGAAGTCTGGAAGGGTGGGCAACTGCAATTGTGAGCAGAAACCTCATGCCTAAGGCACTTTTTAACCTTTTTTTTTTTTTTTTTTAAAGCTGGTAATCAGACCATACCTTAGTTTCTCAGTAAGGGTCATTTCTGGGAACTTCCTGTGCTCCAGATGGATCTTACTTTAGGGTGACCTCCTTCTTAATAATATCTTTCCAGGTGAGATCAAACACCTGGCCTAGTTCTTAAATATCAATATACTTATTTAGATCCTCTGAATATCTCCCTGAATTTGTTCCCTTTTTGTTTGTTTGTTTTAAGTTGGGGGGTCATGGTTGTTGATTACCCATTGGGCAAACAACAATTGAGACAATACCTTTCCCTCAAACCCTTCTAATTTCTGCAACTTCTTCCTTATATATTGGGCCCACTGAGTTAGAAAAGCTAAAATGGTCTAGAGGCTCCTTATCTTCATCAGTGCTGGAGTCCCAGTTTGGGCGAGCAGAGGAAAGACCCTTTCAAACCAACAAGGTCATCTGTAGGCAGGCTGTAGGATGGACCGCTGGGCTTCCTGTTAGATTCCAGGCAGGAGGCTGTGCCTCCCAGGCAGAAGGCCACACCTCCCCAGGAGCTTTGTTAAAAACTACACCTCCCAAGATCCTCAGAGTGACCAGCAAACCTGACCAGCAAGTGCCCTGTCCACTAACCTCCTGACCTCTGGGAGCCTATAGGGCAAGGACTCACTCCAAGGGGGTTTTATGACCCCTACTCTATTTAATCCAGCCCCGGACTGAACTCGCTCTCTGTTCCTGTCTCTCTCTGTTCCTGCTTGCCCCGCTCCCGTCCGTTCCCCATTCTTCCTTTGTGGTCGGTCCCCATCCCCTTCACGTGCTTCTTTTGGTAATTCAATAAACCCCCTTCCCTTTTCCTATACGGCGGTTTCAGCGTGCGTTCATCTATCCTGCAATTTTTCTAACACTTCCCGCCAGATCCACCCCCACTCTTTAGACGTGAAAAGTGTTTGGAGGAGTGGGCCCAGGCGGGCCTCGCGGGTCTCCATTGCTGCACTGCGTTTGCTACTCCCCCACCCACACCAACACCCCCCCCACCCCCCACCCCCCCACCCCCCCCCCCCCCCCCCCCCCCCCCCCCCCCCCCCACCCCCCCCCCACCCCCCCGGCCAGCTCAGGCTCCGGGTTGGTGGTGGAGGAGGGAGGAAAAAAATAAAACCAACGAGAATGCTAGCACACAAAGATCAGCCACATGAGAAATAAACAGACACAAGAAGGAAAGACAACCAGACTGGGCCACATAGGGAGGCCCACCAGACAACCAAACTGGGTGCCACACAGACCAGATCGGGCCATATAGGGAGGCCCACCAGGTGGACAGGAGCGACGTCTTGCTCTGTCCTGGAATTCGGCGTAAGCGACTGTGTCCAGTCTGACCTTGTCCCCCAGAAGAGCTCACCAGATGGGTAAAACAGGTGGCTTCGTAGAGGTGTCCAAAGAACCAAGCAGCAGTCCTTTCAGGGCGAGGCTGAGAAACGTCTCTCAGGCGCTCTCCCCTACCCAAGAAGGAGTACATGATTGGGCACAGGAGGCCAAATTTGGGCATGAGGGCAAGAAGAATAAAGAATCTCCAAATATTGTACCCAATTTTCAGGAAAAAAATCTCACAAGCCACTCACATAATAGCCAATGAAGCCTTTATTCTGGCCATCAACTACAACCTGCACAAAAGCAGGGTGGTAGAAAATGGTGGCCACTCCAAGAGCAGGGTTTATAAAGCACAGGGTTAAGGGCCCCTAGGGTGGAGGTGGATTAAGCATGGGTTAATGGGCCATTTGGGTGGAGACAGTTTAAGTGTGGGTTAATACAATAGGCCCTCAGGTGGAGAGGGTTTAAGTTACCTGTTCTTATACAAACAACCAAAGAGACTGATAATTTTTAAATTTTTGAGTATTTGTAGTCTTATTTTCAAGAAAGGAAGTAATGATATAGATACATCCATACCTCACCATTGCCACACTCCACATTCTGCATTTTTAATTTACCTTACAAGTAACCTAGATTCTTTTTATTAATTTAAAATTTTATCTATACATACTTAACTTATGCAGATAATAAATTATTGGAAGCAGTGCTTCTGAACCAAATGTAATATATTGACCTTTGAATTATGGGTATGGATATCAGTAGCAAAAATTCTGATCTTATATTCAATATTTTTTCTGTTTTAATTATATGCATAAATATTTTAGCAATTTCAACATGACTATTTGGAAAAGGATGATGCATTTCAATCATCCATGTAATTTTATAAAAAAAAGATTTGTAAGAAATATTTTCCATTTAATATTTGAGAACATTAAAAAATAAGGGAACTTAGTAAATATATGAAGCTGAATGTAAAATGATCTTTCATGATACAAATTAAAAAAGGGAGTTTTTCTAGTTTATTTATGTTTAAATACTTTAAAGCCAGTTAATCATTTTATTAATGAATATTGCTCCTAAAGTGTATTGAAAATGAAAGCCAATTATAATTTGAGGGAAAATAAAGAAAAAATTTGCTAGAATAAATATGTTTTTACAAAAAAAAAAAAAAAATCAGTAAACAACACATTGAATATTTTTTTTCTACTAAAGAATCTAGGGATTGAACTCAGGGGCACTTGACCACTGGGCCACATCCCAAGCCCTTTTTTGGATTTTATTAGAGACAGGGTGTCACTGAGTTGGTAAGTGCCTTGTCTTTGTTGAGGCTGGCTTTGATCTTGCAATTCTCCTGCCTCATCCTCCTAAATGCTGGGATTACAGGCATGTGTCATCGCGCCCCACTTATTTAGTTCTTAACTTCTTTTTAGCACAGCTTCCCAATACGAGAAAATTATAAGTTCCAAGAACAACACAATAGAGTTGTTTTAGATGAAAGTTTATTTTAACAACTCAAGTTTATGACCAAACATTTTGCTTATACAGGAACATGAACAAATCTTATGTCAGGCAGATTTATAATGTTTTGAAGTCTCAGAAAATTTAAAGCACAGTGTCTAATAGCTGTGAATTCAAGTCATATACTCAATGAAAAAATTACTGTGAAGCCAAGAAGTAAGGAATATGAATAATATAACTGGAAGCATAGCCTGAGTGCTAATTGTGAGAAATTTTGGAAGTAAGGACACACTGAGAAGCACTATGCAGGATGGGAAAGAGAGCACAAGTAATTTTGTTTTGTTATTCATTCAGAGGTTTATGCATGTAGTAAATACACACTTCAATCAATATTACATATTGGTGGTGATTTTTTTTTTATTAGAAACAAAGTCTTATAGGGAAAATACATGAAATTATGGCTATATTATCTATTTTCAAAGATTAAGTATTTTCTAGTACAGTTAAAGGGATCTCTAAGCTATGAATATGTGCTTCAACTGTATCACTAAATTTTAATATAATGAGGTGATTAAAAAAATCGAAAATTTCCAAAGCACTCCATTACATATTGGAACTTAACTTGCTCCCCTATAAAATCCTTAATGTCCTAATACTATGATTTATATGTCAAGTCATATTTGCCTCCATTTTGTAGCAATCTGAATGTTACTTAAACACATCAACAAGACTACTACAATTTACATTTAAAAATGAAATTTCTTAATCTTATTTTCATTTTGGTCATTTTTTTCTTGTAAGAATATTATGATTGAATGTGGAGGCTATCTTGGTCACCAATTAATCCCAGATTTTTCTATACTTCAGAAGACAAAAGAGAATATATCAATATAGGATAATGGAAAAAAAAAAAAACTAACTAGTTATTGTAATTGCAGTACCAAGTGAGCACATGAAGTAGTGGTGGGTTTGGAAGGTATGAATCCAAGCTCTCTGGGATCTGTGTTCTTAGGTGATCTGGAGAATCACCTAAGATTACTGAATGTAACCCCAGATCTTACATTCAGTCAAAACTTATATTGTGTCTAATAGAGAAGAAAGCCAAATTCCCTGAAGATTAAAAGTTATAATAATATGAAGAATCCATTTGTAATAATATGCATACAAAATATTATTGATTACATTAAAATCACCAGAGATCTTTACTACAACATCATATCTTAGAGAATATCTCCAGACATATTGCATAAAAATCTTTGAAAATGCAACCCAGGAATTTGTATGCCCCCAGGAAGATATTCAAAAGAAAAAAATACATGAAAGGAGTAATTTACATAGTAATTATGGTACTATAATAATACATTTACATAATGGTACACATATAATATAGCATTATATATCACATTACATTATTGTGGAATTCTTTCTTAAATTATTTTCTTAAATAATTTGTATATCTTAGTGCAATAAATATATCTTGCATATCTACTATGGCCAGGCAATATACTATATCTTAGTAGTTAAAAAAAAAAATAGAATAGCATAGTAATTATGATTCTTTTCCTCAATCTCTTTATAAAATAGTGAACTTACAGTATTTAAATTCTTAATCATAACTTCAATAAAATGTATCTTCACATAGGCTATCCTTAATTCTGGTGACAGTTTCAAAATTGCTACAACTTTTATTATTCCTCCATAAGTATTAAGAAACCTAGCTAATAGAGACTCAGCAGTGTCTCTATTATGTTTGCTTTTGAATTACCTATGCATATGTTTGTGATGTATATGATCATATGTTGAAAGATGATTACTAGTGACATATAACATGTAGCAAAAACCATAATAAGCAATAACTGGGAAAGATTTCATTTTGCAAGTAGATGTGTGCCATGAGCAACAAAGTATTCAATGTGTGTGACTTAAGTACTCATATTTGTATTTTTAACTCCTGTGCATTATTTGACTATAGTTTTATTGGATGAAAAACTTTAAAATCAGAAAGAATTAACACTACACATAGCAATAAATGAAAATGAAAAGTTTAGAGAAATTCAGCTTAGAGAAATATGCAACTAAATGACCTGTTCTTTGGTAGAATTAGTTAGAGAAAACACAGATAGTGGAAGAGTTACTTAAAATACAAGCAAGATCATTTTTAGCTTCTTTATCACTAAAATTCTAAGAGGGCAAAAGTGGAATTTAAAAATTGATTCTTTCAATATTTAAAAAAATTATTAATGAAGTAATATTCCAGGCATAATGAAATAATGATCAGGAATTCTGACAGGTAAAAGTAGCTTAGGGGGGATTAACTGTAGATGATTGCCAGTTTTCTGCAGTCCTCTAGGATGCTGTGTAATCCTACAATGTTACATAAAAAATTGGGAAGAAGAAGTAGTGAGTAAAGTAAATCTGTTTAAAAGTTCAGAAGAGGATTAAACAATCTGCTGTCTAAATTAAATTAAACTAAACCAATATACAAAGTAAAATAATAGTATTAAGTAATGCCATGGGAATTATTTATAAGAAATTCACAGGAAAACATTATGGTACTATTTTTTCTTTACTTATAAGTATTTGTTTACTTTTGTAAAACAATATTTTGAAAATAAATATTTTGAAATATTTTTGTAAAACTGATAAAATAATTTTTTCACTCATACCAGTAATTAAAACCAAGTGTGCCTCTTTTGTGTCTATGAAAAATATTCTGTAAAAGCATCATAAAAATTATGACTAATTGCTTTATTTTGCATCAGTAGTCCTTTGAATGCTAAAGCATGAGATATGAATACATTCCAATAGTTTTCTATGATTACAAAGGTGATAACAGATCATAAAATTAACCAAAATTTTAAGCATGTACTTTTTGAAAATACCCCAGTATTGTGTATAACTTTGTGTTAACTTATAGGTATTTACTTCCATATTATCTATTTGAAATTTAATTGCTATAAAATTATTGATAGTTCTTGATATCTCTAAAAGTAAAAAAAAAAATAGATTTAATTACATTTAATTAATAATCAATGATAGCACAGAATGACCAAGCTGGGTGCAAACTTCACGAATCAGCACAGTCTTTATTCAGCGGTGGAGTCATGCCTCTGATGGACCCATTTTCCTGGTGGAAAATGAGCCCTTGGCCAAAATGGGAATCTAAACTCGTATAGGTTACACTGAGAGGTGACATAATTATTGACAGAGCATGTCAGTTTGGGCACTCAGGAAACAGGTTTGTGAGAATTTGAGATTTGTTTTTACTGGGCAACATTTTTACTTGGAGAAGAATGGAAAGTCTGGGATCAGTGTGTGTACATTTAGGGACAACCATGGATTTATCTGATCATTTGTCTTAAATTTTTATAGCCTATACTATTATATGAAGTACAAGTGCCGTCTTGTATGTATGGTGTTTTTAGTGTCAATATAGAGTTTGCACTTCTTGGGAGATTATACAAAGACCTAAAAGAAAGAAGAAGAAAAAAAAATTTTTCAAAACTCAAAGGAAAACTGATTGTAAGTTTTATAGGATTTTAGAAATAAGTCTTCCATATTTAAGAAGATAAGTTAAGGTACACATTGTAAGAAAAAAAATATCAAGTTCATGCACCAGGTCACATGGTTGATGGCAGAGAGGTCATCTGAAGGAAGAAATTAAATCCATATAATTCTGTTATTAATACCAGCAATTATCAGTGATGAGTTCTGCTTCTCAGATGTGAAGATTAAATACCAGAGAATTGCTAAGGCAAGCATAGAAAACAAGTTTTTATTTAAAAATTAGTAACATAGACTTTTCCCAGGAGGGAAAAAGGGGCATTGCTTGTGTCCTGGTATCCCAAGTAGTGGGAGCATCCTGCCTCTTTTTATACATTTTAGATTTCCTTTGTTCTCCTGACCTCTTCCCAGTCTCCACCTTCAGCATACCTGATGAGGCCCAGGAGATACTGGTGTGGTAGTCAAAAGGTAAGAAACAAATGGGCAAGGAGAAAGGGCCAAAGGTGGAGTGATCTGGGCAGGAAGGAACAACCCAGGAGGCATTAACAAGTTTTAGAACTCCCTGAGGGGAGGAACAATTCCTGGGACAGATTACCTTAGCAACAGATTGGAGCAGGAGCTAGTTATCTTGGTAAGGGTGGAGTAAAGGTTCTAGAGGCATTAACATTTCAATTCCCCAGAGGTTTCCTTGGACTTCCCAGACCCAAACCAGCCTTCATCTTTACCTTTGGACCAGATTACCTATCTACACTGACTGCCTGTTTTTAATTCTTCCTTCATTATTTGCACTAAGAACACTTTCAAGGAGAAAACAGAATTAAAAGATTTTTTTTTTTTTTTTTTTAAGCCAATGCTAAGTTCTGAACAGATGTATAGCTACTGATAGTTTTATTCATTGCTGGTAAGTATGCAAAAAAGTATGGCTACTTTGGAAAACAGTAGGGCAATTTCTTATAGTTAAATCATTATCTATTATGATTTTAAGTGTGAACAATTTTGTTGATATGAAAAACCTAATGTAAATGGTTTATAGAAGCTCTAATTATAATTGACAAAAATTGAAAAGAAAAGAAAAAAAAAGAAGGAAAGAAAAAAGAGAGAAATATAAAAGTCCTTCAACTGGAGATCAGATACAAAATATGGTACATCTATATAACGGAATGTATAAAGAAACAAACTATTAAAACACATAATAGCATAGATGAACCTATAAAGAAATAGAAAGAAATAGAAAAAAAAAAAAAAGCAGCCAGACTCAAAAGTCCATTCATTTAATAATTTCATTTGTAAAGAAAATCAGTGGTTGTCTGTGGTTGGAAGTGAGGAAAGAACTGATTATAAAATGGCAACACAAGTGAATTTCTTAAGAGTAATGAAACTGTTCTATATCTTGATAATTAAGGCAGAAGAATCAAGGAACATTAGAAGCCTTTGCATCTCAGCAACATTCTGTCTCGAAATAAAAAATAAAAAAGATCTGAAGATATTTCTCAGTGGTATAGCACCCCTGGGATCAAATCCCAGTACACAAAATAAGTAGATAGATGGATAATCAATTTACTCTAATTCTGAAAATATCAAGACAGACAATGTGGAATTTAATTGCTTTATCATATAGAGTATGTGATTTTTAAGAGTATTGTATTTATCTTTTATTGGTGCATTAAAAATATACATACTAGTGGGATTCATGATGCCATATTTGTTCATGTACATGACATGATTTAAACAATCTCATTTTCAGTACCTCTCCTTTCTCTCCTCCCCTCCCTCCCGGATCTACTTGATCTACTTTTTCTGTGCTAATGATCTCCTCTTCTGTTACTTATTACTTAAATATATATATTATATATATATATAAATATTATATATATATATTATCTATAATATATATATATATATAAAATTATTATATATATCATATATATATGATATATGTATCATATATATATGATTGGTTATGTGCATATATATGTGTATAAATCATTCATTGTGGTTTATTCAAACATGGACATTGCATAATTTGTTAGATTTCATACTTCTTCATGCCCTCCCTTCTCCCTCCACCCCAATCACTTTCCTGTTTTCTACTGGTCTACATTCTACTTATATGAGGTCTCTTTTCTATTCCATTTTTATTTTCTCTTTTCCACGTGTGACAGAAACATTTGACACTGACTTCCTGGGTCTGGCTTATTTAACTTGGAAAGATGTTTTCATTTCCAAATATCATAGTTTCACATTTTTTTCCAATGTCTGAATAAAACTCCATATTCCATTATGAATATATACCATATTTTCTTTATTCATTCATCTTTTGAAGGGCACCTAAGTTGGTTCCATAGTTTTACTATTGTGAATTGAGGTGCTATAAACATTGAGGTGGATGTGTCACTGTAGTATGCCGATGTTAAGTCCTTTGGATATATACTAAGAAGTGGGATAACTGGGTCATGTAATGGTTCCATTTCTAGTCTTTTGAGGAATCTCCATACTGCTTTCCAATATGGTGGCATCAATTTTCAGTTCTATCAACAATCTATAAGTGTACATTTTCCACCACTTCTTCACCAGCAATTATTTTTATTTATATTCTGATTATATGATTTTCAAAAATCCAAAATAGCTGCGTATTTCAACATGGTTGAAATTTGGTTTATTTCACATAAAAAGATTATGGAGGTAGAAGTCACGTATTTTATTGAAAGTTGATAGGTATCAGAAATCTGGGATTTTCCTGTTCCCCTATCCTTTATCTACCTTCTTTATTGAGTGATTTTTATCTTCTGTGTCAAATTGCTATTACAGTTGGAAAGAAAAATTCTATGTGAAGGGAAAAAAAAAAATACCTCTCCCAGTGTTGACAGTTATCTTACATAGAGCACTTTTGAAAGCTCCACTCAGCATGTCTTCCTCCCCGCCACCCTTTGGTTACCCTAGCTGAAAGGGAAGCTGTAAAGTATCAGTTTCTAAGTATCTCATTAGTAACATGAATCCCTTTCAGAGAGGGAACACAAGTGTCTTGTCCATTTATTCTCTGAAGCCCATAGATTTTTTCTTATTCTTTTTCTTAATAAAATTCACAGTCATTTTTATGCATAGTCTTTGACTTCGTATTTATAATTCATAAGCTAAAATTTAATTTTCTTCTAATAATATAATATTAAAAGGTTATTTGATAACTAACTACATAAAGGTTAGAGTAACCTAACAAATTATCCAAGTCATCCCATTTGGTTTCCATTTTCAGAATATGGATGACACATAAATGACACTTAGAATAAAACAAGTCTGTCACAAGATTCATGCCCAATAAATATGTTTTTAAAGATTGAGTAAATGAATGGAGCTTGTTTTGTAATTAGGAAGATATGTTGGATTTTAATGATACAGAAAGATATGTTCAGCTTTCAATTGCATTTAGGCTAATGGTAAAGATTTTAAAAATAAATAACAGGCTTGTGATAGTTAAATATTTATTATGAAAATAATAATTTATAGAAATTTTAGAAGTGTATAAATTAGATTGAAACTTTCAAGATGAAGATGACCTCTCTGATGATGAACACAAATTTTTTTATAAAATAGCTTAGGATAAGAGAAAAATTTTAAAAAAAAATCTTAAATATTGTGTCATATTTAATGTATATGTATGTTCTTCAACATTGTTACTAATGATATAATTAATCATTTAATTTGTATGTATGTATATTATACTATAGATATTATTATACTCAGACTTTAAATTAATTTCTTCTTTGGCATAGAAATGCTCTATAATCCATTGGTTGTTACTTACTAAGACATTATGAATTCCATCCTCCAGGCTTCTTTGTTATAATTTTAGTAAAAATTCTAGAATATTGTATGTGATATTAAAAGTATTATATTTTATTGTTTCTTAATATCCTTGAACTCCCTTTAAATATTTTTATGTTTAAGGCTCTCACTTCATTCCTCCCCAAAACTTGTTTTAACAAGAATGAAGGGAAATGAAGATAAATAGGTGTCATCCATCTTTTTTTTTTTTTTTTTTTTTTTTTGGTACCAGGGATTGAACTCTGGGGCACTTGACCACTGAGCCACATCCCCAGCCCTATTTTGGATTTTATTTAGAGAAAGGGTCTCACTGAGTTGCTAAGTGCCTCGCCATTGCTGAGGCTTACTTTGAACTCGAGATCCTCCTGCCTCAGCCTCCCAAGTGCTGGGATTACAGGCATGTGCCACCACGCCCGGCTCATCCATCATTTTTTATGTTTGAAACATTATATACTAAATAATCTATCAATTTCTACAAGTAAAAGATGGGATGATGTGTATAATATGGTGAACAAAATTTCTAGGTATGTTAATTTTCTAGATCTCATTCATACTCCGACTTTCCTTTGTGGATGTTATTGCTGGATGCTGCATTTATTTTATGCAGTTACTTCTCTCTTCTAGTGTTTGTCCAAGAGGAAAGAATTACACCTAAATAGGTATGTGGTTACAAATATGTGTATGTGCATGCCTCTGCGTTGTGTTTTTTTTTGTGTGTGTGTGTTTTGTGTGTGTGTGTGAGAGAGAGAGAGAGAGAGAGAGAGTAGAGAGGAAGAGACTCCAACTGTTTAATCATGGCATGATTTTATATCTCTTAAAGTATACGTTCTCTAAAACTTGGACCTTAAAATCATTTGCCAAAACTGCTTAACAATCTCCATGTAAACTACCAGCAAAATGCCAAATGCTTATTGAAGGAATATTTATTCTAGATTAAACAACTAAAATATGTATCAATTTTATGGCCTCTTATATTACTATCAGTAATTTGATTCTAAAGCTTCTCTAAGCATAGTTAAAGGATGATGAAACATGTTTTTAAGGAAATTATATTTGCAAGTTGTGGAATGTTTTAAACATAATCTGGAGAAAATAGTTTCATGTGTTAATTGTAATAAATGAGCCCTATAACAATCTGAATATCTTGTAAGTTCTCTAAGCAAGAATGACTCCAATTTTATTTGTTTAAAATATATCAATTATAGAAGTTGTTCAAATGCAAGCAGTGAATTAAAGCAAGACAAAGTATTCTTCTTTAATCCATTAATCTAAACTAAAAATAATAACAATAAAAATAGTAAATATAAAAAATAACAAAATGACACTTCCCTGATATTGAATTACTAAAAAGAGTCAATCTGTTATTATTTAGATTTTTAATAATATTAGTATTTTGGGGACTTATAACATAGCTTGAAAACTGAACATTTTACACAAATAATACTCAGACTAATATGAACATCTGTATCTCTATTTCATAAATAAACAGAGTGAAACAAATTAACAATATATGATTTGAAATACTTTGCACACAAATATCTGCCCTTTGAAAGACAAGGTTAAAGCTTCATAGGATATTATGAATAAGCCAACTCAGACATTCGTCTTGTTATATAGTTGAGTGATTATTGAACCCCCGTCACTGAGGAACTTGAGTGCAAAGATTCCAATCCAAAGTACAAGTGCATGCAGTTTTTAAACATTCGCTCAACTTGAGAGAGAATATATTCATGTCTGATAAATATCCAGTGAGAGAATATAGAATCTTTAAAATACCATTCTCATTCCTTAAACTCTGTGTTCTCATTTTTAAGATGAAGTCAGTACTAGCATGTTATTTGTTAATATTCTGTTTTCTAGGATACATATGACTGTTTCTTTAGGTATCTCTTGTCAAATACAGTTAAAATAGGTAGCATTAATGTGGTGGTTTATACTCTTTACATGCTTCAGTTTGTTAGTGCTCATTGTTAATGCTGTCACCTAAAAACAAGTGCCATACTTTAGATACTGAAAATTTCTACAGTTGAAAGTCACCTTAAATATCAGTGTAGTGGAAGTATTATTGTCAATTGTTGGGACACAGTAATATTTCATTTATTCGATGGTCTCCTATTTGATACCTCAAATTTTTGTAGGAAAGATGAAAAATGAAATATCCCTCCAGGCTTGTGAGGGCAGCCGGGAATCCTGGCAGGCAGTCAGAGCAGATGGTAAAGACCAGCCATTGGCAGAGTCATATCCCAAGACAGTTGGCTTCAAGACTGTAGAAATGGACTAAACACAAGTCAAGCAGTCTGTCCAACTAAATGTATCAAAATTAACACAGGCAAAAGAGAGAGAAAGGTAGTCCTGTGTGGACTGCTTGTTTAATCACATAATATGCTCTGAAATCAAGGCAAGAACAATTTATTTTCTGCACTCTTTGGAGCAAAACTTAAAGGGATGCTGATATTCCTGAGTGGTGTTGAATTCTACTCCTGAAAGGCAGTAAGTTTAGTTGTGTAAGCATTGACTCCCACTATTTCACTCAATTTGTATATTCCCAGAAGTAAGCACAAGATTTGAGACTATAATAAATGTTTTATATCCTCTGATAGTTAAATGTGACAAAATGCCAAGTGTAATTCTTATGGAAAAGATTCATATTTTAACCAACATGACCCTTAAACACAAGTCAACTATATCATCTATGACTTAACTGAAGAAATAATGACCTGCTTAAAGTGAGAAGGAAAACCAGCTGAGTTGGATTTATGATGAGGGCATATGCAATAGTGCAAGGTCTTGGATTCATAAAGAATTTCCAAAGACAAATAAATAAACAAGAAAAAGTTTAAGGAAGACTAAAACACATGATCAGAACAAGACGGAGTTAGGGGAGGTGTACAAGAATTGAACTTCGAGTTTACATGTGAATGCTGAGAAGCAATTTAACTGCATAATTAATTGTTCTCAGCAAATAGCAAATTATAAATTACAAATTATGAAGGAGTCTATTGGGTGATTCAGGCCAGGCAGGAGAAATGGTTTAGAGATCACTATCCTAAAAGTTAAAAGTGGTTAAAAGAATTTATTTTATAGTAACAAATCTTTTTATTGGGAAAGTTACTACCTATTCTTATTTCATGTTTTCCTCACTTGTGCTTAAATCATCATTTATAATTCTCTACTATAAACAAGAATCATGTGTAATTAGAATCTTTAACATCACATTCGAAACTGCCAGTGGTTGAAAACAACATTATACAAATAGAATAAAGAGAATTAAATTTTCTATATTGCCTACAAAAATAAACATGATATGGAAGCTAACTACAAAAATCTAGTATTTTTTTCAGAAAAAAAAAAAAAGTTAAAAAATTGTAATTTTAGATTATTCTCAATTAAAATGTCTTTCTTTTTGAAAATCCAATGGTTTTTGGTTACATTATATCAACATTTCCTACTTAGATCTAGAAGAAAGACTATTTTTGTATGGTCACATATGAAGAAAAATAAATAATTAATTAACAGGTATATTGGTAGACAAATATAATGAATAGAGTTTTTATTTGTTAGCATTAATGAAGAGGGATATGTATATATTTTCCCAGTAAAATTGTAATTTTTGAGTAGTTTATAAAATCTGTTGGATTTCCATCCACTATAAAAGTAAAATACTAATATTCTTTAAAATCATTAACTGCCAATTATAAGTGATCAAAGGCTCAATATTATTTTTAGCTGCATTAATTTTGGTCATTGCAAGGAAGACAACAATGTGATTATGAGGCCAATTTGTTCAATTTTGCATGAGATTGATCAACAAGGTGGATAATATATCCCAATTTGGAGGATCAGTAATTCATAGTACACCTACTTTCAGACACAGCTTGTCTTAATATATACAATGCATTAATAACTAATTTCAAAGAAGATTGAAATACTTACCTAAAACATCATATTCCGAGATTTTAATTTTGGCCACAATGACTTAATGCTACTAGATCAGGGAAAGGTCTAAAGTATCCTCTCACCCCTGCACTTCCATAGGTACTGTTGACTTAACACCAATGTGCTTAGAAGAAGTATATTAAAACAAAATGTGTTTGGAAAATATTAGAAAACATGAACCACATACCCTAGAGTTTGCCTCGTGACTGGGCTTTCTCTTCTTTTTTTATGAATGATTCTAACTTTTACCTGCGGCATCATAATCTGTCATCATGGAAATAGTCACATATGCCAGGATCCCACTGCTTGTGTTCAATTTGCAAACAGTATGTGAAAGTTTGTCAAATTCATGTGTTTTCAGCATGCTACTTTGTCATCGTCTTGCAGGTTAAAATGCCACCACATCTACTGCTGCAGTTTTCCCAGCAGAAAACAGGTGCATATTGATTACATCGTCAGCAGGGAAACAACAGTTTTGTTTCTTCCTTACCATGTCATTATAATGTAAAGTAGCAGCTAAAATATGGCAACAAGCTGATATGTAGTGAACTGGAGGTAAAGTTTCCAGGTGTTTGGGAAGTTCTCAATGTGAATTGGCACAAAGGTTGATTTTCCTCATTTAATGATACCATTTTGCTGTTTCCCTCTTTTAGGACAGCCTGTATTATTTATAAATATAATTCCATTCTCTTTCACTTACTCTGCTTTATGTGTGTTTACATACATGCCTTTATAATATATATGATATATATGTGTTTGTATATATATATGTAAATATATTTATCACATATGTATATATACACATGTACATATAACATATTCATATGTGTGTGTCTGTATGTGTGTGTATATATGTGTGTGTATATATATATGTTTGTATATATATATATATATATATATATGTAAAATATCTGAAAAACTGTTAGCAATGCTTACAAAAGGAGTATGGGATTACAACTAAACTTTCCCTTCATTTATTTGTTACATTGTTTCATTTTATTTTATTTTTTATGTTTTATTAGTGTAGTATAGTTATACATAATAATGGGGTTCACTGTGACACATTCAAAAATGCATGTAACAATTTGCTCCATTTAAGTCCTAGTAATTTCCCTTTAACTCTTCTCCTCCCTCACCCCAATCTTCTTCCTCTAATCAACTGGTATTTTTCTTCACTAAAAGTATTTCCTGTGTAATTTTATATGGTTCATTAATGGAAATGTAGGACTTTAAACTTGGGTCAATAAGATGTATGTTAAAACAGCTAAAAGCATCATATGTAAATGAAGTAAAATAATAATTTAAAGTTATTTCACATTATTTTTTTCTCCATGTAATATGTAATCTATTTTGAGAATTATAAATTAAAATGTGCTTTACCAATACAAAATTTATTTTGGGGTATAAGTTATTGATTATGACTTCTACTGTATGTGTAAGGTCTACAGATTATGATCAATTGCCAGGAAAATTGATTTTCTGGAAATGTATTAATTTAGAATATTAGAAATTAGAAACTTCCTACATTTATAAATATGTTACATATTGGAACATGTTAAATATTTTATGTATAGCAAAATATATTTATAAACCTATGAAACTAAAAAAATCACTAATATAGAAAGGAGTAATTAAATGAAAGTGTATGTCTGAAGAATAACAAAAAGATGGGTAATCTTGCTTAAAATTACCCTACTTAGTTTCTCCTATGCTTTTGGGTATTATTTTTAAGAAAGGCCCAAATTATATTAGATGCCTGCACATGATATCTTTGTCTAAAAAATATTGTCAACATTTATAAAGACATCCATATAGCAGAATAATTCTTAGATATAGATTATTGGTTCTCAACATGTATTTCTTGACTATCTACTAAGTAATAGGCATTGGGTTTTCTCTGTAAATGTAAAGAATGAAGATCAATAAAGCAATAAAAAAAGTTTTCTCTCCACAAACAATTAGCAGTCTAATGACAAAGACAGATGCATTTAAGTCCAAAACTGAGTATTAGATGGTTTAATGGAGTTAGGTATAAAATGATATGGAAGCTCACAGAAAGAACACAAACTCACTTTGGGAATTGCTGACCAGCAACTGCCAAAATTGCTCATTCCACCTTCTCTTTCACTTGTCAATCATATTTTTCACACTTTATATTAAGAAGTTTTAGAGTAATTTCTAATAAATATGTTGTTTTATAAATTTTAATAATGACAGGCATAGAAGCAATAGTAATGATAGTAGCAGTAGAAAGAGAAAAAATATGTGTGAAGTGTTGGAGCCCCTGAGTCCCAGTGTGTGAACACATGGGCATTACCAAGTCTGATCCTTATAGAAATATTGCAACAATGTGGAAGCAGAAACTGAAACTTTTAAAAAGAGGTTCAGCATCCTGCTCTACTAGCAAATCAAATACTTATGTTGGTATATTTTACCAACCTTAAAATATTAACAATACTGATTTTATGTTGCATGATTTTTTTCTGCTATTTTGATTTTTTTTTTTTATTTTTAGTTATGTGTGACAGTAGAATGTATTTTGGCAGAATATACATACATAGCATATAACATTCTATTTAGGTTCCCACTCTCGTGTTCTTACATGATGTGGAATTACCTGGTCATACTTTAAAGTACAAATGTTGCTTTTATACAAATTATTCCACTATTCCTCATAAAATGTTGAGAAAGCAATGGAAGTATTATTTTTTAAATCAGGTTTATAATAGCAGTCATATGGTAAATTTTAGTTTTTTTTTATATAACTTTTAATTTTGAAAACTACTTACTATTATCTAAATGTGATGTCAATAAAGTTGCAGAACATTTCTTTCACTCCAAAATTCCCTCATATACTTTTATAATCAATCCCCACCCCACCCCAGTCCCTAGCAACCACTGTACTGATGTTTCTAGTCATAATTATAATTTATATTTGTATATCTAATATATCTATGTCTATATCTAATATGTATCTATATTTTATCTGTGTTGCTGCATGTATCACTAAGTCCTTCAATTTTGTTGCTGAATAGTATTTCATTATATGGATATATGTAGCAGGAAGTTAGTTTATTTCTCACCTTTGCAATTATAACTAAATCTGTTATAAACATATTCAGGTTTTTTTGCAGCCTTATGTTTTTATTTTTATTGACTTCCTGGGAGGAGAATTATTAGATCAGTCATATTAAACAGATGATTCACTTATCAAAAAACATACCAAATATGCTTTCGCATATCATTTGATAATCAGATAATATCTGTAAAAAATTATATTCTTTCAAGTAAAATATTTGTCACAAATAGTGAACCCATATTAATATATTAGTATTAGTAAAAATAATATTAAAAGCCATATTTTTCACCTTTCCTTAATTTTTACCAAACTTCCCTTTTCTGATGCAGTATCTCACTTAGGAAACCACATTGTCATGCCCCCTTGGTGAAATTTCTTAGCAGTGATCCTTTCTTAGACTTCCCTTGCTCTTCATGACCTTTACAGTTTTGAGGGTTAATAGTCATATATTTTGTAGAATGATTCTCAGTTGTAATTTTTCTGATGTTTTCCTCAGGATTAGATGAATTTATGAGTTTTGGGGAAGAAGATGACAGAGGTAAAAATGTCATTCTTATCACGCTATAGTCAAGGTACACAGCACCAATGTGTTTTATCATTATTGCTCTTAACCTTGACTTCGTTAATTAATGTGTACCAGTTTTCTCCACTCATGTTACTCTTTTTCTCCCTTTCCATTACTGAAAGAAAGTCACTATGTTGAATTAACACTTCAGAAGTGAGAAGTTCTGCTTTACATGTTTGAGGGCACAATATGTACAAAAATTGGTTTGAATTCTTTTGTGTAGAAGATTTGTCTCTTATCCTTCCTTCTTTCAATCTTTTATTTACTTCAGAATAGATTCATGGGAAATTATTTTGTACTGATTTTATGAGACCATATTACTTCAGTAAGGCCATTTCTTTAGTAATTTTTGCCCATTGGTTCCTCTCAAGAGTTGCCTGTGTCTCTTTTGTTTTGAAAAATTAAACCCACTAAAACCCATCAATAAAGGTTTTGTTCTGTGTATATTTTTTCCTGCATCCGTAATTTCTGGTACCCCAATTTTATATTGTAAAATTCCTGTCCCAATCCTAGGATTAACCATTTCTCCAAGAAGCTCTGATTTCACATTTGGTAATAATGACCAAGGTCTGGATGCTCATTGTGACTGCAGTGTCCATTCTAGTCTTTCAATTAAGAGAGCAAGGAGATGCATGTGTGTTTACTAACACATGAATATAAACCTATCTATACATCTATCTCTATGTAATCATTTCTGTCTGTACAGAGCTAAATATGAGTCCGTACTAATGTCCTCACCTATAATCTACTTCCACATGGATTACTCTATCCTCTTCCCCTCCCATGTCCATAAACATCCAGTCTAATGGTGAGAAATCTGACTCCCATTATTTACTATCCATTTACCTAATTGTTCAATCCAGTTTCCATGGAGAGTGGTTTCAGAATTGTTTATCTGTTTTCTATGGAAAACAAATTTATCAGCCAAAGTGCAACACTCATTTACCATCATTTCCCTTCAGTTTTAATTATACACATTTCCAAGTTTACATAGATCAGTATCCTTTCTTTCTAATTCCATCAGTGCGAGTGTATCATACATTTAAGATAGAATCTTTGACATAGTGTGGGTATTGTCTAGGGATCTGCTGGCAATCTGTTCAATTATTTTTTTTTTCCAATTTGTATACACTACAGTCTCAGTAAATTTCTATGGGTTTTGACAAAACTTTCATCTATCCTCTATCACAGGATTCTGTAGAACTGCTTGGTTTGTTCTAAAATATCTACTTTGCTTTGCCTATTCAATTATTTGAACCCTCCTTGAACCCATACTAAATACTGATCTGTTCAGTCACTATAAGTTTGTCTTTTCCTGAGAAATGAAATGTAGACTTTTTCATTATTTTCAACTTTGAAAATTGCATTTAAGTGTTTCTATGTCTTTACTTGGCTTATAGCACATTTCTCTTTATTTCTAAATAGTTTTTCATTGGATATACAACAATATGGTTATCTGGATACCTATGGAAAAATATACTGTGAACAGAGCTAATATAAACATTTGAGTGCAACTTTCCTTGTGGATTTAAGTTTTAAAATGAATCATTTAAACAGAGGAGCACATTTGACAGATTGTTGAGTAAGACAGTGTTTAGCTTTGTAAAAAATGGCCAAACTGTCTCTTTGAAAGTGGTATGCCACTTTTCACTTTCACCAGCAAATAATGATAATTCCTATTGCTTAGAATCTTTGAGAACATTCATGGAGTCAGGAATGTTTTAAAATTTTGCCATTCTAATAGAACTCTCTTGATATCTCATTGTCGTTTTAATTTGTATTGTGCCATGGCAAATGATTTTTAATATATTTTCATGTGCTTATTTTCTATGTGTATATCTCCTTTGGTGAAATATTGGCTCAGATAATTAGTATATATATTATATATTATAATTGTGTTCCGTTTCTCTTTTTATTAAACTCTAGTGTGTTATTTGTACACATAGATTTTATCCCATAAATACTTTTTTTCAGATATTGCTCCAAGTTTGTAGTAATTCTTTATATTCCTTACAGCATCCTTAGTTAAATATTTTTTTTAATTAAATAAAGAACAATCTGTATTTTTTCTTACAAGCCGTGCTTTAACTGTTGTATCTAAAATCTATACAAAGTCATGTAGATATTCTCTGATATTTTCTTCTAGAATTTGTATGATTTTTTTTATACCTTTATATCAATGATCCATAATTAGTAAAATTTTGTTAAAAGTATAAAGGCTTTTCATAGTTCTTCTTCCTATACTTTTTCTTTCTTTCTTTTTTTTTCCGTATGGATGTTTAACTGTTACAGCACCCTTTGCTGAAAGGTCGATCAATTCTTCATCAACTATATTTCATACCATTGTAAAATCATCAATTTACTGTATTTATATGAGTCTGTTTGAAATTTTTTTAAAATATTTATTTATTTACTTTAGTTGTACACAATGCAATGCATTTATGTTTACATGGTGCTGAGGATCGAACCTGGGCCGCACACTTGCGAGGCAAGCGCTCTGCCGCTGAGCCACAATCCCAGCCCCTGTTTGAAATTTTAACTCTGCAAAATGTGTTTTAATTTTTTATATATTTTTGCTTCATTTGGTAGCACATTCTTGTTTATTGTTTAATAGCATTTTATTGGATCTACCACAATTTGCTCATTCACTAAGGAAAAAATACTTTGTGAATAAAGCTAGTATATATATTAATGTGCAATTGTGTCTGTGAATTTAAGTTTTCAAATTTGATTCTTTGGTCTATGTATTCATTCTTTAAACTATTCCAGGCTCATTGATTACTGTAACTGATATCATATATTATGAGTTTTCACATTTCTTCCTTTAGTGTTTTATTGGCTATTATAGGCCTTTGTCTTCTATATAAACTTTAGGATTAGTTTGCTAATCTAAAAAAGCTTCCTTAGATTTTGATTAAAAATGTCCTGTGACTCATATCCTCTAGCTAAGCCTGCCTGCCTACAACTACCATCTACTTAGTACATTTAAACTAAGATGGACTGATTAGATTACAGCTCTCATAATCCAATCATTTCACCTCTGAATGTTTCTGCATTAACCTAGGCATTACAGAAGGACAACTTGAATCCAAACCATACCAAGTTCCTTAACTAATTATACATTTGTGATTTGTATTAGATTCTTAAAAGGTTTTTTTTTAACACTATCCTTGTGGAACATTTAAACTTTTTAAAATAAAATCAAAGTTTAAGGTTTGTTTTGTTGATGAATTTGTTTTATGTCTTATCTCAAGAACACTTCCTAAAATTTTAGTCATGGATAATTTTTTTTGTGTTATTAATGTATATATCTATCTGATCCATGCCATTTTTTTTGCATATTATGAAATGTATTTGACATTTTTTTAAAAAAAATTGAAATATCATTCCCGTTTCTGATATAATTTTTCTTTTCTGTGAACTCAAATTTCCATTTTCTTTCTTTCTGATATGAGAAACATAATTGAATAATTTCTGTAGTGCAGTTGTGATGGGAAGGAATTCTTACATTTTTTAATATATGCATGAAAGTCTTTATTCTGCTCTCCTTTTTGAAAAATATCTTTGACATAGAAATATAAATAGCCCTTTTTTCTCCTTTAGTTCTATTACAGCATTTCTTCTTGATTGTTTTCAATGGTGAGCTACTGTCAATCTAATCTTTTTATTCCACTTGTACATAATGTATCTTTTTCCTGTGCCTGCTTTTAATACTTTTCCTTTTTCACTCATTTGGAATAATTTTATTATAATATGCTTTGATGTCTTTTATTCAAATTTCTTGTATTTGGGGATCACTGAAAATTTTGGATTTGCAAATTTAAGGTATCTTTATATTTGAGAAATTTTCATTTATTATTTCTTCAGATACTTTCCTTATTTCCCTTTGAGGATTTTAATTAGAATTATATTAGCACTTAAGAAGTTATCCCATAGCTTACTGTTATCTTAATTTTTTAAAATTCTGTGTTTGACTTTGAATAATCACTGTCTCCAAATATACTGATTTTTTTTTTTCCTCACAGGATTTAAATTGCTGCTAATTTAATCTGGTATATAGTTCATTCCATTTTAATTTTTATTTTTCTTTTTCCACAGACTCTTTAAACTCTTTTAACTCTGACATTTGTGTAATTCCTGAAGGAGTTTTGATTAAATGATATTTTTTCTATTCATGGGTCATACTTACCACTTTCTTTGCTTGCTTGGTAATTTTTGATTGAATGGCATAAATGTATTTTTATAGTTTAGTTGGTAATATTTATGTATTTCTGTACATGCCTGTTTATGTCTTTAAGATATATGTTGTTTGGAAACATTCTTTTCATATTGTGCTTGTAGGTTTAACTGAATTAGAGCAATATTTAGGCTAGGATTAAATCTTCTAATACTGAGGCAAGTTTTTCTTCATGTACTTCACATATTGCTCCATAATTTGGTCAATTTCTAGTATTCTTTATGAGAACAGACACTGTGCCTACTTGTTTGTGAGTGCTGGACCCTATTATCTTTCATTTTTAAGATGTTTATTTCCCTGTCCTTGGATAGTTTTATGAATGCATCAATCATTATTCTTCTGAAGACTCAAGGAGGTCCTTGTATATTTTCTCCAAAGCTGTCTTCCCTCTGAAGCCATCTCCTGTTTCAAGTTTGTCCATTAATTTATTTGCTTTTTAGATTTCTCTCACTACTAGAACTTGGGTTATCATCTTTTATTATTTCAGAAATGTCTCAACCATGATTGTAAAATCATTTTTATGATGTATTTTCTTCTCTTTCTATGGCTTCAAATAATATATTTGGAAAAATCTAGAGATATTAGACTGGTTAAGATTGTCTTATGTTTTTTGGATAATTACGATGATGATTATTGTCATGATGACTCACTCTTTTTGTTTTTTCCTCTTTGGGTTTTAGTTTGGATAATACCTATGGATCTATCTTCTAATTCACTGATTCTCACTACATTCTTACTGCTAATAATCTGTCACAGGAGTCCTTCATGAACATTGTGTACTGCTTTTTCTTTTACCACATGATTCTTCAGTATATTAACAGTAGTTACCTCAAAGTACCTCTGTGATGCCCTGACACACTGTGTTCCTCAGCACCACATTAAAAAAAAAAAAAGTTCCTCTGTGAAAGTTTTGACATCTGAATCATAAACATTACATATTTAAAATGAATAATATGATATATTCAGTGTTCTGGTGCAACTGACATGAAAATCGATGCAAACCCTTCAATACATTACAAGGTATTTGTGTTCTAAAATAGCATTGTCCAATAGGATTTCTGTAACAAGGAAAACATTTAGTTTGATAACTCCTCACTATTTTTACATAGAGTGTGAAATACATTTAGTGCAACTGAAGAACTGAATTTTAAATTTTACTTAATTTTGACTAAATTTAAATTGCCACATACAGCTGGCTACTGCCATATTAGCATAATTCTAGAATTTATCAAATACAGACATAATTTAAATATTTGTAAATGAAAAAAATGAATCCAATACAATTTATGCTACTATGTACTGGGGTACATACAAAGAAAATGTTATAATGCTTATAATAAACCCATCAAGTGAAGGGTCAATATAGGTATGTACATAAGACATTCTTAAGCACAGACAATACATTTTTATATCCATATTTTAAAATATTCATGACTAAGAACAAACTGAGTATTGTTTTTTTAAACAATAAAGATGGCTTGTTACAAACTATCAAATACTTCAGCTACCCATATTTTCCCTGAAATAAGGCCTTGGAAAATTATGGGGCTTATTCTATATGATGAAATATGTATGGATTTAACAAAACAGCATAACTTAAAGGAATAAATCTATTTTTCCATTGGAATCAGTTTTGATGTAATTGTGAATAATATTCTGTGATGAAGACATCAAAGTTGGAAATTTAAAATGAACATTTTGTCTTACTGTGAACTTGTCCTAAGCATCGATCATTTCGGTGACATATTCCTCTTGTGTAAATTGGAGACAATGATCTACCTGGTACAGTTGCTGAGAGTAAAAGGAGCTGTATATATTTCAATGATTTAAAAACTTTTTCCTTAGAACAATCTCCAGTTTTTTCACAGTACAACTCAATATAAATATTGACAACATTGAATGCTTACTTCTATTTGTGTATGCTACATGCATAGCACAAAATAATACATATACATTTAATTATAAAATCCCATTCCTACATGCCATCATCTCTAAAAAAGTGACCAAATTTTATTTAAGCAGCTTCCCTAATTAGTCATTTACAGTCAGAAACGTAGGATATGTGACAGTGAGAATTAATTCAGATGTCCATGAACTGAATCATTTATCAATTTGCAGATTTGCCCCATTCACCCCCTACTGTTTTCCTGAATTATTTCAACTAGATGAGGTGTTGTACAAACTACTGGTAATTTAGCGAGCTGATAATAGATGCATACCATTTTAACATTACAGCAGGGAGCCCTTGTCTTGCCTTTTCAGTTCACAGCATTGTTGCACAATGTAACACCAATTAACACTTAAGTGATAGAGTTTCAGTTTCTAGGTAAAACCTGGGAATCTTTCTTTCATGCCTCTGTATTGGAGCCTGTATAGTTATGATATTTAATCAGCTGAAAGCCCAGGGCATGCACTTGTAGTTGTGTTATTATTTATAATTGAATGCAGCACTGCTGCTGTGGAGAACCTTACTGGCATCATTTGTAAGAGGCTTAATGGTTTCTGGTACTGCTCCCAGCTCCTCACTCACCAGGCTACTCTGCTATAATGTGCAAAAGTATTTTAAAAGACTTGTTTGTGACTCAGTCAACGAGGGGGAGGAGAAATATCAGTGAAAGCTGGATTAAAAATAATTAATTTTCAAAAATAAGCATAATGCTCCAATCCTGGGCAATTTTCAATCTCATGACTTTATGGATTAAAGGAGATAAACAATAATAAATCAAGTACCCATTTTGCAGTTTCCAGACATTTTAGTTATCTTATCTAATTATATACATATTAATATAAAAATGAGAATAAGTTTTCAACATTCATATGCTAGAAACCTATTTTTTTTTTTCAACTCTTGCTAATTCTTGGTTGCATCCATCCATAATGGTACAATTAGACGGATGCTAACATTTGGAAAATGACATTACTACTGCGACATTTTATGCAGTGAAAATAGTAAGACCATATAGTAGTATTTGATATAGGCTTATCCAAGTTTCTCTCACTAAATGTAAATTGCTTATTTAGTGTCTCAAATCTTTATGAGAACAATGTGAAATAATTATTATTAGACAAAAATAAAGACTATTATTAAGGTAAATTCACAATTATTATAGCCAAGTATCTTCTTCTAATTCAATCTTGTTCTTTAGTTTTCTTTCTTATATCCTAATTTTTATATAAATGTGGATTTCATTAGTATATTTATTGATTGATTTCATAAACAACACAAAATTTGCAAATTATCCACTATATGCTTAACTGTAGTCAATATTTGAGTTTTAAACAATATAAATTCAAGTCTATTTTTAAGCAATTCCTAAGCTTCAAATCTCACCTATGTGTGGTTTATTTTCTACAAGAAATACCCTTGTGAGGCATATAATCATTCTCTTTTCCACCTTTATGTCAATTCAAGGAAGAACCACTAAACTACAACCAGATTGATTGGCATACATGTTTTATGTGTAAATATTCTTGATCTTAAAAAGTGATGGCTACAAGAAAACCTCACCCTCTCTATTTTCTGCTTTGTGACTTTCTCTAAAAACATTAAAAAAGCCCTTGTGAGAGACCATGGTTTTTAATAATAATCCTTCCAACAACTAAAAGCTAATTTAAGGGCAGCTGTTACTTACAGTGATTTTTAAAATATAGTAATTGAGTTGAATTTGTTCATCTATATTTTTCAGTATACATAAACAATAATAGCAACATACACAGTAGAGGGGTGAAAATTAAATGAATCTGCATATGTGATACTCTGTTTCCTGTAGTATTGCAAACACTTTTAAATATTAGATTATTCCTTTTATTACTTCTATAAGTCAGAAAAAAACAGTATTTGATGGTTTACATTTTTATCATACATTGTGATTCAGAAATTAAAGCATTAGAAAAAGAAAAATGTTATATTAGAATAAAAATCACTGGATGGGGATTTAAATGATATGGGGTTGAATTTCAGACCTGCTACAATTAGCAGACTTCTACTTTCCACAATTCTCAGGGGTAGAGTGTAGATGAGCTAATAATTGAAGGATTATTTTATAATTTTAGAGAGAATTAATTGCAAAGTAGTTTACTCTTCTTAAAGCGCTAAGAATTATATGATACAAATATTAGCTTTTAATTTATTTAAATGATTAAATATATTTCCTTCTGAATTAATGTGATATTAAATCTAAGCTTAGAAATTCTTTATAATTATATGTACTGCTTCACCCCCACCTTCATCATGAGCTATGAATTAACAAGAAACTAACTTTGTTTTCACTAACTTGAAATTTAAGATAAGTATAAAAAAAAATTGAAAAATGAAATGTTAGATACAATGAACCCACATTACCAAATTATGATGTGTGATTTTTCATTATATGTGAGACTGACCAATGCTTACAATTGCTGTGTATAAATATCAAAGTCAAATTCAGAGTATTAATTCCAAAAAAGAAAAAAGAAATTGTTTCTGTGAGATATTTGGTTGGGTAAGGAAAGTCACATATTTAAAACTAACTTCATTGGTGCAAAGAAATTCAATCTTGTCTTCTGTTCAGTAAGTAGAGACATGGAAATGTTTTGTAAATATCTTTAATAGTGACTACTTTGTAAATTATTAAATATATTTGTATTCATTTTTTTACCCCAAGCTTATTTTCCATAATAAAATTAAAATGTTGATGATTATTCTGTGACATTCTGAATGTGACATTTGTATATTTTTTCGTAAGGTTTTTTTTGTTAGTTGGCTATTCTTAATGCTTGAGAATAATTAATGTTATTCTATTGAATACAATCCTAATTGTTTCCTATTGTCATCTTTGTTTTGGTAATGTGCTTTGCTATTGCTTGGACAAAGTTCCAATTTGAAATATCATATTTTATTAAGTAAATTTTGCTTTTACAATACTACAAACTGTTCCTATTTATTGGTAAGAATTAAATATTTTCCATCATCTGATATAATATTACCATACAGATTTGTTTACTCATGATTCACTTTTCTAACACTACAAATATTTTTTATTTGTTCTAATTAGTAATACATGACAGAAGAATGCACTTTGACACAACATACATAAATATAGTCTAATTTCTCATACTTATGGTTTGACATGATGTAGAGACACACTGGTTGTGTAGTCATATATGTACATATGGTAATAATGTGTGATTCAGTCTACTATCCTTTCTACCTCCACACCTCCTCTTCCTTCATTCCCCTCTGACTAATCCAAACTAACTCTATTCTTCCCTAGCCCTTGACCTTTAATAGTGACTACTATTTTCTCCATATAACAGAGCCAGTATTTGGCCTTTGATTTTTTGGGATTGGCTTATTTCACTTAGCATGACATTCTCCAGCTCCATTCATTTACTGGCAAATGTGATGATTTCATTCTTATATATAGCTGAGTAATATTCCATTGTGTATATATATCACATTTTTAATACATACATCTGTTGAAGGATACCTAGGTTTGTTCCATAGTTTACATAATGTGAGTTGAACTGCAAGAAACATTGATGTGGCTGCATCTCTGTAGTATACTGATTTTACGTCCTTTTTTGTTCCATGAGTCAGCTTTGCACTCCAGTTCTTAAAGATAATGTAAATAAAATTATACTTACTGAGCTATGAGATGTTTTGTGGCAGTGGGTTATCAAGTAGAGTAAAGAGGCAGGGTTTCGTCTGCAGGAGCCCTGTTTGGGGAGATAGCTAAGATTGCGGTTGACTATTGGGCCATAGACATTTTGGGGCATTTCCGCCTTCCGTAGTCTCACGGGACTTGGTCTGGGATCTCACGGGACTTGGTCGAGGATCTCAAGAGATTTGAACGGTGACTCAGCAGATCGAGCTAGCGCCATTGCTGCTCGGGCGCATGGGAAAAGACCAGAGAGAGAAAAAACAGGGTTATCGCTATTGTATAGATATATTGTAGTTTCTTGTAAGATTAAAGAATATTTTCGTCTCCATCCTGTCTCCGG
This sequence comes from Tamias sibiricus, assembly GCA_025594165.1. NCBI lineage: Eukaryota > Metazoa > Chordata > Mammalia > Rodentia > Sciuridae > Tamias > Tamias sibiricus. The sequence continues at coordinate 80,790,945 of CM046666.1, read as the reverse complement.
ACTCCTTCCCGCGGCGCTGCCATTCCAGGCTGCAATCCTTTTCCGGCGACAACATTCGTCCCCCAAAGAACATTTGAAAATGTCTGAAGACATTTGTGATTGGTATTACTGGGAAAAGCTATACCTCGATTCTGTTTGAAATTAGTATGTTATTAAACATCTTGCAGTGTATAAGATAGCCCTTGAGCTAAAGGTTCAAGTAGTAAATAGTGAGATACCCAGAGAATAGCTACAAAGGGAGACAGATGCCACCATGATAGAGTTGCAGGAGGGTAAAGGTAAAGGAAAAACTTGTGTTCATTGAAGTGAAAATCCTGGATAAGTGGGCCTACTAGTGAAGCACTATGACAGAGGGTACATGACTGTCAAGGACAAGTGTGACAACATGAAAAGAGTAGGGAAGAAATATCTCAGCTTCTCTCCCTTCCTTTAAACTTCCAGTGCTCTCATTTTCCAAATCCAACTCAACCTAGCTATTGACAGCTTGAGCATTAGAATTCCTGGACTGCGACTAAATAGAAAAAGCTAGACAATGGAGCCAGAGAGAGACAAACAGGACAACTACAACACAAATATTGGACTTTTTTAGTTTATTATTTAGATGGATTTGGTCTCCTAAATAAGAAAATATGAGAAGGGAATTTAGGTAAATATTTCTTTTTTCTTCTTAATTTCCAGAAATTTGGAATTTGTTCCAATTAATACGTTAAAAATAAGTGAGAAAATCTAAATTATAGCATCTCTTTCTTTCTCCTCATAGGAAAAAAATACATTTTAAATGAGAATTCCACAGTTCAAAATATTTGAAACAGTTGCTTGCCATTGACAATTTTGCTTAATATATATTTCTCAGAAAAAAAAAATGTTCTCAACTAATGGCTTATGGCAATTAAACCTGTGTGGGAGCATGTTTGTAGAAACTCGCAAAATGTTATTACCTTATAATCTAACTATATTAAAAATCTGCATTGCTCATAGAGATCTGATTTCAGTGTTTCTTTTTTGCTTTTAAAATAGGACCCCTAACTGAGGATTAAATTAAAATAAGTCTTTTCATATATAGCTCCCACTGGAATGTAAATTACAATTCTAAGATTGCTGGTTCTCATGGCCTGTCTTTGCCATTTCTCTATTAAAGCTTCTAATTTTAGTATATACTATTAGTGTGTTTGGCATATAATGAGAAAAGGATGTCCGAAATGGTAGAAGATTAAAAGGTAAATCACATAGGTGGGAGCAGCCTCTGACTGCAGGCTGACAGATGTACTTCTCAGCACCGACACAAATGGAGCTTGTCTTTTACCCTCCAGACTATGCACAAGAAGTTTGTTTTGTTCTGGGTTTTTCAATTTTCAATCAAAACTTTCAGCTTGAAGAATAAACAATAATCCTAACAAGATTTAAGTTTGAGAAGAGATCTAGCTATTATTAATTTGATTAACTACCTTGCTTTGGCTTCATTCGGCAATAATATTTCAGAGGTCTTAATGTTACTACAGAGGTGTTCCTTAGCACTGTCCATGGAAGAGACAGAACAGTACTACCCAGGCCTGCCACAAAAGAAATGTCATGGATATTATCCCAGATATCCTGAGGCAGAATCTCTGGGAGTGGGGTCAAGGAATGGACCTTTTTAAGAAGCTCTCCAGATGATGTTAATGAGGCTAAAGTTTGTACAGAAATATATTAGAGGACTTATTTAAAGTCAGAAGAATGTCCTCAAAATGGTTATAAACTACAATTCTTAAAAGCAGTAAAGAGTTCTATAATTGTCTTTAAGTTTCAAGTTTTTTTGAAGTCAAATATAACTATAAAAAGATATGTAACAATTGTTGCTTATTTTTTTTTAAATATTATTATGCTTTCTGTCACTAAAATGCTTATAAGAGGAATGTCTGCTACTACAGATTCTGTCCCCAAATTGACCCTTATCTGAAAAGAATGTATGCTGATTGCACTTGAAAATAATGATACAATTAAAAAATGACTTTGGAAACAAATGCTTCAAGTTAGTATTATTCAAGTTATTCTAATCGGTTTATGTCAAGTTATCAAAAATCTAAATTTTACTTGAGGCAATTTCTAGTAGAAATTGTCAGCCTCCATTAAAAATGTTTTATTGGTTTAGAATATCAATCAGTATGTAATTCCCACAGAGGGAATAAAAAATAATCTTTTAATATGCATACAGTTAAATCACAAGGATACTAGACATGAAGTTATATGGCAATAATTATCTATTTAATACATGCAGAATATTTTAAAGAGCATTTGTTTCTGTAAAATAAATATTAATGATAATTAGCTCAAATTCTGGGAAATCAGTACATTTGTGCTTTTACCTGTTTATCAACTATTTTATTTCTTCATCTGACATTTGTGTTATGCATCATTTTTTTACTCATATCTAAGTGAATAATATCATGTGCTTTTAACCAACCCAATAACACTTCACAGATGAGCATGTAAAAAGCTTTTAAAACTCTTGTTGCCAAATTTACAAAGCACATACATATTAAATGAGGCATCCTAGGCCTTTTTTTTTTTTTTTTTTCTTATTTTATATTTCCTTTCAGAAGGACAGTCTTTGGGGATGGAGGTGCAGCTCAGTATTAACTCACTTTCCTAGTAGATAGAGACCTCAGGTTCATAATCCAGCACTGCGAAAGTATATAAAATATATATGTGTGTGTGTGTACATGCACAAGTATGTGTATATGCACACATTTATATTTACATGTATATATGTGTATGTGTATGTATATATGTATATATGTACATATTGTAATGCTGTGTTCCACTTGAAATATGTTCTACATATGTTTTTACACTTCTCTATCTCTACTCACACTAACATGATTAGACTCCCTCTTATATTCAGTTTATTATCTCTTCTGATACTAGTCTTTTTACTTCTCTATGGTAGCGATCTTTCTAAAGAAAAGGTGTTATACTAAGAAAAAGCAAGTTATCTCAAGAACTATGTATTCTAGGCAGTATCACTAGGAGAAAATAAATAAAAGAAATATTAAGAGTTACATCAATAAAATTAATTTTGGAAGCAAAGAGAGGCTAAAGATGGTCCTATTAACTAGTCATGCCATAGTTATTAGAAATGATTATAAACTTCAGGTTAATGTTCTTCATTTTAAAAAAATGGTTATTAGATAGATGCAATTAATTGCTATATATCACATACCACATTATTTGCTTTTGATTCCCCAAACAGAAAATTTCAAACTTTCTACTCTGAATAAAGAACAACAAGAAAAGAAAGCTGTGCCCTAGGTTAGCATCGTCAGTTTGGCAATATGAGCAAGGAAAGTATATGCATTAAAAATGGCTGTATTTAAAAACTCCATGGTCTCAGACAAAGGTTATTTACTAATAAATGTAAGCATTAAATAGAATTCCACACATTTTATTTAAAAATTATGGTTACCACTTGATTCTCAATATCTAGTAGTATGTTGGAAAAGGGCAGGTGCTTGGTCAAGTGATTTTCAGAGATCAGAGAGGATTTGGTATATCTCTCTGCAGAAAGATATTAGACCAAAAAACGATTTCAATAGAATTCCTTTCCTAGAATCATAGGCTCCATTGAGCTGCCTTATCACACAACCTAAAGGCAAGGAATAAGTCACTTACAATCTATGAGAATCACCTGCTGTTCTAGGGAGAATTTTTCAACTCTGACATGGGAAAATAATACACAAATAATCTTAAGACTTAAACTGTATAACTCAAACTGTCTTCCTATGTGAGATGGACCTAGGAAACATTTGAATTTACAGGACAAAAAGACCCACTAGTAAAATTCAGGAGAGGACTTTCATACAATTATAGCCAAAAAGACCTCAGGTGATTTCTAAATTTGATCAGAATGGCTTAACTCCAAAATAGAGGCACCATGAATGACATTTTAAGACAGAATGTAAATATATGTTTCATGACACCTAAGAATGAAATGTTTGTGAACATGTTCTCTGTTCTTTAGTCTAAAGCACCAGAGAGTACAAAATTGTCATATTTACAAAAATATCCCAAAGTTCTGTATGTCTTGATTTGATGAAACTTAAAGATGTTTCTAAAATCCCTTGAAAATTCATGCTGTTTCTGGAATTTTCTTTCTGAATGTTTCCTGGAAATGGTGAATCATCACACATAATCCCACGGGCTGTATGTAACTTTTTAAACCTCTCCTGCTCTTCTGTTCACCTCGTTTATGAGCAACCTCTAAGCTCACTGTTAATGGCTTTGTCCCCTCTAGGCTCCTCTGCTCTGTCAACTTCTGTGCTCTATTCTACCCACCCTATCATGGAAACTCCTCCCTTCTCCTCCTCAGCTCTTTCATGGAAGATCTGTATAATAGAGCTCTTGTCCCAACTGTGGTGGAACCCTCCTCTGCTTTATTCCAGGGCAGGAGAGTCAGGGGACAAGTAAACTTGGGTTCCGACTCACATTAGAGCACAGATGTTCCTGAATGTTACATTTGGGCCCTTTCTAACTTTCTGACCTAGTAAGCTATATTTCTTCACTCGTGACTTTTCCTTCTAGGTTCTCACTATCTCTCCCCATTGCCAGCCTTTGAACATCCATTTAAGGAATTAAGATTAACTCTGTCCTCTTTCAATATCACCAGTATTCTGAGACTGTTAAGAATTGTCCTTCTTCTGATCAGAAGAAAAGCCTTTAGAGATCCTATGAAGATGAACATACAAGCAGTATTGCATAATTTCTTTTTAATTTAGCAAAACCTTGACAACCAACATACTGTCACAACTGAAAAAACTAAATTACATACTAGAGGTAGAAACACTCATGGTTATTTAGCATTATGAGTGATAAATGAACAACCTTTTAAATCTAAGAGAAAACTATCAAGAACGGATGAATTGAACTATATGAATTAGCTGTTAGGTAAAAAAATAGATGTTTATTGGAGATATGTTATATTTCTGGTGATTTTATTTGTGGGAAATGAATTTGAGACAAGGCTTTCACGAGTCATCTTATAACTCATATTTTCATTCAAAGCAACTATAGCCCCTAAAAATCATGTGCACTCGAGTTAAAAGCAAAATTAAATTTGCCAAGACACAGATAAACACAAGTCATATATGTGATATTAAAATTTCTGGTAGCTGCACTGAAAAAGCAAAATGAAACAAGTGTAATTTTAATAATACCTTGAATGCAGTATATCCAAATATCAACATGCACAAAATTATTACTATTTTTATGAAATAAACTAGAAACTTAGAATAATGTTTTTATTATGTCTTTAGAATTAGGTGTACATCTTACATTTGCAACTATCATAATTAGTACTATATATCTAAGACTCAATAGCATTACATATATACTGTGAATTCTATTGGGTACAGCAGTAGATTTTGTTTCTGTCTTTCATGGAATAGTTATCTATAATCTTTCTGTGAAGCCAGAGCTCTAACTTTAAAGTTGAACTAATTTATTATACACAATACATATTTCTACCACATATTAAAATAATATTACTGGTGCTAGAGATACTGTGTTTTAATTTAGTCTCGAAGTGCATAACTGTATTCAGATAAGTTCATTCCTGTGCTTTTTTAGGCAAAGTTTGTAGAATATAATATCTGAGGCGGGCAAAATACATTGATAGCATTCTAGAATTATGGTGATTATAAAAATAAACATAAGTAAAATTTTAAATCATAGTAATAAATATTAGGGAGGAAATTTGTTAACAGACTTAACCTGGAAAAAATCTGATTCCAATATCAATTAACGTGAATTAATCTGAAAAAAAGCTATGATATCGCATACTTTGTGTCCTGTAAAGATAAAACCAGCTCCTGGATCTATGAATAGTTGGTGAACAAAAGCCATCAGCTACACTTTTTTTTTTCTGCCCACATTAGCAATGCTGATCTCAGAGAAGGTCATACAAATTATCTGTATTTGATCACAGCCATCTGGCTAGTAGTGATCCCAACTGAAGATTTTTAGAAGCACAAAAATCCCCTGTGAAATTGGATTAAAATCTTTAAGTGAGCCCCAGAGGCACTGTTAAAGGCAGGTGAGATCCCTTAACTCAAGTGCCAAAGGCTGAAAAGTGTCCTTAACCTAAGTCATAGTAGGCTTCAGTATTTTGCATAAAATCATCAGAGGCTAGGCCAAAGGATTCACAGAGCAGCTTAAAATGTTCAAGTGATAGTTTTCACAAAGGACCTTCTGGAGTACAGTGGTGATTGAAAGCCCTTCTACTTCAGTTTAAGATTGGGAAAGCTATAATATTTCATGTAAGGGGATTTATTATGTTAGTGACCCTCCCAGTAATTTCTGAGAAAGTCATTCTCAAGAAATGAAGAATTTATATACCCTGAAGGTGACAACTGTAATTCTCAGGGGTTTGAGAAGTTTATTCTTCTGCTTATTTGTTGAAGAGTTCAAAATTAATGGTCCAACTCTGATAGACTATCTTAATTTTTACCTTGACAGAGCCCAGGTTAGTTTTTTCCCTATTTTGAAAAATGAGAAATATTCTGGCCATTGGTTGTGGGGGGCAGGAGATGAGGGTTGGCTCTTGATGTGAATGTGATATTGATTTTTATAATTTAAATAAAATTTTCTGAGCCTAGCACAGTGATGCATACCTGTGGTCCTACCCAGCTACTGGGGAGACTGAGGCATGAGAATTGCAAGTTCAAGATCAGTCTATATAACTTAGTGAGACCATGCTTCAAAATTAAAAAGCAAAAAAAAAAAAAAAAAATTAAAGTCTGGGGATATACCTCAGTGGTTGAGCATCCCTGGGTTTATCCACCAATACAGGAAAAATAATCTGATATTAATTTAATGTGCAATATAAAGAACATTAAGCAAAAACAATTGCTACATTGATTTGAGAAGGGGATTTTCAGTAAAACGTATTGTGTATAAAGAGAGGAAAAGGTACAGACAGCTTGCCTAGATAGTTGGAAAAAAAATCTCAATTTTAGTTTATCTTAGCAATGACTTTGAATTAGACTGTTATGAAATACTGCAGCTGTAAATTGTGCCTAAAATAGCATTAGGATTGTTTGAGAAGATTTTAGAAATATTAATTGTGGGTTTCTGAAAAAGATAATGACCAGGGGAGCCTTAAATCCCCTTTATATGAAGTTCTGCATGTCATCTCCTTTTCCAGAGAGCATTTACTTTTAAAAACTGAAATTTTTAAATTCTTTCTTTGCTTCTCTGTGATGTTAGCCTTTCATAACTCAGACATGTCTCTTTCAAGGACCTGGATGCACCATCAGGAAAGTTACTATCTTCTCTCTCAGTCCTAGTAGAGTAGAAATCTGATTCACTGAGTTCCAGTTATCAAACACAGATGAACCAACACAATGTCCCACAGTGCAGTTTCACAAATTCACCCAGAGCTTAAAACCTTTCATGCTTTTTGTTTAAGGGAAGTTGAGTTCAATTTTATTTTTCCTATTGTAATGTTCTTGAATAAAGTTTTATTTCCTATTTAACAAGTTCATGCAATTTTTCTTTGACAATAGTATGTTAACTTATTTCACACATTGGATGCTCTCCATATTCAGTTTCTACAGCCATGTATTCAAAAAACTCCTTATGGGAAAAAAATATATATATATATATTTAATTTGAATCTATATTGAGCATGTACAGATTTTTTCTTTTCATCATTCCATAAACAATACTTAAATAACAACAATTCACACACACTTAATTGTATTGTACACAATATCTAATATAAGTAATTTAGAGATTTTTAAAGTACATAGGAGAATGTGTAAGTTGTATGCAAATATTATGCAATTTTATGTAAGAAACTGAGTATCCTTAGGTTTTGGTATCTTTGGAAGTCCTAAAACTAGTCCTTTATGGATACAGAGGGACCACAACACTTGTTTCCCTTCCATTCTCTAAGTCCATTAGAATAAGCATGAAAGTTTATTTGAAAGAATGATCTCATAAGGCACTGAGAGAGTACAGTGTATCCGAAAGTGGCCTAAACTTAAAAGAATTTCAAGAATATAAAAGTAGAATGGGTTGAGGGAAACAAAAGCACAGATAACCATCAGTCAAAATGTGAGTAGATGGCAGTGGAAATGGAAATCCTTCACCTTTCTTTTTAATGGATATTCTTTAGAGAGAGTTCAAGATAGGTTTCTACACATATTAGGAACAATTTGGGGAAATAGGTTTATAGTCAGAGTAATCAGTTAATGGTCTACATAGATTAACAATGCTGGTTCTAATTCACCTTCTCCATATTCTTGCACATCCACAATTTGGGACAGTAGGCTTCTGTGCTAAATCAGAAATCAGCCCATAAAACAAATGAATGACCCACATTATGGGTAATTTTGGATGAGAATTCCAGAAAGCTTAAATAAATAGCATTTTATATAATATGAATGTTTATCTTACATGATGAGAAGTCTGGAAGAGCCTCTTATAGATAGGTCCTTAATTCCATCCACCTTCCTCACCATATCACTTGATCCTTACACACGTACTATCATTATACACTGCTAATTAGTCAAAGATCCTTATACACGTACTATCATTATACACTGCTTATTAGTCAAATCCTTTACAGATAGATACAAATAAGTGTCAAGAACCAGCAGACATTTGAAGAAATAGACCATGTACAAAATGAGTAAATATAATGCAAGGAATGGAAAAAATTAAAGACATATTCAATGTAAACATTGATAAATTAGTTGCTTTCCTTTTCTTACAGCACATAGAAGAAAGGTAAAAATCAAGGGAAGAGTGAAAGAATAGTTTACATAGGATTCATAAATCCAAGATTTTGTATGGATCCTGAATTATAAGAAACTCCCTAGTTACTTAAAAATGTATTTCTGGAAATAGAAAACTTCACTCAAAATTGTTAACCAAAGAAGGCCAGATTTGAATTTCACATTTTAAAAGTATTATAGACTTTAGAGGTAACATCAGTCATAATGTATCCAGAGGGTTCTTTCCTATCACTAAGAATTAGTTTTATTTTTAGTTATCTCCTTATCTGGGCTCTGCATTTTGTTTATCGATTTATTTTTCTATCTTGGATTAATTCTAAGCTAAATTCTAGGGTAGGCCATGTTCATTCATCACTCTTGTGCAACTCGAGGCTTAGGTTGTATCAGTTCCATGTTCTTGCAATACTAAAGTGCCTTTGTCTCATTCTTTTCAGCAAAAGTCAATAATTTACATAAATGTGTTGGTCTGAGGCAATGTGACTGTCTCTGAAGGAGAACAGGAGCCACATTTGGCACTATAATCAGGATACTATGACACTTCACCTGAACCCAAGGACTGAGAGTGCAGTAGGGGAGGATTCTCAAAGGTAAAAGGAATGCAGTGACCTCAAAAGAAAGGTGGGAAAATGCTGAACAGGAAAACACAACAAACATCATTATGTCCACTATGCCAAAGGAACATCCCACCACCACACACAGGTATCACCATCTCTTTACAAATCCTATTGAAATTTCACAACAAATATAGAGAATTTCCTTGAAGTTCTAAAAGAAGACAGAACATAAAACATCATGTGATCAATTACATAAATTACTTAAATCTCTAAGAAGAGCACTAGGTCTGGGAATATACCTCCATGGTAGACTGCTTGTTTGTCTTGCATGCACGATGCCCTGGGTTTGATACCCAGCACCACACACACACACACCAAACATACACTCACACACACACACACACACACACACACACACTATATTACCTATTCTTAAAAACGAGAAAGTATTTTTCCAAAGAAAAATTCTGCATCTATTTTACAGTAACAAACTATAAATTATTCACTTAATAGTGTGATTAAAAATGTGGAGGCCCTTAATAATATGGTACATGTTTAATGTATGAAAAAAATGTAATTTGTAATACATATACACCAAAGCAACAAAAAACAAACAAACAAAAACTTTATAGAAAATTTAGGGCCTGAATGAAATAAACTAATGTATGGAAAATAAATGGACTGTTATTTCATAAGAATTCACTTGCCTTTAATGGGTGGAACAATCTGTTTTGAGGGTTAAGAAACTTTCATTTACAACTGTATTTAAAATTCCTTTTCTTGAAGTAACTATTATTATAGTGAATAAAGTTTGCATAATGGTGGTAATTAAAATATATTGTCTGATATTTTGATTTTTTTAAATTAATACTTTCACTCAGTTTTAACTACTGAACAGAATAGTATGCTGTAAACCCTAATAATCCAAAAGTATTGAATTAACTGAAAAAATGAAGTTGTGAGTATGCACAAAGTTCAAAGAAATAAGGGAAGTAAGAATTTCACAAGCTATGTAATGTACACTAAAATGATCATCTAAATTTAGAGACTAAAAAAATGAGGACTTAGGTTTATTATTTAAAATAATAAGAATGAATAAAATAATTTTGTAACTAATACATGAAAAGGCTATTAGAAGTTTCTTAAATTATATCCTTTGATATTTTTAGAAGTCAGGAGACATAAAGTTTCAAAATAAAATTTTATACAAAAGGTGTTTAAAGTTAAGAATATAATCAATAGAAAAATTACAAGCTACAATAATACAAGTGGCTATCTTTGGGTCTCAGCTCTAGGTAATGGTTAAAATGACAAAAATAATTTTATTTTTAATTTTATCAATCAAAACAATGACAAAATTGATATAATAAAAACTTAAAAGTATATATTTTGTTTTTTATTAAAATTTGATTTATTTTAATTGATACATAAAATCATATAATGTATACATGTTAATTGAATATCACGTGATAGTTTGAGACTCATACACATTGTGTAATGTTTAAATCAGGTTAAATATCTTTAGTTCCTCATTTACATTTCTTTATAGTAAAAATATCCAAAATCCTTTCATGTATCTTTTAAAAACAGTATGTAATACAATTTTATTGTATACAGTCACTCTACTGCTTCCTCTTCCCAACCTCTGGTAACCACCACTCCATTCTCAACTTCTATGAGATTAATATTATCATGTGTATTTCTTTTCCTATGCCTAGCTTTTGTCACTGATCTTCAATTCTGTTATTTTTTGGAGATGAGGTGCCTCCCATATCTCTTGCCATTGAAGGAATATTCAGAGGTAAAGTGATTAGATCATGAGAGCTGTAACCTGTTAAACAGCCCATGCTAGTTTTGATGTACTGACTGTAGATAGGTGGTGCATGGCTGGGAGAGGTGGGTCACTGAAGGCATGCACTGGAAGGGTTATTCTTCTTGTGATCCCTTCCTCTCTGTCTGCTTCCTTGCGGCCAGGAGGGTAGTACATTCCCACAGCTTTTTGCCATGATATTCTGCCTTACCTTATGCCCAGAGAATGAAGTTGGCCATTTTGGGACTGAGATCTCTGAAGTTGTGAGTCCCAAATAAATTTTTCTTCCTCTACATTGTTCTTATCGGGTATTTTGGATCACAGAAATGCAAAAGCTGAATAAAATAAGTTCCAAAATTTTGCTGCAAACAACAGTATTTCTTTAGTGATCATGCATATCCATAACTTTTTAAAAAAATTCTTCATCAGTTAATAAACACTTAAGAGTTATTTTCATTTGCTTGTTATTCTGAATAGTGCTACAATGAACATGGGAGGGCAGATGTCTCTTTGACATAAAAATTTCTTTTCCTTTTTTAATGTTTTTCTTTGGCATGATTTATTTTTTGAGCTTTCATTTTTGTTATGGTTTGGAGGTGTCCCCCAAAAGCTCATGTGTGAGACAATGCAAAAAGCTTTAGAGGATAAATATAGGGTTATGAGAGCCTTAACTAATCAGTGGATTAATCCACTGATGGGATTAACTGAATGGTAACTAAAGGCAAGTAGGGTATGGTTGGAGGAGATGGGTCAATGGGGTATGCCTTTGGGTTATATATATATATATATATATATATATATATATATATATATATTTTTTTTTTTTTTTTTTTTTTTTTTTTTTTTTTTTGGGTACCAGGGATTGAACTTTGGGGCACTCGACCACTGGGCCATATCCCCAGCCCTTTTTTGTGTTTTTATTAGTGACAGGGTCTCAATGTGTTGCTAAGTGCCTCGCCATTGCTGAGGCTGGCTTTGAACTCGTGATCCTCCTGCCTCAGCCTCCCAAAGTGCTGGGATTACAGGCGTGTGCCACCGCGCCCGGCTAAGGGATATATATTTTGTATCTAGTAAATGGAGTCTTTCTCTCTGTTCTTCCTTATCATCGGGTGAGCTGCTTTCCTCCATCACATTCTTCTGCCATGATGTTCTGCCTCACCTCAAATCACAAGGAATGGAGACAGTCTTCTATGGACTGAGGCCTCTGAAACTGTGAGCCCCTAAATCAACTATTCCTTCCCTAAAATTTTTCTGGTCAAGTCTTTTAGTCACAACAGTGAAAATGATGACAAAAATAGAAATAGCTGGCTGTACATGGATTGAGACCTCTGAAACCATGAGCCCCCAAATAAACTTTTCCTCCCCTAAAATTGTCAGATTTTTTAGTCACAGCAACTAAAAAGCTGGCTGAAACAGAGATTGGTGCTAGGAGTGTGGTTGTTACTATGACTAACCTGACCATATGGTTCAGAAGCTTTTTGAACTTTTTGGAATTGGTGGGAGGAATTTTGAGATGCTTAGCAGTGCATTTCTGCTTTAGATTGTTGTAAGAGGAGCTTAATAGCCACTTCTGGTGAGAGCTCAGAAGACCAGAATACCAATAGGACCACAGACAGTGAAGACAAGGTGAAAAGTTTTGAGCAATAGGAGAAAATTATTGATAATTGAACCAGAGGTCATTTGTGCTCTGTTCTGGCTAAGAAATAGTCTGCATTTTACTCGTATCCTGAGACTTTCTGTGAGGCTGATTTTAAAAAGCAATGGGCTTCTTAATCTGGTAGAAGATATGTCTAGGCAGCATATCATTCAGCTGTGGAATGAATATTGCTGGAAGCTTTTAGCCAAGTTTATTGTGATATTTAGGAGCAGAAAGCAGAGTAAAAAGATGAAAAAAAAAAATGGACTTAAAAGGGAAGAGTAAAATTGGGTTTAAGGAATTTGTAGTTGTTAAAGACGTTGGGTCAATTAAAGAAATGCTAAAGAATTTTGCCAGAGATAATAAAAAAGAAGGCTTAGGGCATCTTAGGAATTGGCAAAACCAAACCCATCTCAGGCTCAAGGAAGTAAATGTAAAAATTCTCTTGAGACCAGTAGGTCACCCTTTTGCACAAGGTGACCTAGAAAGGTTTTTGAAAAGTATCCAGCCATCCAGGCACTCATAAGCTGCTGCTGCCAGGGTCCCCAGAGGTTTGGCTACAACTAGAGATGACAGAAGACCTTGGCATGAACCATGTGGTGCTGGTTCTGCAGGATTTCAGAATGCTGGATCTATTAGGGGGTCTTGGAAACTTCCACCAAGATTTCAAAGGAAGGCCTGGGAGGCCAAAGTGCCCCAGGGTCAGAGTCCCTGCAGGCACCCCCTGAGAGGGTGATGTGTGGAGATGTGAGGAGGAAGCCTAGGCTGCAGTGAAGATCCCTGAGATTAAGAAATGCCAGTACCGAGGAACTCCACTGAGAAAGGCTGCAGGAATCAAGCTGAGACAAGCCAATATAAAGGCCACTTAAGCTGCAACCAACAAAGTCACAGAGGCGGAGCTACACACACCCTTTGGAGAGAACATCATGATGCCACGTGCTCCAGATGCCAGACAAAGAACCACAGGACTTTTTGTCCAGCTGGATTTGAGTATTGCTTTGGTCCCATCTCTTCTTACTATGCCCCTATTTTTTTTAATGTAAATGATTAGTCTATAACTTAATATATTGAATACTTGTAAATGCTTTGATTTTTTACAGGAGTTCATAATGCAAGATTGCTTTGAGCCTCAGATAAGACTTTGGACTTGAGCCTTGAGCAATCTTAGAACCGTTGAGTTGATGGGGACTCTTGGAAATGGAACAAATGAATTTTGCATTGTGAGATGGTTGTGAGCTTTGGGGAACAAAGTGTGGAATGTTATGGTTTGGATGTGAGGTGCTCCCCAAAATCTCACGTGTGAGACAATTGAAGAAAATTTTGAGGAGAGATGATTGAGACATGACCGTTTTAATCCAATCCGTGAATTAATGGGGAATAATTGAGTGGTAACTGAGGGTAACTATGGTGTGGCTGGAGCAGGTGGGTAATTGAGAGGATGCCTTTTGGGTATACATTTTACATCTGGTTAGTGGGATCTCTCTCTCTCTCTCTCTCTCTCTCTCTCTCTCTCTCTCTGTTTTCTGATCATCATGTGAATTACTTTCCTCCACCACACTCTTCCTCCATGATGTTCTGCCTCACCTGGAGCCCTGAGGAATGGAGTCAGCCTTCTATGGACTGAGACCTCTGAAATTGTGAACCCCTAAATAAGCTTTTTCTGCTATACAGTTATTCTGGTCAAGTCTTTTAGTTACAGCAGTGAAAAGGATGCTTAAAACACTTTTTATAAGTTTTGTTAGATTTTAATTATACATAAAAATGAAATTTGTTTTTACATATTTATATATACATCATTCCTCAGTATCTTCCATTATTCTACCTTCTTCCCTCTTCCTAGTCCTCCTTGTCTACTCTAAATACACGCCTTCTAGTTTTATGAGATTTCTCCACTTTATCTTCCATTGTTTTCTCTGTAAATGCCACATATGAGAGAAATCATAAGACCCCCCAACTTTTTAAGTTCAATTTATTTCACTTAACAGAATGTTCTTGAGTTCTATACATTTTTCTGCAAATGACAATTTCATCTCAAGTTCCATTCATTTTTCTACAAATGACACAATAGCATTCTTCTTTATGACTAAATAAAACCCTATAGTGTATTCTCTTCATCCATTCATCTATTGCCAGATACCTTGACTAGCTCCATAGCTTTACTATTGTAAACTCTACTGCATGAATTGCTATAGTATAGTATAGCAATTCATATATGTATGAATATACATATATGAATATAGTATGTATATATATACATACTATATTATGTATAATATAGTATGCTAACTGGTTATCTTGGATAAATATCAAGGAGTGGTATAGCTGAGTCATTTGGTGATTCCACTACTTGTTTTTTGAGGAATCTCTATATTGATCTCCATAATGATTTTACTAATTTATAATCCCACCAACAGTGCATACATGCCTTCATTTTTGCACACATTTGTCAGCATTTTTTATTATTTGTATTTTTGATGATTTCCATTCTAAATGGAGATGAAATCTCAGTGTAGTTTTAATTTGCATTTTCTTAAGTGCTGAATATCTTCAGCATTTTTCATGCATTCGTTGGTCATTTGTATTTCTTTTCTTGAGAATCATCTGTTTATTTCATTTCCCCCTTTTTGGTTGGGTTCTTTTTCTCCTCCTCTTCTTCCTCCTCCTCCTCATTTTTTTTTTTTTTTAGCACAGTTGTTGAGTTCTTTAAAAAAATAATCTGGATAGTATTCCTCTGTCAGAAGAACAGCTGGCATAGATTTCTTCCCATTCTGGAGGCTCTCTCTTCATGTTCTCTAATGTTTCCTTTGCAGTGCAGAAGTTTTTTAAGTTGATGCCAGTCAATTTACTAATTCTGTGTACATTTGCTTGAGCCTTAGGAGTCTTGTTGAGAAGTCATTGTCTGCACCTAAATGTTGGATTATCGATCCTATATTTTCTTCTATCAGTTGCAAACTTTCTGGTCCAATTCCTAGGTCTTGGATTAATATTGAGTTGAATTTTGTTCAGGGTGAGAGATAGGGATCTAGTTTCATTCTTTTACATAAGGATATCTAGCGTACACACTGATTTCAGTAGATCAGTAGATTTCAAATAATTCAGTAGCAGAATTAATAATTCAATCACTCAATTGGTGGCTCTATTCTTAACTTTTTTGGGGATCTCCATACTGTGTGATTTAAAAATTATTGTTTCATCTTGCAAGCAATGTCTACTGAACCAGATATTCTGAAATAATATTGGAAAAGCTTATTTAAATATTCCTAATTCTCTCATGCCACCACATTGCTATCCAAACACTACATTATTTTAAATTATTTTGATGTTGTCTTTTAAAACATCAAAGTTTTAAAAAATTGCAATAATTATTTCAGCTACTTACATTATTTATTACATTTGGAAAGTTTGAAAAGTCATTATTTGTATGATAATGTCCACATCTTTTACTTTTAAAACACCCATCAAATGCTTGCTAGATAATTTTATTTGCTTATGATGGTGATAAGTGTATATTTAGGAAGCATTTACCCAAAGAAAAAAGTTTTACCTTTAAAGGTTTGTAGAGTAAATATCATGAGACAGCTCACACATACTGTATCACCTGCTTTGTAGTGAATGCTTACTTCCTACCCCCAAAGTTCATACCCAGAAGCCTTCAACAGGAAAATATGTGGAAGTAGAGCACTGAAGAGATGATTAGGTCTTGAAGGCACAGCTTTTAAAGGGCTGAAGTGACCAGATGCTCACAATGTATGTACATATAGAACAAAGAGCAGCCTCTAAGAAACAAGCAAATTTAAACATTATCAAAGACATTATTAAGGAGGTAAAAATGGAGAGATATTATACTCAAAAAGTGTTTATTTTCATGTCTTAAAGACATTAATATTTCCTAAAACATTATGTGAAATTCCCATTAAAAACTTAAGGTTTTCTTGGTGGCAATAGGTATGGTGACTTTAAAAGTTTTCTAGAAATGGAAAGGATAATGGATGTCAGCTATAAACTTAAGAAGGGAGAGTAAGGTGGGAAGAAGTTCTCTACCAGCTGTCAAGAATCATACCAAAGTTATGCTAATTAGGGTGAGAGGGTAGACAATGGATCAGATATAAAATTTAGAAGTTGCATCTAGCACAGACAAGGTGTCATGATAGTAGAAATGTATAAAATTATTAAAAATTGGTAATTGATTAATTGAATATACACATAGGTAAATAAGTAGTAGTAATAATGATAAATAAACTTAAATTTAATATGTCGTAAACAGAAAATGATTACAGGCAACTTGTAGAAATAGAAAACAATAAAATTTCTAGAAGAAAATCTAGAAAAGAATAACTTACTAATCTTGAAGTAACAGTTAATTTGCAATTACTAATTATTAAAATATGAAAATTACATGACTGGATTATATGAAAATTTTAAAAACTAGTACATCAAATTACATTATAAAATAAGAAACAAAAGGAAATCCAAAAGAAAAATGGTCTAAAGCTTTGATAGGCATTATACAATAAGTATATCCAATAGCCAATACATTTACTAACAGTGGCTTAAACATAAGGAAATTACCAGCAGTTTCAAGTGTTGAGGATTGGCGTGAAAACTAGAAAGAAATTGTACGTCTTTGGAAAGGTGTTTGTAAAATATAACTTAAGAAAATTTTTATGAAAGAAGCAATTAAGAAAACATTGTAAATATAATATTGTGAAAATTTTGCCCTGGAGTACATACAAATATGTGAAAGAGACTGAGAAAAAGAGAGTGAGAAAAAGAATGAAGATCATCAGAACAATACTGTGCACTAATGCTTTGATATTTTAAAAAGAAACAAAAAACTAAAATGATTTAAAGAAAAAATTAGCACATTTTTCTCTGTCAAAATTATAAAATAATTTATTTCATAATTTTACACATTTCAAAGTTATTAAATAAGAATATTGGTTATGATTATATTAAACTATTTTCTATACAAAAATGCAAAATATAATGAAACAGGAGACTATGATTTCCTAATTCTCCTCTTTTCAAATAAGAAGGCAACTTCTATGCCAAATTACATATATGTACCTCCTTCCTCACAGAAACAAATTATCTGATTGGCCTTCCTTAAGAAGAAATGACAAATGTATTGCTCAGCCCTTCATTTCCTCCCTCTTTCTTGCTCTTTCCTGCCTGCCCAGATTCAGTCTGGTTTGGCCTCATAGATGTGGTTAGCTTCACAGAGTTCTTCCTGCCCCTGTACTGAACATAGGCTTACAGGCTTTTAATTTCTGCCAATGTGTGAGTAAAACTGATTATTTTTAGGTAAATAAAAAATTGTAAGCATATTGTTTAGCACAAATTTTATCAAGAATAAAACTAATATTCCCATCTCTGTGTTTTTGTCTCCCCTCTTTTACTAAAAAAATTAATGGTTTATACTAGTTATATATATCATTAGGATTAATTTTGAAAAAATTACAAATGCATGAAATATAATTTGCTCCATTTCAGTCCCCAGTACTTACCTTCCTTTCACCCTTCCTCTCCATGTTCCTTTTGTCTGCACTACTGATCTATTTATTTACATTTTTAAAATTAGTGTCTTGTGCATATACATAGTGGTGAAATTCACTGTAGTATATATGTACATTGGAAAGTTAGGTCTCTCTCTCTCTCTCTCTCTCTCTCTCTCTCTCTCTTTGTTTGGATCTCAACTTGGAGAGTAAATAGGGGTTTGATCCTCTGATCACCTACAACACCAAGATGAAAACCACACATGGGTGGCATCATTCCTTTCCCTAGATGCTAATTTCTCCTTAGAGATTATTAGTCCTTGTTTTTTCTGCTTTTGTTAAGTGCAGCATAGCATTATATAAGCCTTTTCTATTCCATTCCCTCAGTTATACACTGCTAATCTGTATAATATACTAAAATACATCTGACAAGGATTGACTTTAGTAGTAGTGGAATGACAGTTGCTATTTTGTGACAAAAGTTAAAAGATGTAGCAAAGAGCAAGCAAGGATTACTTAAAACACAGACAACCAGAAACTGCAAAGATGATTCCTAAAATTCTTCATGATAACATTCCAAATAATTTCTACATGTTAATTTGCAGCTTTTAAATTACATATGGAGATCAATATTCCAAAGAAAAGATGCTAGAATTAAAATCTCTATTTTCAAATCCCAGCTCTTTTGCTTACTGGGATTTTTTGTCCCAGACACTTAACAATTTTATAGCTGAGTTTTATTTTCTATGGAAGAGACTAATGGCTGAATCTATCTATCAGAGTTTTGTGGAAGAAGTGAGAAAATATATATAAAATAGTGTGTATAGTATCTATGTGAAGACACCATAAATGTGAGATCTATTACTGTAACTATTTACGTTATTATTAGCATGCTAGCATGGAACATTTGTTTTTGATATTTTAAAAACAAAATTACTTACTATTCAATTTTAGCTGACTCTAAAATTCATTTTTAATAGAAAACCTTCTTTAGTTTGCAGCTTCTTACAAATTCCTTTCTGGACACAGCCAAAGAATTCCCAAGAGACACTGAAATATACAAAAATATCACTTGGATTTATCATTTTGATTTTACACAAATCCCCACCATCTCCTTCTTGTTTAGTAGACTGAAAATCTGTGGTAGAGCTGAGTTAACGCACTGGTAGTCCAACTCTATTAAAGTTTCCAGTAGCTTAAAATAAAGTGACTTCTTTTTCCCACATCTTTGCCAATAACAGGCCCCAAAACCCCTGCTTGGTAGTCAAGTTATCAGATGACTGTCAAGAGAGTGCAATAAATGTATTCAAATCTCTGCAGAATCTCTTTCCACTCGTCATTATTTCCATGGTCTATAAGTCAAAAAGAATATGTCAAATGCCTTTAGAACATTGTAACTTGGTTCTTTGAGGGATGGGCATAGGGGATGTTTCAAATTCTTTCATATAAATCTGGAAAAAAATCACTAATGCTTTCTGTAGCAAGTGGCTAATTCCAAACATTGTATATTAATTCAATTATCTAAAGAAGGACATATTTCCTAAATAATACTGTCAATCCCTGACTGTTTTAAAAGAAATGTCTTCATTCATTCTCTCTCTGTCACTCTTTGCTATAGTGATGGGAGTAGAAAATCTGCAATTTTTGTCATCATTACATTTGTTTATAAATTATTTCTCTTTAGTGTGACAGAATAACTTCCACATGAAAGTTATATGTTAAGTCATTCAATTTAAAATAATCAGCTAGATGTTTTAACTGAATCAGTGGTTATATCTGACAGGTGTATTTGGAAGTTTTATTCTTTAGATTTGTCTGTATTTTTAAAAAATGCCTTTGAAGAATAGCTGTTTAATGAGAAAAAGAAACTAATAAAACTATTAAAATAAAGCATACATAAAAGCACTTAGTCATTCATCAATCTTCATATAAAGGCAAGAAAATATTATAATTTTTCTTGTGTGCCCCATCAGTGAATATCCAAAATATATCTTTAAAATAATATGTCATTCTAGAAATTAGAATATTTTCTGCTTATAGGCTGTAACTCAAAGTACAATTTAAACATTATTCTATTAATCTTCACTATGATTCTTTGAGATTTTTACTATCATTGTAATTTTTTTTTCCATTTTATGATCAAGGGAAATATAGAGAGATACGTTGATTATCAAATCCCATGCAACAGGAATACAAATGAAGTTTGATGATACCTCTTATTGCTTGCATTAGATTCTATTGCCACAAAAATGCCATTCAGAGAGAAATGTATCAGAGAAGGTTTTATGATAATGAGAGGATCATCACACAGTCTTCCTCATGTCTACAAAATATTCACATCCCAAGATCCTTAAGCATAACCAAAGGAGGATAAAGCTTATACCAGTTAATATTGATTTTCCATTCTCTAAAATACATGGACAGATTACCTTTTCAAAGTGCAGTAAAGAAATTTTTAAAAATCCAATATGCATACAAAGAGATTACAAATAAACATTATATGAAGCATTGAGAGTAGAGGTATGACAGGTAAGAAAGATATTTAAATGGCTTGCATATAACTCTTCTTACAACACACCTTCTTGGAATATCTTAAATCAATTATGAACAATAGTTCCTTAGCCCATGGGTGGGATGAAATTTAAAGCATTATTATTACATTTAGGAAAAAGCAGGTATGAAATATGAAAACATGAAAAAAACATGTAGCTTTTTGTGCAGGTTAACAAAAAAAGGCAAATGTTATTCAGTAATCTAGTAAGTTAAGGAAACATAGTCTACAAGCATAATTGATCTTCCTTTTCAAATATGTAGAAAGAAGTAGGTTTTAAATTCTGGATAACTCATTTTCCTTAAAAGATATTCACTTACATTTGGTTCATCAGCTAATCATATTTATTGTTTTCCACATACATATTGTCTGTTACTACTTAAACTGTTCTCCCTAGATATCTGAAACAGATAAATTACCAAAAAATTGTAGAAGAAATGCATTATCATGAAAAAGAGGCATTACAACTAAATAAAATCTTCCTCACTTACATATCTACTATAGCTAATATTGACATCCACCTCTCAACCTTGGTTAGATTCATGTCAAAGATGAAGGTATCTTTCCTCAAGGAAAAAAAAGACACACTCCTTTGTTTTGGGTAAGGATCTTTTTCTGTTTCTTTGTTTAATGGATCTTCCTCCTTCAGTTGTTCTTTACCTTTTCCATAGCTAAACTTTTGCTTTTTTACTGGCTCTTATAAACTTTTTAAAAATATAAGGACAAGAAAACAAAAATCAAAATTAGGAATATATGTACAAAAGTGTATTTTTGCAAATATACCTTATAAAAATATTTTAACAAATGTGGGAACTTTTAAAAAAAAATCACATTTGAAGAAAAGTAGAAAGAGGGAATATATACATAAACATGTATATGCCATTCATTTGACAACTATCCTATGTTATTATTTTCTATTTAGTTATGATGGTCATTAATATGTAGTCATCATTGTTAGTGTTTTCTTCCTATCAATTTTATAATTTCACATGTTTATGTCTACCCCTGGAGGATGCATTACTATTTTTTTAAAATTTTAATCATAAATTACATCAATGACCATTCAGAATTTTTCTAGTATTAATAAACAATTGGTTTTGACAAATCTTTATCAAGTCTTATAAATGAAATAACTATTTCATCATTATATATGAGAAATGAAATGAGCTGTGCATGGTTTCTAGCAATTCCTATTGTTGTCTTAACCCTACGTTAAGAATGAACAGGTTTTTCTCTTTCAGTGACATCTAAACAAACTAGATTTCATTAAGACACAGACTAGATACATTAGTGTTTTACACAAACTGGCTGAGAAGACAGTGCACAAAAGGGTGCCATGCTAAGTCTTTTGGTGAAAATAACTTTGCAAGGAAAATAGAAGAAAGTGGAATATAGCTGGCCAATTCAACAAGTCTTGATGCCGCTGGTCATAGAGGAAGAGAGCTTGACCTGCAGAAAAGCACTATAGCAGTTCCCCCATCATGGGAGTGTTGCTCTGAGGAAACACAAAACAATGCAGGTCAGGTGTCTGCTTTTAATACATTCTAGGTCTCAAGAAGCACCTGCTAATTTAGCATATATTGCCAGCCAAGGAGGATTTGAATTTTCTAATTTCCCTGCTTTAATTCCATCCCTAGATTTCCATTCTTGAAGCGAAAGGGTCGAAGAAACTGTGAAGATGAAGAAGGAGGAGGAGAGAAACAGACAGTAAGGTCACTACAATCTTCTTCCTCGAGCAGAGATTTACCCTTCACTTAAAGTAAATCTGGAGTTTGGGAAAGAATGTAATTACAACTCTTTTAATTGAGATTATTTTGGGGACTTAAAATATTCAAAAAGAATAATAAATCTAATTCAATTTTTCAAAAGTAAAAAAGCCATCAAAGATAAACACTGAGAGATGGAAAAAAATGCTTTGCCACTTCATCTGATGATTTATATTTATATATCATACTTATTTTGTACCATTTTCTCATACAAAATGCTTGTCATGCTTTATGTAACTCTGTAGGTGCACATGTTAATACTTCTTTAAAATAAATGTTTATCAGTAGAATTCCTATTCCTCGGACTGAGAGCATTTGACATTTAAATTGGGGAAGATACTGTCAAATTGCTCTCCAAAGAGATTGGAACAATTTGGGGCTGGGGATATAGCTCAATTGGCAGAGTGCTTGCCTTGCATGCACTAAGGCCCTGAGTTCAATCCCAGCACCACAAAAAAAAAAAAAAAAAAAAAAAAACACAAACACACACACAAAAAAAACCCAGCATTTTGGGCTGGGGATATAGCTCAGTTGATAGTGTTTGCCTTGCATACACAAGACCCTGAGTTTGTTCCCCTAAAAAATAAGAGTTTAGAACAATTTGTACTCCCACAGAAATGAATTAATATTTGATTTTTCCTTGACCCTTCCAAAAGATCATTTATAATTTAAATTTTTAAAATAATATCTTGTTTAAATTTTTCAACACTTGTGTCATTACTCTTGTGTGTGTATGTATGTGTATATATATATATATATATGCTTATATATATAAAACCTTTCATATTTTAAGAAAATATGGTCTTATGTAATAATCATAAAATAGTTTGCTTTTAATTGTTGTAAAGTTTGCCATATTTATATTTAAATTCTATTTTTTGCAATTAAATTTTGTTCATTATGAAGCATATGAATATAAATATGAAGTTAATTTTCCTAATACAATTTACTTAGTTTAGTTTCTACTGGTTAATGCTCTCAATTTAGATATAAAACAATTGGTAGGGTGTACTTCTACTTTTGTAAAGAGTGGCAAATTCTGCATACATGTATATACTTATATTTCCCATTAATATCTGAAATCATGTTTGTATTTATATACATTTAACTTACTATAAATAATTTGTATTGAGAAAAAGTAAATAATAATTATTTTGTCAACTAATTTTTCTGACTTTTTACATATGACAACCATAAATTTTTCCTTATGTGTGAATGTGTGTGTAGTGCTGAGGATCAAACCCCTGGCCTTATGCACATTAGCCACACAGTTTATCACTGGGTTATAATCCCAGCCCAACATGAAAAATTTTTAGCATGATTGCATATAAGCATAATTAAGTAATAGTCATAAAGAAGCAATGGTTATCATTGTTTATTTGTTAAATACAACACATAAAATGAGTGTTATGATATATCAAAATTATTATTTTATTTTATTTAAGGCAACTAGATTATAATTTTTTCTGTTAAGTTAGAGACAATGAGAATCAACATTTTTTAACTTTTTTTCTTTTAGCATAAATATCAATTATAAATGATAATATAAAAAATAATCAAGACTATCAATAATTTATGCATCATATTATTCATTTCAAATATTTGTAAAATAAAAATTATAAATAACTTAATTTCAACACATTTTCATGATCAAATAAAGATTAATGATGGCGATTGAAATTTATATTTCATTAGAATTAAATGTTAAAATATATTAGTCATATAAGGAAAAGTTATTAATCTCATATGTGAGAAAACAAGTTATGAACAAAAGGTATGCATACTGTTTTAATCAGCTTTTTCATTGCTGTGACTAAAAGACCTGACAAGAACAATTTTTACGGGAGGAAAAGTTTCTTTGGGCTCTCATGGCTTTAAAAGTATGAGTCATTAGACAGCTGGCTCCACTTCTCAGGGCTCAAGGTGAGGCAGAACATCATGGTGAAAGATTGTTGTGGAGGGACGCAACTCAGTACATCACATCAGGAAGCCGAGAGAGAAATTCCGCTTTGCAGATACAAAATATATACCACAAAGGCATACCCCGCTGACACCTCCTCTCCAGTGACACCATACCTTCTTCAGTTACCACTCATTCTTATCAGAAGATTAATTCAATGATAGAGTTAAGGCACTCATAACCCAATCATTTCACCTCTAAGTCTTATTGCACTGTTTCACACATGAGATTTTGGAGACACCTTATAACTACACCTTATCTCATTAAATGCAACTGTAAACTATAGTATGTATTATAAATAGAAATTAATGAGGTTTATCTGCACATGCTTGTATTGATTTATTAAAAACATAGTTAGATGTAGAAAGATAATCGTAAATGTTAATTTTTGTTTCAGTAAGTATAAGATTAATCCTTCAGGAGAAGGGACAATAATTATTTTATCCTTTATGTACCTATTTATATTTTACTGATATAGGCATGTCTTCAAGAAAATAAATACATATAGTTATTCTAATATCAAAAAGTATAATAAATTTATACACATATATATGTAAATAGAAAAAGCAAGAAATAATTTGCCACAATTGATAATTATCAATTTTCTTTTTTATATACTCTATTTTAACATATTTTCAATATATTATATAGTATATTTTAAAATATATATTTAATAAAATGGCAACATCACAAATTGGTGTTTAAAGTGACGGATAACAATTTTACAAGATTGTATTTTGTGTGTATGTTCAAACATATCCATATGTATGGAAGAAAGATTGAAAATAAAACCTAACATTTAAAAGTGGTTATTTTATTCTTATGGGGATGGACAATTTATTCCTTTGTAAATTCTCTGTAACATAAATAGCTTTGTATACTTACTACATATTTATTTTATAAATATAATTCAGTGCATCTTTCCAGTTTGAAATAAGTATTTAGGGCTGAAATATTAATGCAGTTATGAATACAAAAACAATAACACAGTTTTACTTTTCAAGGACAGAAAGACCTATGGAGATAGATCATAAAACATACATTTTTCACTTCATCTAAAATCCAGTATCCAAATTTATAACAATCAGTAAATGTCACTCATGCCACAACCAGTATCAAAGTTGACAGACAAGCCCAGAGCAGGTGGATTGCTTCAATTATTCGCCAACTACAGTGAATACAAAATAACTCCACAAAGCTTTCTGAAGATCTGTAGGATGCTGGCGATAGCTCAGAGCGATATGACATTGATGATAAAGCTTGGGCAAGATAAAAGCTTCCTTCCCCCAAAAAAGACAAAGCAAAGCATTGTTTTCTGTGGCCTTAGGTTTGGCAACCACTTAACTATAAATGCAACAGCTGGCCACTGAAAGGCCAGAATCAGGACCTATTGAAGGGTGCTGAGATATGATGCTATTGGCAGGCAGCCTATGTATTTGAGATGAAATAAGCCAAGCAACTGGATGCTTTAGCAGCTGGCCAGACAAAGGATATTGTTCAGATATTTAACAGCTGATAATTGGACATTCTAGTAATATTTGTTGAAAAGAAAGTGGTTACCAAATGGGTTGGCAAATGTTTGGAGACAATCGATATTCAAAGTTTGAGAGAAGGAATTATGGGAAAATAAGTCCCAAAGCATGATATTGTCATTATTTCAACTCTTTCAGGAATTCTTTCAATAAGTATAGGTTAGATAGTCATACTATAAAAATGAAATAAATCACACTTAGACTTCAACTTTGATTGGCTATTTTATACTCTGACTTTCTCTCCACTGCAAATCAATTTTCTTACTCTCTTATAATCTGTTTTGTATCTACTGCAATCTCACTGTTTTCTGTAACGTCATGTAATACATAATGCACTTCTTTAAACATTCTGAAATCTCACAGTGCCAGATTGTGAATATTTTCCACTGAAAAACATATCCATTTACTGAATAAAAATATTGTTAAATCATTTATTCAGGATAAAATAATAAAAAATAATATGCATTAAATTAAAAATAAATGTGAAGTTGTCTTGTTTTATGAAGATAAACACAGAAAAAGATATAATAATTTAAAACATATCTCTGAAATTTTGGTTTTTGAAATTGCAAACAAACCATATGATTACAATTTTACTTTATTTAGAAAGTTTTATGTGATGAAAACAATATTTATTTTCAATGCAGAATAATCATAATATATAATTCATGATTCACAAACCTAAGATTAACTGAAACAAATAACACTGAATTTGTATTCTTTTTTATATTTTCTGTTATTTGTTTTTATATAAGTAGCTTTTTAAATATAAATACCCTAACAGAAAGTAATCTTTTGACTCAAACTCAGTACTTCAAAGTTGTACTTTAATATTTACAATGGATTAAAAAAAAAAAAAGAAAAAAAGAAAATTCTTCTAAGAAATACTCCATAAAATCATAATTGTCCCAAGAAGCTTAAATTAAATTCAGTTATAGTAATTGTCACTGATTTAACAGAGAATTCTTACTTCTCTAATTTGAGGGCCTAATGTACTTCCTAAGACATGATGCCAGAATTTACAGGCAAATAAAGATCTCAACTGATCTTATTTTATCTCTTATAAGCACTGTATTATTAAACAAAAGTCAGAAAGTGAGCAAAGACTTATCTTTTGCTTAAAAGCACATATGAAAAAAACAATAAATGCAAAGA
Source organism: Tamias sibiricus (assembly GCA_025594165.1). NCBI lineage: Eukaryota > Metazoa > Chordata > Mammalia > Rodentia > Sciuridae > Tamias > Tamias sibiricus. The sequence continues at coordinate 80,763,712 of CM046666.1, read as the reverse complement.
CATAGACCAGAAAAAGAGCTCAAATCCATGAAATGGTTATTTGAGCTCTTTATGGTTTGATGAGCATTAGCAAGACTTTATAAACTTTGTGCAAGTGAGGTCATGTTTCACTAAAAATTTCTTTCTGGCCAACAACAACAAAGAAACAAATGAATAAAGCATTCTTACTTGTCTTAAGAAATTTATACTCCTTAAGATATCTTAATACTCGTGAAAACGAAAGGTCTCTGAAAGACAAAGTTCTTATTTTTGATACTCTTTGTCAATTTATTTTTTTGTGGGGGGAGGGTACTGGGGATTGAACTTAAGGACACTCAACCATTGAGCCAAATCCCCAGCCCTATTTTGTATTTTATTTAGAGACACAGTCTCACGGAATTACTTAGCACTTGGCTTTTGCTGAGGCTGGATTTGAACTCCCTATCCTCCTTCCTCAGCCTCCCAAGTTACTGGGATTAGAGGCTTGTGCCACCATGCCTGGCCTTTGTAAAATTTTATAACTTTGAATTATAAAACTTTCAAATAATTTCAAAATAAATATTTTGATAATGTTTTTCTTTTACAATAACCCATTAAGCTACATTTCAACACCAAAAGAATGTGTTTGTGCCTAAACAGCTGTATATAATGATAAATATGCATACATGCATATTCACCTAACTTCTTTTCAATTTTCAGAGTGATAATTGGTTAGACATCTAGCATTCTTAAATTTTTTAAATGTTATTGGTTTTGAAAAAAAATGCCAGAATCTAATATTTATTTATTTATTTATTTTTATTTTTACAGTGCTGGGGATTGAACCTAGGACCTCATATAGGCTGAAAATGTGTTTTACCATAGAGGCACAGAAATCTATTATTTTATAATATCTTTTGGTGTTAGCAAAATTATAATTATATAAAGTAAAATTATTTATGAATCATTTTATCAACTCTTTCCATTATTTATTTATTTATTTGGTACCAGGGATTGAACTCAGGGGCATTTGACAGCTAGGCCACATCCCCAGCCCTTTTTGTATTTTATTAGAGACAGAGTCTCACTGAGTTGCTAAGTGCCTCGCAGTTGCTGAGGATGGCTTTGAACTCACAATCCTCCTGCCTCAGCCTCCCAAGTGCTGGGATTACAGGTGTGCGCCACCACGCCCAGCCATCATTATATTTTGATGTCTTCAAAACTTTAGCTAGTATAAGTAATTTATTTTAATAATTTATCACCACCTCTTGCTTTTTAAGCCAGTGGTATTATGACTTTTCAATCTATGTTCCCATTCTTAAAGTATAGCTCCTATATTTAAAACAAAATCATTTCTGTTTAACATGGGAAAATAAATATTATAAAAAACTGTGTTACCACTCATAGAATACTTTTAAGAAAGAAAATGTGTCATGCAGTACACATCTTCTCACTGTTTTTGAGTGCATATTTTGTTATTTTGTTTTTACTACAATATACCTATTATTACCTTTATACTGATTTAAAAAATTAAGAAAGAACACTTAGAGATGCCAATCGTCTCATTCACGGAAATATTTGCTTGAGTGAATACTAAAGTTCAACACTCTTTCAAATAACTGAGAGGAAATTGTAATAATAAGCTCATATTTTTACTGATTATAAAATAAAAATATTTCATTGCATGTAAGAAATCAGAATCACTTTCAACAGAATTTTAGATTAGACTAGAAGTTGATGAAATCCTCAGTTCCTTCATATTATATTATGAAAATTGGGAACTGGAGAGGTATACATTACTTGTCAAGACCCCAGCTATACTTAGTTTCACTGATGCAACAATTACCATAATCTCTTACTCAGCACTGGGCTCTCTTAACTGCTCTATTCTGCCTCTTGTACTAAGTACCTATATAGTGTAATCCACAGTATAATGAGAATTGACTATGAAAGTCAGCCCTTCCATTTGAGTTCCCTATTCCTCTGTTTTATATATCTGAAGGTGGTTATGTTGAGCAAAATGAAAGTCCAAAAACAGATCTTTAATATATATGTATCAAACTAATCAACCTATATATAACTCTTACAAATTTTTAATCCCAGTTTCAGAGACTTGAATCATGTAATCGCTTTTAACTTCTCCCTAATCTCCCATTCAAAGCCATCTATCTGCATTTCTCCTTTGGAGAAAATTAATGTGACCATAAATCAAAATGTTAGCTATGAAGAGTGCAATATTTGTGACTTGTAATACTGACTTTTTGGGTTCAAATAAGCAAAATACAGCAATTGAGTTTTATTTCTTATCTTATTCTCATTTAAATTTCAAAAACTATCTTTGAAATTAAAAAAAAAAAAAAAGCTACAGGTCCAGATGATACCCCAAAATAGAGGGAAAATTGATCCTAAAATGATAAATCCAAGATAGTTCTGAATCAGATAAGATCTATAGTAAAACAGGTAAACAGTTAAGAAATGCCTCCTCTCCCTTACCCCCCTTCAAAAAAGTCTTCTCTAAATGAACGGGTAACTCCATAAAATCATTCTGTAGAAATATCTCAAACATTCCAGCTATCTTGAGTCAGCAGAAAAAGTGAGGCAGGACAGACCTCAGTGAAGACTACAGACTCAGGGCTAGTTAACCAGAATGTTGCAGGCTGAACCAACAGCCTGAACACTTTTCCAAAGCTTGATTAGCATGGATTTTGACCAATATCCTTAGCACTTTTCCAATAACTGATTAATGTAGATATTGAATGATAGCATTGGTACTTTTTCAATAACTGACTAGCATAGATATTGATTAATACCCCTACCCAGTAGCTCTATAAGCCCTCAGACTAGTACAATTAAATAGAAACCTGTTATCAGTTCCCCTGTTGTCCAGTAAGAGCTCTCTCTCTCTCTTTTTTTTTTTTTTCTTAAATAAATTCTTCTCCTTTAACTCTCACCTTTCACTCTCTGTGGATTTCATTCTTTGAATTCACAATATAAGAACCTGGAAAGAAATCACTGAAAGGTGGATGAAGTCTGCTTAAACCCTAGAAGCACTAGAGGCTAAAAATGTAGTTTCACACCTAATCAGAGATTATAATAAACCAGTATAACTATTGTCATATTAAATGTATGTTGGTGTTGTTACAACCATAAATTATGATAATGACTTTTTTAAAGGAAAAAAAGACTGAGGTTTGCATTTTATAACTTCTTTGGAACTATGATCTAGTGCTCAAAGCTTTGAGAAACTATGATATGGTTTGACCATCGAATATTTAATCTAAAAGAACACGTATTCTTTGTCTATCATTGAAAAGACAAAAGTGAAGAAATGCCTATCCTCCAAAATCTCTTCATATAACTCTTATAAAATCAAATCCACTTTTTCTTGCAGTATACCCTATAGAGTTTTCAGGCTCAACAAACTATCCCCAATTCCCAGTAATAGGAGTTTTACGTTCTCTTTCCACAAGCCCCTTTTTAGCTCTCTAATGCAAACATAAAATGTAAGTTTTTCCCATCCTCTTCTTGTCATTCATTGTAGAAAGTTGTTGCTTTTTAAAAAGATGTGTAACCATTGGCTTGGAAATTAAGGAGTGAATACCAGGGGCATGCCTTGCATGCTTGAAAAATACCAAACTTCCGTAGAAATAAAACGATAAATAGCGATGGCATTACTGGAAACACTTGAGAGGCAGATAGAGTGTATAAAATAAATGTGTAGGATAAAAGGAAGAAGATACAAGGTAATGTGATTGTATGAGTTTATATTTACTTATGAACAACTAAGAAAAGATCTCAGAAAGAATTTGAGGTGGCAACCAAAATCACAAGTTTTCCAGAAAGTCATGGTTTTCCACAGTGAAGTATTTTGGGAGGAAAAAATAACAAAATGAAGATTGATCTAAGGGTGTGACATCATACATATTATTAAAACCCAGTCGGAATAGAAGTGTTTCAATGAAAATCAGTTGAGGAATTAGGAACAGACACAGCTTTGAAATCAGACAAAAATGACTCAGGGGAAGAAGCAACTAAGAACATTGACTTTCCCATCACGTTTAAATAAGACCAAGGTATAGGCAGTGCAGTTAAGTGCATCCAAGGTGGGATACAGCAGCAAAGGAATATACTGCTTCTGGTATTTCTGTCTGAAGAATTATTGACTTGTTTACTGATACATGGATTGGACAAAGTATTTATAAGAGAGGTACTTAACTGATTCACTGACCTGGGCAAAGAAGAAAAATTAGTTACTATTTAAGACTTAAACTTGCTATGGATGTTTATAGTAGCCTAGGGACCGGAGCAAGCTGAAAGCTCTACTCTCCTGTCTGTGATGGCCTCTACAGATCTGCTAATGACCATATAGGAAAGGAAATGAGCAATCAGAGAGTAAAAAACTATGGAACATAGAGAAATATTTTCAGAAGAGTAACTTTGGAAAAGTTTATTAAAACTAGCACATGTACATGTGTGAAAAAAGCTAAAATTTTTATTTAATATCTGCAATAAGATTTTTTATGCAAAGATTTAACAGTCTTATTAATGTGTTTCAACTCAGTGAATTTGATATAAGAGTAGGTTCATTTTTTCTTCAATTATTGCCTTCAATTATATTTTTTTAATACAATTGAAGTTTTAGGACCATGAGGATAAGTATTTTGTTTGCCTTGTTCATGTCCATATTCACACAGACTGGAGTGATGCCAGATGTGGTAAGTGCTCAATAAATATTAATTGACGAACTGAATTAATAAATGCTGTTACAAATCTTGTTTTATCATCCTATCTCCATTAATTATATTATATGTAGATCCCATAAATTTCAAGTGACCACTCATTGTGGAATGCTATTTAACATTTCAATTTCAAAAAAGATTTAAGCATCTTTATCTCTCCTGCCCTCAGGGCTGACTTGAGTGGAGATTCTGGATTACATGTAATAAAGAAAGGAGAGTCATGGTCTGGCTCTGACATATTCCCCCATTTTCTTAGAGGTCCAGTTTCTATTGCATATTGGGCTGTGGGGATAGCAAGCAAAGTTGGTTAAACCCCACAAAATTACAAAAGTGCATCTGTGATGTTCTTGAGTTTCTCTGAAAGCAGCACTGAAGGTAGAGATATCCTCTGGAGGTTGAGTCCAGATTCTGACTTCTTGCGTTACTGTGACAAATTTTAGTTTCTCTCCTGCCCTCTTGCCTCAAAGTCTTCTGAATCCTAATTTTACATTCCTTTCAGCTGGTAATGGCCACCTATTGTCATTGTACTTGAGGAGCGACATGATCAGAACTATGTATATATTTATAACTGTGTACAAGATACACTTTGATAATATATTTAAAATAGTTGGTATATTTTTATGGTCAGTGTTTAAAATTAGATTTCCTTAAGAATCCAGCAAAGAACCATAAAAATTTCCCAAACCTCAAGTTTTACTGTATATTAAATAAGCCATTGAACAAGCCCCTTTTATACCATTGGCAATGCATTATGGCAAACCATCTTTTAACTGGTCTTTTCCTGTCAATTTGCTGATGTGAACACATAAGTGAAAGAGCCTTTATTTCTCCAACTCCATGCAATGAAAAACAAACTCATTACATTCATGTGGATTACTGGAACCTTGGGGAAATCAAAAGCCAGAGACACATAAAACATAAAACAACTCTTCTACTGCTCTAATTGATGTGATTGATGTGTAAAAATCATTACTTCTTCCTTAGACAAAATGAAGTATCTTGAAATTTTGGAAAAGAAACTTCCTAAAAAACTTAAAATACTTAACTATTTACAAAGTCATCTGTTTTAGCCAATATATAACTTCTACATTTACAATAAAATGCTAATTAATAAATACAACTTATGTATCTTGTCACTCACTCATAGTCTGACTCTGTAGGCAGTAGGAGGTTTGACAAAAGAAAGAGTCTCTAAGAAATACCAGAAATAAAAAAAAAAAAAGTAAGGAAGTGCAGAGCAAAGAGGAATACAGCAGAGAGTAGAGAAAGTGACAATAGTTTTCTACATGCCATCTGAGAGGGCTCTCACTTATTGGTAGTAAAGTGTGTCAAAGAAATTACTACATAGAATGCCACAGACAACAAAAGGTTTGCTAATATTGAAGTAAGATTCTTGAAGCAGTAGCAAAGTACAGATGTTTTGAAGCTAGAATGGTGCTTACTACTACTCAATCATAACCAAGGTAGACAACAAAACAATGGAAGCCAGTTGGTATGGAAGGAGCAACACTACGCCAAATGCAAAGTCTAGACTTCCCAGATTCTTGCAACATAAGGGAAAGGAAAACTGTCCCAATAAAACAAATGCTTGTTTAGAATGATGCTGGCCTTGGGTTTAGCATATATAGCTTTTACAATGTTAAGATATGTTCCTACTATCCCTAGTTTTTCTAGTGTTTTGAACATGCATAACTAATTAAAACAAAAAAAATAGAACTACCAAAAAAACAAAAACAAAAACCTTATAACTCCACCCATAAACAGGTGGCATTCCTCCATTCATTATTGCAATTAATATAACATTTTTTCCCATCAAATAAGACAAGAAGAGTTATAAAAATGTTTCATTGAATGGTCAAGAATGCAAATATTTTATTGTAACATTACCTACCTACTAGATAGGGTAGAATAATTTTTCTCAGTAGCAGATGGAATTTTATAAGTCCTTCCATAACCAAAGTTCAGTGGACAGAAAGGGGAGGATTAAATGGTAAAATACTAAAATTTTGCTTCTGTGGTCTTAAAGGTTGATAGTCTAATAAATATATATTTTTATGAGTAATGTATCATGGTTTTCTATATATAGCAAGCAAGCCCTGAGGGGAAAATCTAACTCTATCTGTTGAAACTGAGAATATTTGAGTTTAAAAGGCAATCTTAAAACTTATCAGGTTACTGAGTCAAAAACAGAGTCAGATCACATAGTGTTTAGCATTTTTGACTACTTCTTGCTTTTTATAATACATTTTTTTTGCTTTGTTCCTTAAATATAACACTTTACAGTTTTTCCTCTACCTCAGCACTTCTGTTCAAATTTGTTTTCCAGAATACTCTCCTCTTGTAAGACTCTGAATATTAAATTTTCTGGTAGCTCATTCTTCACCTACACTTACATTCTGGTTGATACTGTACACTTTTGTGGCTTTGAATACAATTGATAAACTATGATTCTATCCAGACTGTATTGCTCCCTTGAGAGTCAAAATCCTCTATTCAGCCACCTATTTAAGGTCTCCACATGGATATTCAGTAGGCACTTCATGCTTTATAGGGTTATAAATAGTGACTTCTTTTACCTCTCAAACCTACCTATCTCTTAATTTTCCTCACTTCATCATATTGTTGCTGTTCTTGCAAAGACTACAGAAGTCGACTTTTACTCCTTTCATTCTTCCTTATGCTACATCTAATGCTCTTCATCTCCATTATTTTGCAGGTTTTATCCCCCAACAGACTCCATCATATATCTCTCAGGTAGAGTACCTGAGCTGAGACCCCTTCCAAGGCTTGTCAGGCTATCAAGGATGTGGTCCCAATCTACTTCATGACTATCATACGTAACCATCTATTACTCTCATATTTCTGTCATTTCATTAAGTGAACAAAGAAATAATAAAGTGCAGGATATTTTATTTTCCATTTGCCGTCCCCACCAAGGATATAACTAGGACTCAGAACAAGCAGAAGACAGAGATTTCTGGTGGTAAATGTGTCCTATCCTTGCAATAACGGATATGTTGCATTAAATTAAACTTTGTTTTCTAGATTTTGTGCTAGCCCTTTACTTTCTCACTGACCAATTTTATATTCTGTATTATAAGCCTACCTTATGTGAATGATTTCTAGAACTCAATATATACACTATTTTGTCAATTTACAAGGAAAACAAATTAAAAGAAATATGGTACATTTACTTTAATCTATTTAGATTATACAAGAGAGATAAAAGACAAGCTATAGGAAGTGAAATTGACAATTTTTCTTGGTTCCTGTTTGAGGAAATGTGAGTCAGAAAGAAAACTCCAACAAATAAACATGAGGCCTTGGCAAGATTGGCCTGGCCAGAAATAAAATCAAATACTAGAGGAGCTTTTTAGGAGCCTATAAAATGTTAAACATACTATTAACTTCTTATTGTACCACAAAAATGTAAGTAAGCCTAATAAATCAAATCATTTTTAGAAAGACTCAGTTTTAAATTTTAGAAGTGGTAATAAAAGTGGGTTTTGAGGTAAATGTCATAGTTTTGGCACACACAAGAAATAGATAAACAATGCAGATAAACAATGATGTCAAACGTTGTCCAGGATGCTTAACACTTGGAGGTTTGCAACATTTGAAATAAAGCCTCAAGTTTCCTGGGGTCCAGTGTCTTATGAGTCTAGGACTCTGTATTCTTCTTTAAGCAATATATTTGATTTAACTGCATATGAAAACCTTAGCTACTGGAATAAATGGATGAATGTTCTACTTGGAGGACTCTGAGTACAATTATTATTGTTACCTACGCTATTAGTATGAGTTGTTTTAGCTGAAATACACTGAGTAATGTTGCTGTCCAAAAGATTGGCCACATGCTTCATTTGGTCATCTTGCACTTAAAATGTGCAGTCCTGAGTTGAGGTGTGTTAAAAGTGTGACACACACTGAATTTAAGTTCTTTATGTATTGTGAATATTAATCCCTTGCCAGATGAAGAGTTTTTCACTTCTCTGTTGGTTTTCTCTTTACTTTGTTGATTGTTTCTTTCCTCATATTACAGCCTCCTCTAAGACTCTGGATGTAAAGAAATGTCTCTTACTCCTGGGCTGTATGGCTGCAAAGTTCCTTCTACAAAGTCATTGTTGCTGTCCTGTCTGGGAGAATCTAGGGGGTTCATCGTGACTATTCCACATGTCCTTTCCTCCCACAGGTGAAAGGCATAGTTTGTTACCTCTAAGCTTATTACCTCCAGGAAGGGGAACGTCCTGACTTTCCTGCTGGCCTCTTCTAACACTACTCCAGAAGGTTGTTCCAGAGGGATTCTCATTACAATTGTGTGAAAATGGAAATCTAAGATCCCCTCATGGTCTCCACTGACACTGTAACATCGATGGAAAGCTGGAAGTTGTCTTTACCTACCAGAGTTGATGAAAATATCAGCTCTTCATTTGGTTTTCTGGACTTTTGTGACACAACCCTGGTGTGACTAAGAGTGCAAGTACAGGTTACCATTTTAATTTTGTTCATTCAGGTTATAGTGGTTTCACAGTTTGAGTATGGTTTTTTGGCCAAAGCAGGACAGTTATTACCTAAATCTTTTCTCTTTTGTTTAGCTGTTCCTTTCTTCTTCCTTCATATTGAAAGAACAGACTTATTGGAGGCTTTTCTTGTTCTACCCATTGTTTATTATTTGATTTTTGTGGATGCTCACTTCTTTATTACCTAATCAAATGTTTGACAAAAAAAAAAAAAAGAGAGAGAAAGAAAAGAAAAAAAAAGAACACGACCACACTGCCCTATCTCCAAATTTCATAGTAATTTTTGCTTTGTAAGGTTATTTATATCTCCATGAATTTTATATAACATGATGGGAGAAATAAGAAAAATTCCTTTACTAATTCATTTACTCCATCTTATTAAAAATATTGACATTAAATATTATTTTTAAATATCAAATATAACAATAATTTCCACAAATTATCTTAAATGCTATGTACCCATATCTCTTAACATGACTTTTATTTTAACAACCTGAGATTGATTTTGTTTACTTGAATTATGTCCCATCTATGATATAATAAGATAAGACCCTAGCAATTATTTAAAAAAATTTTAAAATTCTTTTTAGTTATATGTGACAGTAGATTCTATTTTGACATATTTGTACAAACATAACTCATTTACATAGATGATTAGATTTTTCATGCAGAAAAAAATAAGTAATAGCACTTCTACAATATTTTGTCTTGATCATGACCAATAATAATATTAAAAAAAATTATTTGGGGAGCAAGTCTCAAAGCAAGTATTTTAAATAACTACTGTGATTTTTAATATATTGAAACAATTATTACTTTTTTTTTTCTTCCTCAGTGGTTTCTTTAATGCCTGCTATGAAATTTTGAAGTTTATTTATATATAACCTACAAATTATCTATAATTTTTAAATTTAGAAACTATATTTTATTCTCTATTTCATCAAATCATTTGTATTTTTGTAAGCTATTAAAACAACTTGTGTGGAAGAACAAATGTCGTCCTAGGTTTGGTTTTTATGAGATGCAGTTTAATAAAACAGAGAAAAAGGGAATAAAAATGAAGAAAATCATCTAAGGATATATTAATATGCAAGTTAGCCTTTGGACATCTTGTGATAAATCAGTCGACCCCTGGGAGACCTATAAGCCCTGTTCATAGCAGATTCCCCCCAGGATGGGGAAACTGAATCTATTATCCACTGATTTCTACCTGTTATTTGTTGTGAGCTGAATTAGGGTGTCAATTCCTTGGCATTACCCAAGAAGTGTGTTTTGTATACTGCATTAGGAAACTGTAGCATAGAAGAAAATGGAAAATGCCGAGATTACATCAACAGGTTCCTAACTGTCCTGTCACACCAGTGTATGAGTAAATATTAAATCCTTAAACAAATATACAGCTAATATAAATGTGTACCCAAGTGTTGGGGAAGACGAACTACTTCGTTAAGTCTCTTACCTTGGCTTTATAGAAACTTGAACTTAGGACAAAAATGATTCGATTTTTGTTACAGACAGATCACTGTTTTGGTTTCTTAATTTTGACAAAATTAATCCAAATCACCAGGCATCAGTCCTATTTCTAAAAATATTGTCCCTGTATATAAAAAAAAAAAAAAAAAAAAAGCATTGAAAGAAACCACTAAAATATTTTATTTATTTTCTTAGTTAACACCCCTCAAAATAGTTGGTTTAATCTCTGTTTAAACACATACTTTGGAAAACATTATAATTTCATCTGTGGGAATTATGTCATATTTAACTACTACTACTACTCATTGACCCCTAATTTTTTTCCTCTGTTATGCATATAAAAAAGGTAAGTATGAAAAGGCTAAGCTACTCAGATTACCTTAAATCATCTCATTTCATCTACTTGATATTTTATTATCCATGTTTTACAAAAAATATCAATCTTCTTCCTGGCCCTTTATCAATGTATACATACCTAAGTACCACACTCACATATTCACCACTTGGTGACAAGCATGCTCAGCGACTTCCCTGGGCTTCCTCTGTTTGTATTTGACATGTTTTCACTCAGATTCTGCCTCTAGATAATACTGAACTCTTAATATCTTCTTCATAAGTTCCTGACTCATTCTGAACTCATTCTCCATCAGAGGGGTGGCCTGGCCACTCAGTTCTTGGATTTTCCAAAATGACTTCTGTTTTCATCACTTTAGCTTTCCCCTGGCTCCTTTAGTTAAGACTGCCATTCTTAAGTTGTCAAAAGATGGATTTTTTTCCTTCCCTCCCAGAATTGTGTACATTTTCCACCTGCATTATGTATAAGAAGGTGAAAGATAAACTCCTTTCCATATATCCATAGGGATTAAAGTGATTTGAAGATGCAGTTCTTAAGAATTCTCCAGAGAAGACAGTAAAACTATTTTCTGCATTCCCATTTTATATTTATATCAACAAGTGTTATAACTCAGAATAATATTTTTTCTCTAATTGAGGGAATGGATCCAAAAGTTAAAAACATGAAATGGCACCTTGAATTTCTGTTTTTCAACATTTTTTCTCTTTATGACTGTGGCCTCATTTGAAGTAAGGAAATATTTTAAATGCATTTATCCTTCTGCACACACAAATACTGCACAACCACATACATGCATTACTGCACATATTTAAAATATGCCTCTTCACAACCAGCAAATTGGTCTATGCACTCTATCTGCTCAAATAAAGTAGAATTTAATATACTTTGGCCCTGCTGTTTAGGTTACTGCCTACATACTTTGCCCTTTATTCTCCTTTGCTCTTTTACCCAGAGGAGTCTATCAAGAGATCATGTACAGAAATATCAAGTAAAATATATCATAAAAAAGGAACTCTGAGAACCTAGTGACCTGAAAAAATGTTACTTAGGAAACTAATGACCTAAGAATGCCTTTAAATTGGAGAGCATCTAGTACAGCAAAGAGACCTTCAAAATGGACATGTAAGCACTGATCCAGATAGAAGATTAAATAGCACGATATATTAAAAGGCATAAGGTAAAATAGAGAAGTTGAAATTTTTCATTCAACACTAGTATTTCATATGGCAGCTGAGAACCAACCTTCTTTCTTTTCTTCTTTGACAGTATTTTTTAGTCTTTTCCAGTTTTTTGTTTGTTTGTTGTTTGTTTGTTTTGGTCAGATTAGTTTATCCTTTTTCTTATATATAAAGATATCTATAAAACAAGTAAAAAATGGACATAAATTATGCCAATACTCTATACTAATTAGGGTTTTTATTGTCTTATTAGTGTTATTAACCTAAAGAATAAATGCAAATTGTGTTTGTGCATATGTATGTTGTTCTCCACTAAGTTTTTAAAGACATAATAATTTACAACAATAAACTTCTAAAAGAATTGTATATTCATTAGTTTTTCTTACATCTGATTATATACACATTATATTTTTATGTTGGCCATAGTGAATAGCACTGTTGATTTTCCATTCTCTAATCAATAAAATATTGACAGGCTTTATAGTCAAGAGACCAAACCAAAAGGAGAGAAAAAAGCATGTATCTAAAGATTAAATCAATAGATGAAGTTTTTATTAATGTTCACAATGACAGTTTTAGCAGGAGAAACACAGTTGTTATGTCCTCTTTCATTAAGAATAGAGAAGCAGAGCTGAAGGATGCATAAATAATTTGAGTCTGCAATTCCTTTAGATCAAAAAAAAAAAAAAAAAAAAAAAAACTTTGAAGCCCAGAAATTTATTTTTAAACAGACTATTTCCCTAATGTACAGTTCAATGGCCTTCATTAGAAATTATGGCTGAGGAATTGCAATGCTGAAAGGGACCTGCTTATGCACAACTTGTGATAATACCATAGTATTTCACAAGGCATGTTTTCTGTTTACATAATGAGCTGGTTATTTTTATTTCTAATCCTTGTCAAATATAAATAAAAATGCTATTTATTATGCAATTTGTGCTTCTCAAAAAAGCTCCATAAAGATCCTCATCAAGACTCAAAATTAAACCTAATTATAAATCAATTTGCTTCAGATTTGCTTTCTAATTCAGGGTCATTAGAGGAAGTGAAAAATATTTTTAATACCATTTCTAATATTGATTTCATTTATTATATCTAAAAATGCTCTGTTTTAGGTTTAGCCATGTTTTCCTCTGAAACATTTTGTACATTTTTTTATTTTCATAATTTGATATAATTTACTAGGAAACCACCTCATATTTACTGTGAAAGAAATAATTTAAAACAGAAAAATAATTCACTCTTTAATGTTCCCACTTAAAAATACTTTTAATATTTTTGCTTAAACACATATGGTGTTAAATACTTCAAGTTCTTCTTTTATTACTTGTTTCCTAACTTGTTTTTTTGTAATCAGAAAATAGTAGTCTACTTTGAATAGTTGTGTAGAATGTCATTTACTTATGAAGTTTCATAATTGAGGAAACTAAGATTTGTTCATGTTTTACATTTTCAGAAATCATATTGTGATAAATATCCTAATATATTGTTTTTTTCTGTTTTACATAATTTGTCTTTGTTCAATTACATTACTATTAAAAAAATATATATACTAGGTATCTTCTAAATAACAGGTATTTATTTCTCATAGTTCTGAAAGCTAGGAAGTTCAAGATCAAGGTGATAACAGATTTTATGTCCTGCAAGGGCCTTTTCCTCATAGACAGCAACTTTTAGTTCTGCAATCCTATGGTGGGAGAGGCAAGGCAGTTCTCTGGTGTCATTTTTGTAAGGTGACTAATCACATTTATGAAAGGTCATGCCTTCATGACCTATGCCTCTCCCAAAAGGATTTATGTCTTATACCATCACCATAAGGGTCAAAACTGAGGGGGACACTAGTAGATCCTAGCACAATTGATTTTTTTGCAGGATGATTGTCCACTTTAAAGGATATATATTGTTAGATTTTTTTCAATCCAATTTAACTTTGTATTCTAGAAATTTGTGCCACTTTATGCTACCATTGACAATGTCACATCTTATCTTCTTCTCTGTCCCCTTACTCGAATTGGCAGACCGATGGATAAATACAGACATAGATAAGTAGACCTAAATTTTTCCAATTTAATAGGCCAAGTACAATATTATAATGTTTTTAAATTTTATATTTGAATACTAGTGATTTTTAAACATTACTATGTTTAATACTAATATGTTTATGATTAGACTGATACCTGTGGTGTAAAATATTTATTTAAATTTTGTATCAAATTATTTTTCAGGAGGTTTTTATTGCTTTAGTTTTTACATGTCAATTTGTATTTTAGGCATCCTAAAATTATAAATGATGCATCTATCTTGTGTAATATACCATTTTGTCCTACTTTCCTCCTATACTATTATTTTCTCATATTTTAAAAAAAGGAATTTTTGAAGTTTTATTTTATACCCCATGTTTTTTTTTTTTACTTGTTCTTATAATTTACTTCAGGTGCTTATACATTTTACAATTTCAAAGTCTTATATATTTTTATTAGTTCTAATCAGTTATACATTACAGTAGAAAGCTGTTTGATTCATTGTACACAAATGGAGCAGAATTTTTCGCTTCTCTGGTTGTATGTGAAGTAGAGTCACAGCATTCGTGCAATCATACATGTACCTAGGGTAATACTGCCTGTCTCATTCCACCATTTTTCTTACGCCCTTGCCCCCTCCCCTTTGCCCCATCCAAAGTTCCCCAACTCATCCCATGCCTCCCATCCAATTATGGATTACCATCCACAAAGTTTTATATTTTGATTTTATAGGAAGAATTCCCAAAAAAGTAAAAATAAAATGGCTTGTTTTTGTTTGCTTATTTGTTTTATTTTCATTTTTTTTTTTACTCAGCTCCAGAGATTAATGTAGGTTTTCATAGGTACTTATGATAATTAGGAATGAAATCTGATTTTTTTTTAAGATTTAGAAAGGACTGTTAGAAGACCATGAAAAATCTCCAAGACAAGTCATTTCTAGGCCAATATATAACCAAAGACAGCATTTTAAACAACAAATTAAAGGAAATATAATTCTTTCCTATGTTTAACATTGCAGAAATCTATGAAGTCGTTAGTACCCAGAGATAGCACTGATTAAGAATCATAATTTTCTGTAACTAATGTTAAATTATTTGAAGCAATGAATTGACCAGAACAGCAGGACAATGTTGCTCCTAAATTATCTGGATTGAAACAAGATGATAAGTTAATACATGAAAAGAAATTTATCAATTCTGGAGCAAGATAGATATGTTTCCTTTACCAAATTATGACGATGAATTTTCCCAGTCACTTTAAGAATTGATTACATATGCTTAATATTGTGCTTAACATTTCACCTTGGGGAACTTCTCACATGCAAAGAGTTTACTGCATTGCCATGACATTAAAAAGGGGCGGGGGGTGACAGGAAGGGATATAGATGGGATATACAAGTAGCAATTTGCAAGGACTCTAAAAGTATCTCTTTATAGAAGGGATAGATCTAAAGAGAGAAAAAGAGAAAGAGAGATCAAGAGAGAGAGAGTGGGTCCTGAAGGATACTACTAATTTGCTAAATGAGTAACATTAATCAAATTTATTTGAATTATATACAACTCTATACTTGCTATGTAACACTAAATTCCAAAATTATTCCTTTTAACAGCCCTATAATGTAACTGTATTTTATACTCATTTTGCAGATTAAAAAAAACTGAGGAAGGAAGACCAGATAAAAGGAGTGAAAAAATGAATAAATGGATGATTTTGTCTTTATTTACTTAAACCTAACAACCATGTTTTCAGCCTTCCTTATTCCTTAGTTGCTAATAAGCCTCTATAATTTAGAAACATTTTCTTCTTTCTTTCCATTAAGTATTTCTCTGAGACATATATAATTTTTAAATTTCTTTACCATAGCTTTTTTTTTTTTTTTCTGTGCTAGGGATCAAAAGCACTCTACCACTGAGCTACCCTTCCAGACGCCCATCAGTTGCCTTTCCAGGGTCCTTTTTACATGCCAGTTTCAGCTCATTGGACTTAGCAGAAAAATTGGGCTAATAACATTAATAACTCTGTAACAACCCCATTGCATAGAATCGACCATGATAATAGAGTTTAAAGTAATTTTACATTATATCACTATACTAATATCAGTTTTTATTACACCAAATCTTTTACTCCCTGTGATGATACATTTTATATATCAATTTGGCTTGACTATGGTACTCAGATATTCAATAAAACACTAATCTAGGTGTTGCTCAGAAGGGAATCTGTGATTGATATCTACAACTAGTAGACTTTAAGTATAGGAGATTTTCTTCAAGAATATGTGTGAACCTCACTCAATCAACTGAAGGGCCATAAGAGCAAAACTGAGATGTTGTGGAAGAAGAAAGAATTCTTCCTCAAGACTTCAGCATGGGCTTTTAAAACTGTACACTTCTCACCTCTCAGTCTACCCTATAGCACAGAGTCTAGCCAAGCCCTCACAATTCTATGAACCAATTCTTGGAATGTGTCTGTTTATACACACTCATCTGTCTCCTATAGCTCCGGTTTCTTTAGAGAACACTGACTGAAATGTTCCCTGACAGTGTCAATGTCACTTGACAAGAGCAACCCATTCATTTCCTTCTGATTCATCTCAGAGAGTTAGGAGTGCACTGTAGGTTTTTATTTTAGTCAGATTTGTCATCACTGTTACTAAAAGATTCAACCAGAACAATTGTAGAGGAGGAAAAGTTTATTTGAAGGCTCACAGTTTCAGGGGTCTTAGTTCATAGAAGGCTGGCTCCATTCCTTGTGGCTTGAGGTGAAGCCAAACATCAGGAAAGAAGAATGTGGCAGAGGGAACCAGCTCACAAGATGATCAGGAAGCAGAGAGACAGAGAGACCCCACTCTTCAGACACAAAATATACCCCAAAGACATGCCCCTAATGCCCACCTCTTCCAGCTGTCAGCCATCTGCCTCCAGTTACCACTACTTAATCACATCAGGGATTAATCCACTGATTAAGTTAAGGCTATGACCCAGTCATTTCTTCTCTGAACCTTCCTGCATTGTATCATATGTGAGATTTGGGGGACACCTAGCATTCAAACCATAAAAGTTCTCAGTAACTATGTACTAAGTAAATGCAATGTCATAATTAATGTCAGAAGGAAAGCACAAAGTTCGCATGATAACTCACAAAAAAGAAGGCAAATTAAGAAAGAAGATATATCAAGATAGAAATATTTTATCCACTCTATGGAAATAAATTACAATTAGATGTGTGTCCTGTCTTTCTACAAATAATATTTCTCTTTATCAGCCTTGTCATCCTCATTTTTGTGATTTGATCGAGTTTTTAATATACTGTATTTTCAAGTATTTAGAATATGTGCTCAGTTTCTTCCTAGTACTTACACTGATCAAGTAGAATGTGATATATGTATATTTTACAAAATAATTATTGTATGCACTCTTCAAGCATTTGCAATAAATGCGAGATGCTTATAATGTTCAAATTCATAGAATACATCCTTTTTCTTTTGGACTGGGGATTGAACCCAGGACCTTCCACATGTCAGGTAAATGTTCTCCCTCTGACCTGTATCCTCATCCTCTCAAATGTTAAATAAAAAATATATATATATACATGTGTATGCACAGATTTATATAAACTAAATGAATACATCTTTAAGCTAATAGTATTGCCTTTTACATCTACCAAAACACAAGATTCGTTTAAATGGTAATGACATACATTAACATTCTAAATTTTACTTTTTTCATATGAAGTTTTTTTGCAATTCTTTCTGCCTGACTTTTGTGTTTAAAGTCAAAAGTACTTATATAAAGCAATTGCTTTTTTTTTTTTTCTTTTTACATATCTTGTCTGAAATTGTGTAGGCGGAAGTGAATTGCTACCACTCAATCCCTGACATTAATTCAACAGACACATATTTTGATTTCAGAAGAATTATGGAAACATTCTTTCAGAAGAGAATAATGAAAGATAGCATTCTGCATTTAGCACATTTCCCTTTTCCAAGTGGCAATGGAGCATAGTAACGACAAAGTAAATTGCTTCCTATTCCTATCTGCTTTTCAAAACGGTGACACTGACTGAGCTGAATCACAGCGACCACATTTGTACACAGCGAAATGAAAGGTTTTTCATGATGGCAGTACTGAAAAAATTATTTTATCCTTGGAATTTCTAGTTTTTATAATGCTTAAACTATTGCCTTATATGCAGTTTAGAAACATTCAGAGTATTCTCAGATAACTCAAGTTTTAATTTAAGACATTTTAATGAAAGGGTTCTTTACACAGGTGTGGCCAGGATTAAGAGCCACAGCAAGTTATGGTAGTACACTGAAGTACTAGTGACAGGCCTGCCTGCTGGGCAAGAGAGGGAAATGATGTGTTGAACCCTCAAAGAGATTTTGGAGATAACAGAAACTGGGCTGCTCAGAGAAGAGAGTCATTGCACAAGTTGAGGCAAAGAAAAGGCAGCAGTAGTTGGGAGTGATAAATACCTCGGATTTTAATCTCTTCCAAGCTTTCTGATGATTTCCTTTGATACCATTGGGCAAACAACCAGAGGCCCTGAATCAAAGGAGGCTAGTGGATGCCTTGTGTAGGCATAAACCTCTGTGAGCCCACAACATAATAAGGAAGGACAAACAACGGAGTTTCAAGGATATGGGCAAGTGGACTTAATAGCTGCAATGCATATATTTAAGATGACAGGTGGATACATAGGCTTATGCTGTTCAATGATATGGTATCTCCTTACAGCAATCATATTTTGGAGCCATGTGGCAAAATGTTGACTAGGCTTATTTTTTTAAATTGAAACAGAACAAAGTGTGGAGTTAAAATAAAAAGAATGTTCCAGATGGAATTTTTGTTTTAAAGTGATGATACATAGGAGAGAAAATAGGCAAAGGAAGAATGTTCTTGAAAAGAGAAATGAGGAAAGCCTGTAGATGTAAAGGATAAAATACTTTTTCAGAATCTTCAGAGTTTTCTGACAACACAATTCAGAGTCATACTAAGAGTCAGGTCTAATTTCTCAGGATATATGAGAAAGCACAGAGAAAAACTCAAATTCTGCATCACGATATAAGTGCCCAGCACACATTTTATTTTCTTACCCTCTGAGTTTTACAGTTTCTGCTTCCAAATAGTTTACAAGACGAATCCAAGTCATCAACAAAAAGTCTCTGTTTGCATAAATAAAGACTAAATTAAAGAATAATAATATAACTTAAAAAAAAAAAAAACTACCAGAAATTAGATGACTATGATTCAGAAAAGCGTCAAAGTAATTCTGTAGGTTTTCCAGACAAGGATGTACATTTGAGTTTGAAAGGATATTTTGTAAATTGTTTTTTTAAACTCCAGATTTACATTTAACTGCATGCTTATACGATGTGCACCAAAATATTAACACATTAAAAACAAACAAGCAAAGACTTGATTTTACCTTCCTTTACTCAATACTTTTTCCTTAGTATTTTTCCTCTCTGTCAGTGACAATGTTTTGTCCTGTTGAATAAGCCAAACATTATGAGCTATAATTGGTTCTTATTCTATTTGCTGCTTTTCCTAATTGAATATCTCATCAGGGTGTATTTTCTCCACAATCAACATATATGTATGTAGACTAATAAATTCTCTTCCACCATGAATGCCCTACTCTAAGCCATTAACATATTTCCCCGAAACTATGGGAAAAGGAACTATTTGCTTCTCACCCCTATATCTTTCTTATTTATCTTCCACAAAGAAACAAAAGCAAAAGCGATTCCTTTCAAAAGCAGAATTCAGAACATGGAAATTCCCTGTGTGCACCCTTTTTTTTTTTTCTGTTACCTTTACCCTAGAAGTTTCCTGGATGCTCTTCTATCTTATTTCCTACCCCTTGGTCCCTCACTTACTACCCCTTCAGTCACGCTGTCCTCTGGTTCCTGGAATTAGAAATTCCACAAGTCTTCACATCAACAGGTTTCTTGTTAAGAGGTCTTACTTCAGATTGCTGACCCTCTATCTTCTTGTTTTAATGATTGCAATATAATTGTCATACACAGCTAAACAGAAGTTAAAAGTTAAAGAATATCCAAGAAAGGCATAGCATTATGATACAGTACTAAGTCAAATCTATTCAATAATAGGACAATTTTTTCCTACCAGTTAAATATCACTATCATAAACACAGGCTTTTGGTAATATATCTACTATGCAAAGGTTTTGCCAGAGGTACTTGGTTTCTTGGTATGCAAAAATACAAATATTTTAATGCATGATTTTCAAAATTAGTAGGATATTAAATGGGTCTTATGATTTAACTATTTGATTCAGAATTTTATTTTGTGAGAGTCTTAATCACAGTCAACAAATACAGTGAAGAAACTTTATGAATATGAATATGTGTGAATGCACTGTCTGTATGGTCATTTTTATATTATCATTGTGAAGCCATAACATCTCTGACTTCAAATGAAATAGCTGATAGTCTTTGATTAGCATTATGCAAAATTTTAGCACATAATGACAGCTTAAAAATCTCTATTAATTTTGGCAGCAGGGCTTTATTAATTCTTGGGCAATTAGGAAACTAACAAAAAAATTTTTTTTAAAAAAGGAGCTAACACTTTTATAGATTGTGAAGGTTTAACAAGACTTCAAAATAATTTTTCAAATACTTTTTATCAACTAACTATATTTTGAATACTTTCAGCAATAATAGAAAAAAAAATTGTTTTCAAATATATCATTAATCCACTACCCAAAAATGATAATTGTTTTAGTCAGCTTTTTGTTCCTGTAACAAATACTTTGGAAAAACATCTGAGAGGATAAAAAAATAATATTGACCCACAGTTTCAGAGATTTCAGTCCATGGCCAGCAGACTTCTTTGCTGTGGGTCAGGGATGAAACAGAATATCCTAGTGGAAGGGCTCGGTAGGGGAAAGCTGCCTAGCACATACCAGCCAGGAAATAGAAAGGTACTAGCAAGGAAGTTTCCAAGGTCATGGCCAAGAAAATGCTCCTTCAATTAGATTTTACCTCCTACAACTCACAATTATGCTTTGAAATGATTAATTCACTGAAGATATCAGTGACCTCATGATCCAATTCCTTCCCCAAAGCCACATCTCAGAATGTTTTTTTTGAAAAACAATGTTTCCAAACGTGAACATCAGTGGACATTCCAGATCCAAACCTTCACAATCATCCACTTTACTTTCAAAACACTGCTTCTGGCCAGAACTATTTGGTCAATTTATATCACTTATATAATTTCAAAGGCAATATGATCTTTCTTTCAGATATCATCACATATCTGAATAGAGTTACTATGTTCAACTTCATGGTTTTTCAAACATTTTATTCATTTTACATGTATTTGACTCCTACTATGCATTTGATGTTGGGTTATCATAAGTTTGTGAACTTATGATATAGATGTGAACAGATGACAGATATTAAGGAAATATTTCTTTTTTTAAAAAACATTTATATTTTATTATAATAATCACAGAGAAATTTTATTCAAAACAGCATATTAATGGTAATTTTGAAAAATTCCAAGGACTTAGAATGTTACTTTTAATTACTTTTTTTGTTCTTTCTTTAAATGCTATATATTTCTAATTTAAATTCTAGGACTTGTGTCTTTTTTATTAATTTAGCATTTCCCTCTCATTAATAATCTTTTCTATTCTATTTTTCTCTACTGAGCCTACTTTTTTAAAAATTTATTTTTTTTATTCTAAGTCGTTATAAATGACAGCAGAATGCATTACATTTCATATTACACATATAGAACACATTTTTACAAATCTCTGGTTGTATGCAAAGTATATTCACACCATTCGTGATTTCATACATGCACTTAAGGTAATGATATTTCTTATAGGACTTAATTCCGAATTCCTTTATACATCTGGTTTCCAATGCTTTCTTTAAGTACGCAAACATCAATTACAAAAAAAAACTAAATATGATTCAATGAAGGCAGAAGAGAATAATCATATTTCATTTATTCTTCAACTTTGACTCTACTAGTTATAACTTAATGCTCACTATTTCTCAAACTATTATGCTACACATTTAAATCATATTTCACTTTCTCTACAGCATGCAGAAAATATATGATTCTATAACTCTTTAGATAGTTCTATTCTGCTTACTATTCAGTAATTTACTTAATAAATTATAACTTCCTATGAGAATGTTCCAACTATGGGTCTCATTCTCCCAAACTTAATGATATTTTCATGGTTAAAAAAAACACATTTGAGCCGGGCGCGGTGGCGCACGCCTGTAATCCCAGCACTTTGGGAGGCTGAGGCAGGAGGATCGCGAGTTCAAAGCCAGCCTTGGCAATGGCGAGGCACTTAGCAACTCAGTGAGACCCTGTCTCTAAATAAAATACAAAAAAAGGGCTGGGGATGTGGCCCAGTGGTCGAGTGCCCCTGAGTTCAATCCCCGGTACCACAAAAAAAAAAAAAAAAAAAAAAAAAAAAAAAAAAAAAAAAAAAAAAAACACATTTGAAATACAAATATCTTTATTACTGTAATTTTGGCATATAAAATCTACATGCCATCTCATATCATTCATACATCATAATTTGATAGGAAAATCCAGCAATGTTGTTTCTTCATTTATACAATAAACACTTGTCATGTATTAAGGAATATAGGACTTGTATGATCAGCAGTGATGTACCAAAGAAACATAATAACCTGCCTTCTTAGAACTTGCTTTTTAGTGATGGATATATATTATGTAACTATACACAACTATATAAAAATGATTCTATGTGAAGGAAACTAATAGTGTAGTTATAGAAAATTGGGGCAAAAAAATCAACTTAGAGTTGATGATCACTTCTCAGTACAAACTTTCTAAGATTCATTATAAAAATTGCAGAATTAAAGAAATGATCCAGTCAGAGAAGCTTTGTTGAGTCTGAGATGCAATTTACTTTGTTCCCTATTAGGAACTGAAATGAAGTCTGAGTAAACAGGGTAGGGTAAAAAATAATGCTGAAGAACCAGGAAAGAATCCTGTATCCCACCTGGAGTTCACCACAGTGAAGCCTTTCCAAATGCAGCCAGTTTAGTTCCCCTTTTGCCATCCTCTTTCAGTTAAGTCAGCTCATAGCTCTAAAATCTACCTAACTATATGCCTGTCTATCCATCCATCCAGCCATCTATCCAGACAGCCAGCCATCTAATATCAACCCTATGGTGGATTTTGTCTGTTCATGAAATAATTTTCAAATAATCTACATAGGCAAAAGTTTTAATTTTCTTATAACTATTTTTATTTCATCTATAATCAAAAATAATGGGGAAATTATCTTTATATCACATCATTGAGATTTCTGCCCAAGATTCCTGTTATTTATTTTTGTCAGTCTTCTTTTTCCCCTCTCATGATTGTTATTGGGGCAGCTGATAAACCTTTGTTTTTTTTCTCAAAATATACCAAGATCATGCCTTAGGGAAACAAGCATGCATTACAGTATACAGAACTGGCAAGCCAGTTCTCCAAGTCTGCATTCAGCCACTTTTATAACCATAACCAGGAAGACATTAGCCACTTAGTTCCCAGAGTCTACATGCATTTTTGAACTATTTAATATTTTCTCTCTAGAAATTATATGTTCATAGAGTATTGGATATTATTATTATGCACATCTTCCAATGAAGCAACATTCCTTCCTTTCTTCTCCTATGCTAAATTATCTTCATTTTCTGTGACTTATTGTGAAGATATTTATCAATATTTGTTAATATTATTTCCCGATTCAAAATTTTATAGTTCATGCCTTTCTTTTGTTTGTGTTTTTCTAAGTGTATGGATGGACATTTCCCAAGACCTTTTTCCTTTCTCCTATTTGTCAATTGATGCTCATTACCAAACATAAATCTAGGGCTGGTGGAAAAGCAAAAGTAATATCTTACTTATATTATATGAAGATAGCCTTTTAGCTTTCATATTTTAGTCTGGTTTGAGATACCACATAAAAACTACAGTTCTGTGTGGCTTCCTTGTGTAATAGTTTCAGCTTACTGCCTTGGCAAATTGCCAGACTGACAAACTGCCTATGCGCTATTGGGTTCTGATAACATCAAATCCTGAATTTGTTTTTAGTCAATCATCTTACAACCTCCTATTTTATTATAATAGCTAATTAGGACTACTTCTTTTGTCAATTGTCAAACAATAATAAGAGGATTTTTCATTTTTCTAACATACATTACGTGACAATATGTCCCCAAGTAAATAGACCTCTAAACTTTGGCAATTCTATTTAAAGACTTGCAGTTAGAACAGAAAATCTAGTGAGCCTTGATTAACAGTCATTTCTTTTGATTTGGTGCTTGCAATACAGCATTAAAAATGATCATCGGATTTGTTTGAATTCACAGATAAAGAAACATAAACAGGGCATACCTTAGTTACATGGATTTTAAATTATATCGCTACAGAGTAAATAAAAATATGCTGATTTTGCTTTAACATATATGGATAAGTCATAGCATTTATCACAACATCTGTAAATATGTTATATCCTATGATCATGTAAAAAATTTGGCAAAAATTTGCATATCACATTCATCTAGGCATTCCATAGGCATATATTCTTCCTGACAACAAATTTTATCAAATCAGTCCTCAATAACTTGCACTATTAACAGATACAGTCAAAGCCTACACAACTAATACCGAGTCAGTTTTGTTGTTATTTATAAACATATATAAAATGTATAAACCTTAAAGAATTAATGTGCAAAGTTTAAATTTGTGTGTTAATTAGCAGAATGCTTATGAATTACAGTGGTATTATTTTATTTAAATAATGACAAATTATTCTATGTTAAAGGGTTGTGTATTCAATGTTGAATGAAAGTACATTCTGACTTCATCTCTTTAGTGCCATTTGAAGACCTGTGCCTCATTGTCTGTTTCAAGCCTGAGGCTGAGCCAGGTTGTCCTTGAAGAAAGAAGCTTTGAGAGACTTGATAGAGGAGGCTTCTGCCTCACTTAATTCAAGGGGAAAAATGTTGGCTTGGAGGACAAAAGTTTCTATTTTGCTCACAGTTGCCTTGGACACAAATTTGACTAAGAATAGATTAAAAATTGTTCTTTTTTAAACCTCCATTTGTGTTTTCATGGTTTGTTTCTTAGAAATTTTAGAACATATACAGCTGAAGTCACAGCATCTTTAGGTGAAAAACCTGGTTAGTCAGGCATTAAAATTAAGTTGCTAAATCTAATTAATTCTGTAGAATTTTGAAAAAGGAGGAACCTGTCCTTTTTTAGTGTGTATATTTCATAGTAGAACACAGTATTTGCATCTATGTCTAAGTAAAAGCCAAATAATAAACACTCTGTCATTGGTAGTGTTGAAGCTGAATTTGAATAATATTTTTTGAGGGAATTGAGAAGAATTTATTGCACCAGATGGGAGCTCAGACTATATGAGATCACAAGATAACTTAATTTTAAGATAGTTCAAGTAAAAAAGAAAAAAAAAACTACTTATAAGCAAAGAAAGGCTAAGGTGCATTGCAACAAAAATACCAGATTACAGAATTTTTTAAAACACTAATTTAGATGAGGATTTACAGTTTTCCCAACATTTTTGGCACCTTTGTCTAATATAAGATAGCTGTAGGTGTGTGGGTTTGTCTCTGAATCTTCTATTCTGTACCAATGGTCAACTGGTCTATTTTGATGCCAATACCATGCTGGTTTTGTTACTATTGCTTTGTAGTACAATTTAAGGTCTGGAATAGTAATGCCACCCACTTCATTCTTCTTGCTAAGAATCGCTTTGGGAATTCTGGGTCTCATGTTTTTCAGGGTGAATTTCATGATTGCTCTTTCTATTTCTGTGAGGAATGATGATGGGATTTTGATTGGTATTGCATTGAATCTATATAGTGCTTTTTGGGAGAATGGTCATTTTGACAATATTAGTTCTACCTATCCATAAACAAGGTAGATCTTTCCATCTTCTAAGATCTTCATTAATTTCTTTCTTTAGTGTGCTGTAGTTTTCAGAGGTCTTTCACTTCTTTTGTTAAGTTGATTCCAAAATATTTTAATGTTTTTGAAGCTATAGTAAATGGGGTGGATTTCCTAGTTTCTCTTTCTGAGGATTTGTTGCTGATGTACAGAAATGCCTTTGATTTATGGGTATTGATTTTATATCCAGCTATGTTGCTGAACTCATTTATTAGATTTAGAAGATTCTTGGTGGAATTTTTTGCATCTTCTATGTATAGAATCATATTGTCTGCAAATAGTGATAATTTGAGTTCTTTTTTTCCTATTCATATCCCCTTAATTTCTTTCATCTGTCTAATTGCTGTGGCTAGGGCTTCAAGAACTATGTTAAATAGGAGTGGTGAAAGAGGGCATCCATGTCTTGTTCCAGTTTTTAGAGGGAATGATTTCAATTTTTCTCCATTTAGGATGATGCTGGCCTGGGGCTTAGCATAGATGGCCTTTATGATGTTGAGGTATGTTCCTGTTATCCCTATTTTTTCTAGCATTTTGAACATGAAGGGATGTTGTATTTTGTCAAATGCTTTCTCTGTGTCTATTGAGATGATCATATGATTTTTTATCTTTGAGCCTGTTGATGTGATGAATTACATTTATTAATTTCCTTATATTGAACCAAACTTGCATCCCTGGAATGAACCTCACTTGTTCGTGATGTACTATTTTTTAAATATATTTTTGTATGTGATTTGCCAGAATTTCATTGAGAAATTTTGCAACTGCATTCATTAGTGATATTGGTCTGAAATTTTCTTTCTTTGATTTGTCTCTGCCTGGTTTTGGAATCAGGGTGATATTGGTATAATAGAATGAGTCTGGAATGGTTCCCTCTTTTTCTATTTCATGAAATAGTTTGAGAATTATTGTTGTTAGTTCTTCTTTAAAGGTCTTTTGGAACTCAGCCGTGTATCCATCCGGTCCTGGGCTTTTCTTGGTTGGTAAATTTTTGATAGCATCCTCTATTTCTTTGCTGGAAATTGACCTATTTAAATTGTGTATATCATCTTGATGTAGTTTGGGCATATCATATGTCTCTAGAAATTTGTTGATGCCTTCATTATTTTCTATTTTATTGGAGTATAAATTTTCAAAATAATTTCTAATTATCTTCTGTATTTCTGTAGTGTCCATTGTGATATTCTCTTTCTCTTACCATGCACAAAACTTAACTCAAAGTGGGTCAAGGACCTAGGAATTAAATCAGAGACCTTGAACCTAATAGAAGAAAATGTAGGCCCAAATCTCCATCATGTTGGTTTAGGCTCCAACTTCTTCAATAAGACCCCTATAGTGTAAGAACTACAAACAAGAATCAATAAATGGGATGGATTCAAACTAAAAAGCTTCTTCTCAGCAAAAGAAACAATCAGTGAGGTGACTAGAGGACCTACAGAATGGGAACAAATCTTTACCACAAGCACATCAGATAGAACACTAACCTCAAGGATTTATAAAGCTCTTAAAAGCCTTAACACCAAAAAAACCAAATTACCCAATCAATAAATGGGCCAAGGAACTAAACAGACACTTCTCAGAAGATGACTTACAAACAATCAATAAATATATGAAAAAAAATGTTCAACATCTCTAGCGATTAGAGAAATGCAAATCAAAACTACTCTAAGATTTCATCTTACTCCAGTCAGATTGGCAGCTATCAAAAAAACAACAATAAGTGCTGGCGAAGATGTGGAGAAAAAGGCACACTCTTACATTGCTGGTGAAACTACAAATTGGTGAAGCCAGTCTGGAAAGTAGTATGGAGATTCCTCGGAAAACTTGGAATGGAGCCACCATTTGACCCAGCTATCCCACTCCTTGGCCTATTTCCAAAGGATTTAAGAGCAGCTTACTACAGGGACACAGCCATATCAATGTTTATAGCAGCACAATTCACAATAACTAGATTGTGGAACCAACCCTGATGCCCATCAGCGGATGAATGGATAGGAAAACTTTGGTATATATACACAATGGAACACTACTCAGCACTAAAAGAGAATAAGATCATGGAATTTGCATGTAAATGGATAGAGTTGGAGAAAATAATGCTAAGTGAAGTTAGCCAATCCCCAAAAACCAAAGGTCAAATGATCTCTTTGATATGAAGATACCAATTTATAAGGCAAGAGAGAGGAAATGAGAGGAATAAAAGAGCTTTCAATAGAACAAAGGGGGGGAGGGAGAGGTGCGGGCAAGGGGATAGGAAGAATAGCAGACTGAGTTATCCATGATTACCCTAAATACATGTATGAAGACACAATTGTTGTAAAAATACTTTATATTAAACCAGCAACTCGAAAAATTGTGCTCTTTATATGTAATATGAGATCAAATGTACTCTGCAAATGTGTATAACAAATTAGAATAATAAAAAATTAAAAAAAACACTAATTTATAAAAGAATCTAAAAGCAGAGTACATCTACTAGATAATAGAACTTCAAAGTGACACAAATTTATAGCTAATCAATTTTCCTACTCTCTTGAACCCATGATTATAAAGGCAGCTATTTTCAATGTTTTCCATCATTTCCTATCTGCTTTATTGCAATATATTTTCCTAATTGTTTACTCTTTAAAGTTTGTATGGATTTATTTTACAGATGCATGTATATACATAGAAAATAAAATAGAAATTGCTCTTATTCCAGAAATAGTGAAATTGCTCATGTTGGACTAACTCTCCTTAGAAAAACAATTTAAAATTCTGTAAAATAAAAGCAAGCAAGCAAACAAAAACACTCATTGAAGAAACTGGAGAATAAAACCAAAAGGGGAAATAGGTAGATGCTGGAAAGAATTTGAGCCACATGAAGGAGAATTACCCTGACTGATGTTCTGTCCAACATTACCCCTCCCCCCCCCGTTGAGGACACCCAACATCTACTGTTGCATTAGGCATCTATAACTGAAATAAAAACTTTCAACCTTACTTCTTTGAGAATTCTAGAATGGCTTTAAAAATTCTCAAGTTGACTGAAAATTCAATAGAAAAATCCTGGAAAAGAACCTCATACTGATTTGGAATTCTAAACTCTGCAAATCCTTGATGGAAGCTTAGATTGCATGCATGTTTGGGATATGTGGGTGGATTTATTAGAAAACATCAGCTGCAAGACTGAAATTTCTGAGGGGAAACTTAAGTCACCATCTATCGCAGGAGAGATTGAAATTTGATTTCAAGATTTACCAAGTTGTAGGCATCTGGAAAACAACTCAATCTTTCCACTGAAGCTATACTTCTGCAACAAAAATGTTATCCTACACCTTAGGGCTTTCCCAAAGGACAGAGGACAATATTATTATATATTTTTACTAATGGAGATGTTAAGATTCTCTAAACTTGAGTAGATAAGTTACTATTTTAATAATTGTTTGAAATCTATAACAAAATTCAGCAGATGATAACAAATCTGGATTATATAAAATATACCATACATAATTTCTCCTGCATTGTCAAATTATTTGTCATGCAAAGAAATAGGAAATATATATAAAAGAAATCAGTAATAAATAACAAGACTCATGTTGACTCACATATTTTAAGTAGTAGAAAAAGATGTTAATTCAGTTAAATAAATATATTCAAGGACTTAAATAAGAAGAGAGTCTAAGTAAGTGAATAGATGGGAAACCTCAGTGAGGAAAGGATAAGTACTAAAAAGAACCAAATAGAAATTTTTAAACTGAAAAATATAATGTGTGAAATGGGACAGATACTGAATGAAATAATAGAAAATTGGAAATTACATAAAAAAATCAGTTGGTTAATATGAAGACAAATAAATAGACATTATCCACTTAGAAGAGCAGAGAGAAAAAACAAAGTTTTTAAAATGACCATGGAGGCACTGTTTTTGTGGTTCAAGAGTAAGCAACTAACAAATGACATTGTCGCAGATAGGAAATACAAGCTCAATTTAAAAAAATACATAAATGAGAGTAAAAAAGGTGCAAACAGATTTTGGAGGAAGCAACTGGGTATGCAGCAGTATTCCTGCTTGCTTTCTTTGCATTTATGACAACAGCCAACACAGGGAATTGGGGTAAATAAAACTATAATAAAAAGCCCAGTATATTTCTGGACAGAGGAATATGGACACACAGAAAAGGGAGTCAAAAAGGAGAAAGTAAAGGAAGAGGGATGTAAATCTGGTTTTAAGTTCTACCCAACTATTTTAATGACTCAGAACTTAAAATTAAAAGGCAGTGTCAAAACCATCTGAGCTATGGTATGAATCTATGGAGACTGAAGATATAACAGATTTTGAAGTTTGCATCTGCACCATTTAATTTTCTATAATAGTAAAGGAATATAAACTATTTTCAGAAAAGTATAATATAATCTACAGTTTCCACCAAACCCATATGTAATCCAATATTACTGAACTGTTAAATTCTAGAAAAATACAATCCAACCTCAAAGAAAAAGATGTCATATGCCAATCATCACAATAAACAAATCACAGAAACACCAGGCAATGACTTCAATGTATAGATTAAAACTGTGAACAAAGGAAGATGTACTCATAATTAATAAGAAAATTATAAATGAACAAAATATGTTAAAGCTATTAATATGAGATACATGAAAAAAAATGATTTAATGACAGAATGAAAATTACTCAAAAAATGAGTGAGTCATTGAGCAAGAAACTGAAAAACAACAACAACAAAATTTTTTTTCAAAACTGAAGAACATTTTTTTTTTCTTTTTGGTTGTAAGGAGGATTGAATCCAGGGCCTCATCAAGTTAGACAGGCATGTAATACTGAGTTACATTCCTAACCCCAAAGAAAAAATTAAAAAAAAACAAAAACTTAAGAATCAGTGGGAAAATATAAATTAAATTTTTAACTGAATAAGTAACTGAAGTACCAAGAAGAAATGAATGAAAAAGAATTTGAAAATATAAAAAAACCAAATCTTCAAATTTTAGACATAATACATTTATAGATTTTTAAAAGTTTAGTTAAATAGAAATGAACAGAATAAAAGCTTAACACAAAAAAAAAATAACCAAATAATTAAATAGGCAAAGAAACTAAACAGACACTTTTCAAAAGAAGAAATATGAATGCTCAACAAACACATGAAAAAAAATGTTCAACATCTCTAGTAATTAGAGAAATGCAAATTAAAACTACACTAAGATTTCACCTTACTCCAGTCAGAATGGCAATTATTAAGAACACAAGTAACAATAAATGTTGTTGAGGATGGAGAACATGTTACACTCATACATTGCAGGTGGGACTACAAATTGGTCTAACCACTCTGGAAAGCAGTATGGAGATTCCTCAGAACACTAAGAATAGAACCCCTATTTGACCTAGTTATACCACTTGTCATATATCCAAAAAAGTTAAAATCAACATAGTACAGTGACACAGCCATATATTTATAGCAGCTCAATTCACAATACCTAAGCTCTGGATTCAACCTAGGTGCCTTTCAACAGATGAATGGATAAAGAAAATGTTTTACATATATACACAAAGGAATATTACTCAGCCAAAAAGTAGAATGGCTTTATGACATTTGCCAGTACATGGGAGGATCTGGAGAATATCATGCTAAGCGAAATAAGCCAATCCTGATAAAACAAAGGTTAATGTCCTCTCTGACATGTGGATGCTAAGACAACAAGGTGGGGAGCAGGGGGAGAAGTTCAGTGAGTTATTTAAAGGGAAACAAAGGAAAATAAACCCATAAAGATCTATTCAAGAAGTAAAGACATTTTTAAAAAAAAATAGGTGTTTGACATCAATATACTAAGTGCATGTATAAAAACTCAAATGGTATGAAAATATTTTGTGTAAAACCAATGACTTGGAAAACTGTGCTGTTTATATGTAATATGAAAGGAATTGTACTCTAAAAGCATGTATAACAAATTAAATTAATTAAATAAAAAATACACAATTAAGCTGAGGTCTGTCCCCAAAGCTCACACACACAAAAATTCAAACATAAAGCAGGAGAAAATTCTAATTCTATACTCCCCCCAAGTGAACTGTACTCGAACAAGTATAAAAACCATTGTAAATCACAAATTCAAAGTCTAAGATGAAATAGATATAAAAAAGGACAAATGAAAAAAGATCTGAATGATTTTAAGAAGGAAACAGAAGAAGACTTTTTAAAAATTTTTAGAAAAATTTTAATTATAATTTTATTTTACTTTTTGTGAATGTATTACTTTAATTTGTTTTAATTAGTTATACATGACAGTAGCATGCACAGTGATACATTTTACATAACTGGAATATAATTTCTCATTTTCTGGTTGTCCATGATGTAGAATTCCACCTGCTGTGTAGTCATGTGTGTACATAGGGTAATATTGTCCAATTTATTCTACCATTCTTCCAATGCCTATATCCCTCCCCCTCTCTTCATGCCCCTCTACCTAATCTAAAGGAACTCTAGGTATTCCCTAGCCACCCCCCTGCCCTTATTGTGTGTTAGCATCCACAAATCAGAGAAAACTTTTGGCTTTGGATTTTTGGAATTGGCTTCTTTCTCTTAGCATGATATTCTCCAGCTCCATCCATTTACCAGCAAATGGCATAACTTCATTCCTTTTTAAGGCTGAGTAATATGTTCCATTGTGTATGTTTACCGCATTTTCTTTATTTATTCATCTGTTGAAGGACACCTAGGGTGGTTCCATAGTTTAGCTATTTTGAATTGAGCTGCTATAAACATTGATGTGGCTGCATCACTGTAATATGCTTATTGTAAGTTCTTTGCATATAAACCAAGGAGTTGGATGGGTCAAAGGGTGGTTCCTTTCCAGGAAGACTTTTTTTTAACTCAGAAATAAATCACTTCCAATACTGGAACATAACAGTTGTTTCCCTGGTCTTTTTGATTCTCAGCTCTGGAGAATCCAACCTCCATGTGATAAGGAAATACAAGCAGACTTCCCAGTAGGTCCACATAGAATGCCAGCAATTCACCAGCATCTACTTCTAGGCACGTGAAGATAGCTCTTCAAAGGAGTTCCTCCAGCCCCAATCAAGACCTCAGATGACTACATCTCTAGACGATATGCTGTGAGCAATGCTGAACCTGAATTACCTAATGGAGATTGCCAAACTCTATAGAGTACAAAAGACATGAGAAATAATAATTATTCTTTTTGTAAACTGTCATGAAACAATACATTAAATGATATAGATTCATGAAAAAAAAATACTTTGCATGCAAGTTGAGTCAAAGAAGAAATTGAAAATAGAGCACAACTTAAAATATGTTTATAAAATTTTCCATATTAAATGTGAAAAACAATGTTATCATGTGAATAGATTCAGGAAAATCATGTAACAGAATTATAAATAAAATCCTAGTTTAAAATGTCTTATTAAATTCAAAATAAAAAGATATATTTTAAATTAACTTGATGATAAACTGTTCAAATCATACTTTTAAAAGTAATACACTTCTAGCATTCTCATTAAAGACAAGAACAAGGCAAGAAGCAAGTCTGGCTGACACACTATTTGTTACTCAGCAGTATTGTAGAGGGAAATTAGAGGTTGCTATGGCTGGAAATGTAGTTGGGGAGTGACTGCAAATGGGTATACGGAAAGTTTTAGTGTGATAGAAATGTTTTAAAAATCAATTATGATAATTTCTCTAAGTCTACTTTTAAAACTGTTTTAAAAAACAAAACAAGGACCAAATTTTAAGAAAACATACCAAAGTCCTAGCCAGTGTTCAAAACAAACAGCAAAAAAAATTGGAAGTGTACAAACATGAAAGGAAAGATAAAACTATCATTATTTGCAGAAGATATTATCATCTAAATTGGCTATCCAAGAGCACAATCAGAGAAGTGAGCCAGGTCTTTTACTACAAGACCATCATCATATAAAGCACATTTACCATCAGTCGCCAAAGAAAAGTAATGGAAAAGTTTTCAGTCACTATGACTCCAAAATAAATGATAAAATCTAAAATGAGATGAGAAAGCCCATAGAAACAAAAAATATAAAACTTTATAGAACAATATAAAAAGAAGGATATAGTAAATGGAGAGGGTTATTAACAGTTTAGATAGAAGACTCATGGTTTTGAAAATTGTATTTATTCAAACTAATATGAATCAAAATTCAAATAAGATTTTTTAATGAAGCATCATAAGCAAATTCTGAAAGTTCTGCAGAAGAATTTCACAGGAATTACCAAGATAATAATGAAAAATAAAACTAAGGACTTAAGGTATGGTAAAAACTAAAACAATAATTTGTAGTAATTGAAATAAGCTTTTCCAATTTTTATTTTTATTAATTAACTAGTTAATTAATTTATGGTGCTAGGTATTGAACCTAGGACCTTATAAATGCTAGGCAAGCACTTGATTAACTTAGTTTTAATTCTAGTCTCACTATAATTTTAAAAAGTTAACAATTGAAAAAAGTCATAAAAATTGAATTCTTAAGTCTCCTTCTGAAAATATTTTCTTGCAAAAATACATGAGCACTGATGCATACATTAGGATAATCATTTATTATAACAGAAAGTATTCAAAAGTTGCATTAGTAGAGACTGAATGAAATGTGATATAGCAGTTAAAATTATTCATATTCCTACAGGAGGATTGGCACAGGCCTGTAGTTCCAGGTACTCAGAAAGCTGAGGAAGGGAAATTGAAAGATGAGAATAGCCTGAGCAACATAGGAAGACCCTGCCAAGAAAATAAAAAGAAAAAGAAACAAAAAAGAATAAAAATAAAGAATACTCCAGAATTATTTATGTAGGATAATTTTATTTATAATATCAACAAAATTATAGAAGTATCTCATGTAGTTGTGATGTTTCAAAAAATTAATACATGCAAAGCTCTATGAAGAATAACTGAGACAATGTTTTATGTAAGCTTTCTAATATAACCACTATTATTATTTATTACATGAAGAAAACAAAGAACAGTTGAGCATAGTATGCCATCAATTAGTTAAAAATGTTTCTGTATCTATATGCAGACAAATACACATATAACTATTATATTTATATTTGTATACTACCTCTAGAGGATATACATTAAGTTGGTAAATATGATTGACACTGTAAAAGAAAACTATAAGTGAAAAATAAGTAGCAAGACTTACACTTCACTATATGTGGTTTGAAGAAATATATGACACTTTTGTATTGATTCACTAATTGCATTATTTTTTAAATTAATAAAAAATTAAAAAGCTCCCTTTAAAGTACCATGGCATTTGGGTTGAAATATACAAGATAAATCATGTACAATCAAAGTAGAGAAGAAATAAAAATTCCACGTACTTATGGAAATTTACCATATGATATAGGTGTTTCTTCAGATTAGTGACCATATTTTTTATTATAAGTTGTCAATCTCATGTTGACTGGGGGAAATTTTATTATATCATCAGACCCCAATGCAAAAAGTAAGAGAACTTATTCTAAATGTGTTTCTTC
The DNA here is from genome assembly GCA_025594165.1 of Tamias sibiricus. Taxonomy (NCBI): domain Eukaryota; kingdom Metazoa; phylum Chordata; class Mammalia; order Rodentia; family Sciuridae; genus Tamias; species Tamias sibiricus. The sequence continues at coordinate 80,727,973 of CM046666.1, read as the reverse complement.
CCATTTACTACAACTACAGAGGCACCTCTGTGATCCAATGGAAATAGTCTAGTTCCTGACGTAAGTGTACTCATTTGTTTAATCACAGGTTATCTGCAGTATTTCTTTAAAAAGTTTTCTAAGTGTCAAGAAATCTATAGTCTTTAATTAGATATTTATTTCCTCAATATGACTTCTTCCAAATATGAAAAAGCAAACTTACATCAGATAGAACCTCTTAAAGGAAAACAAAAGTATGCATAAAAACAAAAGAATAACTTTTGGAATTCCTCCGAGCAATCAAGGTAACCAAAACATGGGGGACCAAGACATCATACAGAAGGGAACTCTAAAGAAGTATAACTCAAAACCTAGCTGTACAAGAGAAGAGGTTGCAAGTGCCCATGAAAAAAATATAACAGCTGAGGGACTCCAATAACTAACAAGAGCTTTTGGCAGACTTATGGTGCCAAGGAGATAAAAATTGGAATTCAAGTAATGTATAAGATGTATAAATCAAAGTTCAGGTTTCACTTAAGAGCCTTGAGGTATAACCACCCAAAGAATCAATGCAATTCACAAATGGGTCAACTTCATACACAGTAAAATTACTTTAATCCCTTAGTTGATTTAGGGAGAGCTACCGTAATACTAGCTACCTACCAAAATAAAGATAAATTATTTATGTTAAAATTTTTTTACAGCCTCCAAATAATTTGTATACACAAATATATATAGCAAATAAAAAACTAATGTGTCTAACAAGAGACTATTTGAAGTCAAGGTATTAAAAAATAGCATTTGCAGGTAAATGGATGGAGTTGGAGAATATAATGCTAAGTTATCCAATCCCAAAAAAACCAAATGCTAAATGTTTTCTCTGATATAAGGATGCTGATTCATAATGGAGTTGGGGTGGGTGAGCATGGGAGGATTAGACAAACTCTAGATAGAGCAAAGAGGAGGCAGGGTGAGGGATGGGGCATGGGGGAAGAAAAGATGGTGGAATGAGATGGACCTTATTACCCTAAGTACATGTATGAAGACACAAATAGTATAACTTTACATAGTGTACAAACAGAGATATGAAAAATTGTGCTCTTTATGTATAATATGGATTGTAATGGATTCTGCTGTCACATATAACAAATTAGAATTTAGAAAAAGAATAAAAACATAGAATAGAGCCAGGCCTGGTGATGCATGCCTGTAATCACAGCAACTAGGGAAGTTGAGGCAGGTGGATCACAAGTTCAAAGCCAGCCTCAGCAATTTAGTGAGTCTGTAAGCAACTTAGTGAGAACCTGTAATAAAATAAAAAATACAAAACAAAGGATTGGGAATGTGGCTGAGTGATTAAGTGACCCTGAGTTTAATTCCTAGTACCAAAACAAACAAACAAATAAATAGAATAGAGCCACAGGTAATCAAGAAAGTGTATTTTTCTCTTTTTTTGTCATGGTCTTAAATTAACTATAATTGATTCTAAAGAAAACATGATCACATGGAGAATTTTATTAGAAAATTATCAATTTAAAATATCTACCACTAAGCCAAGTGCAGTGGCAAATCCTTTAATAGCAGGTATTTGGAAGGGTGAGACAGGGGGGTTGGAAGTTCAAGTCCAACTTAGCCACTTAGCAAGAACCTCAGCAACTAAATTAAAACCTGTTTTAAGATTAAAAACCACAAATGACTAGGACATAGTTCAATGCTTTGATTCTTACAGGCACTCAAATGTAAGAGATTGTTACAGTTTGCCTTATGTCCCAGAGAAGAGTCTGGACCTGGATTTTAGAGCAATGCTGGAAGTATTAAGACTACTAGGATTCTTGGAGATAGACTGTACATTTAGTTCTGTGAAATGGCATGGAATTTGGGGAGACAGGAAAGGAAAGTGGTGGTTTTAATCCAGAATTTTCCTCTAAGATCAGATTTCAAAAGCATGGTCACTATTGCAGCTCCAGCCTGCCCAGGAAACTGCTCTACAGCTCCAGGGCAAGACTTTGGCTTAAATAGTACTTCATCTTAAGTAATATTAGAAGATCCTACATTCAAATAATTCCACATTCTGAAGTCTGGGTACACATGAATTTTGGTATAATGCCATTCAACCCACTATGGGATAAGACTAAACAATTTTGTTTTGAGTATAATCTATTTTAACTCATAACTATAAAGACTGAAAATGAATGGCTCATGTTTGATAGATGCCTTATTCTAAATCAATGAGATTATATAATATAACTTGACACATATCTTATAAATTAACTTCATTTTTAGCTCATTTGAAGTGATGATATAGTACAAATCTTTGAAAACCAGAGAATTTTTTTCTTGTCAATAAAAGGTGGCTCATATAAACTGGTAGATTTCAGAACTGTGGAGACAGTTTTAAAGGTACCATACTACTTATCTAATATTTTCATTTTTCTCATCATTTGTAAGTAGAATAAAATCCTGAAGGAAATTAAGAATACTCATAAGACTGAAGTGTAATGAGAATAAAGTATTAATACAAGTCACAAAATTATAGGTTCCCTTAGAAATTTTTGGAATGCACTCATCATGGTAGTAAATAGGTCCTATACATAAAAAAACTTAAATGTGACTTTCAATGCATTATTTAAAAAACATATTTCCCTAAACTCTTTAGAATAACTGTGTGTCAAAGAATGTCTATTAGCTTTTATGCTACAGGCTCAAAATAAGGCATTAGATTGAATTGATTCAACATTCCTTCTTTTCCTACTCATGAACATTTTTTTCTTTTCTTGCAGGTTTACATAAAGAAGTCAGTAAAAACAAATAATGATATGCTTAAATCTGTCAAAAATGTATTTCTTATGCATTTATACTTTGTATAAATTCTGTTAATTTCAAGAGCAATGTAAGGTAGCACTGAAGCACTTCTTCAGAGATCTGTATATATCATAGCAGAAAATCAGTAAGCATTCAAAGTAATTTGTATTTAATTTACTTAAAATATTTCTCTGTTCCATTTATAACTAATTGATATCATAGCAAGTCAATGTAAGAAGATGAAGGCTGCCTTAGGGGATTGTGTTAATAATTTTATTAGGTTACTTACATATGATAATTTGAATAATAAATGTTCTCACACTTATTCTGAAAGTCATGGTTTACTATTAATAACATTGTATTTTAGAGTATGTAGCAATCAACAAAACAAGAAAAAAATTGACATTAATTTGCATATTTATTTACTGCAGCTCATCAGGGGCAAAAACGTAAATGAGACTCCAAGGAAAATGATGTTGACAGGTATCTATCCACTTCCCCCCTTTCATTTATAGGCTGAAAAATTTGTTCAAAAAAATCAACGTCTACTTGATTTTCCTTTTAAACTCTGGCTATTTACAACCAACTAACATTATTAGGGTAAATATTTTGTGGTGAAAGTAATCTCTGACCAAAGTAGACTAATGGAATATTTCTAAGATTACATTTGAGGACAAATGTTTTAAGGACCTTTTGTAAGAATTAAATTGGTAAAGGCATTTAAGAGCTTTCCCAGGAATTTTAATATTGCAACAAATTGTTTTGAGTATAAGATTCAATATCTTGGGGCTGAGATTGTAGCTCCAGTGCTTATCTAGCATGTATGAGGCACTGGGCTCGATCCTCAGCACCACATATAAATAAATAAAATAAAGGTATTGTGTCCATCTACAACTAAAAAAAACTTTTTTTAAATTCAATATCTGAAACTGCTTTAATTTAAATTAATATGGCAAAATGTAGTAGAAACAAGAGGATCACATAAAATCATCATAGGGAAAATAGTTGATCATATATTATCTTCCCAGTAACAGAAATTATATCTTAAGGCACATGAATTCTTAAAATGGTGGGGTTATAAAATTCAGTCCAAATATTGACCACACCTAACTCGACATCCTAAACTGTGACTACTATTAATCAATAATAATTGTTAATCACTTTAAAACAGCAACAATTAAACTTTGGCCCAAATTTATGCAATCTAATCATTATTAAGCAGCATTTATTTGCCCACAGAAAAGACCGATCTTTGAAATAATGGTCACATTTGCCTTTGTCTATGTTAATCAAATGTATTCAAGACCAAGTAAAATAAATAGGGTTTGTATCCATTCACCATTAATTAAGTGGTTCCTAATAAAATGTTGATAAATCAATCTTCTTAGTGCATGAATACACTTTTTTTTGTAATTATGTAGTCTTTGACAGAATTTCCCAGTGATTAAAGATTTAGTATATGACTTTAAATGTGTGAATTGTAAACAGATGTGTTTTCAAAAAAAAAAAAATTGACAATAGTCAGAAGGAAGAACTCCATAAAAAATGTTGATGAGAATAGCATCTTGAATGTTCCATGTGCTTGAAGAGAAACATCAAGATAGCCTAAAATTTGATTCATAGCAAAATCGTTTATTCTCAGACTAAGTAAAATTTCAGTAATAAAGTAAATGCTATTCCATGTCCACGAGTAGAAAGTGGGGATTTAAACAAAACTCTAAATAAAAATGTAATTTGTTCATCTGGAATTTCCTTCAGAGCCCTTTTCTTTCTCAAATCCAACACTCTGTGCTAAATTACTTTAAAAACATGCTAATAACTTTTTGGCTCCATCTTGTTAGAGAGTTTAGATTAAAAAATATATCAAGCTGGGCTGGGGTTGTGGCTCAGTGGCAGAGTGCTCGCCTCGCACGTGCGCGGCCCGGGTTCGATCCTCAGCACCACGTAAACATAAATGCATTGCATGTGTACAACTAAAGCAAATAAATAAATATTTAAAAAAAATATAAATAAAAATATATATATATATATATATATCAAGGAGTCCAGAGTCTGCAATGGGGGAGATATTTGTAAACCCATACCTTTAATTTATTCTATACATTCTTTAAGAGAACTGCATACTGGAATATAGGAAATGATTAATATACAAAGAAATACTATCCTTTCTTTGTGGCTTGAGTTCATTTTTTATCTGTTTCTTTAAGATAAATAAGTCTAAATTTTGACATATAAACTCAATTTTAAGTTTTTTTTAATGTTTCAACAATAAGCCCACATATTTGAACAGTGAAATGGTAAAATATATACAACTGCTAAAAACATATTACCATCAGATAGAAATGTTATCATTAAACATGTGGGTTCATGAGCAATTCACCATATTAATGAAATCAAGGTTTCATGTTCCTTTAATTTTTAGGGACTTATAAAATGTCTGGCTTATTAAAACCAAATAAAATTTTATTAGATTGGATGAATACACATTTCTTCCTATGATTTATGTATTTAGTCACATGATAGAGATAGATTAATCTACATTGCTCTGATTCTTAAAAATGATAATTTCCTAAAAAATATACAAACACAACATCCTATTTTATAGCAAACATTTTATAAGTAGATGGAGCACTCCCTAAAATAACAACAAAAAGAACAGTAGAGTAAATACATTAAAGTGTAGCATAATTTATCAAAGTCAAATATCATATACTGTACATAATTGTTTTATATAATTGACATGCAGTTGGTTCATATACACCAGCATCATCACAATAATTTGAGTAATAAATTGTGCTAAAGTCTTATGACATCTGTGAGCTTACAATGGCTATGAAATCTCTCAGTGATTGAAATATTTTAGCTTGTATAATCTCATAAGACCACTACTGTATATGCAGTCCATCATTGACAAAAAGTGGTGATGCAGAGCTTTACTGTATGAAAACAGCACAAAAATGATGGTCACATTCCACATACATGATTTTCCATATCCCCACTAAAAAATTCCTTCTACATATTTTCTGCATATCTTACTACTTATTTTGTCTACCACGTCCTCAAGTCACCACTCATTTCTGTTACTACAGATTTGCTTGTATGTTCTAGTATTAAATCTAAATGCATTTATACAGCATGTACTAGTTTTGCTTATGACTTTTTTTTTCACATAGCACTATTTTGAGATTTAATCATTATTTTGAATGTTTGACAATTTTTTTTAATTGCTACACAGTATTCCATTGTATTTCTATATGACAATTTGTATGACATCTCCTCTTTATGACCACTTGTATTCTTTCCATTCTTTGGCTACTGTATGTGAAGCAACTGTGCATTTATCTTCTAGTAAAAATTAGGGGTGAAAACCTGGATCATAACATATGTGAAAGTTTAACTTTTTAAGAGTCTGCCAAACTGAGAAAAGTTATCATAGCATTTCACACTGCCTGCCACTTGTCATGTGTGAGAGGACCAATTCTTCCACTTCCTTTCCAGCACTTACTAGGATCAGTCCTTTTTGTTTTATCCATTCTAATAGCTGTATAGAGTTTTTAAAAATATGTAATTGAATGATTTTTAAAACATTCCCCTCCTTTTCCCTTTATTTATTTTTTTAAATTTTTTTATTTATAATTTTTAATATGTACAACTCATAGTGCATGTATTTAGCATCTTTTTACATACAATTGTTTGCATACAGAGTATATTCGTACAATTCAGGTCTTCAATCATGCATTTAGGAAAATGATATCCATCTCATTCAAACACCTTTTCTTTTCTTTTTCCTTTTCTCCCTCTCCCTCCCCCCTTGCTCCCTCCCTTACTCTCCCTTCCCTTTGACCATTCTAGTGTTCTTCTAGTCCTCGTATGTACCCTCCCATCCAACAATACTATGAACTAGCCTCCTTATATAAGAGAGAACATTTGGTACTTGGATTTTTGAGACTGACTAACTTCACTTAGCATTATGTCTTCCAACTTCATCCATTTACCTGCAAATGCCATTAATTTATTTTCTTTTATTGCTGAGTAAAATTCCATTGTGCGTATAGACCACATTTTCTTAATCCACTCATTTACTGAGGGACATCTAGGTTGGTTCCACAACCTAGCTATTGTGAATTGCGCAGCTACAAACATTGAGATAGCTGTGTCACTGTAATATGCTGTTTTTAAGTCCTTTGGGAATAGACCCAGGAGTGGGATGGCTGGGTCATAGGGTGGCTCCATTCCCAGTTTTCCAAGAAAATCTCCATACTGCTTTCCATAATGGTTGCACCATTTTGCAGTCCCACCAGCAATGTATGAGTGTGCCTTTTTCCCCACATCCTCTCCAACATTTATTGTTGCTTGTGTTCTTGATAGCTGCCATTCTGACTGGAGTGAAGTGAAATCTTAGAGTAGTTTTGATTTGCATTTCTCTAATTGCCAGCGATGTTGAACATTTTTTCATATATTTGTTAATTAATCGTGTATCTTCTTCTGAGAGGTGTCTTCTCAATTCCTTAGCCCATTTATTGATTGGGTTATTTGTTTTTTTGGTGTAAAGTTTTTTGAGTCCTTTATATATTCTAGAGATCAGTGCTCTGTCTGATGTGCATGTACTAAATATTTGTTCCCAATTAGTTGGCTCTCTATTCACCTCACTGATTGTTTCTTTTGCTGAGAAGAAGCTTTTTAGTTTAAATCTATCCCATTCATTAATTCTTGGTAGTAATTCTTGCGCTACAGGATTCTTATTAAGGAACTTGGGGCCTAATCCGACATGTTGGAAATTGGAGCTTACTTTTTCTTCTATTAGGCGTATTGTCTCTGTTCTAATTCCTAGGTCCTTGATCCACTTTGAATTGAGTTTTGTGCATGGTGAGAGATAAGGATTTAATTTCAATTTGGTGCATATGGATTTCCAGTTTTCCCAGCACCATTTGTTGAAGAGGTTATCCTTTCTCCACTGTACATTTTTGGCACCTTTGTCTAATATAAGATAGCTGAAATTATATGTATTAGTTTCTGTGTCCTCAATTCTGTACCATTGGTCCACCAGTCTGTTTTGGTGCCAATACCATGCTGTTTTTGTTACTATTGCTTTATAGTATAATTTAAGGTCCAGTATGGTGATGCCCCCTGCTTCACTTTTCTTGCTCATGATTGCTTTGGCTATTCTGGGTCTCTTATTTTTCCAGATGAATTTCATGACTGCTATTTCTATTTCTTTGAAGAATGACATTGGGATTTTGATTGGACTTGCATTAAATCTGTATAGTGCTTTTGGTAGTATGGACATTTTGACAATATTAATTCTACCTATCCAAGAGCAAGGTAGGTCTTTCCATCTTCTGAGTTCATCTATAATTTCTTTCTTTAGTGTTCTATAATTTTCGTTATACAGGTCTTTCACCTCTTTCATTAGGTTGATTCCCAGGTATTTTATTTTTTTTGATGCTATTGTAAATGGGGTAGTTTTCATCATTTCCCTTTCAGAGTCTTTGTTGCTGATGTACAAAAATGCCTTTGACTTATGTGTGTTGATTTTGTATCCTGCAACTTTGCCAAATTCATTTACTAGTTGTAAAAGTTTTCTGGTAGAGTTTTTTGGGTCTTCTAGGAAGATTATCATGTCATCAGCAAATAGTGCTAATTTGAGCTCTTCTTTTCCTATCTGGATCCCTTTAATTTCTTTCGTCTGTCTAATTGCTCTGGCCAGAGTTTCCAGTACTATGTTAAATAGCAGTGGTGAAAGGGGGCATCCCTGTCTTGTTCCAGTTTTTAGAGGGAATGCTTTCAATTTTTCTCCATTTAAGATAATGTTAGCTCGGGGCCTTGCATATATAGCTTTTATAATGTTGAGATATGTTCCTGATATTCCTAGTTTTTCCAGTGTTTTGAACATAAAGGGATGTTGTATTTTGTCAAATGCTTTTTCTGCATCTATTGAGATGATCATATGATTTTTGTCTTTAAGTCTATTGATGTGGTGTATTATGTTTATTGATTTCCGAATGTTGAACCAGCCTTGCATCCCTTGGATAAACCCCACTTGATCATGGTGCACTATCTTTTTGATATGTTTTTGTATCCGATTTGCCAGGATTTTGTTGAGGATTTTTGCATCTATGTTCATTAAAGATATGGGTCTAAAGTTTTCTTTTTTGGATGTATCTTTGCCTGGCTTTGGAATTAATGTGATATTGGCCTCATAGAAAGAGTCTGGAAGAGCTCCCTCTTTTTCTATTTCTTGGAATAGTTTGAAGAGCATTGGTATTAGTTCTTTGAAAGTCTTATAGAACTCAGCTGTAAACCCATCAGGTCCTGGACTTTTCCTTGTTGGTTGCTTTTTGATGACATCTTCTATTTCTTCACTTGTAATTGATCTGTTTAAATTGTGTATAGCCGCCACATCCAGTTTAGGCAAATCATATGACTCTAGAAATCTGTCAATGTATTCAGTATTTTCTATTTTATTAGAGTACAAGTTTTCAAAGTAATTTCTAATTATATTCTGTATATCTGAGGTGTTTGTTGTGATATTCCCTTTTTCATCACGAATGTTAGTAATTTGAGTTTTTTTTCTTCTTCTTTTCATTAGCATTGCTAAGGGTCTGTCAATTTTGTTTATTTTTTCAAAGAACCAACTTTTAGTTTTGTCAATTCTTTGAATTGTTTCCTTAGTCTCGATTTCATTAATTTCTGCTCTGATTTTAATTATTTCCTGTCTTCTACTGCTCTTGGTGTTGGTCTGTTCTTCTTTTTCTAATGCTTTGAGGTGTGATGTTAAGTCATTTATTTGTTGTTTTTTTTTTTTCCTCTTCAGGAATGAACTCAGTGCAATGAATTTTCCTCTTACTACTGCCTTCATAGTGTCCCAGAGATTTCTATATGAAGTATCTGTGTTCTCATTTACCTCTAGGAATTTTTTGATCTCCTCTTTGATGTCTTCTTCAACCCCTTGTTCACTCAGTAGCATGTTGTTTAGCTTCCAGTTGATGGAGTAGTTTTTCTTATTCCTTGTTTTGTCGTTGATTTCCAATTTCATCCCTTTATGGTCTGATAGCATGCAGGGTAGTATCTCTATTTTTTTATATTTGCTGAGAGTTGCCTTGTGACATAATATATGGTCTATTTTGGAGAAGGAGTCATGTGCTGCTGAGAAAAAAGTGTATTCGTTTACTGAGGGATGAAATATTCTATATATGTCCGTTATGTCTAAATTGTTAATTGTTTTAAGGAGGCTTAAAGTTTCTTTGTTTAGCCTTTGTTTGGATGATCTATCCATTGTTGAGAGAGGTGTGTTGAAGTCCCCTAGAATAACTGTGTTGTGGTCTATTTTACTCTTGAACTTGAGAAGCGTTTGTTTGATGAATGTAGGTGCTCTATTATTTGGGGCATATAGATTTATGATTGTTATATCCTGTTGATGAATGGTTCCCTTAAGTAATAAGAAATATCCATCTTTGTCCCTCTTGATTAGTTTTGGTTTGAAGTCTACCTTATTTGATATGAGAATGGAAACCCCTGCTTGCTTCCGCCGGCCATGTGAGTGATAAGACTTTTCCCAGCCTTTCACTTTCAGTCTGTTGATGTCTTTTTCTATGAGGTGTGTTTCTTGGAGACATCAAATTGTTGGGTCGTTTCTTTTAATCCATTCTGATAATCTGTGTCTTTTGATTGGCGAGTTTAGGCCATTAACATTCAGGGTTATTATTGAGATATGATTTTTATTCCCATCCATTTTTATTTGAATTATGGTCTTTAGCTTGATTAGGTTTCTCTTCTGGTTGGTATTTCCTTTAGTTTAATATCTCCCTTTGTTGATTTTCATTATCATCTTTCTCTTCTTCTTCATGAAAAATGTTGCCCAGGATGTTCAGAAGTGCTGGCTTTCGAGTTGTGAAATCTTTTAACTTTTGCTTGTTGTGGAAGGTTTTTATTTCATCTTCGAATCTAAAGCTCAATTTTGCTGGATATAAGATTCTTGGTTGACATCCCTTTTCTTTCAGAGTTTGAAATATGCTATTCCAGGATCTTCTTGCTTTTAAGGTCTGGGTTGAAAAATCTGAACATAGTCTGATTGGTTTCCCCCTATGTGTGATCTGCTTCCTTTCTCTTGTGGCTTTTAGTATTCTCTCCTTGCTCAGTATATTAGGCATATTCATTATAATGTGTCTTGGTGTGGATCTGTTGAGATTTTGTTTGTTTGGTGTTCGGTATGCCTCTTGAACTTGGTTTTCCCATTCATTCCTCAAGTTTGGAAAATTTTCTGTAATTATTTCGTTAAATAGATTACTCATTCCTTTGGCTTGAAACTCTGCCCCTTCCTCTACGCCGATCACTCTTAAGTTTGGTCTTTTTATGCTGTCCCATAATTCTTGGATGTTATGTTCTTGATTTCCAACGAGTTTTGCTGTATGGTCTAAATTCTTCTCTAGGACAAATATTTTGTCTTCATTGTCTGAGGTTCTTTCCTCCAAGTGGTCTACTCTGTTGAAGATGCTTTCAATTGAACTTTTATTTTGGTTTATTGCTTCTTTCATTTCTGGAATTTCTATTTGGTTTCTCTTTAGAGCCTCTATTTCCCTATTGAAGTAATCTTTTACTTCCTGTATTTGTTTTTGGAGTTCTTTGTCAAAGTGATCTTTTGCCTCCTGTACTTGCTCCCTCATCTCATTTTTGAGTTCATTCTTAAGTTCCCTAAACATTTGGCATATGTAATTTCTAAATTCCATCTCTGGCATTTGACCAACTGTGTTTGCCATGAAATCTACTGATGAGGAATCTTGATTTGATTGTGTCACTTTCTTCCCTTGTTTTTTCATGCTGATTGTGTGTCTTTTCTTCCTGCACTGTGGGACCTTGACTGTTTCGATTTTACCTTAATTCCTTATGTTTTTCCTATAGTACGAAGCTATCAGCTCCCCTTATAATTCCTTTACACTTAAAAACCTAACACTTTCTATTCAGAAAATTCAATTTTGATCACAATGTACAGATTTTGTTAACCCAGATATTATTTCCAATTTACTCTGTATGCTTCTGATGGGGTTTTATAGCTTCAAGTATTGGATACAGAGGTATTATGTTTAAGAAGAAGGAAGTGTCTTGAATTGTTCTTTCTTGGAAAGTATGAAAGGAGAGTTCTATTGACGTGGTTTACTGGAAGTGGTTTAGTATCAGTAGAAGAGAGAAGATAGAGAATGGAGTAGACACTTAGGTGGAGAGACCAATTTATATATAAAGTAAGATGGAAAAGAAGAAAAAAAAATGATAAAGAGTAGAAATTGGTGTGAGAGAGGAGATAGAGAATCAAGAAAATGGAGAGTAAACTATATATAGCACCTCTTTGCTATCCAGTTCAATTGCGCTGTTTCTAGAAATCCCAAATTCTGCGTACAGCTTGTTTTTGCCTCTGTTTAGTATGCACTGGCAGGGTGCAAATATGAAAGATGAAGGAGGAAGAAGAGATGCCAAAGTGAGAAGGAAGAAAAGAAGGAACGAGAAAAGGAGCAGAAGCAAACAATCAAACACACTGACAATCAATGCAAAAAAAAGCAAAACAGAACAAAGCCAAAAAAAGAGAAAGAACAATAAACAATCTAACAAAAACCAATAACACAAGCAGACCGACCAACAACAACAACAACAAAAAATGTCGAACCCAAGTCTCAAACAAAACGGGCCCTGGCTAGCCCCCCTCTCTTTTCCCTTTCCAGTTTAAGCCAACTGCATTGGATCACGTCCAGAACGTCTGCGAGTCAAGTCTGCACCCTATGCCAGCGGCCGCTCAGGGGGAAGATTGGCTCAGGGTGGTTGTGTGTCAGCAGATGAATGGCACCGGGAAGGGGACCCTCCAGAAGGCACCCTTTCCCCACGCTCACCCACAGTTGTAGCTTCTTGTGGCCGCTGGGCTGGCCTCAGACACGCCCTCCCCTGCTGGTTACCCGAGTCTCACCCAGGTGTGCGCTGCCTTCAGAGCGATGGGGCTCCCTGGATGTCTGCAGCTGTTGTCTCCTCCGTCTTTTCCCCTTTGTCTGGATCAGCCACTGCACTTCTCAAAGATGGCGGTGTTCTCCTCCCATTCAGCAGCTGCTCCGCAGACCCTTGTGTCAGTCCAGATCGTGCGGGGATCGGCTTGGCAAGCAGTGCGAAAGAGCTCCACGTGGACACCGCACACGCCTCTAGGCCTCTTTTTATCCCTCCTCGCTGATCGGTTTCAAAGCCGCTGGGTGGATCTTCTCCTTGCCGAGATGGTCTTGGCCCCTGCGCCTGCAGCACCGACAGCGTTGTTTCGGGCTGTGGACAGCTGGGACTCTGTCCCTGGTTGTTGTGGTCCTGAGAACTTTGTATTTCGCTGTCCAGAGGTGCAGGAATGTCTCGGCTCCCTTTCAGTTGCGATAGAACCGCCAGCAATGCGCTCAAACTTCCCACTCCGCGTTCTTCAGCAACTGCGTCCAGAGAGCACCTCCCTCCTGTCTGCCATCTTCCCCCGAATCCTTTTCCCTTTATTTTGATTCATGTATATATATAATATACTTCATAACTTTGTTTTAATTGAGATAAAATTTACATACCATAGTAGTCTTTCATTTAAAGTATAAACTGATGTGGTTGTCAGTCTATTTACAGAATTATTTACCATCACCACCATTTAATTCCAAATATTTTCATTTCCACGGAAAGACACCCTGTACCCATTAAAAGTGACCTCACAATCTTCCTTTCACTGGAGCAACCACTTACCTGCTTTTCATCTGTATGGATGCCCATTTCAGATATTTCAAAATGTCTACAATATGTCTTATTTTGTATTGGGTTCTTTCACTTACCACACAATTTTGAAGGTTCATTCTTATTCTATTATGTTATTACTAACCCATTTATTGTTTGACAGAAAAATATTCCATTGTATGGTTATTTCACATTTTCCTTTACTCATAAATTGATAGATATTGGATTATTTTCATTTGGGGAATTGCCTAAAAGTGTTTCAAAGTGTTTCAATGAAAGCATCATTTGATAATCTCCCCTTCAGTATTTGAGAGTTCTAATTTCTCTACATACTCTCCAACATTTGTTGTCTGTTTATTATTTATAGCCATTCTAGTAGTTTTAAAATGGCATCTTGTGGTTTTCATTCACATTCCCTAAATAAATAATGAAGTTACATATACTTTCCTGTGCCTTTTGATTATTTGTATCTCTTCTTTGGAAAATACCTTTTGAATTTGTTGGTCAGATTTAAATTGGTTTGTCGTTTTTACTAATGAGGTTTTTGTTAAATTTTTATTTATAGTGGTATGTATTACAGTTCATACTATACATAATAGCATCTTTTTACACAAAACAGTTTGTATGCAAAGTATATTCGCAGCATTCAAGTCTTCAATCATGCATTTAGAATAATGAAATCCGTCTTATTCAACCACTTTTTTTTGAGTTAAAGGTTCTTTATATATTCTATATACTTGACTATTATTTATATGATTTGAAAATATCATCCATTCTGTATATAAAAATTTCATTTTTATAATAGTGACCTTTAAAATAATACAGTTTTACATATTGGTCATGTCCAATTTAACTAATTATCTTTGGTTTCTTTATATGTTTGGTGTCATAGCTAAATAACCATTGATTTTTCTGTGGTCACGATTTGTATTCCTATTTTTCTTAATAGTTTTATCATTTTAGCCCTCACATTTATGTCTTTACTCACTTTTTTTTGTTTTGTTTTTGTTTTTGTTTTTGTACCAAGGATTGAACACAGGGTCACTTAACCACAGAATCACATCCTCATCTTTATTTATTTATTTATTTTTATTTTGAAACTAGGTCTTGATAAGAGTTGCTCAGGGCCTCACTAAGTTGTTGAGGCTGGTTTTGAATTTGCAATTCTTCCTGAGCCTCCCAAGTCGCTGAAATTACAGGCATGTGGCACATGCCCAGCTGTTTGATCAATGTTGAGTCATTTTTTTAAATAAGTTATGAGGCAGAGAGTCCAACATCATTTTTTTTTTCATGCGAATACCTAGTTGTCTTTGCACTATTTGTTGAAACAGCTATTATTATACCTTTAATTATTATCTCACTGCTGTTAAAAAAAACCAATAACTATGGATTAGAAGTGACCTTTGAAATTGGGGGATGTTAAACTCTACAATTTTATTATTTTTTCAAAATTGATTTAGCTGTTCTGGAAAGGCTAAATTTTCAGATATATACCAGGATTAGTTTGTCAATATCTACAAAAATGGTAACTGGATTTGATAGAAATTGAGTTGATCCTATAGAAGATTTTGAGTAGTAGTACAAATCTAATAATTTAATTCTTTCTATCTAAAAACTTCAAGTTTCTCTGTATTTACTTCATCTAATTTAATTTCTTATGATAAAGTCTTACTTGTTTTCATTTACTTTAAGTACTTATTCATTTAAAAAGTTAATCCTACCTGATTTTTCTGAAATTCCTATATTTGCAGTTTGGTGCCTGTTTTTACTTTTGGAATATTTTTGGCTATTATTACTTCAAATATTTCTTCTATACCATTCTTTCTTCTCTTTCTAATATTCCAATTAAGAATATGCCATATTACTTCCATTGCCCATAGCTCTGTTTTACACACCATTTTTGCTTTCTTTTTATTATTTGCTTTTCTCCTTGCATTTCAGTTTGAAAAATTACCATTGACCTGACTTCAAGATCCTTGACTCTCTCTCCAGCTATATCAGTTCTACTGGGCTCATTTAAGGTAGTCTTCATTATTTTTAAAGTTTTTTTTTTAACTTTAACATTACATTTTGATTTTATTATTTTTCTGCTTACACTGCCTTTCTGTTCTCTCATGCCATATACATTGTTTTTAGAACCCTTTATCTATTAATTAAAGTTATTTTCAATTCCTTCCCTAATAATCCCTTCCAATATCAGTGTCATATATGAATGTGGACTTCAGATTTTGGAGTTTTCTTTTACTTTGTTCTCTTTTGCATCACTCTCTCCCCACACTTTTTGGAGATCTGTTTCCATATTGGGAAAACCTTTTCAATTCCCTCTTTTAATCTCTTCTCTGGCTGCAGTGTAATCAAATAATTTCATTGAAATCCTGACCTCTTTGACATTGTTTCTAGCTCCCTTAAATGAGATAAAAAAATCTTCTCTCTGCTAGAGTGGGTGGAATGTCCTTCCCTCAATGATAATAAAATTTTACTATAGTCTTTTATTCTGAAAGTCAAACTTCTGTTATGGAGATACTTGTGGGTGTATTTCACAGTGATTAGATTTCCCCTGCCCTTGCTAGATGTGGAGGATCTTTCTCAGATATCAACAATAAAAATACTTTGAGGTTCCTGGAGCAAATTTCATGAAACAGGAGGCACTCCAGGTCTGTGATAGCTAGGATGTCTTTTCACTCTGAAGTTATTACACACTCAGCCTCCAGGTATTTCCCAAATCTTCAGCTGCTGTGTGTCTTCCATTTAGGTTTCCATTGACCAACCAGAGGTTTCTGCTCCAAGTAAGCAGACATTAGGCTTGTCTCTAAAAATTAGTCTCTGATTCTATATTTAGGGGTGGTGACTCACCCTGCAACTTCAGTTTTCAGATTGGAACAAGAAAAGTCAATTTATTACTAGTTTATGTATATTTTTCTTAGTTTTGGGATGGCAGTTTAGATTCCGAATTCTTTGCAGGTCCAGACAATGGTAGCCCAGCCTACTTCATTTTATTCTTGTTTACTGGCTCTTTTCCCTCTTGCAGACAACTACATGTTGTGTTTCCCTATTGACCCTGTTTTCTTTCCCTGCTGTATCCCTACTTGATGCTTAAGTCTTAAAATATTGTGTCTTTAATGTCATTTAACTTTGTATGATGTTCAAACTTGTATCTTCAACCTTGAAATCTCAACTAACCATTGACATATATTTAATAACTTCCTCCTTTACTTACACACAATTTCACATGTGTGCCTATAGAGGTGAGTTTGTTATGAAGTTGTCAGTGGAAAAAATACAGAGTCTACACTTTAAGAAGATAAAGGAATAAGATTTATATAAAAAGTAGAACAACTAAGGGGAACTGACTGTTGAGGCTTCAGTCACTGACCACACCCTAAAAATAGCTACCTTCAACAGATATTTATGGAAGGAATTGAGAGTCATTTGAATTGAAATTATGACAGATATTTAAATTTTTTATATTTTACACTAATTTCAAATTATTTTCTAATTATAACAGCATTTTAAGATCAAATCTTCATTTAAATTTTACTAGAATTTGTTTTCATATGCTACATATATATTCTATCTGCTAAATGAAGAAAATTCAAATCCACATTTTCCAAAAAAATTTGTGTAGGAATTTCTGTATGTGTAACATTTTTATGCTAATTTTTCTTTTAAAAAATAATTGCACAGGAAATAGTGGGATGTTATATTAAGAATGACAGATTATTCCTGTAGAAACACTGAGGCTTTGGTTTAAAATAAGGAAAAACAAAGATCTATGAAGAAATGAGAGAATGAAATTGCAGGCTCCTGCTTTGCAGACTTTTTTAATCCATTTGTTTCAAGTGAACCAATATACATTTTTGGAATAGAACATGTCCTTTTCTGTTATTTTTAGCAAAATGGATTCCTTGCTGTGATAAGTGGAGCAATTGTTAATTTCATCTCAAAATGGATTCTGCCAAAGCGGTAGGTCTTGTTTTCATTTAAGATGTTGAAGTTTTTCAAAGTTTTAAATAATCTAAAATATTACGCTAAATGTTTTCCTTTTCAAAAATTCAGTAAAACAATTGAAATAACATTTATTGTTTGACATTTTACTTGATATATTTCAGATTCAATCTTTATAGTAACATATCAATGCAGTGATTACAAAGCCCATTTTGCTGACACAAATATTGAGCACCATGGAGGATACCTCACTTCAGGTGTGATGAATACTACTGAAGCCAAGTCTTTGTCCTGGAGCAGTGGAGTGGCAGACCAGGCATGCTGGAGTGCATACAGCAGCTCTGGCTGCAGGCACATGGAGACTGCCACGCCAGCACAGTTCCAAAATGTGGCAAGCCAGGGCCAAGGTGAGCCAGGACACATCAAGTTGTCTGCAGGAGCCCAGTCTGGGTCCAGTGTGGACACCTGCTCCATATAGCTCTGTAGCCTAGAACGCCAGAGCATCCACAATTTTATGACTTCAATATCTCGCTTCCCTAGGATCAGTGGGAAAGTGGAAGTGGGGCAGACCTGAATGGGATTGCAGGGCTAATCAATAGGTTAGTACTTTTTCAAATCCTGATTAGCATAAATTTGGACCATTAGCATTAACCCAAGTGCTATATAAACCCCTACACTCACACACTCAGGTGGCAACCCCTATAGGTTGTCTCCTCTTGCTCCTGTGAGAATTGCTTCTATTTTTAACATTTGACTAAATCGTATTCCTTTCACTCTTGCCTTCCATTGTACCATGAATTTTATTCTTCAAATCTGGAAGGCAAGTACCTGGAAATAAGTTGGTGGTGAGCTGCTGGGGTCTATTGCAACACTGGAGGGCATAACTCATCATTTAGAGCTACAACACTGACACCTGAGACATGCTACTTGATAGTAGTGGAGAAGAGTCCAATTTTTCTGGCTGGAACCCTTAGAGTTGACACCAGCAGGCATCCCCTGCTGTGATTAGCTGCTACTACTAAAATGGGTTTTCTTGGCTCTAGATGCCTCTGCTTAAATGGACTCCACCTGCTATTAGAAGCAGAGAAATTCTGGTTTCACTATGTGCAAACTAAGATTTGACAAAGTTCCATATGACTCTAAAGTGCTTGTTATTTCCAAAGTATTAAGTGCCTCTTATTTGATTTTTTAAAAATATTTGTTTTAGATGTTAATGGACCTTTATGTTATTCCTTTATTTATATACAGTTCTGAGAATTTAATCCAGTGTCTCACACATACTAGGCAAGTGCTCTACCACTGAGCCACAACTCCAGCCCCACTTATTTGATTTTTTTTTTTTTTTTTTTTTTGTGTGTGTGTGTGTGTGTATACCAGGGATTCAACCAAGGAATACTTAACTACTAAACCACATCCCAGCCCTATTTATTTTTATTTTGTGATAGAGTCTTGCTAAGTTGTTTACAGCCTTACTTCATCACTGAAGCTGGGTTTGAACTTGTAATCTCCTGCCTCAGCTACCCTAGCAGGTAAGATTGCAAGTGTATACCACTGTGCCCAACCTTATTTGATATTTTTGTACATTTGTGTTCCACCAATATTAAAACCACATACATAAATATTAGCATTACTTAAATATTATAGTACTAATTATATTAATTTGGACAACCATTTATTGTCCAAATATGGACACTTTTGAGAGTAATAGTGGTGATATTAATTGTGTCAGGACTGTAGGTATAAAAAAGGTCTAATCATATTAAAACCCATGTTTATTCTAAAATTAAAAGAACTCTAATACATTTTACTATACATTAGGAAGATTTTAATACATTGGAATAAACACTCTACTTTGTTACTGATATTGTAGATATTGTATCTAGCTTTACAATTTTTTGTAGTATGAATTTAAGCAAGTCATATACTCTGAAAATCAGGGAACAGGACAAGTTTAATTCATAATCTCTAAGATTGTAGTTTTGTATAAAAGATGTTATTTTTCTTATGTGTTCAGTAAAATAACATTTTATGTATTATAAAATAAATAATGATAAATTCCAAGATATGAAAATATATTAAATGCTAACTAATCCTGGGAATATCTTATTTTACAAATAGACTTAAACTAATGATCAAATTATTGGTACTGATTAGAGTTTAAATTCACATAATTAATTTAAATTGGAGATTAATGTTTTTAAAAAGATAAAAATGTATGATTCAGTGATTATGATCTACCAGCTTCTCCTAAGGTAATTAATTGGGCAAACTGAAAGAATAATTTTAAAGAGTCTTCTATTGCATGTTTTATAAATTTTGAAGTTTCATTAAAGCATCTTAAAGTTAGTCATTCAGGAACATATACTCTCCCAAATTCAAAAAATGTTGCCTTTAAAATACTGTATTAATAGCCCTGGAAATCTAGCTCAGTCATAGAGTGCTTGCCCAGCATGCATGAGACACTGGGTTTAATTCTCAGAGTCACGAGAAAAGAAAATGCTTATGTTATATAGTACATTTTCTATTCACATGTTATTTGACAATAAGTAGTAATACTCCACTTCTCAATCTTAGTAAAATGTGAATTGACTATATGGCACTAATTATAAAAATGAGTTTCCTAAGAAATAGGGTTCATTGAGAGTATTGTTTCATTATTCAATGTCATTTTGAACCAGAAATAAGAAATTAAAAAATAACAGGTAACAATATGAACACAAGTAAGGATCTGTGGGGTTTTTTGATAATGCAGAACATTGATTAGTGTTGTAGTTAACAGATTCTTTTTAAAAAAGGTTCAACCTGATATATTTATAACCATTGTGCAGTATTATAATATGGCTTAAATATCATTTATATTGCCTCTTGAAACTCATTTTCAGTATAGAGTTGTTTGAAAATTGAAAGATCACCTGAAACAAAAATAGTCTATTTTTCTAACCACAAATATCTCTCTGTACTCGCATCACAAGTATTACGAGTTGCCGTTCTTCTAGTTACCTCTATAAGTACAGTTCAATCATACTACAGTTCAAGTGCAGCTTTTCTTCTGCCAATTTCACAGATGATTCAAAAATTCCAAGAAGTATAGTGTACACCTCACAAGGATTACATTAATGTAGAGAACAAAATGGATTTCCTCCATGAAATGAATCATACAAAGCTTTTTTTAAAGTGAGTGTTTAATAATATCTAATTAAATTGATATGATATAGTAAAACAATTATGTGAATGATAACTTTTCTTGGTGACTCAAAATGGTTCAATTAATATCAATGTTGGTCGCTTAATTAGAGGATTGTGAATGGTCTGTATCTCTATCTGGAAATACTTAAGGTATTATTTTACATTCTAAGAATGATATTGCATTATCACTGGGCACAAATCAATAGAAAAATCTAAAGATCCCAAGATAAATTCTAATTTGCCTGTTTTAAACCAAAAATCACAAGTAGTAGTCAGATTATTCTATGTCAGTGGAATGCTTACTGGTTTGTAGAAGAATGAAAATCCATAAATTTCTACTAGTTCTACTGACCTTATAAAACATGGAAAATATTCAATAAGAAAAAACAGAAGAGTAATGTCATTAATATTAAAAATTTATATGTCCATCATAACATGTTTATGTTAGTTGTATTTGCTTTACTGTTATAATTTTGCTTTCTTCATATTAATCTTAATTATATAGTAAAAGTATAATATAAAAATTAAGAAAGAGGAGCCCTAGTAGAAATGTAACAGTCATATTAGATGAGGCAAAACATTACTTTAATTATACTTTCTGTATTTGCTTATATCATCAGGATATACAACATGCTAATCACAATAGAGCACCTGATAATTATGGCTTTTTTGGCCTATTACACATATCAGAAGAAATGCACTGTCACTTTGATTTAGTTATATCTGTTTTATATCATGTTTTACTTTAAAGCTAACCATGTAGAGAATTTTACTTTTTATGTTTTGGTATTTGAAAGAAATGGAAGCCAGGAGCTATAAACTAGATTTTTTTGAGAAGTATGAGATTCAGTCCATATTTGAATTTCTCAGATTATATTTAATGGAAAATGAAGCTTGAATAAAGGAAATGTGCACTCTGTCAGGATAGCTTATTCAAAATGGTGGTCACAATCCAACCAAGTTTCAATCGTCCCTTCAAGCTTTAAAAGTTTTATTTTCAATTTCAATATTATACTGTGTTGAAGCATAGAAATCCTCCCCACAGGCTACAGTCCAATAGTGTGCTTCAATACTAATGGTTATATCTTGGAAACAGTTGCTGGAATGTGCTTCTTAAAAAAAAATGGATCTTGTAAGAGAACACGGATATTGCTCCTCCAGAGAGAGAGAGAGAGAGAGAGAGAGAGAGAGAGAGAGAGTAAAAAAATGGTTCACTGCATTTTTGAAATTGGTATTGAATTGTTACAAAAGTGCAAAAATACAAGGAAATGAAGTAAAAGTGACATTATAATTTTACTGCATGATTACATAGGAAAAGACCATTTAAACTTTAAGGCAAATAAGCAATGTAACAGATAAAAGGTATGATTTTGTTTATTTGTGTGTATAATGATACATGTACAGGAGAGAACAATAACACACTCTTTATGAAGTAGAACTATTCAATTTGTTCAAAATTGCTTCTTATTCCAGTGGAGAAATAGGGAAAAGTCAGAGAAACAAACAAACAACAATACCAACAAAAACATGGACCAGTACGATGGCCCAGATAGTCACAATTCTGCATTTAACTTACTGATTTGACTTACTGACTTAAAAGCACTTTTCATGAATGAGAGTTTTTATAATTTACTGTTGTTTTTGATAGACCAATATCTGATCCTGATCTTTCTAAAGTCTTTAAATAATAGATCTATTTGAAAGAAAATATTAAATAAATGCATAAATAAAAAGAACTATATTGCCTCTGAGTATCTTTTGTGGTAGGATTTTTAAAAAAAAACACTGCATAAAATTAATTATATAGTTTATTATTATTCTAAACAATTTCATACTTCTCATTTGTAATTTTTTAAATTTAATTTATTTGTTATACATGTTTGCAGAGTGAAATTCCTTTCATATTACATATAAAGAGCACAGTTTTCCAAAAGTCACTGGTTTTACACAAAGTATTTTCACACCATTTGAATTTTTATACATGCACTTAGTATATTGATGTCCAACTCATTCTGCCATTATTAATATCCCCTTGCCTCCTCTCCTCCCCTCCCTCCCCTTTGTTCTATTTAACATTCCTTCATTCCTCTCATCTCCCCTCCCTTGCCACTATAATTCAGTATCATCATAGCAAAGGAATCAACCCTCCTTTGTTTTTTGGGGATTGGCTGACTTCACTTAGCATTATTTTCTCCAACTCCATCCATTTACTTGCAAATGCCATGATTTTATTCCCTTTTAGTGCTGAGTAGTGTTACACTGTGTATATATACCAAAGTTTCCCTACCTATTCATCTACTGATGGGCATCAGGGTTGTTTCCACAAACTAGCTATGTGAATTGTGCTGCTATAAACATTGATGTGGCTGTGTCCCTGTAGTAAGCTGGGCACTCAAGAGATACACTTCTCAGAAGATGATATACAATCAGTCAACAAATATATGAAAAAATGTTCAACATCTCTAGCAATTAGAGAAATGCAAATCAAAACTACTCTAAGATTTCATCTCACACCAGTCAGAATGGCAGCTTTCAAAAACACAAACAACTATAAATGCTGGCGAGGTTGTGGGGAAAAGGGCACATTCATACATCGCTGGTGGGGCTGCAAATTGGTGCAGCCAATCTGGAAAGCAGTATGGAGATTCCTAGCAAAACTTGGAATTGAACCACCATTTGACCCAGCTATCCCACTCCTCAGTCTATACCCAAAGGACTCATTTGTAATATTTTAAAAATATGATTGTGCCTTATCAAATTCATGAGCAAATATTCATTTAATGAAATTATTTTAACACATTGTGTTTGTAATACCTTAAATCATATTGCCTTACCATACTATGTGACAATTTTCAAATTTTCTCATGATTTATATATAATGTGTAATAAGATATAGCTCATATAATTAGACTATTATTTTAAACTTAAAACTATTTATATTTTATAATTTTATTGTTTTATTTTTCATGTCTCACCTGCTTTCCCTTATGTTGAGAAAGTTTAATAGTAAAACTCTTTTATTAAGAACCTGTTGAAGTCTTTTCCTATTTTTTTGTTTGTTTATATACATTCTGGAGAGCAATCATCAGGTACATATAAAATAAACATTTTTGGCTCTTCAAATAAGATCATTTGGAAAAATTAAGATATTTGTTAATATATTAATATGTTAAATGTGTATTAATATTGAAAATATTTACATAGATACATATATCTGCTCTTTTTATATCTCTACTTATGTAGCACATCTATCTAATTTTCTGTTATCTCTCTATCTATATCTAATTTTCACAGTAGATATCTGAGTGTAACCATAAAATATCTTGAAGAAAGATTTTTCTATGGGATGATTGTAGATCATGATTCCACCAGGAATTGATTTTGCTTTTTTGTTTGATTATTTGGTAATGAGATAAATTTTTAAAAGTAGAAGTAAATACAAGCACTGTGTTAAAGGAGGCAGAAAGAATACCGGCATCACACCATCAAGACACTCTCTATGTAGGATATATTAAGAATTGTGGAAAACATAACTGAAAGATTTGAAATTTTCTTTTTTCTTTATATCCATATTTCTATTATCTCTTACTTTATAGTAATTCAATTATATGATTGATGTATCAAGCTGCAACATCTTTGATACAGCTTTCATTCTTATTTGGAAATGAATGTTCATTTAATAAATTGATTCATGAAAGAGCTTTTAATATTGCCAAATATGGTCCAAAGATAAATACCAGATAAATAAGATTTTAATTACATACATAAAGTTTAACATTTAAAAATTAAATTTAAATTAATGCTACTAGTTTAATTTCTAATCTATCAACACAGATCATAAGTGCATGAAAGAGAGAAAGAGAGAGATTTTAGGGTTGTAAAGTAGAGAGTTGTAATATAAATTTTAAAGAATGAAGAGTGAATTTGGAAAGTGACTTTTTAAAAAATGTCTTCCTGATTATAGCATTTGTTCTGTTATGATGACCTCATTCAGAGCTAAGCTTAGGGCACTTAAGTAAATGGTCAAAACAACAGTCACCTCTCTGTCCTCTGGAGGGTAGTTATTAGCACAACCTCTGTAATCAGCATATTGGAGCATATGGTGGCTGGAGGGCTTCATCCTAGTTATGCCCTGTTGATGAATAGCCTAGGGAATTCACAGTGTCCGTGCACAGGAGGAACCATCTACCCTTGTCTAGGACCTGGTGGTGATGCTCAGAGCATTATTTTATGGCTGACTGAGCACTCAATTCTTTTAAATATTAAAATACACCTTCAAACATATCTTAAAATTTTGTAAATCATTAAAATTTCTGAATAAGTATTTGAGGTTTTGCATTCTTTTGCTTCACTTGACTATTCCATACCTTGTTTCTTTAACTCAACATTTGGAAAATGCATTTCTCAGTAATATAAAATTAGGAAACATAATAATAGGGTTAGAGATATTCTAGTTGAAAATGTGTTTCAAAACTAGAGAAGTAATCACTTGTTGGTAGGAAAATATAGTTTTATATTTGTATGTCGGAAATACTTAGTGTTTTTTTTTTTTTCTATATTTCTAGAGCACAGTATAATAAGCCATTCAAAATCTTATGCAGCAAGATCTCTGACATTATAGAATTGTTGTGGCCAAGAAAAATTGTAATGTTAGAAAATATATGCCTTTTTTCACAAGGCCAAGTGACAATATGTTTATGAAAGGATATAAGCAGTGAGGAATCATGCAGGAGTTTATATCCAAAACTAATTATTTGGAAGACTTGAAAAGGGAGCTGTATTGCATGGCCTCAGCTGCCCTGAAACAAAAGAGAAAGCCAACCACTTATTCTTATGTACCCCAAACCTCTGGTTAGCTGAATTATAGCTTCTCCCATTGAAGCTAGTATGTTATCTTCCTAATGTGCCATAGACAGACAGACTTGTCTGCTTGGCAAAGAGCAAAGAATCTGAGTCCCCACAGCAAAAATTTGAAAACATGAATGAAACTCATTTTTAAAATATATAATTTAAAAGTCACAATTATAAAACAACATCTCTCAACTACTTTGCATGAGAGTTCAATGTCATCTTGATTGTACAAATGAACAGGCCAGGACAGAGAATGAAGAGCTCTGATACCTGCTACCTGTCCAAGTCAATTTAAAAACTAGTGCTAGATCTGCACAATATTTGATCTACCACAATTTATTATTATTATTATTATTATTATTATTATTATTATTCTACACATTCTTCTAGTCAATGTCTATATCAAGAAGAAAGAAAAAATTCTTATAAAGATTATAATTTTTGTTTGCTCAAATCTTAAAATTGATTTTCTTAAATATATTTTCAAATAATAATACTGTTTAATTAAAGTCATTATATTTTATCTCCTCTGCAAATTATGAGACAAAGTACCCATAATAGAAAAAATGCAAAGCACATAAAACACAACAACTTCTGCCATCCCCAAAACACAATTATGGCAAAACAATAATGTATGAATACATTAACTTTTATGCCCCACTGTGAAAATTAGATATAGATAGAGAGATAATAAAAATTAGGTAGCTATATGTGAGAAGAAATAAATACAGATAAGAACAGGTTTATTTGTTTCTATATATTTATGTAAAATTTATTTTATCTAACATTTCCCAAAGGATATTTTAAGAATACATTGTGAATATGTTACTAATTCTTTGGTAAATATACAAGAAACATGGTTTCATAATATCTTTTACCAAATAACAATACTGTTGCTTTACAAACAATGATTTAGAAAAGACTGCTTAACATTAAGTAAATTCCCTCTACTTTCCTTTAGTGACATTAGGTACAGTTTCTAACTCCTTGAGCCTTGGGATTGGCAACCATAAAAATTGGTGTGGGTGAAAAGGAAGGATGATAGTTTTTGTTAATTCTTTTAGAATAAAAATAATGTTCAATAAGTTACATTAATTCATTCAACAAATAATACTGAATAAATTTTATTATGTACACATTTTGAGAAAATG
Source organism: Tamias sibiricus (assembly GCA_025594165.1). Lineage (NCBI taxonomy): Eukaryota > Metazoa > Chordata > Mammalia > Rodentia > Sciuridae > Tamias > Tamias sibiricus. Next base: position 80,701,334 of record CM046666.1, on the reverse strand, counting down.
CTTCTCTAGCCAGATGCGATATGTCATTAATCAAAATAAAAACATTTCTGTCTTTATGAGGCCTACCATCTACCAGGAAACACAAAGCATGGGGGATTCCCACTTATATTTTATGAAGCTAACTGTTCATTTTTCAACAGATTTCTGTTAGTCTGATATCATTTTTAAAATATATAGGAATGACAAAGGTATGTAAGAAAGAAAACTAAAGGAATGAAATACAGCAAATTTTAAGGAATAATTTCAATGTCTATGTTCTTTGAGCCTTTATGACTTGATATTTTGTTTAGAAACATGGGAATCATCAGGCTTATGATAGCAAAATTGCCATAATTCCTGTAAATAAACAAAACAGCATTAGGTATCTGAGTGATGTGCTTTTTGTAAAGTCACAGATTAGAGAATAAAAAAATTAAAAACTTATGAAAATAGTTACACAGAATAAGATTCACTTGAAATTATTAAGCCAGGTAGATTCCAGCTATCAATACAAAGGATTTTTTAAGGGCTGCCAAATTTAATGACAAAAAAAATCATAATTCACATTTTTTCTTAAACATTTAGTAAATCATGAATCTATACGATTGAAATTTATTTCAAACAAATCGGTTTTTTATATCCATGAATGGAATAACTAGATTTTATACTTTTTAATATTAAGGACTATCACCACGCTTAGAAAGAATAGTTTCCCTATTATTAAGTAAGCAGTAATAGATATAAAAGTACCTGAATTAAATTTATGAAAATAAGTGATTGCAAATTAGAGGGAATAAAACAGAAGATATTTTATTTTTAAGAATGTGAGTTATAGCTGGGCGTGGTGGCGCACGCCTGTAATCCTAGCACTTGGGAGGCTAAGGCAGGAGAATCGCAAGTTCAAAGCCAGCCTCAGCAATGGTGAGGCACTTAGGAACTCAGTGAGATCCTGTCTCTAATAAAAATACGAAAAGGGATGGGGATGTGGCCCAGTGGTCGAGTGCCTCTGAGTTCAATCCCTGGTACCAAAAAAAAAAAAAAAAAAAAAAGAATGTGAGTTATAAAGATCTTACTGGTTGGTTCTATGTCTTAGCATTCTGAATTAGTAAAAGCAGCAGCCCAATAGTAGTAATAGAACAGTAATAAAATCTGTAACCTTGAATGCACACACTTGAAAATACCAAAATATCAAATCAGTACATACATTGCCTAGTACCAAACAAATTTATGTCAAACTATTGTAGTAAACATCTGTGATTTCAGGGTTTCATTCAATTTAAAAAAAAAAAAAAAAAAGACTTGTTTGATTGGACAAGTCAACTAGATATTTATCAGGCAGAATAGACAGTCTTCTCATACAAGTGATCAATGAAGAAAAATACTGCCACAAAACTGCCTACAGGTACTACTGTATCCTCAGGCAAAAAGCAATCTGTACACATACAGCATGAAAGTCTCTTCTCAATCACAAGAAACTGGAAGCCATGCAAATCCTCTTCAGCTAGAATCAAGAGACCTTGTTGAATTCATGGTTGAATGCCCTCTTAAAAATCCTAGAAGAGCCAGACCTTAGAAACAGGGCTACAGTAGTTTAGAGTAAATTTTACAGTAGATGTGTGCAATTGAAACTTACCAACAAAATTCAAAATGAGTAAACTGAACTACCAGTAACTCAACTACTGCTGGAGCAAAGTGTAAGACTATTTGATAGAGCAAAACAAGGTCTGGCATTTGGCAAAGTAAAAATTTCATAAACCTAGAATCTGATGCAGGCAAAGAAACAAGAACAGTTTATTCATAACTAGAAAAAAATAAGATGATCAGAACAAACTGAAATGGAGTGGAGATAACTGATTAGTTAACAAGGACATTAACTATATAGTTAGAAAAATACTAAATATGTACACAGATAAAAAGGAAAGCACATAGATTGTAAAAATAAAAATTAAAAATACAAAATATCACAAATCAAACATTGAGAGATGAAATGCACATTACATGAAGTGAAAATTTTTCTAGATTACTAATACATATGAGACATACAAAAAAATAAAACTGGAAAAAAAAAACTAAAAAGAATAACAACCTATCTATTGTGTGCAACATAGCTGACATACATGGAACAAAAGTTCCAGTATATTGGGGCAGACATACACAACAATGCTTAGAAACATAATGGCAGATTCTTAAAATGTGATGAAAATGACAAACCAGTGGTCAATAACTTTAAAAATCACCAGCAGACCAAACCAAGAAATACAACACAAAGAAACTTCATAATTATATTGTTTACAACCACTGTTAAAGAGAAAAGAAGCAGGAGAAATTGAAGAAAAAAATGTAAAGACTTCGAACCCCAGAGGAACAAATATGATTGCAGATTTTTGGCCAAGTACTACATAAGCCAAAATACAATGCCACCCAAATACTACAAAAACAGCAATAATAACTGTGAATGTGGGACTTTGCTTTCAACAAATTATATCTTCAAGATGAAATCAAAGAACTAGAAATTTCTACTTGCAGTATACAAACTGGGGAGATGCACTATCCCACCCTAACAGAGACAAGAGGAATGACAAAACATGGCCAGATAAAGCACAAAATTTATTTTTATTAACCCATCACAGAACTGAATTGAATTTTCAGGGGAAGAAAATACAAAATCTATGCAAATTGAAATCTATGTAAATAAAATCTGTGAAATCAATTCAGACATAAATGGAGAGAAAGGACATGATTATGTGATCATCTGGGCAGATGCAGTGAAACACTGATGAAAATGGTTATGGAACCAAATATTGTTAAAAATTGATAAAAGCCAGATGTAGACTAGAACAACATAGAATCCATGAGGGATATAAATGCACCCACTTGCAGATTCTTCACCATGAACTTCCCTGGAAGCTCACCAAAAATATTGATGAAAAACTCTGAAAAGCATACTTGTTGCAAAGGTCAAGTACCAGCAGCTGCTGCAGGAAAGCTATGAGCCACTGCTGGGTTCCTTATCTCCTCTCTCCCACAGGGAATGAAATCTTTGATTTGGAAGGGAAGGCAAACCATCAATGTCACTGGTGGAAGGAAATAGACACAAAATTCCTATCCCTGAAGGGAGGGCAGGAATGCGTGACTGGACCCAGAACTACGGTTGCAAACAGTGACAATGAGAAGTCCATACACAGAACATGGGGGAAAGAAAGACTCTAGGACTTGGGGCTCAATGAGTAAGGGAGAAAGTGTCCTCCCCTCTTTCTTAACAGTTAATAACAGGAAAACAAAATGAAAAATAAGTAACAATGGAATTCTTGGAAACTGACCCTTTCAGAGACTCACTGGATAGACAAGTCCTAGAACTGAATATGGAACAGTAACTGGAAGAAGAAAATTTCTGGAAAATATATCTCTAAACACAAGACATTAAGAGATGAACTTGAAACGTTGGGTATTTAGAGTAAGCATAGTGAAAACAATGCCTAAACAATCATGTAGATACCAGAGAGAATAACCCTAAAATCGCATGTATGAAATGTTCACCAAAATTAAGGTTGTATATTTATAGCTGTTTCAAAACATAGATATTATTTACTACAAATTCTGTTATCCTGTACAACAATGTTTCAAAATATTGGCTGCCACCAAACCATAGATTCAAAAATCTCAGAAAATAGTTAGTGTATTAAATATACACATGATATACACACACAGCATCACAAGCAAGTGTGATGCAAATTGTTTAAAAAAAAAAGTAAGTTTGAATTCATCTAGAAGAAAATGCATGCATTATATACAAAGAAACAAAGGACACATTTCCAGGAGGATACTACTTGTCAGAAATTATACAAAGTGGAAGCAGAAGGAGTGCAATAAAGTATCTGACAATTGAGAACTCTAAACTCAGTGAATATATACTTTAAAATAAAGGAATATATACTTTCTCCTGCATTTAATGTACAGAATTTTTATTTACACATCCATAATTGTAAAGAAAAGAAAATGGTAAAGACAGTTCTTTGTACAGAATGAATGAAATATTGAACAGAAAATTGTATCTATGTAAAATTTGAAAGGCACTAGTAAAAGAATAAACTTTAACTTTTATATTTAATTATTCTACAGTATAATTTTCTGCTTATAACCAAAATAATGGCAATATTTTTAAGCATGTATAAACTTAAAACATCTAATATTAATAACAATAGAATGGGAAGAAAGAGCTAGTAAGATAATTTTGTGTCTCTTACACTAGTAGTGGCACAATAGTGTTTGAATGTAATGTTGATTTATACAAAATGAACATTTTCAGAGGTAGGTAAGGGAAGCCACTAAAAATTTCAATGTAAAAATAACAAATGAAAGGTGAATATAACATAGAATAATAAAAATTGCTTGATTGATCCAAAATATACAAAAATTAAAAAGTCATAAAACCCAGAAAACAGATTATAATTCAATCATAAGTCAAAATATTAAGTAAAAATGTCACAAATGAAAAAAAAAATGACCAAGACTTTTTAGAGTATAAAAGATGCTACCAGTGTAAATGATGTCTATACGACACCCATTTTAAACATAAAATATAGGGCAAGTGGGAAATACTAGATTTTTAATATAAAACCATGTAGACTTTGAAGGAGAAATATTTTCAGGAATAAGACAAAGTTAATTAACAGTAAATGAGTAACATCTCCAAGAATATATAACAATAAATATAACAATCATAAATATGAAAAATGACTTGAAAATGAGTGAAGAAAACTTTAATAAAAAGGAAAAATATATGAATCAACAATTTGGATTAATAACCATCATTCACTGGGCATAGTGGAACATACCTATAATCCAAGCATCTTGGGAGGCTGAGGCAGGAGGAATACAAGTTCAAAACCAGCTTCAGCAACTTAGCAAAGCCCTAAAGAACTTAGAGAAGGACCCTGTCTGAAAATAAAAACTAAAATTTAAAAAGAGGTGGTGATGTGGCTCAGTGGTTAAGTGCCCCTGGGTTCAATCCCTGGTACAAACAAACAGATAAACAAACAAACAAAAACCTTCATGCTTCACTTTCAGTAGATGATTGAATAAAAATTCAGTAAGAATAGAGAAGACCTGAATAAGTACTATTTACTAATTAAATCTAATTGATATTTATAGAAGGCCACTAAACATCGGCTGAATACACATTTTTTAAAAATATTTATTTATTTGGTTGTACACATTGCTTTCACGTTTATGTGGTGCTGAGGCTCGAACCCGGGCCGCGCTCATGCGAGGCGAGTGCTCTACCGCTGAGCCATAACCCCAGCCCCCTGAATACACATTTTTATCAAGTGTATCTGGACACTCACCAAGTTAGAGCATATAAAACAAATAAAATATAAAACAAAAAGGACACATTTGCTTAAGCTATAAAACACAAGTGTTCAAAGTCAACTAAAAAACTAATACCATGTTTATTAAATGGAATAATCACAAATGTTAAATGCTAATTGACCTCAGATTGATCCATAAGGTCAATGAAGTTTTACTCAAAATCCCAGCAATTTTCTAGATATTAACATCTGATTCTATAATTCATATGAAAGGAAACAAGACAGAGCAGTAGAAGCAATTTTGAAAAAAGATCAGTCTCACCTAATTTCATTTCAGTAGTTAATAAAAGCTTTAGCAATCAAGGCTGTGTGGTAATGATGAAGGATAGGTCCATAGGTCAATGAAAGAGAATGGTTAGTTCAGAATTAGACCCCAACAAATATAATTAATTTTTCTTTTTACCAAGTGATAAAGCCAGTTCAAAGGAGAAAGGATTGTCTTAACAAAATTTCACCCCAAATGAGACTGCCATTTGCAAAACACAGAAATGCCCATAGATACCTCATGTTTTTTTTAAAAAATTAGCTAAAAATGGAACATGAATCAAAATAGAAATTTTAAAATTATATCAAAGGGAAATTATTTTCTATACCAAGAAAATCATTAAAAATCATAAATATGCCAATGCATGTGAAATTTTTGAAGTAGTGTCAGCTAAGCAAATATAATAATAGAATTGCAAGATTATTATTATCATCATATAAACAAGTACATTTATAATCTTTTAGAAATTATAATATATGAAAATGGTTCCTCATAAAATTAAGAATTTAAAGTAAAATTTATATTTTTCTATTTATTGTTTTGGTACCAATTGTTGAACCTAGGGATATTTAACGACTAAGCCACATGCCCAGCCCTTTATTTTTTATTATTTTTTTTTATTTTGAGACAGGAACTTGCTAAATTGCTTAGGGCCTTACTAAATTGCTGAAACTAGCTTTGGATTTGTGATCCTCCTGCCTCAACCTCCTGAGTTGCTAGTATTACAGGTGCACATCACCATGCCCAGCAGTAAAATATTTTTGAATGAGAAGTAATAAAATGAATGTTTGGGATATCTTTGGGCCAAATTAACTGTACATGAAGAATTTTCATTAAATTATGTGCACAAATTTCATACTGAAAAAATATGTGTCACCATGTTATGGTTCAGATATGATGTGTCACCCAAAAGCTCATGTGTGAGAGAGTGCAAGAAAATTTAGAGGTGAAGTGATTGGGTTATGAGAGTTTTAACTTAATCATACATTACTACCCTAATATAAATTAACTGGGTAGTAATTGTTGAGAGATAGGGTGTGACTCAGGAGATGGATCATTAGGAGGTGTGGCTTTGTGGCATATATTTTGTTCTCAGAGTGTGGAGTTCTCTCTGCTTTTGGGGGGCCATGTCCTGACTTACTTTCCTCCACCTCACTCTTCTGGCATGATGTCTGTCCTACCTCACCATGGGCCCACAGCAATGAAGTCAGCCAATTACAGGCAGATTCCCCTGAAACTGTGAGCCCCAAATAAATGCCCTACTCTAAAATTTCCCTTGTCAGTTCTTTTGGTCACAGTGATGAAAAATCTGATTAAAACATAAAATATTTGCTTATGTACCTCTCTAATAGAGCATCAGAGAACCTTGATTACATTTGAAATTAGTTTCATTTGCTTCAAACATTTCTCTTTTGTGATGCTTTACATGAAAATAACAAATAACTGGCAGTACTTAACTAAATCAATAGATTAGTGTGGTGATGCCTATTTATTAGTGGGTTAACATAAAATCCATACAAGCAAATGAATATTTATAAATAATGTACATAAAGAGTTACTTTCTGGGTTTTGACATTAATATGAAAAACAGAAGACTTTTCTTTAAAAATTAAATTTATTATGTATTATCTCAATTCTTACAACATCCTTAAAACGTGTTACTACTATTACCATTTTTTTTTTGTTTTTAGTACATTATAGTTATATATAATATTGGGGTTCATTTTAACATAATTATGCAAATGTAAAATTTAAATTTTCTCCAATTCAATTCTCAGGGCTTCCCCTTTCCTGGTCCTTTTCCCTCCCCCTATTTCTTTTCCTCTATTCTACCAAGCTTTCTTCTATTTTTTAGTTTTCTTTAGTTGCTACATTATAGATATACATAAAGGTGAAATTCCCTGAGGCATATACATGCATGTTTATAGGATTGTTTGGTCATGTTTATTCCACCATTGCTCCCTTTTCCTTTTTATCTTCCCTTCCTCTAAATTCCCTTTTACTACTCCACTGTTCTTTCTGTTTTCATGGGATAACCCCTCCCCCATTTCCCCCCTTATTTTGTTCTAGTTTCCACATATGAAAGAAAACATTCAACACTTGACTTTCTGGGTCTGGCTTATTTCACTTAGCATGATGGTCTTCAGTTTCATCTACTTAACAGCAAATGCAATAATTTCATTCTACCTTATGTCTGAGTAAAACTCCATTGTGTGTATACAACACATTTTTTCTTGTTCATTTGTATGTTTGGTTGTATAACTTGGCTGTCGTGAATTGAGCTGGTATAAACACTCATAAGGCTATATCCATATACTGTGCTGACTTTAATCCTTTTGGATAATACCAAGGAGTGGAATAGCTAGGTCATATGGTAATTCCATTCCTAGCATTTTTGAAGAATCTTCATATTGCTTTTCAGAGTGGTTGCACTAATCTGAATTCCCACAAACAATGTATATCTTTTCTCTCACACCATCAACAGCTTTGTTTTTTTGTTTTTTTTGATAATTATTCTGACTGCAGTGAGATGGAATCTCAATGTAGTTTTAATTTGCATTTCCCTGATTGCTAGATATGTTAAACATTTTTTTGTATATTGTTGCTGATTTGTATTTCTTTTAAGATGCATCTGGTTAGTTCTTTTGCCCAGTTATTAATTGGGTTATTTATTTTGTTTGTATTTTTGTGTCTGTTGTTTTTTGAATTCTTTATATATTCTGGATATTAATCCCCTCTCTATCCCCTCCCTGAGGAGGAGATGGCAAAGATCTTCTCCCATTCAGTAGACATTTTCTTTATACTTTTTATGTTTTTCTTTGGCTGTGCAGTATCATTTCAATTTGATACTATTGTACTTATTGATTTTCTTCTTGCACTTTATACAGATTTTTAAGGAAGTCAGTGCCTGTGCCAATATGCTGGACTGTTGGGCCTCCATTCTCTTCTAGTAGTTGCAGAATTTGTGGCATTAATTTTAGACTTTTCATGGGCTTTGAGCCGGCTTTTGTGCAAGGAGAAATACAGGGATCAAGTTTCATACTTCTATATATGGATTCCAGCACTATTTATTTAAAAGGCTATCTTGAGAAAAGAGAAAGATGATGGATTAGAGTGTAACAGTGTTTCTCATTTTTTGGCTACCTGGGTCTCAAATAACAGAAATACTGTTTGTCCATGAGATAGGTGGAAAAGGAATTTCACTAATATTCAATATTGGACAAAAGAGTCTTAGAAAAATAGAAACTTTGGGTCCATTAAACAAAGAAAAGGTACAAAATTAGAGATAAGCTATTTGCAGGAGCAGTGGAATTAGTACCCAAAGACAAAAAAAAAAAAAAGCAGAGAAATACTACAAATAGATCTATCATGGAAAATCCTAAAAATGGAAAGGCAGCCTGCCCTAGCTAATCCAAAGGTTGTTTCACTCATTAAAAGGGTCCACAAAAGAGGCCCCAAGTTTACCAATCATCCTCATGGAAGTAAGCCAGGTGCCATTTTAGGACAAGAGTGCAGCAGTGCCAATGGGAAATGGTAACTCAGATTAGGGAGTTTGTGGCTGGGTCCAATAGATCTTATCTGTGCCTAGCAAAGATGTAACATAGCCTAGAAAACCAGGGAAAATTACTGCAAGCATTTTCCCCAAGGTAATACAAGCTGAAGAGGCCAGAGAGAACTATGCAACATTCAACTATTTGACTTCAGCAGCTTGCAGGGGCTCACAAATCCAACTAGAATGGGTCAGCAATTTTAAAGGAGTGGGTGTGCCAGCACACAGCACTTACCTGCTATAAGGCCTGCTGTGCTCAGTGCTCTGCCCACCACTCACATGGGGCCCGGTGCTGGGTGCCAGCCCTCCCCTTGCTCGGGACCCTCACTGTGAACTTTGGATCACCACTTGACACTTGGTGTTGGCCGCTTGGCCTCTGGCCCACTGCTTGCTCTGCAAATGCTGCATAGCCTCCAGAAGAAACACAAATAAATCTGTTGGGTACATTGTGAACATATATTCTCATTGACTATTCCATCCACCTTAATGGAAGTAGAATAAAATCTTTAAATTTAAACCTAGATTTTTCATTTTCTTTGTTGTTGATGTTTTTTGAAGGTAGTTTTTCCTTGCTCTGCTTTTTGATGGTTAAGGCTTTTGATTAGTTATTTCAATTTTGTTTTGTATTGTCTTTTTCACTACTCTACTTCCCTTGTTTTACTTTTTCTCTTTTCCTTTGCTATCAGCCAAAATTGACTGTTCTCTCTTTCACTCTTCCTCTATATTTTCACTTCTACTTTTTTCTCCTTCCTCTTCATAACCAACACATCCTACAACACCACTGCATTTGCCCTATTCATCTTTTGAAATGACAAACACTTTTCTATCCTCCTACCTCTTATTCTTTCCTCTTAATCATCTTTATTCCTAGCACCTCTTAACAGTAGTTGTTTTATATAATGTTAGTCCTCACCACCAATGCAATACTTAACACAGCGGAAATCACAGATAATACCTACTGCCAGACATAATCTACGATTATTTACTATTTCTACTGAGGAGAATTTCTGCTTATACCATTACTGCTTATGGTGCCAATTAACATTGTAGATGCCATAATAAAATCAAGTACATAAGTCTATTGTTGTATATTATTTTCACAGATTGTTGTTATTATTTGGCTTCCCATAATCTGTGAGGTACCTATAACCTATAAGAACATTATAAGTTCATAGAGTAGGAACTCTACTGCTCCAGATCCATTTAGATAGATGGGTAGACACAAAAAAATATGAAAAAGCAAGGCAAAACATCATCCCAAACAACACAATGCCCCAGTGACAGGCTCCATTGACACCACAGTGGAGGAAATGTCAGAAATGGAATTTAGAAAGTTCATGGTTAATAACCTACTTGTTGAAAGAAAGAGTGAAATCAGAAAGACGATACAAGAAGAGAAAGATCACTTTGATAAGAAGATAGAGGTTCTGAAGTAGAATCAGTTGGAAATGTTTGATATGAAGGAACTGATAAACCAAATTAAAAATTCAATGAAAAGCATCACCAACAAACTAGACCACCTGGAAGATAAAGTTTCAGGTAATGAAAACAAAATATATGACCTGAAAAATAAAGTTGATCATGAAGAAAAATGTTAAGAGACCATGAACAGAATTTTCAAAAATATGGTATAACATGAAAAGGTCAAATTTAAGATTCACTGGGAGAGATGAATGTTCTGAAATATAAACTAAAGGAATACACAAACTTTTCAATTGAATAATATATGAAAATTTACCACACCCAAAGAATGAAAAGGAAAATCAAATACAGAAGGCATACAGGACTCCAAATATATAAAATTACAACAGACCCACTGCAAAACATTATTTATAAAAATGGCAAACATACAGACAAAAATAGAATTTTAAAAGCAGCTAGAGGAAAATAAAAACTGATCAAATTTTGAAGTAAACCAATCCATATCTGAGCTTATTTTTCAACACAGAGCCTAAAAGTTAAGAAGTTTTAGATTAATATATACCAAGCTGTGAAAAAAAAAAAAAAAATGGATGGCAACCAAGAATACTCTATCCAATAAAATTAAGCTTCAGATTTGAAGATAAAATAAAAACCTACCACAATAAACAAAAGTTAAAAGAATTCATAACTAGAATTCTGGTATTATAAAAACATATCTAATAAAATATTTCATAAAGAAGAAATGGAGAATAAAAATGAAAACCAGCAGAGGGTTAAGTTACCTTAGATGAATAGTTAATCAAAGGAGAATGTGATCAATCTAAAACCCAGAAATAAATCAAAAGGATAAGAAACAAAAAGCATGTCTCAATAATAGCATTGAATGCAAATAGTCTAAACTTATCAATCAAAAAACATAGGCTGCAAGTTTGGAATAAAAAGTAAGACCCAAGAGAATGCTGTATTCAAGAGACTCACCTCACAGGAAAAGACATCCATAGACGGAAGGTGAAAGGATGGGGAAAAAAAATAAACAAATAAAAAATGTTTCATTCACATGGATCTCATAAACAAGAAGTGGTTTATATTATCTTATTGGATAAAGTGGATATCACACCAAAATTAATCAGAAAAGAAAAATAAGGAAATTACATGATGTGTAATCACTGGTAATACAAATTATGTCTCAATAATAACCCTGAATGTTAGTGGCTTAAACTTACCAATTAAAAGACATAGGCTAATAGATTGGCTTAAAAAAGCAGACCCAACAATATGTTGCCTTCAAGAGACACATCTCATAGGAAAAGACGCCCATAGACTAAAGGTGAAAGGATGGGATAAAATATTTCACTCATATGGTCTATGTAAGCAAGCAGGGTCTCCATCCTCATATCAAATAAAGTAGACTTCAAGCCCAAGTCAGTCAAAAGAGATAATGATGGACATTTCATACTGCTTAAGTGAATCATAGATCAACAAGATATAACTGTTATAAATATATATGCCCCAAATAATGGAGCATCTACATTCATCAATCAAACTCTTCTCAAGTTCAAGATACAAATAAACCACAACACAATCATTCTAGGTGATTTTAACACATTTCTTTCCCCACTGGATAGATCTTCCAAACAAAAGTTAAACAAAGAAAATATAGAACTCAACAATACAATCAATAACTTAGACTCAACAATACAATTAATGACATATATAGAGTATATCACCCATCAATGAGCCAATACATTTTCTCCTCAGAAGCACATGGATTCTTCTCAAAAATAAACCATATATTATGCCATAAAGCAACTCTAAGCAAATATAAAAAAGTACGAATACTACCCTGCATTCTATCAGATCATAATGGAATGAAATTAGAAATCAATGATTAAAAAAAAGTAAGAAAAGCTACTCTAACACCTGGAGATTAAATAATATGCTATTGGATGATCAATGGGTAACAGAAGACATCAAGAAGGAGATTAAGAAATTCTTAGAGGTAAATGAGAACAATGATATACTGAAATCTCTGGGACACCCTGAAGGCAGTACTAAGAGGAAAGTTCATTGCATGGAGGCTCATTCCTTCAAAAAACAAAAAGTCAACAAATAAATGAACTAATATTATGTCTCAAAGCCCTAGAAATAGAACAAATCAAACCCAAAAGAAGTAGAAGACAGGAAATAATTAAAATCAGAGCTGAAATTAATAAAATTGAAACTTTAAAAAAAATTGAAAAAATTGACAGAACGAAAAGTTGGTTCTTTAAAAAAATAAATAAAATTGATAAACCTTTAGCTATGCTAACAAAGAAGAGAGAAAACACAAATTACCAATATCTATGATGAAAAAGGAAATATCATGATGGACACTACAGTAATACAGAAGATAATTAGAAATTATATTGAAAATTTATACTCCAATAAAATAGAAAATAATGAAGGCATCAACAAATTTCTAGAGACATATGATATGCCTAAACTAAATCAAGATGATATACACAATTTAAATAGGTCAATTTCAACAAAGAAATAGAGGATGCCATAAAAAACTTACCAACCAAGAAAATCCCAGGACCAGATGGACTCACAGCTGAGTTCTACAAGACCTTTAAGGAAGAACTAACACCAATACTTCTCAAACTATTTCATGAAATAGAAAAAGAGGGAACACTCCCATACTCTTTGTATGAGGCCAATATCACCCTGTTTCCAAAACCAGACAGACATAAATAAAGAAAGAAAACTTCAGACCAATATCTCTAATAAATATAGATGCAAAAATTCTCAATAAAATTCTGGCAAATTGAATACAAAAACGCATCAAAAACATAGTGCACAACAATCAAGTGGGCTTCATTCCAGGGATGTAAGGTTGGTTCAATATAAGGTAATCAATAAATGTAATTCATCACATCAACAGGCTCAAAGATAAAAATCATATGGTCATCTCAATAGACACAGAGAAAGCATTTGACAAAATACAACATCCCTTCATGTTCAAAACACTAGAAAAAATAGGGATAACAGGAACATACCTCAACATTATAAAGGCCATCTATGCTAAGCCCCAGGCCAACATCATCCTAAATGGAGAAAAATTGAAAGGATTCCCTCTAAAAACTGGAACAAGACAGGGATGCCCTCTTTCACCACTTCTATTTAACATAGTTCTTGAAGCCCTAGTCATAGCAATTAGGCAGATGAAAGAAATTAAAGGGATACGGATAGGAAAAGAAGAACTCAAATTCTCACTATTTGCAGACAATATGATTCTATACATAGAAGATACAAAAAATTCCACAAGAAATCTTCTAGATCTAATAAATGAATTCAGCAACGTAGGTGGATATAAAATTAATACCCATAAATCAAAGGCATTTCTGTACATCAGCGACAAATCCTCAGAAAGAGAAACTAGGAAATCCACCCCATTTACTATAGCCTCAAAAAAAAAAAAAAAAAAAAAAATTTGGGAATTAACAAAAGAAGTGAAAGACCTCTACAATGAAAACTAAAGCATGCTAAAGAAATAAATTAATGACGATCTTAGAAGATTTAGAAGATGGAAAGATCTACCCTGTTCATGGATAGGTAGAACTAATATTGTCAAAATGACCATTATCCCAAAAGCACTATGCAGAGTCAATGCAATACCAATCAAAATCCCAATATCATTCCTCATAGAAATAGAAAAAGCAATCATGAAATTCATCTGGAAAAATAAGGGACCCAGAAGAGCCAAAGCGATTCTTAGCAGGAAGAATGAAGCTGGTGGCATTACTATTCCAGACCTTAAATTGTACTACAAAGCAATAGTAACAAAACCAGCATGGTATTGGCATCAAAATAGACCAGTTGACCAATGGTACAGAACAGAAGACACAGAGATAAACCCACACACCTACAGTTATCTTATATTAGACAAAGGTGCCAAAAATGTTCACTGGAGAAAAGACAGCCTCTTCAACAAATGGTATTGGGAAAACTGGAAATCCTCATGTAATAAAATGAAATTAAATCTCTTTCTCTCACCATGCACAAAACTTAACTCAAAGTGGATCAAGGACCTAGGAATTAAACCAGAGACCTTGCACCTAATAGAAGAAAAAGTAGGCTCAAATCTATATCATGTTGGTTTAGTCTCCAACTTACTCAATAAGACCCCTATAGCACAAGAACTAAAGCCAATAATCAATAAATGGGATGGATTCGAACTAAAATGCTTCTTCTCAGCAAAAGAAACAATCAGTGAGGTGAACAGAGGACCTACAAAATGGGAGCAAATCTTTACCACAAATACATCTGATAGAACACTAACCTCAAGGATTTATAAAGCTCTTAAAAGCCTCAACACCAAAAAAAAAAAAAAAAAAAAAATAATCCAATCAATTAATAGGCCAAGGAACTAAACAGACACTTCTCAGAATATTATATACAAATAATCAACAAATATATGAAAAAATGTTCAACATCTCTAGCAATTAGAGAAATGCAAATCAAAACTACTCTAAGATTTCATCTCACGCCAGTCAGAATGGCAGCTATGAAAAACACAAACAACAATAAATGCTGGCGAGGATGTGGGGCAAAAGGCACACTCTTACATTGCTGGTGAAACTGCAAATTGGTGAAGCCAATCTGGAAAGTAGTATGGAGATTCCTAGGAAAACTTGGAATGGAACCACCATTTGACCCAGCTATCCCACTCCTTGGCCTATTCCCAAAGGACTTAAAAACAGCTTACTACAGGGACACAGCTACATCAATGTTTATAGCAGCATAATTCACAATAGCTAGATTGTGGAATCAACCCTGATGCCCATCAGCAGATGAATGGATAGGAAAACTTTGGTAGTATACACAATGGAACACTACTCAGCACTAAAAGAGAATAAAATCATGAAATTTGCAGGTAAATTGATGGAGTTGGAGAAAATAATGCTAAATGAAGTTAGCCAATCCCAAGAAAACAAAGTTTGAATGATCTTTTTGATATGAAGATATTAACTTATAAAGGCAAGAGAGAGAAGATGAGAGGATTGAAAGAGCTTTCAATAGAACAAAGAGGGAGGAGGGGGAGGGAGGGGGCAAGGGGATAGGAATAATGGCAGACTGAGTTATCCATGATTACCCTAAATACATTATGAACACACAATTGTTGTAAAAATACTTTATATAAAACCAACAACTTAAAAAAAAAGTATCAATGATGTTCTTCATAGAAATATAAAATGTTGTCGTAAAATTTATCTGAAAAAATAAGAGGTCCAAGATAGCCAAACCAATCCTCAACAAGAAAAATGAAGTGGCAGGCATCACAATTCCAGAACTTAAATTATACTACACAGGTACTGTAAGCTGCCTGTCACGGCCAGCCACGGCGCCGCCACGGGAGGAAAATTCTCGGAGGCAGAGTATAGCTTTTACTACTTTTACTTCTACTTTCTTAGAGCTTAGAGAGGGAAAGAAAGATTTTTAGAGAGAAAGATTAGAGCGAGCTTTTCTTCTTGTCTTCTTAGCTTAGAGTAAGAAAGATAGAGCTTTCTTCTTGTAGAAAGATAGAGCTTAGAGAGCTTAGCTTAGAGTCTTAGAGTAAGAAAGATAGAGCTTAGCTTAGAGAAAGATTAGAGCTTCTTTCTTCTCTCTTCTTTCTTCCTTCTTCTGTAGAGAGGGAAAGAAAGATTTTTAGAGAGAAAGATTAGAGCGAGCTTTTCTTCTTGTCTTCTTAGCTTAGAGTAAGAAAGATAGAGCTTTCTTCTTGTAGAAAGATAGAGCTTAGAGAGCTTAGCTTAGAGTCTTAGAGTAAGAAAGATAGAGCTTAGCTTAGAGAAAGATTAGAGCTTCTTTCTTCTCTCTTCTTTCTTCCTTCTTCTGTCTTCTGTCTTCTGTCTTCCTCAGGAGTCTCGGCCTAACTCTGACCAGTCATTACTTCTTCTATCTGGTTTCTCTTCTGTAACCGCTCTGCCTACGTTCTGGCCGCTCTGATTCTTCTGACCGACCGAGTGACTGCCCGGCTGACTGAATTCTCCGTTCTCCTAACTCGGACCGCTTTCACCCGGTTATATACCTTCAGGTTTGCGGGTGCCTACAGGTGCGTCACATACATATCAGGTGGAACCCATGGCTTCCAGCTAGCTACAACAGCCCTTCCCAATTAGGGCTCCTTCAAGGTACAGTAACAAAAAGCAGCATGGTATTTAGACCAAAACAAGTAAGACCAATGGAACAAAAGAGAAAACACGAAGACAAACCCTTATAAATAGAGTTACCTCATGCTAGACAAAATGCCAAAAATATCTACTGGAGAAAATATAGCCTCTTCACCAAATGATGCTGGCAAAACTTTAAATCCACATTTAACAGAATGAAAGTTGACCCTATTTCTCACTCTGGACAACAATCTTCTCTAGGTGTATGAAAGTCGTAAGAGTTAAAGCAAAACCCTGCACATACAAGAAGGCCCAACACTTCAACATATTGGCTTAGGAATTAACTATCTTAACAAGACTCCTGAAGTGCAATAAAAAAATAAAAATCAATAAGTGGAATGGCATCAAACAAATAAACTTCTTCACAGCAAAGAAAACAATAAAGAGTATGAAAAGAGAGTCTACAGATTGGGAGAAAATCTTTGCCACCTACACCTCAGATAGGGCATTAATTTCTAGGATATACAAAGAACTCAAAAAACTTAACATCACAAAAGCAAATGACCCAATCAATAAAAAGGAAAAGGAACTGAACAGACTCTTCTCTAAAGAAGGAATTTGAATGGTCAACAATCATACATAAGTGTTCATCATGTCTATCAATTAGAGAAATGCAAATTAAAACTATTCTGAGATTTCATCTCACTCCAGTCAGAATGTAAACTATAAAGAATATAAGCAACAACAATTGTTGGCTAGAATATAGGGAAAAGGATATGCTCATACATTGTGGTGAGACTACAAACTGGTACAACTACTCTGGAAAGCAGTATAGAGATTCCTCAAAAATCTAGGAATGGAACCATCATTTGAACCATTTCTAACACTCCTTGGTATATAGTCAATGGGTTTAAAATTAGCATAATATAGTGACACAGCCACATCAATGCATATAGCAGCTCGATTTACAATAACTAAGCTATGGAGCCAACCTAAGTACCCTTCAAGAGATGAATGGATAAAGAAATTATGGTACATGTGCACAATGGAACATTACTCAGCCATAAGGAAGAATGACTTTATGAGATTTACTAGTAGATAGATGGATCTGGAGACTATCATACTAGGTGAAATAAGCCAATCCCCCAACATAAAAGGTCAAATGTTTTGTTTGATATGTAGAAGCTAAACCACAATAAGGGGGCAGGGGAAGAATAGACGTTGAGGACGTTAGACAAAGGGAAATGAAGAAAAGGGAGGAGAAGATAGAAATAGAAGAGACAGCAGAATGAACCTGACATAATTTTTCTATGTACATATATGGAAAAAAAGCTAGGTGAATATCACCATTGTGTATATCCACAAGAACGGGGTCCTAATTAGAATAAGATATAAACATGCATGCATAATTTTATCAAAACAGAGTCTACTGTCATGTATGACTAAAAATAATCAATAAAAAAAATTTAAAAGGCTATCTTTTCCCCCAAGAGGTTTTTAGCACCTTTTTGAGTATGAGATGACTTTATTTATGTGGATTAATCTCAGTGTTTTTTATTCCATTGCATTGGTTTTCATGTCTGTTTTGGTGCCAATATAATGATGTTTTTGTTATTATAGCCTTGTAGTATAATTTGAGGATGTCTCTAGCATAGCTCTTGTTGCTCAGGACGCTTTGGCTATTCTGTGTCTTTTATTCTTGCTAATAAAATTTAGGAATTTTTTTTCTGATTGTTTGAGTAATATCATTGGTATTATTTTTGATGCAATGATTATTTTGATGCAATTGTGTGGACTCTGAGTATTGTTTTTGGTAGTATGGCCATTTTGATAATATTAATTCTGCCTACCCAAGAACATGGGAGGTCTGCTCATCTTCTGAGTATTCTCATCTTATAAGGTTTTCTTCAATTTCTTTTTTAAGTGTTCTAAAATTTTCAGTGTACAGGCTTTTCATGTCTTTGGTTAGATTTACTTCCAAGTTTTTTTTTTTTTTTTCCTAAGGTTATGGTGTTATTAATTTTTAAGGGATGGTTTTTCTTATTTCTTTTTCAGCAGATTCACTATTAGATTACAGGAAAGCAATTGATTTATGTATGTTGATCTTGCATTGTGCTAGTTTGCTAATTTTTTTCATCAGCTTTAGAATTGGTAGAAGTTAGGAAATAATTAAAA
Source organism: Tamias sibiricus (assembly GCA_025594165.1). Classification (NCBI taxonomy): domain Eukaryota; kingdom Metazoa; phylum Chordata; class Mammalia; order Rodentia; family Sciuridae; genus Tamias; species Tamias sibiricus. The sequence continues at coordinate 80,682,422 of CM046666.1, read as the reverse complement.
TCAGAGCTGAAATTAATAAAATTGAGAATTCAGAAAAAAATGCAAAGAATCACTAAGCCAAGCAGTTGCTTCTTTAAAAATATAAAGAAAATTAATAAATCCTTAGTCAAACTAAGCAAAAGAATGAGAAGCCTCAAATCAACTAAGTTAGAGATAAAAAGGAGATAACATCACAGGTACTTCTGAAGTTTAGAGGATCATTTGAAGCTATTTTGAAAATTTATACTTCATAAGCTTTAAAATTTTGAAGATATTCATGAATTCCTAGAGACATATGGCCTACCCAAATTGAACTTGAGGATATAGAAAACATAAACAGATCAATATCAATGGATAAAATTGAATCAGTTATTAAAGGTCTTCCAAAAAGGAAAAATTTAGGACTGGATGAATTCTCAGCCAAGTTCTACCAGACCTTTAAAGAAAAACTTATGCTAATTCTGCTCAAATTATTCCATAAAATAGAAAAAAGAGGAAAGACTGATAAATTCATTTCATGAAGCCAGTATCACCCTGATACTAAAACAGATAAAGATACCAAAAGGAAAGAAAACTTCAGGCAAATGTCCCTGATAAACATAGATACAAAAGTTCTTAACATAATATTGGCAAGCCTTGTGGCATTAAGAAGAGACTGTGTCATGATCAAGTGGGTTTCATTCCAGGGATGCAAGGTTGGTCCAATGTATGTAAATCCATATAATTCACCATATTAATAGAATTAAGGACAAGAGTTGCATGATTATAGATGCAGAATAATCATTTAACAAAATCCAACACCCATCCAAGTTTAAAACGCAAAAGAAACTAGAAAGAGAAGGAATTAACCTCAACATTACAAAGGCTATACACAACAAACCCAAAGGCAACATGACACTAAAGGAGAACAAATGAAAACAGGAACAAGAGAAGTACTTTTTCACTGTCCCTATTCAACATAGTCTTTGAAACTCTGGTAAAAGCAATCAGGCATGAGAAGAAAATTAAAGGGATACAAAAAGGGAAAATAAAAAAAGGAGTCAAATGATCTCTGTTTGCTGATGACATTTTCCTATATTTATGAGACCCACATATTCCATGGAAGTCCTTTTTTTTATGATGAGCAGTCAAATTTTTGTCTTAAAATTGCTATGGGAAAAAAAACGTTTTCCTTGTCTTTCCTAAAGCTTTCAGATCTCTCATTCAAGACTCAACATTAAGAAAGTACCACTTAAAAAAGTTCTGAAATTTAAATTAGTAATAATAGGGCTATTGGTTTGGGAATTCCAACAAACATAAAAGATGTTTTTATGTCAATCTGTCCCCAGTGTTCAAAACGGTTACATAGTATAATATGAATAATTACAAGCTTTAGTATTAGAAGAGATAAAAGTAAATGCATTGGCTTTGACTTAAATTATTATTTGAGAAAAAAAAGAAAGAAAGTGGGAAAGAATGGAAAGAGTCAAAGGATTCTTTATTTTTTTAAAATTCAAAATAAGGTCAAGGAGTGCATTGTTGTGTAGCTGTCCTAATTCTTTGCTTTATTGGCATATTCACAAGAATTTCCTCTATTTTATTGTAGTTGAATATATTTTGGAAAATTATGTTAAATTCTAGGCTTCATAAGTTGTGAATGGCTAAATTAAATTGAGCCATTCTTAGTCATGTGATAGGGCTCACAAAGATTCCCACACTTCATCATGACAAAAAATGGTTGAAATATTCAATTGGCACATTTTACCTAAATAAACAATAATGAACAAGGACAAAAATAAATATATTAAATATACTTACTCATTCAATATATGTGTTGAATGGTCATGTTCTAGGCACTAAAAACATAGTTTTATCCAAAGTAAGTTCCCTGATGTTATGGATTTTATAAATTAAATGAAGTAAAACAGAATTAATACTGAACATATACAAAAACAAGAAATGTCAGGAAGTTATAACAATTAGGATAAAAACATTTATTTTATAGAAAGCAAATCAATGTAGCTAAATCAGATAATTCTAATATCCAAGTTGGGAGGTGAATACCAAGGAGCATGCCACATTAGAACCACAGGATTCTGTATTCTAAGCAGAGGGGAGATAAAATGCATGGCCTTGGACTGGGAGTGAGGTGGATTTGTTTGAATACAAAACAGTATGACTGATATTTTATCGAAGGTGATTGTGCCACAGAGGAAAGTCAGGGATTTGAGGTCAAAGATATTGGGATGTTTTGATTCTGCATTCTGTGTGAATTAGAATCAGTTAAAAGATAATTAAGGGAAGATAATCAAAAATCATATTGGCTGCTGTGTGGATATTGATTGCAAAGATCAGGATACTTTAGATGACTATATATAATACCTCTGAAAAACAGTATGTGCAAACTATTGTTGGTAAACCAGAGCATATAATTTATTTATATGGTAAACATCTTTTGTCCATTATTTTCCATTGTTTTCCTCCTCCTCTCTGAAAGATGTCAATAGTGTTCAAGTGTTCACCTCTGCTCATACAGTCTAAGTAGGTTGACCCCCAGTTCTACTCAAGAAGACCTGATTTATCTAAGGTTATTTCTATTCTCCTTATCAGGATTGGTTTAAGAATAAACTTCAGCCTAAGAGAATCTAGAAAACATTTGTCCAGAAATTGGTAGACAATTTGTGCAAATTCTTTTTCTTTTTCTTTCTATGCATATTATTACATGGATGTGGCATTTTATGGTGTGCCAGAAGCTGACTCAAAGAGCAATTCACAGCCAGGAGATTTGCAGACAAATGGATCAGTTTCCCAGAATTCAGTCAATCCTGAAGCCTTCATCTTGATTTCCAGTGTTGCAAGCCATGAAATGTCCTTATCATTTAAAAAAGTTAAAGTGTTCTGATAGGTGTTATGAAAAGATCTTTCTTCAAAAAGGGGCAAGAAGTGACAGTAAGAAAATCTATGAGATGGCTACAGTAGTTGGCCAAGGAAAGGTGATTATGACTTTAACAAGGAGAGCTGCCATGAAAGTAAAGTGGATAAACTTGGGATATATTTTGGAGACAATAAAAATGAATTTTAGGATAATGTGTGTGTGTGTATGTGTGTGTGTGTGTGTGTGTGTGTGTGTGTGTGTGTGTAGATTAGCGCATGAAGGAAGCAAAGATAAAGAAAACAAGGAGTCGAAATTAAACTAACTGCTCAAAGTCATAAAGCTAGAAATCAACAAAAATATGATTTCAAACCTATACTAACTTAACCTAAAATGCATGTCTTAAATTTATATCTTTATTTAAAGGTTAATATATTTCAGCATAAATAATTTAAAATAAATCTTTTTTAAAAATTTTTTGACATGTTCATTTAATAATTGGAACATGTACCTTTTATTTTCTCTTATAAAGGAAAACAACCTACACAGCTAGAGAGGTTAGGATCACTTGCTTGGTCCGTTGTTCAATGGCCAATAAAAGAAAATAATTTCAGCTCTGTACCCTTATTAAAGTGTCTGGCTATTATGTAAAATTAGTTCATGTGTATTTTCCTGGAAAGTTTTAGGTTTGGTGGTAATGAAAACATTTAACAACCTGGAAATTCATGAAAATTTTTTAAATTATATATTTAAAGTATTAAAAAGACATTCTGAGTTTTTCTTTATTGCTATTAAAACTTTGAGAAGACACATGTATTTGTTATTCTGTTAAGTTTATATTCATCATATTCATGTAGGTCTGGGAGTTTTATTTGTACAAAAAAAGGCAATTAGGCTTGTGAGCTGATTTTACTTTTATGCTTTCTGAAACAAATTTTGGGTAAAAATTTAAGAGACCATAACTAATGTCTATTAAAAATAAGTAACTAAGTTTATATTTTGTACAATAAAGTATATTTTGCATTGAAATGTTATTGATTAAAGTTTACAAAATCTTAGAATGGCATCAAAAGCTTTAAACTAGACTGAAATACTAAACCTACTAGATATAGTCTAAAAACATTGTACAGTCATGTGTACTGTTGTTTCTCAGATTTAAAAGAGGAAAAGAAAAAAAAAAAAAAAAAAGGTTTCCTATGAGTTAGTCAGTTTTTGTCACTGTGACCAAAATGTCTGACCAGAATAAATTTAGAAGAGGAAAGCTGTATGTTAACCCATGGTTTCAGAGGATTCAGTACATGGTCACCCGGCTTCAAGGAAGAAACTTTATGGCTAAAGGGTAGAAAAGCTGCTCAGATCATGGCAGCCTGGAAGCAGAGAAGGGGTGGGTAGAAAGGGACAAGGGAGATGATAAAGCCTTCCAGAGCATGTCTCAGTGACCTACTTCCTTCAACTAAGTCCCATCTCCTAGTAGTCCAACCAGATAACAATGGACAAGTCTACCAAGTGGATTGATCTTCTGATGAGATGAGACCTTTCATGATGCAAGCATTGCCTAAAAGCCTCACCTCTGAAACTTTCTATACTGGGAACCATACTGTCAACACATGAGCTTTTGTGGGACATTCCACATCCAATCCATAACATGTATACCTCATCTCACCTTGTTTAAAATAATTAAATGAAATTGATTTTGAAAAATACACATGAATATTCTAAATTGAAGACATATTAAGATAAGTGAAAGTTATTTTTATAATTTAAACATTTATATGTAATGTCAAAAAAATGGCAAACTCAATAACTCTTATTTTTGCATCTATACTCCGACTAAAACAGCAATAATTAAATTGTATTTCAATTCTCCTGTGGTTTGAATCATTTAGGAAATTAAGTTCTATTGTGTCTTTACTAAGAAGTGTAGCTGTTATCATTTAATTATGAGGTATTTTAGTCCCATTTTTCATTGCTGTGACTAAAAGACCTGACAAGAACAATGTAGAGAAGGAAAAGTTTATTTGGCTCTTGGCTTCAGAAATCTCAATTCATAGACAGCCAACTCTTTATCTCTATGCATGGGGTGAGTCAGAACATCATAGCAGAGTGTATAGTGGAAGAAAGAACATAGATATCAGGAAGGAGAGAAGGTTCTGCTTACCAAGAACAAAATATAAACCCCCAAATTATGCCACCAGTAACCTATATCCTCCAGTCACACCCTACTTGCTTAAAGTTACCATATAGTTAATCCATATCAGTGGATTAATCCAGTATTTATGTTAAGGCTATCACAACACAAATATTTCACTTCTAAACATTTTTGCATTATTTCACACATGGCTTTTGGGAGACATCTCATATCTAAACCATAACATTCTGTCTCTGATTCCCAAAAGTTCAAGTCCATCTAGTAATATAAAATGCATTCAGCTTATTTTTAAGAGTCCCTATAGTCTTAACAGTTCCAGTATTACCCAAAAGTCCAAATCCAAAGTCTCTGTGACTCAAGGCAAACTCTCAGCTTGAGCCCCTGTAAAAAATCAAAAGCCAAATTACATATGTCCAATATATAATGACACCAAGTAAACATTTCCATTTCACAAGGAGAGAATTAGGTGCATTAAAAAAAAAAAAAAAAAAAAGGTTTGGGGTGAATGCAAAACTGAAATCCAAGTGGTCAAACAATATCTATAGCTCCATATTCATCATCTGCAGCACATGGCATTATGCTGTTCACTCCAAAGGTTTTGTGTAGTACTACTCCCATTGTCTTTGCTGCTTGAAGTCCATATGGCCTCTCCCTTGGCTTCTTTCTGCTTGATTCCTGCATATTTCCTCAGCAGATATCCCATGGTACTAGCATTTCTTAATCTTGGGTGTCTCCACTTCAACTTTGACTTCCTTCTCACATCTTCACACATCACCCTTTCATGAGCAGCCCAGAGGGACACTGACCCTGCTACATTTTTCCTGACCTATTGACTTTTTCTAAACCTCTGTGGAAGCCTCCATGACTGTCTAACTCTGGTATCTTTTATTCTTGTAGAACCAGCACCAAATGGTTGATTCCAAGGTCTGCCATGGTCATGATAAGTAACAAAGCCTCCAGAGATCAGGAGTACCTGAATGGCTATACATGGTGAAACATATCATAGAGCCCCCTGTTAATTTAGGGGACTCTTTTGATCTCCTCTCAAAGAATTTTTATTTTTACATCCTTAAACCTGAGATGGATGTGGTCTTGCCAATTACTGAAATGTCAAACCATCTTTCCTATCATCTCTGTGCAAAGTACTTAGCATTTCTATAATGACTTAATGTCTTTAGTGACTAAAATTCCCTTAGTTCCGGACTTACCCACACTTTTCTGGTCAAACTGTAAGATATTCAGATCTTTCTGTTCTGATTTCTGCTCCTGATTATCACAGTAAAGTTGTCTAAAATCCATCAGTAATATACTTGCCACTTGTGCTTCCTTGAAATTTCCTCTGCCAGATTAATTAGTTTATCAACTTTAAATTCAGCCTCAGAGAAATTCTAAGAACATGGTCAAAATATCAACAACTTCTTTGTCAGAATGTAGCACAAATGGTCTCTAGTATAATTCCAATAAAGTCCTCTTTCTCCTCTGAAACCTCATGAGCCCAATCTTTACTATCTATCATTTTCTGAGCTCCCACCAGAGTCATCTATTAAGCTCCATTTATGATGTTCTAAAGATTTTACAGCATTAATTTCTTTAATTTTCAAAATCCCACCTCCCTGCAAACATGCTCCAACAGCTTTTGAATCACATAGTAAGGTTAGTCACAGCAACAATGCTATATCTCGGTACCAATTTCTATTTCAATCAACTTTTTCATCACTGTGACCAAAAGACCTGACGACCACAACATAGAGGGGAATAAGTTTATTTGGCTCATGGTTTCAGAGGTTCACAGATGGCCAATTCCATATCTCTGAGCTCTAGGCAGGGCAGAACATTGTGGCAGAAGTGTGTGATGGAGGGAAGCCACTAAGGACATAGCTACCAGGAAGCAGAGAGAGGGAGAACTCTGTTCATGAGACAAAATATGAATCCCAAAGGCATGCCCCCCCACAATGACCTACATCCTCCAGCAACTACCTTCTTACCCATGGTTACAACCCAGTTACTCAATATCAGTGGATTAGGTTAATTCATATCAAGTGATTAGGTTAAGGCTCTTATAACACAATTATTTCACTTCTTTGAAGTCTTGCATTATCTCATACATGAGCTTTTAGGGGATAGCTACTATCTAAACCATAACATGAGGTATCTCCTAAAAAAGCTTTTGAGTTAATTCAGGAGTGTGTAGAGATGAAGTGATTGACTTGTGATAGCTGTAATGTAACAAGTCCAACCTAGTTTGATATGGAATGAGTGGTAATGGTATGCAGGTGGGGCAAGGAATGTTCATCTATCCTGTGGCCCCTTACACCTCCACCTCTTTCTCTCTTTCCTCCTCCTCTTTCTGCTTCCTGGCTGCCATGAATAAAGTAGTGCTATTCTTCCATGCCCTTCCACCATGATGTCCTGCTTCATGTTGTGCCCAAAGCAGTAGACCCAGATGACCATAGACTAACTGGAACTAAGAGCCAAAATAAAATTTTCCTTCTCTTAATTTTTTTCTTTTCAGGTATTTTAGTCACAGTGAGGCAAAGCTGACTAATATAGGGACTTTTAAGAGGTTATTGGATCATGAAATTTTCCTGTTTGTGTGTGGATTAATGCCATTATTATGGGCATTAAAACAGGCACCTCATTTTCTCATGAGCAAAGATCTGTCTTAGACACACACTCATCTTACAGACTGTGGAAGGCTTGCTTCTATGGAAATATCTGTTAGCACAGGAATGATCAACAGTTTCTGATATTTGGATACTCTTCTATTTATTATGTTGAAATTAAGTTTTATCAATCAACATCCCAGGTTTTCACACAGGAATTTCAATGAGCATTTTAATATTTCAATTGAAAATATAAACTGATAGCAATACATTGTTAAATATGAAGAAACACTTGTCTGTGTGTATATATGTTTTGCATAAGGAAAGATACTGCAATAGCATGTAGAACAGGAGATCTTTTTAAAAAGGATAAATTGAAGAACAAGGAAATAGTGTTGACAATTGAAATTATGAAAACTAAAAATTAATAAACATTATAACCTACATTAAAATGTAATAGATAAATGGCTAAACTGAGGAAATTATTCAAGAATGAGATTTCAAAAAAAGGTAGAGATGACTAATATTAGAAGAATAAGTATAATAGATGTTTAATTTAGGAGGTAGCAAGTACATATATGAGGACTCCAGAGCCATAGGGCAAAGAAACAAGAGAAAAAATTAACAAAAATTAATTTAAACATTCCCAGAACTAATGTTTCTGTATTTTAAAGAGTGCAATGATAAATAAGATACAATCCAAATATAATACTGTGGATTTTTTATGCATAAAATTTTTTCATTACTTAAGAGATTAAAATCATAATGCCATTAAAATGCTAAAGAATAATCCTTTAAGAACAGAATGCTATAAGGTAAAACAATTTCATTTTTAAAGAACATAATATTCAACCAAATAGTCTACACCTAGTAAAACTATCAATCAAATATAATTTTAAAAAAAATCCTTCCAATGAACATTTTCCTATCATTGTCTAGGAGATATTTTCAATGAGTAAGAAAAAAAGAGAAGCATATAAAGCCCAGAAAACCTAGAATCTACAGAAGATTTCAAGGGAAGACCCCTAAGGACAGGAAGAAATAATGTAAAGAAAATAGTGATCCCACCACAGAGCAGAGGAAAGAAACGTCTAGATTGGAAGTCTCCAAAGTGCATAAAAAAAAATTCCTGGCGTATTAGGCTATACTAAGTTAGCTTTTAAATTTCTGTTGGATAATCATGAGGGATGAATTACTGGATGAAAAAGAGAAAAATAACCAATATAAAACATGTAGTGACTAAACCTAGGAGTGACAAAATATTCTACAAAAAAAAAAAATAATAATAACCAAAGTGTTTACTAAACAATGCTTAGCTCACTTGGATTCTTAATATTCTTAGGAAGATTTTTAGTATTTCTTACATGTTTAGTATTTTAAAAATATAAGAAATGTATATTATTTATGTGATCCTTTATTACTATTTTATTAACTATAAGCTGCATTTTTGTGCTATTTTAATATTTTGAAACAAAAACGCACTTTTATAATCTTCAACAGTATCTTACAAGACTTTTTGCCAGGCATCATTTCTGGCATAGCTGTCCTTGCTGCACATGAAGGAACATGATTTTTAATTTCAGTGGCATGCCCAGGCACTGTAACACCTGGATCTTTCAGTTAATAAACTAGTTACCATTAAGGGAAAATCAAGGCCACCACTGTGTCTAAAACTTTTCTTATATATTCTAAGAGTAAGAAAATGTTGGGGTGTTAGAGTCTCTTAGAAAAGACTCTAACAAAAAATATTCAAATTCTATAGCACCAAGATTATTTTCAGAACTCTTGATGCTGTAGAAGACAGTAATATTGTCTTTGAAAATATCTAAAAAAAAAAAAAAAAAAAAAAAAACCCTGACTTCAAAATCAATTTGTAAGTCAGTTCCCACACAAAGAAATTTTATGAAAGACTTAACCAATTTATTTCTATTACAGTATTCGTTTTCTGTAGGAAAAGTTATGATATATGATAAAAGGTACACTTAAATTAGTTTTAAAAGTTATTTTAAGTAAGTATAACATAAAAGTTCTTAACGACTAGAAAAAGTTGTGTCGTAGTTTAATTAGAAGCATTTTTATTATTTTCTTTAGTAGTATAAAATAATTCTGTATCTCATAACCACTGATTGAGTAAGCTGATTTATTATATATAAGAAAACTAGGTATAGGGAACAATGCCATTGGTGGAATGGGAGTAATGCACAGTGTCTATGCTACATTTTTTCAAATATGGCTTAATAAAGCCTAGACAAAAAACAGTCCAAAATGGAAGCCTCAGTGAATTCACCAAGAATAAGTGTACACATTACATTTCTTAAAGAGAAGTCAACATATTACATGTAGAATTTAAAGGGTAAGAACTATAAATGTAAGCATAGCATTTTGCAATTTCAAGGAAAATATCAGAAGAAATTTTTAATATAATTGAAAGGCACATAATGGTGCCAGGCATTGACCTCTGTTTTCTACTGAAGGACTTTTAATTTAATTTTTTTTAACTAAGTTTATCGAGTACTTTAGTAAATTTTCAAAATCAAACAATGTAATTAAATAATTTTAAAAGCACAAAAGATATCTGGTGTTCATTATATCAAGCACTTTCAAAGAAATGATGAAAAATAAGCAGCTGTGTTTATTTGCACTACATCCACTTTATATGTTTTTTGTGAAAACATAACTGAAAAAATTTGACTGTTCATAAATGCTTTACCTGTAAAGTAATCACTATGGTGCTTTTTACATGTAATACTTAGCTGTTTTGTGAAAGTATAACATTAAAATGTTTTATTGTTAGTTCTAAGGATGACCTTGGTAGCATGCAGAAAGAACAAAGATTTCACCAAAATTGGGTGAGGCCAGTTAGGGAATGGAAAGTCAGAAAGGTTGAGATGAGCTGGTAGCTGATGAGAGGAAGTCAGGAGAAGGACTCAAGGATGACATTGTTAACAGATTGCCACAGAAGGAGAAGCAACTGTGGATTTCCCTATTTTAAAAGCAGAGCATGCTTCAAATGCCCAGAGGTCTCTTACCTACTGTAAGAGAGAGTTGGATGATCACTTTTCCTTTCCTGACAAAATTGGAGGCTGTTTGAGTGATTATCTGCCATCTGTTGTCTACAGTGGTTCAATTGCTGAAGAGTCCTTTAGAAGCAGGGAGAAAGAGCTCATTCTCGAAGGAAGGTTGAATGTACATTCAGAGGTAGCTGAGCAAGTGCCCAGCTAATCCCTTTTGCACACAGGGACAAGGCTGCCACCAACTCTAATTGATTCTGAAATGAATCTGTATAGAAAATTAGAAGGTTTTGGATTCCCATGCGAGCTCCAATAAAGAGGCAGGATGTAAGCCTGACAGCTGAATGGATTCAGAAATGAAAATCTGATAAGCGGCTTTAATTAATCTCTGAAGATGAGTTCTTGGCAGAGGAGAAGATATGCCATTCTCCACACATTTACCTCATCACAAATTTATTATCTTCCCCCCTTTCCCCAACTATCATTGCTAGAAGCAGAAAAAAGGATTAGGCCACTGCAGCTCCTCTGTGCTGTCAGGTTCACTGTGCAAACATCCCAAATATGAACTGTTGCATGAACTGTCACCGACCTTCACTCCCTTTTAAAACTGTACTTAAGTCCAGAAATGATTTGAATGTTGTTGTTAATGGCACATTGTATGTTGTCACCTAGTTAATTATCTCTGAAGATGAGTTCTTGCAGAGGAGAAGATATGCCATTCTTCCACAGCTTTTCCTCATCACATATTTATTAGCTTCCCCCCTTTCCCAACTATCATTGCTAGAAGGCAGAAAGAAAGGATTAGGCCACTGCAGCTCCTCTGTGGCTGTCAGTTCACTGTGCCAAACTTCAAATATGAACTGTTGCATGTACTGTCACCGACATTTCCTTTTACATCTTCATTTGCAAATGAGGAGCTGACATTTGTTAGGCCTTGTATTTGCACACAGCTCCACCACATGAAAAGCAAACACTGTCACTGCCGGCTACTTTGTTTATTCCTTTGCAGATAGTATATGGCCTATTTAGAGATTTTCTTTAGAATTTTTTTTTTTTTTTTTAACTAACTGAGATAGATAGTCACAGAGCTACATGTCCTCATATTTTATTCAGGAAGCCGTCTGCAGTTTATGGAGCGTGCACTGCATTTGATAGCTATTTAAAACTGTATTTTTAAAACCGATTTGCACTTTTCTGGTTTATATTCTTTGAGTTTATTTTCCCTCGATAAATGTAGGTTCATTTCATGATTTAAGAGTTCAGGTTTCTTATGAATTGATTTTTTTTAATAATAGGAGAATATTTTCCACCAAATGAAAACAAAAAAGTAAATTTAAAAAGCATAATAAATTTTCCAAATATTGTTCTTGGTTTATTAAAATTTCATCTTTTTAAAATTAGCTTGACAATGTCAACATACTCAAAGTCATTGAGATGATCATCTGTTATTATTAAGAAGCTTTCTGTGAAACAAAGGCTTAAAAATATCCTGATCTAGAGCATATTTATGCCTGCAGGTGAACTATAGATCAGTCAAGAAAAGCAGACACCTACTTCCTAAGGTGGTCACCTAAAGAATTGAATTTTATGCTTAATTTCAAATTAACTTTAAATGCAGTGAGTGCAAATTTTGACTCTTCTAAAACTAATGAATCAAACTCAGATGTTAGGACAATGGCATCAATTAAGGGGAAAATGGAAAAGATATTTCATGGTGATTAGTAAATTTCAAAGCATATAAACTAAAATCCTCATTCTAATTTGATCGTCTCTAGAGCAGTATTTGTCATTTATTCCCTGTAACCAAAGTGTTCTGCAAATAGCATTTTCCTCACATATTTAATCATAAACTGTAACTTTTTACTTTCTCATTCCATTCTGATTCTATCCCTCTTTATATTCACTGATATTCAGTGGCCCCTAGTCCACTAAAGGCTGGAAATTGCTGCTCTTTGCCTCTCACCTACACAGAAGTCAAGAATTTACAACAAATTACATATTATGAGTCAGAAATTCAGAGCATTGTATAAAGCAGTGCTCTTTTTATAGCAAATATGATAGAAGAAAATTACCCATGTTTGTATCTGACTAGGTGATACGTTCCCAGGGGGGGATTATCTTTATGTTTCACACCTGCCATTTCTCAGAACCAAATAATTATCAGCTAACTTGAACTGAATAAATAATCTTCCTTCAATCAGTTATTTTTAAATGTTTCCCCTTTCTTTCATACTGCTCTGCTTTGTCTCCTTACAAAATGAAAATCACAATCCATATGTCATTAAAATACTATTAGATTCATGTTAAAAAACAGAAAAAATGATAAGTAAATGCCAAAGGGAATATCTGCCCAGATATTATGTCAATGACAAGGAAATAAAAATGGTACGAAAATGTCAGAAGTATAGCAAGTGAAGCTTAATTGACTCAGCTCAGAACTGTCTCAACTATATGTGAAAACCAAGGACTAAATCCCAAATTGTTGCAAAAAGTGAATACAAATTAGACAAGTAGAAAGAAAATCTTCCTTTAGTATATCACTCTAATTGAAATTTATAAACTGTTTTCTCATAAGATAGTAAAAAACTTGAAGCAGATATAGAACAAGTATGGCTATAAATATGCCTGTTATTCAGATACAGAAAATCAAGTTTGAAAGAAAATCAAGTTTAAAAGTATCCTTTGGTATAAGTGTTTGCTTTTACTACTGAAAAAAAAAAAATGTAAATGGGTCATTTTGTGGCTTTTTTCTGAGCCTTTAAATATTTCTAGCTAACAGCATTTTATAGGCCTATTATCTCTGATAAGGCAAGGCAAAGATCAATGAAATGAACTGGCAGATCCCCTCCTAAAACAGCACCGTTCAAATAGGTACGTGGGCTAGCTGGAGGAAGCACCGTTTGAACATCCTATGAAACTTATCGATTACTTTTTTTTTTTTTAACCATCTTTGATTACTTAATTCATTAACCAGTTAGTTTCATGCTCCTCTTATATTATTTTTGTTTTTAATCTCAATTTTGTGCCAGTTTTATTTTTAATAATTGGCACCAGCTGCATTATCTTTATGGCAATGATAGGTATAAAGAATTTTAGTTTTGTTTATCACTTATTTTTCATAATTGCTTCGTCAATTTGTTTTTGTTTGTATATGGAATTCTTTTTTCCAACAGTATAAAACCATACTTTTATGTTTGGTCTTAGATAATATCATGTTCTAAAATTTAAAATTTTTTTAATCTCTTTTTCTCTTACTAAAATATAAATGTGAGGGTTTTATTAGATATGAATTATATATATGGAGAGAGAGAGAGAAAAGAATATGTATATATCAATGCTTGCCTTCAAAAGTAATTATATGCCAGTAAAATAAAAGTATTTTAATATGTTTTGTAAATTATTATAAAAAAAATATGCTGATCTAGGTCTTGATTGTACTGGATATAAAGCTGCAAGTAATAGCCAATTGCACAGCTTGCTTCCAAGCGAGTAGTGCAAAGCAGCTCTTAACACATAGGAGGCCACAATTTGTACAATATGAACTCTACCCAGGGTACAATTTATTGGATCAGAAACCAAAAAGAGATACCAGCAATCGGGCTAGATAGGGATTCAGGAAGTACAAGGCATGAGAGCATTATCTAGCAACATTATAATAAGCTAGTTGTTAACTGATTTGTTCTAGCAGATCTTATTTTGATGTTTACAACTTATAAAAAGAATTTGTATGAAACATAGGGATCATATGATAGTAAAAAAAAGTAGTACAATAGAACCCCCCAAATTGTAATGAACATTATTAGAATAAACAATAAATATCTTTCCATAGAAAGGAAGAGTGAATGATCAATCAAGATGATGAGTCAAAAAGTTCAGGGAAACCATATGTATGACATTAAATTTCAGAAATTTACGGCGTCTTTCTAAATTTGCATGAGTAAATTGCTTATATAAAAATAAAGGTGGTAAATTCCACTTGCAAAAAATATTTAAATGTTTAATATGTGTGTTTTTAATTTGATGTGTCAACTGGGCTAAGCCATAGTACCCATATGATTGGTAAAATTACAGTCCAGATGTTTCTGGGAAGGTTTATTTTAGATGAGATTAACATTAAGTAAATATACTTTGAGTAAAGCAAATTACTCTTCATAATGTTAGTGACCCCATGTAATTATTTGAATGTCTTAGAAAAATAGACTGAAGTCTTCTGAAGAAAATGGAATTCTGCTTCTAGAACATCTTCTGGAACATCAGCTCCTCTGAGTCTCCAGTCTGCTGGTATACCCTGCAGATTTTAGACTTGCCAGCCTAGACAGCCAATTCCTTCAATGACTTTATATAGATTTAGTTTTTGTCTCTGGCTTAGAATTGAATGTTTAAGAGTAGATTATTTTTTGAAAATTTTATGTGTTATTTTTAGTTATACATGACGGTAGAATCTATTTTGATATATTTATCCAAACATGGAACATAGCTTATTCTACTTAGGATTCCAGTCTTGTGGATACCAATATCAATGTTTATAGCAGAACAATTTACAACAGCTAAGCTGTAGAAGAAAACTAGATGACCATCAACAGATGAATGGATAAAGAAAATGTGGTTTATATACACAATGTAATATTAATAAGCCATAAGAATGACTTTATAACATTTGCTGGTAAATGGGTGGATCTGGAGACTATCATGTTAAGTGAAACAAACTAATCCTAAAAACCCAAAGGTCAAATGCTCTCTTTTATATATTGATGCAAACCCACAACAGGGCAGGGGAAAGCGAAGAACAGAAGTTCAGTATTAGAAAAAGGGGAGGAAGAGAAGGGATGGGTGTAGGAATAGGAAGACAGTGGAATGAATCTGACATAACTTTCCTATCTACATATATGTATACATTCCAGTGAATCTCAACATTATGTACATCCATAAGATTCTATTATTTTTAATGAGCTATGTTATCATAGCTATTTCATGGGAACCATCAAACAAAGTATGCTTTCAACATTAGTTTTTGTGAGTATTGTGATTCATTATTTCAATAAATATGTATATAAACTAATACCTCTCTGACCTACCTTGTTATATGTACTGTGCTGTGACTACAACAATGATTAATACAGGGACCTATATCTCATGGATCTTATATTCTGAAGGAACAAGTTATTAATTATTCACCCAATTTAAATGAAAATGTATCAGTTGAACTGATTTATAAATTAAAACAAAGAATCAATCTGTAAAATTTTGAAGAGCAAGGTCTACACAGAGGCATACTTGGTATGAACACATTTCATAAAAACAAAACTGAATATATTTGAGGAAAGGAAAGGTAGTCATCTTTGATAGTGTGCTGTTGATGAGAGGAGAGTGTTAATACAGAGAAAAACACAATGGCCAAATCTTTATAGTTTGAAAAGCAAAAGAAGATATTTGAATTATATTCCATTTGTGAGATAATTTATTTTGAAATATTTCTAGGTGCACCCTGAGAACAGAATGGTAGTATGCTTACCAACTCCACATCACATGGCTCTTTTTCTGGCCCCTTGGAGTTGCTGCTTACTGAGGTTTGTCACAGCAGGCGCTGTGACTTTGCCAGAGCAAGAATATCTGGCATCATTCACTGTCTCTTATTCTCTTTTTTATTTTTCTAAATAAAGTAAGGCTACTAGAGACAGATTTTCACTTAGCACATCAATATATTTTCATTACGACTAGCAATTTATTGTTCTTTCAATATCCTCATCAGTCAATTTAAAATACTCTCTCATGCAACATTATTTTCCTTGGGTAGATTAAGATGAATGATCTGAATGGGTATGCCGTACCTCACACTTAGGGGAATTTCTTGAGGGAATTTGAACTAGTTCACATATGCAGAAGACCACTATACAATTAACACTGAGTTATATAGTGCTTATGAAAGACATTCATTGTCTTGAAAACTTTCATTGAAAATCTTGAAAAAGCTTTCAGTAACAAAGGAAGTTATAGAATATCCTCCTGTGACTGAAGGTACATTTTAGTGATGAAATAAATATAGCCTGAGCTTTCCCCCTCCTTCTAAGAAAAGCAGCTACAGCTCTTCTCTTTGATTGGACATATTTTCCAAGTGTGGGGAAAAAAACAGGAGAGGTTGGAAAAATGCATTCTGGCAGGTAAAATAGTTGCTTGTAACAAAAAAAATGTTAATATCTCAGACAAAGATGAACATTGCTAGAATATGTTAACATCCCCAAATGGGTTATGTTTCAAAAAGATTTTAATAAGATATCATCAACTTTGTTCACTAAATTGTTTTGATTGATTTTTTATTAGAAATGCTACAATTAAAATGAATTTTCTTTGCATTCATTTAGCCTGAACTGTTTGCCTATATCAGAAGCTAGCAAATGCTATTGAGGCAATGTTTTAAGGAATTACTAACACACCTTGGCAAAAATACAAATGTAATTTAATACTGTAAAAAATATGTATCACATTTGGGGAATTAAAGTAGGCATTTGAATTTTTCATTGTAACAGGAAGGAGGGTGGAGGGGAGGATCATGAAGAAACTTCTTTTTGTCCAGAATTCAAATGATCACTTTAGAAAAGCAATGTTTTGGAAAATGTGATCAACTCTATATCCCATAATAGTATTTTATGGTTTTAATTAGAATAGTCTTCTTAACTTTGTGTTTGCCAGACTAAGAAGCACCAATATGAGAGCAAAATCAATAAAAAAGTGGATAGAATGTTGAAGCAATCAATGCCAAGAGCAAAGGGTATCTTGGCAAATAAGAAGCAGGAACTGGACAGTCAACAAATACCAGAGAGGACCTCAGATCAATTCTATGTCACTCTGTTTCACAGCTCTATATAGTTCTTTTATAATCAAATTTCTCTATATCACCATGATAATTTATAGCATTACATTTATAACATATCATGATATATGAGAACCAACCCTGAAGACATTAAGGAGATCACTGGTTTTCCTAGTTAGGGGTCAGTGTATATTTCTGTACCAACTATCCATACCCAAGAATTTGGGTCACATCTTACATACATTTTAGGGGACTGAATGGCATGGTGAGAGAGTCTATTCTCTTTGAAGAAGTCATAAAATTTATCTCAGTGTCCTACATGAACAAAAAGATATTATGTGCTTAAATCTAATATTAATGTATATGTATATTTATGATGATTAAGTAATGAGTTCTCTGTTGTAGGTTTATTGCAAGCAAATCACGATAATATATATAAAATACATTTACACTTTTCTAAAACAGCTATTTTCATGATTGCTACATTTTAAAGAAATCTTGAGCTAATAAGAATTTGAACTTGATTCACCTCCATCTGTGGCACATTCCTTCTTATCCAGCTCAATCTGCTTGGCAGAGGAAAGGTGAGTCAGCCAGATGAGTTCTCCTATCTGCCCTCTGCTTTGATATATCAGAGTGCATCTTGGGCACTTGCAATTTTAGTCTTTAGTAAAAACCCTCTGCTCTGTTCTTTCCCTGATATTAACAGGAGTAATAAAAGTTAATAAAAACAATGAAACATGTTAAGTATTCTAACAACTTGAACTTAACACCAATGAATTCATTTATAAGGGGAAAGGTTTATAAATCCTTCCTTGAAAATATTATTGGAAAAGTATAAAAATAGTAAAATTATAGTTTTTCTCTAAAATGATCAAGTTATTTCTTACAAAAAAAGAAGAGTTTCATTTATACCACCAAAATGTACTTCTATTTCTAATTACTTCTAACATATTCTTAAACTGAATCATTTTTAAATGTCCTTATTTTGAGGAGCATAATTTAAATTGCTAAAATCATTGTGTCTCCTTGAAGTCCCTTGTTTCTTACTTTGAAAAAGTATGCCTTATCTCTCAGTCTTGTCTTTCTTGTGAAGTGTTCTTTTTTTGTCATTCCCAGATTCAGGCACCAAGTTCAGAATAATAAATGCCTATATTTTTCCGGGAATGACTGCCATGTACCAAAATGATTGCTTCCTTCTCCTTGTGAAAGACTGTAAAATTAATGAAGTTTGTTTGGCATTTCAATTTTTTATAGTCTATTATAAATAAGATATATTAATATAAATAAGCTTTAATTATTTCATACTTCTTAATTCAAAATAATTCTAATGTTCAAAAGTGAAGACTGCTATAATATTTGTCTATGAACTGATTTATGTTTCTATATTTTATATACTAGTCACTGAGGGACAATCAGCAAACACTGTGGTAAGTCTTATGCTATAAATTGACAGGCCTAGACAATTGTCAATGTCCTTACATATATAATGTGTTCTCACAACCAAGGCAATCATTGGATACCTGTTTATAAACTAATTGTGTGCTATCCCTCAAAAGAACTTTCCAATCTCTTTTTTCCTATAATGCTGGCGAATAAATCATTACCCAGAGCAGTTTCATTTTATCCCCATAGTGCATATAAATTATCTGAAATCTTAAAACAGCATTTTAAGGCAATTTCACTCAAAATTCCGGAGGTTGTTTCTGGTATATGCCTTATCTAATAAACTTATTATCCAACAAAGAGTAAAAGATATAACAAGTTCTATTTGGAGATCACAGAACTAATTCTAAGCAATCAAATTCTTAATATAATAAACATGATTTTACCATTGTTACTCTATATTTCTTGTGGCATATTTTTGTCTTACAGACTTTATATTTCTAATATGGGATATGCCAAATTACTTATTCAGTGATTGAGGCACCCATTTTGTAGAGACTAATCAAAGTGCTTTGTAAGATACCACCTATCATCAACAAACACCACATCCTTATTGTTTTTAGTCATAAATTAAAAAACAAAGAACAAATGGTATTTTTTAAATAAAGCATAAAATAACTGAAGAATGATGACTGAGTGACTAGAATAATAACTTGGAAAAGTTATTTCCTTTCCAAAGAAAATCAGAGAATACCATTGTATATACTAATCAGAGTTTACTTCATGAGACTATAAATGCACCTATCATAACTGACTATAAATATTAACAATTATAAATTGTTGGTTAGTTTTTTTTTATGCCATAAATAAATGTCAAACACTAGATGCTTACTTATAATGCAGAAATTTATAATATTAAAATTCTGGAGGATGGAAAGTTCAATTCAGTTGCTGGTCAATTCAGTTTCTAATGAGGCCTCTCTTCCTCACTTGCAGAAAGTCACTTTGTCCAATACTGCACATGGCAGAGAGAGCACCTGCTAGTGAGCAAGCTAATTACCGCTGTTGTGTCTCCTCTTGTAAGGATACTAATACTATTCAACTGGGGTCCCTTTTGATCTCCTTTAGCCTTACTCACCTTTTCAAAGGCTTTATCTCTAAGTTAAGCCACATTGGGGTTAGGGCTTCAGCAGGTAAATTTTGAGGAAATACAATGCATTTTATAGCAAATGGTCAAATATTTTGAAGATTTAACACATCTATCCATGTTTATAACGAGTTCATAAGGCTTCTCTCATGGATAAAATGCAGGAACCCTGCAATTTTCAGCTAAAATTCTTGTTTAACTAAAAATTAAAACGATATTAGTCTGCTCCTAAATTTTCTTGAAAAATCCATCAGCATGGATGGTAGTTAACTAAATCTACAATAATTAAATTGCAAGGATTGGTTCTCCTAACACACACTTCCCAGCTCAAAATAAATCATCAGAAACTCATGATTTAGAGGTCTTCGTGACTCAGAGATCTATAATTGAAAATCTCTCAAGATATTTCATAAAAAATAACATTATGAAGGAGACAAATTTCCCAACTGCCCACCTAACAGAAAACTATATAAATAGTTTCTAAGCAAAAGACTCCTCTAGACAAAGACCTCTAAATGCCAGGAGCCACTTAACAATCATTCCTCTCTCTGTCTCATTCTTCTCCTATCACAGCAATTTTTCTTCTCTCTGATGGTTTAAGATAGTAGATGTTAAATGTTTTCCTTTAGTTCCAGTGCTTTAATTTCTTTCTTTCTTTGTTCTTTTTAGGCATACATGACAGTAGAGTATATTTTGACCTATTATACATGTGTGGAGTATAACATATCCTAATTAGGATCCCATTCTTATGGTTATATATAATGTGAAATTTCACTTGTCTTGTATTCATATAAGAACAGAGGAAAGTTATGTCCTATTCATTCTATTGCATTTCCTATTCTCATCCACTCTCCCTTCCCTTCATTCCAATTTGTCTAATCAAATGAACTTTTATTCTTCCCTCCCCAACATGCTTCTTGTTTATTATTGCGTATATTTTCTTTATCCATTTATCTGATAGCAGCTCAATTTACAATAGCTAAGCTATGGAACTAACCTAGGTGCCCTTCAACAGTGCTTTCATTTCTAATAGCTAGTCTTGTTATAACAAAATTTGAGTTATATTTAAACAACAATAATAATGGGGGAAATGAGAAAGAGGTGGAAAAATAGGAGGGGAAGGAGAAGAAAGAAAGTAAAAAAAAACCTAAAAATCTTATGTACTTACAGTATACCACTTTCTGAGTTACCCCTTCAGGATATTCAAATGGAGGATAAGATGTGTTTTCCAGCTTAAAACTCTAGGAGATACATGCATGGGAAGGATCCACATATATTTATGCTTTTGTGTTCCTAGGCATCCCATTTAGGTATGACTTGAGCATTTAGCAATTCTTTAGGTGGCACAGCTTTTTTCCTTTTTCTTCAGATTTAGAAACTTTGGACTGTTGTAAATACTTACATTCTAAGATTTGATTTAAGCCTGTTGGCCCTGAAGCATATACAAGCCCAAATTAAGGATCACAAAGACTCCTGAAGGCCTAAAATAAATATTCCTGTGACATTTATAAGATACTAATCACTGAAATGTTTCTGCCCAGCATCTTGATTAACCCAAATTATCCAATAAATGCTGCTAAACTGTGACTCCAAGCAGGTGCCCAAACATCCTGTCCCATAATTAACACAACCTAAGACATGTTCTGGAGAAAATTATTTCTTGGAATATATTTTGAACAATAGATTTAAAAATAGGTAAAATACAATAGATATTTTTATTTTTAGTTATTCTTTTTGCATTACACTGTTATGGTAATATACTCTAAGGCTAACAACAAGGCATTATTTGTTTACATAGAACTTACAAAAGCAACATTTAGAGTAACTATGTGCCTGCATTTTCTTGGAGAAAAGAAACACAAGATCAAATACAAACAAAGGAGATTTAAAAAAAGGGTTTGGTATGATTATTATAATTTTCATGATCAAGATCTGAGATTATGAGCATCATTTCATCTGTTACTACTAATTATTGCCTGCGTATGCTAATGAGATGGACCACTGTCTTGTCATATTCTATAGGATTTTGCCGAATACATCATGTATGCAAGCACTGACCTAAGCTCTTCAGATTCAACAGTGAACAAAAGAGCCAAAAATCGTTGTCCTCCTGAAACTTATACTCTGATAGAAAAAGACAGATAACATATAAGTAACAAAAAAGTAAATATGGCCCAACTCAAATACCCAGAAAAGTTCAAATTATTCTTGTTTCCTGGAACCCCACTGAGTTTAATGTATTTATAAGATGTTTGATTTATTTCATTTTTATATACAGTCATCACTAGATACCTATGGGGAGTTTGTTTCAGTGCCCACCCACTCCCTGTGGCATAGCGTTTGCATTAATATACATGCATCTTCTCAAATACTTTAAACCCTTACTAGTTATTTCTAATACCTAAAGCAATGTGAATGTAATGTACATAACTATTATTCTGTACTGTTTAGGGAGTGATGACAAGAAAATAAAAGTCTGTACAACTTCAGTACAGGCACAATTTTCTAAAAAAAAAAATTAACCTGTGTTTGGTGTAATCCACTGATGCATATCCTTCCAATAGGGAAAGCCAGCTCAGCTGTATTTACATATATTTTTAACTCTTTCTGGAAATAATTTTAGATTCAGAGGAGTTTGCAGAGATAAAGAAGGCCTCTATACCTTTCACTCAATATCTTCCTATGGTTATAGCTTACATATTAATAGCATAATGTCAAAACCAGGAATTTGATGTTGATACACAAAACATATATGCCTAATTCTGTCATCTTCTCTTTCTCTCTCTCTCTCTCTCTCTCTCTCTCTCTCTCTCTCTTACACACACACACACACACACACACACACACACACACACATTTCCCTAACTGCTAAATATACTGAACACCTTTTCATGATTGTATTTGTCAATATTATATCATAAGCAGCAAAATGTCGCTTCATATATTTTCCCCAATTTCTAATTGTAATATCTTTTACCTTTGAATTTTGAGAGTTATTCATATATTCTATATATGAAACCTTTAACAAAATGTGGTTTGAAATACTTTTGTTCAGTCTGTAGTTTGTCTTGTCATTGTCTTTGCTGATTTTCATAGAGTAAAAGTTTTTTTAATTTTGATGGATTTCAATTTATTTGTTTTTCTTGTATAGATCATGTATGCCAAGTTTTAAAATTCTTCACTCACTCCTAGGCTCTGAAAGGTTTTTATCTATATTATCTTTTAGAAACTTATAAGTAAAAATTTATGATTTACAGGTGATTCTATGATGCATTTAGAGTAGTAGTTTGTATAAAGTGCAAAATTTAAATCAAAGTACATTTTGTTTGTTTATTTGTTATGCCTGGAGATAGCCAGTGGATTAGCACGATTTGGTGAAAAGAATGTTCTTCCTTCATTGAATTATTGTTTGCATCTTTGTCAAAAATCAAATGGTCATATCTATTTGGAAACTCTTCTGAATTCTCTATTTTGTTAAATTGATCTATGTGTCTGTTTTCCCATGATTACATTACGCTATTGGTTACTGTATTTCTATATTAAGTCCTGAAATTGAACAGACCAATTTCTCCCACTTTATTCTTTACAAATTTGTTCTAGATATTCTAGTTCCTTTGTTTTCCACTTCAGAATAATCTTGTCCATATTTACCAAAAAATGTCCTGATGGGAATTTTGCAAAGTTTATATATCAGTCTCGAGAAAGCCAACAAATGTTGTCTGTTGAGTTTTGTAATCCATGAACAGAGCACATCCTCTACTTATTTAGACCTGTTATACTTTGGATATGAGTTCCTGTATTAATGCAGGAGGTGAAATAATTATACTATGAGATCTATAAACTAATTAGTGGTTTATCCATTTGAAGTATGAATAATTTGAATGGATTACTTAGTGATAATTGTAGGCAGGTAGGGTTAGGGGTGGGGATGTGCCTTGGGGATTACATTTTATTTGTACCTGGATCCTTGTGCCCTCTCTCTGCTTGGGTAGCAGGTGAGAATCTCCCTCTACCACATCCTTCTTCCATGATGCTCTGCTTCACCTGAGGCCCAGAGTCATGGAGTCAGCTGACCATGGACTGACCTTCCGAAACCCTGAGCTCAAAATAAACTTTTCCTCCTCTAAGTTGTTCAGGTCAGATATTTTAGACACAGTGATAAAAAGCTGACTAACTTAGATCTTCTGAGATTTCCATCACAAAAATTGTATAGATGTTCTACCTTTTACCATGCATGTTTTGTGTGTTTTGTGTATTGTTAGCATATATGCTTAGTTGTAAATATTGTAATTTGAATTTATGGTTAGTGTATCCAATGGTAGTTGACAAAGTAAAATTGACATTTTTTATGTTGACTTTGTATCCCGTGACTGTGCTGAACTCAATTATAAGTTATTTGATATTTTTAAAGAAAATTCCTTGGGGTTTTCTATGTAGATAATCATGCCTTCTAAAAATAACAAAAGTTTTATTTTTGAACTGAACGCCTTTTATTTCCCTTGCTTGTTTTATTATCCTGGATAAAGCATCAAATATTACTTTGAAAAGCAGTGATGAGAGTAGATATCCATCTTTGTTCTAGGTCTAAGGGGGAAAGCATTCAATTTTTCATGATTTAGTCCTTCATGATAAGGCATGGGGTTTTTATTTATTTATTTTTTACTAAATTGAAGAAGTTCCCTCTATAACAAACTTTATAATAACATGATTTTTGTTGTTGTTGTTGTTGTTTTTGGTTGTTGTTGGTGTTTGCTTATTTATTTTTAAAATGATGAGTTCATTTTACTATGCATTAATTTTTTTTTTTTAATTTACTCAAATGCTTGTTCTCCATGCACCATTTGGTATTATCATGTGTTTGGCTCCTCTTTCATCTGTTAATATGACAGACTACATAGATAGATCTTCAAGAATCAAACCATCTCTGAGTCCTTTGAATAGATGATACATGTTCACAGTGTTTAATTCCTCTTATGCAAAGCTGAATTCTAATTGCTAACATTTTGTTAAGAATTTTTGCATTAATGTTTATAAGACATATTAGTGTACAATTTTCTTTTTCTTTATGTATTTTTTTCTTTTGTATTGTCTTTGTCAGATTTGATGACATACAATTTTTCCAAAATATTGTTTGGAAATAATATTTTCCAAATATTACATTTTTGGGGGGAAAATTGTATGGCATTGATATTATTTCTCTTCCAGAAGTGTAGTAGAATTTTCTTGAGAAATTTTCAAGGTAACTTTTTCAGGGTAGTGAGCTGTGAATTTAATTTCTGTGCCATTAATAGGGCAATTAAAATTATCTATTTTATACTACATAAGTTGTGGCAATTTGTACTTTTCAAGGAATTATAAATTCTCAAAGTTTTGTGTTTAGAACTGTTCATATTATTCACTTGTTATACTTCTATCACCTGCAGCTTTCTAGTTGCATCCCCTGCTTCATTGTTGATACTAGTAATTAATGTCTTCTCTCTTTTATCTCTGTTAACATTATTCAATATTTATCAGTATTGTTGATCTTACAAAAGCTTTCTCTGCCATTAATTTTCTCAACTGTATTTCAATTTTCAATATCATTGATTTTTGCTCTTAGCTTTATTTCCTTTCTTCTACTTGCTTTATCTTTTGTTACATGGTTAACTCTTTTAATTCTGTATTATAGAAATAATTGTACTTTTATGGGCAGTTTTCAACAGACCTATTCTCCAAATTCTTCAATATAATAAAACCAATTATTGGTCAATAGTAGTTTTAATTACATCATGATAATTATTCTGTGTCCTTTGAAGGCTCAAGTGTCCCAAGTTCATAATAAATTTATGCATCAACTTCATTCTTCATTCCATAGAAGTTAATGAGCACCTCATTAGAAAAGATCTTCACAGAGCTGAAGAGACTGGTTGATAGTACCATGGTGAAGAAAGGGCAAAGCACATGACAAATATGAACAGGATGCTCAAGCTACAGATAATATTTGAGCAAAGGTTTGAAGAAGGTGAGATGTGAGCTGGGTGAATATAAGGAAGAAGAGCTCTCCAGGTAGAGGAAATGGCCATGGCAGAGATACTAAGAGCTTATATGTTCCAATATCAGTGGAGGACTAGTGTGGATAGAGTCAGAGCATTAATACGAAATGATGTCAGGGAATGAAGTGTTTTCGGTGGATAAAATTCCGTAGGTCTGAATAGGCCATAGGCCATTCTAAGTACTTATTTACATGTTATTTTTTAAAAACTTTTTGTTGGTTTATCATTGTAAAATGTTGAGCAGAGTTGTGTACCTACCTGATTTATGTTTTGAGGCAGTCTGCTTCTCTTTGAGAACAGATTCTAAAATTATATGTTAGCAGACTATTATCTGGGTAAGAAATGTCAACCTGAACCAGAATTGAGAGAGGCAGTACAATTTGAACATCAGAGCTTCCACTGGACATGAGGCAAGCCTAGAATAAATGCTTCCTTCAGAAACTTAGTCTAGTTCTCCATTCTGGACTCCCCACTCCTTGATGGTGAATTGGTCTCAGTAATTCTTTTTCTTCCTGTCTCCTTATAAAATTCAGCTTCAGTTAAATACACTTTCCCAACCTACTAGAAATATTTAACATATAAATCTTTATGGTTATTTTAAAAATCAACTTCCTTTTATATTATTCTATGAAGCTGTATATTCTTTGTTTTAATAGCAATTGTAATTTAGTATTTTAGGTGCAAGAATAATGATGATTCATAGAAAAGTGATTCACATTCAACATTGCTATAATAGAAACTGTACCTGTTTGTCATGATTTCAATATTTACCCCTTGATTTTGATCCCATAAAGTTTAAAATGAAACTATCAATTTTCATGGGACACTCATTATTCTCACTTTTTCTCTATTCTAAGGCAGACTTATGAAATCCTTTCTCTAACTCATCTTAACACTTTTTAAGGTGCTTTCCCCAAATGGATTGAATATGATCACTTACCAAGGTCACAAATTTATTCCTCCAAGAGGGAGCTTATTTTTACTTACTGGCTCTTAATGTCTTAGTTTCTATGTTATATTATAATCCCTTCCTCAATATTTTTAGACACAAAGAGGAAATTTGTTACTACAAACATATCGATTCATTCATATTACATCGTTTTCTACTGTAATAACCTGCTGCCCATTGCCCATGTTTCTTATATAAGAAGAAGTAGAAGAGGCTGTGATGGTGTCTAGGGTTTTCAGGCCTGGTTCTGACATCTCATAGTAAGCCTTGGTAGAAGCTTTCTGGTATGGTTGGTTATATCTCTTTGAAATTAGTATGAATTTAACATTGAAACACAAAGTCCACTCACAGATTACAAGTTAGGTTAGTGTTTTGAAACAACCTATGAAAAGAAAAAGTGGAATACCCAGAAGTTTTCCTGATTGTGTTAGATTGCCTTACACCAGGCAATGTTGGCAGCAAAGAACACCTTTCAAAGCAGTTTATATAATGAAGGTTCATTCATTACCTCTGTAGATTTTTGTTTTGTTTTGTTTTTGTTTTTGTTTCCTTTATCATTTTGTAATTAAGAAAAATATGATTCTGGCACAGGAGAAAGCTCAATGCAAATAAATTTTAGAACTAAAATTTTGATTTGATTTATATCTAATCAATAAGGCCAAATAATCACCAATAGTACAGGTAGAACTCTGGGACAAAGGTAAGTGGCCTTTGGTATTAGATCTGGAATATAATCCTAACTCTCTTATTGTGTGATCTTTGGAAAGTCAAAGACATTCCACAGCCCATTCTTTTATCTGTAGTGAGAAGATAATAACTAACTTGCAAGAAGCTTGTAAGAATTACAGACAATTTTAATAAGAAACATGGCACAGTAATCTGGTTGTTATTATTAAAAGGTTTGATTGATAACAAAGAAGAAAACTATTCAGTAGAAGTGCTGGAGTATACCTGCTAGCAAATAGAAACAAAGGATAAACATAAATAAGGTGCCAAATAAGGTCAGTTTGGACATGTGATGAAGTTTTACTACATATTATTCTAACTGACCTATCTTGACCATGGTGTGCTATTGTTAGTGTAAATTACCATTCCAGTCTAAAATACATATCATGTTCTTGGTATTTCCTAAAGTATGACATTTCTATTCTCTGATTATTAGGAGCACTTCTTCACTTTGCAGTTTACTTTAATAGATAACCCAATTATTTATCTGTATTTAGTCATATTTAGGAAAGCATTGTGATAGGGGATTAGTTGTTTTGATTAATAATATGTAATCTAGGAACACAGCTGTAGGTTTCATTCCCAGGTTATTTGGTAAGTGGTTGAATTGTGGTTCTTTTCCAGACAAAGGCTGATTTCAGGGCCTCTTTTTCAGTGAAATCATGGAAAATACTGATGGTTATTCAAGAATTTTATCAAGCACTAGACTCTCACCCTCTTAATGGGTTTAAATGAAACAAATGCATCATAGAGTGAAATTATTTGGACAGATGTCAGAGTAAACCAAAAGAAAAAAACCCAGCCCACTGTGAAGGACTCCTCAGCTACCAAAGGAGAGCACAGGAGGTGTGCAGACAAATCCTGTTACTGGGTAATGGGATTTATTCGCGTGTCCAAACAGCAGTTTGAAAATGTGATTCTGCTAGAGACATAAGCAGAAGAGTTCTTATATGGGACAAAATTCTGTCTTCAGGAAAGATGGAATATATTTCACTAAAGTCAATCTGATTCTCTCTTTAATAAGTTGCTTGAAGGAAAAGAAAGTCTTTGCTGACACAGAAAATGCTGAAGCCTCTTGAGCTTAGTTCTTTGAAGTATGGTCTATAGTAGGAAGTAGGCAAGAGAATAACAGAATCCTGTGAGATGTAGGCTGTAAAACACTGATGATTTCTGGCTAAGTGGCACACCTTATTCTTCCTAAACAATGCCTAGAATATGAATGGCAGAGCATTTTAAAGTATTACATATTTGCACTTCATAGTGTAATATATACAAGATGCAAGGTGAAAATCCATTTATTTCCCAGAAAAAAAAGAAAGCCACACACTGAACATTAACACATTTTTCGTCTTGTTTATCAAAAATTATGTAAATAAAAATTTCATCAGCTAAAGCTAAGATGCCATATACCAGAGAATGGCAAACATTTCTGTGAAGAGCCAGATAGTTTAGGCTTTCCTGTCCACGTGGTCTCAGTCACTACTACTTTGCCCTGCAGTTGTAGCACTAGTGTAGCCATAAACAATTGATGAATGAAGAGCTGCGGCTGTGTTTGCCCAGAGGGTTGTATTTTGCCAACCAATCTCTGATATGAGCCAGTCAGCCTCTTTTTAAATACCACCCTAGCATCTATTACAGTTACTGGCATGTGATATACAGTGATAAATAAATATAATATTTAAAATTATCTAGGTTCCTGGTAGTTCATCTCTGTAGTCTTTACTACTACTTCTTCAATATGATTCCAGCTGACAATTCTGAAACCACTTGAATATTTAAAATATGCCTAATTTTGAAATATGTAACAAAAACATGTTTTCTGGAATCACTGATAAAAACAAGTTACAACACAAGTTACAGCACGTGGGAATATTCAAATAACCTAAACTGTAAGACCTTCTACAAAAATGTCTAGGTCAAGAAAAAAAAAAAAAAAAAAAAAAAAAGGAAGGCTGAGATAATATTCCAAAATAAAGTAAACTAGAGCAATATGCAATATAACAATAAGTAGCACTAGATGAGATTTTAGACCAGAAAAAAGATCTATAGATGGAATTATTTGGATAAATGACAAGATTGGTGCTTACAATGTGACTTCATGATGGAGCTGAATCAATGGCAATTTAGTTAATGGGACTACAGGTGAAAATGCCCTCATTCTAAGGTGGTACATACTGAAACAATTAGTGATAGGGGTTAGGGTTAGTGAGAGATCAATCTTTCAAATTGTTCAGATGAAAAAATACACATGCATAAAAATTGAGAGAGAATGAGAAATCACATGACACAAATGATGCTAAATGGTATAAAGGTATTAGTTTCTTGTAAAAATCTAAAAAGTTATTTTAAAAGTTCTGAAAGTTCTGTTAACCTGAACTTTTTTTTTCTCTTCAGATTCTGATACACACAGAATAGGAAAGAGTGATATTTTCATGTATGTATTTTAGCTCTAATATCTTATTTGAGAAGATGAATGGACAAAATGTAACCAGCTGGTACAGCAAATGAAAGGACTTGGTATTTTCAGGGGTTTCTAAAATAATTGCAAATTTTCTGTTAGGAGAGTCATCATTAAAGAAATTCCAATAACTGAAACCATCATAACTCTTAACCCTTGAAAAGTTGAACCAAGGAAATTCTAAACAATTTTCAAAGTACTCAATCATCAGGAACTACTTCAAATAGTTCCTTCAGTGCTTTTTAAATTAGATTATGCTTCACCTACAACCAGATTAACAAGAACAAGAACACACAGTGTTTAAACTGGATGCTGAGTAAAAGCACAAGAAAATAATTTAGTCAGCCCAGAAAACAAGTTTTCACTCTGAGACTGCCTTGGTGGAGTTTTGAGCAGATGAAGCCTGAAAAACTGAAGTAAATAGTGGGGCATTTATAATTCCTGAGGGGTCCAGGTAGAATTTGGTTAGAATAAGAAATGTTTTTCTGGATGAATAATCTGCTGGGTTAGGTGAATATATCTTCTTTGTGCAATTTTAGAAGAGTTTTGGTTTCATTCTATGACAGCTTTGTTTTTAGATGGGTTTGCTCTATTTCTACTTTTTAAATTATTTTGTCCTTAAATTTTTATAGGAAACACAATTCCTACAAATTGCTATAGGAAAAAAAAAAAAAAACAAGTTTTTTCATGCTGGTTTATGTGAAGTTCTTCTAGCCTAGAATATTGAGCAAATATGGAACATCTCAAATAATTTAAAAATGTTTTTGTTTTTAAGACTAAATATGAATGTGGACTAATCACTGAAACC
The DNA here is from genome assembly GCA_025594165.1 of Tamias sibiricus. Lineage (NCBI taxonomy): Eukaryota > Metazoa > Chordata > Mammalia > Rodentia > Sciuridae > Tamias > Tamias sibiricus. Next base: position 80,651,515 of record CM046666.1, on the reverse strand, counting down.
ATGAAATCATTTCTTCCTCTTTATAAAACACAATAAATAGAATGAACCTTGAAAAATATTTTAAGCTTTAACTTTAAAAATCCCCATTGAGTTATCTAAAATAATAAAATTATAGAAGAAACAAAGGTATCACCACAGACATCAGTGAAATCCAGAAGTTCCTTTGGGATTATTCCAAAGTCTTGTATTCCAATAAATTGGAAAACCTAGAAGAAAAAGACAAATTTCTATAGACATAAAACCTATCAAAATTGAACAAGCAGGATATAGAAAAAAAATTAAACCAATAATAAGTAATGAGATTGAAGCAGTGATAAAAATCTTTCTAACAAAGAAAAGACCAAGACAAGATGTATTATCAGCTGAATTCTAGTAGACCTTTACAGAAGAACTAATGGCAATACTCCTTTATTTAGTTCACTAAATAGAAAGAGGGAAACATTTGTAAATTAATTCTATTAAAGCTGTTTTATTCTGATATCAAAACCAAGTAAAAGATTTCTGGTAGGATCTTCTAGGTATATTATATCATCAGCAAATAGTGCTAATTTGAGTTCTTCTTTTTCTATATGGATCCCTTTAATTTCTTTGTCTGTCTAATTGCTCTGGCCAGAGTTTTAAGTACTATGTTAAATAACAATGGTGAAAAGGGGCATCCCTGTCTTGTTCCTGTTTTTAGAGGGAATGCTTTCAATTTTTCTCCATTTAAGATGATGTTAGCCTGGGGCTTCCTATGAATAGCTTTTATAATGTTGAGATATGTTATGTTATCCCTAGTTTTTCTAGTGTTTTGAGCATAAAGGGATATTGTATTTTGTCGAATGCTTTTTCTGCATCAATTGAGATGATCATATGTTTTTTTTTTTTCCTTTGAGTCTATTGATGTGATGTATTACATTTATTGATTTTTGTATGTTGAACCAACCTTGCATCCCTGGTATAAACCCCACTTGTTCGTGGTGCACTGTCTTTTTAATATGTTTTTGTATTTAATTTGTGAGAATTTTGTTGAGAATTTTTGCATCTAAATTCATTAGAGATATTGGCCTGAAGTTCTCTTTTTTTGCTGTGTCTTTGCCTGGCTTTGGAATTAACATAACATTTGCCTCACAGAAAGAGTCTGGAAGAGCTCCCTCTTTATAAGTCAAAGGCATTTTTGTACATCAGTGACAAATCCTCTGAAAGGGAAATGTTGAAAACTACCCCATTTATAATACACTAAAATAAAACCTGGGAATCAACTTAACAAAAGAGGTGAAAGACCTCTACAATGAAAACTATAGAACACTAAAAAAAGAAATTATAGAAGACCTTAGAAGATGGAAAGACCTACCTTGTTCTTGGATAGGCAGAATTAATATTGTCAAAATGTCCATACTACCAAAAGCATTACACAGATTTAATGCAATTTCAATCAAAATCACAATGACATTTCTCAAATAGAGAAAGCAGTCATGAAATTCATCTGGAAAAATAAGAGACCCAGTATAGCTAAAGCAATCCTTAGCAAGAAAAGTGAAGCAGGTGGCATTACCATATCAGACTTTATATTATACTATAAAGCAATAGTAACAAAAACAGCATGGTATTGGCACCAAAATAGACTGGTAGACCAATGGTACAGAATGGAGGACAGAGAGACTAACACATATAATTACAGTTATTTTATATTAGACAAAGGCACCAAAAATGTACAGTGGAGAAAAGATAGCCTCTTCATCAAATGGTGCTGGGAAAACTGGAAATCCATATGCAACAAATTGAAATTAAACCCGTATCTCTCACCATGCACAAAACTCAATTTAAAGTGGATCAAGGACCTAGGAATTAGACCAGAGACAATACACCTAATAGAAGAAAAAGTAAGCCCCAATTTCCAACATGTCAGATTAGGCCCCAACTTCCTTAATAAGACTCTTGTAGCACAAGAATTAATATCAAGAATTTATAAATGGGATAGATTCAAACTAAAAAGCTTCTTATCTTCAAAAGAAACAATAAGTGAGGTGAATAGAGAACCAATAAATTGGGAACAAATTTTTAACACATGAACATTGGATAGAGCATTAATCCCTAAAATATATGAAGAACTTAAAAGTCTTAACACCAAAAACCAAATAACCCAATCATTAAATGGGCTAAGGAATTGAAAAGTCACTTCTCAGAAGAAGATACACAATCAATCAACAAATAAAATGTTCAACATCACTGGCAATTAGAGAAACGCAAATCAAAACTACTCTAAGATTTCATTTCACTCCAGTCAGAATGGCAGCTATTAAAGACACAATCAACAATAAATGTTGGAGAGGATGTGGGGAAAAAGGCACACTCATACATTGCTGGTGGGACTGCAAAATGGGGTAGCCATTGTGGAAAGCAGTATAGTGATTCCTTGGAAAACTGGAAATATAACCACCTTATGACCCAGCCATCCCACTCCTGGGTCTATTCCCAAAGGACTTAAAAGCAGCATACTACAGCGACACGGCCACTTCAGTGTTTATAGCAGCACAATTCACAATAGCTAGGTTGTGGAACCAACCCAGATGCCCAGTAGATGAGTGGATAAAGAAAATGTGGTATATATACACAATGGAATTTTACTCAGCAATAAAAGAGAATAAAATAATAGCATTAGCAGGTAAATGGATGAAATTGGAGAATATAATGCTAAGTGAAATTAGTCAATCTCAAAAATCCAAATACAGAATGTTTTCTCTGATATAAGGAGGCTAGTTCACAGTATTGTTGGATGGGGGTACATAGGAGGATTAGAGGAACAGTAGAAAGGTCAAAGGGGAGGGAGGGGAAGAGAGGGAGCAAGGGGTATTGAGGGGGAAAAATGGTTGTAGAATAAGATGGATATCATTATCCTAAATGCATGATTGAAAACTTGAATAGTATGAATATACTTTGTACACAAGCAGTGTTATGTAAAAAGATGCTCTATATGTGTATTATGAATTGTAATACATGCTACTGTTATAAATACAACTTTGAATTAAATAAAATAAATAAAAAATTAAAGACACATCAAAAAAAGAAAAGTAACATTACAACATTACTCCTAATGAACAGACTCAAAAATCATTAATAAATCATTAGCAAATCACATTGAAATACACAGTAAGAAGATTGTACATCATGCTCAACTTGGTTTCATTATATGGAAGCAAGGATGACTCAACATATGAAATCAATAAATGTAATTCAACACATAAATAGAATTATGAGCAAAAACATATTATCATTTTAATTGATGCAATAAAAGAAGCCTTCAATAAAATCAGCATTTTGTCATGATAAAGCACTAAAGGATAGAAGGATAGGAGGAATTTACCTCAAGATCACAAAGGCTACATATAACAAACCCAAAATCAACATCATACTAAATTAAGAAAGCCTCAAGACATTTCCTCTAAAATCAGGGACAAGACAAGGTTGTCCATCTCACCTTTCCTATTCAACACAGTACTTAAAAATTTAACAGGAGCAGACAACGACTTCCTTAATAAGTTCCCTAAAACTCAATAAATAATGCCAAGAATTAATAAGTGTGATGACATTGAATTAAAAAGCTTTTGCACAGCAATAGAAACAAGAGTGTGAAGAGAGAACCTACAGAATAAAAGGAAAATTTTGCCAGCTACTCATCTAACAAAGGATTAAAATCTAGATTTAAAAAGAACTCAAAAAACTTACACAAATGCATACATACAAAATAATCCTATGGAGAGATGGACAATGAACTAATCAGACATGACTTAAAAGAAAAAGTACATATGGTTGATAAATACATGAAAAAAAATTCAGTATTTTTAACAATCAAGGAAATGCAAATGAAAACTCCAGAGATTTTATCGCACTCCACTGGAATGTCAATTATTAAGAATACAAATAACAAAAGCTGACAAAGATACAGGAAAAAAAAAAAAGGAAAACTAATACATTATTGGTGGGTTTGCAAATTAGTACAACCACTATGGAAATGGGATAGCATTTCTTTAAAACTTAAATCTGAAAGTGGGACCATTATATGATCCATATATAACACTCATTGGTATTTATCCAAAACAATTAAAGTCAGCATACAATAGCAATCCATGTATACCTCTGTTTATAGAAGTTCAATTCATAATAGGCAAATTATGAAACCCTGCTACATGTCGCTCAACAGATGGATGGATAAAGAAAATGTGGTATATATACTCAATGCAGTTTTAATCAGCCATAAAGAAGAACAAAATCATATTCATTTGAAGGAAAATGGATGGAACTAAAGTACATCAAGTTAAGTAAAATAAAGCAGATTCATAAAATTAAGGGCCATATATTTTCTTTCAATTGTGCAAACTGGAGAGAAAAAAGGGATCTCCTGAAAATAGAAGGATAACAGTTAAATAAAGAAAGGAGATTGGGGTAGGGGAGAGGGAGGAAATGGAGAGGTATTTGGAAATAAAATTGGCCAAATTACTTTATGGGCAATGAATATATCACAATGAATTCCACTATTGTCTATAAGTATAATGCACCAATGAAGTAAATAATTTTTAAAAGAATAACAAACATTTTAAGCATATTACTATTAATTCTATATTATAAATCATGGGCTGACCTGAGATTTATTATATAACATTTTTTCAGCAAGCCTAAACCCAGATAGATTCTTCTAGTTATATATTTTTAAGGAATCAGTACATTCTGTTGCTATGAACATGCCTGAAAGCACAAAAGGCAAAGTTATAAGTTCAGGTTTATAGATAAAGCAATTCCAAAGTGACTGGTAAAACAATTCCTTCAAAATTAAAGTATCCTCAAATTGTGATTTTCCAGAAATTGTGTTGATATATTTACTGCTCTGCAGCAATATCAACTATTTTGATCTGAAATTGGCCAGCTGACCTCCATAAATTGCCATTTATCTTACTCCGGACCTTGCAACATTTTTTTCTCTACAAACCCTGTTCAAATTATAGATATTGTTATCACAGTGGAAGGTCATTTTAAATCTGTTTGTTGGTTCAAATCATGCTTAAAATCAATAGTATTTCCTTCATATCTCCACACTCTTCTTGATTCAATGGTTAAAGTGGCCACATTCTATAGAGCACAGAGAAATTTTGCTGCTGAAAGTCACCTTTATCAAAAAAAAAAAAAAAAAAAAAATATGGCCTTATTTATTTTAGTTTCAAAGCTTTACTTTTATTGATTTATATCATACAAATATCAATTTCTACTGATGTTCCTTGAATATGAAAGACTAACATAATTATGGATTAAAATCTGGTGTGAAGAATTTTTTTACAAATCTTAAGGAGTCCTTGAAGTAGCCTTAAAAAAGAATAAATAAATAAATAAGTAGATAGATAGATAGATAGATAGATAGATAGATAGATAGATAAAAGAAAGTAGCATGGACAGATATGGAATAGACATATATTCAGTGTCAATTACAGGTATATTTTACACACAAACATGCATAATGTGTGAATGGTTGTAGGGAGCTCTATTTTCAATGATTCCTGTTCTTCTTAAGCTTCAAAGGCATTTTGATCCTGCCAATGTGAAGTATGCTATTTAGAGCACATGTGGTTTAAACCTCTGATTTGTCATTCTACACCAGTAGTAGCAGGTATAGAATTGCAACTCTTATTCTCCATTGCTATACTGCACCAAATTATTTGCTTTAAATTATGTGTTTCTCTTTTATCAGAAAGAAACATAGATGTGAAGTGACATTTCATGATTATAAATTGTTTCTATTAATTTGTACTAAAGAACCAATATGTGTATTTTATATTTTAATTACTTAATAACAGCCACTTCTCATTTTGAAAAGACTGAAAAGATTTTACCAGTTATGTTAATTTGTCTTAAATGTTTTTCAAATCTTGGGTTTTACAAAAAAATACTTAATGACCTTTAAATTTAAAATTATTTTTTTCAAAATGTAATATTTTATTTGTATGATAAACAAATATTTATGCATGTATATTTTTACTTAACAACTAAGTAATAGTTAGTAGTATAATAATCTTTCTCCCTTGTATCACAAGTACATTGTATTCAGAGTAAAATCCTGCTACTCAAAATAATTCTGTATACAGTCATATTCTTCTACATCACACTTTTTCAATAGATTTGGTTATGTTTATGTATATGTAAGATGAAATGATTCCATTATCCATTGCAAACCAGATAACTAGGATGGCTCTACAATTTATCTGTTCAGGTAAGTCTTTGGGGTTAGGTTTAGATTTCCAAAATCTTCTCCTCTCAGAAAGTGTCAGAAGACTTCGTGCAGACACTGTCAGCCCAATGTAGACTTGTGGAAGATCAGAAATATTTATCATTTGCCATTGATATCGGTCACTGAAAATAGTAGCCATAAATAAATCAATTTCAATATAAGACTAATTCTGAAGTATATAGTTAGGGTCAATCTTTTAATTTACTCATGACCATTAACCAAGAAGAAAATTCTATGGGAAGAATATTATTTCGTGTCACTGAAATTCCTTGGTGTACAACTACAGTACTTTAACTTTATAGTCTAAGTGTGCTTTTGCACACACAAAACTCTGTAGGCATTTGAAAATTAGGTTATCAGAAAAGCTCACTGAAGTGCAGAAGCACTTCTGCAATTTGTATATAAATTCTCTGACACAAAGGCATATTCTTTCATAAATACTACTGACAGTTTCTCTTAAATGATATAAAAGGATCTTGCTAAGTTTCATTAAAAATTTTAATTAAGATTTTACTATAAAAGTAAGAGTACTGCATCATTGATTATATTCTAAACATTGTTTATATACCAAACATTCAACTCACATGGTAGCAAACTGATATAATTTAACACAAAGGGATACATTTTTTAATATTAAGTAATATCTCTAAGGTATGTGATAACATGTCTGTCTTATACATAAAACGAATTTTGACTTTGCCTCTAAAATCAATTATTATAAATTATGTGTTAACTTAAAAATAATCCATTTCAAGATTTTATGTATCATATTGATAATGAGCACATAAAGAAATATATAAGTAGTAGGAAAAATTGGAAAAATCTGCAAATACTTGATATAATTGTTCATTATTAACTTCCACTTTCATACAAGATTAATTTCAATCACAATGAATGAGGGTATGGTTTTTTCTAAAAAAAAAAAAAAAAAAAAAAAAAAAAAAAACCACATTCCTTTTAAGTATTTTTCTACATTATTACAGGTAAATTGAATATATTGTAAAATAAGAGACATTAAAGACCTTAATAGAACATAACCCATGTTCAAATGACTGCCTTCATCCTCACAATTTAGATTTTAAATCTACTTATTCTTTAATGTCACATGTAAATATCTGAAACTTTTGTTTAACTGCTTTTCTGAATCTTTTTAAGTATCTGTGTTTCTTTACATTGCTATTGGGTACATTAACTGCAGTTAATAATATATAAAGAAAATTTATCTTGCCTAGTTTTAAAATTGGCCCCCCCAAAAAAAATCAGGAGAAAAACATGCATCTACTGTTGATCATTTAAGCCTCTGAATCTGTAATACATTTTTGGGATTAGCATAACAATATTAGCTAACGGCAATGCAACATAGGAGTTTTCATTTTTAAGTCATTTATTTGAATTTAAATCAGATCACCAGTGAGGTATCTCTCAGCATAACCAGTAAACTCTCTCTGAACACAGAACACAAAATGAGAACTGAATCCTTTTTCTTTGCTGGTGGTGTCACTAAAACCATTGAAAAATGACTGTCACACAAAATTTAAATAGCTATAATTAGTATTGATTATACATATTGCTTATATTCTATAGAAACCTAAGGTTGTTTAATTGGTTAAAATATGAATTGAATCCCAACCATAAACCACATGGTTCTTGGTTAACTACAGTGCTTGCCTATAAAGAATTCTCATTCAGCTATTGAGGTAATAGTCACCTGCTCACATGTAGTTTTTCATATTCTCTAAAAAACAGTCACATCTTGCTTTTTAGGATGCATAAATGCAACTAGAATATGACAACATTTGGCTACTTTTAATCTAACTTACTTAAGGACTGGCAAGCTTAGAATAAGAGACCTTGATAGAGGAAAAGCAGGAACAATCTTCAAGTTGCCAAGGTGTGACTTACACTCTTTAGGCTTGATCCTTTATCTGAGGCATAGAGATATTCATTCATTTAATCAACATTTGTTGATGATTTGTATCAAGCCAAGATATTTGTAGATTTAAAAAGGAAAGAAATGAAAGGCAAGATCCTTATTTTCAAAAGCCTTAATGGTTCATGGGCAGTAACATTTTCCTCCTGATCCACTTCTCGTGAATGGCCTGTGGACATATTTGTAGATTACTTTATAAAAGACACAAGCAAACAACAGTGCTTGACCAGACAGCAATAGACCCACCCCCTCCTATTCTCTCCCCCCAAAAAAACACAGGTAATGTTTAAGGTTAGAAACAGAAACAGATTAAGAACATATTTCTAAATGAGCCTTCAAATTTCAGAATACAAACTATTAGTTTAATTAAAATTTTTCAGAAATTTATTTAATCAGAGTTTATTGTAATTTATCAGTCATTTTAAATTTTAACATTGTTAAAAGCTCAGAAGAATATTAGCATAGCCATTTCAATTGAAATAAATGAAATAGTATTCGAATTTATGCACATGTCATGATCTTTTATCCATATGAAAAGAGAGTTCAGTTCAATGTATAAAAGCAGGATGTGCCTGGTGTTCCAGACTATGTAGAGAAATCACAATGGTGAAGCTGTGATGCTTTGACAGTTTGTTAACTACTACTTGGTTGGAATGCTAAAACCATTCATTGTTATGGCAAATTTCTCTCCAAGAAAAAGTAGAAGGGGGCAGTGCTGAGGAATGATAGTGGTCAAATTATATTGTTATATTGTGTGCATGCACAAATATGTGAAAATAAATCCCATCAATCTGTAAAACTATAATGCATCAATTAAAAAATGAAAAAAAAAAAAAAAAAAAAAACAATGGAGCCTAAGAAACCACACCCAGCTTAATGCTTTTGTAAAACCAGAGACATATTATTCCCAATCTTCACTCCCTGCAAAAAAATAGGTGAAATAAAAGTTATCAAGTACTTAAAATTTTTGAAATTTAGAAGTGAGAATAAAGTGTATTAAGATAGTCTTTTCCAGTTGTGGGTGAAGAATGATGGGTAAATGTTAATTACAATGCCTTTATCTGTATCAGCTTCATACTCACACACATGAATATTAACTAGACAACATATTATAACTATAAATATATTATAATCAAATGTATACATGTAATGCATGTGCATTTACTTATGTTATTAAATATATACAATCATTATATGTGATTTAAATCCATCCATAAAAAGAGGTACAATTTCAAAAGTAGTATGTGTGACAAATCCTGTTTTGCACAGGTTAGGTTCATTAATATTCATAATAACACTATAAGTTATGAAATTATGGCATTCTTATCCTATATATAATATTGTAATAAAAATGAATGACAGATAAATTAGTCACTTCCCCAAAAGCAAATAGTTAAAAGGAGGAATGGGGTCAGGATTCTATGCCATTAGCGCTTATACTCTTATCCTATGTTTATACTAAAATAATTTCTCTATTACTATCTTTTGTCTATTTATCTATATAAAATGCATATGTAATATGTGATATGTAGAAGGTTTTGATAGGAAGAATTTTATAATAAATAATTTAACTCTATATTATTTACAGATATGCCAGATATCCACATTATTAAAAACCAAGTAATGGATATTATGATGAAAGATTATAAATTAATTTATGATTTTTTTTAACTTAAACCCTTTTGCTTGTCTAAAATACACTGATATCAGGGTTTAATTTTCTTCCTCCTCTAATCCTGTTTACTTAGTAGTATAGTAGTCAATCACCCCTTTATTGTTGAAGCTTGTTCTTCCTTTTTACATTGTCTATTCTTTAGGGTTTTTTCTCTGTTCCTCCAGTCTCTGTGTTACTTCCTTAGTTCAAATATATATGTCTGTGTGAGTGTATATATGTGTTTTTTAGTTATACATGACAGAAGAATATATTTTAATATAATTATATAAGTGTGGAATATATCTTATTCTAATTAGGACCCCATTCTTGTGCATGTGCACAATGGTGGAATTGACTGTGGCATATTCATATTTGTACATAGGAAAATTATGTCAGATTCATTTCACCATCTTTCCTTTGCCTGTTTCCTTTGCTTTCTTCCCCTTTGTCTAATCTACTGAAAGTTTATTCCCCCCACCCCACACATTTACTGTGGGTTAGCTTCCACATACCAGTGAAAACTCAATCTTTGGTTTTTGGGGATTGACTTATTTCACTTAGTATGATAGTCTCCAGATCCATACATTTACTGGCAAATGTCATAAAGTGTTTCTTCATTATGCCTGAGTAATATTCCATTATATATATAAACCACATTTTTTAAAATCTATTAATCTGTTAATGGGCCTCTATGTTGGTTCTATATCTTAGCTAATGTGAATGGAGCTGCTATAGACATTGATGTCGCTGCATCACTATAGTATGATTATTTTTATATCCTTTAGGTATATATCAAGGAGTGAAATAGCTGGGTGAAATGGTAGCTCCATTCTTAATATTCTGAGGAATCTCCCTACTATTTTCCAGAGTGGTTGTACCAATTTGTAGTCCCACCAATATATGAGTGTACACTTTCCCCATATCCTCACCAACATTTGTTTTTTCTTGCATTCTTAATAACTGCCATTCTGGTTGGAGTAAGAAGAGATCTCAGTGTAGTTTTGATTTGCATTTCTTTTATTTTAAATTAGAAGTTGTATATATAACAATAGCATGCATTACAATTCATATTACATATACAGATCAACTTTTTACATAACAAAGTATATTCATACTATTCATGTCTTCAATCATGCATTAGATATTAGTATCCTTAATTTGCATTTCTTTATTTGATAGAGATGCTGAACTTTTTAATATATTTGTTGACCATTCAAATTCCTTTTTTGAGAAATGTCTTTCCTTTTCATTTATTGGGTTACTTGCTTTTTTGGTGTTAATTTGTTTTTTAGTTCTTTATATATCCTGGAAATTAATGCCTTATCAGAGGAACAAATGTCAATAATTTTCTCCCATTTGTAGGCTCTCTCCTCATGCTCTTGATTGTTTGATTTGCTGGGAGGAAGCTTCTTAGGTTTGATGCCATTCCATTTATTGATTTTTTAAAATTTTATTTCTTGTGGTTTAGGAATCTTGTTAAGATTCTTGTTAAGTTCCTGAGCTGATGTATTGCAGAGTTGGGCCTACATTTTCTTCTAGTATGGGCAGGGTTTTTTGGTCTAATTCTAAAGTTCTTGATCCATTTTGAGTTGGGTTTTCTGCAGGGTGAGAGGTAGGGGTTTAATTTCATTTTGCAGCATATGAATTTCCAGTTTTCCCAGCAACATTTGTTGAATAAGCTATCTTTTCTCCATGGTATGTTTTGGGCACTGTTCTCTAGTATGAAGTAAATATATTAATGTGAGTTTGTTTCTGTGTCTTCTGTTCTGTCCCAGTGGTCTTCTTGCTATTTTGGTGCCAATACATGCTGTTTATGTTACTATAGCTCTGTTGTATAATTTAAGGTCTGGTATTGTGATGTCTCTTCCTTCACTTTTCTCAGTGAGGATTGCTTTGGCAATTTTGGGCCTCATATTTCCAAATGAATTTCATGACTGCTCTTTCTATTTCTATAAAGAATGTCATTGGAATTTTGAAGGGGATTGCCTTGAATTTGTATAGTATAGACACTTTGACAATATTAATTATTCCTATCCAAGAACATGGGACATCTTTCATCTTCCAAGGTCTTCCTCAAATTTTTTCTTCAGTGGTCTGTAGTTTTCATTGTAGAGATCGTTCACATCTTTTATAAGATTGATTCCCAAGGTTTTTGTTTTTGTTTTGAGGCTATTGTGAATAGAATGGTTTTCCTAATTTCTCTTTCATCTGATTCATCATTGAAGTATAGGAACACAATTGATTTATACATGTTAATTTTGTACCCTGCTACTTTGCTGAATTCATTTTATGAGTTCTAGCAGTTTTCTGATAGAGTCTTTCAGGTCTTCTAAATATAGAATCATGTTGAGGGCAAACAAAGATAGTTTGAACTCTTTTTTTCCTCTTCATATCCCTTATAAAGAAAATCTCTTCTTTGCTTGAATCTTCCATTTTATCATTAGTGCTTTAATTTCCTTGGTTCCCAATTTCTAAATATTGGCAGATTATATACCTTCATTTTTCCATCCTAATAATAACAATAACCCACCATTTCTCTTCATTTTCTTAGCCATTCTTCCCTTAATTTAAAATTCTTCAATACTTCCACCTTGTCTACTTGTCTTCCAATTATTTTTTTTTAACTCTTTTTGTATCTTTATTGCTGATCTTGCATATTCCTAATGGATTGATGTCTTCAAAAGCTTTTAGCCTTATATCACTTCTATCTATTGGAAGTTAAGTTGGGGGCTATTTTATTTCTTGGGGAAAAAAAACAATTGATTGTTTTCAACGTTTTAAACCTAAGGTCCTCAATAGTGTCATACTGATTTTATTAACTCTTTACATTCAAGTCTTCAATTGAGTAAAACCATCTTAAATGATGTGCAGATTTCCACTTATTTGCCAGCTCCTTCATTAGATATACTCTCCTATTTCAAGTGGTATTTCTTTAACAGATTAACATAATTAATTTCATTAATAGATGATTGAGGTTCATCTTTTTTATGCTACATTCCATGGCTATGTTTTCTTTTTTTTTATATTAATTCAGTATTAGATAAACTTACATACTTCCTTTAACACATAGCTTTGGAATTAAACTGCAAATGTTTTCTTGTGGCATAGAATTCTTGGATATACACAGAGATTCTAAATTTCTTTAGTTCTTTAACTACTTTTCTGATTTCTCTTGGGCAGTGTTCAGATTTACCAAATACCTACATTAAAGTACAGTCAGTATTAACCAAATTCATATAATACAATTATTTCTGCTAAGAACCTTCCATTTACAATTTGATTCTGTGAAGAGCACTTTCCTTCTGAATTTGTCACTATTTGTATTTAGTTCAATTTTTCATTTGTTTGATTTTGTGTTTAACTAATTGTTGGGTAATAATTAAAACGTTGGCTGGGGTTGTGGCTCAGTGGTAGAGCATTGGCCTAGCACGTGTGAGGCACTGGGTTCGATTCTCAGCACCACATAAAAATAAATGCATAAAATAAAGTTATTGTGTCCATGTACTACTAGAAAATTGATTGCAACAGAAGGAAAAGTAGTAAAATTCAATGTAAAATCTAATATTCACTTATTTGTATTTTTTAATGAAAATATTCTAAGACCCATTGATGCCTTGCTAAAATAAGTGGTCTATAATATGTATGGAATAATTTGAAATAAAATTATTTCTAATACTTCCTAGTAAAAGCTCACTATCTAGGTCATTTTTCATGTAGATTGTTAAATTAGACAAAATATTTAGAATTTCTATACTTCTGATTTTCTTATACCATTCATATGTTATGACAAGCACATTCCTACACAATCTTTCCTCATTATAAATTGCTATTCCTGTATCAAGCAATAATCAATGATGTTCAGGTATGGTAACTAGCCATAGCTCCTGTTTAGTTGCCACTTACTAAAATGGGAGAAAGAAAAAGTTATTATTCTACCCATTTACTATCCTCTCTTTCCCAAGAATTTCTGCTTCCTTACTAGGTATGCCTCCAACTCTAAGTTAGTATCACTATTAAAAAGGAATTACAAAATTACATATCATAATTATAATCTTTTTTGAAATACTTTCCAGAAGAAGGAAAATGAAAAAAATGCATACATAATATATATAGAATGTGCATATATATATACATATAGATAGATAGATAGATAGACTTTGTGCATACACACACACACACACACACACACACACACATATAAAATAGATAGACTTTGTAAATGTTCTTAAATAAATAAAGATGGTTCAGTCCTAGGTTTGCCTATTTTAACTGCTAACTTTAACTTATTTGTGTGCCAGTGCACTCATCTCTAAATAGATATAACCATAGGTCTTACAAGATGTTTTGGATAATAGTATAATTCATGGAAAATTTTGGGACAGTGTTGGGCATATATAGCTACAGTTATTGTTAGTGTTGTCATCATTTTAATTTTTATTAATGGGCTGGAAGGTTGACACATGATGATCCAAAGATTGATATTATGTTCTCAACGTTTTCCAATCCATTTTGGGGAAATTTTTTGTTAATGAATTGAAAAATTTTTAATGAATAATTATGTTTAACTCCATTCTTTCAAAAAAAGAAAACAAAGCTGGCACAGTAACTGGAAAAACCCTTCTTTCAACTGTACTCCTTATTTCTTTGCTTACACCTCAGCATATCCTCTCAGACTCATATAAAGATATGCCACTACTGTAACACACACACAGCATGCATTCATACGCAGATGTTCCAGCAGTGTTGATGGTAGTAACCATATGTTGCCTATTTCACAAGGGATGTTCAGGCCCAGGTTCCTTTGCACAGTGGGACTAATTGGGTTCAGTGGGAAGCATGGCTTACTGAGATGGTGCACCTTTTCAGGTGGGAATGCAATGAGCTGTAGTTAAAATGAAATCACTGTGTCAGATATAAGAAGTTAGAAGGAGCAGAATGCACACTAATTGTAATCATATTATGTAACAAGACAATTAGAAATAAACAAGAAAATGCACATGGAAGGAGAAAGGACAGTCAGACTACAGAAATATTTAAACTGCTTCAGTGGCAAACAAGGCAAGTGTTATGAAATCATGCCTACTGAGTTAACTGAAAATTATAGGATGACATTACGGACCATTCAGATCATTGAAAGTGGTGAAGCATACTCAGTCAGTGGTACTTATATGAGAATTTTAAAAGTGAAAACTTACACATATACATGCAGAAAAGAAGAATTTAACAGGGATCTTTTTTAGATAGAGTTCTGAAAAGATAGATAACTACAGATATCCAATAATTTCCTTGAAGGCAGCTAAATATTAACAAGGGGAATCCTTACCAGGACCCAGCAGTGCCATAATTATCCAACATATCTCCTGTTACTTAGTTATTCAGAGGTATTTTTAAGAAATTGGATTTCTGAATGTAGATGTAGTGCATTAATTCTGAGATTTATTCGGTATGTGCTTCTAAAAGAAGTGACCAGATTTATAATGTAGATGGAAAACTATTTAAATTCTCAGAAGCTATGGCTAGTCACCACACTGGTGCATCACTCCTGGCTGAGCATTAGTTAAGGATATTTATAAAGCAAAACATATCACCCAGGTACCTGAAAGAGAATTGCTGGCTTCAATTTTCTTTCCTAAAGAGGGCTTTTAAATTTTTCTTCTTGTTTTATTTGACTGATAGAAATCAAATACAATAATATTCGAAAGTCCATCCCTATTCATAGGAAGTCCATGGTATGCAAATGTGAATATGTAAAAGAGTATTACTTTGCTGTAGTTTAGATTATTTTAAAAATTGATTTGCATTAAGTTAAATATATTACCATTCTCTCAACCATTATGGCAGTGGTTGTACTAATAATACTATAAGATAAGCCCACTACCCAATTTTGTTTGGCAGAAAGCCAGGCAAAGTTTACATTTTTAAATGGTTGAAAAAAGAGCAGATGAATGGTTATTTTGTGCCAGGTGAAAATCAGAAGAAATTCACATTTTTAACCACAAATAAAGATTTATTTGAAAACAATGACTCTTACTCATTTAGGTGTTATTTTTGTCTACTTTCCCATTACAATGATAAGAGTTAATTGTTTGTGAAGGAAACCATATGTACCATTCAGAAAAAGTTTACTGACTCTAATTACGATGCACAATTGAACAGCAGATTGGTCCTTATTTATCAGGCCTAGTGGCCCAAAAGTTGACTCTGAAGGATATTGAGGATGTGAGGATATTGAGGATGTGAGGAGTGTAGTCTAGAGTAGCTGGGAGCTTTGACTGTCAGGAAAAGTCACAGACTCGAGTGTAATGGGTTCATGGCACCACCATTCAGTTCTCTTTTCCTGTCTTTGTTTATAACAGAGCTGCCAGAAACTTCAATTATTCATTTTGAGCCTTATAGGCACTCTTTTGATTTTGTTTTCTTCCCATTTTTAACTTCATGAAAATTAAGAGTCAAAAGGTAAATCTATGTATTTTCTAGCAGAATATTTGTGTTTATATAAGGATAGGAAAATAAGAGTGTGTCAACCCATCTGATAGGCAGAGGTCATCGATCACACTCCTGTTACAGCAAAAGTCCATTAGTGCCAGGGTAAGGATGCAGGGCAAGACTGCATCGTCTTCTAGGTGCCTTCAGTCACTTACCCTTGACCTATGGAAAAGTTGCTTTGAAAGAAAGGTGGAAGTTCATGGAGAAAGGTTACATTTATGTGCCACAGTTGCCCAATTAGTGGGGCACAGTGCTGAGCTTAAGGAACAATTATAAAAAATAGACAGACTTCCCTATCCCTAAGACTCCTGTAAAAAAGCAATGATGGAGTAACAGAGCACAAAAGTCATGAGAAAGTGAAGAATCAAAAGATCACAATATGCTTACAGCTGCTATTTTAAGAGAACTCAAAAAATGGGAGATATAATTTTTAGGATATTGGGTTAAAACTTACGGAAGATTAGGTTCATGAGATTTATTTTTTCGTTCTTACAGTTTGAATGGTTTCAATCTCTAAACAATGAGATACTTCCCAGTTTTCTATGTTGTTTTTTCACAAATATCTGAAATAAAATAGAAAAGCAAATTTGTTGTATAACATGCGTACTTGAGAGGGGATGTGTTCATAATTGGAGTTATTAATAAGTACCTCTAGTGGCCATCACTGTGGTCTGATATGGATCCTCTTATAATGTGCTCAATAGCAAGTGCTCACATAGATTTTTCTCTGAAAATCTAAGAGGCTCTTATAGGGTGACAATGAATACTGGCTGACCTATCAAGCATTTGTTAACTGCTCAATCACTTGAGTTCTGTTGGTGCTATTGAACAAACTGCTTCACATTTTTATCTTCTACCCATTGGTCAGTTACAAGTATTTAAAGCCTTGTCAGAATTGATAGTCTTTCTTTAAAGCTTCTTGATATGCAGTAGAGGATAAGTGATTCTGCTCTCAACTAGCTCACATTTCACTTGATTTTGTCATATTGACAGCAGAGGGTTTATGCTGAGGCAAACATAAAATGAATACTGTCTTGTTAAATATATCTGAAGTTTAAAAGGAGAACTCACAACAGATCTTTTCTGAATTGGCAACATCTACTGTTTTACTAATAGTATTTTTATATTTACTTTCATCAAAAGCTTAGTGAAACATCATATATAATTCCACAATAGAAATATAAATGGAAAAAAATTAAAAGGGTGATTAGTTAAGATTTAAAAGACCTGAGATGAAATCTTCTAGCTGCTCAAATTAGTGAGCACTTATTCTTTGTCTACTTACTGGTTAATTCTTCATTCAGTGATAAGAGTACTTTCTAAGACATACAGAAGTAAAGTTTACTCATCATATGAAAACTGGTAGAGGAAATATTTCTTACATTTTAAGGAGTAGAAGATTGTATATTAAAACATAAATGTTTCTTTATTGTACCTTTAACTTGATATTTCATACACTTATTTGACACGTATGCAGTGTTAAGTATAATACTAAGAACTGCTAACACCCCACTGCCAAACCCAAAACATTTACTGAGCAAGTCTATCTGCATGTTCTTCTCTAATTGTTCCTTATGTCAAACAGTTGTATCCTATATTTTGTAGCATATTTGTGGTTCTTAGGACTTTATCATATTTTATGCATGCTTAATCATATAATATTTTACTGCTTTTGATCTTTAAAATATCTTATGATATGCAATAATGTGGCAATTACACTCTTTAATCAATGCTAATTTAAGATTTCTTTGTGCTGTCTGTAGTAGTTTTAGTTTATTCATATATTTTTAATTTTGTATAATAGTTCACAATCTGTTTATACCTCCATTTACTTGTCTACTTTCTGTCAATGTTTATTTTATTGGTTTCCAGATTTTTGTTATTGCAAAAAAAAAATCACAGCTTAAGAATTATTTTCTACACCTTGTGGACCAACTGTGAGAGAGAGATCTTCTGATAATTGTTATGTTCATTGTTATGTTCTGATAATTGTTATGTGATAATATATTGGTATATTGATGATATATTGGCATGTAATCATTAACAAAGTGCTTAATCTAAGAACATGTAAAAATTAATGTAATTTCAACTGTTTTAATGTTTTTACCAGATTCCTTAATCCACATTTTCTGCACTGTTTGATATTATTAGTCTGAATGACAGCTGATAATCCAGAGGAAACAAAATGGTACCCAGTGTGATTTAGATTAATGTTTCTCTGATTTTGATTGCACTGAGGATCTCTCTGTAGGTTTACTCAAAAAGCAGGCTTTTCTTCCATATAACAGCTTCTCCTGTAATCATCTCCCTTCTTGTACTCTTGCAAACATTTCCTACCTTTATGTCTTAAAGCGTGTGTCCTTCCTGGCTCTAGTTATTTTTAGGCAAGAAATTCCCTCAGAGTACCATGCCAGATGCCTATATCAATAGTTTTGATATAGGAAAAAATAGCATGTAAATTCAACATTAGAAAGATTTTCTTCTCAAGCACTAAAGTTTTACACATAATGATGTGAAATTTCAAGGAAGAACAAAATGTTTGGGCTAGGGGTTGCAGTTGGTTGGGTTGCCTATGAACTACTGTTGAACTTAGGAATTTATCATTACTGGTTAAAGAAGATATCAAAATTGGAAAGTTAAGCTGAAACAAAAGAGAAGCAGGAAGTCTATACTGCAGAAATCCAAAAGAGCTTCCAAAGAATTACCGAGTAAGAAGCCAACAAACAGATATAAATGTCAAATCATAGAACCCGTTGACAAGGACCTGAGCAAGGACTCAAGTCCAGAGTTAAATAATCCAGAGTTAAGAGGAAAGAAACAGGAGGAATTTGCCTAAAAATCAGTGCATGATTAAATTGTATCACCAAAGTTAAAGGGTGCAAGAGATGAAAAGCATATGGTGTTTTGCTTAAACTTTCATGGCTCATGCAGACTGAAGACTGGAGTAAAACCAATTCATTATCAGTCAAGCTTTTTTTTCTACACCAGACAAAAATGCTGGGAAAGCAATATGTAGATTTTGAGAAAACTGTGCCAGCTTTCAGAGGTTTCACATAATGCTTAAGTCTAGGGGCAAACTAGAAAGAAAAATGAGGATGTGAGAACTCTTGTGTATGGATGACTAGGATGCTCTGGGTGAAAATATGGGGGAAATGAGGACAAGGACCAGAATGTATGTGAAGAGATCATGGCAAAAAAGAAATAAGAGTGACAATGATTAGAATTGCTTCCTCAATTAAGAAACATAGCTTAAAACTCTAACCATGTCCCATGTGACAACTGAGAATACTAAAAAACAAATCACCAACTGCTAATCATCTTAAATTATCTCTAAGTTTTAAGTCCTACCAACCAAAATAAGAAGAAATACCCTGTTAACCTGCATTTACCCTGGGAATTATACTAGCAAAGAAACTGTAGGTTCTCCTTTTGTATTTAGTGGGTCAAAAACACAAAGTACTTATTTATATAAATCATTAAGCATTATAAACCCAAATCTAACAATGTCAAGCTTCATCCATTATTTTCAACCTACGATCTGAAAAATAAATGTTCTTAAAAGTGTACATTATTCTTTTCTTTGTGATCCACACAGACAGAAAAAATTACAATACACCTCATTCTTAGTCGTACATATTGTGGAGGAAACACAAATTATGCTTGATCTCTTCTGGTTTCTATATTATCAGACTATTTTTAATTTGAAGTAAGCCACTAAATTAGGAGAGATGATGAAGATGATTTATGTTTTTAGTGTATAATTATTAAGATGATAACTAATAATTAATGATATTTTAATGTTACTGATCTTTCTTCCCATTTCAATAACAGAAGAATGTAGCAGATGAGCTGAAAATATAATATTAAGTTTTTAATTAAACTTAATTATAAAAACAAAAAACAATAATGAATGAGGAAATTTTAGAGAAAAATATGGTGTTTGTTATTGACTGCCTAATATATATGTGTTCAAGTTCTAATATAATAAAAAGCCCATCAATAGATGAATGTATAGGAAAATTTTGGTATATATACACAATGGAACACTACTCAGCACTAAAAGAGAATAAAATCATAGCATTTGCAGGTAAATGAATGGAGTTGGAGAAAATAACTCTAAGTGAAGTTAGCCAAACCCAAAAAACCAAAGGTTGAATGATTCCTTTGCTACGATAATACTAAATTATAATGGCAAGGGAGGGGGGATGAAAGGAATGAAGGAATGTTAAACAGAACAAAGGGGAAGGAGAGGAGGGGAGGGGGCAAGGGGATAGGAATAATGGCAGAATGAGTTAGACATCAATACACTAAATACAGATATAAAACACAAATGGGCAGGGCATGGTGGCGCACACCTGTAATCCCAGCACTTGGGAGGCTGAGGCAGGAGGATCGCGAGTTCAAAGCCAGCCTCAGCAATGGTGAGGCACTTAGCAACTCAGTGAGACCCTGTCTCTAATAAAAATACAAAAAAGAACTGATGATGTGGCCCAGTGGTCGAACACTCCTGAGTTCAATCCCCTGTACCAAAACAAAACAAAACAAAACAAACAAAAACCCACAAATGATGTGAAAATACTTTATGTAAAACCAGTGACTTGAAAGACTGTGTTCTTTATATGTAATATGAAAAGTATTGCACTCTGTAAGCATGTATAAAAAATTAGAATAAATAAATAATTTAATAAAAAAGAAAGAAAAATTAAGTCTTCTAATAACTATAAAAAAAAAAAAAAAAAACTACACAAATTACAAGGGCTGGATGATCATCAATGAGCCCAAAACATGCAAGACCTCTGAACCACCTCTAAGTCCTTTCAACTGTTATGTTTGGATTGTTTATTTAGAGTTTGTGATTTAACATGATGTTGCTTATAGAATCACAAGGTTTCCTGCTCTGAATATTCTTGAGACCCCTGCAAATAAAAATTTAGTTTGATTTAAAATAATAATAATAATAATAATAATAATAATAATAAAATAAAAAGCCCTATTTAAAAGATCTTTTTCTCTAAGAGCTCCTAGTCTCGCTCTAGGTAATTATACATATTTTTCATTGAATCATAATTGGTAGCAGAAATTGGTTTTGAAACTACAAATATATGTATAACACAGTCTTTTGTTGAGCCCAAATATCATTCTAATAGCTGAGAGGGTGTTGTTTGTTTCCTTGCATGTTCATAATTCTTAGTTTTCTTACTGTTTTGATTTAGAAGAGACCTAAATCCAGCACAGCCTCAGAAAACCTGTCAATGTAAGCAAAAGCATTTACTTCTTCGTTCTTACTTTTTAGCTTTCCATGCAACTTTAATAAAGTTGTTCTATTTTCTCTATATTCTCTATCTCCGTTTCTGTTCTTATTGTATGTTCAGAACTGCAATTTCTTTGTTTGTTTCCTTTCTTTTAGAACAAAAGAAAAAAAGAAACCATAACAATTTATCTAAAAGAACTATTAGCATTTATCTAAAAGAACTATTATTGTCCTAGGAGCAAATGAGATTGCATTTACCATTCTAAGACTTGAACATACACTTGGTTTTGAGTGTCTGTGAACGTTTTATGTTTTTATTAGAATATTTTTTCTAATTAATTGCAAAGCACTCATACAATGCACTTAAACATTTTCAATCACTTTTTAAAATATTGTTTGAAAAATACAGTCAATAAGTACAATCAATTCATTCCCAATTATCAAAAATATAGGTAATTCAGTTACCTATATTTTAATCAAAGACTAATACCTTAATCAAAGAGTAATTTTGATTTCTAATCTATCTTAAATGAGAGCATCATTAAACTAAAGGAAGGACTTTCTTTCCAAAAGCTGTGAATGTGTAACTGCTTCTACATTTTAAAGTGTGTGTGTACACTTCCATAAAAGCATTTGGTGAGTGCAATATTTAGTTGTCCATTAAAAACAATTTACCTGTATTTGCTGAAAATGCTAGTTTTAAAAGAAATCTTTACCAAACTTACCATCATAAAATATGAGTAAGGGGGCTTTTAAATTTCTCAACATTACTGGTAATTTAAATATCAGGGATTATGTTACAAAATATAAGTCAAAAAGCTATAATACGAGTTACTGCAAAGTGAAAATACAAATCTTGAAAGCAAGGTCAATAGGTTATACTCTGGTTAAGACTGATAACATTAATTACAGAGTAATTTAACTGAGGCTGAATTTGTGCTACTCTTACTTTGCATAAACTTTGTAGTTTATTGGAGATTGTGCAAAGTTGATTTTCAAAGAGTAGTCTATTCTTTAAGATCTCATTCTCAGAAGCTTTTTCTTGACTTAAAAAAATGAAGATTCAGCACTTGTCTCCTGTAGGGTCCAGATTTTCATTAACCATTTCCTGCTTTAATAGGTCAGTAATACTGTAGATAGT
The DNA here is from genome assembly GCA_025594165.1 of Tamias sibiricus. NCBI lineage: Eukaryota > Metazoa > Chordata > Mammalia > Rodentia > Sciuridae > Tamias > Tamias sibiricus. The sequence continues at coordinate 80,628,800 of CM046666.1, read as the reverse complement.
AGAACAATATATAAAAATATTTTAAGTCAGCTTTGTTAAAATATTTTCAGGGAATTAGTCCAATATCTTCTACAGAATTAAAATTTTAACTAATAATTTTTAGTCTGAATATTTTTAATTTTTCATATATTTTTCATAAAGAAAATGATATATTTAATATTAGTGATGAATTTTATATTATTAGTCAACAAAAGAAAAAACTACTATAGCTGTTTTTCCTTCCCTGATGAAATCACACTATGGACCTGCTTCAAAGAGGGGAGGTGGATTTGTATTGAGTTTCATGTTCTAGCAAATAGACCTCAGTGGAATGTATGAGTCCCTGGATTTGGAAAGATGGAATAGACTTGGAGATGAACTGGTTTTCTCGCAACAGAAAATTATATGGCTTATTTAGAAATGAACAACAGGTTTCATCAGGAGATTAGGAGGTTACTTTAACAATGAGTCTGGCATCTAGAAAATAAGTGCATTCCTTTCCCATGGAAGCCTACCTGTTATGGCAAAAATCTGTCATGATCTAATAACATCTGAAGATTTTATGGGCCCCTCTGTTACCTGGATAAAAAGTCTCTAAAACTAATTGATATTCAGGTGCCATCTTGTTACTTCCCTCATTTCTGTAGACTGAAATATTCTCGAAGTACCATTTACATTTCTTTAGGAATATATTTTCCCCCAAAGGAAAGTACAAAGTTAGTGATTCTTTATTTTCCACAATATAAAGTAGCTAAATAATGTGTAAAATTGCATAATACCCAAATAGGAGTATCAACATGGCATCAATTTATGATCAAATAATTCAGATCTGCAAACTACATATTAAAGCTTTAATTATCTTTTTTTCAATTGGTAGATTATAACAGTAATAGTTGGATTCATTTTGATGTATTCCTACATACACATATTATTATTCAGTAAATTCATTCCTCATTACTTTTCTTTCCTTCCCCCTCATTTTTCCTTCCAGTCCCTTTCATTTGCACAACTGACCTCCCTTTATTTTCATGAGAACATTTTTAATTATTTTTTTTCCTTTCAGTTTTCCACATATAAAAGAAAGCATACAACCTTTAGCTTTCTAAATCTGGCTTATTTCACTTAGGATCATATTCCCCAGTTCCATCCATTTTCCTGCAAATGACATAATTTTGTTCTTCTTTATTGAAGACTTAATTTTCTGTATCAACTAGTTAATCAAATCAAAAGAAAAATTCTTACCATTTCTATATGGCTGTGGAATTTTAAAAAACAGAAATAAGTTTTATTTTTGTTCTTGTGCTAGTCTTTTTTTTTTTTTTTTTTTTTTTTTGGTGGGGGGGTACTAGGGATTGAACCCAGAGGCACTCAACCACTGAGCCACATCCCCAGACTTATTTTGTATTTTATTTAGAGACAGAGTGCCACTGAGTTGCTGAGTGCCTCACCTTTGCTGAGGCTGTTTTTGAACTCACTTGATCCTCATGCCTCAGCCTCCTGAGCCTCTGGAATTACAGGTGTGAGCCGCAGTGCCCAGTTTTGTAACTAGTTATTTTCTTACTATCCATTTTATATCTCTCCTTGAAAGAACCTCAGTCATTAAACAATGAGTTTCTCTCTTAAACGGGGCCACATTTATGTCTGAGAAAAAAAAAAAAAAAAAAAAAAGACATACATAACTGTTTCCTTCTTATCTTTAAGTGTCCATTTGTACTTCTGTAAATTTTTAAATCAAAAGATACTTCCTACCAATTGCTCTTTAGCTCAACTAAAGTAGCCACAAATCACAGAAAATAAGAAGTTAATCCAGACTTCTCTCTGTACCCCTAACATCCAGTTTTCAACAATTATACCTACTTCCTTTATAGTATATCCTCCTTATACTATATATCCACAAGCAGTCTTTCTCTACTCTCCCACTAAGAAAGTCTTATTTCCTTGTTTAGTCTTCCTATTTAATATTTCTTTAATCCATTCTGCACATTCATACCTTATTGATTTTCTAAAACAGATCTTTTTACATCAAATACATTATATAGCTATTTCCGTGACTCCCTGCAGTTTTAGAATAAACACACTTTGTAGCATGACTTACAAGACTTTATCTACTTGCCCAAACCCCCAGCCACTCTGTGCTGCATATACCTCCATTATGTTCTTCCATGCTTTATTCTGTTTTCTGCTACCACGAGTGTCCATCTCATTCTTTACAGATGAGTTCTTATTAATTCTGTTAGAGATTCAGCTTCATGGTCAACTTTCCTGAAAGTGCTTCCCTGGTCCTCAGTGATGATAAGGTGTGCTTCTACCATGTCACTACCTGCAGGCTAATATAACAATTTTTGTCCTATTCCTAGCACCACTCATTTGGCTGAGTACCTTTTAAGTTGGAACTGCATCTTAAGCATCCATCTTAAGATAGCATGGATCCCAAGAGATACTTGAAATAAGGGCAAATAAAATAAACAAGAAAAAGTACAAAACAATAAGAAAACTCTTAAAAGTACTTAAAGTGGTATATGATAAAAGATACATCAACAAGAGCTCTAAACCCATCAAACTTAAAAAAAAAAAAAAGGGAAAAATACATTAAAGAAAGCTACCATGCTTCAATAATAGCATACATTTTGAAAATCTAAGTTTGATTCCTATTTCTATTCAAACTACTACTTTAGGCTACATTTGTATCCTGAGAATACGAAAAATATGCTTAAAGTCTGAGTCTAACACATTTTAGTTGTATGTACCTCTGTATGTTTCATCTGTTTCATTTGTAATACAGAGAAAGTAATAGAGGAATATTATAAAACCATGGAGATTATTATAGTCTAGCCTATAGTATTTAAATAAATATTAACTCTTTTTTGCTTAAATAAATTTTGAACAATATTTGTATGTATTACTCAGTATTTTTAAAAGTAAAAGAAATCATTCCTTTTTTGAGTTAATTGGTTTTAGTTTGAACAGATATTGATATAAAATTGGCCTTTTTTCTAACAGTTTAAAAGAAAACCACTTTTGTTCTTTTCTTTCCATCATTTTTGTTAAGCAGTATGTACCCTGCACCTATATCATTTATAAAATCTCAAAAGGCAAACACTCAGAGTATTCAAAGAAAAACGTTTAAGTATTTTTTATTATTCTTGTTTTCATATTTACCCATATACTTATTAGAATGAATAATAAAGGAAATAAGTTACATGAATTTGAGCAGAAAATGAACAATTAAAAATTTAATTGCTTTATTGACCATTTTAATAGGTGTTACATAATTACACACACACACACACACACACACACACACTTTTCACAGAAATCTATTTAAGTATATTCTTGTACTGAAATCCTAATGATTGAAAAAGGAATAAAGTATTCCTCATAAATTAAAGTCAAGTCATAAAATATTTAAATTTAAATTTAGTCATATCCAAATGCAATACTGAGTATTGCTTGCTTAACAACTATCTCTAGGTGTTTGAATTAAACAGCTTCATATTAATTGTTAAATATATAACAATTATATGCATTCCATTTCAAGTCTTGACAATTATTTCCCTGTTGATTCTAAATCAGGAAATAGATGCCAGCATGCTGAACTATTGTTATACTTCCAGCTGCAGCTGCACAATTTCAGAAACAGTGGTGGAAAAATGAAAACTACATTATAGAATGGCTTTAAAAAGGTATGGAAGTCGTCTTAGTTTTCTAAGAAATTTTAGTCAAACTACTTGCACCTGGATTCCCGAGAGGACCTTTTTCTTCTAGGTGACAATAGTATATTTGGAAAATTTCTTTGTCATGTGTACATAGAAGAATATTCTAGTTATTTGCTTTTTGTTGTTAGTATTTCTGTCTTTTCTTATCTTTGAAGACAGTAAAGCAAATTTCTTATGCCTTTTGTTGGTTTTTGCTTCTAAATTTAGCATGGACATATGTGTGTTTTTTTTATAAAAAAAAAATGTGTGTGAATTTTATAAAAACCATCCATATTAAAGAAACTCTGCCTTAGTGAACATAGACAAAACATCAACATGTTTAAGCTTGTTGAAAAATGAAGAGACATAGCCTTTACATATACACTTAGTGTTATGGGGTTGGTCAACTAAATAATAAACTTCTGTTAAAATTTTAACTAGGTATGAGGCATTCTTTAGGCACTGTGTGGCATTCACAAAAGTACAGAACTTATCCTTCCTTTAAGGAACTTTCAATATGCTCACCATATAAACACAGTAAGAAAGAAGGAATATGATGCTAAAAGGAGGATATTACATATCTGTTCATAAATTGTTCAGTCTAAATAATCCCTGTTTCAAAGAAAGAAACATCTCTTCTTCCCCACCCCCAAAATTTTCTTCAAATATGAACAAAGGAAAAAATTGACGATCAGATGTTGCAGGGTTTTTAATGTAAACATTAAAATGCATTTAAGAATTAAGATATGCCCACTGTCTTAACTACAGCAACAGTCTCATTACTCTACATCTCAGAAGCAAGAGATGACAAGTACTTCAGGAAAGGAGGACTGCCAAGGGGATGTGCAAGTAAATTAAAATCTGTGCACATTTGTCATTAAGATCTTAGAGGGGGGAAGCCGGAGGTGGTGGCGCACACCTATAATCCCAGCACTTGTGAGGCTGAAGCAGGAGAATTGCGAGTTCAAAGCTAGCCTCAGTAATGGTGAGGCACTTAGCAACTCAGTGAGACCCTATCTCTAATAAAATACAAAAAAGGGCTGGGGATGTGGCCCAGTGGTCGAGTGCCCCAATCCCCAGTACCAATATATATATATATATATATATATATATATATATATATATATATATATATATATATATATCTTAGAGGGGGGGATCTTAAGGAGGTAGAAAACAAATCTGGGTTGAATATTGAATTATTTTTCTATAGAAATTTTTGAGAACCAAAATTGAAGGTCCAATCTTAGCACCTCAGTAATTTTTCATTTATGGTCCTCTTCCTTTAAGTGTATAATGAAGGTATTTGTTCCTTCTTTCTAAAATTTTCTGATTTTCTCATGAACCTGCTGTGTAAAATAGCATATCCTTTGACTTGTTGTAGACTAGGCAGCTTCATTAATTTTATCACAGATCTTAATATGGTCAGCAGCTTTTCTGTAGGTGGCAGAAATATTTTTCTTTTGTGAGTCTCACAAAAATTAGCTGTAGGTGAGACAATGGTAATAGAAGCCATCACATCTAATTTTCAAAACTGCAAAACATATCTTCCCTTTGATTCATTATTAGTGATTTTGCATAAGTGTTCTCCAAACAAACTTCTTGCTTATACCTTTCTCTGTAAATCATTAAGTAATGGAGGCTGCTGCTTCATCTGAGTGAAATAGGACCTTAATTTCCATTGACTCAATTAAGTGATTAGGAATTCCAATTTTGACATAACTTTCTTAAGTTTAGAGAACACTCCAGTTATATTTTAATGTAACCTATAAATGACAATGTTGAAATTGCTTTTGCAAGATAGTTTTCATAATAGTTATTAAAGGAGGATATCGAACTTTATGCATTTTATACATAGCATTTGGTGAAATTTTTAGATTAAAACTTTATGTCAAAAACAAAATATTCTATACAAAAATAAGATCTTTGAGCCAGGCACAGTGGTGCATGTGTGTCTGTAATCCCAGCGGCTCCAGAGGCTGAGGCAGTAGAATCAGGAGTTCAAAGCCAGCCTCAGCAACTTTGCGAGGCCCTAAGCAACTTTGCAAGAGCCTGTCTCAAAAGAAAAAATAAAAAGGGCTGGGGATTTTGCTCAGTGGTTAAGCACCCCTGGGTTCAATCCCTGGTACCAAAAAAAAAAAAAAAAAAAAAAAAAAAGAACTTTGTGCATATGCCTGTTTCACATCCTTACCATTATTTGCAGAGTTGTTTGCTGGGAAAAAAAAAAATGTCCAGTTTTGTTTAAATGAATTCTCACCAAATCGATATTTCTCTATTCTTTTCTCCAATTTACTCTACAATACTATATGCCTGCTTTAACTTAGGAATGCACATACATGTATATCACATCTGTGTGCTCATGTGACCCTATAGCCTTCACTGTATAGCCAAACACGTTTTATTGAAATGTCAACTTCTCAATCAGTATTGCCAGTCTGTACTCTCAGCAATGAACAAAGTGTCTTAATTTTTTTCATCATGATGAATGACATGACAACTTCATGTCAAAACAAATTGTCCCATTCCAGATCATTGCAATACCTTCCAGTGTAATCTTCTTTGTCTTCAGAGAGCAAGTACCATACTGTTAGCTATACCATTTTATAGACAATTCTAAACTGGTATTTCAGGTGGAAGAAATAAAATAGTAATTTTTACTCTTTATGAACTATGTGTATAAACTCTGTTGGACTCTAGTCCTTCACATTCTAAAAGTAATTTCATTAATCAAATCAAGTTAATCATCAAAGCTAGCCTCAGCAACTTAGTGAGGTCCTAAGCAAGTTTGCAGGTCTCTATCTCAAAAGAAAAAATAAAAAGGGCTGGGGATTTGGCTCAGTGGCCCTTTTTTCAACCTCCAGTCCACAATTTCTTTCCCAGAGAAAGTAGGGTTAGAACTAACATGTATAAAAATAATAACACATTACACTTATTTACCACAATCTGTATACCCTTTCATATATTTATTTATCAGTTATACACAAAGATAAAGTCAGGGAAATGAGGTGGAGGAATTTGAGATTTAGGGAATGTCAAAGCCAGGATATAAACAGTTCTGCATATCTAATTTAATCATTAATAATTTTTTGCTATTAACATTTTTTCACCTTTACACCAAAGAATTCACCAAAGACAGTTCTGTATCTTGAGATGTCCTTCTGTAATGACAACCTGGTTAATTTCTGGTTATAATTGGAATGACAAAAAAACAGTTTGTCCACTGTCACAGAATCTGTGACAACAGTGCCCTGTTTTCCACAGCTATTGTTAAATGTGTCCTCTGAAGCTTATGAGTTCCAAGCTGAGTTCTTAATGGAACAGTGTTGAGAGGTGGAATCCTTATGAGGTGATTACATCATAAGGGCTTTGCCCTCACATATAGATTAACACCACTGTCATAGGAGTAAATCAGCTATCACTGTTTTAAAAGTGGTTTTGTCCCAGCTTGCTGTCTGGCCTTCTCATGTACGCTCTTTAGATTCTCTGCCTTCTTCAATGGGTGATGTGGCCCAAAGGTACTCATGAGATGCCAGATCCTTCAACATGGATTTTTCCAGCATCCAGAACTAGAAGAAATCAATCTCTATTCTATAAATTACAGAGTTGCTGATATCATTTCATAGCAATATGAAATACACAAGGACTACTGGCCCCTCTTTTCCTGCCCTTTTTCCATTCTTCTCTTCTATAGGCCATAACTTTGAAGTCCACCTTTCATTCCAAGGAAGGATTTTATGTGATTCTAGTATGTCACTTTCTGTATTCCTTACATTATTCTTTAATATAATGGAAAATTTGCAAATAAAAATGCAACAAGTTAAATCACATTTAGTAAAACACTAGGCTAACTGAATACAAACAAATTTTTTAAGGCAGGATTGTTCAGTGCCTACAGAGTGCTAGCAATGTGCATTATGCCTCTCCAAAAGGAGGAAATAATCAATAGCTTTTCTCAGGCTTATTTGTCCATGGGAGTTGGAGTTGGCTGAATAACTAATACTGTTGTTTGGTCAATCCAATTGAGAAACAGCTTGAACTAATTATCAATTATTATAAATTAGTTCAAAGGACAAGATGATATGAAAAGAAAAAGAATTACTTCATATCAATGAACTGCTAATGATAATTTTTATTTTGGAGGGCAGTTTTACTTCGGGTTCATTCTGAAACTTGCTATATCATAAGTGCAGCTGATGGGCCAGGTGGTAGATGGAACAGATGCTCTGTTTTTGCATAATGTATGTTGACAGTACAAGTGACATTAATCATTTTCACCAAAAGATTGTGAGAAAAGCTGCATAAATACTTTTGCCAACATTACCCACAAAGCAAGAGTAGAATAATAGATGTCTGTAGGGCAACAAAGAGCAAACACTTAATCTGGTAATAGAATAATCTTACCTAAATGTGCTAATAGTAGACTGAAAAAAAAAAAAAAAAAAAAAAAGGAAACAAACAGAAAACAGATCCAGCTAAGCAATTTCTTATTGAACCAGTTTGTTTTAATGTCAAAGTCACTTACAAAACCACTCTTCAGAAGTTAGGAAGTTGGTAAGCAGCTTGAGAAGGCCACTTAATTATCCCATTAGCACATATGTACTGAGTTTCTGTGTCAGTAAAGAGACGCAATAATGCTGGAGTGTATTTCCATGTGCATATGCTCCCTGTCCCCAATTAAACGGTGAACTTAAGGTGATGCCTACTTGTCTATTACTTTTGAACTTTTTCATTGCTATATTGCTTTTTTACAATTTGGGTATTTGACATATTTGGTTGACTTGACTCTCAGGCAAATAAGATAGATCATTCACGCTCAGCTGTATTTAAAGAACAGGACCTTTCTAAATTGAAGGAGTTCTAGTGTCTTCTTTTGTGCCTATTTTAATGCTTTCATTTATTTTAATATTGGTGTGAATACAAGAGATTACATTTATTTTGCTCAGAAGAATTATAACTTGTCTTTTCCAATGACATCCCATTTTCTAAAGAAGTGCTCCAATACAAAGTGATAGGGTATCTTTTTACAAAGAGACCCAAAGATTTTACCACAGTCTGAATGAGCTATTGATGATTTGTATACTGTTTATTTTCTGTTAAGAATCTTTTAATATTCAGTGTGAATTTTTTTTGAAACATCATTTGTAAATTTTGGAATTATTTTTGAACAAGGACAACTCAGCCGGTGTAAATATCTCTGTGACACAGTCCTTCAGTCAAATAATCTGTTGCAAGGTGTGCCACTAGCTATATTAGGTCAATTATCACTCACTCACAGAAGACAAGCTCTGACTTTGTTCTTTACATAGCAATAGGCACATACTAACTTTTGCTTAATGAATAATACTTTGGCTTACATGTTTGTGTCCCCCTAAAAACCATATGTCAAAATCCTAACTCCCAAAGTTATGGAATTAGGAGGTGAGGGTTTAGCAAAAAGCAATGGGCGATGAGGGTACAGCCCATATAAAAGAATGCCAAACAGCTCTCTCTCACTTTTTGCCATGTGAGTACACAACAAAAATTCAACAATCTGCATCCCAGAAGATGGCTTCACCAGAACACAGTTTGATCTCAGACTTCTAACCTCAAGAATTCAACAAATTAATTTCCATTGTTTGTAAGTTAACCTACCTATGTTAGTTTCTGATAGCAATACAAACCAACCAAAACAGTGTAAGACACTTTTCAGAGTTTGCAAATTCTAAGAATACCTAGTCAGGAAGTTGATGCTTTTCTTCTACTTCTCTATTAACAGTATTAATGGACGTTGAAAGATTTGCATTTCTTTAGCTGCATTATTCTGCCTCATTTTCTTAATGCTATCCTGTGGGTTTTATTAACCTCCCTTTTTATCTATTCCTTCAGTCTAAATTAAATTCAAACAAGCATACATCATTCTCTATGAATATTATAAATCCTACAAAGCAAATTTTGTGAACATAGTAAATAACACTTGTGAAGGTAATATTTAAGTGCAATTTTGAACAAAGTCATCCCACTTTGTAATGGAACTAGATAATTAAACAAAATAAGCTGCTTAGGATGCCATTAAGAAGTAGGCTGCAAGAAAACTAGGCAGAGCAAGACAACTGAGCTGGGCTTATTTTCTCCTCATTAGTTCAGGTGAAGTACCTAGCTAGGTATGCTGTGCTGAGATCTTTCCTCCAGTCCCTCATAAAAGCTGTTTTTGTCTAGCTAGCTGCCCTTGCCTGTGATGTTGCTTAGTAAGCAGGCTCCCCAAGTGTATATACCAGAAAGGATTATGGAATACATGTTGTGACCTATTTCTGCCCTATTGTCTTCTCCCACCTGCCATTTTGAGAATTCTGTAAAAAAAAAAAAAAAAAAAAAATTAAAATGTAGGCTTCAGGGCTGATGTTACTTTTCTATACTACTTTTTTCTTTTTTTTCCTTTTAGGAACCCTACCTGCCTATTTAAACTCCACTTGGTGGATAGTGGAACTATAGCTATTTTCCTTCAAGTTGCTCCCCTATGGCATGGACAAGCTTGAATTCATTAGCCCTTTGTCCCAAGTGTGACTGAGGACCTGTGTACCAAGGCAACTGACTTTGACCTGAAGCATGAAGAGCAAAGATGATTGTTCCCATTGGACCTGCCTTTTTAGACAGTGGGTAGGTAACTTGGGCTTCTGGCATTTTCTTTACTTTCTGCTAGGCCATGATTCTGTCAAGCATGCATCTGTATTGCATTACAATCAGACTTTCTTTGCTTCTCTCTTCTGTTCTTCCTTTGCAAACAAACATGGCCTTTGTTTACTCTGCATGTAAAATAATTCATTTAAAATAAACAATAAAAATAAATACAAATATAGATCTTGACCACTTACTCTCCAGAGACACAGCATTTTAACTCCCTTTTGAAGGACAAGAAAACCCACGCTGGGAATGCAGTGTCAGTAAAAGAGGGTTTTACTAGGGCCACGTGGAAGAGAGGGGGGTAAGGAAAACCAGGAGGAACTGAAATGGGGCAACGAGTGGGGGAAAGCGGTGTGGAAGAGCAGGGAAGAAAAGGGGGGGGGGGAAGAGAAAAGGGGGGTGGAAAGAAGGAGAAGGGGAACGAAGGAGAAGAGGAAAAAGGGAGGAGAAGGGGCGGTTTCAGTCCGGAGAACGCTGAAGTAGGACACTAGTGGTCAGCGGGATCCCTGGAGGGGTCCCCATCTCCATAGGCTGCCGGGTCGAGAGGGGGACCTGCCAGTCGTAATTGGCTCAATAAGGCACCTGAGGTGTGTGGCCGGCTTAGGGGGTGTGTCTAGTCTTCAGGTACCCAGGCGGTGTAGCCTGGTTAAACTATCTGGGAGGCATAGCCTGTTGGCCAGGATTTTCTAACACCTTTTCCTGAGAGAAACAGGCCAGGTGTGTTCAGAGGAGGGATATAAGAAACAAGTTCATAGTCACCAGAACGCAGCAACCGGAAATGCGGAATCCAAAGTATGCTGCTGTAATACACTGTCTTTCACCCAATAATTTCCTTTTTTGTTTTTAGAATAAAGTAGCTGATTTTTGTCCCTTCATTTTTTGGTATTTACACAGAGAGATTTCACAGTCTCTTGAAAAAGAGGTAAAAATTCTAATAAACTTTAAAACTATGACTTGAATTATATATCAAACTGAGGCACTTAGCAGCTCTTAGCAGATCTGCTAACTAGGACAGTAAGAAAAGTCAACTACAAGGATAAAATTTGAAGGCAAAAAATTTAATTCCTTCTCAACATCATTACTTTGGGTTATCCAGTGCCTTCTGTGCCCTGGTAGCTCTCACAGCCACCTCTGCTCTCAGGCCTCTGTGCCATCGTGGTGGCTCAGGTCAGAGTGAAGCAGCCAACTTCAGTGTTCCTGATGGGCAGAAGGCACTACTCTTTATTTTTGTTATATCTCAAAGCTTATCTCAGTTCTGACTTTTTTTTTTTTTTTTTGAACCCTTCTTGTGAAGATTTCCTTTACCTTCCAGAGGTAGTAGGTAAAATCCTATTTTAAAATTCCTTTCCAGAGAGTTCTGCACTGCATAGATTCTGTTTTCTCTATTTTTTACCCAGCTTCCTCATTTGAGAGAACTTCTTTATTTATCATGAAAATGGGAAATAAATAGATGAATACCCTTTAAATTTTCTTCTGTCTTACACCCATGTTAATGCTGTTAAGCATTTCAATAAGGAAACAGATTCTCATGATTGAGCTTCCTATTTCTACTGAGACAGCTTAAAGCAAAGGCTTCAGGGTAGGCAGAGAATGTGGATAGAGAGTGGCAACCTGATAACTTACTGTTTATCCTGCCATTTCTTTCATTTGGTTTGGGCTGCTAGTTAATTGTATAACAAAATGATCCAAGCCATTAGGTGTAGTAAAGACAGTGGTAAAAAGCACAGAGATGACTCTTGAAGAAAGTTCCTCATTTTAATGCTCAGCATTGATGTGAAGATTGAGGACAGTCAGTCATCACAGTGTGTAGCCAAGAATTGCTACTAACTATCACTAACCCAGACATGGAAAATGTCAATTTCAAATAAAGGATGAAGATTGACACTGTTTATACTTCAGTGAAAGTGTATTTTTGTCTGTTAGAATAAAGCAAGCAAATAGCACATGCTCTAATAATGTCTCTCCCTAAAATCTCTTTGTCAGAGGGGCTGACTCAGTTAATTGGATTCTGATAATCTCATCAAGGAAATCTTTATATGATACTTTTTGAGCTTGGGCATGAGAGTGTTTACAGATTACTGGATATAAATTATTATTTTGTAAGAAGGTGTAAGGGAGCTTTGATAGATATCTACTACCTTCTAAAATACACACAAAACATCAAAACAGCTATTTGAAGTTTTCATATGATAGAATTACTGAAGCTTTCTTCATAAGATTCTAATAGTATTTTAACACATAAAATTGGTCCTCATTGTGTCATACAACTCACCTGCCTAACACAATAATTTTTTCAAACATATCTTTTAGAAATACAAAGAATATTGAGTAAAGAACAGGAAACTTGAGGAATCATAACTTATGTCCTACAAACTACAGAGTAATGGTCAATCACTTAATTGAATGGTCTCATATGGAGCTATGGAACTTTGTTTTACATTAATTTCTAATGGCCTTTTCTGGGTTGTCAGTGGAATAGAAGCAGGATAAAACATATTTTTAAAAAAACTAAAGTAACATAAAACTAAATTGAATTAAACTAAATTAAATTGAAATAGAGACTAACAGTTTAAATGAGAAAGCAAAACCTGCCAGCCTACATCTAAGCATCAGAACAATGTAAGGAAAATATCCACAAAAACAGAACATAAGAACCATAATCAAAGCACAGTGCCAGACCATTTATTGTAATGGCAAACAACCTTAAGCAACTGAATAAACTTGGTGGCATTGGTGTATTAGATAACAAGACAATAACATACATTCTGACCAAATCATCAATGGCAGTTTAAATAGTATTTAACGTGTTCTCTTTACATACAGGAAGATATATATATATATATATATAATAAATTTCCCCCCAAAATGATAAAAATGGCCAATATTTTTATTTTCAGATGCCTTGTTTTTCATAATTAGAAATAAATAAAATATATTATTAAACAATTCATTTATATAAGTTTTGCATATTTTTCAAAGCAGTCAATTCTCTTCCTTTTTCCCTTCGTCGATCCTCACAGATGCATTGACTTGAAAGGGTTCAACAGGACAACTGCTACAATGAACCAAGAGCCATCTTGTTCTCTGTCCAAACCTAAATTTGTATAAGGAAATAAATTCATCTTTGAAAATTACACATATTTCCATGTCCTAGGCTTTACACCATTTGAAAATTAAAAGTTCAGGCTGTTCTGTTCTTTCTGTTATTTCTTTTAAATAAAAAAAAATTTAACACTGCATCTTCTGAATTTTTTTTTCCTTTCTTATGGCTGGTTCACTGTGGAATATACCCTATGTTTTCTTATGCAACACATTTCTGTATTATCTCTCAGAAACCACAGTAACTTTGTCCAGAAGGGATTGGAAATGGTTCTGTATATTCTGCTATTGAACAAGGAATGACTGCAACATAAAGTCGACTCAACTATACAATTTGTTCAGTGAAAATAATATTAGGCTTATATTTATCCATTTTAACATTATAATTATAATTATGAGTTCCTTCTAAGGTTTATATTACAAAATGGTCTTTCATAAAATACATGTTAATAATACTTTGCATTCATGCTTCTCTTGATATGGCAGTAGACTGTTTAAAATTTTGAGTAAAGCATAAACCTGAAAGTTTCCTTAAGCTTGTAAATTCATTTAATTGAAGGCAAGTGATAAAGAAAATATCTCAATAATGCAGTTATCATATAAAACTTTATTTGTGAATATTTATGTTTATTATTCATCAATGTATATTTAACATGTGTTCATTTTTTAAAAACCCACTTTTTACCTACAGATATTTATTTGATTTTTAGGATCATTTTTATTTGATATTTAGAATTTTTGTTTCTTTTTTCCCTTTTAATGCTATTTCTTAAATTGCCTGAAAATACTGCCTGACAAAAGTACTTTGGCTAATACTGTAATTTAGAAGACCATTGAAATGTGCCCTCAGCCAGGAAAGTCACAGGTTCTTGGTTCTCCTGTTGCTCATGCAATCGGGAGTTTATAATGGAAATGACAACACACCATTAACTATAGCACTCCTTGCAGGCATTGATATAAATATCATTACAGATTAAAGACCTCTGCAAGAATTCAGTCAAGTAGGATTAGCAAATATATAGAGATTTGAAGACTGAATTGTGATATAACAAATAAAGTAGATTTCTTGCTGTACTCTGGGTTTCGTTTGCTTCCCAAAGTGGCAGTGATTCTTCTTAGATTGTAAAGTCCCTCATATGTAAGTCCTGCATCTACAGAGTGAAGCCAAGAAGTGTGGAAGAAAACCTTAGTTTATAGAGAATGACAAGGAACGGAAGAGGAGGCTTTGAGCCCAGTGTGTCTCCATTGTGCTTCACACCCTGTAAGTGGTTTTCAAAAGCTGAAGATGCACAGAACTTAAGTGCTTTGAATATCCACTCTCATGGGAAATATAAGGTGGGCATTTTAGTCTTTTGAATTTCATGGCATTATAGAATCTCATTCCCAATCTTTCAGATGTTGTTGTCCTATAATAGTGATAAGAAGCTCAAAATTAGAACTTGATTAGATATTTACCAGTAGAACACATGTGACATAGGAGAATAGAGATATGTGCTATCGTCTGAATGTTTACATACCCCAAATTCATAAGTTGAAACTTAAGCACAAATGTGATAATATCAGAAGGGTGTTGTCCTTTGTAAGGTGACTAAGTCATGAAGGCCAAGCCTTATGAATGGGGCTGCTGTTTGGACCTTACATGTTCCCTAAAGGTTCATGATCTCCAGCATTGTCTGTTGGGAAGTAGTGGAACCTAAAAAAGTGAGGCCTAGTGTGAAGTCTTTGGGTCCCTGGAGGCATGTCTTTAAAGGGGATAATGGAAGGAAAGCTCATATTTTTCTTCTTTCTCATTCTCATCCATAAGTAATTTTGTTTCATCACATGGTCCTGCTATGACATCCTGCCTTACCACAGGTTCAAAGCAATGGGATGAACAAATCATGAAATGAATGCTCCAAAAATATATGCCAAAATAAACAATTACTCTTTACAAGGTTATTTTTTTAAGCATTTTGTAACAATAATAGAAAGCTGATTAACACAGTGTCCTTATAAATGGGACTTAAGAAATATAGCTAGCCCTTTCAACCATGGGAAAAAAACAGTGAGAAGTGTCCACCTACAAGAAAGTGGGTCCTCACAATATACTACATCTTCCAGCATTGGTCTTAGACTTCTCAGTCCTTAGAGCTATCAGAAAAAACACTTCTGTCATTTATAACATACTTCAATTATGGTATTTTTTATAGCTACCTGAACTACACAAATCAACAACCCAATTGTTATGGCTTGAATATTAATTGTTCCTCCAAAAGCTTACATATTAGTCAATGCAGGAATGTTCAGAGGTAAAATGATTGGAATATGAGAATTGTAACTACATCAGTGGATTAATCCATTTGATAGATTAATAATTTGAATGGGCTACCAGGTGTTAACTCTAGGCAGATGGGCATTGTTGGAGGAAGTAGTCAATGGGGGCATTCCTTGGTGTTTATAACTGTCTATGGTTTCTCATCTCTCTCTGTTTACCAACTCCCATGAACTAAGTAGTCTTCCTCACCACACCCTGCTCTACTTCACCTCAGGCCCAGAGCAATGAAATCAGCATCCATGGGCTGAAACTCTGAAACCATGAATCCAAAATAAACTTTTCATCTCTTAATTTATTCTTGTCAGGTATTTTAGTCACAGTGACAAGAAGTTGACTAGCACTCCAACTAATGCAGAATATGAATGTGAATATTGGCTTGTGTATAAATAGGTATATGTGTGGATGCTTTGGTCAATTTTTTCATTGCTGAGACCAAAAGACCTGACAAAAACAATTTCAGAGGAGGAAAAGTTTATTTTTGGGTTCATGGTTCCAGAGGTCTCAGTTCCTTGAGAGTAGGCTTCATTGCTCTGGGTCTAGGATGAGGCAAAACATCAAAATGGTAGGGTATGACAGAGGGAAGCTGCTCAGAACATAGCTCCAGGAAGGAGCAGAGAAAGATCTTCTCACCATGGAGGAAATATAAATCCCAAAGTCGTGCCCCCAAACACCCACCTTCTCCAGCCACATCCTGCCTGCCTACAGTTACTATCCAGTTAATCCCTATCAGTGAATTAATATACTGATTAAAGCTAAGGCTCTCATAACCCAATCATTTCACCTCTGAACTTTCTTGCATTGTCTCACACCTGAGATTTGGGGGAATGGCAAATGTCTAAACCAAAACATGAAATATGTGCTCTCTCAAGGATTTCCTTTTGTCAGTTCAGCTTTACATAATTATTTACATAACGTACATAATTATTATGAAGGTCATGGTTCATGTAAGAAATGACATTTTCATATTATTGGCAGGTAAATATTAAAATTGCTTATGTTTATCTTGATTTTTACATGCCTTCACTGTAGTAGAGAATATATTGGCTTCTGCCTATTTTTCAATTTGGTTTCATTTGCTAAATTTTTACCTACTCCTGTATTATGCTACAACATAGTTATGTCTGTGAAACATTGAATCATTCAACAGAAAAATAAAAACAAATTATTTTAATATATTATATATTTATTTGCTTATTCTTTCTGCCATTCATATTATTTAGATGTTCAAAGTTTGTACACAACATTGCTATGAAAGAGAACACAAGATTGAAAGAAAACTCTATTTTTTTAAACATAAGACAAGTAACGAATCAAGGAAAAGGAGTGGTATGAGGGCTTTTACAGGACAATTAGATGCTTCTCTGGGTTGGCTTCCAATCAGAGAGAAAATTGAAAACTACATCAAGAGCAAAAGAAGAGAAGAAAGGATGTAAAACTTTTGAAGCAAATGACTCTCACCAAAAGCCTACATTTGTGACAAAGTATAACAATAAGAAGCTCAAAGGAAAGGTGAATGGTATGATCCAAAAACATAAAAGTCCATCTAAGAGAGTGAGTACATAAGTAGTAGCAAGACTAATGGGAGAGCTGGGGTTGTGGCTCAGTGGTAGAGTGTTTGCCTAGCACTAGTGAAGCATTGGGTTCAATCCCCAGCACCACATAATAAAACCAAATGAACAAAATAAAGGTATTATGTCCATCTACAACTAAAATATATATTAAAGA
The DNA here is from genome assembly GCA_025594165.1 of Tamias sibiricus. Lineage (NCBI taxonomy): Eukaryota > Metazoa > Chordata > Mammalia > Rodentia > Sciuridae > Tamias > Tamias sibiricus. The sequence continues at coordinate 80,611,331 of CM046666.1, read as the reverse complement.
AGAAGAAGAAGAAGAAGAAGAAGAAGAAGAAGAAGAAGAAGAAGAAGAAGAAGAAGAAGAATGGATTAGAGACAAGGAAAAATCTGAACAGAAAAATAATACAAGAAACTACATGTCCAACATAGGCTAGTACTGGTGGGGTCAAGAAACCAAGGATGAATGCAAGACTTTCATTAAGCCTCCATCTTCAGAGATGAATACAAGCACATGAAAGGATTAGTGGAGCAGTGGGAACCTTAGGATCTCCTCCACAGTGAGGGCACAATGGCTCCCATGTGAAAACTGCTAGGAGTGGCATGAAGTTTGATTTTATGTGGGGACAGAAGTTTTGTGGAAATTAAATGCCTTTCTTTGTGGATTAAAAGAGTATATTTTGGTTAATATGATTATTTTTTGCTTTCCAGAGACTCATTTATGTTGTATTTAAAGAGAAATAAAATATCTATGATTAGTAGCTAAATAATGAGCACGCTTTATTAAGTAAAAAAAAAAAAAAAAATACTTAGTGTTTATTATGTGCCAGGCATTGTTCTATGTACTTGGAAATTATTTTAATGCTTTTATTACTAGCAACAGTGATGGCACTATTAACATCCTCATTTTATAGAAGAAGAGCCTGAGGCCCAGTTCCCTACTAATAAACTATGGGGTTAATTCTATAACCCAGGCAATCCAATTCTATGTACCTACCAGGTCATCTATGAGGTTTTGAGAGGACATTCACAAGATGGCCTCTATATTCTTGAGAATGCTTAGGAATGGGGCTGGGAATTTTATAGAGCAGTAGTGGACCAAGTGAGAATTTGAAACGTGTAATTGTTCTTTAAATTCAGCATCTCATACATTTTTTTATTTAAATGTATGAGCTCAAAGTATATTTCATATACAGTAATAGAGGTACAATTATGTGGTAAAAAAATTAATAGCATTTAATTGAAGACAAAGGCAATATGAAAATCTCTGCAAGTTTATGAAGTGAGAAAGCAGTATCTGTCTTGTATTATACTGCACTATTTTATTATACTAAACTGATTTATGAACCTTACCATGTCTTTTCTATAATGGACACCAATGAAAAGTATGCATAATTATAAGGCAATTGTGTGCAATTCATGTGAAGAGGGCTTCTTTTTGTCTAAGAGCTCTGCTATACTTTTTACTTTGAGAGCATAATTATTCATGTCATGTAATTATAAATCTATATCAAAATACTTATTTCCTATTTAAATATTATATATTGTATGTATTTCATCTTCAATTGAGTGCTATTAGGTTTTCTTTAAAACACATAATTGACTCTCTGTTACTATATATGGAATACACTTTGAGATCTTTTTTTCTTTTCAGCACTGGTATTGAAACTAGTGGCACTCTCTCTGTCACTGAGCTATATGCCTAGACCTCTTTAGTTTTTTGATTATTTTATTTTGTCTTGTTTTGAGCCAGGATCTCTCTAAGTTGCCCAGTCTGGCCTTGAACTTGTTATTTTCCTACTCAACCTCACCAGTAGCAGGGAATACAGGTGTCTGCCACCATGCTTACCTTCAATTTATATATTTTTGTTTGGAATTTGTGTTCTGACACAGAATTGAGCTTATTTACATGACTTGAGGGGAAAAACAGCCAGCCAAACCCAGCATTAAATAAAATTACAAAAATTGAAATGACTTATGAACAAATGAATTTGCAGCCAAGGTCTGTGAGCAAGGAGGCAGGCACTGTTGAGTGTTTGAGACAGTCTTGGTGTATTACACAGAATAGGGAAGGCCATACAATGGAGACAGAATAGTCCTGAAACATCATTGGTTTAAGGTTTATTAGCCATCAAGGTTTATTAGCCATTCAAATATGATTGAGTTCTGTTGGACCTCCTTTGCTTTATAGTCAAGTTAATTGAAACACAGGATTTCTCACATGACTGTGTCTTCAGAATAGACAGGCAGAGAAAGGGCACCATATTTTAATGTCCTCAGAATGGAAGTGAAAAACATGATTTATACTCTTACTCACTAGGCCAACTAGCACAAATATCAACATAATTTCAAGTTATTATGGGACATTTAGAGGAACACAGGGAAATATTTGAAAGATTAAAGAGAATAATTGCTTTTCCTCTCTTTGCTACAAAATAATATTGAAAAATAAGAATAAATGTAAGTAAAGACTAGTGGAAAGATCTTTTAAATGAGAATATTTCTTCATTTCTAAAAATATCTTACCTTATAATAATATTACTGATATATTTTAAAACATAAAGGTTAATGAAAATTATTGGGTTAATGTATTCATTAGTCCTACTTTGACAAAAATAGGATAAGTTAAATTTAAGAACTCTGGGAACTATAATAACAGCAGTAGCAGATACAGGGGAAGGGGAATGAAAATATTGGAACATGGATAAAGATTCACTCACTCAAGCAGTGATTAAAATTATTGTTGAGTCAGCTCTGCAACTACCAATTTAGAATTCTCCTTTAATTTAGAAATTATTACTGACAGAGAAAGTGAAAGGCTAAAATTAGGCCAGTAATGATACAATAAAAGTTGCCAAGGAAGAAGGCTAATAGACCCTAAATATATCCTACTAACATAATAAAAGCCCAATTGCTCTCTTCAAAAGAAAAAAAAAAAAATCTTTACTTTCACAAAGAAAAAGAAGAATTAAATCTTTTTTTTTTTTTTTTTTTTTTAAATTTTCAAAACTAGGTTGGTCTCAACCGATAAGCTGATGGGATAGGGCTTAGATAATTGAGAAGAATCATCCAAAATATTATTAGAAATATTATTACCATAAATACTGAAGTCAGGAAGGCTTCAGTATGACTTAGATATGTGAATGAGAACATATCACTTAAACATATTGACACTCATTTCTCTCCCCTTTAAAATGGAAAATAACAGCTACCAAATAAACTCACTTTCTAAATTCTAGAAGAAGTATATGTAAATTCCTCGAGACAATGCTTGTGTATAGAATGTATTAAAAATCATCTCTAGACAGTAGGCAATAAAACATAAATCAAAGGTAAAACTGTGCAGAAGTTGCAGAAGTGCACATTGGGTATACAAGCCAGTATAGGAGTACTTCACTGATGTTTTCTCCACAAACTCCAAAAAGGACATAGCATGTGAAAAAAGCACTGGAAAAGTGTTCCTTTCCTAAAGCAAGCACATAGTGGAAACATACATAGTAGAATTGCCATGTAAAGCTGAAAGGAAAAAATAAAGAGCATTATTTTTTTTTTCCTTTCTCTATTCTAGAAAATATAGCTCTTTTCAAGTTGAGGCCCAAAATCAAGTTTACTCACTAGATATTAAGGAACCAGTGAAGGAGGCAGCTAATCTCAGGACTGAATCATTTAGGTTCAACTATGAAAACACTGATTTCAGCAAAAAAACAGCAAAGTGCATTCTTAAATATGTCTTTTATACCATTTATAAAAATCCAAGAACTGTTGGAAATAAGCTTAAAGGCATCAATTTTCCTGGTATTTGATATAAATTAATCATAGATAAAAAGTATTGGATGTAATTGATTTTCCTAATTTATTAATTATACACACATTTTGAGTATTGGTATTAAACTATCAGTATTAATTTACAGAAAAAAATGAGAGTCTGTAATTATAATATGCTTTTTATGGTTTGACGTCAAAAGAAGAAATTGTTCCTAACATAATAATGAATACTCATGCTTTAAAATTATTTATTTATTAAAATAAATTGATTTACTGCTTAAAATTTGCATGAAAACCATGTAACATAATTTCTGTGTCAACAGGACACCTATTTCCATTTAAGCACTTTTACCAGGATGAAAACAAAATAGAATGTTTATGACTGCAATCAGTGTTTTCTTCCAGTCTTACTTACATACCTCAAGGATTCTTTAGTAATAAAACTCAGCAGCTTTGACTCCAAATATTTAAAAGTAGATAAATTGGTAATAGAATAACCATGGCACTTCCCCAGGGGTAATTCCATAGAAGCAATACATTATGTTGGAAAATTCGGGGTACTTTCAGTTGAGGCAGGGGGCATATTAAGCGTTCTGAGAACTTAGTTTGTACTCAAGAAGAATTGTTTTAAGATACTTATAGAGTTAGTGAGTAATATGTCTAATTGTATGTGAAGGTCTGGAAACTCCTGAGTTGGTAAAAATTTTCTTGTGGCTCAAATGTAGTTCATCACCTGGAGCTTTTCTATCCAGAATCATCATTGGGGGAAAGTAAATGAATGTATGTTATATTTCCTATGACCTTCATCCAAATCTATAGCCCACTCTGAGTAACAACAACTTTTCCTAAGGGTCAGATTTTATAGAGTAGATATTGTATAACCAGTTTTTTTTTTCTCCTTTTGAAACTAGCTTATACTGTTTAAAATGGGAAGTGGATTCCTCAGTCCTTGACTTGATTAAACAGGAATACTGTCAAAGGATGTGTGTTTCAGTCAGCTTTTTCATACTGTGACAAAAAGACTTGACAAGAAAAATATAGAGAAGGGAAAATTTATGTTGGGACTAACAGTTTCAGAGGTCTCAGTCTATAGATGGCTGACTCCATACCTCAGGGTCCGAGATGAGGCAGGGCATACTGGTGGAAGAGTGTTACAGAAGAATACATCTGAGAATATCACACTAGGAAGCAGAGAGAGAGACAGAGAGACAGAGAGTGCTAGTTAGCAAATGCTGTATTCAAAAGGACAAAATATATACCCAAAGTGCACACCCACAGTGACCCACATCTGCCAGCCACACCCTACCTGCCTATAGTTACCACCCACTTAATCCTTATCAGAGGATTAATGCACTGATTAGGTTAAGGCTCTCATTACCCAATCATTCATCTCTAAACTTTCTTGCATTGTCTCAAACATGAGATGTTGGGGACCACCTCCCATCTAAAACATAACAATGTGTGATAGCTTTATATGTTGACTTGGCTAGACTACAGTGTTTACTTATTTTTCAAACACTAATCTAGGTCTTGCTAAGAAGGTACTTTATAGAGGTAATTGACTTGTACAATCAGAAAACTTTTATTCAGGTAAAGGAGGTTAAACCTTCATGATGTGAGTAGGCCTCATCCAATTAACTGAAGACCCTGAGAATGAAAACTAAGGTTTTTTGGAAAAGAAGACATTCTGCTTTAAGACTACAGCATCAGATACTGCCTGAATATCCAGCTTACTGACCTACCTTACACATTTCAAAATTGCCAGGTCCCACACTCACATTTAAAAAAATTATTAAATATCTGCTGATAGATAGATGATAGATGGATTCTGTTTTTCTAGAAACTTCTGACTACTGAAACAGGAAATGACACTAATGGTTTTTGAGTGTAAATTATGTATCTGGGGCTTTCACATTTAATCTATTAGAGTCTGATAACAGTGCACTGAGGCAGGTATTCATTATACAGCCAACAAATGTCTACATATCATGAACTGTGACCATTTCTGTAAACAGGAAGTTAAACATATGAAGTCATTTACTTTAAGTGTGTAGAGTGTTGGGAAATTTGAAGTTATAAACAATATAGAACTATTAAAAATAAAAGATGATGAAATCTTTAATCAAAATAAATGAGCAATACTATTGTAATACAAAGGAAGAGAATCGCCAAACCTGGTTTTGTGAACTGTAGTATGGGCTTTGCAGAGAAGTCTGAGGTATGATATTTTAGTTGGAACTCATCATGGTTAAAGGTAAAGAAGCTTCTAAGATGAAAGAAAATCTAGCAAAGTTTTGGAATATGCAGAACCTAACGAAGCAGGAGAAGTTTGGCAGGATAAGGTATGGCAGAGAAGAGAGTCTAGAGATGCAAACACGTCAAGAAATTTCTTGTGATCTTTATTAATCTCACTTTTATCTTAGAGGAAATTAAGATACTGAGAAGTTAATTATTTAACTTGCCACATTTTCAGTTTGCAATAGATCAGATTTCTGATGCAAGATATTAGACTGAACACAATAAAATGAGAAAGTGCCTAAGGAAAAGGATTATCTGTATCAACAGCAGTGCTCATGATAAGAATGGCTGAAATCTGTGATGAGGGATATTAAATTTCCAAGTTGGGGAAGTATGTTGGATTGTATGGGAAGGTACTCAAGAACAGAGGACGCTCCAGAGGAGGCAGCACAGAGCAGAATCCTGAGGTGAAAGTGGGAGGTTTGAGGAAAGGGGTGAGCAAGAATTGGTTTGAGTATCTTGGCATTTTCCCTCAGTTCTTCTCATATCTTTTATCTTTGCATTTTTACTTTATCATGGGAGGCAATTTTATAAACTTACTTCTATCTGCCATATTAATATCTTAGGTTTCATTCTGTATTCATTGTGATTTTTCTATTCCTGTATTTGTTTCATTAACTTTTTGAAAACTATCTTTTAAATTCCTGAATTTCTATCTCTTGGATGTCCCATTTGGGTTTTGTAAATACACGTTTATGGTGACAATACCTTTTCAAAACACTTTGAAGTTATAAGTCATTTTAAAATCACCATTTCCTTACTTAACCACTGTATGGCCGTAATGACTGTCTTTCATTTGCCTTGATGCTTTTCATGCTCTTGTTTTTATATTATTTGTTTGTAGGTCCCTGATGAATGGATGTCTATAATAATTAGTGCACACAGCTGGTCTCCTCTGCTAATGTGTGAGGTACACATTTCCCATAGCCCTTTCCTGCTGTAGTGTGTTTGATTTGAGGCCTTGGGAATAAATGGGGCATTTTTAACTGGCAGCTTTCACTTTGAAGATCACAAATTGTAAATAAGCAGGAAGGATGAGTGACTTCAGAAGCCTAAATCTTGTATTGTTCACTGTGGAGGTTGGGCCTTGAAGTGTAATTCCCAGTATTCCTTTTCTCTTAAGTGTTCTCTTTTCTTTATACAAAGTGTGGGTTTACCTCAGTATCTACCCTAGTTCTTGTTTTCAGAGGTCAACACCAACAATGTCTTTCACTGTGTTTAGGGCACACGACTTTGGATAGACAAACACTCCCACAAGAAGTACCTCAGTAATAGGGGTGAGGTGTCATGGCAGCCCAGACATCATTACCCTAAATGCATGTTTGAAGACATGAATGATATGAATATACTTTGTATACTAACAGTGATAAGTAAAAAGATGCTCTTTATGTGCATTACAAATTGTAAAGCATGCTACTGTTATATATATAACATTGAATTAAAAAATGGTTAAATATAAAAAAAAAAAATAAAAAAATAGTATTTGCACTGAGTATTGGCTCACAGCCCATTTCTAATTTACACAATTTCTGACCTTATATTTAGAGTTTTTCAGGACTTTGAGGGAACTCTAAACTCTAGAGTAAGTAGTTAAATATATATTTCATTTTACCTTATTTTGGTTCAGAAAGAACTAGACTAATATGGATGCTGAGGGAACTGAGAGAAAAAAACAAATTTGATTAAAAAATTCTATTGTGACTCATAAGTCAGAGAGGAGTGGTGTAATTAGAAATAGGCACAACTTTTGCATGATGACAAAATTAGTTGCATGAGGTGGATTACAGTGTCTCAGTCCATTCAGATGGCAATAACAAAATACCATACACTGAGTGGCTTGTGAACAAAAATACTTATTCTCCTAGTCTGGAGGCTGAGACATCCAAAATCAATGTGCTGGCAGGTTTGGAGTTTGGTAAGGGGTGACTTCCTAGTTCCCTGATGGTGTCTGCTTGTGTCCTCACAGAAAGGAGGTTGAAAGGATCATTAAAGCCATTCCAGAAGGCTCTTCCCTTATGACCTAATCACTTCCTGAAAGCCCCTTATCTAAATCCCATCATATGGAAGATTAAGTTTCACCATAGGATTTTTGAATTTTGAGGGAAAAAAACCACTCAGACCCTCTCAATCAGTTTACTGAAGAAACAAAAGTCCTTGTCCCATATTCCATCAGCAACACAGAGGGTAAAATATACTCAAGTGATCTTAAGAGAAAAAAATAACAATAACAAAACCTAATTACCTGCAAAGAAGATAAAATATTCCCCACAAATGAAAAAAACAAAGCATTTTTAGTGGAAAGAGAATAATAAAAATCCAGAAAGTACTCTTAAATAAAATAGAATTACTTCATTTTAAAATGTTTTTGAAGACATATTTAAAAAGTTCTCCTAACAGTACAGGCAAAACAGAAGGATAAAGAGATATTAAAACATTATGGAGTATTTTTCCAGAAAGTTCAGTGTCCTATCAATAGGAGTTACAAAAATCAACAAAAAGATGAGGCAGGGAGAGGCAATAAAGAAAGTAAAGTAGGGGAGAAAATTATCAAGGAATTAATGTAAATTTTTTTTCACAAAATAAAAGGCATAGGTCCTAAGTGAGTAGTAAAAAAACAAAAAACAAAAAAACAAAACAAAAAAAAAAACAAAAAAAAAAAAAGCACTCCACACTCCAAGGTAGGCAAGTCACACAGAATTTTTAACACCAGGGACATTAAAAGTTTTCAGGAAAGTCATTAATATGTCAACGATTAAGAATCACAGTGTAATTGGATAGGACCTCTTATAAGCAAATTGGGAAGCTAAAATATGGAGTCATAACTTTGATATTTTAAAGAAAAATAATTTTCCTTGTAGAATTCTGTGTAAGCCAGATAATCAATTTAGAGGAACAATTAAGACACTTATTAAGTATGGGGACAAGTTTTTCTCCCATGTACCCTACCATGGATGTTCTTGATGTGCTCTAAATGACATGCACATACACCAAGAAGGAAGAAAGCTAACAGCCTTCAATAGTGGATCCCATGTACACATAAAGGCTTTGCAGCTTGTGTTAGATTTGGGGAGCAAACCAGATTGCAGCAGGAGAACTGAGTATGCTAGAATTGAGGGCTATGGGGAAAAAATTAGGAAACCCAATAGTATGCCTTCTATATGCACACTTCAGAAATAAATACTAATATGGGAATTTCAAAATAGGCAACAAAATGAAGAATAAAAACAATATTTTAATAATATAAATATATCATGATGTACTAATTCACTGATCAATTAAGTAATTAAATCAAAATAACATAAATGCCCATTACTGCTTTTAGTAAAAATAATGATAAAACCATACAGAAAAGAGAAGAAATAAATTGTTTTAAGTGTATTAAAGTTTCGTACATCATGGCCGGGCACAGTGGCACACACCTGTAATCCCAGCACTTGGGAGGCTGAGGCAGGAGGATTGCAAGTCCAAAGCCAGCCTCAGCAATGGCGAGGCACTTAGCAACTCAGTGATACCCTGTCTCTAATAAATACAAAAAAAAAAAGGCGGGGGCTGGGGATGTGGCCCAGTGGTCGAGTGCCCCTGAGTTCAATCCCCAGTACCAAAAAAAAAAAAAAAAAAATCCCTACATCAAAACATAAAGCAATGTGAATATATTATGAGAATTAATTATGTACAGCTTTATAGAAATACACAATAGAGGTAGTGTTTAGATACATAGTAATATATATGCATATATTAAGCACACAAATTATACACAAATATGTATATTTGTATGTATATTTGTCCCTAATTTCAATCTATATTCTGCCTTATTTTAGTTATGTGATGTATGGTAATTTCTAATCATCATTCTGTTCCTGTAAATATATGGAATCAAATTCAGAATATTAAAATAAATTTGACATAATAACCACACCACATTTGTATACTGTCAAAAATATGAATTCTATGTGTTAGACAAAGGGGAATGAAGGGAAGGAAGGGAGATAGGAATAGAAAAGATAGTGGAATGAATCTGACATAATCTGATATAACTTGCGTATGTACATATATAAATACACTACAGTAAATCTCAACATCATTGTACATTCCCAAGACTAGGATCTTAATTATAATAAGTATATTCCATGCTTGTATGTATATATCAAACAGATACTACTGCCATATACAACTAAAAAGAACAAATAAAAAATTACGAATTATCAATTAACATTAACTTAAAAGTTAGCAGTAATTATATGAACTTTTTCTTGATTCATGTATTATATCAATTCAAATGCATTTGGTTTTGCCACACAGATTTATTCCAACTTTCTGGTCAACTATTAGATAACTTTATTTTTGCTTCCAAACATACAACAACTTTAGCCTTTTTAAAATTTTCATTTCAATGGAATCTTTATGGTAGTAGAGTTTTCCATGTTTCCCTCAACTAGCATCCAAGTCCCTTTCTCTAAACAAAAGCACAAGCACGCACATACACACACACACACACACACACACACACACACACACACATGCACACACACACACACAGTTATACTATTAATAGTACATTCACAAAATCAGTTAAACATGTAAATTCTCATAAGTGAAACAAGCATAAAGACATAAAATAACTTTTACTATTTTTATCCTTCTGCTCTATTCTGGAAAATTTCCTTCATAGTAACTCACTTAGTCTCTACGAAACTTAAAAACAGTTGTTATTTTCATTTACTCCACAGAAAAATGTAAATTTAAGTAATTTACCCAGAATTATGGAACATCACTGTGTAAACTCAGATTTGGTCATGGATTTGTGTCTTGATAGTATACTATCTTAAGATCTAATAAGGTTTAAGCATCCAAGAATAAAACTGCAGGTCTATTTTGAGCAAATGATTTCATTTTGGACTAAAATGATCATAAATGTCCATGAAACCATAATGTGTGGTGGAGAGAAATTAAGCCTTCTCACAATTACTCTATCAAGAGTAAATATTACATTCTGATGACATACTATTCTTGAATAGGCATAACAAGGCTGTAGATCTCTCGTCAAATTCTGAAAATATTCTAGTACTCAATAAAGCTATGTGATTCCAAGATTTTTACTGGATCTTTCAAGATGTCACAATTTCTTGATTATGTATATAAAAAGATAAAAAATAGAGCATCTCATACAAGATTTTAGAATAAAATGTCTTTCTTTACCTTCTGTTATTCTAAGCAGGGAGGGAAAAAAAGACATGATTGGTAGCAGAGAAATTAAATATTAAGAAAGTAGGGTCAGTCTCCAATGCTGCCTAATGCATTTACACATCACTGGACTTTCATGTAATAAGATGTTTTCTTTTTCAATACACTAGTGCAATGCTGCAGAAACAAGTTATCAGAACAAACAAGAAAAATGTCTTTGTTAAATTAAAGTTATTCAGATTCTTAGATTATGTTGCCATCTAATTTTGTATAGAGTGAAAATTTGCTAGCAAAGGTTCACTAAGATCAACTTACTATTTCCTGTTTGTTCAAGTTTTCTCTTTGCTAAAATAGTTGGAGAAATGTTTTTAATAAAGCCAATGTTAAGCCAATATCTGCAAAACCTTCAAACTATTGAAATTGTGACTTCATCATAAACACACTATACAAGAATCATTCAAGAAATAATTATTTATTCAAAGATACAAATCGCTCTAAGAAGTAATAACAAACTAAGGTTTCATGCTGGAAATGTGCAAAAGTCCTCGTAGAAACCATGATGAACAAGCCTAATAAGCAAGCTATTTGACAACATCTTAAATCTCTTCAGTACACCATTTACATCCTGAATTTCATTCCTTTCTCCTAATTAACTGCTACTGATATCTCAGATCAGCTAAAACCATAACCTTCCTTCAAGTTTCAGTTAAAAATTTCCAGCTTCTTTAAATAAAACAGTTTAGTAAACATTCTACCTTTCTTTAAGCACCTTTGATATGTAGTTCCACCTAGAACATTTTGCATTTGCTGCCTTAAGTAATTGTTGGGGGTATATATCTTACATCTATACTTATGGTTCATATTGCAGGAAGACAGGTACACATGCCCATCACTGTGGTGCTCACTATCACTACAGCATACCCACAGAGAGACATGTTCACTCTAACCAGAGAACCACACACATATGCTATTTCCATAATCTTCTTGAAAAATAATCTAGTTATACTTTTGAATAAAAGAATTTGTTTACTAACAGACATGATAAGCATGTTTTCAGGCCAAGGGGGAGAAGTGGACTTTGGAGAAGATCTTTCTTTCTTTTTTTTTTTTTTTTTTTTTAATTTCATTTATTCAATTTTGTTAAATGATGTCTTCTAGGGGAAATAGTAATACAAACATCTCTTGGATTCCTACTTCATTATTGAATGTGTGTATGTGATGTGAGTGTGCTCTGTGTTCTGGAAAGTGAAAAATACCTTCTGGAAATTTTTTATTTTTCCTGCAAGATAAAGTTTAGACATTGTCAGGTTTAGAAAATATGGGACAGAACAGTAATGGCCCCTCTGTGAGAAGGAAGAGGCACTTTGTAGAATAAAGGAAGCAAGTGTCTCCAGTAGATCCCCACTAGAGGTATAAAAAGAAAGCATTGGTAGTTCATAGTACATGAGAAGTAGCCTAGAGATTCACAGGTTACTCTATCAAGAGAGGAAGGTACAAGGGGCTGAACTCTATATAGAGAATGTAAATTTGAAATTGCCCCTGGTTTACATTTTGACTGCTGAAGCAGGTAAGAAAATGAAGGGCAATGCTAAACTGCTAAAACTGGTTTCTAAGATAACTACCAAGGAAGTGACACTTACCAAAGCAAATAAGCCTTGACAAACCCATGGGTGTGGGGCGAAGCTAAGACAGGAAAGAACACTTTCTATATGTATCACACTGAGATTTATCTACATCACTTTTCTCTTCAAGCTGCTCCATATATTATGCTGATAAACTATAGAACATCTAAGGATTTTGTTTCTTTCTTTTGTCTAGGTTTGAAAGATATAAAAAAATTTCAACTCAAATATGTATACCAGAAAATCAAAATGAAATAAATAATAAGCAAAAAAAAAAAAAAAAAAAACTTGAGTATATGAAAATAACGTTTTAAAGGAAAGAAACTACACTTAAGAAAAATTTTAAACAGTGTCAACATATAAAACAACTTTTACAAAATGTCTTTTTCAAGTTCTCCAACATAGTTCAATGCAAAACTTATGACTTTCAGATTAGGAAATAGAAATTTTGGCTGTGTAAATAAAAACCACAAAATAAGAGCATCAAAGTAAACATTAAATGCAATGAAATAAAATAAAGTAAACAATGTTAAAGAATTTCTTAGAAGTTAGAGGGAAAAGATAGAATGTTGATTACTATGACCAAACCTGGGCGTGGGGGGGAACAAGTTGAAAGAAGTTATAAAATAGTAAATTAATGATAACTTTAAAAATATTCCTATATTAAAAATTTGAATTTGAATGTATCAAGGGTTCAAAGAAGAACATACAACACTAATTAAAAGATAATGGAATTGAGATATAACTGTGAAATTGTTGTACTTTTAAAGACTTTAAAACTAAACTCTATAAGCATCTAACAAATAAATACCTACAAATTGTGAAAGTATGAACTTCAAACTCCAACTATAAGAATGTCAAAAGACAATGAACACTGTGAAACAAGATTTTTTATATGTAGCCAATGCATTTTCTTTCATGTAGAGGGGCAATAAATAAATAAATAAAAATTTGAAAGTTGTCAGAGCCAGGCAAGATGGCACATACATATAATCCCAGCAAATAAGGAGGATCTCAAGTTATAGACCAGCCTGGGCAAATTAGTGATACCCAGTTTCCAAAAAGAAAAGAAAAAACAAAAAAACAAAAACTGTGGGAAGACTGGGGATGCAGCTAAGAGGTAGAACAGTAGTACTGGGTTCAATTCCCAGTATCACAAAAGAAACTTTACACAAAAGAAACTTTCCAGTACTGGGTTCAATTCCCAGTATCACAAAAGAAAAATGTTTAGTAAAATACTTCATCCACATCTTTTACACAAAAAATACAAATACACATTGACACATTCCAAATAACTAAGAGATTAATTAAAATTTTAGAATGGACCCTTAAATACTAAAAGAACCAGTAATATTCAAGTGCCAAATAAAACACAGAAACCCTGGTGTAGTGGCCTATGACTGTAGTCCTAGCTTGAAACCGCCAGTTTGAGATTGACCTGGAAACATAGCAAGACCCTGTCTTTAAAAAAAAAAAAGAAGAAAAAAAAAAAAAAAAAAAAAAAAGGAAAAATATATGTAGTTACTGTAATAAAACTTCATGTAAATATCTAAAATAATTACTGAAACACTTTTAATTTAAAAATGGTATTAACATCAATAGTAATATCAACCTACACTCTTTGCTTAGTGAACAAAAATTCAAGAGAGAACAGGGAAAAAAGCCATTGTACTGTAGCAAACATGCCACACAAATAACATTTAAATGTAACATTTAAACCAAGTCACAAAGTATGAAACCAAGGTCTTGAAACATAATAAGGTGTGAAAATGCTTCATAAATTAAGTGAGAAATCAATTTCTAAAATGGTACAAACACATAACATATAATAATTGCCAAATACGTGAACACACACACATACATGGAGTACTTGCAAAATGTTAGCAGCTATTTTCTTCAGATGGCAGGATCACTAACTAATGTTTAGTATTTTCTTTTTTATACTTTTACATATTTCACAATTTAGAAATGCATATGTCATTTTTGATCAGCAAGTGTTTAATAAAAACAAATATTAAATGAATCTAGATAAATATCAGACTACATTAATACATTTGATGGTTTCATTTATTTGTTTTCAATTCTTTTAATGTATATAAATTAGATTATTACTCTCAGAGTAATGAATAGAAATGTTCTACAAATGGGTCTGTGAGAGATTGTCTCAGCAAGACCCATGTGACCATTGGCCTGGTGGAGCCAGTCACCAGACAGGAATGTATCTGCATTAGTGAATATGCCAATGGACCTGAGTTGTGTTTATTTGTTTGCTTGCTTGCTTTAGCTACATGATCAGGAAATTGAGCTTAAGAAGCAAATAAAGAAAACCAAAGGTATGGAAAATGTAGACATTATTGTGGCTACAGAGAAAGAGGGGTGCAAGCAGGATCCTATGTTTGGTTTGAAGATTGTTAAATTCAACATGAATAGGCTACCTGTAGAATGGTAGGACAAATTACACTGAAGAATTGAAAAGAGGAACTTCATCTTTGGTAATTTTCCCCCAAATTACCTGAAGCACCTCTGGAATCAAGAAGAGAGGACCAGAGGATAGAATATTTTGTGCTTAGTACAGAATATTGAGAAACAAAATTTGCCTGCAGAGGAACATTCCCACGAATGCTAACAGCAATGTGGATGGAGAAATACTATTAGGCAGCTTCTTGTGTATATATTAGGTAGAAGACAGAAAGCATTGGAAAATACTGTAATATTTAACCACCAAACTGAGCCATGCTATTTCCTTTCAGACTCTCAACAGTTCCACATTACCTTTCCAATACAGTTGGAATAATCACTCAGCTCTGGCAGTGATCTATGCATTTGTACCTATTATGCCATCTGCCTTCCTCATCAAACTCATTTCCTGTACTTTTCCTAATATATCTTTTCCTGATCTGTTGAAGGTTATCTTCTCTTGCCGCACCCATGTCTTTGTTTATATTCTTTATTATCATCCTTCAGCTCTTATGAAATCTCATAAAAGCGTAAATTTCCTCTAAACTTACTCTTGAAAGTAACCACTACAGCTTTTGGAATCACTTTTTATCAACGTATTCTACTTCTATTTAGTTCAGAAAATATCATTTTATTTTTACAAAGTTATCATTTATGTGTTTTTGTACTTTGTCAGAATCCAAATGTGCCACTATGATAAAAGAATTGGTGTTTCCCCTTGGCTTCAACTCAGTAAACTTAGTTACACAGGGACTTTGGGAAACAAAACTTGAGCATTCAAAATTTATTCATCTTGAATTATCTGTTATTGTATGGAGTATATTTATATAAGATTCTGTAAAATGAAATGCTTCCTAAGAAAAGCAAAAATTTCCTAAGGAATTTGACAAAATCCATTGGAACAAGAAAATATCCTAAATATATCAAAGTAACAAAGGGTGACACATTTATGATCAAACAACCCAATGACTGCTTTGAAGAGTGAGTTTTCATTGACATGACACTTGTATGATCTATTTAAAAGGAAAAAAAATAAGAACATTTAAAATGAGACTAAAATCAAAAGAGACCATTATGATTATAAAAATAAAGCTGTAGAAACCTAAAGAAGCTCTGTAGAAGAAACTACTTAGTGTTGTAGATTAATAATAACCCCATACTCCAGTTTACAACCTTTGAGTAACTTTCCTTCTCAAGGGTAAACCCAGAGACAATATTAAAATTTTAAAAAAAATGAGTTATCTTTTAATTTGATTGACTCATTTTATACTTTCCCCCACTGGCTATTTTAGAAACCATTTCAAAACTATTGTGAAGTTTCTTACTTGGAAAGAATAGATGCATTGTAATTTATAAAAGGAAACTTTCTTCCTCCATGAACAATCATATCCCATTGTTCATAACATTTATAATCATGCGTGGTTATGTACAAAAGTCTTGAAAAATACTGCTTTGCTTGTGTTATTTAAAGCTGCCAATTTGCCCAAGCTTATTAAAATCAAGGCTAAATCATTCCAGTAAGCAAAGTCTTAAAGATTTAGTTGCATTGTCACAGGCCTAAGAATAAATTAAAATGTAAAACTTGAACTTGGGAGACGTTTAAATGATCAAACTAAAGAATTAATGCAGGATAAACCTAATCTTAGCAGTACAGGAATGGGGCTTTACTAGCAAGTCTCTTTCAACAATCAATAGATGTTAGTGAACAATATTAAGTGATGTGTTTAACAGTCTAACTATTAATACACTTAACCTGGTTTTTTCAAAACAGAGGATTTAGTCACCTTGGATAGAAGCAGCTTGATGTATTAAAATGTAAATTAAATGTCTTTTTCCAGGAGATTTTTTTTTAAATTGCATAATCCATCAGTATCAAACTTGATTTTTCTAAATTAAGAAAAATAATTTATTTTAAATATGGTACAATTAAATACAAAACTACTAATACTGTAAAATCTGAATAAACCATCTGGTCTTAAGAAATCCTTTGCAATAATATCCCTTGGTATGAAAAATTATTATTAATAATTAGTTACTTTAATACTTTTAACAGTTTAAATAGTATAGTGAGAGAAAGAAATTCTTCTGTAACTTCCACTTAAAAGTAAAGAGATAACATATTGGACATGTTCTAAGTATATAATATAATTAAAATATTTTAAAGTAAACCAGTCATTTTTATTTTTATTTAGAAATTGAACATTTTTCTCAATGTATACTTTGAGTTCATATTGCAATTATCAGTTCTGTAATATTAATTTAAAATAATTTTGTTATGTGCTGTGCATGTTTTGCTATTTTATACTTTCATATTTAGATTTTAGTCTGCTTAAGGTAAGAATATCTTTTGTCCCACCTCATAGCACACACAAAAATGTCAACCATAGACAACAAGAATGTTCCAGTTTTACTTGTCCATCCTCTCCCCCGACCCACTAATCTTGCTTTGATTGTTAACTGTGTTTAGTGGTCCTAGTTATCTAGATTGAACTTAATCTCACTTTGAGTTGCCTTCCTGCACTTCCTTATTTTGATTATTGAACTTCAATTGCATCCTTGGCTTTGGGTTCTAATTATTATCCCATTCTCTTTAAATGTTCTATAACCTATATGAAGAGATTTCCTTCCTCTGTTTCATAATCCAGCTTATTAGTCCATTGCTTAGCCTTCAAGAGAAGGAAAGCAAAAGTTATCTAAAAGTCGTACCCATAACTACTGTTCACTTATTAATCTTTGCTTCTAAGGAATCATTCTATTTATTATTGTTTTGTTTATTATTCTAGCCAGTTGTTTTTTTTTTTTCACTGTGACCAAAAGACCTCATAAGAACAATTTAGAAGAGGAAAAGTTTATTTGGGGCTCATTGTTTCAGAGGTCTCAGTCCATAGATGGCCAACTCCATTCCTCAAGGCTCAAGGTGAGGTATAACATGATGGCAAAAGATGTGGCAGAGGAAAGCAGCTTGGATCATGGTCATAAGAAAAGAGAAAGAGAGAGGCTTCTCTTACCAAGGACAAAATATATACCCCAAAGGCATGCCCCAATGATCTACCTTCTCCAGTCACACTTTCTTGCCTACAATTACACCCAGTTAATTCTTGTCAGTGGCTCAATACACTGATTAGGTTAAGGATCTCTTAACCCAATCACTTCACCTCTTAACTTTCTTGCATCATATTACACATGAGCTTTTGTGGTTACCTAATATATAAACCATAACATTCATTCATTTATAATTTTTGCATTGCTGGGTATCAAACCCAGGACCTTGCATATGCTATTGTTGTTCTAACACTGAAATAGATCCTAACATTTTTAAATGGTGGAAAAATGAGGAAAAAGAAGGGTTGGGGTTGTGGCTCAGAGGTACAGTAGTTGCCTTGCATGCTTAAGGCACTAGGTTCAATCCTCAGCATGACATAAAACTAAAGATAATATGTCCACCTATGGCTAAAAAAATAAGTATTTTTTTTAATTAGGAAAAAGACATACACACAGAGACTATTTTACTTATATAACTACTCTAACACTACAAGAACCTATATATCTCACCATTGATCTGATAAGTGATAAAAGCTGTTATCACTATCAAGCCTAGTAGTGTTGGAGACATTAAGAACACACGTCAGCCAAAAGAATAGAAGTCGAGGAAATGAAAACCTAACTCTCTGTCTCCCATTTCCTGATACGTGGACTTGTCCTAGCCAAGGGGTGTTGCCCTGACATATGACGAGAAATCAGACCCCCACAAGGATAGGCTAGTGGCTGTTCCGCAAATGTGATCTGCTCATACTCCCTATGCTTGTGCAAGTGAACTTTTCATGTCCCGCTGACCTTTCTGCTGATTGGCCCATGTCTTCTATAAAGGCCGTCCAACTTCCTCAATAAACGAGCTCCTGCCTTGACGGGTCTCCCTGATGCCTCTGATTGTTGTGGGCAGTCAGTAGGCTCTTACCTTTCCCAATCCGTCCTTGTTGAGGCATGCTACCACTTCTCTTGCAGATCAAGAGGAGTCAGGGCTAAAAACCCCAACATAGTAGCATGATTTTCTTTATTACTATCTTCATTGCACAAACAGAAAAGACAAATCAATTAGTTAAAGGTATACATTATAACAATTGACTATAAAATAAACACTAAGGAAATCTAAGAAATACAGTAACTTATCAATGCTATACTATGTAAACTTATTAATTACTGTTCAATTACTATTTCAACAAGTAATTGCTGAGTACTTCATATGCTCAAAATATCTTAGTCTCTTTGGAAAAA
Source organism: Tamias sibiricus (assembly GCA_025594165.1). Classification (NCBI taxonomy): domain Eukaryota; kingdom Metazoa; phylum Chordata; class Mammalia; order Rodentia; family Sciuridae; genus Tamias; species Tamias sibiricus. The sequence continues at coordinate 80,592,043 of CM046666.1, read as the reverse complement.
TAAACAGAAAAGTCCAAGCTATCATGAAACTTACTCTCTAGTGATGAGGAATAAACTACTAAGTAAATTTTTAATAAGATATAAACCTCTATATGGATGTTGGTTCAAAAAGTGAAGGAGAGAAATGTAAAGTGGACAGGACATGCTGTTGAGAAAAATGGCTTCATTGAGAGAGGGAAAGTTGAATAACAACTAAAGTACATAAAAGAGTGAGAAATGAAAATACATAGAGAAATTACTTTCAAGGCAAAGGAAATAGCAAATGGGAAAAAAAAAAAAAAGCAGTGATAAAAGAAAACCCTGTGTGTTCAAGGAACAGAAAGGTGGCAACTGTGACTGTTGTAGAACAAGGTGGTAGGAAAATAAGAGGATAGAGCCAGAGATTGTTGGTGCCAACTTACATTGATTTGTGTATGCAATTTAAAGGAATTTATCTTCTAGTGAAGGAGGAAGCCATTGGATGGTTTGATTGACATGGTCTGATTTACATTTTAATAAGGTCACTTTGGTTGCTGTGTTTAGAAAAGCATGGACAGTGTGTGGCAAAGGCTGAAGAAGAAATATCAGTTTATGGGTTGTTTTACTAATCCTGGTTTGAAAATAATATTGGCTTGGAAAGTCTTGGTAACAGCAGCAATGTTATATGTTAAGACTTTATGTACCTTTAGACTGTGAAACAGATTTTCTTATGCTAGATGGGAGGTATGACTGAAGGAAAAATATCAAAAATGATTTCAAGGTTTTTGAACCAAGTAACTAAAAACTAAGGGAAAACTGTGGGAGGAAGAATTTCAGCAGAAATTTGGAGAATAATATTGGGTATTGGATTTGGGATGTTTATTAATCATCTGAGCAGATATATCAAGAAGTAATTGACATAGATGTTGGGTTACCAACATCTATTTCAGGGTGTGGAGCTTATCGAGACAACACATTCGTGAAGTGTTATTATACAGATAATACATAAGATTATGGGACTTGATGAAATCACTGTAGCAGTGTGTATAGATTAGGATAAGGAAGGGGTACTATCACTGGGCCCTTTTAAGAAGTGGGAGTGCTGAAATATTTGGTTTAGATATGGAAACTGTTGATCACACACACACACACACACACACACACACACAAGATGTGTGGAAATGTTGATCTGTGATGTTTATTTAAGAAATATGTCTTTCTTGGGATAGCAGAATAATCTTCCTGATCTAGTCAGAAATGGCCTGAGGACTAAAGAAGGGGCTCATTATTAGGTCTTTTATTGTGGTCAGAGAGTGGGAACAGGGTGAGGGTTCTCACTGGGGATTTGTGGTTTGGATCTCCCACCACAACCAAAAAAGAAAGTTTCCAGTCTTTCTTATCAGTATCCTCAGTTATGGAGCTGACAAGGAAGGGACTCTTCATTATATAAAACCAGAAGGTGTGACCTTTAAGTTAGGCAGTAGCTCATAATAAAAGTGGAACAAAGAGAATATTTAGAAGAAGAGAGTTGCTGTCTGGTGAAAATGTGATGAGTCAAGTAACATGAATGCCATCAATAACCACTAGTTTGGTACTATGGTGGTAGTAAAGAGCATGATTTCAGCAGAGTGGTGGAGACAATCTTAGCCATTCAGATAAGAATGAGAGGGGAGAAATGAGCAGGAATACAATTAATTCTTTGTGAAGAAAAGGCTCAAGAGAAATGGGAACCTTGGAAAGGTGATGTAGGGATTAAGTGAAGATAAGTGAAGTTCATAATTTTAAATGAATTTGATGTCCTAACATCACTGCTTTGGTCACTGATACATCACATCGACCTTTGATTGTCTTAAGCTAATGGGCGGGTATCAGTAATTAGAAGCACACATTTAGAGCCACAAATGCAATATTATAAACTTATCATTTTTATCTATGCTACCTTCCCAAATCTCATTTAAATATATAAATCTGTTATTAATGTTCTGAGAACAAGATAGTCAATGTATCAATGAGTTGAAGACACAAATCATACCATACTCATTAGAGTTCAAAATGGTAGAAAGTCTTGAAGCTTAGCCGACACCTAGAATAGTAATATTCAGTGGGAAAATACCACAAATGAATTAAAAATATTTACACAAATATGGTTAAAACAAAACCTCTCTTCACACATATTTGACTCTCCATATAACAGCATGGCAAGATATTATGTTGTTACCCATTTCCTCAAATTTAATCATAGGCAGATTGAAGTGAGGACATATCTACACTATATTGGAAAATAAGTGTTAGAAGAGGAAGAGTATTCCATATGGTTGTTTGTTTACAAAAGTGAAGCTTTTCTTATTTCTGTATTTGTAATACTATGGATTGGGCGTGCCCCCCAAAGTTTGTGTGTTAGTAAATTGATCCCTAAAGTAACAATGTTGAAAATCCAGACCTTTAAAATAAATGAGGTCATGAGGACTCTGCCATCATGAATGGATGAAAGTCATCATGGTAAATTGTTAGTTATCTCCAAAATAGTTACCTGATAAAGAAGCAAAGTTGGCTGACTTCTTTTTAACTCCCTACATGCACCAAGCGTGTCTTGTCCTTACCATTCCATCATGGGATAAAGAAGCACCAAGTAAACTCACCATGTGCTGGCAGCCTGGTATTAGACTTCCCAGCCTCTAAATCTACAAGAAATAAATTTCTTTCATTTATGACTCATCAAGTTTGTGGTATTCTATGAGAGCAAAACAAAAGATAATTAGGATCCCCAGAATGTTTTTTCTGTTTTTTCCTTACTTCCCTGAAATTGTGTTTGCAGCAGAGAGACTTTCATATGTAGATAGTTCACCCAGGAAAGCCTTCAACACTGAGCAAAGGTCTGTGTGGAAATACAAGTCCACACAGAGAAGATGGTATCTTACCTCTAATTCTTAATTCACCAGAAACACAAGAATCCCCAGATATTTGAAGAAAATTAATAGTATAAAGGATCAAGTTGAATGAAGAAAACTTAACTCCAAAGCAAGTGAAACATTTTATACATTAAATGGTAGCTAACATCTCTAAAGATTCAGAATTAAAAGGAAGAATTCAGGGCTGGGGTTGTGGCTCAGAGATAGAGTGCTCGCCTTGCATGTGCGTGGCCCGGGTTCAATCCTCAGCACCATGTAAAAATAAATGCATTGTGTACAACTAAAGCAAATAAATAAATATTTTTTTTTAAAAAAAGGAATAATTCAAGAGTAAGAAAGAGTTGTAGAAAAAGAAACCTTATTTCCAAAATAATTGAAAAAAATAAGTGGAATATTAAGTATCTAGAGAAAAAACACTAAAATATGAAATAGAAGAAAATATGATAAACTGAGTTTACACACATTTTCTGAATTAAGGTCTTAACAGGATAAATGAAAATACTTCCATCCTGACATATGGTTGTGAAACTTTAGAATACTATAAAAATGAAAAAAGTATAAAAACTTTGAGAGGAAAGAAACTCAGGTTATCCAATAAAGCTATGAAAATAAGACTAACCTCAGATTTTACACCAAACACACCTGATTTTAGAAAAAACATGGAAAGATAATTTTACTGTTCATAGACAGATTCTGTGTAGATATACAAAATGAAAAATTACCAAATGCAAACAAAGAGATACTCTACATTATTCAACAATCCAATATTTTAATTCCATTTTATTTTCTTAGAAAAAAATACAAAAGCAGGAAAGAAAAAAAACAGACTATCTTAAATGGTGAGACCAATACTCCATAACATAACTTAAATGGTGAGACCAATACTCCATAACATAACTGATTATGATCTGAATGTGTATGAGAGAGAATACTTGAGAGTTTTCAAGTGATGAGAGCCCTAAATTCAGTGTCCCACTGCCCTCTTCATCGTTCATTAATTCTGTAATCTCTAAAGTCATTTTGCCCCTCTGTACCTCAGGTTCATCATTTGTCACAAAAGAAATGATCATACCAACCTCACAAGCTGGTTCTCATGATCAAAAGATATAGTATGTGTAAAATACTGAGAATTTTGATTTTATAATTTTTACTATGTAAAATTTGTCAACAAACACTATTGTGGTAGCTATAACCTTTATGATAAGGTCAACACATAATATCAGGTTATATATATTAGTCATAAAAATTAAATAAATGCAAGAACATTATTAAATATATAACAGAATGCACAGGAAATGACTAAAAAGGGAAGAATTAAAAACATGAAGTATGATAAAAGTGCATAAGATTTAATCACTCAATGAAACAGAGAACTGTGCTCTCCATTTGATCTCCACATAAATTTGTAGCATTACAGGGAATATTTGAAAGACAGTGGAATGAATCTGACATAACTTGCCTGTGTACATTGTTGCTTCCTGACTTGGAGCAACAATGCCGCGGGAGAAAAACTTGGAGGCAGAATGAAGATGAAAGAAGGTTTTTTATTCTTTGGCTTTAGCAATCTCTCAAAACTCTTAACACTGGCTCTTTCAGCAACCTCTCTGACTCTTTACTTCTTCTGACTACTGACTCTTTACTTCTTTCCTTTACTTCTTTCCTTTACTTTCTTAGAGAGAACTTAGAGAGAGAGAGAAAGAGAGCGAGAGAGAGCTTCTTTCTTCTTTCTTCTTTCTTCTTCACTTTCTTTTACTTTCTTAGAGAGAGCTGAGAGAGAGAGAGAGAGAGAGAGAGAGAGAGAGCTTCTTCTTTCTTCTTTCTTCTTTGGCAGCCTCGGCCTGACTCTGACCAGCAACAATTTCTTCTCTCTATCTATGGTTTCTCATTTCTTTCTCTAGCTTCTTCTGACCAAACTCTTAACCGCTCTGACTCTTATTCTTCTTCTGACTACATTCTGGCTGCTTTGACTCTTTTCTTTTTCTCTGACCCGAACTCTTCTTACGACCAACCGAGAGACTGAACGACTGACTGAATGAATTGCTTCTGAACGCTTTCACCCAGTTATATGCCTTTAGCTTTGCGGGTGCGTCACGTGCATTTACAGGTGCATGACGTCACGTGCATATGATTATTATCAGGTTGAACTTATGGCTTCCAGCTAGCCGCAATAGCCATCTCCCTGATTGGGGCTGCTTCACTTCCCCCCTTTCAGTTTAAAAGGTGCTTTAATTCTATTTGCTATATTTTATTTTCTCTATTTTCTCTATATTATTTTCTCTATTTTTTATCTTTCTTGTCCCTACCTGGCTTTTCACCTTTTGTTTCAAAAGAGTGGATGTTTGAGCCCTTTTTGAGGAGATGCTGCGGCTTTAAGGCGGCAAGCCTACTGCTTAAGCACAACTGCATGAGCGGCTTTGACTTTACTGAATTTTCATTTTCGCCAAGCTGCAGTTTGATGGCTTTTGCAGCTTCTCTGTAAGCTCATGGCTTTTTTAAGCTCATGGCTTTTTCTTTTGACTTTTATGGCTTTTCGCCAATGCTCATGGCTTTTCTCTGCATGGCTTTTTTTTTTTTTTTTGCTGTGCTTTTTCTCTATGGCTTTCTCTCTTTATGGCTTTTCACCAAAGCTCATGGCTTTTCGCCATGCTTTTTCTTTATGGCTTTTCTCCAGCTACTTGCTTCGGCTTTTCACTGGCTACTCGCTTCGGCTTTTGGTCTCAACTGATCCAGAGGCTATGCTTTCTTGTTTACTACTCTTCTTGCTGGTGTCAACTGAGTCAGAGGCTATGCTTTCTTCTTTGCTCTCCTCACTATCTTTTACTTTTTGTTCTTATTTCTTATCTTTTCTTATCTGCCGGCCCAGTCCCCGGACGGGCCACCAGTACATATATGAATACAACACAGTGAATCTCCACATCATGTACATTCACAAGACTGGGATCCTAATTAGAGTAAGATGTACTCCATGTTTGTAAAAATATGTCAAAATTGACTCTAATGTCATGTATAGCTAAAAATAACAAATAAAAAGTGATAATTTTGGGGATGAATTGGCATGCTTGAATTTAGAAAGTATAAATTTAATCAAGAAGTTATGTTAAGAAATGAGCTGTGTGCTCAAAAAATCAATCAGTCTGGGTAACTTTTCTGTTGCACACTGGTAAGGTTTCTCCAAGTGACATGATGTTAGTAGAAGGATGTGCATAGGAACATTAGCATTCTTCCTGGTTATACTGCAGGCCTTGGCTGCATCCTACTCTATCTGCTAACACAATAATTATTTAGGGAAAGAGATTGCTGAGTATGGTAGGATTCATCCAGTACTGAGGAGTTGAGTTACCAAGCTCAGAGCTCCACAGTGCAGGAGCTGCTACACACTAAACCAGAAAATCACGGACCTGGCTTTCCCTGGTCTTTAGCAAAACTTCAGGTAACTGGCAATCTTTCTAAAGTTATTAGTTTAAGGCAGAGTATTAGGATATTTAATAATAATATATTAACACTGTTGATTTTCATTTATTAGACAAAGTCCCAAACCATTAATATTGACTATTGTTTATATTTCTTTTAGTTGTAAAGTTAACATAGAAGATATAACAATAAAAAAGTAAGTAAAAACATTTAAAATTTAAGTGAGGAGCAATAGTATGAGATATTACTTATCCATCACAGAAGAGTCACCAGACACTGTCATGGTTTCATTAATCAAACTGGCATATAAGCACATTATTTAGAATTACAGAGATAATTACAAAGAATATTCAAAATAACATCAGTCCTACTTCTTGGGACAGAAAAATGAAGAGAAAAGTTGTGTGTGTGTGTGTGTGTGTGCGTGTGTGTAAGAGAAAGAGGGAGAGAGGGAGGGAGAGGAAGGCAGAAAGAAGGGGAGAAGCAGTCCTTACCCAACCATCTCTAATGAATACTTCCATAAGTGGGAATCAGCATCCTCTAGGTGTTTACTCAAGTAGAGCCAGCTGATTATGCAACAGGGACAAGAACCCAAATTGCTTGACCATCTTCACCTTATCAAATTCCAGGGGGAAAGAAAAGGAATTAACAACAAAGATAGAGCATTAAACATCCAAACCACTATCATTTAGAGAATTTTGTTACTACCCATGCAATTCATACAGAAATAGAACCAAATCCACCCAAATTAATGTCAGGTGATTTATCAAGATACCACCCAAACTCAAGAATTATATTTATGAATTTTCTTATTATTTTCCATTTAATAGAATGAAGCGGGAGAAATCCAAAACTTAGGATGGTCTTGAGGTAAAATTGCTAGTTAACGAGGTGTGCTGAATAGTTTCACCAGCCACAGTTATAAACTGTTTCAGACATGCTGGTTGTTTCAAATGAGCCACACAATGGTGGAGTAAAGATAGAAAAAGATACTTTTGAGCAAGATTTGGGGGACTCTGTTAATGCACTAAACAACATTATGCAGCTTCTTGATGAGACCATTTCAACATTTCCTAATTTCTACCACAATTTAACAGTTACAGCAGACCTAGTTTCATTGAAATTTGTTGAGGTTAGTAATGAATTAATTCTACCTGCACTAGATAGAGGATTAAAGAACTCATTTTGACTTAAAATAGCTGCAAATCCTATTATGTCTGACTATCAACATTTTTGTCTGTCCAAGCAATCATGTAAACCATTTTACCCCAGGGGTGTAAGATTAATGTCAAAGAACAAAATTAACTAGCTTTTACCACACCAATCTAATAACAGCACAAAACAAAATAAATGAAAATATGGTTGTCCTCAAAAGATTTGATTTTAATCATCATTATCTCTGGTGAATATATGATATTTTATGTAATACCTCTGAGTAAAGTGTACTGTTTATAATATTATTAATATTTTAATTTATTCCCACACTATTTGCACTATAGTTGTAATTTTAATATAGCACTAGAAAGGTCAGATAATTTTAACAATTCCATGTAAAACCACATATTTGTGTCTTAATAATATACTGTGCCGGGCACGGTGGCACACGCCTATAATCCCAGCACTTTGGGAGGCTGAGGCAGGAGGATCGTGAGTTCAAAGCCAGCCTCATCAATGGTGAGGCACTTAGCAACTCAGTGAGACCCTGTCTCTAAATAAAATACAAAAAAGGGCTGGGATGTGGCCCAGTGGTCGAGTGCCCCTGAGTTCAATCCCTGGTACCAAAAAAATAAATAAATAAATAATATACTGTATTGTTTAGTAATTTGAAAAAATAAATTTTATATAAGCTTCTGAAATATACAAAGTGATCCTTCAAATTTCTTGTTTCATAACATTTTGAAAATTATTGCAATGTAACATAAATTTTTTATATACGGAGATGTCACTTCAAACCCTTCTATAAAGTCCTCTTTTGTGTATGCTTCCTTCTATACAGTCATTCTACTTCCTCTTATTTAAAGGTAGATCTTGGTAATGGTTCTATTTATTACATTACTGAACTTAACAAGTGATTCTCAAACAGTAACAAATCCTTAATAACATGAGGAGATTAAACCTAGGAGTTATAGTTAAAACTCTAAGTAAATAAAAACATTTTAAGTTAAGCAGTGAAGACCATTCTGTAATGTTACATTTATTGTTATTGACAAGTGTGGATTCACTAATTATATTGTTTTCACATCTTAATTTAGACCTGATTAATTCTATAGTTGAGAGTTTCACCAATAACACTGCACTTCACATAATACTACCCTCTATACTTTGTATATTTTCATGAAGTCTCATTTAAACTATCCATTTTTAATGATTCATGAGCCCGATAAAAGCATAATTTTTAAGTAATTGCATTTTCACAGAATAAATAAAATAAAATAAAAATAGAATGTGTAAAAAGATAAATTTCACTGTTTTCATCCTCTTGTTGGGTAACCTTATGATTTATCATTCATCATTTTTACTTTAATATTGTTTGATATTGTAATGGAGAACTAGTAATTAAACCTAGACAAGAAGGTTAAACTGGGACTTTGCTGAGAAAAATAGTCACAATTGCCCTGGATGCTGGGGAAGATTTTGTGACTGGAAATAGAACTTAACATAGTTATCTGTTGGCAAAATTTTTCTTCAGTAAATATGGGAAGTGCTGGTGAGTGAGATTGGCCAAATTATATTGTTATATTCTGTACAGGTACAAATAAGTAACAACACTCCCATAATGCACAACTATAATGCACCAATGAAAATTTGAAAATAAATAAATAAAAAGAAATAGATATGGACTTGCTTTGTGGTGGCCCATGATTTTGATGAAGTTTAAAGTTTACAAAAAAACAAAATTTAAATAGCAAACAGTAGCTATAAACTGTCTCATTTTTCAAATACCTGACATTGTAGGGTCTGGAGGGAACCAGTAGAAAACTTCCATCTGCTAGAGATGAGGCTGCTTATATTACCCTATTTCATGGTAACACAAGAGATTCTGTTTAGTTTGCAATCATTGTTCTATCTACTGCCATTACAATAGAAAAAGAGCTTGTTAAAAAATCAGTAAAATCTCTCAATATCCCTCATTTCTGTTTTTGTCTATATATTTTCTTTTCAATTTTATTCTCGCTTATCTTTCAAATTTATTATATACATTGTGCTTCTTCTAGCCTGCAGCTTTTCTAATCATAATGGCAGAAACATTCACCTCTACTAGAACTACTAGTACACCTATTTTCAACCTGGTATTATATATATATATATATATATATATATATATATATATATATATATATAATGCATATATATACCCATATAATATATATACATGAGTATATATATATATATATATATATATATACATATACATATATACACATATATAGAGAGAAAGATTTTTGAAGTGATATCTTCTATACTTTCTCTTGTCTCATCTATTGTATTTTATAATGTAGAGTTTAAGAAATATTTAGATAAGAGCAAATAATGAGTCATTAAAACATATCTCCAGGAGGAATATCAATGTACTACAACCCACTGGATATAAATCTCCTTTGCACAATCATCTTCTAAAAGTTTAAGTGGATTTGGGACCTGAAAACAGTATAAAGGATTTACTGAGGTTTGAAAGAATGTTTATCAGAATACAACAATAGCATTCTATCTACTAAAGATACATAAAATAATCCAAAGCATCCTTGAGTTCTTGTTAATTATAGGACATCAAGGAAATACATATTTTAGCAAAAGGGCTTGTGCTTAAGGTTTGTCTTAACCCTGAATCTCATCACTAGGAGCATAAAACTTCAGTTTTCGTGAGCTATAAAACTCATCTTTGCTAGAAGGCCATCCTCTCCAATCTCTTTATGATGTACTAATTTACTGGACAATATACTAGAGAGATGATTGCTCTAATTCACCTTAATAACTCCAATAATGAGAACTCATTACCAGTTAAGGAAACCTCTTCAATTTATAGACAGTTAATGTGTTCTTGGTCTAATTTGGAAAACTTTACCAGCTTATGCATGTGTGTGTGTGTGTGTGTGTGTGTGTGTGTGTGTGTGTCTGTGTGTGTCTGTGTGTGTGATTTTACCCTATGCCTTATTATTTGATACCATCTCCATGCTTCCTCTCAATAATAGGAAGTTCAAGAATTAAGCTTTCAGGAGTGATGGCAAAGACCCCAGGTCATAACAATAGCTTTAGCAATGTAAATCAGATGTGTAAGTGATACTTCTACTCTCTGAAGACCAGGTAGGTCATCATTCCCTGCCCTTAGGAAAGAGAAAGTGAAGAGAATTAAGATACTTTTGTGAGTCCCTGAGAAGTGTAGGTATACTGAAGTCTAACTTTCAGTTTCCTAGGGCTTTTCACACATACAGACATATTGTAGTAGTTCATATTTCATGTAGACCATAAATATGTTTTCTATATGTAAGACTTACCTAAAATTATTTTAATAGTTGTGAAGCATTTACATAATTTCTGTGCCATAAATTCATTTCTCAATGTGTTGTATTGGCAGATATTTACTTTACCTTCCTTGCAATTTGAAATATGATCTCATAAACATCCTGTGCATCAATCTGTTTATTGTTTAATTCATACACACATATTTTCAAGAAATTAACTTATACTCCTTTAATAAATGTCATTTTCATCTTTGCTTGAGCAATTGCAATGACCTAACTCTTCTCTATGCCTCTATTCTTGTCCCATATCAGCCCAGTGGCTGGCCACATGACTCATACACCACTCTGCAGCCAAACAGATCTTTTAGATACATTAATCAGATCATATCATTTTCAGGTTAAACTCCAAATTCTTCTCAGTGTAACTGGAGTGAAATAGAAGCATCTTTCCATGACCTAATGCCCTACATGATCTGATTCCAGCTTTTTTCTCTAATCTTATTTCTTTCTATTCTACTCCTTTTTTTACTTTTCTCTGCAAAACATAGGCATTCTTTTTGTTCTTAGAAGAAAGAATTCCAATTCATTTCACCCTCATGACTTTGCATATGCTTTCCTTGGCTTATGAAGGAAGCTTTTCTATCACATCTTTTCATATTTTGTCTTTTAACTTTTAAGTCTCATATCAGATATCCATACCACTCCACTTTCTCAGTACTATTGCATCCTCAGCATATCACTTGTTATTACTACAGCACTGACCAAATGTGAATTGTCCATATGCTTAGGCTTTAACTCTCACCTTATTGCCACTGTAAGCTCCTGAAGTTGACAGTTCAGTCTGTCAATTTCACCTCTGTGGTCCTAGCCCCCAGAAAGAAGTGCTTGAGAAATAGGTTCACAGAGAATACTGACTAGTGTACTAGTAAGCATCAACACATTTGCAATTATTTTCTTTTAACATTTGAGGATCTCAATTAAATAATAGTTCTGTATTGGTCAGCCTTGTCAAGCCACAAAAAACTAAGATGAGTTAACAGTTTCGACCTAGACCTAGCAGAGTTTCGAACTGGGTCCTAGAGAACTACAAAAACAAAAAGGAGATGCTAAGGTATCACAGAAGAAACAACTGCTCCTCTGACTGGGGAACAGGGACCAGATCATCGTTATGAATATTGGGAAGCTTGGAGGAGGAATCCTGTGGATGGGACTCAGCTCTCTGAGGAGATGATGGTGCTAAGCTGAGCAATTCCACAATTTGACATCTGTGATTGTGGAAGGACTGCAAACTGGAGCCAGCTTCTGGTTCTAGAACCAACTCTGTTGTTGCAAGGGTAAAGAAGTGGTATTACGTAGTGTTATTCTGTTGGTAAAAAGAAGGGGGAGCAACTGGATAGGAACCAGCTACCAAAAAAGAAATTGTGCTTGCACAATTCCAGAGCCAGCCTCACAAGACACAGGGCATAAGGGCCAGTTTGGAGACAAGATCCGTAGCTTAGTAACCAGAACAGTCTCCAATGCAATAATATCATATGTTGTTCAAGCAATTCTCATAACTCTTAATAAATTTTAAATTTTAAACAGCATTTTAGAATCTTGTTATATTTTAATCTATTTTTGTTAAAAGTTTGATGTAATGTTCTATGTAAAATTTCCCACAGTTCATCATTTGTCCTATCAACACTCGCTGAATCAGGTATTTGTCCTATAGTAACTATTAGTCAAGGAAGATAGATTAAAGATGGGAAAGAGCAAGAGAGAGGCTGAGTTAGGTTTGGACTTCATTGTTCTGTGTTCTGATATCCCAAAATCTGTTCATTCGGTATTTCTTTTTTTTGTTTGTTTGTTTTTTTGGGGGTACTCAAATTAAAATTAGGGGGACTCAACAACTGAGTCACATCCTCAGCCCTATTTTGTATTTTATTAGAGGCTGGGTCTCATTGAGTTACTTAGCAACTCATCATTGCTGAGGCTGTCTTTGAATTCACAATCCTTCTGCATCAGTCTCTGGAGCCTCTAGGATTAGAGGCGGGGCCACTGTGCCCAGCTCTTTCAGTATTTCTCTCTCACAGAATGACACAACACCAGCTAGAAATCTGGGCATCATCTTTAACTGCACCCATTGTACTTTTCTTTCTTATCTTTTCCCCCCCTAATTTTCTGGAATTTCTATCATTTCTAATTTGTTCTCTCACTGTTGCCAAAGTAATTAAAAAAAAAAAAAAAAAAAAAAAAAAACTAGTGGGATCCTTTTGTCTACTCACTTGAAATGATATAATGGCCTCTTTTTTTTCTTAAAATGTCTTTATTATATCCAGCCAAGATGAACATCATCAGGCAGGTGCCTACTCTCACAAACATGTTTATTTTTGCTTGTGGCTCTTTGTCTCTACAGGATTTTTGACTTATTACGTGTGTTAATGTTCTACCATGACAAGGGTCCTTATCAAAAGAAGTCTCTACCCACTCCCACCTTTTGTACCTAGGAATCATTCCAACTAGCTTTAGTGTTCTGGTATGTAGTTTCTTTCTTTGGCTACTTTCTGTGATCTTCCTGACTTGCTTATATTCTATTATTACAGAATAACTCTTATAATACCTTGAGACTCATCTCCCTGAAAGTGAATTATAAATTCTGTGAAGGCAATGCTTTGACTTGCAGATTTCCTGTGACATGCTTTTGTTTACAATGAATTAATAGGGACATATTATCCATTATCATACACACACACACACACACACACACACACACAAACACACACACATTTTCAAATAATCAATTATTTACTTCATTTTTTACAAGAAACATTTAAACTACAGATTTTTATGTTCAGCATATTTCATTTGTTAATAGGCATTTTGTATCTTCTGTTGCTATTTTAAGTGGAACTATTCCAATTTTACTTTCAAATGAGTTATGATTTTTGGATTCTAATATTGTTTTAATTGTATTTCCTTGGAGAAATATTTTTAAGAATATAATCAATTCTGAAAATAATAGTGACAGTTTCCCTGTTTCTTTCAAATATCTATGTTTTCAGAAGTTTTATTGATTATTATCTAAAGCTTGCAGAAAAATATGTAATGATAGGAGTGATAATGGGCATTGCTACAAATCACTTTAAAAATATGCTGAGGGTAAAAAAGAGAGTGTGCCACATTAATAAGTAATAGAAAGAATTTGTACTCCTCAATTTCAAGTTTACATTTATCTTTTCAAAAACACTCTCCCTGCCCAGTCTGTTGCCATTCTACTGCAAAGACTATGTTGTATACTTTCCCTTTAGATTGCTATATCTATAAGATTAAGTTTCTTTCCTTTTCCTGGGTAATACCCATAGTTTAGTTTACTGTTGCTTAGGTCATTTTGCCACAAGTTCAAGGCAGAGGACCCTGAAATGAGTCTTCAAACATTTCTTTTCATGTTTATGACTTGGCAAGTCATTCGATTTTTCTGTGATTCATTTCCTCCTTGCAAAACAATATGAAAAGAAAATATGGTAGTATAAATAAAATATATAAATTTTAAGAGATTCACAGGGCTATTATGACTCTAAAATTATATATACAATCACATACACAGAATTATAGACGCTACACAGAAATTCATGATACAAGAAACCACAAATTTTATTATTTGTAATTCAAATCACCTCTTTAAACATATTTTATGTTTTCATCAGTATTGTCTTAATGTGTTTTTTAATTAATTAATTTATTTTAATTAGCTCTACATGACAGCAGAATGCATTTTGATTCACTATACAAAATTACAGCACAACTTTTCATTTCTCTGGTTGTAAACAATGTAGTATCACACCATATGTGCTGTCACTGTCATACATGTACCTAGGGTAATGATGTCCATCTCATTCCACCATTTCTCCTGCCCCCAGGCACCCTCCCCTCGACTCCCTACCCTTTACCCAATAACAGTTTCTAATTTTTTCCATGCCCCCCCCAACATTGTGGATCAGCATCTGCTTATCAGAGGAAACATTTGGCCTTTGTTTTTGGGGGATCAGCTTACTTCGTTTAGCATGATATTCTACAACTCCATCCATTTGCCTGAAAATGCCATAATTTTATTCTCTTTTAATGCTGAGTAATATTTCATTGTGTATAAGGTATACCACAGCATCTTTATTCATTCATCTATTATAGGTCATCTAGGCTGGTTCCACAGTTTAGCTATTGTGAATTGAGCTGCTATAAACATTGATGTGGCTGTGTTACTATAGTATGCTGATATTTAAGTCCTTTGGGTATAGACCAAGGAGTGGGATCGCTGGGTCAATTGGTGGTTCCAATCCAAGTTTCCTAAGGAATCTCCATGCTGCTTTCCAGAGTGGTTGCACCAATTTGCTGTCCCACCAGCAATGTATGAGTGTGTCTTTTACCTTCACCAATACTTATTGATGTTCGTATTCTTGATATTGCCATTCTGACTAGCATGAGATGAAATCTTAGTTTTGATTTGCATTTCTCTAATTGCTAGAGATGTTGAACATTTTTTCATATATTTGTTGATTCATTGTATATCTTCTTCTATGAAGTGTCTGTTCAGCTCCTTAGTTCATTTATTGATTGCATTGTTTGTTTGTGTGTGTGTGTAAGTTTTTTGAGTTCTTTATATATGATGGAGACTAGTGCTCTATCTGACATGCATGTGGCAAAAATTTTCTCCCCAAATGTAGGCTCTCTTCACCTCACTGATTATTTCTTTTGCTGAGAAGAAACTTTTCAGTTTGAATCCATTCCATTTACTGCTCCATAATTTTATTTCTTGCACTTTTAGGAGTTCTGTTAAGGAAGTCAGGGTATTATCTGACCTGATGAAAATTTGGGCCTACTTTTTCCTCTATTAGGCACAGGGTCTCTGGTCTAATTCCTAGGTCCTTGATCCACTTTGAATTGAGTTTTGTGCATGGTGAGAGATAAGGGTTTAATTTCATTTTGCTGCATATGGATTTCTAGTTTTCCCAGGACCATTTATTGAAGAGGCTAGCTTTTCTCTGATGTATATTTTGGCACCTTTGTCTAGTATAAGATAACTGTATTTATATGGGCTTGCCTCTGTGTCCTCTATTCTGTACCACTGGTCTACATGCCTAATTTGGTGCCAATACCATAACATTTTTGTTACTAAATCTTTGTAGTATAATTTAAAGTCTGTTATTGTGATGCCACCTGCTTCACTCTTCTTGCTAAGGATTGTTTTGGCTATTTTGGGTCTCTTATTTTTCCAAATGAATTTCCTGATTGCTTTTTCTATTTGTATATGGAATGATTTTAGAATTTTAATTGGAATGGCATTGAATCTGTAGAGCACTTTAGGTATAATGGCCATATTGGAAATATTAATTTTGCCTATAAAAGAGCATGGGAGATCTTTCCATCTTCTAAGGTCTTTTTCTATTTCTTTATGTAGTGTTCTGTAGTTTTCATGGTAGAAGTTTTCACCTCTTTTGTTAAATTGATTCCCAAGTATTTTATTTTATTTGGTTTTTGAGGCTATTATGAATAGGGTAGTTTTTATAATTTCTCTTTCAGAGGATTCATCACTGATGTATAGAAATGCATTTGATTTATGGGTGTTGATTTTATATCCTGCTTCTTTGCTGAATTCATTGATTAATTTTAGAGATTTTCCAGATCCTCTAAGTACAGAATTATGTCATCAGAAAATAATGATAGTTTGAGTTCTTCTTTTCCTATCCATATCAATTTAATTTCTTTCATCTGTCTAATTGCTCTGGCTAGAGTTTCAAAAACTATTTTGTATAGAAGTGGTGAAAGAGAGCATCTCTGTCTTGTTCCACTTTTTAGAAGTAGTGTTTCCATTTAGAATGATGTTGGCCTTGGGTTTAGCATACATAGCTTTCAGAATGTTGAGGTATGTTCCTACTATCCCTAGTTTTTCTAGTATTTTGAACATGAAAGGGTGCTGTATTTTGTCAAATGCTTTCTCTGCATCTATTGATATAATCATATGATTCTTATCTTTAAGACTATTATTGTAATGAATTACATTTATTGATTTCCATATGTTGAACCAAACTTGCATCCCTGGAGTGAACCCCACTTGATCATGGTGCACTATTTTCTTTTCTTTCTTCTTTTTTTTTTTTTTTTTTTTTGTATGCAATTTGCCAGAATTTAATTGAGAATTTTTGCATCGATGCTCATCAGGGATACTGGTCTTAAATTTTCTTTCCTTGATGTTCTCTACCTGGTTTTGGTAACAGGGTAATACTAGCTTCATAGGATGAGTTTGGAAAGGTTCCCTCCTTTTCTATTTAATGGAATAATTTGAGGAGTATTGTATTAATTCTTTTTTTGTAGGTCTTGTAGAAGTCAACTATGAATCCATCTAGCTTTTCTTGGTTGGTAGGCATTTGATGGCATCTTCTATTTCCTTTCTTGAAATTGATCTGTTTAAATTGTATATGACCTCTTGACTCACTTTGTGTTGCCGCTGGAAAGGGATTTGCAGCCCGGAACAGCGGTGCCATGGGAAGGAGCCCAGAGACAGGATGGAAACGAAAAAATTCTTTTATCTCTTTCTGTCTCTTGTAATTTCTAACACCACATACACATTCTCACAAGAAACCAAGGCATGTACTCTTACAAGAAACTGCAATATATATACACAATAGCGTTAACCCCGTCCGTTCTCTCTCAGGTCTCATCTCACGTGCCCGAGCAGGAATGGCACCAGCCTGATCTCCAATCTCGGCTCAAGTCTCTCGAGATCCTGGGCCAAGTCCTGCGAGATCCCAGGCAAAGTCCTGTGAGACTACGGAAGGTGACAATGCCCAAACATCTCCATGGCCCGTAGTCAACTGCAATCTTAGCCATCTCCCCAAACAGGGCTCCTGCATTTCCCCCCTTTTGTTTTAAAAGAGGGGATGCTCTAGGACGTCTATGTGCAACCAACATTCTTACCCGTCATCGTATAATCAAGGCTGTGCCCTTGACTCCTGTCTTAGGTTGATATGTCGGCCACACGAGACTGTCCCATGTGACTGTGCCTGTCTTAGGTTGTCCCCCTCTGGGGATCTTACCGTCATTAGCTAACCAGCCATCCAATGGAGCCCTTTAGGATCGACTGTGTAAGATGACTAACAGCCGTCCAATTGTGAGGAGATGCTGCGGCTTTAAGGCAACGAGCCTTTTGGTGGTGAGGATGGATCAGGGTCCCCTTGAAGGATATCAAATAAAGGTTTTCATTGGCCAGTAGTAAGGTTTAGTGTTGCTTCCTGACTTGGAGCAACAACACCACCGCGGGAGAAAAACTCTGAGGCAGAATGAAGATGAAAGAAGGTTTTTTATTCTTCAGCTTTAGCAATCTCTCAAAACTCTAACACTGGCTCTTTCAGCAACCTCTCTGACTCTTTACTTCTTCTGACTACTGACTTTTTACTTTTTACTTTTACTTTCTTAGAGAGAGCTTAGAGAGAGAGAAAGAGAGAGAGAGAGCTTCTTTCTTCTTTCTTCTTCACTTTCTTTTACTTTTACTTTCTTAGCGCTTAGAGAAAGAGAAAGAGAGAGAGAGAGAGAGAGAGAGAGAGAGAGAGAGCTTCTTCTTTCTTCTTTCTTCTTTCTTCTTCAGCAGCCTCGGCCTGACTCTGAGCAGCAACGATTTCTTCTCTATATATATCTCTTTGGTTTTCTTCTTCTGACTACGTTCTAGCCACTTTGACTCTTTTCTTCTTCTCTGACCCAAACTCTTCTTCTGACCAACTGAGCGACTGAACTACTGACTAAATGAATACCGCTTCTGACCACTTTCACCCAGTTATATACCTTTAGCTTTGCGGGTGCATCACATGCATTTACAGGTGTGTCACGTGCATATGATTATTATCAGGTGGAACTTATGGCTTCCAGCTAGCCGCAATAGCCATCTCCCTGATTGGGGCTACTTCAGTTTAGTGTAGGGCGAAGCCAATTAATGTCTCCCAGTAGTTTTTGGAAATCATTGAGGGTGGCTAAATGTTCTTTATTTATTAAAATTTTGGGGGGTCTAACAAAAGTATCCATGATTTTAAATCCTAAATATAATATGGGAGATCTGGTTTGAACTTTTTCTTCTGCTATATATAATCCATATTTTTTTAAATTTTCTACCATGTCACTGAATATATTAAATAAGATATTTTGATTAGGGTGGGCCAGTAAAATATCATCCATGTAATGTAGACACATGAGGTTTGGATATTTATTTTTAATGGGTTGTATAGCCTTGTCCACATATATTTGGCATATGCTGGGGCTATTAGCCATTCCCTGCGGCAAAACCTTCCATTGATATCTCTGATCAGGGCCATTATTGTTAATAAAAGGAACTGAAAAAGCAAACCTGGGGGCATCCAGAGACTGTAGGGAAATAGAAAAGAAGCAATCCTTTATATCAAGACTAATGAGATGGAAATTTTTTGGAATAGCTACAGGATTCGGAAGTCCGGGTTGAGTAGGGCCCATGACTTGCATGGTTTTATTAATTTGTCTAAGATCGTGTAATAATCTCCATTTTCCTGATTTTTTCTTGATCACAAATATGGGGGAATTCCAGGGAGTGGTGGAAAGTTCTATATGTCCTGCTTCTAATTGTTCCTGAACTAGTAGGTGGGCCGCTTGTAATTTCTCTTTAGATAGGGGCCACTGAGGGACCCACACTGGCTTATCAGAAAGCCATGGTATTTTCAAAATTATTTTCTCAGTGGCCCCGAAGAAAAAATGTTTTTTTCCTATATGATAATGATTTCTTTTAGGGTTAAGCTTACCCTGTACTTTTTGATAATGATTTCTTTTAGGGTTAAGATTACCCTGTAGATTTTCACATTTAACACCTGCAGGTTTGGTTGCAAGGTGTATTCCCATTTGTTGTAAAATATCTCTTCCCCATAAAGTAACCGGTAGGTTAGGT
Source organism: Tamias sibiricus (assembly GCA_025594165.1). Classification (NCBI taxonomy): domain Eukaryota; kingdom Metazoa; phylum Chordata; class Mammalia; order Rodentia; family Sciuridae; genus Tamias; species Tamias sibiricus. The sequence goes on along the minus strand of CM046666.1, from coordinate 80,572,373 downwards.
AAAACTTAAAGCTGAAACGTTCCTTTATGTCCTTCATCATCTTCCCATTTTAAAATTACCACGCTTTTTTCTGGGAGGTTATTATATCCCAAGCCTCTTAAACTGGTTGAAGCTTTTTGCAGAGGCCAGTGTTTGGGCCATTGACGTAAATTAATGATGGAAGAATCAGCTCCAGTATCTATAAGTCCCTCCATTTATATTCCTTGGATTCTTATTTTACACATAGGCCTCCTTGTACAGTCTGGAACCCAGCAAACCATGGGTCTCGAATCAGTGGAACAAAATCCTCTATTGTTCCTATTTAGAGGCATATTCATTTTAAATGAATTATGTAAATTTGGAAGGAGGAGCAGCTGAGCAATTCTATCTCCCTGATTAACAGAACTTATACTTTGGGGTGAGCTAAGCATTATTTTTATTTCCCCTTTGTAGTCTGGGTTTATTACACCTGGGGTCACTTGCAAACCTAATAAGCTTTCAGGACTTCCCCCGAGAATAAGTCCTACAGTCCCTGAGGGAAGAGGTCCCCTGACTCCTGTGGGAATCAGTTGAACCCCCATTTCAGGTGTTAACACTATTCGGGCGGTGGAACAGAGGTCTAATCCTGCATTTCTTCCTGATCCTCTGGCGAGGGAGTGGATGGATAGTAGGGATTGTGCCGGGGAAGCATCTGAGTGGATGCTTGCGGATAGTCCTCCTCCAATGCCTCATACATTTGTGGGCCCCGGGGCATTGGGCCCCGTGCCCCATTTTTTGAATTCCTGGACAAATGATTTCCATGGAAGTCAAATTTTGAATAGCATTTATTGGCCCCATGATTTCCTTTCTTACACCTGGGGCAGCAACCTGGAGCACGGTATGAATTTGGTCTTAATTCTCTTTTGGGATTTTGCCTAGAATAGCCTGATTGATTGTGATAATTTTGCCTAGAATATCCTGATTAATTATAATGTCTAGGTTGAGCCCTTGTGAAATTTTGAGGGACAGTATCTCTCACAGCTGCTGCAAACATATTCCCTGTGACAAAGGCATCATTTATATCTTTACATAGTTGTATATATATGGAAAGAGCCTTTTTTTTTTCCCCATGGCCTGATGGCTTCTTGGCAATATTTATTATCATTTTCTTATGCTAATTGAACAACTAATGGCATAACTTGATCACTGTCTCCAAAAACTCTACCTGTAGTTCTCAAAAGTCGATCAGCAAATTCAGCATATGGTTCATTAGGTCCTTGAATTACTTTGGACAAGCTACCTTGTAGATTCCCCAGGTCCTTGTACAGTTTTCCATGCCTTTAAGGCAGCTGCGTTTATCTGAGCATATACTCTTGGGGTATAATATTTTTGAGCCTGTATGTCTGCGAATTGCCCTTCTCCTCTGAGCATTTCTATATTATGGTCTCCAAACACTGCAGCTGCATTTCTTTTAGCTGTTTCTATACAAAGTTCTTGAAATTGTGATCGCCAAACCAAGTATTGTCCCCCACTTAATGTTGCTTTACATAGACGTTTCCAGTCTGAAGGGGTTAAGCTAAAGGTGTTAAGGGACTCCAGTATACTCAACGTGAAAGGAGCTTGGGGTCCATATGTCATTACTGCCTCTTTGAGATTTTTTATTGTTTTGAAATCTACTGACTGGTGGCCCCTCTGTCCATTTTCATATTCAAATACTGGCAGTTCCCAATGTATCTGTGAGTTACCCTTGAGAGCGCATAAGTGCTCAGAAATAATTTTTTTTTCTATTTCTAGAGTATGCAAATGCCTAGTGATACCCTTCATATTTTCTGTAATGGAGTCCACCCATGGGGGTGTAAAGGACACAAGTTCCTCCACTTGATGATCCCTTATCTTGGTCTTCCTTAATTTCCTTTTGTTCATTTTCTCAGAATCACTTTTACTTAATTCCTCCTCACTACTACTACTCTCATTGGTCCTAACTGACTCAGTAACATCCTGGGTCCCAGGTTCAATTGAGAGCATGTATCCTTGAACTATCTCTAATAAATCTTGAATAGCTTTAGCAGCTCGGATCTTTGTCATTTTTGGGACGCTTCTAATACTCTCCTTACTGGTCTTAGTTGACTCAACGGAAGCTACGCTTTCATGATCGCCTTCACTGTTTTCTAAATCCTCCTCACTAACGACAGACTCAGCTATATCAAAGAATTCATCAAGAGCCTTGTACACTTGGGTCTTAGTTATTTTCGAACCCATTTTAACTGCTCTGACTAGAGACTCCTGCGAGGTTTCTCTGTTCTTACTTGCCGTGCTGAATGCCCCGAACAGGCCACCAACTGTTGACGCCGGAAAGGGATTTGCAGCCCGGAACGGCGGCGCCACGGGAAGGAGACCGGAGACAGGATGGAAATGAAAAAAATTCTTTTATCTTTCTCTTTCTGTCTCTTGTAATTTCTAACACCACATACACACTCTCACAAGAAACCAAGGCACGTACTCTTACAAGAAACTACAATATATATACACAATAGCGTTAACCCATCCGTTCTCTCTCAGGTCTCATCTCACGTGCCCGAGCAGGAATGGCGCCGGCCTGATCTGCAATCTCGGCTCAAGTCTCTCGAGATCCTGGTCCCGCGAGATCCCAGGCCAAGTCCCGTGAGACTACAGAAGGCGGCAATGCCCAAACATCTCCATGGCCCATAGTCAACTGCAATCTTAGCCATCTCCCCAAACAGGGCTCCTGCAACTTTGGGTTTATCATATGCCTCTAGAAATTTGTCATTGTATTCAAGGTTTTCTATTTTACTAGAGTATAACTTTTAAGTTTCTAGTTGTCTTCTGTATTTCAGAAGTGTCTTTTGTGATATTTCCTTTTTCATCACAAATATTAGTAATTTGTGTTTTCTTTCTTCTTCTTTTTGTTAGCGTGGTTAAGGGTTTGTCAGTTTTATTTATTTTCTCAAAGAACCAGCTTTTTGTTTTGTCAATTTTTTGAATTGTTTGTTTTGTTTCAATGTCATTGATTTCCTCCCTGATTTTAATTTTTTTCTATCTTCTACTACTTTTGGTGTTGGTTTGTTCTTCTTTCTTCTAGGGCTTTGAGATGTAATGTCAGGTCATTTATTTGTTGACTTCTTCTTCTTTTAATGAATGAGCTTAATGCAATTAACTTTCCTCTTAAACTGGCTTCATAGTGTCCCAGAAATTTTAATAAGTTTTATTGGAGTTCTCATTGTCCTGTAAGACTTTTTTTTTTTTTTTTTTTTTTTTTTTTTTTTTTTTGGTACCAGGGATTGAACTCAGAGGCACTCAACCACTGGGCCACATCCCTAGCCCTTTTTTGTGTTTTATTAGAGACAGTGTCTCACTGAGTTGCTAAGTGCCCCGCCATTGCTGAGGCTGGCTTTGAACTCGTGATCCTCCTGCCTCAGCCTCCCAAGTGCTGGGATTACAGGCGTGCGCCACCGCGCCCGGCCTGTAAGACTATTTCTATCTCATCCCTGATGTCTTCTATTATCCATGCATCATTCAATAGCATATTATTTAGTCCCCAGGTGTTGGAGTAGCTTCTATTTTTAATTTTATCTTTGATTTCTAATTTCATTCCCTTATGGTCAGATAGAATGCAGGGTGGTACTCTACCTTTTCTGTATTTACTAAGACTTGCTTTGTAGAATAACATGTGGTCTATTTTGGAGAAGGATCCATGTGCTGCTGAGAAGAAAGTGTATTCACTTGTTGAAGGATTGAATATTCTATTTATGTCTGTTAAGTCTAAATTATTGATTGTATTATTGAGTTCTATAGTTTCTTTGTTTAGTTTTTGTTTGGAAGATCTATCCAGTGGTGAGAGAAGTGTTTTATAGTCATCCAGTATTGTTGTGGTGTGGTCTATTTGATTCTTGTACTTGAGAAGAGTTTGTTTGATATCCGTAGATATCTCATTTTGGGGGCATAGATATTTATGATTGTTATGTCTAGTTGATGCATGAGTCCCTTAAGAAGTATGAAATCTCCTTATTTTTTTATTATTTATTTATTTATTTTTATTTATAATAGTAGTATGTATTACAATTCATAATGCACATATATAGCATCTTTTTACATACAACTGTTTTTATGCAAAGTATATAAGTACCATTCAGGTCTTCAATCATGCATTTAGGATAATGAGATGAGATGGAAATCTCCTTATTTATCCCTGTCACTAACTTTGGTTTGAAGTCCACTTTATCTGATATGAGGATGGAAACCCTTGCTTGTTTACATGGTCCATGTGAGTGGTGTGTATTTTTCCCACCCTTTCATCTTCTGTTTATGGATGCCTTCCTATGAGAAGGATATTGTTGGGTCTTGAAAGCAGCATATTGTTGGGCATTTTTTTAATCCAATCTGTCAATCTATGTCTTTCAATTAATGAGTTTAGGTCATTCACATTCAGGATTATTATAGAAATATGATTTGTATTCCCAGTCATTTTGTTTTATTTTTAGTATTTAATGTGACTTGGTTTCTCCTTTGATTGGCCTTTCCTTTAGTGTAGTTCTTCCCTTTTCTGAATTTTATTGTTTTTCATTTCCTAGTCCTGGAATAATTTGCTGAGAATGCTCTTTAGTGCAGGCTTTCTTGCTGTAAATTCTTTTAACTTTTGTTTATCATGAAAGGTTTTTATTTCATCATCAGATTCGAAGCTTACTTTTTCTGGATATAAGATTTCTTGTTGGAATCTATTTATTTTTGAGGTTGGTACATGTTGTTCCAGGATCTCCTTGCTTTGAGGGTCTTGGCTGAAAAATCTGCCAAGATCCGAATTGGTCTCCCCCTATATGTGATCTGATTCTTCTGTCTTGTAGGATTTAAGATTCTCTTCTTAATCTATATGCTATGCACTTTCATTATAATATACATTGGTGTGGATCTGTTATAATTTTGTACATTTTGTGTCCTCTAAGCCTCTTGTATTTGATTTTCCATTCATTCTTCATGTTTGGGAAATTTTCTGATATTATTTCATGGAAGAGATTGTGTATTCCTCTGGTTTGAATTTCTGTGCCTTCTTCTATCCCAATAAATCTTACATTTGGTCATTTGATGTATCCCATAATTCTTAGATGTACGGGTGTTCATTTCTTACCATCTTCACTGTGTGGTTAACTTTATTTTCAAGATTGTATATTTTGTCTTCATTATCTGATGTTCTGTCTTACACGTGAGCTAGTCTGTTGGTGATGCTTTCTACTGAGTTTTTTATTTCTTTCATTTCAAGGGTTTCTGATTTTTTTTTTTTCAGAATCTCTTTACCTTTCTTGAAATAATCTTTTTCTACCTGTATTTGCTCCCTTATCTCTTTATTGGTGTGATCAATGGTTGTCTATATCTCTTTGTTGGAGTGATAAATTTTTGCCTGTATTTGTTCACTTAGGTCATTCTTTAATTTGCAGATCATTTTAATTATGTACATTCTGAACTCCTTCCCTAATATTTCATTGGCTGCACTGTCAATGGATTCTATTGCTGTAGTATCTTGAATTGTTTGCGGCACTTTCTTCCCTTGTTTTTTCATGTTGCCTATCTGTCTTCCTTTCTTGCAGTGCAGATCTGAGGCATTACAGTTTCTACCCTATAATCTTGCAGTGTCTGTGCAGATTACCTGTACCTAACATTGGCATTGGGATTCCAGTTCCTGGCCCATGTCTCAAGATAGATTCTACTGCAACTACAGGTGAGGGCAGCAATAATGGTGATAACTCAAGATAACAGTGGGGTTGTCCCAAAATGGATACAACCGCTTTCATGCATGGGGCTAGGCCTGGGCTCCTGAGTGTGTAGGGAGAGCAGTCCTAGGCCTGACTTAGGCCTGGGCTCCCTCATGTGTCTTCTGGGTGGTCCTGAGCCTGGGTTGGCATGGGCAGTCCTAACCCTGGACCTAGGTTCTGGTGTGGATCACTTGATATGTTTTAATGGAATTTTAAGCAAACATCCACATTGAAATCATGTATTTGAGTTCAAATTCAGTCAATTTTATTAAAAGACAGTTTATATCAACAAACTTTACAAATGGTTCTGATTTATTCTTAAGAGCTTGGGGACATGAATGTGACTTAAAATTTTCAGTAATAATTAAGACAGATGTGTCCCTTTAATTTCTATAAAAGATTAACCATTAAAGGGAAAACATAGAAAAGTCAAGATTATCATAGCTGAATGCAGAGACATCTTGGAAATATCACAAGGGATAATCTGTAAATATGTGGGATAGCTTTCAAATCCAATCAATGTTAGAGATCACCATAGGGAAAAATAGCAAACATTAAACTTAAAAAAAGTCATAATCTAATCACTGTATATCACTCTTCATAAATTTTCTGATATAAATACAGCTCCTTACAAATTTTTACCAGGCATGGATGCAAATAATCATGAGTGTAAGTGTTCCAGTCCCCTGAAAAGCTGTGGCATAATCCTTAGTAGAAGTAATAAGTTGCTTATTGGTTTAAATCTAAATGTCTCCTATGTTTGTCATTAGAAGTTGGCCCATGTATTTGATCAAAATAAATGTACATAATTAATTTGAAAATTAGAAAAAACAAGTCAAATATTATAATAGCTATTCAAGGGTAAACCTAAGATAAAACACAGAGCATAAAAAAGATTAAATTTAAGATTCATGGTTATTTTTATTTAATAATGAACATTATTATGAAGATATGATTTATTATTCAAGTTTGCATAGGGCATACACTACATCAGAATATGCCTTGCTGTTCCTGCTATCAAAAAGCAACATAAGTGTCTGAGGAGTCAATTTCTTAGTAATATTCATGTTCATTTTGTTGTATTGTGGAAAACATGAAAGATACTACTATCTAAGAAATCTTATGTGAACCCTGTTTTGAAAAACAAGTAGGATTAGACCACTTTACAAAAAAATAAAAATAAAAAAATTAGTATTCAGTCTTCTCTCATTGTCTCGAGAAGACATTACCTATAAGATGGTCTGATCCATGATAGAAAATGAGAATTAGTTTTTAAAAAGTATGTTCTAAGTGAAATTTTAAATCCTAGAAAATTATAGATTTAATAGATAAGAAAATTAAACATTTGGAAAGCATTAAAAACAGAATTTATTAATAAATATGATAAATAATGTTATTAGCATTTCTCAGTTCCTCAAGACATTGAAAATACACATTCTTTTCAAAGATGTATGGGTCTTTTACAAACTCTTATTGCTCTTGGATTACAAAGAGTTTCTACAAAGAGTTTCACAAGTCATAAAATATCAGTTACACATTGACGAATATTCTTCTGTCAAAGTGTAACAGTAGCAACTTGATAACGAACATATACTCTCAGAAATATAGGTCTGAAACATAAAATGGATGTTAGGAAGAGTGAATGAACAAAATGTTTTACAAACATCTATAAATTAAATTTGATTGAAAAGCAGCACAATGTGCAAATTCAATGAAGCAAAGTAAGAACTGAGAGGAAGATGAATTTTCTTAAATGTATCTTAGAAAATACAAAAATTTTTAAAAAAGAGTAAAAATGTATAATAATTACCTTCCTAAATATAGTGGGAAAATAATATCATCATCCCAAAGTAATTAGAGAAAAACATTAATAAAAATAAAAGAACTCAATCAAAGATAAAAAATCCATAGAGTTAATACATAAAATCAGATGCTGATAACTTTTACAGGATCTTTATAGAAGAAAATACTAAGTATTTAACTGATTTATTATTAATAAATGTAAAAACAATACAGGAAATCATTAAATATACTTCACAATCTTGCATTATACCAAACTATACTACTTTGAAACTCAAAACCCTGAAATATAAAATTATAAGAATTTTAAATATAGGAATTGCAAAAATACTTGGCATATGTGAAAAGGACAAAGGCAATACTTGACAAAGACCATAAAACCTTATACAATGAATGAAGGCAATAAACTGTTCACAACAAAAAATTGGTTAATATTTTAAATATTCATTTAAATCAAATTACAATCATTATATGAGGTTTCTTTTGCATATACAATTAGACCAAGTCCATATGATGACAGAAATAAATCGTGATAATGATTTTAAGTACACTTTGAATGAACATTTTTACACACTTAGGGTAGAAATATAAATTGAAACAAACATTATGGAAACAATTTAGAAAACTACATTAAAGGTTTTAAGAAAATTTAATAACATTTGATTTGAACTAGTGATTTCTTTTGTAGCAATTTAGTTTAAAAAAAAAACAATAAGTTTTTCAATTATATATACATTTGTGTGTGTGTGTGTGTGTGTGTGTGTGTGTGTGTAGAAAGACATTGGTAAAAATTTAGAAACAAATTATAGGTTTCTCCAAGGTTGGGGAGGTGAAATTGTTAAATAAATAAAGGTAAAGAAACATTTGTGAGGGAACTACCCATTGTCTATCTTTCGTTCTCCCTTTCAATCAGGATCTGATGTTTCTCCATGTCTAGTGTGTCTATGATAATTTTGAATGTGGGTTCTGATTAGCTTGCTTTAAAAATATATCTAAATGAAGAAATGTTATTATTTGAATAAGTGGTATACCAGATAGAGGCCATTTAGTTTTTCATAATTCACTGTGGATATGGTGATTAGTTCATGGAAAACTTGACAGGTATTGTGTTCAGCAACAGGCATAGAAATGAAAACCCAAAGAGTAGTGTAAATTAATGTCATTATTTTAATCATGTGAGAAGACCAGTCCAAAGTAGTACTGGGTTGGTTCAAAGTCTCTATAATCCTTGCTCAGTCATTCAAAGCAGAATGACCATAGTCTCCCCATAGTCCCAATCTGTAACTCCACATCTATCACCAAGTCCAGCTTCCATTCAGGACGAGGGGAGAGGAAGACAGGCGAAATTAGCACACCAGTGAATCCTTTCTTTTAGTGAACTTGTCTGGGGAGCCATTCAATTTCTGTTACAACTCATTAATCACCCAGTAAATCTAAAACATGTTGTTTTCATTTGCAGTACTGTTAGTAAATGAGAGGAAGAGGTTGATTAAGGAGGTACCCAATGTGGTTTAATCCAAAAGTAGTCATGAAAAATGAGTTTGTCTTGACAGAATAATATCCTAGGGTTTTCTCATGGTTCAGGGAGAAGAAGGATATGGTCTTTTCCTTCCCAACCCTGGGAAGGAAATTTGTCTTTAGCTTCCTCCCATCTCCAGACATAAACAAAGAAGCACATATTCCCTGTCAGCCCACCCTTGAAATGGACAAGAAGCCATATTTTGACATGGGTAAAACTCAAATATGAAAGTCCAAAGAGTCTGAAAAAAATTCAGGTACTCACTGACACTTGTTACTAATTGAATTAAAAAATAATCCTGAAGCATCAAGACTTACAGGTTTTGGGAAAATAGATTTCCTTCTCTCTAAAGCAGTTGTAGTTGAGATTCTAGTTAGTTAATACCAAATATAACTAAGGATACAAACACAGAATCCATTCAAATCAAATATTTAATAACTATCCATTACTGTGGAGAAAAGTTTTATTTACAAAAAATAATCATTTCTTAAAAGATACAATAGTAAAGTAGGCATTGTAAGCTTTATTATAATTTAAATAGTATCCCATAATAGTAATTTTAGTTGTATAAAACACAATACATTTATTTTATTTATTTATTTTTTATGTGGTACTGAGGATGGAACCCAGTACTTCACATCTGTTAGGCAAGCGTTCTACCACTGAGCTACAACCCCAGCACTCTTAATAGTATTTTGGAAAAAAGTAATCCTGGTGTGGAATACTTATTCTTGTTAGTTTGCTAGGTTCAGTAAACCTTCACTATGGACCAAGGCCAAAAATTAATTATCTGAAGAGCAATGTGATTTTTAGTGTAAACAAATCATATTTCCAGTTTCAATTTGTGACATTGAAAAGTATATAATTTTTGTGTTATTTTTTCTTGTCAATCAAATAACACTTGGTCAGTATCTATCCACAAGGCCAAATATATTCTTAACCATTTTTATTACTAGAGAAAAAGACAACAAAAGTGAATTTTCAGTAAGAATAATCTGTGTCCTTAAGGAAGCAAGCTACATAAAATTATTGTTCAAATGATGACCCATGCGAATTATTTTGTATTCTATAAAAACATTTTCCTTCAATATATGTATACAATTTTGTTTAGAAAGTTAAATGTGCTTTGAGTATATGTCTTCCCCTATGGCAAGTTGAGATGGTGAATAATGGAGAAAAGGGGTAAGGGATTTATAACAGGAGATTTGAAGTTGATCCCAGGCCCTGTATTTACTAATTATGGGCTGCTAAACAACTATCTGATCAGCAGTTTCTTCATCTACAAAATGGAAGCAATTATGGTTATACTCACAGGACTCTAGAGGTTGAAGGAGAAAATATTTGCCAAGCATTTAAAAGAAAATCCAGCTTTACACACATGTGTTTAAACTTTACCCTTTACTTCTATTTTATTTTCCCTTTTGTTCACTTATAAAGCACAATGCTGACTTATTCAACCTAATTAATGTAATGCATAACCTCATTTTCATCTGGAACTCTACCATAAATTTACTTTTACATTAGAAACACTCTGATGCCATTTCCTGGGTAGCAACAAGAGGAAAAGCTAGCCCTAGGCATGGGTCGAACAGGCTGGCTCTCACCAAGCATATGAGCAGGCAGTGCTACAGTGCTGAAGTGGAGAGATACAAAGCGCAGTGGATGGCCTTTCTCTGGATGACTTCCCCAGATGCTTAAGGTTTTTGAAACAGCTGTTTCCATGCAGGCACAGAAGGCCTCCCACTCTACTCTCTTCAGACTGTGGATGCTCTGCCATGTCCCCAATGGATATTTTTTTTTCCCTTACAAATTGGCCTATAGATTAGGTATGACAATTAACACTAGTCTATAGACAGAAAAGAAAGAAATTATTCTGGAACTAAAAGAAAACATGCTGAATACTAGTAAAACATATGATGTAAATTAAGTGGATTTATAAATTATGGAGCTCGAAGGGAACTTTGAGACTGTGTACCCATCCTTCTCAGCTTACACATGAAGAATCTGACAATGTATTATTTTGTTTGGCTCTTCCTGGTCACCATCTCTAAAATTATTAAATATGAAAAAAAATTAAAGAAAAAAAAAATTTGCAGATTCATTGTGTTCATCACCATCACATACATAGGTATATATAAATATATATATGTATATCAGACTAAAACTGACTTTTACATTTACTCCACAAAAAGCAATCATTTGATAAGAGAATACCCCCAATTTTTAAAATAGTATGCTTTCCCTTTTATGGATGTTTTATTCCAAATAGTGTTTATGCTTTCTTTAATGCAGATCTTGCTTGGGTTCTAACCAATCTTATTTTTAATGCAAACGCACTATGTCAAAGTGAGAGCCATCACATTAAATATTAATTAACTCATTCGTTCATATTTCTTTCATGCATGTATTCATTCAGTGAATATTTACAAAATGTCTATTAGTGTTCTAATACTGTATTCAACTTAAAAATATAAAAACAGAGAAATGGCTGTTGACCTCTAAAAAAGTTATTAAGTAAACTGGCTCTGGAACTACCTTATCTAACTTTGAATTTTCTCTTCATCTAAGACCTTCAGCGGATTATTTACCCTCTGTGACCCCTAGTTTTCTCATCTGTAAAAATGCCTATTATAATTTTATCAACATTGTAGGGGTTTATGGGGATTAAATGAAATAATCCATGCACAGTTTTAGCACACTTTCTGGCAACTACTAATCATTGAATAAATATCCATGACTTTAAACAACTGTTTTAAGTTAAAGACAGAAATTGTATTACTATAGGCAAAATGGTGAAATACGGTCTGAGAAAGACATGCACTTATCCCTAAATGACTTCAGATATTCAGCACCAAACCTATAGTTGGAGGATTAGACCACTATTTTCTGAAAAATTAACTCTTGGTTTACTTTTTCTACAGATTTATTTTCATGATTTTCTGTGAATAAGGAGGAACATACTATAGAGAGTGAATATTCTGGTAGAATAATATGTTTAAATTTTAAATGACCATTTTAGTAACAATAATCCTGAAAACTGGTGTTATAAATGTAGAGCACACAAGAATCTCTATGTTCTTTACCAGGTCCACTTCTTAGGGTTGAAACTGCAGTGAGCAACCACATGGGATGAGGGAGCATCTCTTTCCACAAAAAATGAAAGTTTTTCATTTACTGTAAAAATGGTGAGTATTGCAAGCTGATGGTCCATCAACATCGTACAACCTTTTGTATGCATAAGCATCCATCACAGGCCTTGTGTCAGCCTCATGGAACTCGGGAGACATGAGAAAACAGTGGGCACATGATGCTGACATTTTAGCTACAGTTTTTGCTATAAATATTAAAAATAAGTTAAAGATTCTTTGCCTGTAAGCCAAGAGTCTAGTATCTTATTTCACTATCTTGGATATGGTAATAGGCTGGATTTTTATTTGTCCATATATATCCAGCACCCACCAAGGCAAATATGATACATAATACATACCTTAATAATGTTAAAACAAATTACAAGCTTAACATAAATCTTATGCTCCCATTGAATAACAGAGTCTAAAGAGAGAAGTATTGTTTTGAGGCAGACATATAACATAGTTACATAGTTAAAATGTCTTTTATATTGTTTAAAACAATTCCATCTCAAAATATATCAATTATTTTCCCAAACTACAGAACTGCTCTGTAAAATTCAAATAGTCTTCAGTGAATATTGTCATTTTATTCTATCTTTGTATAAAAATGTAGTAGGCCTTAGAGCTGATGTAAGATACAGTTAAATGCAATGAAGTAATAATAAAAAACCTACCCAGGCAGGTTAGATTAGAATATTTTCCTATCTCATACAAAAGCAAATGAAAGCTGTATTTATATGTGCATACTTTCCAGAAAATGTGCTTATTTAGGAAATAAAGTAGGTTCAATCTGCTTACCGGTTGGAACACAATAAAACAAGATTATTTTAAAGAGTCCAATACATACTATTTTAATACAAATTTATTAAAAAATGATATTTGTATAATGAGCAGGCTGTGATAATAGACTGAGTTTAATAGAAAAATGTATACAAAGCACCAGTTGTATTTTATGCAATTTAAAATGTAATTTTACATTGATTTTATAATTATTTAAGTCTACAAATAAAGTTAATTGATACATAGAATTTGGAAGGGGACATTTTTACTTAATTTATGGTCACATTGTTCATTATAAAAAGTAGTCAATGTCAATGTTTTCTCACTGTAAGTTCCTTTGTTTCATAATAAACCTTATCAAACTCATATTAAACAGTTATCTTCTGAAAAAAAATCATATTTCCTTTGTAGAAACAACAGAAATGAATCACTTCACATTACATCTGGATACACGGGTGTATATGCCTTTAAAATGAATGTGCCAATCTTATTTGCTCTGAATTTTTTATCCTTTGATTCTTTACCTGGTGCTTTACAAGGTCTAAAAGCCTCAAAGCTTTGGTTTGAGTAGTGCCCAAACCTAAAGCAGAAAGCACAGAGTTTGATCTGAAATCCATAAAATCAAAAGTTTTCCCGAACACAAATCCTGCATTTTACCATCTAACTGTGAATTACAGTGGGAACTAAAGTGTCTCTTTTATTCCTTTCATCCCACATTTTGAAGGACATTTGAGGACTTGATTTATAGCTTTGAGGAAGTAAGTCTGGATGTTAACAAGTAAAGAAGAATTTAAACTCCCAGTTGCATGTGTTCTTTCAAAGACACACCTTCAGTACCTAGCGCCCTTGTTGAACTTTTTGATTAAATGGTTTTGACTAGATTGTATGACCTATGGAAGAAAATTCTTCCCCCAAATTTTTCACCAATATGGCCTTAGCAAAACCACTATAAATTGTGACATTCATATATTTCATAAAAGTTATGTTATCTGAAGGATAGAATGTAGTTATAATTGCCTTAAATTTCAAACTGTAAACAGTAACCTAAAATATTCAAGTATGACATGAAGATAATGTACAAACAGACATACCTCACCTGCGATTTGCGATTTGCGTGGGGAGGGAATAAGTATAACCCTTGGAGGTGTGGCCAGCTGGAAATACAAGTCTGAAAAGTAGTATTAAGAAATAAAGCAAAAGACACAGGAAATATTTTTTTGAAGCAGGGGCTTCATGGTGGAAAAGACCTGGTGGGTCTGATCCTAAGAAGGGAAAAGCCTGGGAATGTTTTATTTATAGTGAAACACACCAAAGGAATTTGTTGTGAGGAAGGATTCTTTAAGGTTAACAAGCAGCAAGAAGCTGTGGGGAAGTTGACCTGATTGGGGACTTGTCACTTGCATAGTAATTCCTCCTCTAGGCAGGTGGCACCTCAAGGGTAGTTGGGTGCTCTGGTATATGTTTATACCTCTGGGGAGTTGTGTTTGAGCTAGGGCTGTCTGAGCTAATACATTCCAAGTAGCATAGAATTTTCTTTGAGCAGGACTTTTGCCAAGACAACAAGCAGTCTCAGATCTATGAGATGATACCCTGAGTTCTCTGAGGGGCACACCTCCGCTTAGAGATGGCTGAGACACACCCACAGTTCATCCTCGACTTCCCACAGTTATACATAACAAATTTTTTCTTATAAGAGGTCAAATTACATGGGAAGTGTAGGATAGAAGATGAGATTTCATTGTCTAAACAGGCAGCTAGGACATAACTTCCCTTTGACATTGGAACAGTGAGCCTATGTAACCTACTAAACTTGTATGCCAATATGTGTTAAATTTTTGAAAAACAGTTTAGCAGATTAATAGAAACATCTCCAGAAATCACTTGCCAGTTAACCAAGGTATTTGACATATAATAATCATTGATACACATCATCTATTTTATGTATCCTTTTTTCTGTCTTCCATTAATTTAGATTGATTCCTTCTTCTCTGAAATAAGTATATGGTGGGGATAGATCTGGAAAAAGCAAAGACATTGTGCTGCTGGGGAGAAGTTTTCAAGATACAGGCAGAATTAAGGACCAAGCCACAGCCTTAGAAGATCCCATCAGAAATTGCCCTGAATCATATACATGCATCTGTTTTTTGCAAGATATCTGTCAGTGCCCTAAGTTGATAGCATGGATATAATTGGCTGAGAGATATATATTAGAATTGCCAGACACTGAATCTCAGTAAATAGCTAAGTGCCTGTGTCTGATTTTTTAATAGCAATTTTTCAAACTTCTCCACAACTGCAAAGAAAGTCCCTTATTTTCCTCTATGTTCCAACAAAATATTTGCATCTAGTTGCTTGCAATGTGAATTAATGCTAAGTATTCAATATGAAAAGTGGTGTGACATTCATTTTTAAATTTCATGCTTCGTGTCACTTCACCTCTCTTCTTACTAAATTACATTTGGTCACACTTCAACCACACAAGATGATGCAGCAGAGTTATATCTGGAAGGGGGCAAATAGGTGGAAAGGTGCAGAAGTATACTGCAAAAAGATTAAAATTGTGTTTACAATTCTCCAGTTAAAAATATATAAAGCCATGGTCCACAGGCCAAACTGTTCTTAATGATAATGGGACCCACATTATTCCTAAGGGTAGGATCCTTAAGATAGTAGCATAAACTTTGCTTCCTGACTATATTTATATACGTGTTTAGGATTAGTTCATTCCTTTTCATTCTTTTATATGTAGTTGGTAGGGTATTTTATGTTATTTTTTTCTGTAACATTATAATTCCTTGAGATCTATACATTAACATAATAGACTTATCATATTATCATTAGTTTCTACAATGAAAAAGAATCATAATGTTTTATTCTACAAGATTTTAAAAAGATAAGGAAAATAGTCTGCAATGATTTAAAGAGCTAGGTGCTAAGTGGAAGTTAAAATGGCTTAGTAATCCATATAGAATCCTTAGATAGCTTGGATTTAGTAAATGCATAGTGCTTGCTATGGGCAAGACACTCTGTTATAGTTTAGATATTAGGTGTCCCCAAAAGCTCATGTGTGAGAAAATGCAACAAAGTTTGGAAGAGAAATTATTGGGTTATGAGAACCTTAACTAATCAGTGCATAAAGCCTCTGATAGGGATTAACTGGATCCTAAGGTAGGCACGTAGGGTGTGGTTGGAGGAAGTGGGTCATTGTGAGAGTGTGACTCTGACAATATATTTTGTTCTTGGTGAGTGGAGAAGTCTTTCTGATTTTTGGTGTGATGTTCTGAGTTGCTTTCCTCCACTCCCTTCCACTATGATGTTCTTTCTCACTTAGGGTCCCAAGGAATGTAGCCAGCCATTTATGGAATGAGACCTCTGAAACTATGAACCCCAAATAAATTTTTTATCTTCTAAAATTGTTCTTGTGAGGTCTTCTCAATCACAGTGGTGATTAAGTTAAGACACACTTCTTAACAATTGTAATCCTCATTTTATAGGAAGGAAAACTCAGTCCCAGAGAGAGGGTCCTTCATTTACAACCTACACTGAAATTAAAGAGAAACAGTATCTTTTTCTATCTTTATCTACTTTGGATGTTCATAATTTTACTATATATCCCACATCTTCCCTTCAATAACTGATTCTTACTTTTAAGAAACTTAAAATTTAATGTTAAAGGCAGAGATATAAAGAGAAAAGTACAAGGAAATGATAAGTAATGACTAAAAAAGGTGTGATACATTTGTTTTGCTGGTAAAAAATTATTCAAAATATTAATGTTTACCTAAGACTTGGTGAAGGACAAGGTATTTATTTAATCAAAGTCTTGTAATACAAACAGTATGTATAAAATTAAATGCAGTCTATATACAATTATAATTTTTGTGTAAGTGGGCACAGAAATAATAACTCACCAACAATGTGAAAAGTCTGTCTATTGTGATCAATAGGGTGCCTTATCAAAAGGTGCAATCCATAGGCTACATCTGCTTTGAGTCAAAATCCATTTTCTCCTACTTTTCTACCCCTACCCCCCTCCCCACCCCCCCCACTGCTGCATACTATCACAAAACCAGGTTCCTCATCTATAAAAACAGCTTCATAATTCTTGCTTCATAATATTTTTATGTCTTAAATGTGATTTTTAATGCTTGTTTAATGTCTATAATGTAGTAAAGAGTCCCATAAATTGTTTCAATTTGTGATGCGCATGTGATGCAGAGGTTGTAGACAGAAATGGGAAGTTGAAATGAAAAGAATATTCTGGCTGAAGCAAAGCGTGCTGCAAGTGCATGGAGTCACCAGTGAAATAATCTGTTTGGGGATTATGATTGATATAGCCAGGATGCTAAACAGGAGGGAAAAAAGATGATATTGACATTCATTTTAGCTCCAAGACAAGATAAAACTTTCATCTTTGAATAACTTTCTTAAATTTTTGCCCTTATGAAATGTTATTATACATTTTAATATTAAACCTTGAATAAAGCACTAGGTGCCTTGACCTGGGTACAGATATGGTATTTGATGCCAGAAATCGAAACCTATGGAATTGATGAAGCAGCAGTTCTGGGCCATAGTCTTTTGGAGACATAAAGTTAAATCTCTTCGGAGTAGCAGTGATGATTTACTTATAAAACATCAAGAAAAACACATTAAAAAGTTCTCAAGAAGTAATGAGAAGGCAGAACAGACACCACATCTGGACATAAAAGGTACTCATTAAGGTCACTTGTTCTCAAGCAATATCCACTAAACTCTGAGTAATGAAAACAGAAAGAAATCAATGAAAAGGATTTTAGCAGGACTCACAAAAACTAGCACAAGTCTAAAAATCCAACTTGGTGAAGATCAGTAATTATAGACACTCCAGGTCTTTGTTAAAGAATGCAAAATGAAAAAATTCTGATTTTCAGTTTCATCACAGTGCTATTTCTTCAGTAGGTGAATTCTAAACATTATTTGGGCTGGTTTTATCTGCTCAAGATCTGTATTCCAGGCAGAAAGAGACATTAGTCTGTCTAGACTGTGTTTCTTCCACCACTTGCTCAAGCAGGGACCTTGATTAATATCCCAGGTTAATTGTGGTTAGAGGTTTCTTGGTTCCTAAAGGGAAATTTGGCTTTATTGTCACAAGTGAATTAATAAATTGATAATTGAATTAATGAATAAATTAATTAATAAATAAAGTGGATAGCAAGTAGCAAAAAAAATTATTTTGTTCCACAGTTTTGAATTTGGAATAAGTAGGATAGAAAACTGAATTGAGAAAAACTCTGAGAAATGATAAGAAATTTGTAGTGACTAAGGCAAGTCCTATGGGCAATTTCCTTCTCAAATGGAAGGGTGTTTTATTTCCTTTAAGGAAAGACAAGTGGAGTGGAATGTATGTCTTGATCTTACATTGGAATGTTCAGAATAGATAGAAATTTCACATTTATATTTGCATCTAAGAACTTAGACCTGTGTCTGGAATGTAGCACATACCTAAATCTTTGATGGAGGAGGAACATATTATTTCTGCATTTTATTTTCTGTATCAAGCACTTTGAATAGATCTCTGAAAATAAGAGTTTATGAATAATTTAGAACTCTGGTTACAAAACTATATAGACAATTTTGGTGATAATTTTTTATGCAGTATCTATTATCAAGGAGAACTTTGGGTGAAAGTAATTACAAAAGGAGTTATAGGAATAAAGTTTTATAGCATAATTTAATTCCAGATAACAAACTTATATATAAAGGCTAAAACCATTATTGTATTTTTATCCATCCTTATTTAAACCCTTTGGAACAGGCATTGGTAACTTTATTATAAAATAAAAACAGCTGCAAAGGGAAGCTCAACGAAATTTATAAGTACATGCAATTGGTAGGAGTTGAACTGAGATTTCATTCTATATCTTCTGGCATTTTGTCTGTAGAAAACATAATGCAACATTAATCTGTATACTTAAGGCTTCTTCTTACACAGATCTCATAATAAGAATCACCTTAATTCTAGCTCTGCCATCACACATAAGTGATAATAAAAGTGACTGTAGGACCAGAGACAATCTAAAATTAATAGATTCTTGTTTATTGTTAAGGGTAGCTGGAAAAAGTGAGAGAAAATTTTCAGATATCACCTGATTCTCCTCAGATGATGAATGTGATGTGTCAAGAGCATGGCAAAACTGGCAAAGTTTATTAGTTAACCCTATAACACATTGATAGTAATCCGTGCCATTGCTTCAATTTGACTAACTACCTAAGAGTTCCAAGGTGTGGATTATTCAATAAACACTCAAGAAAAGCAGAGTGATGACCTCAAATGTAATCCTGTAAAAAATAAAGTTCAAAGTAGTAAATTCTAAAGGTATTAAATTCCTCAGGCATTCTTTCTACATAAATCTTTATATGCAGTTTTAATAAACAAATTAATATAAATCTGTGGTTTGTTTAATTAACTTGAAAAAGCACTGCAAAAATGTTGTCTACCAAAAAATAACAGTTTAATCATCTCAGAGGCAAGCTAAAAAAAGGCAGCTATGGTGTGGGGGAAAAGAACATTAGACCAAGGCTTTGATTTGAATTCTACTCTTCCACTTAGCTGATTTCCATGGATATATAATTTGATGTTTCTAAACCATATTTTCCTCTATAAAAAATGGAGATAGTAATATATTTCTGAAACAAAGATTCTTAAATGAAAATTTGGGACATGATATTGATACTTACATTTACATTCATGGGTATATGTTTGGGAATGGTGTATTATTTAAAATTTTGCACATCTTTCTTTAAGATGTCAAAATATCCTGTAGCAGTTTAAAAATACTGAATCAAAGTAATTCAGCTTCAAAGTATTTATAAGAATCACAATTGAAGCCGGGCGCGGTGGCGCACGCCTGTAATCCCAGCACTTTGGGAGGCTGAGGCAGGAGGATCACGAGTTCAAAGCCAGCCTCAGCACTGGTGAGGCACTTAGCAACTCAGTGAGACCCTGTCTCTAATAAAAACACAAAAAGGGCTGGGGATGTGGCCCAGTGGTCAAGTGCCCCTGAGTTCAATCCCCAGTACCAAAAAAAAAAAAAAAGAATCACAATTGAATGAAATTAAAACACTTATAGTTCAATCAATAATTGATTCTTAAATATGAATCTGAATTCAGGGCATAAAATAGGAGACTACAATTTAAGGACTGTGCATATTCAAATAATCCAGTGTGCTGGTGCCTGTATAACATCCATCATATCTCCACCTCATTTTCTTTTCTGTGTCAAATGTGTTTTCTTGTTATATAACTCTTTGAGGGTAAGGAGATTTATTTATCTGTATATCCTTAAGTGTAGTTGGTTGTTGGTACATGCTTGTAAGAATGAATGGGGAAAATTGGTGCATACAACATTATATAATTAAGATAGTGTTTATATGTCTTTCAAAGCAATAGGGTCACTCTGTATGAAGGATTTTCTTTATAAACAAACATGAAAACTTGAATTATACATTGTAATAATGTGTCTTAAGTGCAGGATCACTAAATGCATCTGTGAGCTAAAATGTCATATGACTACCAGTGATAGCCTTTTTTTCCTCACCATTTCTATTTTCCACAGGATTTTTATTGACATGCAGGTTTTGTATTTGTTGTTAATTTTGGGGAATAAGCTATTATTGTTTATTACAACTTTAATATGCAGAACACAATTTACATACTAAATAATAAGTTAATAAGCTCATCCAGAGAAACCCAAGTAGGAAGAAATGCACATAACTAGTGCATTCTTTAAAGGTAGGTTGTTAGAATAAATTGTGCATGCTTTTAAATCTTATTGAGCCAATAATATATTTTGGTGCCAAGCATGTAGCAGATACAGTTCTAGGCATTGGGTATACCCATATCAATAAATCACATGTGTGCTATTAAAGCTGCCAACTAAAATGTACTACAAAGAAAAATAATAGTGATAAGAGTAACCGGTGACACAGGCACAAAACTCTGACCAAAAGTAGTGAATTGTGTGCCTGAGGAGGGAGCTCCAGTGAACCTCTGCAGTCCAGATAGAACTTCTTAGCCAAAAAGTACCATGAAAAGCGCAAACAGTCTTGAGGCTGACATTATTATTGATTATTAAGCATTTTGGTTTCTTGATTCTCTGTGATGATGATCAGAAAGAGTTGCCTAAATTGCTTTGATTCACAGGTAATTAAATGACTCTCCACCTCACTTTGAGCTATGAAAGAAGATTACACAATTTTTCTTGTCTAATAAGGCAGAAAAACAGTAGTAATATGCTATTACAGAGTTTCATTTTTATCACATGGATTAGTGCTAGAAATTGGCTTGAAAGAGAAATATTTTAAGGCATAATATCCACTTTTAAACCAATTTAGCTAGATGTCATTTTATCATGAATTCTCCTGCATTCTCTATGGACACCAGTTATGGGACTATCTACAGATATGTGCTGCATGTTGCTTATTATAAATGGAGAATTAGTTGGAGATGAAATTTTTCTTTTTGAAATAAAGTAACTAAAGCTTAAGTCATTTCCATGATCTCTACCATAGTAATATTTTCTTCAACACTGAGAAAGTGAAAGTTAGATACTCTTTCTAATCAAATTAATTGAAAGGCCCATTTATTTAATAAATCTAACTCTTCCACTGTTTTTCTTCAAAAAATTTGCTTCATAAACATGATCATCATATTTCAGTAAAAAAAAAAAAGTACGTTTTTCAGATGAACACGGATTTTGATGGCTAAATTCTGATACTAACTGTATTCTAAATTTGGAATTTTTAAAATATTTTATCACAGTTGCTAACATATACTTTCTAATAGAAAAAATCTTCTTACAGTTGTATTATTTATTTCCAATCTAAGTTCATACCACACCATGTAGGCATAGTTGTTTACAAATGAGTCACCAAATGCAGACACCAGGCCTGAATTTAACCAGAAGGTTTAAATGAACATGAGTATTTAAATGGGGGTGAGTGCGCAAAATTCCACATGTCCACAGGGAAGGTTTTTTTTTTGTTTGTTTGTTTTGTTTGTTTTTTAATTAACAAACATATATTAATCAGAAGTAGATAAGCTAGTTAGAGACCCAGGAGCTGTCTTAGACTGTGAGATGACTTTTGGAATTGAAGCTTCCTACAGAGAATAAGTCAGAAGGAGCCTGGTCCCTGACACCAGAAGGAATGAGATCTGGCTTATAAAATAACTCCTTTCACTTAAAAACATTGTAACCCTCATAGGACCAAGCCCAAATTCCAAAAATTCAATGCGCTATCAGGAAGTATTCATTATGTGTGGCATATAGGAAAATACAGAATATAAATGAGATTATGTTAGTTATGAAGGAATTGCATTTTAATAATGAGAAGAAGGAAAATGAGGAGGAGAAAAAGAAGTAGTAAGTAAGAAGAGTGGAAATAAACATGCATGTGTTCTTAGTGTTTATGTTGGATAGAGATTATAAGCAACATAATTTTTATATGTTCTGCATTTTCCTATGAAAGACACTTTTAATTTCTTCACAGTCATAAACTTACAATTACTAAACATTTGAAAACTTTACTATGCCTAAAAAAAAAGAAAAAAAATGAGGAAAATTGGTTTGTACTTCACTGGCCATTTCTTGTAAAAGGCCACTCACAGACTTCTTTGTTTTCTGTTGATAATGAAACATATACATAGTATCTGCAATCACAGAAAGAGCAGTTCAAAAGAGGAACTAAGTATTATTAGAAACATTGAGTGAACAGTCAGGGAAATCTATTCACATGGAGTTATCACTATTTATATTAAAATTCCTTAAAGGAAATGAGTAATAAATTTAGTAGTTCAAAGAGTAAAGTGTGCTTTTGCAGAAAAAATTAAAGCTCATAAGAGCAACATAAACTATCAAGCAAAACCCATGCCTACAGTAGAAGAGAAATCTTTAGTGTTATAACATGAGTGTTGAACATCATACTGTATACAAAAGGCTGTCAAAGATACAAACCTGGGCAATAAAACAAACATTTCACTAAAGATGGTATGGTATGCCCTTGTTTCTCTGTTACTGATAAAATTGTGTCCCCCATAAAGCTCATATGCTGAAATCCTGGCTCCAGGTATCTCTGATTATGAATTTATTACAGATATAACTATGTAAGATGAGGTCATGCCAGAGCAGAACAGGTCCTAATTCCTACAGATGTCTATACTGCTGTCATTATAAAAGGGCGTATTTAAAAGCAGACAAGAAGGAGATATGAAGAAGAATGTGACGGCATGTCAAGATGAAGATAGAGATCAGGACAATGCTTCATTGTGCTAAAGAGTATCAAAAAATGCCAACAAAATACCCACAATTGAGAGCCATGGAGTAGATTCTTCATTACCTCCCACAGAAGGAAACAACCACAACAGCACTTGGATCTCAGGTTTCTAGCCCCCAGGGTATGAGACACATTGGTATAGCCACCTTGGGAAACAATGATTCCTTTAACTTAAATTCATATGACCCACACCACGCACGTTCTCATTCCCTTTTCTATCCTTCTTTCTGTCTCTTACACCTGTATTCTGGCCCATGCCCTACTCCCATTCCCTATGCAACAACCCAATCAATAATTGAGCCCTGTTAATTAGAGTCACTACAAACTATTATTTTTTGTTGAGCAACTACAAATTGTCTCTTATGAATTCATCTCCACTTTTTTGTAGTGTATCAATTTATTTTTATTGACCCTCAACTAATTTTCAGAAAGAAATTGTATATAAATCTATATTAGTATTGTGAGACTACCAGAACAGAATTCCATAGACTAGACAGCTTAAACAGAAACCTATTATCTCACATTCTGGAAATTGGGTGTCCAAGATCAATTGTATGAGCAAGGTTGCTATCATTTCTTATTGACTTGCAGAGAACATCCTTCTTGCTGTGTCTTCATATGAGCTTTCTTCAGGGTATGCAGAGAGAGGGGGATACTCTCTTATCTCTACCGTTTCTTATAACACCAGTGCAATTAGATTAGGGTCCCACCCTTGGGATTTCATCTATATTCTTACAGACCCTATCTCTAAATACAGTCACATTGATGTTGAAGAACTCAAAATATAAATTTTGGAGGACATGATTTATTCCCTAACAGCATCATCTTTCAAAGACCCTTCATTGATTTTAGAATGAAGTCCAAGTTCCTTGCCTACAGGTATCTTAAAAGCTTGTCCTATCCTCCTTCTGTACTTCACTTTCTAGCACTCTTACTTTGAAGCTCTTCTAGTCTTATGTCAACAATTTGAAATTCTCCAAACCCAGGGATGACTTCTTTTTTTCCTCTACTCTTTCACACCTGCTATTTGTTCACTAGAAATTCTTTTCTCTCTTCTTCTTTACCTTATATCTTCTTCAGATCTTGTCTTAAATATTCTTCCCTTTGGGGAAGATTCTTTGCCCCTGTGATACTGCCTTTCTGTGTGCTCACAAAGTGCTCTTCATTTGCCTATTGAAATGTCTATCCCTCTCTATCACATAAGTTCTTTGGGATATGAACTTCATAGTTTTCATGTGTATATCTCAGTCACTTAGATTTGTAGCAAATCCATCATGGGCACTTAAATGTTACATATGAGTGCATGAATACTCAACAGAGTGAGACAGGACTCCTCAATGGAATCAGGCATTGTTTGAACAAATTTGTCTCTCTAAAACAGAAATAATTATTTTTGACAAAGAATTAAAATGTCATTGATACTATATAGAAGTACTATATTTTTTTCTCTTTTTTTGAGTGTTGTTTTTCTACTTGAAATTCTGTCATATATTTTAAAATGCAAATCTCCACACGACACCTAAAATCTAAAGTATATGGAGAATCTCTTAAATTATTTAGTTTTACATTTGATCATAATTCAGTCCATGGTAAAGACAAACTAATACACATGCAATAGTGTATTATAAACAAAAAAAAATAAGCTGTGTAAAACATAATTATTTATTACGACAGTACTATGTGTTGAATTGATTAATAAATTTGTTTAGGGTACATACATGCTGAAGTTTTAAAGCTTCTTATTCCTGAAATGAAAGAATATAAATCCAGGGCCATTATCAGTGCCATTACAACAACAACAACAATGACAACAACAACAAAAAACTTTTTTAAGTTTGCTTCAAATAAAGTTTGGGGGGGAGCATTTGATTAGACGTAGAAAACATCTGCTTTAATCTTTATTGTAGCTAACTATGCCCTCACCCAACATTTCTGAATTTCAGTTTCCCTGTGTGAAAATGGAATTATGGCTACACCCATTTTATAGATAACCATGGAAAAACAATGCAATATGATACAAATAAAAATCATGATGAAAGAAATCAAACATGACTATAGTAATCCTTATTAATCCATATATGGTATTGGAAACACATTATAGGTAGATCTTCTGGGATAGATAAAATGTTATGGAAGCAAAGAGTGAACATTTAATTAAACCATTTAGAAGAGTATGAATTTGAGCTTTCCTTTTTATGAACAAGGAATATCATAGAAATATTAATAGTTTAATATAAAAACAAATTTGAAAGCAACTGTTAATATAGTAAAATTTATAAAATAATTTTCTCATAATTATATATGTATATTTAAAATATGGCCCTTGTATACATTATCATTTTAATTCACCATAATTACACCAATAGGTGTGTCACACATTTTAAAACATTTCAGAAATGGCTAAAGTAAAGATCAAAGGCTTTGAGACAGTTTTGAGCTTCATAAAGAAGAGACACACAACTGGAACTCACATCTTGATCTTTTGTTTTTGTGTACAATGCTTTTGTTTGTAAAACCCTTTGTCTCTCCTCTGAAAGAATAATTAATACATATTGAAATCAGATAACTCAATGGATAGGATGCTAAAGGGCACTAAGAGCTTTATGGCTAAGGATTATTAGACAGGACTCCTTTTGACTTTGGAATAAAAGACATCCTGGATATTGATGCAATATAGGCAAACATAGAAATTTATGCTTTTGATGGAACAATTTGTCTCTATATTGCTATCTTATAATTTCTTAAATTAAATTCAAGCAAAAAAATCCAGAAAACATATGTCAGCCATTTAATGCTACCATCTACATAAAGAAGTAGGATGTGAGGAGGTGAATATTTTTATAATTCAAGGCCACAAAGCATGGTAAGATTAATTTTTTATTTCAAAAAATAACAAGTCAAGATTTTCTGGGCATTTATTTTAAACTAAAAAATGACAATAAAAACACCCTATGATTCTCTATAATGCTTTTTAAAATTGCTTATTTGTTTTATTTAACTAATTAGAACATGAGCGCAGAATGCATTCTGACACATCATACATAAATGGAGTATAACTTCTCATTCTTCTGGTTTTACATGATGTAGGATCATATCAGTTATGTAGTCATGTATGTACATAGGGTAATAATGTCTGATTCATTCTACTATCCCCCTGCCCTCTGCCTAACCCAAAGTACCTCTATTCTTCCCTAGCTCCCCCCCACACCTTATTGTGAATTAGCATCTGCATATTAGAGCAAAATTTATGGCAAATTGATGCAACTGCTATGGAAAGCAGTATGGAGATTCCTCAGAAAACTTGGAATTGAACAACCATTTGACCTAGTTATCCTTGGTTTATACCCAGGGAACTCAAAATCATCATACTACAGTGGTGCAGCCACATCAATATTCAAGCAGCTCAATTCACAACAGCTAAACTATGAAACCAACCTAGGTGCCCTTCAACAGATGAATGAATACATAAAATATGGTATACAGTGGGGTATTACTCAGCCTTAAAGAAAAATGGAATAATGCCATTTGCCAGTAAATGGATAGTGCTAGAAAATATCATGCTAAGCAAAATGAGCCAATTCCAAAAATCCAAAGACCGAGTGTATTCTGTCTATAACACTTTATTTTTTAACTATTATCATATTTTAGTTTTGATTGAAATTATCAGTCAGCTAGCACTTTCTCTTTAAGAACTACTGATTGAGACTCAGAGGTGGAATCAAATCCTTAAATGTTGAGGAGAAATAGTGTGGTTTCCATTAACCTAGAAGACAAGGGTAACATTTCCTCCTCCATCTTGCCAACCACTTGCCTGCTTTCCAAAGGCATTTGGATTAGCTTCTTTGGGGTAGAAGTTGATCAACTTCTTTCAAAGCCATCCTAGGTTATTCCTAGTGCACACTACTGTTGGAGAAACACTGGTCACCTGGAAACGCTGCTTTAAGAATGATATGTTTGACCCTTTTCTGATTATTTCAACAATTGTGGTTATTTCAGCCGTATTTTAGGACTTCTTTCAGCTTAACCCCATCTATATGGATCAATGATTTTGGATCTAAGATCTTCCTTATATTTGACTCTACTATCCTCCTCTACTTTCTGGTGCAGAAAAATCTTTGTAGTTAATAAAATCTTTTTTTTTTTTTTTTATTTCTCTTACAATGCCACTTGACCACACATCAGAAAAAAAAAAAATCCCTGTAATGAATATCATAACTTATAAACAATCCAATATGGACTACATCTATTAAAAAATAATTCTTTCTTCTTTGTGAATGGAATATTTGTCTCCTAAAAATGAGATTACAACAGAAAAGTTGCATGTTCAGGGTATCTGCAAATTATCTTTTATTTAAATAAAAATTGATTTATATGTACATGTGTTTTGTTAAAAAATAATATCAGATACAACTCTTGCATTAATAGATATTGCAATACAGGCTATTACCTTAAATTAAAACTCATATATCTTCACTATTGTGCATTTCATGTTTATCCTTTTGGCATAAAAATACTGAATTACCATAGGACACTCTTCAAGAGAGGAAGCCATTTACCATTATTTGGAACCTCTAATACTATTAAATATTTACTATCACTTCACTCACCCCCAAAAGAATAAAATGAGAAAAAAGAATCATGATATTATGAATGGTAGTCTAGAAAGCTATTTATGAATACAAACCACTGTCTCTAATCTCAAACAAAAACTACAAGAGGAGAATGTGAAAACCCGTCACTCTATCTTGTCTGCTGCCATTTCTAGCCTGGACATCCCTGGAGGAAGCCTGATTTTTTACTCTTGCCAAATTAAAATGTTACATTATAACATCCTTGTCTTTCTCAAAAACATTGTAAGCAATACACTGAAGACTTCAGAGAAGTCATGTGAGTAGAGAATTTGGAAAAGTGACTACTGCAATGCAGTTAAATCTTACCTTAGGCATCCCTTCCAGAATTATAATTTTGTTTCAAAACCATCTGATCTCATAACACCTATGTTGGGATAAAGGCTGAAGCCCTCTTGTTTTACACTCCCACATTTTCCCTTCCTCCCAGGCTCTCATTTTCTCATTCATTCATGATGAAGAGCACCACTTCTCTCTCCAACCTTTTACCATCTCACTTAGAAGAAAATTTGTGATGAGTGGACACTTCAAACTAGTTTTATTTTTCATGATATTTTCATACTGAGGAGCTGAAGCAGTAATTTTCAACATATGGGCATCTGTTAGTACAAGAGATTTATATTACATCATCAGCATTGCAAAACAAACAAACAATATAAGAAAATGTGAAAAATAAATACAGTGATCACATGGGGTATCGATGTTCCATGTAATTTTTTAAAGACATACTTATATAAAGAAGGCAACTCTGAAATTCCAAATATTGTTACTTTATTCTCAAACACAGTCCTAATTCCCATTACCCTTACCCAGTTCTATATAATTTATTTTGGCGAAAAGTAGAATCAAATCTTCATAAGCATCAAAGTGTAATAATAATTTCAAAGGATTTCAGTCATCTTACCCCTCTATATTTTTCCCCTTATAGACTACAACAACATCAAAAAAGTCAAGATTGAATCTTCTCATCTCTCTGTGAGCAACTACACTGAAATGAAAGGTATTGTTTTTTTCTTTTATTGCTTCCAGATCAGACTCAAAAACCATAAAAGCTGCTTTGACTAGAAAATCGTATAACCATTTCCTAAAAATATAGAAAATCTATTTTATGGAGAAGACCTCAGTTATTGTTGGTATGAAGAGACAGACACTATTTTTGTCTGTCTGGGCCTTAAATACTTGCAAATGACATTGAAAAATGAGGCTTATCGGTTAAATGGTTCAGGCAAAAGTCACTTAATAAGGTTTTTCTTTCAAATACCATAGTTTACTAAAGAGCAGTTATGTTAACCAGTGACCAAAATATCCTCTATTCCCATGCTTACTTGATCATGGTTTTTGAAGCTTAAAGTATTCTCTTTTGAAAAATGAAGAGAAAAATATGAGCTGTTTGTACCTTGGCACTAGTGATAATATTGAATTTATTAGTGACTACTAATAATTTGTGAGCCACATGATGAGATCCACAATTTTTTTTTCCAAATTTTTATATGAAAACCCATCAAATGATAATACAATTAGCCATTTAAAAAATTAACCACTATTAAAACACAAAATATATTTAGAGAAATAGAGATTTATAGAGATAAAATTTCTGTGTTTCTTTTGTAAATTCTTCATGTATTTTAACTTTGAGAACAAAAAGGAATGTTAAAATTATAGTTGAATTTTCTTCTACTGATTGTCTTGTAATAGATGTTTTTTTCTAAAAATAGTCCTTTATTTGAGCAAAAAAAATTTTAAGTGAAATATATAATTCAGAAATACAGTAGTTTTTCATGCTTAGACATGAATAACTGGATCAGTTTTTGACAAAATTTTATTTGCTATCATGAATAAAACCACATTATACATTGCAAATGACATTTCGTTGTTATCACAATATGCAGTAATTAAAACACTCTCTAAGGTTTTGTTATTCTTGTCTTTGAAACTGCACTACCTTTTCCAGCCAAGTGTGAAGTGCCATACTTTTGTCAGAGCAAAACTGTGATAAATATTAAGTGTTCATTACTGTTTTTTTCAATCCTATATAACTAAACTGAGTGAATTTTTTTCCTTTCTACTTTCTATATCTTCACATGATTTCTGTGTTTGATATTCAACTTTCCATTTGAAAATCAAAGGAAAAAATTTATGATAAATTAGAGCTATGTTAGCAAACAGGTAAATCAATTTGGTTATTTTTTTCCTAACAATTAATTGAGTGAAAACAATCAACAAACTAATTGCTTTACTGAATTAATATATCACCTGAAGCAACAAATTCTGTAATCTTAAATCTAGATCAGGAATGAAGGACTAAGTCAGGAAACATATTATTTTGAGCCGGAAATCCAATGTTATGATTTTCAAGTGAGCTCATTAAAAAAAAAAAAAAAAGTCTTATTCGTTATTATACACCATTAAAGAGAGTTTCAAATTATTTTAAATTGTCAAATATTAATAGTGGAAATAGCACAGACTTTGTAACTATTGATGTAAAGTAGCTGTGATTTTTTTTTTTTTTTTTGATATATTATATCAGTATGCCAGTTAGGCTTTATTGAGAATATTTTTCTAAAAATATATTCTACTTTTCTAATAGATATTCTACATTCCATCAATTTAATTCATTACTTCACTAAGTATTTTCCTTTTACTGTAATGTTAAATGTTACACTACATGGGCTCCTATAGTGGTTTAATAATTTCAATATTATACATTGCTATGACAAACTTTCTATATTTTAGGATGTTTGTTCCATTAGAATATATTTTAAAATATTGACTGAGAATATCCTATACCCATCAATAAGTATTTTACAAACTGTGCTTTGTTTCAGATGTTTGGTCTTTTACAAGCTACTAACAAATCTTAGCATGTATATATATAGAAATATGACTGGCAAAGCAGAGTTAGTATGCTTCTATATAAATGGGAAACAAAGTTAGAGTTAGTGATTTTTATTAACAGATGTAAAGTCATCATTAAAATAATTTTATTTTGCATTAAAATATATAAATTTGATTATTAATGAATAAGATTCTTCTCAAAGTACTTATATATGCTTAACAATTGACATGATTTTGTCCTTTGCAATAATTTGTCCAAAATAATTTCTCCTTAGTAATATCTATATTTATGTCAACATTTACTAATTTGAAAAAATAACCTACAATATGTTCCTTTAGTGTTATATTTGTATGACTACATTTAATTTTTGCAAAAGTTTATGGATGGGTGTATACCAGTTAAATGTGACTTAATTGTTTTTCTACTATTTTTCTGGTTAACCAAGATTGAGCCCAGTGGTACTCTATTACCAAGGTATATCCCCAACCCTATATATTTTATTTTGGGACAGGTT
The DNA here is from genome assembly GCA_025594165.1 of Tamias sibiricus. Classification (NCBI taxonomy): domain Eukaryota; kingdom Metazoa; phylum Chordata; class Mammalia; order Rodentia; family Sciuridae; genus Tamias; species Tamias sibiricus. The sequence continues at coordinate 80,541,131 of CM046666.1, read as the reverse complement.
TTCACTAAATTAGAGACTGGCCTTGAATTTGAGATCTTCCTGCCTCTGCCTCCCAAGTAGCTGGGATTATAGGCGTGCACTAAATTATGTTTCTGATCTTATAGTTCTGTTTCATCTGATGTAGTTCAAACACATAATTACCCATTTAACTTAAAATTTCAAATAAAAAAATATATGTTATATACTAATTTGTTCCATGTAACACCATCTTTGAAAGGGTAAGATGTCTTTTTTCTTTGGAATCCCCATACCAAGTATTGACAAGTATACCTTCACATTCCTTTGATTTCTTATTTTTATTGTATTTTCATAAATTTTATAGCCCACAAATTTGTGTCATAATTCTTTATAAGTAATTTCATTTATTCATTAACTCCACACAAGAATATGAAGTTTTCTCAAAAGCCAAGTTCCATTTCTGTCTTTCAACAAGAACTACTGAGTCAAAGTATCTGAGCAATGGGCCAGGGGAATTTACATTTTTTTTTCTCTTTTTCTTTCCTAAACTAACTTTTAGGAGATTATTTTCTGCTCACTGAAGTATGTAGACAGCTATTCTACAGTACAACTGTTATCACTCCCATTCTAAATATGGAGAAGTAGAGGCTAACAGCTTTACTACTCTAAGCATGGCATCAAGATTACAGATGTGGTAGCCTGGGTCCAAAACCAATATTTCTCCCTACTTATAACACCATTTCATAACCCCTGAGGAGATGATTCAAAAGTCCTGAAGCTTTTAATTTCTATTGAGCCAAACTTCTATAGTTTGATTGAAATGTATATTAAAGAATCAAAACTTGGTCTAAAAGTTTGAATGATATTGAAGCTAAAAGTAAGATAATTCTAGTTGCAATATGCAATGCTTAATTATTTATGAAAATACATCTTCAGAATTACAAATGTATAATCATATAATCTATGAAATAAGTTAAATAGTCTATGCAATAATCGGTATGTTTGTTACTACTCCAGTATACACACATTCACACACACATTCACCTAGATACAAACCCTTACACATATCACTTGAAAATCACCACATCCATCTAATTATTTTTAGAAAACAATCTTCCACATATTAACATATACCTCTATGGCAACTCAAAAGTACATTGTTTAATGAAAGAATGCAGAATATTACAGAAAGAATTCTGAGGTCTATCAAGACAAAGGCCTTGAAGTGGAGAATTTTGGATACTATTCACAAGTATAAGACAAGGAATTCAAGAATTCTTGACCTATTCACAGCTTAAATTGAGAAATGCCATTTTTACATAAACACGTCCATAAACGATTGAGAGCATTCTTTATAATTTTGAATTTTAAAAGAACATGAAAATGAGAGTTGTCTAATTTAAAAAAAATAACAGCTGGACAAAATAGGTTGGAACAGAATTTAGCTTCACATAATTTGTAAACAAAGAATAGGGAACACAAAACAATAGTGAGCAAAAATTAAATATTTACTGATATGTTAGAATCAAGAAAAAAGAGAGTAGAAGAAAATAAAATGGAAGAGTAAGGATGAAGCTGTGATGAAAAATAAAAATTTAAGAAATGCAGGGGAAATATGTCAGATGTCAATAAAATTTTGTGTATTTGAAAAAAATGAATTGATAACAAGAGTTAATCCAGGGGTTTTGTCTGTGAAGTGGAGGTTGGATAGAAAGTAAAGCCTACTTGAGCCTTCTTAGATCACAGAGGTGGCCATCGGCACAAAGAAAGCATTGTGGATGGGGGCCCACTGAGGCTCTGGTATTTGTAAATTAGGTAGCGAGTGGGAAGGGGAGGGACAAAATCAAGAAAGTTCAATTTGATTTCCCTGTCCAGAGCCATTTTAGAAGACTTGTACCTCATATCAGATGCATAGCATACAGAAGAAGGAGGGGTGGGGAGAGGAGTGGGTAGCACACATCATGAAAGCCAGGAAAATGAAAACGGGACATTTGAGTGAAGCTTGCAGATAGTACACATGAAGAATTCTGTTCTTGTTATACAGAGGCGATGGGCCTCTGAGGGTTGTCACTTGTAGTTATCATTATAAAAAGATATATTTTTAAAAGACATAAGAAAGGATTTTGAAAGTTTTTACCAAAAATAAATGATAAATAAAGAGGTAGATAACATTTAACTTCATTTAAACAATACATGATATGCACATGCCCTGAAATATTACCAGGTCCCCCTGTAATGTGTTACATTTATATTTTACGTACACATTAAAATATATTTAGACAAAAATGATAACTGATTCTGTTCACAGGTATATATTCTTTATCTTAATATTATAAAAGTTGTCTTCCTTTGTCATGAAACTGAGAGGACAAGGAAGTAATAGATAAAGTATTCTAAAGATTGTAGTGATCTTGACTAGAGCTTTATTACCCATAAAATTACATGAGATCAAACTATGAACTAACAGCTTGCTTATGGTAGATATACAGAAATAAATGTCTGAATGAAATAAATCACAACTGGAGGATGTTCACATGGAATATCTACAAATTTAAACTGATACAGAATTTATCTTTTTAACCTTGATGTCTGAGACTTACTTTTCAGGATTAAGAAGGAGACACAAAATATAAAGATGTAAAGCTCAGTCTTGCACTTAGACACACCTGACTTAGAAATGCTCCTTAGGTACTCCCTTGAGCAAGCAGCTTAACCTTTTAAACTTCTGTGTCTTTATCTGTAAAGTGGGGATATTTATAGTGCAAACCTAAAGAGGTTGTAGAGATTTAATAAGAATATATTGTGCATATTAAATGTTCACTAAATGTTAGCCATTATTATTAACAGGGTCAAAATAGCCCACAAAACTTACTTGTGGGTGTATTAGACTCTCTCTCTGGAAGGGAATGATTGGGCCATTCCTCCCTGACCGTGATGACCTCCACATATGATGATCCCACAGGAATCAGCCCATCAATAAACAAAGCATAGAGCTGACAAAAATGCCACAATATTTTATTGAGACTTAATTTGGGAAAAATATTAAATAAAACAATGAATTGAATGTATTTTTAGTTGCAGACATATCTGAAGCACCCAATCCTTACTACAGAGCTCTTGCTTTTTGATCAGAGGGAATTCCTGAACATATTTTGGGCAGAAGTGGCAAAATCTATCCTTTCTCCATATCTGCATTACTTTATCTGAAATTACATTATTATGATTATCTTCTTAAATATTTGACTTGCTGAACTGATTGGCAGAAAATATATTCTGGGGCTGGGGATGTAACTAAGCTGTAGAATGCTTGCTTAGCATGGAGGAGATCCTAAGATCCATTCCCAGAACTGCGAAGGAAAAACAAAGAGGGTATTCTAAATGTTATTAGCAGGTCAATGTTGTACACTGAAGAAAATAAGAACTGATTTCTTAATTAGGTCAAATAAATGTCTTTCAACAGCTTTATTAAAGATGATTGATCTAGGTGCTTTGGCCTACACCTATCCAAGTGATTCAGCAAGCTGAGACAAGAAGATCCCATGTTTGAGGCCAGCCTGGGTAATTTAGTGAGAACTTGTCTCAAAATAAAATAAAATAAAATAAAAAGGACTGGGTATATATCTCAGTGGTAGAGCACCCATGGGTTCAAGCCCTAGTTTTACATGAGAAAAGACAATTGATAGATAATATTTTTTTTAATTTTTAAATTTTTTTATTTAATTTAATTTGTTATACATGCTTGCAGAGTGCAATTCTTTTCATTTGCATATAAAGAGCACAATTTTTCAAGTTATTGGTTTTATACAAAGTATTTTCATACCATTTGAGTTTTTATACATGCACTTAGTATATTGATGTCCAACACATTCTGCCATTATTCCTACCTCTTGCCCCATCCTCTCCCCTCTCTCCCCGTTGTTCTATTTAACATTCCTTTATTCCTCTCGTCTCCCCTCCCTTGCCACTATAATTCAGTATCATCATAGCAAAGAAATCAATCGACCTTTGGTTTTTTGGGATTGTCTGACTTAGCATTATTTTCTCCAACTCCATCCATTTACCTGCAAATGCCATGATTTTATTCTCTTTTAGTGCTGAGTAGTGTTTCATTGTGTATATACACCAAAGTTTCCCTATCCATTCATCTATTGATGGGACTCAGGATTGTTTCCACAATCTAGCTATTGTTAATTGTGCTGCTATAAACATTGATGTGGCTGTGTCCCTGTAAACAGCATGGTATTGGCACCAAAATAAACCAGTAGACCAATGGTATAGAATAGAAAACACAGAGATGAACCCACACTTCTACAGTTATCTTATATTAGACAAAGGTGCCAAAAACATTCACTGGAGAAAAGACAGCCTCTTCAACAAATGGTGTTGGGAAAACTGGAAATCCTTATGTAATAAAATGAAATTAAACCTCTATCTCTCTCCATGCAAAAAACTCAACTCAAATTGGATCAAGGACCAAGGAATTAAACCAGAGATCTTGCACCTATTAGAAAAAAATGTAGGCCCAAATTTCCAACATGTTGGATTAGGCCACAACTTCCTATAGTGCAAGAATTAAAACCAAGTACTAATAAATGGGATGGATTCAAACTAAAAATCTTCTTCTCAGCAAAAAAAAAAAACAATTAGTGAGGTGAACAGAAAACCTACAGAATGGGAGCAAATTTTTACCACAAGCACATCAGACAGAACGTTAACTTCAAGGATATATAAAGCTCTTAAAAACCTTTACACCAAAAAAAACAAACAACCCAATCAATAAAAGGGCTAAGGAACTGAACAGACACTTCTCAGAAGAAAATATACAATCAACAAATATATGAAAAAGTGTTCAACATCTCTAGCAATTAGAGAAATGCAAATCAAAAACTACTCTAAGATTTCATCTCCAGTGCACTTGTAAAATGGGACACCCTCATCAACAGTGTATGGGATTTCCAATTCATCCATGTTTTACTTAGCTTTGCTTTGGTATGACCAAATACCCAACAAGAATATCTTAGAGAAGGAAAAGTTTGGGGCTCATGGTTTCAAGCTGTCTCTGTCCATAAATGGCCAATTCTAATGCTCTGAACCCAAGATTATATAGCACATGATGGAGGATGAATCAGAAAGGAAAGCAGCTCCCCTCTTGGCAACAAGGAAACAGAAAGACAGCAGCCAGAAAAGACTTTAGGGAAAAGCAAGCATTCCAGGCCATGCATTTCACCCCTTCCAGTCACTCCTCCAGCCAAGTCTCATCTCCCTACATTTACTACCCCCACCCAGTCCATTCAAACCTTGATGGACTGATTAGTTTATAGCTCTCACAATTCAACTTTTTTTTTTTAATCTCTGAATATTCCTGTAGAAACACAGGAGCTTTTTTGAGGTATGTCTCATATTCTAACCATAATACTCCATATCTATACCAACACTTCATATGGTAAAACTGATGTTAGACATTTTAATATGTATGTAATAGATTCCACCTTTAATAGGCTTTACTTTTAGACAATTTTGAGTTTCATAATTGCTGGGGTTTTTAGCTCCCCCGAACCCGGGTTTGGCCTTCTCTGGCCGGCAGAGAAGCCTGAGGGAACACGCCCCAGTGGTGAGGCGGAATCAGGAAGAGGTAGAAGTCGACTGGTGGCCACACTCAGCCCTCACAATGGAAGACAATCAGGCATACACCAGGGAGTCTGGTCAAGGCAAGACCTCAGTTTATTGAGGAAGTTGGACGGCCTTTATAGAAGACATGGGCCAATCAGCAGAAAGATCATAGGGGCACATAGGAAGCATGAGCAAATCATATTAGCGGAGCCATTAGCCTATCCTAGTGGCAGTCTGACCTCTCGGCATATGTCATAATGCCCCTTGGCTAGGCCAAGTTCCCGTATCAGGAAGTGGGAGACAGCCAGAGAGTTTCTATCTGCTGGCGTGTTGTTAACGTCCCCAACAATAATAAAATTGAACAGAAAACATAACTGTGTTTTCTCATACATCCACAACTAATCTCTTCCATGCCAACACTCCACACAAAAGTGGTTCATTTATCACAATTAAAAAACCTCCATTGATACATCATTGTTACCTAAAGTCTACAGTTTACATTAGTATTAACTCCTAGTGTTGTATGTTCTGGAAGTTTTGACAACTTTAAAATGACATATATTAGCTGAAAGATTTGCCCCACTCTCTTCAAAATCCTCTGTACTCCATCTATTCTTCCCTTATTTCCCCAAACATCTTTATAATAACTGATATTTTCATATAATCCACAGTTTTGTAATTTCCAGAATGCTATATATTATGTACCTTTTTCACATTGATGTTGTTTACTTGGTAATATTCAAATTAAGTCTCTTCCATGTCTTTGTACGGCTGACATGTCATTTCTCTTCATCATTAAATAAATGATATTCCAACAATATTCTATTTTCTCGAGGAACTCTAGTGTATTTAACCATTCACCCTCTGAAGAAAATTTGGGTTGCTTATATATTTGGCAAAATATAAAATAAGATAAAATTGTTCATAGGGTTTTTAATTTCCTTTAATGATGATGCTGAATTATAATTATGTAGTTTCTACATGTATATTCTTTGTTGAAATGTTTAAATCTTTTACACCTTGTTGTTCACAGATTTATTAAGGCATAATATACTGATACAAGATATAATTATTTTAACTATAGTGTTCAGTGAAAATAAGTTATGTAGTGATTATCAGAATTTAGTACATTTCCGTTAGTCCCAAAGTTCTCTCAAGCCAAGCTATAATCAATATCTGCTCCCATCTCTAGTTCCAGGATGTGTTCCCATCTCCAGATCTACATGGTTTTGTCTGTTTCATATAGACATATGTTTTGTCTTTTCTATAAATTTCACATAAACTGACCCCTTAATTATATAATCCTTTGTGTCTTCATTTAGTATAATATTTTTAAGACTTATGAACACTGTATGGCACATTGTGTCTTTTTGTTGCAGAAAAGTATTTCACCATATATTATTCCATATTCAATTATCATTTCATCAGTATGATGTCCCTTTGAAGCAGTCTCAGTTTCACCTATTTTCAAATAATACAGTCTTTGTGTGAATATAGGATTTAAATTATCTTTAGTAAGCAAGTAAATAGATTTTTTATTTTTATAGTAAGCCTTTTATTTTACCTTAGCAACAAAATTACCAAACTACTTTTCAAAATGGCTGCTCCATTATACATTCCCACTAGTGATGTGTAAATATGTCATGTTCTTTACCTTAATGACAATTATTTAGTATTAAATGACTATTGTGGTGACTCTAATCATTCTAAAGGACTATGTAGTGGTATCCCATTGTAACTATAATGACAAAAGATGTTGAGCATTCTTTTTTAAGCCCTCCACACATATTATTTTGTATGATATCTGTTTAAATTCTTTGCCTATATTATAAAACCACCTACGTGTGTGTGTGTGTGTGTGTGTGTGTGTGTGTGTGTGTAAGTGAATATGTTTCTGGATTCAGTTTACTAATATTTCATTAAAGATTTTTGTGTCTCTGTCCAGGAATGATATCAATTGAATATTTTTGTCTTGCTTTGTCCCCTCATCTCTTCTTCTGAAACAGTTTCTATAAGACTGTTGTTTCTTCTCTTCTTCTTTAAATATTTGATATAAATCATTAAGTATTTAAGCCTGACCTTTTTTTAAGAAATTTTATTTATCAGTTCATATTTTTATTTGTTATAGATATATTGATATTTTCTATTTCTTCTTGGGGCAATTATACTGATTTCTACTTTTCTAAGAACTTTTCCATTTTATCTAAGCTTTTAATTATTGGCATAAAGTTATTTAAAGTCATCCCTAATAATCTTAATTTCTGTAGGATACCTAGCGACATGCTGTATTGTTTCATCACTGATTATGGAATTTTGCATTCTCTCTTTTTTTTAGTGAAACGTTGTGATTTTTTTATTTCTACAAAGAAACAATTATAGCTTTATTGATATTATCTTCTGATTTTCTGATGACAATCATGTGAATGTATTTACAGTTTTCAGATGTCTAACTATATTCTTATCTCCATTCTGCTCTTGAGTTTATCTGGTAACTTTTATTTTTTCAAAATTATCTGGTAACTTTTAAAACATTTTGTAAGTATAATTTTATTTCTAAAATTCCTACATATTTGTCCTTTGTGTTACATATTATTTTGTTAAGAATGTCTTTCTCATTTGTTCGAAGAAGTTTCATCTTTACTTCTCAGAACATGCTTATGATAGTAACTTTCACATTCATTGGAATAGTTCTAACATTTGTGCCTTATTTGATTGTCTTTTTTTGCAGGATTTAAATTCTTCTATACCACAAGATTTGAATGTATACGAGACATTAAGTGTATTATGTTATGATATTCTGGATCTTTATTTAAATCCCCAAACTAATGATATTTAGTCAGTTTTTCTTATGACAAGTAATCTGTCAGATTTAATTCAACTTATAAGTTCTAACCTTCTTCCTGTAGTGTGTGATCCTAACACCAGTTCAGATTTCAAAATATTACAATATTCAGTCCACTTAGAGTGATCTGGGACATTCTTATCTGGTGTTCTACCTTCTAAATCCATTCTCAAAGCCTGTCTTACACTGTTTACAATCATATCCATACCTGAAACACTAAGGTCTGTACATAAGAGCTTGTATACAACTTTGAGGTTTTACTCCTGAGCTTTCAGCACTCTGCAATATGCCTGACATTTGGGGGGTTTCCTAGAGGGTTTACTTCCCAATTTTCTAGTCAGCAAGCTGGAGCTTTAGATTCTTCATTCCACTATGTTTTTGTGTTTTGTTTTTTTGGTTTTTGGGTTTTTTTTGTTTGTTTTGTTTTGTTTTGTTTTTCAAATGTGTCTAAATAGGAACTAAGCAGCAGGAGAATAGAGTTGTAAAAAATGCAAGAGCATATTCAATAATGCTGTTATGTCCACAGCTCTTCTGTCAAGAGAGAATTCCCCTTTTACAGGGTTTTTGTTTGTTTGTTTGTTTGTACCCACAATGGAACTTAGGGGCACTCAACCACTGAGCCACATCAGAGCCCTATTTTGTATTTTATTTAGAGACAGGGTCTCATTGAGTTGCTGAGTGCCTCACAGTTGCTGAGGCTGGCCTTCAACTTGCAATCCTCCTGCCTCAGCCTCCAGAGCTGCTGGGATTCAGGCATGTGCCATGGTGCCCTGCTCCATTGTTTAGGGTTTTGATACCTGTGAGGAGCTGCCTTGGAACTAGATGATGACAAAAATGCAAGAAAGAAGGGGAGGGAAAACCAACAAAATTTCCTTCATGCTGTTTGACTCTTAAGCACCCTTTCTCAAATCTTAGGGAAAAAAAAAAGAGGGAACCTACTGGAACTCTTTCTGTTCTCATGCAGTGTACATCTGAAGGGTTTGAGCTGCCTTTCACTCTAGACCATAATATAACAGAGAATAAAAACTAATGTCAATGACCATTAAAACCTCATGGTGTTCTCCGATTGTTGCTTCATGTACTATATTCAGTAAGAGGACATGAAGGAGTGAGTTTGCTCCCTCTGGAATTGAATAGAACTTCAATTCCATACTGAGCACTTTGGGCATTTTTCTAAGTTCCCTCCCAGTCTCATCTCTGGTGCAAGAATGTTTAGAATGCATAGAAAAGTGGTTGGATTTAGTAAGTACTTAAGCTTCTTCCCTACCGTAATATAAATCATTAGGATAACTAGGATTCTGAATTTTTTTTTTCTTTTGAGACAAGTTCTTGCTGTGTTGTCTCAAAATTCTGGGCTCAGATGAACCTCCTGCTTCAGCCTCCCAGATAGTTGAGATTACAGGCATGCACCACTGGTTCTAGCATGAATACTGACTTTTAAAAATATTTTTATTATAAAAAATTAGAGGTAGCATGTGGAGACAGCAAAAATAGACCATATATTCTTAGGTGGGTAAAAGAAGCAGAATGTAGTTACAAAACTAAAGGAAAAGAAAAACATGGTTGAAGTTAAATCTGTAGAAAATACAAATATTTCTTTATTGTATGACTTTGGTTGTACCACTCCACACTGAGATAAGAATTATTGTCCTAAAGGTAAAGTTATGCAAAAAAAAAAAAAAAAAAAAAAAAAAAAAAAAAAATGATGAAAAAGCTGTGTTGAGACTGACAATAATAAATTGAAAAGGTAGGGGAATAAAATACTGGATCTTTTCATTGTGGCAGGTTTTTCTTGTGATATTTATATTTTGGCAATTAGAAATGCTTTCTTTTTCAGAAAATGTACATCAAAATTCTAAAGATGTTCATCCTTAATCCTATAGTTCATCATAGAATTTCCAAACATTTTTTTTTTCCTACAAGTTAAGGGCAATGAAAAGTTTTCAGAGCTCTGAAGTGAAAAAAAGTCTCAGAAATAGTTTTCAATTTTTTATTTACAGATCCACAATGAACATTACTATTATAAGTGTTCAGGGAAATTATTTAGTAAATAAAGCTATTAAACTTTTTTGAACCTGGTATTTTATAATCTTATTAAATTAAAATATCTTTTTTCTTCCTCACTTTATACTTAATGGATTAAAAGATAATAGTGTTTCCTAGAACACACTTGAGTATTTCTGTTCCAAAACTGAAGGGATTTCATCTTTAATTTGATCATTTGTATTAATATATGAAAAATATAAAAATAATATCTCACTAGATAGTTTAAACATATGTTACCATATCCTTACTTTCACAAATTTTGTCATAAATGATTTTGGAAATGAATATAAACACTATCAATGAATATGTCTCACAGATCTGATTGCCCCCCCCTTTGCCAAACAATTGATCATTTTCTTTAGTTTTTATTTTAACCATTTATTTGTAGATATACAGAATACTTACTGTCATAAAAAGTGATCTCCAGAGAAACAGAGTCAGTAAGACAAATACATAGACTCACACACACACAATTTATTATAAGGTATTGGCACACAAGATTATGGAGCCTAAGTAGTTCCACAACCTGCAGGAGATTCAGGAAAGATTTGAGTATATTTCAAAGTGCTGGAGACAAAGAAGCAACAGCATAGATTCAAGTTTGGTTCTGAAGGCATAAGAAGCAATAATGGCAAGGGCAATATAAGATGGATATCCCCTTTGAATAGCCACGCAGAAATCAAAATCAACTTCCCTCAGCCCTCCATTTTATTCAAGCCCTCAACAGATTTTGTGATGACAATACACATTGTAGATGGCCATCATTTTTACTTAGTCCACCAAATTAAATGCCAACCTCTACTAGCAACATTTTTCTAGGCATACAAAGAAATAATGCTTAATCAGATATCTGGGTATCCCATGGTCGAATCAAGCTTATACATATAATTAACCACCTCCTTACAAACATAATGGAGAGAAGCACCAGACTTTTCTCTTAACTTTTCCTGACATAAACTTATAAATAATCACATTTCATTCACCAAAAGGTGATGTTAATATTGGTATACAAATATTAACTAAACTACACACTTTATTTGGATTTCATAAGTTTTTCTACTAAGAACCTAGGATACTACACTGAATTTACTTATCATGGTTCCTTGACTTCTTCCACTTTGTGACCCTCCCTGGGTTTTTGTTTTAATGGCTTTCACAATTTTAGAGTGTTTATTAGATTCTAGAATCATATTTTTCATCCTTTGGGTCATAAAATCTTATTATTTATTTTGTTGTCCATGTTTTTCCCTTTTCCTCTCAGGAGCCCTTTCAGCTAAAACAGCAAATGTATCCTCTTCACATCCACTCATCCTTTTTTTGTTGTTGTTATTATTGTTATTATTTTGTGTGTATGTTTTTTAAATCACTTCTTTATAGTATGGACCTGCAAACTTTTGGCCTGCTTTTGACTTGTGAAAAATTTATCCGAATACAATTTAAAAGTGTTATCTAGCAAGCAAACACCACATTGTTCAGATAGTAAATAAACTAAAGCAATTGTATTGTCTAGCAACATTGCAGCCAGCAACTTAAACCTCTATTGCTGAGCTTGTATTACAGTAATACTTTCATTTTCAATGATTGTTATGGTAATAACAATATTTCGTATGCTACATTAGTGTTGAAAAACATTGTCTCTGCTTCCTCTTTGAATATCTACACTTTGATGGGTACATCAGTGTTAAGTGATTATAAGGCCATTTTAGATATTACTAACAAATATGGAAGTCTTAAATCCACAAAATAGGGCAGAAAACCATTTTTGATGGAAAACTCTCTTTTTATAATGTGCCCATTTATGTTTCCATATTACCACCATGTAAATATACAAAATCACTAGGGCTTAACAAGAAAAATGTTGGTACATTTCATAGGAATGTTTCTCAGGTGTTGGAGAGCTATTGTAGTAAAAACACTTCTTGAGATACAAAAGGGGAAGAGCAGTTAGTCTAATCAGTGAAATAATATGTTTCTTGACAAATTACTTTAGGCTAAATAGTATCATCAGTTACTTCCTTTGATGATATACCATCAGCAAGATTATACATTATAGAAAATGTTATTCTCTGTAGTTAGGTCATTATTTCATATGTACAAGGATTATTTTACAACATTTTCACTCCTTCAAAAATTTTAACCATGATAAACAGCTTTCCTTTTCTCCAAAACTGGTTACTGAATAATATTAGTGTTTATAGAGGTAATGTTATTGCTCATGGGTCAATCATAAAGAACAATTCATTTTCATAGCTAAATCTTAATGTGAATTCTGCTGATATCATTTCGGTAGAACATCTTAGATTTTTTTTTTCTTTTTTTTTTTTTTTTTGAGAAAAACAGGTACATCAACAGTTAAATTTTCTACTCAACAGTATGGTCTTAATTATTCTAAAACAATGAGATATCTATAGAGTTTCTTGCATAATTATTATAATTTAAAGTTGATAATGTGTCACGAACTTACAGTAAGGGGCCAAGGTCTTTAGTCCCCCCACCCCACCATGGGCCCAAAACGAATCCTTCTTTGTCCAGCAGAGAAGGGTGGGGGAAGCCTACCTGGCAAAGATAGGCTGAGAAGATAAGAGCTGCTAACGCCCCCTCCTCCGCCTTCAGAAGGACTCAGAGCCGCATTAGGGAGTTTGGTCAGAAGTGGTACCAAAAACTCATTTATTGAAAGAGTGGACAGCACTTTATAATGGACCATAGCCAATCAGTGAACAGCAGGATGGTTCCAGTTCTCATGATATGTCACAGCCACGCCCCCTGCTTAGCCTAGGTCCGTAACAGGGCGTGGTAGTGTGGCAAGCAGCCAGAAAAGCCAGAGTTTTCCATCCTCTCGGCTGACAGTGTGCGGAAGGTCCCGACAATAATGTAGGTTAAATGAACTAAAATAAATATGAGTAGTGCCATTTATATGCATTGATCCTGACCTGATGTTCCCAGGCAAAGCTACTTCATATTACTTAGTGGTACCGAAAATTTTATTTCAACTACACTGATATCAGTATTTCCCTAGACACACAATACAAACATACCCATATGTTTATTACTTATATTAAGTTTTTACGTTTAGAGATTTATTACTAGGAATTGATTGTAGGAGCTAGCTAAGCAAATACCAAAGCAGTGATAATAAGGGGAAAAAGTGTCACCAGAATTGACCAAAGGTAACATCTGCAAGAAGAACTTCCTCTTTGCTTGGGAAAACCACATCCCTGCTTTCAAGGCATTACAATTTAATGTCACGACCATTCAAATTATCTAATAATTTATTTTACTAAAGTTCAAATAATTAGGAACTATAATGAAATCCCTTTCAGCAGTATCTAAACGATGTGTGATACTATAGCTAGGCTTGCCACGTTGAAGCACAGGAAGAGCCATCACAGTGCATTGTTTTTATCACAGTTGTCAGTCTGTGCAACAAAGGGCTGAGTTTATTCTTCCTGTATTACTGAAACTTTGCACCCCTAGACCAAGACCATCCATTCTCCTCTGTCTAAATATCTTGCAACGCTGTTCTACTCTCTGCTTCTATGAGTTTAAATTTTTCAGATTCCAAATGTTAGATCATGCAGTTTGTCTTCTGTGCCTGGTTTATTTCTCTTAGCCTAGTGCCCTGCAGGTTCATTCATGTTGTTGAAAATGACAGGATTCCCCTTTTGTAAGCCTTTTGTTATTCCATTTTGCATGTGTGTTTTTCTTTACCCGTTCATCTCAGCTATTGTGAATAGGGCTATAATGAACATGACATTGAATATTTAAAAACTGCTAAAAGATATTTTAAATGTTATCACCACGAATGTTAAAATGTAAGATGATGGATTTGTTAATCAGCTTGATTTAATCACTTATCAGTTCCATTTATAAACATATGAGACATCACATTATTTATATAAATGTCAGTCAATTAAAATAAAATTTTAAAAAGAAACATCACAACCATTAAGGTGAATGACAGTTAATCTCACCTTATCTTACTTATTTTACTTAGTTTTATCTTTATCAATAGTGAAAAAAATTTTGATGTGTTGAAAGTTTAAAACAGTAAATATTTCCTAAAAATAACTGAATTTTTCCATTTTTGAATTATATAACCATATATTGCTCTCTACAGATCATTCAGCATCAGAATTGCTGTTATAATTGGTAAACATTTGTGAAATTACATTTTCTCAAAGGTACTTTTGTAGTATTGAGCATAAAATCCCCAAATTCAATGTATAGTACATAGAGTATTAAAATATGATAAATGATACTTACAAGATTTGGCAGACAATTATCAAAAATCAATTAATATTTAAATATTAATCATTGAATTTTGAAATTTTAAATAATACAAAGAATTTGGAAATCTATATGGTATATACAGTAAGATTTGAAAGATATTCCCTTATCAAGTAAACTTTGGTATATTGCACGTTATTCTAATCTAATTTCTGTGAGAATATGACACATTTATTACAAACTTAAATAGGACTGGAAATGCAAAATTTAAAAGGGGCAAATTATAGTATATATCTACGATTTCCTACTAGGTCTAAATTTAAGCATGATTTATGATTTTATAGAGTCAGCTTTTTAAATTAAAATAAATGTACATGGCTCCTAAAGTGTGATGGAGATTGTATTTTAACAGATCATTTCTAAAAGGGAGTAGAAAATACTTTCGCAATTGCTTGAAGGTGGAACATTTAAATCGAATCATGGACAAAGGCACAACTACTTTGCCCTTTAGCAAGCTGAAGGTTACTTTCTAGGACAACTTGTAACTAGAGAACTCCAGTTCTTTGCTTTCCACTGAGAAACTTAGCTAACATTCTTCTGCATCTCTATTCAAACTAAAGCTGCTCAATCACTTGACCAAAGGTTAATCAATAAGCGTATGTAGAAGGAAAACCAATTGAAAACCATTTTTTTATCGTTTTAAGGTGTCTACTCAAGACTGCTTAACCCTGAATTATTTGTCTCACAAATGTTGGATGTGCTTATCAAAAACACAAACGTGTAGTCTTCAACTCAGAAACTACAGAATCAGAATGTCTGTGATAGGACTTTAGTTATTATATGCACTTTATTTGAGACTTGTCATTAGGTGAAATTTTTCAATATCACAGGGCTTCCAATGTCTGCCATTTTATAAAATACTGCTTTTTCCAGAATGCACTTCTGACTATTCTTAAGGAAAATAATAAGAGACAAGAATCATTTAAAAGTACACATCCACTAGTTTAGGTCACTCGAATTAATCACCTAGGGAAGGCTTCCTACCTCTCCCGTCAATTGAACAACTTACTTAAGGAGCTCTGTCAGATACAATCCGCTTTACTTCACTTTGTCCCCCGCTGATACAGTCTTACAAGGGATTGCCAACATGCTGAGTGCCTGAAGGATCTAAACTCAGATTACAAAAGCAAACCCTGAATGCATGCTCTCTAGAAGGTAGACTCCTATCTGCTACAATACCAAGTGTTTAGGAGTGAGTCAAACAGGAGTGACACCACCTTACAACTATTTTCCTTTATGAGATCTTCTTAATGCTGAGCCTCAGGAAAAGATTCTCATGGACAGATTAAAAGTGTTCAAAAGCTTGCCAGAGATCATAGCATAAAGCCATGCTGTGTACACTTTCTGCAGCCAAAATTTGAAGACTGTATATGACCTAAACATGAGAGGATAATTCAAATAGTGTCTTTTCCCACCGACCCCCATCAAATAATTGTTTCACTTTACTCTTGGTATCTTTTGAGCAGCATTTAGATGCTATTTCTATAACTGCAGGGCAAGGTAAATCCTTCACATGGAGATAAATGTCCCAGATATTTTGCTATTTATTTCTGGGGTTTAAGACTTGAATTAGAAACTTTCATTTGTTTTCTTAATGTTTGAAGACTGAAGCCAACTAATAGACTGTTAAAAAGACTACAATGCAGAAGGATTTGGAATCTAGTCAGAAATCTATCAAAGAAAGATATGTAGCTGAATTTTAAAACTCATTGTCTGACTGTAAACAAATAAGGTGAGCTTCATTGGAAATGTTATCAGTAGTGAGAACTTTCTTCTCATGCTTCTTTGGGGCTCAACCCTGAGTTAGAATTTCATTCCTGCAAAACTTACATAGTTCCATTAAAGCTGCTCAGGTCAGTCTCCCTGAAGTAGTCCAGGCAATATGATTTCTAGTTTGGAAAGATGTACTGCAACCACATCAAAGTAAAGAGGGCTTGCTTCTTCCCAGTTTACAAATTAGGGTCTTCCCAAGACTAGCTCATAAATAGGGGTTTTTAGTTTTCTTTCCAAGTGGTAGCCTTCAGAGGACTCACATTCCCTCTACATTAATTTTCACTGTTAAGCAGATGCAATCTTTGATTAAATACAACACGTTTAAAGATACTAAAAATAATATAAATGAGTCCTCTAGGAACTTTATTTTAATATTGTGCAAGAGAGATCAAAATAGTTATGAAGGTAATATATTGCTATATATTAAATATTTCAAAAGAGAACAAAAGTCTCATCGAAGTATAAAGGCAGATTACGACTTCCAAATCTTCACAACTTATTTCAGTTTCTTAAGGTGACCAGAAACTTATTATCTCATAAAGCCATGAAAACATAAATACTTAAAGTAAAGAAGAGAAGTTATTATTTTAACAAATTGATATGAAGCCATAATACATCAAGTTTGAGAGTATTTGTAGATATAAAAATGCTGTTTGAGCTTGATATAATAACTTTGCCTCTCAAGTTAAGAATACAACACATTGCAGAATTTGATAATATGTGTAGAGGGGCATAAAACACAGGTGTACTTCAAGTTTCATTAGGTTACAACTGTATGACCTTGAGTCAATTTTATTTTCTGTTTCATTTTTCCCTCCCTTCTTTCCTTCCTTCCTTCCTCTTCTTTTCTTTTCTTTTTTTATTCTCTCTCTCTCTCTCTCTCAGCTTCAGTTTCTATACCATTAAAATAATAGTTAAAAGTCCAGATTGAATGAGATGATAAAAAAATACTTGTAGCAATCTCTAACACTGATTTCAAATGTTTAACAAACAAATAAGTATGCATCCTCATAGAGTTTTCGGAAGCTTTCCTTTTGCCATCCTAAATAGTTGGAGAGAATAGCCATTTTCAGTTTGTCATCAGGAAAAATCTTTAATCTCAATGTTAGGAAATATTGGGAAATGTCTTAGTAAGTGATAAGGAAGAAGAAAATATTTTTGCCCTAGACTGGGTCATAAATTCAAATACCTATCACACACTTGCATAATCTAAAAGAGTGAGGTAGGCCCACAAGAAATATGTTTTTTTTTTCTTGAAAACCACAGGTTTGTGGGTTTTTCTTTTGTCTTTTCTTTTGTAACAGAGTTCAGACAATATTTCCTAGAGTGTGAAGAGCAATTGAACCAGGACAATGACAAATGACAACTGAGACTGCACTGTGATTTCAGGAAGATGAAAGACAATGGTGGGAACCATGCTAATTTGGAAAGTTTATGTCCCTTCTGAAAGAGCAGCCAATACCCAGATTTAAAATACTTTTGGTTTGTGAAAATGCAGATCTGGTGTTAACATTTTTTGTTTTCAAGAAAACTGCAAAAGTGAACAAATAAAAACAAGTCACACATGAGCTGTTTAACATGCGAGTCTGTGGGTTTGTCCACATGACCTCTATCCTATTGCATTTGGTGTAGCCATGAACATGTGTGCTCTTCTCTATGTTACCACCAAAGGTAAATACCAAAAAGAAACTCCCAAGATGTTTTTGCTGCCTTAACTTTCCACTTTTTGCCCTCAGCATCCCTGTAGAAATCAGAGGAACAAAACTAATGCATGTAATGCATGTTTGGCATGATCATTTGAAAATTTGGACACTACCTATAATTTAGCCTAAACACTAGCTCACATTAAAACTACCCAAGATTTTGTTTTTATCATTATTTAAAAAGCGGCATCAGGACATCATAGTTATTCTAAAGCTTTCTAGTAAATTCTATTTAACATAATTGACAATAACTTCTCCAATTTGGACATATATTTTCATATATAAGACAGGAAGACATGAGGAGTAGCCAATATACACTAATTCCAAACTGGGTCTATAGCTATATGATGAGTGTTAGGGTGAGTGTATGGCTGCTTAATGTGTCCCTACTACTCTAGAGCTTAGTTTCTGAACATTATAGGTTTGCTTTCTACTCTGCACCTTCTAGTTTTACACAAATTATAAACAAACCTGAGAGAAGCAACTATAAGAGTCAAGGGCTTTGTCATCTTACATTATATCAACAGAAAAGTGTCAGCCCATAAGTTCTCTTCCAGGTTAGAGTTTTGGGGCTTGTGCTAGGTGAGATACTGACATGCTGCTAAAATCACAGTAAAATACATTCTTTATTGAGTGACATGTATAGTGGTCCCTCCAATCATTTTTTTTTTTTAATTTAAAGTGTTGTATTTCTTGTTTAACACTCCAAGTGGCTCTGTTAGTGTTTTTTTTTTTTTTTTTTCCAGCAAATTAGAAGATGAAAAGTAAAAACACAGTCTGATACATAAGAAGAGGTTATAATCTACTTTCCTCAAGGACTGCAAATTGGCACAGACACTTAGAATAGCACCTCACACAATATCATACATCATACAAAAAAGGTTGAAATTCTACTTATTATAACTAGTGTTAAACTTTCTCATGCATAATGAACATTTCAGAATAGTATACAGAAAGGGTAAATTTTATTTTGGTAAATGTTTTCTTATGAGTATAGAGCAGATGCCACAAACATTTTCTGTAAAGGGCCAAATAGAATGTATTTTAGGCTCTGTAGACCAGATGGTCTCAGTTGCAACTATTCAACTCTAACACTGTAGTGGAAAAGCAATTATAGACAATATGTAAACAAATGGGTGTGGGTGAGTTCCAATAAAGCTTTATTTATAAAAGCAGGCTGTGTGCTAGATTTGGCCCATGACCATCATTTTCTAACCTCAGTTAAAGAGGACAATTGTTAAATGCTTCCCACTTTCTGAATACTTAATTATAAATATACAAGTACTCCTAACAGTAGGGATCACATTATTCAAAATGAAAATAAAATAAGCAATACACATAATTAGTAAAGTAAAATGGTTAAGTCAAATTCGATTAAAGTATTTTGATAAGATCATAGGTTAGCAATAGGGAAACTAAAATTTCACCAAAAAATTACCAAAACTGTGTTTTCTTTGTGAATTTATATACTGTCTCAAAAGAAGACCTAATCTATTGTTTTTATGCTGATGAATCAAATTAAGTAAAAATAAAAGCCACAGATGTATTATATTATACTACAATAGACACTCATTAAATTAAGCTCCTTTCTCTTGATTTCTACTCTTGCAATGAATTTGATCAATTTCCATGGAGATTTTATTAAGACTTGAACTTACACTTTATCAGTTTCTTAATTTTATGAGAAGACATTAAACTTTATGCAAATTCAGCCATTTCTACCTTTACTGGATAACATATTCACCTGCTGAACAGAGGCACCAGCTTTTGGTAATATTGCATGGGACCTCACTCCTCAAACTGTGTAGAAGGAACCTAGAAGATTTTTTTTCACCTTGGATTGTGTTAGAAAAGCAAATAAAAACTGAAACAGAACTGTATGTATATTAAAGTTGAAGAATCACTGCCTACAATACACACATAAAATATTATCTGAGCTATTCAATAGGGATTTGAGGTATTATATTTTTTTTTGGTTTTTTTTTGTGGTACCGGGGATTGAACTCAGGGGCACTCGACCACTGGGTCACATCCCCAGCCCTTGTTTTTGTATTTTATTTAGAGACAGGGTCTCACTAAGTTGCTAAGTGCCTCGCTGTTGCTGAGGCCGGCTTTGAACTAGCCTGCCTCAGCCTCCCAAAGTGCTGGGAATTACAGGCATGCGCCACCGCGCCCGGATTGAGGTATTATAATATTCTCATATGTTCAATTAGGAGTTTGCCCTATGCTGTCCTAACAATTAGGGACACAAACCTCTGGTTGGACTACATCGGAGACCAACCAAATTGGAAAAAAAAAAAAAAAAAAAAAAAAAAAAGTGTTTCTTTGACAAGGACAGCCAAATATACAATAAAAAAATTTGTTCTTTCCACCTGCCAGCTCTTACATCATATTGAAAGAACAATTGTGCTTATTTAGTTATTATAGAGCACATTGGCCCAAGTTTAGTTGTTGTTGCTTTTAATGCTAACAACTAAAACAGTATTGTGCCATAGTTCTAAACTGAACAAGGGAATTGAAATGAAAAATGGAATCTACTGTTTTACCCCGAACAATCATTCAACAACATTTCATTCTCAGAGGATCAGAGAACCAACACCCTCTTTTAGAGTTATAACATCATTTTAGGAGATTATTCCCTAGAGTAGACTCTGATTCTTAACCCAGATTCCTGTTGAGAAACACATGGATGTTAGGAGACTCACATGCCTGCACCATAGATCAGTACACAACACAGGTAATTGAGCATCTCACAAAAGATACACTACTGTTTGAGCCATAGAGAGCAAACTGAAAATATTACATTTTTATTTCTAAATAAATAAAAATTCCCTCATATTTAGTCTTCTGTTTTCATACTACTGATTAATATAATAGTATATAGTCATACCTACATCTAAATTTAATAAGTTTCTATGTGTTAGATAAGAGATGCTGACTTTTTTTTTCTTTTTATCACTTAAGGTGGTATATATTAAAAATGTGGTGACCTCCTCAGTAGAAAACCAAGAAAACTCCCAAACAATTACCTATCACAATGTTTATTTTTAGTAAAAATTATCATTTTTAATGTTTTGTTATTTCACACAGAAATCTAGATTTTAGAGAAACATTACATTTTATGACATATAGAGAGCCATAGATAATATATGGTAGAAAAATTTGGATTCATAATTTTTTTATAATAAAATACAAAAAAGACCATAGTTTTTTATAAGCAATTAATATTAGCTGCAATGAAGACAACATATATATTTACTGAATGAGTAAAATGTAGTCATTTTCACATACATGGATGGTATATTTCAACTTACTCTGGCTTTTATTATCCTCACTAGATGTCTCTATACTTTGTATTATATTATAACTCAATACATTGTTCCTATGTTTCTATCCTAGCTGTCAGTTTCAAATATAAATTGAGTAGTTATTAAAAAAAGTTTCATACTTACCTCTCCTAACTGCCATAAATGACTATTTGGTAAACTAAAGTCAGTCATTGCCTTAAATTTGTACCTCCTGAATATGTATCCAAATTTTAGTTCTTTAATAGTCAAGTTTAATAAAAGTAAATACAGATACATGAAAATGTAATAAAAAGTGCCATTTTGTTCTTTGGATAATTGACAGTCATGAAAATGTCATGATAACTTTGATCAATTTCAGCAGACTGCTTCCTTGTTTTCCTGTATGTATAGCGTTAGATATAACTTTTCCATGCTTATTTATAATCATGAGACTGTTGTAAAAAGGAAAGTCAATCAACAGTTTTATTTGGTTCATATGCATCAGTCCCAGAGGCATTTAACAATTAACTCCAGTTTCAAAACAGCAAAAATATAATGTTGCTCCATAATCCTATATGTAAAAATGTGTAGTTTCAAAGTACATTAATGAGTTTTTACAAATTAAAAAAAAAAAACTGTTATAAGATAGTTAGACGAGGATTAAACAAGATATAAATGTACTTTGATATATTCTAATTAAAGATTACCCATGGATCTGATTGAAATATTAAAGATGAGAATCACACTGGTTATTAGCATAGTAGTGCAATTTTCATTTCAACAAAGTAAAGCTATATTTATTAGTCTGAAATTGGTATTGATTTGAATATTTTTCATTATATTCCCTTCAGGCTTTGAGGTTTATACCTATTTATCTACTAAAATAAAATATACTAACACTTTATTTTATTTGCTTTTATAAGATAATCGCTCATTAAATTAAACTCAAAATGAAAATATAAATTAGAAAACTTGAAATTGAATTCACCACTAATTAATGACATAGCTATTTTTTTTTTACAAATGTCAATAAACTTTCACCATACATCGTAACAAGATAAAATCAACTTTATGGAATTTAAGTAATAACTTTCAACTACAAAATACATCATCTAAAATCTATAAAATTCTTGAAATGTAGCTTGTTAGTAGAAATTTCACAAAGCAAAGTATTGTTCAAAAAATAAGCTTAACAATCTGACCATTGAGCTCAACATAAACTTATTTTTTGATTTGTTTTGTTTCAATGGATTCTTTTTAGTTATATATATAAGATTAGGATGCATTTTGATATAATAACAAAATTTAGGAATGTAATTTGCTCTAAATCAGACCCCAGCATTCCCCCTCCACTCCCCCTGCTCTCCTCTCTCTATTCTACTGATATTTCTGCAATTTATTTATAGATTTTTTTAAAATTAGTGTCTTGTGGATATATTTGATATTGGGATTCACTGTTATATATTCATGTATGCACATTCAAAAAGTTCATTCAGATTCATTCCATTGTTCTTGTTTTTCTTTATCTTTCCCTGTTCCTCCTTTCTCCCCTTCAGTCTCCTTCATCTACTCTATTGATCAAACTTGTTTTGATGAAATTCTTTATCCTGTTTATTTCTTTCCCTCTCCTTCTCCCCCCTTGCCCTCCCCTCCCTCTCCCTCTCCTCTCCCTCTCAGTGTCCCTATCCCCTCTCTCCTTATTTTGGATTAGCTTCCACATATCGGAGAAAACATTCAATATTTGACTTTTTCAGACTTGTTTATTTCACTTAGCATGATGTTCTCCAGTTACATCCATTTACTGGCAAATACCATAATTTCATTCTTCTTCATGGCTGTTATGTATGTATACCACATTTTCTTTATCCAATCATCTGTTGAAGGGTGTCTTGGTTGGTTTCATAGCTTGGCTATTGTGAATGGAGCTTCTCACATTTATGTGTCCCCATCACTTGTAGTATACTAATTTTGGATCTTTTGGATATATTCCAAGGAGTGGGCTAGCTGGGTCATATGGTGGTTCCATTCCTAATCCTTTTTTTTCTCCTTTTATTATTATTTATTTTTAAAACATTTTAAACTGTGTTCTAATTAGATATACTCAACAGTAGAATGCATTTTGAAACATTGTACACAAATGGAGCACAACTTCTCATTCCACTGGCTATAAAAGTTGCAGAGTCAAACCAGTAGTGTAATCACATGTATATAGAGTAATAATGTCTGTCTTATTCTACCATCTTTCCTATCCCCACAGGCCAACCCCTGCCCTCACTCCTCTCTGAACAATCCAAAGTGTCTTCATTCTTTCCTATTCCCCCACCTTGGATCAGCATCTGCTTATTAGAGAAAACATTTAGCCATTGGTTTTTCAGAATTGGCTTATCTCACTTAGTATGCTTCTCTAGTTCCATCCATTTACCTGCAAAAGCCATCATTTCATTCTTCTTTAAGGCTGAGTAATATTCCATTGTATATGTACCACATTTTCTTTATTCATTGATCTGTTGAAGGGCATCTAGGTTATTTCCATAGTTTAGCTTTTTGTGAATTGAGCTGCTATAAACATTGATGTGGCTGTGTCACTATAGTACACTGATTTTTAAGTCCTTTGCGTATAAATCAAAGAGTGAGATAGCTGGGGCAAATGGTGGTTCCATTCCAAGTTTTCTGAGGACTCTCCATAATGCTTTCCATAGTTCTTGCACCAATTTTCAGTTCTACCAACAATGTTGCCGCCTGAAGCGCTTGGAGCAACGGAGCCGTGGGAAAAACTTCAGAAGCAAACTGGAGACAAACAACTTTTTATTCTGATAACTTTTCTCTCTGGTTCTAACAACGACTAACACACGCCAAACACACCCTAAAATGGCGCTGACCCGATCAGCAATTTCGGCCAAGTCCCTCGAGATCCCGCAACAACTCCCGTGAGACTACGGGAGGGGACAATACCCAAACCTCCAGGGCTCATAGTCAACCGCAATTCAAGTCAATCCCCAAACAGGGCTCCTGCATTTCCCCCTTTTTGTTTTAAAAGAGGTAATGCTCTAGGACGTCTATGTGCAACCAACATTCTTACCCGTCATCGAATAATCAAGGCTGTGCCCTTGACTCCTGTCTTAAGTTGATATGTCGGCCACATGAGACTGTCCCGTGCGACTGTGCCTGTCTTAGGTTGTCCCCCTCTGGGGATCTTACCCGTCATTGGCTAACCAGCCATCCAATGGAGCCCTTTAGGATCGACTATATATGATGACTAACAGCCGTCCAATTGTGAGGAGATGTTGCGGCTTTAAGGCGACAAGCCTTTTGGTGATGAGCCAAATTGCATAGCATAACAAATTGTTTAAGCAAATCAGCTGCCCTAAGTTCCATCAAGTAACACACTGAATTCTCTAGACAAATACCCACAAGGCATTGTCCCGTAAAGTCCCAAACAATGAAAGATCAAAATGTCCATTTGTTATAACATGTTGATGTAGGAGGCCCCATGCATGTAGAGCAGAGGCCACACTGTTGGTGAGGTTGTTTGATGTTTGAGCAGCAGGGATGCTTGCGGCGGCCGCGATCCCTGCAGCTATAGCAGCAGACGTCTTTTTTATGTTTAGACAATGCCACCGGCAAATCTTCAGGGCCCGATAACTAGAAACTCAAGCATCAATTATTAAAGGAAAGGCAGTGCTATTGCAGCACTGAGTCAAGAGGCGAGTTGTCAAACTACAAAATAGAATAATTAGATTAGAAAATTAAAGTTGATTTTTGTTCACATACATCGCTGGTTGAGCTTCTACAAACATAAGTTGGAAAAATGTCATATTTAGAACAAAACAAAAAAAGACTGAGGGTAATTACTGCATTAAAGATTAAAGAAAAGGTAAAGGCACTTTAGAGAAATAATTTGTTAGCTGGAACCCTTGAGTCTCTGTATACAGAGCAATCTTTTACCTGTTGAGATAATTGAAATTAATGAGCTATTAAACAAATGAAGTTAATAACTAATAAACAATCTTATGTCAAAACACCAAAATATCAGGTTATATAGCACTAGTCATATTGTTTGCTAAAGAGAAGTCCCAGGGACTCCTATAAATCAAAATTGAAAGTACCTTCATATATAAAATCATTTACCTAAATTGAATACTCTTAACCTAAAATGAATTAAAGTTATTTGGATCCATATATATATATATATATATATATATATATATATATATATATATTCTTTTTCATAAGCACTTTGTTCTTTGTGACGTCACACTGAACAGACGAACAAACATACAAACATATATTTGTGACGTCACATTAACATGAAATGTAGACAAATGTACAGACATAAGACATGTATAAAAAGGAAAAAAAAAAGAAAAAAAAATACAATTGTGTGCACACTAAAGAGAGATCTCCTCGTCCCGGCCGGAAGGAATGACACTTAAGTTGTGAAATATTTTGAAGGACTCTTTTGAGGGAATCATTCTATACCTTCATCTTGGTCCTCTTGATTTTGTACCTTTTTTATTAATCTTGATTCTTCAATAACTTCATCTTGATCATTTTGATGTGGTACCTGTTTTATTAATCTAGATGGTATCCATATTGGAGAGGATTCGTGTTTTGGAAAAACACAAACAGATCCTCTTCCCCAAATTAATACTGGATCTGGACCCTTCCATGTACCTGAAAGAACATCCTTCCAGTAAACCAAGGGTTTATGTTGTTGGTGTGGATTCCAATGTCTGTCTCCAGCAGAATAACCATTAGAGTCTAAAGTTAGAAAATTTAAGGTAAACAGGGCAACTGCCAATCTGTCCTTAGGACTTTTCCAATTTCCTTCTTTTTGTTTTAATAACATAATTTTCAGTGTTCGGTTTGCTCTTTCAATAATGCCCTGACCCTGAGGATTGTATGGGATGCCTGTTTTATGGGATATATTGAATTTTGCGCAAAACTGTTTGAAAGATAAGGATGTATATGCGGGGCCATTATCTGTTTTAAGCATTTTGGGGATGCCCAATACAGCAAAAGCTTGCAAACAATGAGATGTAACATCTTTAACTTTTTCTCCAGAATGCAAGGAAGCAAAAATCATGCCTGAGCATGTATCTATGGTCACATGAATAAATCGCAATTTTCTAAAACTTGGCTCATGAGTAACATCCATCTGCCACAAATGACTGGGCATTAATCCTCTAGGGTTAACGCCGAAATGAGGATTGGGCAAATGTGTCATACAAGATTTACAATCTTTTACAATTGTTCTGGCTTGCTCCTTTGTGATTTTAAACCTACGTTGCAAGGTGGTGCTGTTGACATGAAACTGGGAATGAAATAAAGTAGCTTGTTGTAGCGCTGAAAGTATAAATACTGTTTTTGTAAGTTCATCAGCCTTTCGATTACCTTCATGGAGGGGACCAGGCAAATTAGTATGTGCTCTAATATGGCCTACGAATAGAGGTTCTTTTCTTGCCCACAAAAGTTTTTGTATTTGATAAAACAATTTAAAGGCTGGAGTATGAGGTGCTATTGGTCCTGCTAACTCTAATTTTGGGACGGCTTGTACAATATAGTGGCTATCTGAAAAAATGTTTACGGGCTGGTCCCTAAAATTTTCCAGAGCTCTTACCACAGCTTCCAGTTCCACTAGTTGAGCTGATTTGTGTGCAGTTATGTAAGTCATATTTTCTTTTTTAGTGACTACTGTAGCAGTACCATTTGAGGACCCATCTGTAAATACATTAAATGCCTTAGGAATAGGTTGATTTTTTATTACCTGTGGAAATATAATAGGATGATTAATACAAAAAGATAATATAGGGGACTTAGGAAGATGATTATCAAAATTTGCAGAAGTAGAGCATTTATCTATAGCCCAATCATTATCATTGAAGCATAAGTATTCAATCTGTGATGATGAATAGGGAGTAATAATAGTAGCAGGGTGAATGCCAAATATTTTAGTAGAAGTCTTAAGTCCTTGAAGAATAAGTTTAGCCACCATGGAGGTATAAGATTCAATTATACTTTTAGGAGAGACGGGCAAATGTATCCATAATAAAGGCCCTTGTTGCCAAAATACTCCTGTGGGTGTATATTGTGAAGAAATAATAATCAACATCAGCGGTTGAGTTAAATCAAATCTATCACAATGAGCTCCTTCGATGGCTTTTTCTACTAACTTTAAAGCTTTCCTAGCATCAGGAGTCAATGTTCGTGGAGAAGATGGATCAGGATCTCCACGAAGGATGTCAAATAAAGGTTTTAGTTGGCCAGTAGTGAGATTTAGTGTAGGGCGAAGCCAATTAATGTCTCCCAGTAGTTTTTGGAAATCATTGAGGGTGGTCAAATGTTCTTTATTTATTAAAATTTTTTGGGGTCTAACAAAAGTATCCATGATTTTAAATCCTAAATATAATATGGGAGATCTGGTTTGAACTTTTTCTTCTGCTATATATAATCCATATTTTTTAAAATTTTCTACCACATCACTGAATATATTAAATAAGATTTTTTGATTAGGGTGGGCCAATAAAATATCATCCATGTAATGTAGACACATGAGGTTTGGATATTTATTTTTAATGGGTTGGATAGCCTTGTCCACATATATTTGGCATATGGTGGGGCTATTAGCCATTCCCTGTGGTAAAACCTTCCATTGATATCTCTGATCAGGGCCATTATTGTTCATAGAAGGAACGGAAAAAGCAAACCTGGGGGCATCCAGAGGATGTAGGGGAATAGAAAAGAAGCAATCCTTTATATCAAGAGTAATAAGATGGAAATTTTTTGGAATAGCTACAGGACTAGGAAGTCCAGGTTGAGTAGGGCCCATAACTTGCATGGTTTTATTGATTTGTCTAAGATCATGTAACAATCGCCATTTTCCTGACTTTTTCTTGATCACAAATATGGGGGAATTCCAGGGAGAGGTGGAAGGTTCTATATGACCTGCTTCTAATTGTTCCTGAAC
Organism: Tamias sibiricus; assembly: GCA_025594165.1. NCBI lineage: Eukaryota > Metazoa > Chordata > Mammalia > Rodentia > Sciuridae > Tamias > Tamias sibiricus. The sequence goes on along the minus strand of CM046666.1, from coordinate 80,512,658 downwards.
TAGTAGGTGGGCCGCTTGTAATTTCTCTTTAGATAGGGGCCACTGAGGGACCCACACTGGCTTATCAGAAAGCCACGGTATTTTCAAAATTATTTTCTCAGTGGCCCCGAAAAAAAATATCTTTTTCCTTTATGATAATGATTACTTTTAGGGTTAAGATTACTCTGTACTTTTTGATAATGTGTTCTTTTAGGGTTAAGATTACCCTGTAGGTTTTCACATTTAACATCTGCAGGCTTGGTTTGAAGGTGTACTCCCATTTGTTGCAAAATATCTCTTCCCCATAAAGTAACCAGTAGATTAGGTAAAACATAAGGCTGAAATGTTCCTTTATGGCCTTCATCATCCTCCCATTTTAAAATTACTGCACTTTTATCTGGGAGGTTATTATATCCCAAGCCTCTTAAACTGGTTGAAGCTTTTTGCAGAGGCCAGTGCTTGGGCCATTGGCGTAAATTAATAATGGAAGAGTCAGCTCCAGTATCTATTAATCCCTCCATTTCTATTCCTTGGATTTTTATTTTACACATAGGCCTCCTTGAACAGTCTCGAACCCAGCAAGCCATGGGACTTGAGTCAGTGGAACAAAATCCTCTATTGTTCCCTTCTTGAGGCATACCCATTTTAAATGAATTATGTAAATTGGGAAGGAGAAGCAACTGAGCAATTCTATCTCCTTGATTAACAGAAGTTATACTTTGGGGTGAGCTAAGCATTATTTTTATTTCCCCTTTGTAGTCTGAGTTTATTACACCTGGGGTCACTTGCAAACCTAATAAGCTTTTAGGACTACGCCCGATAATAAGTCCTACAGTCCCTGAGGGAAGAGGTCCCCTGACTCCTGTGGGAATCAGTTGAACCCCCATTTCAGGTGTTAACACTATTCGGGCGGTGGAACAGAGGTCTAATCCTGCATTTCCTCTTGTTCCTCTGGCGAGGGAGTGGATGGGTAGTAGGGATTGTGTCGGGGAAGCATCTGAGTGGATGCTTGAGGATACTCCTTCAATGCCCCGTACATTTGTGGGCCCGGGGTACTGGGCCCCGTGCCCCGTTTTTTGAATTCCTGAACAAAGGATTTCCATGGATGTCAAATTTTGAATGGCATTTATTGGCCCAATGATTTCCCTTTTTACACCTGGGGCAGCGGCCTGGGGCACGGTATGAGCTTGCTCTTATTTCTCTTTTGGGATTTTGCCTAGAATTGCCTGATTGATTATGATAATTTTGCCTGGAATATCCTGATTGATTATAATATCTACGTTTAGCCTTTGTGAAATTTCGAGAGGAAGCACCTCTCATTGAGGCTGCAATCACATTTCCTGTGACAAAGGCGTCATTTATATCTTTACATAGTTGTATATATACGGAAAGATCCTTTTTAGTTCTCCATGGCCTGATGGCTGCTTGGCACCATTTATTTGCATTTTCATAGGCTAATTGAACAACTAATGGCATAGCTTGGTCAACATCTGCAAACACACTACCTGCAGTTCTCAAAAGTCGATCAGCAAAGTCGGCATACGGCTCATTAGGTCCTTGAATCACTTTTGACAAGCTACCTTGTAGATCCCCAGGTCCTTGTACAGTTTTCCATGCCTCTAAGGCAGCTGCATTTATCTGAGCATATACATCTGGGTCATAATCTGTTTGAGCCTGTAAATCTGCGAATTGCCCTTCTCCTGTGAGCATGTCTATATTATAGTTTTCAAACCCTGCAGCCGCGTTTCTTTTAGCCGTTTCTATACAAAATTCTTGGAATTGCGATCGCCAAACCAAGAATTGCCCCCCGCTTAATGTTGCTTTACATAGACTTTTCCAGTCTGAGGGGGTTAAGCTAAAGGTGTTAAGGGACTCCAGCATACTCAACGTGAAAGGAGCTTGGGGCCCATAAGTCATTACTGCCTCTTTGAGATTTTTTATTGTTTTGAAATCTACTGACTGATGGACACTCTGTCCACTTTTCTTTTCAAATGCTGGCGGTCCCAATGTATCTGTGAGTTGTCCTCGAGAGCGCATAAGCGATCAGAAAGACTTTTTATTTCTGTTTCTAGGGTATGCAAATGCCTAGTAATACCCTTCATATTTTCTGTAATGGATTCCACCCATGGGGGAGTAGAGGACACAAGTCGCTCCTCTACCTGACCGTCCTTTTTCTCGATCTTTTTTAGTTTCTTTTTCCTCATTTTCTCAGGATCACTTTTACTAGATTCCTCACCACTGCTAATTTCACTGACAGCAATATCCTGAGGCCTAGGTTCCAGTGAGAGCAAGTATCCTTCAGCTTTCGCCAATAACTCCCGAATAGCTTTAATAGCTTGGATTTTTGTCATTTTTGGGTCTCTTCTAATACTCTCTTTACTGGTCTCAGTTGGCCCAGTGGAATCTACACTTTTTTGATCACTTTCACTTTTGTCTATATACTCCTCACTGAGAACAGAGTCAGGTATATCAAGGAGTCTTTGCATAGCTACGGGAGGGGACAATGCCCAAATCTCCACGGCTCATAGTCAACCGCAATTCAAGTCAATCCCCAAACAGGGCTCCTGCACAACAACATATAAGTGTATCTTTCCCCCCACATCTTTGCAACATTTATTATTATTTGTATTCTTAATAATAGCAATTCTAACTGGAGTGAAATGAAATCTTTATGAAGCTTTGTTTTGTATTTTCTCATTACTAGAGATTAACATCAACTCAACGTGCCTGTCATGTGTGATTAGTTTCTATATACCAGAAAAATTTACTTTTACTTTTAAATTTCAAACCCAATTTCATTAATAATTTCTAGATTTTTTCCTCCCTATTCTACACATTCTATCTAAGTTTATTAGTGTCTCATTCTACCAAACTGCTATTATTTCATCATATGTCTTTTCTGAAGTAATAAAAATTTGTCCAACAAAGAAGCAAAGACTTCAATTTTTTTTTTTTTTTTTTTTTTTTTTTTTTTTTTACCGGGGATTGAACTCAGAGGCACTGGACCACTGGGCCACATCCCCAGCCCTTTTTTGTATTTTTTACTAGAGACAGGGTCTCACTGAGTTGCTAAGTGCCTCACCATGGCTGAGGCTGGCTTTTAACTCGCGATCCTCCTGCCTCAGCCTCCCAAGTGCTGGGATTACAATCGTGCGCCACCATGCCCGGCTTGTATTTTTTTAAATTCTCCATATGTTCCACTAATAGATACTTAAAATAAATAATTTGTTGCCTGAAAAATATTAACACAAAAAAATAAGGCTCATAAAAATGATGATTTTATAATCATTAATGGAAGAATTGCTTCCTCAAATAAAGGATCATTTCAAATGTATATTTTAACAAGAAAAAATTACAGTTATCAATTGAGGTAGCAAAAATTTGTAAAGAGAACCACAGTTTTCTTTACACAAAAATAATCTTCACATACACACAAAAATCTGTTCCTGAACACTTTCTACGTTTGCCACAACTCTATTAACGTTCCTTTATAAATGTCTTTAAATAAATGACTAACAAAACAAAAAGTAGTAATATTAAGACCACATATTTAATTCCTTCCAAAGATAATGAGGAAACATGGAACATTCCAGTTAAACTAAATTTAGAAGTCTGCACTTCACCACTAGTTATCATTGATTAAAATAGTAATAGTGCCTATTTTTTCCCAAACATTGTAATGTGTGTGTGTGTATGTGTGTGTGTGTGTGTGTGTGTGTGTGTGCAATACTTCAGGAATATAAATTCTAGAAAAAGAAGGCAAGAGAAGTTTAAAAGGGGTAAAAAATACAATCTCCAAACAGCTGTTTTACTGGTGCTATATATAGGTGCTCTAGATGTGATGAAGGAATAAAAAGGTTTTGACTTAGAGAGTTTCTCTTATACAGCTATATGCATAGGATTGTTAATTATTGCTGGAAATAACCATGTGATTATACAGCAATTTGAAAAATCACGACTGTTTTTGAAAGAAAATATACAATATTTAAATAATTATTAAGTTGCAATGACAAAAAGGTAAAAATAAATTTGTCTACGTAACAAGTATAAAGTTATTTGTAGACAATCATAAATTTGTCTACATAACAATTCCCAAATAGTTTCATACTTTTAATATTATCAAAATAACTAAATAAATACATTCTTTCAAATAACTTATTGATATTAACAAAAATCATTAGGTTTGTAGACTATTTACAGGTTACATCTAGAAGCATCAGTTAAAATGGTGGATACTAAACACTTTGTCACTGGACATTTATGCATAGGGAGATGGAAATATTACTTACACTCAAATAAAGCAAAGCTACAATATGTGAAAATATGTTGTGAGCATAGATTTAGTTGTATTGTTTATAACGATATCATATTTTAAGTAGTAGTAGAGCATGAGAACATACTTCTGTCCTTATGTGCTCAGGTGCTCAGGTGTGTGTGTGTGTGCGTGTGTGTGTGTGTGTGTGCATACAAAAGTTTTGAAAGCTAAGATATTGGATAAAATGTTCAAAACTATCATGACTCAGTTAACTTTAAACTTAACTATTTCCAACAACCCATCTTTGGCTTCTCAGAAAAACTGGTATGTTATAAAATGGAATTTACTATGAAAGTTCTCTAGGATTCTTCAGTCAGGTTCTTCCTTTACTAATACCAGTACAATGCCTGGAAATCCACTTAAAGCAGAGGACTGAATGCAAGATGGTATGTGAGTAACATGCTGCAGAGACTGTCTCCCCATAGATAAACCAATTTGAACAGCAATTTATGGACCAAAGGAAATTCACTAGAGCTTGGGAAGCCAGAAAAGATAAAACAGGACCTGGTTTTAATGTAATAAGAAAAAATGATTCATGAAGAAAATGAAAGAAGAATAAAAGAAGATGAAGAATGCAGGGGAAAAAAATGTTTTCAACAGTACCCTTTCCTCAACTCTAAGTGACACAACATGGAGAGGGGTACTTCCTGATCAAAGGAAGAAGAAGTAATTAAGTCCAGGTCTTGTTCTGGAAACCCAGTATGGCAAGAAAGGGAACACAGAAGCTCAGTACCACAGCTGTCATGGGAAGCCAGAAGAATGCAAAGGCCTGTATCTTAGACTAGTACTCACAGACAAAATCTCTATACCTGCCACAGGACCAAGAAGGGAACCGTGCCCCAGTGGAGGTAAAAAAATGCATTTTGGCCTTCCTCACCACCAGACTCAGAATAGGTCTGGCATATACCGCTGGAAGTACACTGGTCCCTATGGCCATGGGACCAAGGTGTAACACAGCTTTGCATCAGTTTGAGCCACCAAGGACCTGTCTTAACCAATCTTCTTCTAACCTGAGGAAGCTCAACAAGGATCAAAACTCCTCTCAGTGTTAAGTAGGGCTATAAAGTGACCACCATGAAACACAGTTTGGGAACTCCTAGACAGGCTGGTGAGACCCAACACTGGGCAGATAGATATTCACGGACCCTCTTTTCAGGCAGACCTAGCTTCTGTGCCCTCCTAAGTGCAATATGAATAACTCATGGTCCTAGTGGATTGGACTTTTATTCTGGCCACCATTACCTGAGGCTGGTGGTAGTAGTTTCAAGTCATGAATCCACTTTATCAGCAGAGTGCCCATAGTAATGGGGGCCTTAGTTCTGTATCTGTGCTGAGTTGGTTTAAAGGTCTGTGAACTCTGGGTTTCACTCAATTTTGCTGTGTTTATGGCCAAGGCACTCTCTAACCCATCCCATCCTCAAACTTAAGTAGCACAAAACATACAGAGTAATTGTCCAGTGGAGTTCATTCTCAAAAGCATAACAATAGTCGGTTTGGGACAACCCTGGGTTTTGGGTGCCCTTCTGTATTGAAAAAGCAGCAACATAACAGTGGACACAGAGAAAACATAGATTTTGGTTACTACCTAGTGCTGAAATAGTAGAAGTATCCACTCAGAAGAAGTAAGCAAACTTCTTAGAATTTTTGGAAAGACAGACACAAACAAAGCCAGATTGTGAAGAATTGAATAAATACATAGCCCTTCATGGCATAGATGACATTATATGCTAAAAAAATTAATAATTTTCAGGGAATAATGACCTCACCTAAAAAATAAAATAAGTGCCCCAAATTGACCTTATAGCAACCAATATCTGCAAACTCTTAGAAGATTGAAAATAGCTCCTTTAAGTAAACTCAATGAGCCTCAAGAAAACAGAGCAATGATACACTATTATAACAAAAAAAAAAAAAAACCTTAACAGATCTAAATAATTTTAAAAAATCAAACAAATCCTTGAGCTTAAAAATCATACTGTTAAAAAACATGATAGAAAGTACCACAACGATGGATTAAACAGAAGAAGGAATTAGTGAGTTCACAGACAAGACATTCAAAAATACATAGTCAAGGGGAGAAAAAAAGAAACAAAAATGAAGCAGAATGAATAAAGACTCTGGGAAATATAAGACAGCATTAAAAGAATAAATATTGTGAACCAGCTTCCTTATATCAGAGGAAACATTCGGTATTTGGATTTTTGAGATTGACTGATTTCACTTAGCATTATATTCTCCAACTTCATCCATTTACCTGCAAATGTCATTATTTTATTCTATTTTATTGCTGAGTAAAATTCCATTGTGTATATATACCACATTTTCTTTATCCATTCATCTACCGAGGGACATCTAGGTTGGTTCCACAACCTGGCTATTGTGAATTGTGCTGCTATAAACATTGAAGTAGCTGTGTCACTGTAATGTGCTGTTTTTAAGACCTTTGGGAATAGACCCAGGAGTGGGATGGCTGGGTCATAGGGTGGTTCCATTCCCATTTTCCCAAGAAATCTCCATACTGCTTTCCATAATGGTTGTTGGCTTGGGTTACATAGGAGGATTAGAGGAACACTATAATGGTCAAAGGGAAGGGAGGGGAAGGGAGGGAGCAAGGGGGAAGGGGGGGAAAAGTGGTTGAATAAGACGGATATCATTATTCTAAATGCATGACTGAAGACTTGAATGCTGCAAATATACTTTGTATACAAATTGTTTTGTGTAAAAAGATGCTATATATGTATAGTATGAACTGTAATACATACTACTATAAATAAAAATTTAAAAAAAGAAGAATAAATATTTGAGTTCAAGAGAGACTTGAGGGGGACAAGGAGGTAGAAATCTTGTTCAAAGAAAGAGTATAAGTAAACTTCCCAAATCTAAAAAAAGATAAAATAAATATTCAGGGACAGGAACCTCAAAGTCACCAGTCAGATCAAATTCAAACAAATCTATGTCAAGGCATACTACATTCAAGCTGTAAAATATTAAAGAAAATACAGTACCAAGCAAAGCTCTCAAATCTCTCATGAAAGAGGGATTAAAAATACTTCCAGACACATGAAGCTGAAGTTCAACCTCTCATCATGACAAAAATGCTGAACCAATTTGTTTCAGAAAGAACATATCACAACATGGTAAAGATCATATATAATATGTCAACAGCTAACGTTACATTGATTCTGGGAAAACAAAATGTTCCCTCTCTATGATCTGGACAAAATGAGGATGTCCACTTTCATCACTTTTGTTCAACACAGTACTAGAATTTATAGCTGGAAAAATTGGTTAAGATAAAGAAATTACATTCAAATTGAAACAGAAGTAATCAAATTGTCATTGTTTGCAGATGACATAATCTAAAATGTACAAAATCCCTAAAACTCCACCAAACATCTATTAGAAATAAAACGCAAATTCTGCAAAGTTTCAGGATAGAAAATCAACATAAAAAATAGTGTTGCTGTACACCAATAACAAATTATCTAAACTAGAAATAGAGAAAGGAGTTTCATTTTCAATTGTTTTTAAAAAATACCTAGGAATGAGTTTAAGGTAAGAGATTGAAAATCTCTATGATGAATTGATAAAACATTGATGAAAGAAATTGAAAAGGACACAAAGAAACAGAACATCACCCTGTATCCATTGATTAATAAAACTAATATCATTGTAGTGTCCATACAACCTAGGACAGTCTACAGATTCAATCCAATCCCTGTAAATATATTAATGATTTTTTCACTATAAAACTGTAAAAATAATAGTAAAATGTGTATGTCGTCATAAAAATCCCTGGGGTGGGGGGGACAAAGAAATCTTAAGGAAAATGAACAAAGGAGATGGAAGTATAGTACCGGAATTCAAAATATATTACAAAGCTGTGCTAATCTAAACAGCTTTGTATTCGCATAAAACAGGCCTAGTAGCTAATGAAACAAAATGAAGAGTCAAGAGAAAACCCCACATATTTACAATGAACTTATCTTCAACAAAGTTTCTAAAAACACACAATAACTGGTTTGGGGAAATTGATATACACATGAAGAAGAAATAAACTAGGCCCTTATCTCTCACCATATAAAACAATCAGACCAAACTATATTAAAGACCTAAATGTTAGACTTAAATCTATGAAATTACCTGAAGAAAATGTAGAACATTGGAATTACTAAGGAATTTTTTTAGGTAAGACTCCAAAAGTATAGAAAACAAAAGCAAAATTAGTCAACCTCGATACAATCAAAATGATATTCTTCCACAAAGCAAAGAAAAAAAATTCATCAGAATGAAAAGACAACTTACAGAATAGAATAAAATATTTATAAAGTACACATATGACAAAAGGCTAAAATCTAGAATACATGAGGTTCTCAAATCATTAGCAAGAATAAATAAATAATCTGATTAAAAATGCACAATAGACCTAAATAGATTTTTCTCTGAGGGAGACATGAGTGGTCAACAGGTATATGAAACAAAAATTTTTCATCTTCACTAATCATCAGAAATACAGTCTCATTCCAGTTAGAATGGATATTATTGAAAAGATGAAAGTTAACTAATGCTGGCAGGATTGTGGAGAAATGGCAACCCATGCACACAATTGGTGGGATTGTATATTAGTATGGTCATTATGCAGAACACTATGGTGGTTCCTCAGAAGTTTAAAAATAGAACTATAATATGACTCAGCAATCTTACTACTGAGTATACACGCAAAGGAACTCAGGATGTCAGAGACATCTGTATTCTGGTGTTCATTACACCAGTGTTCAAATAGCCAAGAAATGGAAACAACCTAAGAGTCCGTCACCTTGATGAATGGATAAAACATCTATGGTATGACATAGTAATACTCAGCCATCAAAAGAATGAAGTCCTGTCCTTTGCACAAAATAATTGGAATTGGAAATCATTATGTTAAATCAGCCACTGCATTATCTTACTCATGTGGAATTTTAAAAGTTGATCTCAAAATTTGAGAGTTGGTCATTACTAGAGGTTAGAGAGAGGGGAGGGAAAGATGTGGAAAGGTCAAAGTACAGATGAAAGGTTATATTTAGAGCCGAGCATAGTGCCTACCCTTACAATCCAGCAGCTTGGTAAGCTGAAGCAGGAGTATCAGGACTTGGAAGCCAGCCTTAGCAATTTACGGAGAACCTGTCTCTAAATAAAATACAATAAAGAGCTGCAGATGTGGTTAATAATGGTTAAGCACTCTTGGGTTCAATCCCCAGTACAAAAAAAAAAAAAAAAAAAAAAAAAAAAGAGTTATAGTTAGGAAATAGTTCTGTGCTATAGCATAGAGGGTGACTAAAAATAATGATAATGCATTGTACATTAAAAAAACTAAATGATAGGATATTAAATATTTTCACTAAAGAAATGATAAATGCTTGAGATAGCTAGGTCAAATGTTATATGACACACATGAATATATATGCATTTTTATCTATCAGTCAAAAACATGTGAAGAGTAAAAAATTAATCTCTGCATTGATTAGAGACAAAAAATTCCAAGAAAATATATTCTAATAAACTAAAGACTTAAAGGGTATTGCAAACAATTCCTAAAGTTTGTTTGTCTAACTTACTGCAGTGGATTAGGTTGTAGTTATACGAACAAAATTACTGGACCATGGCATGGCTTGTTGGTGAGCTCAGCCATCTTATCTGATTTGAATTACTCCACAGTCACTCTAATCAATTCATCTCTGATCAGTGGTTAAATATGGTTGAAAAAAAAATCAACCATGAAGCAGTGAATTTAAAGACTACCTAAAAATACAGACATACTATGGGGAAAATAGATTCTAATGATAACAATAAATTGAATATAACAGCTGAAAACAAGGTGAAATGCAATATTACTTCTAAAACTATTTTTCTTTTCTTTCCACATATATGTGTATACTGCATAAATGTATAATATGCATACATATACAAAATATGTGTGAATTAACATGTGAGAAGCAATTTCTTAATATATTAAGGTCTTTCTCTAAGCCAGCTCTTTTCTTTATGATATTTTATAAAAGACAAGAGAGATAAATCATAATTTATGTAGAAATTTTCTCTAGAATTTTTCGCTATTTACACCATCTATTCACTCCATTCTTCATTCAGAGAGAAAAGAAAAGCATAATCCTTTGCTGGGTTTGCTGTGGAAAATCCCATTGCATCTCAAAGCAGTAATCTTTCTAGTCAAAAGATAACAGTTTTAAAGGTTGAATTGGACCCCTGTGTTTTCCTTAACTAGACACCTGAGAATGAAAAACCAACTGTCAAGATATCTCCTGGCTGGCATTACAGGAAACTTAATCCATTTACTCACTAGCGTGATGTTCTGCTAGCAGGAAGCCAGAACATATTAATTAAATGCTTCAATTCTTTATTTAAATGCTTAAATTCCTTCACCTCAAAAAAAAAAAAAAAAAAAAAAAAAAAAAAAAAAAAAAAAGGAAGGAAGGAAGAAAAAGAAAAAGAATGTCCAGTGCAAAGTATTTTAGAGTTTTTGAAAAGAAAGTGAAAGAGAAGTTTATCGATTTTCTTAGGACCTAAGTAAGAAGCATAATACAAGTAAGATACTCCTAGTTATAAGCAAAACAAAGCAAAACCCAAAGCAAGCAACTTGATAGCATAATAAGCATATAAAGTATTTTAACATAAAATATTTTAAGTTGATCTCATGGAATTAACTGAATTTGTTTAGAATCTAAGAACACACCAAGAAACCAAACAGATTTATGACCTAATTTCAAAGAACTGGCTTTGCAAGTAAAAAAGTTGATGGGATATCAGACCAAGATTGGTATTGTCATTACAAAACCAAACTATCTTCACTTTAAAGTATATCATCCATAAGAAGACCAGTTAAAAGACCATTATTCTTTTATAGGGAATGCAACCTATGCCTACAAAGTAGAAGAGATTGAAGTCTTTGCCAAATTTTCAAGATAAGTTAAGGTTTCTTTTTTTCTTTCCATAAATGTTAGCACAAAAAACTTTATAATGAAAATCTATCCCATATGTATCTATTTGTGTGCTTACTTCACAAATATATTAATAAGTTACATACAGTTTATCCCTGTGTAAAGAATTGTTTGTACTTTTGTTGTGATCTACTATCATCAGTTTTCTCAAGTAGTATTCAGAAATTTGCTTTTGTTTCTCAAAAAAAAAAAATCAATGAAGAAATGAGAAATGTTCTTTAAAGAGCAGAGGCTGACATTATAGTGTTCTTTATTGAGCACCACCTGACATAACTAGATAAAAAAGAACAATGAACTGATCTTGCAGTAAGAGCTATATCAACTGAAAAATATTTACTGTTCCTATTAAAAATGAATTAACCCAAACAGACAGCCTTTTAATTGAAATCTTTATCACATTTCCTTCCTATTTAAATGCAAATGTAAAATCCTTTTACAAACTAATAGAAATCAGAGCTGAAAAGTGAACTACAACTTACTAATGATTCAGTCACCTAAAATAAGTTCTACTCCAATATAATATGAAATACCCAAAGTATTAAAGTGACTTTTATAGAATTTTATATATTTTGCCTATTACTGTAAGAATTTCTAAAATAATTGCATATTTCCAAAATTAGTTTTAGTTTTCACACCAATTGATATTTCGAATATTTGTATTACTATATTAGAACAGAATATCACTTCTCTCTTTATAAATTATATCTACATATTTACTGCATTATAACAATTTTCCCTACATAAAGTATTAATAAATATATACCTTGTAAACACAGCATTGTTTATTTAAGTTTAGGCATAACAATGCATGCTTTAAGGACTGTGACTAATAGTTGTAACTTAAGCCACAGCCTGACAATTCAAGCCATAGCCTGAAAAAGGAAGAAAATTTGAAAAACACTTCGTTGCTCCTATTCCAAGGACAAAATTCACAGTTATGTTGAATAAAATAATAAATTTGGTGGTTACGTACTGAAATATCTCTGATATCTGGTTACAGAATATATTTTCATCAATTTATTTAAACTTTGTGGACTTGAATTTCTTAATTAGTAATTTTAATGCCTTTTAAAAAATCTAATATTTTAGGACTTATAAGAACTGAAACTCAAAGTATGTTTCTTACCTGAAGTATCCTGGTTCTGTGTAGGCCAAACTGGAACCACAATTTAGATTTCTGAACTATAGGTCAATCTGTAGAATTTGTTACAATATGCGGTTCTGAGTTGATTTGTTATCTAACTGTGCACACATACAGTATTATACATTTCTTTTGACCTTTTATTCACTATTAAGCCTCCAGAAGTTCTAAAGCAAGTGATCTTACCAATGAGGAAGAGCATACTCACTGTGCTTGCTAAATATGAGTGCTTTACTAGAAAGTAAGATCTTAATTATTCTACTCCCTCTACTCCTGACACACACTTAACATTACCTAATATACCATACATAAAGAATCCCCCAGGATATGCCTTTTTAAAAATGATCCTCCTTTTATTGAGAAAGATGGCACTGCTTGCCCTGTCATTACTGATGCACAAAAGTAAAACTAGATGTGTGATTATATACATCAGTTGCAAAATGCTTGTACAATTTTTAAAATTCCTGGTTATCCGACATTTGACACCTTTTCCTGAATTCATGGCATGCCTTTCTCATTAATTTTTGTAGAAGGTTTTACCAAACTTCTTTGCAGCCAGGATATAGGTATGTGACCCATGCTTGATCCATCTTCCACTCTCATTTTTAATTGGGAACTCATGACTTGAACCAGTACTGTAAAGGATTCCTTGGCTTCAGAAACTGCATTTTATACTCACGATCTCAAGCATCAGTGTTAGCGGAGATACCTGGTACCCATGCCAGTTATACTAGAGGTGCACCTGCAAATGCTAGTGCCCAATGGCCTTGGAAGCATGTTCTCCATGACTAGCATCTTTGGTGTGATTTGGACAACAGTTATGCTCAGATAGGCTTATATGCCTGATGTTAGATCCACTTTCCTAAATCTGGTACTCTTGGCTTTGGACAACTTAGTGATCGCCCCCATTATTTCTTTCAATATATTTACTTTTTGTTTAAATCAGAAGTGATCTATCTATCTATCTATCTATCTATCTATCTATCTGTCATCTTTCTTTCTTGCCAGTTAAAACTTGGGCAAATATAGTGACCAAAAACTGAATTCAAAGTGTTGTTATAAGTTCACATGCAAAAACTACTTTAAAATATAGAGAAGAAGAATGTAGTTTAAATTTAGCACAGCACATTTTAGTTAAGAATTAGAAAAATAATGATGTAAATCACTAAAAGTTAGCAGGAGACTTTTTACATTCAAAACATAGCTTTATCTAACACCAATTGTTAGCAGGGCTGTGCAAATCATTTTGAGAACTATCTACTGCTGCAGTAACTCTCAGAAAAAGAACATATGAGATGAAAATTTTTGAGATATTGCTATAGTTTGGATATTGTTTGAGTGTGTCCCCCAAAGATTCATATGTTAGAAATGTGTCCCCTTGGTGGTGATGTTGAGGTGATAGCATTTTTAAGAGGTGTGGCTTTGGTGGTTAGGTCATTGGGAGCAATATCCTCTAAAGAAATTAATGTAGTTCTCTTAGAGCCTAGTTACTGTCCATATGAATTGCTTGTTATTAAAAGAGCAAGTCTGGCCCACTGAATCTCTTTAGCTTCTTGTCACTCCATGTAATCTCTCCCTCTTACACATGCTTCCACCATGATGCCATCTGCTGTGTGGTGATGTAGCCACAAGGCTCTCATCAGATTTGAGCAGATGCTGGCATCGTGCTCTTCAATCTTCAAAAACTAAGAGCTAAATAAACCTCTTTTCTTTGTAACGTATTTGGTTCCAACAATAGAAACTGAATTAGTACGGATATTATATTTCTAAACATATTCACATTTCCTTTCTTGGTTGATTTTTAGCAGGGTATCTCTTCAGAACTTAAAAACATCTGATTTTACAAACACATGTGACTTATTTTCCAAAACTTTGGATCTTTAACATTTTCAGAAAATTGTCTTCAATTACATTTTTTTAATTTCCAGACACCCTCTTATTTTTTTTTTATAGCACCTGGTTCTTGTTTCAGGCACATAAATACCTTCTCTTATCTTTCTGAGGATATTAGTGATTTTATTTTTCCTTCATAGTCTTTAGGCCCACCAAGTTGTTTTTGGCTTGCTTGTTTATCTAATTTGGTTTCCATCTTTAACACTAAAGGGCTCCTATGTATACTTGTTGATCTGGGACTTTCTTCCAAATCTTCAAAATTGCTCAGTGCAAGTCTTTGCTTATAGCAGCTTTTTACCTTTGGGTTTCACTGTAAGGTGCTCTGGGTGGGCCAATTATATATTGCTGTGCTTATGTCTTTCTTCTTTGCTATTCACACACTCCAAAGAAAGTTTTTCCTAAAGTCAATAGGCAATCTAGGGCTGGGGCTGGAGCTCAGTGGTAGCACACTTGCCTGGCATGTATGAGGCACTGGGTTCAATTCTCAGCACTGCACATAAAAAAATAAAATAAAGGTCTATCAACAACTAAAAATAAAAAATAGGCAATCTTAGGAAAAAGAAGACTCATATTTGCATGGTGTATAAATGTTTATTTATTTTACTTTTATTAAGCATGGGATTCATGCTCTTTACCTAGTGTTCCCCTTTCTGGAGAAGTCCTGTTTTATGGAATACTAGGAATAAATCATCAGTCTTCTTTGGAAATAAAACAAACAAACAAACAATGTTATAAGCCTAGGAAGGAAGCCCTGAGATGAAATTAGTGGGCAGGGTGTTTATTCTGACATTCCTTTTTAATGCATTGTGAGAAAGGAAGTTGTATTGACTTCTTCCATCCCCTGTCTTTATATATAAAATCATAATTTATATTTAAAGGTTTCAGTGTAAAATTAATGACATTTGCTTTTTCCTCAAAAATTTACCTTCTTGAATATATTACCTTCTTGCATAGTTGAGGCTGTAGACAAATATCCTTAGGGTTCCCTTGATTTTGAATTTTATTTTAAAACACATTGAAAGCCATTTTTTAAGGATCTATAATATGAATTCATTTCACAAGTGAATTCATGCCCTGCACTTTTTTGTCCTTTAAATCCTTTCTCTATTGGGTTTGCCTGTTCCTTCTTACATCTCGATTTAGAAGAAAAAATAATATGCAAAAGAACAAACATTTGGAAAAGGGATAGGGATTAGTAATTCAGTTATCATAACACTAATGCTGCTGCTGAGTGCTATGAAAGGGAACATTTGTCATTTGTCACAAAATAACAATATTAGGATCTGTCTGAGTAATCCACAGACCATAGAAACAACCTAGTAAGTTTCTTGGGTTCACTAGATCGGGTCAATCTTGTGAATGCATGCAAGCTTCGCAAGTGCCTACATGCAAGGAGAATACAGGGCCCAGTTATGGAAAGAAATCTTCCATCATTATATTACTAAATAACACAGGGTGATTTATACATCACACTGGGTGATAGAAACTGACATATAGGAGGATATGCTTACAAAGAAGTAAGCTAAAGCTGACATTTTTTTTTTCCTTCCTGGAAATCTGGTAAATGCTGAATAAGCCTTTTATTTGATCTTCCTTTAATATAAGTATCAGCTGTTCGGTATAGTGGGAGCTGATAGAGGGGGATAAAATCCAACCCCATCCCCCAACACTTGTCTCTAAAAGGTTCCTTTCTAGTAAATGGCAGTCTATTAAGGTTCTTCCTAGACTTAATCAAAGTGCTGTACAAAAAGATCTGCCCCTGTGTGAACAGCTCTCTATTCTCTCCGTGAGAGCCCAGGTCTCTAATTTTGTAGCTGGCCTAGTCCTGCTAAGCCCACACTCTGCACAGTGTGTGGCTTCTCACTCCCTGTGGTTCTCAGTGGCAACAGGAAGTTGAGGGAGAGGCTATAGTGCCAGACCTGCAGGCAGGGATGCTGTCAAGATTGCCTTACTCTCTTCTCTGCAAATAAGGGGCTAAATCCAATTGACACATACTGAAGTAAACAGGCAGTGACATATTTGTAGACAAATTGTCATACTGTAGATTATTCACAAAACAAATTGTTTTTGATTTGCACTCATAGATTGGGGAAAAAAAGTCTGCCAGCACTAACAGCTGCTCCCTTTTCAAGGGAAACAAGCACTTAATGAAAAAGTTAATTTAAAAATAATGTTCTACTGTTGCTAAAATTCCTTAGGGGAAATGTCTAACACTGCTCAAAAATAAAAGATATTTATTTCAACTCCTTTTAGAAATATCCTAGTTTCCCCAAGGTATGGATTAGCTCTATAGTTAAGATTTTGGAATCATTTGAATTTTTTTAAATTATTCAAAGATATTGTTTAAAATGTAATGATGAAATAATATATTAATAAATGTAAAAATATTTTTCCTCTTTTTTTTTTTCATTTGCTAAACTGTAAATTTTTTTTAAAACAAAATAAGATTGTGCATAATATTTTTCTGTCATCTTCTTGGGAAGTCTATTTTGTTAAGGTATAAACATGCCTGGTGGATCTTTAGAATCACCTAGAAGGTACTACTTAACTGTTCACAGACAGAGTTTATGGGGATTCCATCATAATCTTTAAGACCCATCAGCTTTTACCAAGACAATGATGCATTATGCTTGCTGCAGGCATAACATCACCTCTCTTTAGGAAAATAATCTTCATTGACATTTGTCTTAGTCAGTGAAGGCTACTATAACAAAATACCATAGATTGGGAGGCTCAAATAGCAGTCATTTCTCACTCTTCTGAAGGCTGGGAATTCTAAGATCAGGTTGCCAGCATGATTAGTTTCTGTCCAGGACCCACTTCTTTTCTTGCTGTATCCTTATGTGGCAGAGAGAGAGAGAGAGAGAGAGAGAGAGAGAGAGAGAGAGAGAGAGAAAAAGTGCTCTGGTGTCCCTTCCTGTTTTCATAAGGGCACTAATTCTGTGGGGACTCCAACCTCTTGAGGTCATCTAAACCTAAAAAAAAAAAAAAAAAAAAAAATCCAAAAATTCTACCCTCAACATCATTGCACTGAGGGGTAAGACTTCAAAATAAAATTTTGGTAGGGTGGCGGGGAGGGGAGGGCGACAGTAAGATTCAGCCATAAGGATATCAATGATTGCAATCTTCAGATCCTTGTTACCTAATCCCAGGCTTGGGTTCCTAAATCTACTGCTGTTTGCAATTTACTAATTTTACAATTCTGTCTCTATAAGCTTTCAAGGGAAATCCCATTCTCTTTATTTTAATTCTTTGGCTATATGGGGTCAACTAGCTAATATGACTAATCAATTTGCTGTTGTTATGTATTCATGGATGAGAGTTAAAGGGTAACCTACAAGCAGTATGTGCAGAGGATGATCATCTTACACTATAAAATACGTTTTTCAAAGAAAAACAAACATATATTATGTAGTCTAAATTGTTAGTGCTATTCCAGTTGTACTCTGTAGACTGTCACCTATGCTAACCTAATCTACCACTCGAATTTTGAGTGAGCTAATTTTGCCTCGTTGAGCTCCCTCCTTTCTCCTCTCTTGTATTAAGTTGTAAAACATACTCTATTTGTATCTGATCAGATAAATATAACAGGGAAAACAGTAAATATTTCATAAATTATGTCTCATCTTCTAACATTGTTATTTAACAATCTACTTTTTCTTAATTTCTCTTGATTCCATTTCACTCTTAAATGACATCTTGACTGAACACTTTGATTTGCCTGTAATAATTTCTTTGTATAATTTATATTACATAGTACTTATTGTCTTGAGTTATATATGTTCCCTGCTTTAGAGAACTGCTTATTGATTTAGGGGGTAACATTAGTGGATATGAAACTTAAATCAGCTGTCACTACCTATGTAACTGTAAAAAGAATATTCCTCAGGCTGAGCATGTAGCTTAGTGATAGAAGGCTTGTCTAGCACATGCAAGGACCTAGCACATGCAAGGACCTGGGTTTGATCCCCAGTATCACACCCACCCCAGACATTTTTCTCTCCAAATTTCTATTATATCATGTGTAAAATGGTGATAATATCAAACATTGAAATAGTATTTTTTATTATTATAAGTATTGTTAAAAACTTAGAAAAGGACTTTGTATGCTATAGAATTTTAAAATGTTTGTGGAACTAATAAATAAATGAAATGATGAGCATACCCAAAATGAATAACTCATCATGTCAGTAGCTTCACACTTGTCTTTGTGTGGGATGACCCCTACCAACTTGGGCAACTGCTATACATTCATCTTATAGGACTGACCTTATTCAGAATCATCCTCTCATTTCCCAAGGTAGAATAATAACTACAGTCCTATATTTTCTACTCTGCTACATGGGGCTATTCCTAGATGAGTAAGGAGCTTAAGCATTTAAACTGTTCCTAGATTTGCCTTAATGGTCTTACTTTACTTTAACAGATCAACAGCTTTCCTGTCACCCTTAGGGCATTTTTAAAATTGTAAATTTTGAATATGAATTTGCATGAAGTCCAAAGGAGAGGAATTAAATGTATATTTTCATCAGCTGTCTAATACTCAAGCATGGGGCCATGGGTAACACCTCAACTGCTCTGCTCAACAAAGAAGTATTGTTTCTAGGCTTTCGATCTCAGCCTTACCACATGCTGCCATTTATTTGTTTTTCCAACAGTTCATACCACTAGTAATTTTATGGAGCACAAAGATTTCTTTTATTTAGATATCTACAGCACAGTTTCAGAACTAAATTGAAAGGGAGTGATTTCAATTGGCTCTGCTGTGTGAAGAAGAATACACACTGTCAGTGTCCAGAGAGGCCAGGGAGTTCTAGATAGGGCAAAGGGCAGGCATGTTAGTGGGAGTTGGATAGAGAAAAAAGAAAAAAATGAGGACCTAGAAAAATGTTTCATGGTGACATAGGAGACTGAGGGATAAGTACAATACTCTCCTATCTAGACTTAAGACCATGAATAGATAGATCAAATCTCTCCTCTCCTTAGTGCTTACTTCTATGATCATGAAAAAGCTATTTTATGACATAGTTTATGTTTCTTAAAACATCCCAGTCTCAGAAGATAGTGGTAATGATCAAATGAGATTATGTGTAAAATGACTTAAAGCAGTATTCTGTAATTGTTACTTGTTGTTTGTAGAAAGGCATCTTGAGAGATCTGATGTTAAAATTCTTACAGGAATCAGAATAATGTTATCAAAACTGTGGCTTGGCAAAAGCAACGAAGAAAATACAGATTCATAAGAACCAAGTTTCAGAAGTTGGAGTTTTGATCAAGGACAAGGGAGAAGCCTAGATGTGCAGCTGGACTCAGTAGGGGGAAGCACCAGAATGACATATAGGGGGCAGTGAAGGAAAATTGTCAAATGTTACTTAGAATGAGGAGTGGAAAAAGGAAATAACAGGGCCCTGAAATGGCCTTCGAAGATAACTTGGAAATACAGTCAGACTTCATAAACTTACTTATATGGGAAAAAATGTCACTCTAAATTCTAAGCCAACAATTTATAAGTGAATGTTAAGAAAAGAAAATCTTATCTTAAAATTGCCTACTTTTTTATTTACCAGATAAAAATTATCTACATTTTATTTCTTTTTTAAAAAACAAAATAAGTTCCTGCAGACTTGAAATATTCAGCTGATAATTTAAATTGCTAAAGAGCACTGAAAGTTTAAATTATTCATTTATGATAGTGTTTCACACCACTCAGGCTATCTTCATGAGGTCAAACTGGCCATGGAAGCCTTCAGTTTTCCCTTCCTCCATGACACCACTCTGGATCAACTTTTGCCCTCTTATCTCTCTCTCAGTTAGAGGCTATCACACCATCACAGAACATTTCCTATTTCTTTCTAATTATGACCATCAAAATAAAATATTATAATATAAAGTTAAGTGCAAGGAGCCAGCTGAGTGTTAAACCTGTTATGTTGCCCACAACCTGTCACAGAGCCCTCAAAGGGATGTGACCTCCCTGCAAAGGGCAGGGAGGATGAAGCAAGCACCTCCTTATGTGTTGTGCTGTTGCCACCCAAATTTACCATAGCTTAAAAGAGCAAAATGTCAGAGGGAAAAGGAACGTTGCCACACATAGTTGCTGCCTTTATCTTATGGCTCAAAGCAGTACAGAGGTCACATGAATCTAAATGAGAATATTCCTGAAGGGGTCAGCTCCTGAAGTCAGAACTAAGAGCCCACATCCAGTTCAATGGAGGAGGGAGAAGTAGGAAAATGAAAAGGAAAGAAGCTTAACATCTATTTCATGAGCCCTTTACACTCGTCTCAGACTTTGCCTCATTTAATAAAGTGGTGGCCTTAATTCTTTTAGAGCACAAAATAACCATGTCCTCCTGATTGAATAAAATAGGTTGAACAATGCAAAAAATGTTTTACTGATTTTCCAAAATTATAAATTATCTAAAATAAATTTTGTTACATTTTTCCTTATATACTATAGGCATTTTTAAAAATTCTGTAAAAGAAGCCTTCAATAATTTGAAGTGTTGATTCTAAAGTTAACCAAACCTTCACTGACTTCTTAAAGAGGCAAGTCAATGGAGTAGTTTATGAGTTAATAATAGAACCCACACTTCAAAATTAATGAAAGAAAATAAACTGGTTACTGGTCCATATAAAGCATGATTGCTCTAAGAAAATCAATAAAGAAATGCTATAACTATAAAATAAAATAATAAATAAAATTAATGCATACAGTTCTCTCTCTGTTCAGTAATTTTTTCATTGCTTCTATGTATTTATTGTTGGATTAACTTTTTTTGAAATCAGTAGGCATTGTTTACATTTGCATTCTAAGTGTGTCATCTTCGTACTAATGCACTTTGAGAGGACTTATAATGAAAGTCACATAAGTTAGCTAAACTAATTAATGTATATCAAATTTTCTTGATATCCTTCATTTCCCATTCCATATCTTTGATGGCTGGTTATAGTATGAAAATGTTGATGTTTCTCCATGGTTCATATCCAAAGGTATTTATGAACTAATTTGCCTTTTACATTCTCATTTTTAAGGATTTATGGTAGGATGAAGTGGTAACACATGGTGACTTCAACCAGCCTGGAGTACCAGCTGGTGGTGCTTGCTTGTTAAATAATCACCCAGATTTTCTTTTGTCATCTGGGGAAAAGAAGGATTAATAATACATTTAAAATTAGAATTTAAAAATAATAATAATGAACATAAAGCCCTTAATAGAACCTAAAGAGGAGTGAGATCAATTCTCTACATATTAGTTAAACTGATTAGCAACCGAGAACAGATTTTCTTAACAGTTTATCAGATAGCATAAAAAAAATATGAGTCGGGGGAGATGAGGTCACTAGAATGCAAGTGAAGAGTAACTACAGCTAATGTACTGGAACACACCTGCTTGAATTATATGCTGTGGTATTTTTTATAAACTTTGCTACATTATTAACTGAAAGAATATAAACTTACTTCCTTTAATGTTGAATATTAGATTTTGTTTCTTGCCAGTACTTTTCCAGAAGTTAAATTAATTCAAGTAGTAGTACCACAAGTTGTTTGAATAAAACTATGCAAATCCCTTCCAAAATTACCCACAAAAAGTTACAATAACAGTGTCATTAATATTCAGTTTAACAAATAAGGCAGCCAAGGCACAGAAAAGTATTTCAGTCACAAATACAAAGTTAATAAAAGGCAGAATTTGGACTATAATTCAGTCTCTAATAAAAACTCTTTACTCTGATGACACTGGCCTTTAGAAAATAGAAATACATACAGAAATCACTCACAATAATTAGAAATAAGCTGTGGTTTTGCTATTTCTCCTTAATCTCATGATTCTTATTTAGATGCCTTAGTTATTGATCATATAAATGTTGAGTTAGGTAATATGTGTGTCTGTAAGTTCACAATGAAAATATGACTTCTTGGTTGTTTTTTCCTTGGTCATAACAGTGGCCATTGAATATGACCACATCATGGGCAGAACTATACTAACAAGACACTGGTTCAGTTGGAGCCAAACTAACAACCTCACTACAAACATTTATTAAAAGAGACAATGCAATTCTCACTTAAAATTAGTCTAAAAAGGCATTTCTATTCCAATTCTTATAAAAATGTAAACAGGACAAAGTTACAATTGTTCTTGACTATACAAGATAACAAAGTTGAGAAATCCAAAATATGACCTGATCACTGTTAGAAATAAAAGCTATATTATTTTGTAAAAGTAATATGCCAAATTAATACTTTTGTTACAAAAACACAATAGTAAATTTCAGTCTATAATTGAAAATATTTTTTTAAATAAAGCACTGACATTATAAATTATAAATTTTCATAAAAAATAATGAAATGATGAAAGAGAAAGCTCATACCAAACAATGGTCATCTTCAATGAAGCACACTATAATCAGAAACTCAAATATAAAATATGACAGCAAAATTGCAGTTTTGTTAATTGAACTAATGTGGACACCTATTAATCTAAATATGACACAATGTTAGAAAATATATCTATGTTATACATTTATTTATTTATTTATGTGCAAAATCTTGACAATATTTTCACTGATGTTGAAAAGCTTGTTTTAATATATTATATTAACTACAGAATTTTCTTAATTTATAAAATGTAGGTGTAGGCCTACTGAAAAATAACGTTGCATTTCAGATCATATATGATCATTATGCATACCAAGAATATACCAGAAAAGATCTTATTAAAGTAATATTAAATATTTCAAGTTAAATCAAGTATATGAAGAAAATTAAAACATTTAGGACAAAGTTAAAAGTGCTGTAGTCTATATATAAAATAACATATTTGATTAATCCAAGATATGACATGATAACTGTTCCAAACAAGAGCAATTAGATGTCTTTTTGTGAAAGTCATATGCAAAATTATTATTTATGTTGTATATAAACAATAATAAATTTCAATTTATAATAGAAAATTTTTTTAAAATCTATAATCCAATCTTATAATGCCCATGAATAATATACAGTATAAAAGCATGTCTATAAGTTTTTGAATAAATTAAATATCATATTTTGTGCCTAGAATGGGACTCTGTATTCTAAATGCTAAAATCCTCTGGATATAGAGCCAGAAAATGTACCCACTAGGCTATGTTCAGGTGTGGAGAGGGAAGATGCTAGGTTGTAACCTGATAATTGAGTCCTAATTTACTTGCAAAAATAAACTTGAAAAAATAACAAGAGATAATATGACAAAATGTTATCACTCGTTAATGGACATAGAACAGTTAATTTATTTTCATAAATTTGGTACAGTTAATGAAATGTACAAATAAATCAAAATATTAAAGAATCAAGGAATAGGAGTTTAATGCATATGCCACGTGATGTAGACATGTAACAGAATAAGTCAGCCTTTGAAAGAAATGGAATTCTATTACCTTCTACCATATCATGAACCTTAAATATATTCTGTTGAGTAAAAGAAGCCAGAAACAGAAGTTCAAATACTGTATGATTTCAACTATATGAAGTATATAAAATAGTCAAATTCATAGAAATAGAAGGAGCACAGTAGTTATTAGAGGATGGAGTGTAAAGATTATTTAATTAGTAATTTCTTTTCAAGATGATGAAAAAGTATCTGGAGAGGATTAGTGGTGATAGTTACACAACAATATCAAAGTACTTAATTACACTTGATTGCACACTTAAAAGGTTAAAATGTTACTTTTATATCAAGCATATTTACCCAAGTTAAAAAGAATACATCTACCAGAGTTTTGCATTTGGTAATGGTGGGGGAACTTAGAACATTCTGTGTGAATGTGCCCAAACTAGTAACGTAATATCTGTATGTGCATGTGTAGGGAAAATCCAACTGTTTTGAATACCAGTACAGTAATGAAAATCATCCAGAAACTGAAAACAAATCAGCCTATTAAAGAAAACAAACAAACAAGAACAAAAGAAAACCTATGTGTCTTTTACTGTCTTTAAGCAGCTCTCACCAATGACCCTTTCAGTGACTTTTGAGGATGATTGCTTTGATTCAGGCAGAAAATTAATATCATGATGTCTTAAAGAGAGAAGCTTGAATTCATACCTATGAAAGAGGCTGGAAAATGAGAGGGGAAACTCAGGGAATGAGAAAGCTACAGCCTGTGAGAAAGAATTTACAAATTCTACACATATCCTGACTGACCCCTGAATTGAAAATACATGATGAAAAACTCCTAACTTCATAGTGAAAAGGAATGACTGAAATTTAAGAGCACTGTGTAGAGTTCACCAGCTATTAAAAAAAAAGGGGAAAAGAAAGCAGAATTTGGATTTCACTTTGTTTCCTACTAGAACAAAAATTTTTTCAAGGAAAAGTGGCATAATCTAAAACCATTAGAATATATTATCCATATTGCCCAGTATAGCATCAAAAATCACTGATTTAGCCAAGCATGGCAGGTACATACCTGTGATTCAGTGATCCCAGAGATGGAGTCAGGATATGCAAAAGTTCTAGGCCAGTCTTAGCAACTGAGGAAGACCCAGTCTCAAAGAAAGAAGAAAGAAATAGAGAAACAAAAAAATATATATAGAAAGAAAGAAAGAAAAAGAAAGAAAGAAAGCTGCAATGTAGTTAAATGGTAGGGCACTCCTGATTTCAATCCCCAGCAATCAATCAATGAAAATTAAAAATACTGATTTTTGAATAACAACTAATACCATAGCAAAATTGTATACATCTCTGGTTGGATGGCATTCTAATTAATATAGACTGTTAACTACATAAAATCTCACAACATTTCTAAAGATCAGTCTGGCAATTTATTTAAACAAATAAAGAAAAATCTACATTGAACATATCCTTTAAACTTTGGGCTTTTATACAAAGATGTAGTTAGGCAAGTAAACAAATATATAAGCAATTGAAAAAGAATAAACCAATGTTAAACATAACAACAAAGTATAACATAAACATGTGTTGTGTGCTCTCTGAACATTAAAACATGTTGACAATATTATTTCATAGCACTGAAAAATTATGAAAAAACATTGTTGACTGAAACAATAAATGATAGAATGTGAATCTTATTTCCAGAGAAAAAAATAACCTGTGGTTTACATATCTGCACACACTATATTAAAAAGGAAATGTAACAAAGTTATAAATATCTCTGAGTAGTTATCATAATATATACTGGGAATGTGTTAAACAGAGAATGGTTTTAGCCAAAATACATATATATATATATATATATATATATATATATATATATATATATATATGTATAAAAGAACACAAGGTCCTGACATCCTATGAACCTGGCTATGCTGTGATTTCGTTTGTGCAGAGTATGATGAGGATGTATTTGCGGATTCATTTATCATGAATTTTTTTTTTTTTTTTTTTTTTTTTGGTGTTGTGTTTGAATCTTCCCTGTGTGTAACTAGGAGTTTTGGCACATAGAACCTAGGCTGGGCTTTGGACCCTATTCACTCCACACACTGGTGTTCTGTTGAGCAGAGTTACAAGCTGTTTTCAGTGGCAAGATTATTTCTGAGTCCTCGTGAAGATCCAGGTAGTATTTTCTATTGCAATTTTCATCTTCTAAAAGCCACCGTTGTCACTAACCCAGAACTACTATCAATCATAATTTATTATAATCTTGAGCTTACTTCCAAATATAGATTAAACATTTTTCAACTCTCTGTGAATGATATCTTGAAGTAAAACCTACGAGACAAACTTGGCTACATTTCTTTATGACAGTTTCTCACTCTGAGGCAAAGACACATTTAAATTGTTTAGGAAGTCAGCTCTTTTTTATTGAATGATACATTGAACATTCTAGTCCTTAAATTCACATATGATGATAATGATATACACTATGACTTCTATACATATATCTTGTCATCTTAAAAACCTATGGAATGGAAATTAACATTTATTAATCACCAGGCATCTGTCAAGTATAATGCTGGACACTTCTCATTATGTAAAAATATTTCATTCCCACTTCATGAGAGGTGGGAAAGATTTTTCACAAAAGTTGGAAAAATGGAGTTCAGAAAAGTTTCAGAACTTCAAAATGATGGAAAATAGCAAATGGCAGAACTGGTATTTGAACTTTAGGGCCTAACTCCAAAGATCACTGTCTCAAATATGCAATAGCGAATATCCCTGTACATGCAGAGAACCTAGTACTTCCATTGGGAGGCAGTACAACATAACCATCAAGACCTTGTGGCCAAGAGACTGCCTTGGTCTGAATGCTAATGTCAACAGTCTGGATATATGGCTTAGGTAAGGAAAGTTATTTAACATCTCTTAGCACTACTGTCTGGGTATAAAAAATAGTTTAGCTTTCAGGTTATTTTGTGGATTAATTTAAAGAATTTAATTACTGAAATTTTACTAATAAATATGAGCATAAAACATTGTATTTAATTAGTGTTAGCTGAAAATATTTCATTTTTTCTTATTCTTTATTAAATATTTATTTTCAACAGAATTAATATATTGACATTTTAAAAGAAGATATAATTTCATGATTTATTTTAAAAGTAGATTTAATTGATATATTTATTGAAATAATTTTCTGTCATTAACTAAAAATTCTACAAACTGCTATTGAAATTATTCTTTAGAAAAAATGAGATAGGTCTTTCCCATACTTATTTATGTTTTTGAGAGGAGGTACAGATTTATTAACTCATTATAAATTTTGCTGATTCTTAGTTTTATTGTGGGAAATTTAAGGAATGCCAGGCAGTAATAACATTAGTTTAATAAATTTTCTATTTCATATCTATCTTAAAAAGATAAATGCATGTTACCAACAGAGAAACTTCTAATCATAAATGTAGAAAAATGTTTGGCCACAAATCCAGTTAACACTTTCCAGAGAATATTGAAAATAAAAAATAAATATTTATTACAAAATTTCACATTAATAGAAAACTTCCATTGGCAAGGTAGAGATTTGCAACATCCCATGGCACTGAAACATTCACCTTTGCTTTTCAGAATACAATTTTTCATCCTAAAAGGAATTTTAGTTTAAAATATCAAGTTTGTTTGATGTTCTACAAAGTCTTACCTTTCGTTAAATAAAAAGAATTGGGCAAACATTTTATGCTGCTTTGTGGAAGAGATACTTAACCATTCTAAATAATTTCAAAATTATTTTACAATAATCAAATACATATGGTTACCATAAAAAAAGAACCAAATTCTTTTCTCAGCTATAGGAATCATTTTCACTTCCTTCATAGAATTATATTGTTTACCCTAATAGTTAATATTTCTGTTTCAATAATTTTACCTGTTCATATCTTATTCCCATTTGATGATTTTTCTGAATTTAATTGTACAGTTGAGATCTCCTGATCAAAATATTTTACCAACCCCAAATTACATGCTAAACAAGATTAAAGTTGCAAATACTACATAGATTATTTTGTAAATTTATATAAATCCTTAGAACATGATTCTTTGTATCATTTATATATTGTATATAAATAGTTCTTCATACTATCTTTCATTGTGTATAAGTTATCTTTAAAAAGACTATTGATATGGCGTAGCTCATTATAATTAATCCACAGGGAAAAAAAGAATTATATTGTTTATATTTTATTTTCATGAGGTAATTTTTGAAGACCATTGGAGGATTTTTCAATTTAACTGAATTTATTTGAGTGAAAAACTTCAATCGGAATAAAGTATCAAGACTGGTTCATTTTTATCCTTGACTTTGCCTCAGCCTGAACTTGATAAGTTGGTGTATCTGCACTACATGCAGAAGGTAAGTAAAGACTTTTCACAATTATGTTTTCTCAGAACTTGATTAGAGATGTTTAGAATTGTGCCTCTTACATGGTTCAAAGTCCTTTAATAAACCTTATAAGAAACAAAATAATCATTTATTTGTAGTTTAAAAAGGCATTTATAACCCACCACAAGCCAATACCTTTCTCAGCTCCAGGACTGGAAAAGGAATGTTCTCTATTCTTTTGTACTGGGTAAGGTTAGGGGGATAATCAATGAGTAGCAAGTATATAAATCGACAAAGTACTTTTGGACAGTAGTTAGTTTTATGAAACACTAACATTGAAATGCAATTGAAGGTGAGGAATACTTCAGTTGAGTTCTGAAATGTGAGAATGGAGAGGAATCTACTACTTGAAGATTCAGGTTAATATATTCAAGACATAAGGCAAAGCTTCTGCCATAGGAAAGGACAGGAAAAGTGTAGTGTCAGAATGACAGATTTATGTGGTCAAAACATAGGAACCTAAAATGGATGGAGTTGGAGAATATTATGCTAAGTGAAATTAGTCAATCCCAAAAAAAACAAATGTTGAAAGTTTTTTTTTCTGATTTAAGAATGCTGATTCATAATGGGGTTGGCGGGGTTGGGGGGAGACATAGGAGGATTAGATGAACTCTAGATAGGGCAAAGGGGAGGGAGGTAAAGAGAGGGGAAACAGAGGTAGAAAAGACAGTGGAATGAGAGGGACATTATTACCTTAAGTACATACATGAAGACACAAATGATGTGACTCTACATTGTGTACAACCAGAGTTATGAAAAATTGTGCTCTATATGTGTAATATGAATTGTAATGCATTCTGCTGTCATATATAACAAATTAAAATTTAAAAAAATAAATTAAAAAAAACATAGGAAACTAGACAAAGGGTTGGCAATCAGGTCTTGCACAACTTGGAGGGTTTGCATTATAGTTTCAGCAGCATATACTTGGTATACCTTTTCATATGAAAATTGTGTTTCATTTGAAATGGATTATATTTCAGGGGTGGGGGAGAGGTAATTCCTTTATTTTGGCCCTAAATTTAAGAAAGGATAATGACAAACCATAGAGGTTGAAATGGAAATGGAGATGTATCAGATGTGATTTGGATAGCACTCATTCTGAATTGAATAGCAAACTCTGAGACACCTGGAAGAACCAAGTGGGAATCCTACTTGTTGTTTCTTTGCAACTTACTGAATGAGTCTCTCATTCATTGAAGTTGAGAAGAAAGATTCAGAGGAATTACTGCTCTCTCACCACATCCATAGTGTTCTTACCCTCATGTTTTTCATGTCACATGTATTTTCTAGCCTATAGAGAGATCTCATTTTGACCAGACTAACTCCTGCTCTTTGAATTTCAAATATTAAGAATTATCTACATAGGAGATGTTCTATTAAAAACAAAAAGCAACTTCTTATAAGAAAACATTGGGGAATTTCTAGCAAAGCTGGACATTAATATTCTCTTGAAGCTGAAATAGTCACCAGGATCCATTTAGGGAAATTTAAAGTTTTACAGACTTTCCCCAGCTACCATTTGTAGGCGATGAACATTAGCATTAATAATTCAACTTTAAAGAGAATAAAAGAAAACAATAAATAAAACAAGTCAAGGAAAAAATACAAGCTTCTCATTCCTTGAATACTTTAATTTAAACCATGTTCATTTCTCTCATTAGTTATCTATTGATGCATGACTAATAATATTAAAATCTTGTTTCTTAAAATGATGGTCAATATATTTTTAATTTTTTTTTATTTTGTAGGTAGACATAATACCTTTATTTTATTTTATCTATATGAGGTGTTGAGGATCGAACCCAGGGTCTCACACATGCTAGGCGAGAACTCTACCACTTAGCCACAACCCCAGCTCAATGGTCAATAATTTTAAACACAAATCTGAAACTTGTGCAGGCAGGACAGGAATGGTTTTTCTCTGCCTGATGCAGCATCAGATGACAAATTGACATAGAATGGAAGGTTCACTTCCAAGGTAGACGACTTACAAAGTGAGCAACTTGGGATTCATTGTCCACAGGGAGCTCAGTTAGGGTGACTTCTGGGTGCCTCAGTTACTCTTTACATATGTCTTTTTATGGGCCTACAGTGTGCTTCCTCCCAAATTGGCTGCTGATTTCAATCAGCAAGTGTTCCAAAGAGGTTTGAATGGAACTAGTCAGGCTTATGATTTAGACTTACAAATCCCAAAACATTTGTGTATTATCTTATTGGCCAAACAAGATACAGATTCCATTGGGAATAGTCCAAGGAGTGGGATAGCTGGGTCAAATGGTGGTTCCATTCCAAGTTTTCCTAGGAAATCTCCATACTGCTTTCCAGAATGGCTTCACCAATTTGCAGTCCCACCAGCAATGTAGGAATGTACCTTTTTCCCCACACCCTCGCCAGCATTTATTGTTGTTTGTTTGTTTGTTTGTTTGTTTTTTTTTTTTTTTTTGATAGCTGCCATTCTGACTGGAGTAAGATGAAATCTTAGAGTAGTTTTGATTTGCATTTCTCTAATTGCTAGAGATGTTGAACATTTTTTCATATATTTGTTGATTGTTTGCATATCATCTTCTGAGAAGTGTTTGTTTAGTTCCTTGGCCCATTTATTGATTGGAGTATTTGTTTTTTTGGTATTAAGGCTTTTGAGAGCTTTATAAATCCTTGAGGTTAGTGTTCTATCTGATGAGTTTGTGGTAAAGATTTGCTCCCATTCTGTAGGTTCTCTATTCACCTCACTAATTGTTTCTTTTGCTGAGAAGAAGCTTTTTAGTTTGAACCCATCTCATTTATTGATTATTGGCTTTAGTTCTTGCGCTATAGGGGTTTTATTGAGGAAGTTGGGGCCTAAATCAACATGATGGAGATTTGGGCCTACTTTTTCTTCTATTAGGTGCAAGGTCTCTGGTTTAATTCCTAGATCCTTGATCCACTTTGAGTTAAGTTTTGTGTGTGGTGAGAGAAAAAGATTTAATTTTATTTTATTACATGAAGATTTCCAGTTTTCCCAACACCATTTGTTGAAGAGGCTGCCTTTTCTCCAGTGGACTTAAAAACAGCTTACTACAGGGACACAGCCATATCCATGTTTATAGCAGCACAATTCACAATAGCTAGACTGTGGAACCAACCCTGATACGCATCAGTGGATGAATGAATAGGGAAACTTTGGTATATATACACAATGAAACACTACTCAGCACTAAAAGATAATAAAATCATGGAATTTGCAGGTAAATGGATGGAGTTGGAGAAAATAATGCTAAGTGAAGTTAGCCAATCCCAAAAAACCAAAGGTCGAATGATCTCTTTGATATGAAGATACTAACTTATAAAGGCAAGGAAGTGGGGATGAGAGGAATGAAAAAACTTTAAATAGAACAAAGGGGGGAGGGAAGGGGGCAAGGGGATAGGAATAATGACAGACTGAGTTATCCATGACTACTCTAAATACATATATGAAGACATAATTGTTGTAAAAATACTTTATATAAAACCAGCAACTTGAGAAATTGTGCTTTTCATATGTAATATGAAATGAAATGTACTCTGAAAACATGTATAACAAATTAGAATAAAAAATGGAAAGAAAAAAAGATACAGATTCCAGCCCAAATTCAAGGGGAAGTAATTAGATTCTACCAGTTGGGAGAAGTTGCAGAGAATTTGTGGTCATCTTTTATTTAATGCAGTCCATTTCCATAAGTCAACAGCACTACTAGTAAGCAAATAAATGAATACAATAGAAAAATTGCTTTTCTGACTTCTTTTTTGTTTTTTTTTTTTGTTTGTTTTGTTTTGTTATTGGGGATTGAACTCAGGGGCACTCAACCACTGGGCCACATCCCCAGCCCCCCATTTCTTTTCTTTTTTTTTTTTTTTTTTGTATTTTATTAGAGATAGGGTCTCACTGAGTTGCTAAGTGCCTCACCATTGCTGAGGCTGGCTTTAAACTTGAGATCCTCTTGTCTCAGCCTCCCAAGTGTTGGGATTACAGGCGTGCGCCACTGCGCCCGGCTCTTTTCTGACTTCTTGCACTAATATCTGTTAGGGCATTTCCAAAAAACTTTGCATGAGGGATAATGAGTATGCCTATTATACAATTAAAATTTGAAAAAGAAATCCATATTTGCGGATAAGTCATAAGCTCAATTGCAGGTGATTATGACAAACCAAAATTTAAAGTCAAATTTCCATTACAGTGAGTCAATGCTAGAAAACAAATTGAAATGCCAAATAATGTTCAGTTGTGTCCTCAGATAACATTTTTCTAATTGCAGTTCTTGTTTTAGAGAACAGTAATTAGAAAATTACATATGCCAAGAAAGGAGGCCCAGAAAAGGCCTTGAGATTCTGGTTTACCATTGTTAATGAAGTCACACAATCTGTCTTTACTTATTAGGGTTTTTAAGCTGAGAACAGCTGAAAAGTAAAGCCTATTTAAAATGGAATTATAGAAAGGCAGAAAAGACTTTGATAAATACATTTGAAAGAGTGGTATTTTTTCACCTGTTCATGGGGCGAACATCTGTGGGTTTTTGGCAATTCGTATTTCCACTCTAAAGGAACCTCCTAGTTCAAAGACTCATCCTCCCTTGTATCTATTTCTTTGAAGTGTTCCCTTGGATAGCTGAAACTATGGGTAGCCAAATTATTTTGGCATGTGGGCTATACATTCGTTACAAATTGAGTCTCAGTGTTCAATAATTTATCTTCTGGTCTGTCACTACCTGCTTATACTTTTAACAAAGTTGTTTGTTCGCTTAGCCTTTCAGGTAAGCAGGAATGCCAAGTTCACAAAAAAAACAATAGTGTGATATAAGAATCTTTGCACACCAAGTTTCACATGAAAAGAAATGCAATAAAGACTATGATTAACTGATGACAATAACAGATCATAAACAATAGAGAAGTCATGCACACTGCAAGAAAGTTTTCAGATAAGCTTAATGAAAGTGGTCTAATGATGGAGACTTTCAAAAGTAAAATGCAACTTACTCTTTGAAATTTAATTTTAGTTAGGCATGAAGCTCAGTAATAGAGTGCTTATATACCATACACGAGACGCTGGGTTCCATCCCAGCAATACTAAAAACAAAAAAGAACCCCAGTTTTATAAATATGGTTAAAATCCCTCTCAGTTCATGTTATGATCATAAGTTAAGTTAAATACTTTAGTGTTCATGGTTGATACATACAAAACATTTCCAAAAAGTGTTAGAAGGGCAGAATTATTACAAACACTTTGAATTATATTAATAAATGCAGATATTTTTACTGACAGAAGTATTTAACATTCAGGTTACAAGGTTTTAGAGAATCTTACGTTTTTCACAGATCTATAGGATCTGAAAATGAGCATTAATAAATAATTTTGTACTTCCTATACCTCATATTAATAAATATTGGTCTGTGATACTGATTCCATCCTGATTTATTTATTTATTTTTTTTTTTGCATATGAAATTGGGAGATATTTCAAGGGGTCATATTATTGCAATGTGTATTTATTGTGTTGCTCTATGTTTTTCACCAAATTAATAAGGCTATTCCCAAGATTATTTTCTAAATGATTATATAAAAATTTTCTCTTTCATGGAAAGACCAAGTGAATTTATGAATTTATTCAGTATATTGATATATTTTGATTCAAGGCACCAGAATGGTGACACATGAACCTCTGGAAGATTCTTTGTTTTTCAAGAGAAAAGATAAGGACTCTCTACATGCTTTATGTTTGAGACAGGAATATATGTCTGTTTAGCATAATTTAATGTTTAGTATTTAAATTCTCATGTGTATTCCATTTTTACATATAGAAAAATTTAACTAAATTACTTCACCTTAGTAAAACTTACTAAGAATAATTTGCACTGCCTCATGACCAATTTTTCTTTTTATTATTCTTTTAAATTGATTATTGAAACATACCTTTATTTCTAACTTGAAACTCTTTAAGTGACTAAACTGATTTTAATATACATTTTAAAAATCTGTGTTCCCCTTCAAAATCATAAAAATAATGATCACAGGTATAATAATGATTGCTAACATATGTTGATCATTGACTATATGCATGGTGATGTCCTAGAATTTTACTTTATTAACTGAGCCATACAAAATTTCTGAAATGTATAACCTATTATAACACATTTAACTGGAGGTAGGAGAGAGTAAGTATTGAGAACTTAAGATGCTTTCTTAAGATCACACAATTTATACATTTCAGAGTCAGGATTTGAACACAAAATGTCTAATCTCAAAATGTACAATTTAAATCTCTTTATTATTTCTAGAGGAGTCTGGCTCCTGGCCAAAATCATGTGTGTGCTTTTTCAGGCCTAACCAGAAGCAACTGCAGAGGATTTTCCTGGCAACCCTCGCTGGTAAAAGCTGCTCCTTACCTCAAATACATACATTGTACATTGTGCACAGCCAACATATTGCAATCTCTTGAAGGAGTTGCAATAAAAAAATAAATTAATTAATTAAAAAAAAAAAAAAACTCAGGGTCCCCTGACTAGTCACACTCCCAAGTATGTTTGTGGTACTGGCCCAGATGACTCCTTTCTTAGTTCTCTATTTGAAGCCTGGAGCACAAGTCTTCTTCAAGTCTTCTTGTACCAGTGAGAGGAGATACTTTTCCACACCCCAACTCTGTGCCCACTTTGTTTTCACACCTAGCTGTTCCTCCTTGCTTCCATCTACTCTTACTACACATTCCACCTAACAAGTACCAGAGTCTTTTGTTAGGACTCCAACAATAAGACAATCCCCTTATCTGTGATGATACTTCATAGAAGAAAATGGGACTGGGAAAGTTGGCATTTTCTGTGGTTTAGATTCTGGCTCATGCATGCAGTAGCTGATTAAAGACTCAGCTTTCATTTTTGGCTTGTTGTTTAATAGGCTCCTCTGACACCCACCACCTTGGCTCTTGCAGCTCAGCTGAGCTTGTGGCATTGCTTGCTGCAGTCACTACTGTGATATAGTCAGAGATGAATTATAGAAAATAATACTGTAACCATAATATGGAGAAATGATTGGAGAAATATGAGACTGGTTATGTTTGCTGAAGTCTCAGTGAAACTTGTTATCATAGACTACGTTAGTGGAGTATGATGGAGAAAGTGGACATATTATAAACTTATTTAATAAGTTGAATCAACTGGCATAGTGATTGGAGACAGGGGAGTGAGGATGAGGGAAAGATCAAGTTTGCATTATAAGCTGAATTGTGTTCCCCCATAATTTATATATTAGTACCTCAGAATGTGACCATATTGGGAGATGGTAACCAAATTGATGGTAATCAAATTTAACGTGGTAACCAAATTGAAATGATATCATTAGAGTTGTTTCTAACTCAGTATAATCAGTGTCCTAATAAGAGGAAATCTGACACAAATAGGTACAGAGTGAAGGCAACATGAAAATACAGGAAGAATATAATCAAGTACAAACCAAGGACAGAAATCTCAGACAAAACTATTTCTGCCGATACCATAATCTTGTACTTCTAGCCTCCATAAATGTTAAAAAATAAATTTTTGCTTGTTAAGTCACCTAATCGGTAATATTTTGCTATGGCAATATTACAAACTAAAGCAAGGTGATGTCTATCTTTTTTTTAACTTAAGAAACAAGATGTTTGTTAGTTGTATGCCCCCATATATGAAAGGAGGAAAAGTAACCTGAGGAAAGGGAAGTAGACATTATGTGCTCCTTTGAGTTTGATATATCCTTCTGCCTCCAAATTAAGACTCCATACAGAGAAGAAGCAAAGATGGCAGAGTGAGGAGAGAGGTATACTGTGGCCCTCTGGCCAAATGGCCTCTGAGTCCCACCCAGCAGGCCCAGTCCAAGAGGCCAATTGTACCTGCTAAAGCATGGGAGAGTTCTTACCACACAGGAAGAACAATTTTCTGATGTTTAGGTACTTTTATATTCATCTCAAAACAAAATTCTGAACTCAGGATGTGTTGGGTATTTCCAAGTTGTATTCTAGAGCAGGTAATCCTGCCCCTTTTATCCAGTCACTTTGTCTATTTAAATGTGGACACCTTTCTCTACATTATGGTTGGCAATGGAAAATACTGCTTTTCTTTTGTTCCACCTTTCAGATTCAACAAAGAAAGAAGCTGTTAGGATGTGGTGATCCTGCTGACTTCTCCAGGAACAAAAAGCAACTGATATGGGCCATTTGCTACAATTTGTTTAATTATCAATTTTTTAAGTTGAAGACTGATGTTTAATTTGAGACAGGTGCTTAGATCATAGTATTTATTTAGAAGACTAAATAAATGACGAGTATGAATGACTTCAGGGTTTTTAAAAACTGTCTTCCAGTTTCAGCCACTATTTGATAAGTACATTTGAGACTGCAGGAGTAAGTTCCAAATTTTGTTGTAATTTTAAAAGAAAGAGATGTTAAAAATCTACATTTATTTCTAAATACTGATTCATTTGTGGCATAGATTTACTGGACAGAAGAAAAGTCCAGTTTTGTGGTTAACCCTTTGATGTGATAAAGAAGCATAAAGACAAGAGACCATGATTGATTTCATATCTAAATAAACCACAGATTCTGTACAAATACACTTTTATCTGTGTATATCCACATTTTTGGATGAAAGGAGGGATTTTTTTTTTCTCCTAGAGAAAGAAGCTGTTGTTCACTTTTTCTAAAGTCTCGGGACATTTGCTGTTTTCAATTTTTTTCATTTTTCTATGGAAAGTCCATGTTGTACAATAGCTAACCCTGTGGATTCATGCTTACATTTAGTGGAAAGAATGGTATAAGCAAACATCACAGTTTGAGTTTACAGATGAAACCCTATTCACCTACCTAAGAGGTTGCTGTTTTGTGGAGTCATATAGCACTTAGTTTTCCATGTAGCCAAGAATGGAAGAAAAGTATCATGACTGGTTTTAGTTAAGAAGATGTGGTAGACCCTATAGCATAACCTATCTTCAACTTTGGACATAGAAGAGTAGTGGGGAAAAAAGAAAAGAAAAGAAAAGCTTCCATATAACTCCTTAGAGGTCTTATATGGCACCATCTTACTTTTTTGGAATTTTACATTACATAGTGTCATTTTTTATAAAATCATAAGTAACTTTTTTTCCTTCAACCCATATGGGTACTTAGATTTATTCTTCTAAGTGAGAGGTGCAATATTAAACTGAAAATGCTGGGACTTAGGTAAATTTCCCCAGTTGGAATTGGACTTTTTCATTAGTAAATAGGTCTTTCTCAGAAGCAGTGTTCCCAATCCTGTTGATTGAGTCATTGTAGATTTAGAAGAAATTCAGGATCTGAAGGAAAAAAAAAAAAAAAAAAAACTCTAATAAGAAACATAGTTCCAATGAGAAGTCTGTATTTGTTTTTGATTCATTATAGATTTAGAGGAAGTTCAGGATTTGGAAAAAAATAAAACTCAAGAAATATAGATCATCCTTTTTTTTCACCTTTAATTATTATCTGATGAACTGACTATAGAGAAATCTGTCCTTGCCACCAAATAAACAGAGGACCATTGTGTAAATAAAAACAGAGGAGGAGGAGGAGGAGGAGGAGGAGGACATATACACAATCTATGGATATCATACTCAAAGAGAAGTCTGTAGTAAAGATAGCATTTTATAAATTATGAAGAAATATGTCAAATATATTGAAACTTTATAAAAACATGAAATTTTTCACAAACATGTACTTAGACATAGCTGTGTAGACTTATTGTGTTATTCTACTATTTTTATGTAACACAACTTGGAGCTTTCTACAAATAATCCAGATAAAACTAATGTCAGTACTTAAAGACTTTCATGAATGAAGAAAACATAAGGAAGGGTAAATATAATATGCTCAGAACACCAAATAAAGATCAGTGGAAGTGACCTGTTAAAGAGTTACAATGAGTTAATCTTCACTTGATTATTCATGTGTTTTAAAGGAAAATGCACTAAGCACTAAAAAGTAAAGGAATATTTAGTGAGAAAATCATTAATAATTGATTAAGGTCAATTCCTTGTTAATTTTCAGAACCTCTGCAATTCCACTTTTGATAGAAAATTTATCACATTTATCATACAAGAACAGAAGGGACTCAATCAGAGAGGTGAGGATGGCAGCAGATTGGAACCCATGTCTTCAGGGACACATGTGTCGCCGCCTGCAGCAATTGCCGCTTGCAGCAACAATACCACAGGAGAAAACTCAGAGGCAGACTGGAAATGAAAAAGTTATTTTATTCTTCTTTCTTCTAACTTCTCTCTCTGGCTCCAACAACCTCTCCAACTCTAACCAACTTCTAACTAACCTCACCCTGGTTAAATACTTTTTGCCTTAACAAGGACAAGTGCTAACAGCTCGAGCTTACAGGTGCGTCACACAGTATTCATAGGCATAAAAAGATTCTTAGATAAATGCATGAATATCAGGTGAAAATACTTGAACACCTTTTATGGCTTTCAGGTAACCACCATCTTAGCTGTCCTCAGTTAGGGCTCTTACATTTCCCCCCTTTTGTTTTTAAAAGAGGGGATGCTCTAGGGCGTCCCATGTGCAACCAACATTCTTGCCCATCATCGGATAATCAAGGCTGTGCCCTTGACTCCTGTCTTAGGTTGATATGTTGGCCACATGAGACTGTCCCGTGGATGGGTAATGACCTCATCTGGATCAACTGTGCCTGTCTTAGGTTGTCCCCCTCTGGGGATCTTACCCGTCATTGGCTACCAGCCGTCCAATCGAGCCCTTCAGGATCGATTGTGTGTGTTGACTAACAGCCGTCCAATGGTGAGGAGATGCTGTAGTTTTAAGGCGGCAAGCCTTGTGTTGATGAGCCAAGTTCCATAGCGAATCAAGTTTATTAAACAAATCAACTGCCCTAAGTTCCATCAAGTAACGTACTGAGTTCTCTAGACAAACACCCACAGGCATTGTCCAGTAATGTCCCAAATAGTGAAAGAACAAAATGTCCACTTGTTATAACACGTTGATCTAGGAGGCCCCATGCATGCAGAGCAGAGGCCACACTGCTGGTGAGGTTGTTTGATGCTTGAGCAGCAGGAATGCTTGTAGCGACCGCGATCCCTGCAGCTGTAGCAGCAGCCGTCTTTTTTAAGTCTAGACAATGCCACTGGCAAATCTTCAGGGCCCACTACCTAGAAACTCAAGCATCAATTATTAGAGGAAAGGCAGTGCCATTCCAGCACTGAGTCAAGAGGCGAGTTATTAAACTAAAAAATAGAATTATTAGATCAGGTAATTAAAGTTGATCTCTGCTCACACACATTGTTGCTTAAGCTTCCACAAACATAAGCTGGCAAAATATCACATTCAGAACTGATCAAAGAAAGACTGAGGGTATTTAACTGACAAAACACTGCATTAGAGATAAATTAAAGAAAAACTAAGAGCACTTTGGAAAAATAATTTGTTACCTGGAATCCCCGAGTCTCAGCATACACAGCAACCTTCTATGAAGTTACCTGTTGAAATAATTCAAATTAATCAGCTATTAAACAAATAAAGTTAATTACAAATAAACAATCCCATGTCAAATACCAAAATATCAGGTTATACAGTATTATTCATATTTTTAGCTGAAGAGAAGTCCCAAAGACACCTATAAATCAAAGTTGAAGGTACCTATATTTTTTAAATTGTTAACCCAATTTTTTTTTTTTTTTGTGGTACTGGGGATTGAACTCAGGGGCACTCGACCACTGGGTCACATCCCCAGCCCTTTTTTGTATTTTATTTGGAGACAGGGTCTCACTGAGTTACTAAGTGCCTCGCCATTGCTGAGGCTGGCTTTGAACTCGCGATCCTCCTGCCTCAGCCTCCCAAAGTGCTGGGATTACAGGCGTGCGCCACCGTGCCCAGCGTTAACCCAATTTTAATACTCTAAACTTAAATGAATTAAAGTTATTTGGATCCATATATATATATTATACATTTTTTATATATATTAATTTCCCTAAGCGCTTTGTTATTTGTGACGTCACACTGGACAGACGCACAAACATACAAACATATATTTGTGACGTCACATTTACATGAAATCTAGACAAGTGCACAGACATAAAGACATATATAAAAAGAAAAAAAAATACAATTGTGTGCACACTAAAGAGAGATCTTCTCATCCTGGCCGGGAGGAATGAGACTTAAGTTGTGAATTTATTGAAGGACTCTTTTAAGGGAATCATTCCATAACAACTTCATCTTGGCCCTCTTGATTTTGTACTTGATTTATTAATCTTGATTGCTCAACAACTTCATCTTGGTCCTTTTGATTTGGTACCTGTTTTATTAATCTTGATGATATCCATATTGGGGAGGATTCATGCTGTGGAAAAACACAAACAGATCCTCTCCTCCAAATTAATACTGGATCTGGGCCCTTCC
Organism: Tamias sibiricus; assembly: GCA_025594165.1. Taxonomy (NCBI): domain Eukaryota; kingdom Metazoa; phylum Chordata; class Mammalia; order Rodentia; family Sciuridae; genus Tamias; species Tamias sibiricus. The sequence goes on along the minus strand of CM046666.1, from coordinate 80,472,108 downwards.
ATGTGCCTGAAAGAACATCCTTCCAGTAAACCAAAGGTTTATGTTGTTGGTGTGGATTCCAGTGTCTGTCTCTAGCCGAATATCCATTAGAATCCAAAGTTAAAAAATTTAAGGTAAACAGGGCAAAGGCCAATCTGTCCCTAGGATTTGTCCAATTTCCTTCTTTTTGCTTCAATAGCATAATTTTGAGTGTGCGATTAGGTCGTTCAATTATACCTTGACCTTGAGGATTGTACGGGATACCTGTTTTATGTAATATATTGAATTTTGCACAAAACTGTTTGAAAGATGAGGACATATATGTAGGGCCACTATCTGTTTTAAGCATTTTGGGAATGCCCAATGCAGCAAAAGCTTGTAGACAATGAGATGTAACATCTTTAACTTTTTCTCCAGCATGTAAGGAAGCAAAAGTCATGCCTGAGCATGTATCTATGGTCACATGAATAAATAGCAATTTTCCAAAACTTGGCTCATGAGTGACATCCATCTGCCACAAATGATTGAACATTAATCCTCTTGGGTTAACCCCATAATGTGGATTGGGCAAATGTGTCACACAAGATTGACAATCCTTCACAATTGTTTGAGCTTGCTCTTTAGTTATTTTGAAACTTTTCTGTAAAGTAGTACTATTAACATGAAATTGAAAATGGAACAAGGTCGCTTGTTGGACTGCTGAAAATATAAAGATCGTTTGAGTGAGGGCAGCGGCCTTTCGATTACCTTCATGGAGAGGATCAGGCAAATTAGTATGAGCTCTGATATGTCCAATAAACAAAGGTTCTTTACGTTCCCATAGAAGGTTTTTAATTTGAAAAAAACAATTTAAAGGCTGGAGTATGTGGTGCTATTGGGCCTGCTAGCTCCAATTTAGGGACAGCATGTACAATATAGTGGCTGTCTGAAAAAATATTTATAGGCTGTTCTTTAAAACTTTGTAGAGCTATAATAATAGCTTCAAGTTCAAATAATTGGGCTGATTTTTGACCAGTAATGTGAGTCATATTTTCTTTTTGAGTGACTACTGCAGAGTACCGTTAGAGGACCCATCTGTAAATACATTTAATGCCTTAGGAATAGGTTGACTTTTTATTACCTGTGGAAATATAATGGGATGATTGATACAAAAAGATAGTATAGGAGACTTAGGAAGATGGTTATCGAAATTTGCAGAAGTAGAGCATCTAGTTATAGCCAATCATTATCATTGAAGCACAAATATTCAACCTGTGACAATGAATAGGGAGTAATAATAGTAGTGGGGTGAATGCCAAATATTTTAGTAGAAGTCTTAAGTCCTTGAAGAATAAGTCTAGCCACCATGGAGGTATAAGACTCAATTGTACTTTTAGGAGAGATGGGTAAATGTATCCACAATAAAGGTCCCTGTTGCCAAAATACTCCTGTGGGTGTATATTGTGAAGAAATAATAATCAATATCAGCGGGAGAGCAAAATCAATTCTATCACAATGGGCTCTTTCAATGGCCTTTTCTACTAACTTTAAAGCTTCCCTAGCATCAGGAGTCAATGTTCGTGGTGAAGGTGGATCATGGTTCCTGTGAAGGATATCAAATAAAAGTTTTAATTGTCCAGTAGTGAGGTTTAGTGTAGGGCGAAGCCAATTAATGTCTCCCAGTAGTTTTTGGAAATCCTTGAGGGTGGTCAAATGTTCTTTATTTATTAAAATTTTTTGAGGCCTAATAAAAGTATCCATAATTTTGAATCCTAAATATAATATGGGAGATCTAGTTTGAATCTTTTCCTCAGCAATGTTTAGTCCATATCATTTTAGGTTTTCTGACATATCACTGTATATGGTGAATAAGACTTCTTGATTAGGATGAGCAAGTAAAACATCATCCATATAATGGAGACACATAAGGTTTGGTTATTTATTCTTGATCAGTTGAATAACTTTGTCTACATAGATTTGACATATAGTGGGGCTATTAGCCATTCCATTGATATCTTTGATCAGGGCCATTATTATTGATAGAAGGAACTGAGAAAACAAACCTGGGGGCATCCAGAGGATGTAGAGGAATGGAAAAGAAACAATCCTTTATATCAAGAGTTATAAGATGGAAATTTTTAGGAATAACTACAGGATTAGGAAGTCCAGTTTGGGAGGGCCCATAATTTGCATGATTTTATTGATTTCTCTAAGATCATGAAACAAACTCCATTTTCCTGATTTTTTTCTTGATTACAAATATGGGGGAATTCCAGGGAGAGGTGGAAGGTTCTATGTGTCCTGCTTCTAGTTGTTGTTGGATTAGTAGGCGGGCCACTTGTAATTTCTCTCTAGATAGGGGCTACTGAGGGACCCAAACTGGCTTATCAGAAAGCCATGATAATTTCAAAATTGTTTTCTCAGTGGCCCCTAGAAAAAATATCCTTTACCTTTTTGATGATGATTTAGATTTTTATTTTTAACACCTGCAGTCTTGGTTGCTACCTGTAGCCCCATTTGTTGTAAAATGTATCTTCCCCATAGGGTAACTGGCAAGCTGGTCAAAACATAAGGCTGGAAAATTCCTTTATGCCCTTCATTATCTTCCCATTTTAAAATTACAGCACTTTGTGCTGGGGTGTTAGTATATCTCAAGCCTTTTAAACTGGTTGAAGCCTTCTGCATAGGCCAGTGCTTGGGCCATTGTTGTAGATTAATGATGGAAGAGTCAGCCCCAGTATCAATCAGCCCCTCCATCTCTATACCTTGAATTATTATTTTGCACATAGGCCTCCATGAACAATCCTGAACCCAGCAAGCCATAGGTCCTGAGCCAGTGGACCCAAATCCTCTATTGTTCAATTTGTGCAGCATTGTGAAGACTGGAAAAGAGCTATAGAATCCAGAAAACAGTATTTCTACATCTCAGAAGAAACCATTCTAGTACACCTGACTTTCAGTAGCAACGGACTAAAAGGGAAAATAGTTATTTTTAATGATACCTCCTTTTGACTTTCACATTGGCATCTATGAAAGGACAAATTCAGATTCAGAGAATAAATTTTTTTATTTATAATTCCTTTACGATTTCATAGTGGGTAATGTGACCTTTTGATTTTAATCTAGGTGCTTGCCTTTCCCCCATTGGTTTGAAAAAATAAACAGTTGTCTTCGAATAACCCTGTACTCAAATTTTAATTATTTTTCAATGTAAATGACCCATATATAATGGTTTCTGAAGATTTTAATTACTTTTCCTTTTTGTGACAATGACAGATTTTTGAGGTGAAGATATACTTTTCTTTGGACACAACTAAAAGATTTAACTTCATGAATCAGAACACAAAAATCATCAAAATTTCACAAAGTTTTTTCCTTTTCTAAAGGCTCTGGAATACATCATGCATTTCTATTTACTTTTTTGAACATATAAAATAGACTGTTGTGAACCACGATGTGGAAAAACACACTCAGCAATGGTAAAGCCTTTTCAGAATTAGCCTCTCCAAAAGTCTACAACTTTTCAAGTTGTTGGAGTGCTGCTTAAAAATATCAAACTGCAAAGATGCACTTCTAGAAATTATAAGTAATTTGTGCATCAAACAATATGTACAATAGTACTATACAGTAAATTGGACCAGCTGCCTATGCCTACCATTACAGCTGGTTGCAAAGTATGTAATTTATGTTTTCTGCAGTAGAAAGTGGGGAGGTTTTTTTTAAAACTGTGTTCATGCTTTTATAAAGAGCCATTTCCTGTTTTATATTTTAACCATTGTAAGCTCAAAAGAAGTGATATTTTGCCATTATGTTTAACGTTAATCCATTTCTATTAAAGTTGAAGGGTCTATCAAAATACATTGTCTATGACCATCCTCAGAAGTAGATGATCTAGACATGTTTACCACCATGATTTTCTTAAATTATGAGTTCATTTTAGGTTTCAAAAAGGAATTGGAAGTGACTAATAAAAGAATACTTTATTGCAAATAATTGACTCTTAAAATTCAACAAATTACATGTATTGCTCTCAAAAGTCAAAGAAACAATGTTTTCTATTGATGAACTCTGAACAAGCTTCAAAATGGCACTGTTGTAATTTATTTTGCTATTTCTTAGAGCTGTACATTTTTAGTTGATAGCAAACAATAAGAAGTATATTTATATAGTAAGCACCAACTCTGGGTGTATAATGAAATAGCACAAAATGTAGAAACAGTATTACATGAAGAACAACTGTTTAAATAAACTCTGATAAATTTATTTTATGGTAAAATAAATTATATATCCCTACCATGCATTGTAAAGTGATTTGAAAACAAAAGAACCATGCCATGCTTTGAATATTTCTGTTCTCCTAAATGAATATTTGAATGCATCCCCTCCAAATTCAGACCTTGAAACTTAATGGTCAGTGTGCTGGTATTGACTGGTGGATGTTTAAGAGGTGATTAGCCCACATGGGCCTCTTTCTTCTGACTGTGATGACAGTCCTTACAAAAGAGACTTTGCACAGTGTTCTACTTGTTTCAACTTACATCATCTGCCATCCATCTTCCTCCTCCCCTCCAAAGATGTAGTATCAAAATTACATTTTAGAAGCCAAGAGCATCTCTATCCAGATAATTAAATCTTTATGCACCTGAGGCTGAACTACGCAGTCTCCAGATATGTGAGAAAATAAATTTCTATTCTTTATAAATGAACTAGTCCTTGATATATTATTAAAGCAGCACAAACAGACCAAGAAAACACCTCAATCCTTGATGTTGTCATGTTAGGAGATGAAAACTTTGGGAACTGGATTATGTGGTGAATATAAAATTCCAAAAAATGGAGATTAATGCACTTATAAAGGAGACCCAAGGATTTTATTTGGTCCTTCCACAATGGAAAGATACAGTGAGCTACATCATCTATGAAGCAGACATCAAATAAGCTGGCACCAAGATCTTGGACTCCTAACCACCTGAATGTTGAAAAATAAATTCCTATTATTTATAAGTTACTATTTATAAGCTTATATGGTATTTTGCTATATAATTATAACAATATAATTATATAATTCCTAACAGACTAAGACAAAGCAATGCACATCTAGTACAACAGCCAAAATCAGGAACACAGAGAACATCAAATTCTGATGTGCATGTGGTTGAAAAGAAACATATGTTGCTCCTGGGAATATAAAATCTGACAGTCACTTTGGGAGACAGGTTATTTCCTACAAAAATAAACACACTCTTTCCATAGGATCCAACAATTATGCTCCTTGGTATTTACCCAAAGAAAACAAAAATATGAGTCCACACAAAATGCTTCATATGGGTATTTATAGAAGCTTTATTCATTCCTATCAAACATGGAAGCAACTAAAGATGTCCTTCAGTTAGTGGATAAACTGTGGTATATCCAGATAATGCAATATTATTATGCTAAAATGAAATGAGCTATCAAGGCCTGAAAGGTCATGGAGGAAACTTAAAATGCATATTATTAAATGAAAGATGCCAATGCAAAAATATTGTGTGCTGTAAGATTCTAATTTATAATAGTTTAGAGAAGGTAAAGCTCTAGAGGCATTAGCAAGATCAGTCTTTTCTAAGGGTTGGGAGTGGGAAATGAATAAGAAGATCATAGGATTTTCAGGTGAGCGGATTATTCTGTTTGATACTAAACTGGTAAATGCACATAATTATAAATTTGTCCAAACCCATAAAAAGTGTAACAAGAAGTGTGAACCCTAATGTTAACTATGGCCTGGGTGATTTTGATATGTCAGTGTAGGTTCATCATGTAGGTTCATCAGTTGTAAAATATGTATCACCCTGATGTCTATATTAGGAGTGGGTAGGCAAGTGTCAATGCAGGAGGGTACATAAGAAATGTATATAACTTCCTCTTAATTTTGTTTTGAGCCTAAAACTCCCCTTAATTTTTAAAAAATGTTCATTAATGCCTTCAACATTTAGTGAGTAAAACAGATGTGATGAAAGTTCTAATCTTCCTTACTCTTACCATTTTAACAAGCTGTACAGGAAGTGGTTGGAAGGCACATGTTTGGTCATTTTATTTTCTTATATTTAAGATTTTTTTTGTTGTTGTTTTTTACTACAGAGGATTGAACTTAGGGGTGCTTAACCACTGAGCAACATCTCCAGCCCTTTTCTTATATTTTATTTAAAGACAGGGTCTCACTGAGTTGCTTAGGGCCTTGTTAAGTTGCTGAGGCTGGCTTTGAACTTGCAATCTTCCTGCCGCAGCCTTTCAAGCCACTGGGATTACAGGCATGTGCCACCATGCCCAACAAGACTTTTTTTTTTTTAGATTTAAAATATCCAAACTATTTTGAAAAATGTTAATTCAAAATTTTTAAATACTTCTACATTTTGACATTGGTTATTGTATTTAATTTAACAGTGTCATTAAAATGCCCATTAATACCTAGTGAAAATATAAATGACTTCTGAAAACTTACTGATGATTCTAGATTTTTAATGGTAAATTAATACAAACAATTTAATTAAAATTTAAGGCTAGGAGTATAAATATAAATATAGATTTAATCCAACAGTATTTAAATAATTATTATGCACTCAGAGTATGGGTGATTCGGTCTTAAATTACATCCTACAGTTAATGAAGATTCAAATGACATGACTTATAGGTCATTTATATAACAGAAAATGATTAATTGTACCCTGACTCCAGTATAAATTTTTAATGTTAATATGTATCTCTTGAAAGTAAAATCGAAGTATGTACAGTTGTACCACATGTAGATATTTCAATCAACAATAAACTGCAAATACCATGGTGGTCTCACCGTAATGGAGCTGAAGAAGTGCTGACACTAGTGATTTCCTGGCCACTGTGATGTCATAGCCATCATAACTTTGTAATGCAAGAGATTTTCTCACATGTTTGTGGGGATGCCAGTGTAAACATACCTACTTTGTTGTCAATTGTATAAAACTATATTTAGCATGTAGAATTGCAAGTAATTCACATTATCTGATATTGATAATAAATTATTGTTACTGATTTGTGTATTTATTATACTAAACTGTTTATTTTTAATTTAGAGAGTATTCCTGATAAATGAAAAGTTTACTGTGGAACACTACACTGTGTTGCACTGATTGCCGCCTCGTGCATCTCCTATTTATTACACCTCTTGATTATATCATTTTCTCTTGTGCTTGATTTAATCTGGTGCGTTTTTGATCACCAGGGCCCTTAAGCATAGAAAACACACTGCTAATGTTGCCATTAAGAGGCCACAATGAGTGATTGACCTAAAAATGAAATGAAAAATGATTAGGGACTACGAAGGGGGAAAATCAGTCGTGGTTATTGCTTGACAGTCAGGCATGTCCCATTTCACCATAGCTATGATCTTGAAGAGTAAGAGCAATGTGACAGAAGCTTTTAGAGGATATGATTCATCAAAAGAAAAAAGATGAAGAAAAATTAGAGACAGACCTGTATCAGATACAGGGAAACTTCCAAGACCTGGATTGAAGAACACATACAGATGCATGTCCCTCTCACTGCCATGATCATTGTGACCAGTGCAAAAAGTTTGCTTATTATTTTTAAAGAAATAGATGGAGCAACTATGGTATTAAAATTACTTATAGCCTTGTGTGGTTTAAACTATGCCAGTATCATTATTCCTCACAATGTGAAAGTAAGTTGTGAGACTGTGATTGCTAATATGAGGGCACCTGAAGAATTTTTGGAAAACCCTGGAAAATTGTTTGTGGATAAAAAATACTTGCTAGAGCAAATATTCCACATGGATAAAACCTCCCTATTTGGAAATTAATGCTTTAAAGGACTTTAATCCATAAGCTACCAAGTCTATGTCAGATTCCCAGCCTTGAGGTCAAGATAATAATCTTGCTTGGGGGGAAATAGTGCAGGCTCCAAATTTGAACTCTTTGTCACCTGGCATGGTGAGAACCCTCAGGGCCTTCAAGCATGTAAATAAGTGCACACTGCCAGCATACTGCAGGAACAGGAAGATGTCATGGATAACACAACTCCTCTTCCTCCTGAATTATTATGCCAGCAAATTGTGAAAGAGCTATTTGGATACTAACATACTTCTAAGAGTTTGTTTATTGCTGCAATTGTGCAACCTCTTTTATTGATGAACTTCATCCTAATATCAAAATGGTGTTTCTCTATATATACACCACTTTTTGATATAAATAATGGATTAATAGAAGTTTTTACAGCCAGCTACCTGAGGAGGACTTTGACTAGGCTACTATTGCAACTGAGGAAAACACTAACTCAGTAATGAAAGGAGTGTAATATCTATGCCTTCATCAAGAACCTTGGTTGGGCTTAAGCTTCAAAAGGAGTGCATAAATGGCCATTAGAAGAAGGAAGAAATGGCCATTAGAAGGAAGATTATTCATGAATTCAACGAATTTGCCAAGGATGAGGAGGTTACAAAAATCAACAAGGCTGTGGCTGATTGAGATGGCTAATTAACCTGAGTGGGGATGGGGATGAGTGTAGCTGGTTCTTAATGAACTGATGGATGAGTAGTTGTTAGAATTGGAAAAGGAAACAATAGCTGAAGAGACAAGAGAAATGAAAACTGTAAAAGAACTCACAAGAAAATTCACAGTGAAGGGTTTAACAGCAGCTTTTGTGTGCTTCAACAAACTTCTTAAAAAGTAAAAACGTGGAATCCCCCTTTTTAGCCCCATGCCTCTTTTTAGTTTAACTGCTTTTTTTGCTTCTGTAAAATGCTTGGCTTTAGGATAATAGGAATCAAACTGCTGTGACTCCATTTTGTAATCAACTGCCTCGATTTCGTCAGCCTCAAGCTGTTGCAAGTCTCCAGTCACAGGGGACAAGGAGAGAACAAGCCCAGGCATGTTAAGCAAGCCCGTGCACAATAAGACCTCATAAGGTAAAAGCAGGATCCTGCAGTGAGCTTGAGTAACAGTCAGCACATTCCATTGCTCTGAGAACAGCCTCCACCAATAAGAACCCCCTAAGTCATTCCCCAATCAATTTAAAATATGCTTGGTGCGCACGGGTTCCCCTGGCCAACTGCCATGTGGCAAGACACCCTAACTGTAAGGATGGCCAATCATGTGAACCCCCTCCCTCTCCTTGCTTCAACCCCAATAAAAGGCTTGCCCCTCCTGAGTTCAGGACTCTCAGTATGAATCCACTGTGTTGGTGAGGTCTAAGAGTCCTAGCTTAAGCCCCCAATAAAGGCTCTTTGTTTTTGCATACACTCTGGATTCCTTGGTGGTCTTTGGGGGTCTGTTCTCTGGACATTATAAAAATAGCATCCCTCCTGTAACAAAGGTTTTCACTAATAGAGAGGAATGCTCATAGTGCACTATCTGCTTATAGTGAAATTCATAATGAAAGAAGAAAACCACCACAGACATGTTTCTGAGAAGAGTGTCATGTCCACAAGAAGACCTAAAGACAAGTGCTTCAGGAAATGTTCTAGGAGGCTCTGTTATCATAGAAGGTGACAGCCACATGCATATTATTGTCCCTGAAAACCTTCCAATGTGACAAGACACAAAGCTGGAAGATAGTAATATAGTAGATCCTGACCTTGGATAGGCCTAGGCTAATGTGTGTGCTTGTGTTTTTCTTTTCAACCAATGACAACAAAAAAGTTAAATAGTAAAAAATATGTGTTTGTGTCTTGAGCTGTTTTACTGCCAAAGAGCCAAAACATTTTTTTCTGTTCAAAAAGTAAAAAATGTTTTCATAAGCTAAGTTCACTTACTATTTTTTAAATATTTATTTATTTGTTTTAGTTGTACACAATGCCTTTATTCTTACATGGTGCTGAGGATCAAACCCGGGTTGCACATGTGCTAGGCGAGGTGAGCGCTCTACCGCTGAGCCAAACCAGAGCCCTCATTTATTATTAAAGAAAGAAAAACATAAACACAGTACAGCCTAAGTGTGCGGTTCTAAGTCTAGAATTACCATTGGTAGAGTCCTCAGCTTTCACATTCACTTGTTCCCTGACTCACCCAGAGCATCAGCCAGTCAGTCCTGCAAGTTCCTATCATGGTAAATGTTCTAAACAGGTGTAAGTTTTTTTCATTTGCTATATTTTACTATATTTTTTATATTAAGATGTGTTTAAATTGTCAAATCATTACCATTATGTTACAATTGCCATAACCATTGATGTTTGCACAAAAACAAAATAATCTAATGATACATTTCTATGAATATATATTATTTTTTTAAATTTTATTTTTAGAATTTTTAATATGTACAACTCATAGTGCATATATTTAGTATCTTTTTACATACAACTGTTTGTATACAAAGTATATTCATACAATTCAGGTCTTCAATCATGCATTAAGGAAAATGGTATCCGTCTCATTCAACCACCTTTTTTTTTTTCTTTTCTCCCCCTCCCTCCCCTCTTGATCCCTCCCTTACCCTCCCTTCCCTTGACCATTCTATTTTCCTCTAATCCTCCTATGTACCCCCATGAACAATACTTTGAAATAGCCTCATTATATCAGAGAAAACATTTGGTACTTGCATTTTTGAGATTGACTAAATTCACTTAGCATTATGTCTTCCAACTTCATCCACTTACCTGCAAATGCCATTAATTTATTTTCTTTTATTGCTGAGTAAAATTCCATTGTGCGTATTTACCACGTTTTCTTAATCCACTCATTTACTGAGGGACATCTAGGTTGGTTCCACAACCTAGCTATTGTGAATTGCACAGCTACAAACATTGAGATAGCTGTGTCACTGTAATATGCTGTTTTTAAGTCCTTTGGGAATAGACCCAGGAGTGGGATGGCTGGGTCATAGGGTGGTTCCATTCCCAGTTTTCCAAGATCTCTCCATACTGCTTTCCATAACGGTTGCACCATTTTGCAGTCCCACCAGCAATGTATGAGTGTGCCTTTTTCCCCACATCCTCTCCAACATTTATTGTTGCTTGTGTTCTTGATAGCTGCCATTCTGACTGGAGTGAAGTGAAATCTTAGAGTAGTTTTGATTTGCATTTCTCTAATTGCCAGCGATGTTGAACATTTTTTCATGTATTTGTTGATTAATCGTGTATCTTCTTGTGAGAGGTGTCTTCTCAATTCCTTAGCCCATTTATTGATTGGGTTATTTGTTTTTTTTTTAGTGTAAAGTTTTTTGAGTTCTTTATATATTCTAGAGAATAGTGCTCTCTCTGATGTGCATGTATTAAATATTTGTTCCCAATTAGTTGGTTCTCTATTCACCTCACTGATTGTTTCTTTTGCTAAAAAGAAGCTTTTTAGTTTAAATCTATCCCATTCATTAATTCTTGGTAGTAATTCTTGCGCTACAGGATTCTTATTAAGGAACTTGGGGCCTAATCCGACATGTTGGAAATTGGAGCTTACTTTTTCTTCTATTAGGCGTATTGTCTCTGGTCTAATTCATAGGTCCTTGATCCACTTTGAATTGAGTTTTGTGCACGGTGAGAGATAAGGGTTTAATTTCAATTTGTTGCATATGGATTTCCAGTTTTCCCAGCACAATTTGTTGAAGAGGCTATCCTTTCTCCACTGTACATTTTTGGCACCTTTGTCTAATATAAGATAGCTGAAATTATATGTATTAGTCTCTGTGTCCTCAATTCTGTACCATTGGTCCACCAGTCTGTTTTGGTGCCAATACCATGCTGTTTTTGTTACTATTGCTCTATAGTATAATTTAAAGTCCGGTATGGTGATGCCCCCTGCTTCACTTTTCTTGCTCAGGATTGCTTTGGCTATTCTGGGTCTCTTATTTTTCCAGATGAATTTCATGACTGCTATTTCTATTTCTTTGAAGAATGACATTGGGATTTTGATTGGAATTGCATTAAATCTGTATAATGCTTTTGGTAGTATGGACTTTTTAACAATATTAATTCTACCTATCCAAGAGCAAGGTAGGTCTTTCCATCTTCTGAGTTCATCTATAATTTCTTTCTTTAGTGTTCTATAATTTTCGTTATAGAGGTCTTTCACCTCTTTCGTTAGGTTGATTCCCAGGTATTTTTTTTTTTTTTTTTTTTTTTTTTTTGATGCTATTGTAAATGGGGTATTTTTCATCACTTCCCTTTCAGAGTCTTTGTCGCTGATGTACACAAATGTCTTTGACTTATGTGTATTGATTTTGTATCCTGCAACTTTGCCAAATTTGTTTACTAGTTGTAAAAGTTTTCTGGTAGAGTTTTTTGGGTCTTCTAGGTAGATTATCATGTCATCAGCAAATAGTGATAATTTGAGTTCTTCTTTTCCTATCTTGATCCCTTTAATTTCTTTCGTCTCTCTAATTGCTCTGGCCAAAGTTTCCAACACCATGTTAAATAGCAGTGGTGAAAGGGGGCATCCCTGTCTTGTTCCAGTTTTTAGAGGGAATGCTTTCAATTTTTCTCCATTTAAGATAACGTTAGCTCTGGGCCTTGCATAAATAGCTTTTATAATGTTAAGATATGATCCTGATATTCCTAGTTTTTCCAGTGTTTTGAACATAAAGGGGTGTTGTATTTTGTCAAATGCTTTTTCTGCGTCAATTGAGATAATCATATGATTTTTGTCTTTAAGTCTATTGATGTGATATATTATGTTTATTGATTACTGAATGTTGAACCAGCCTTGCATCCCTGGGATAAAACCTACTTGATCATGGTGCACTATCTTTATGATATGTTTTTGTATCTGATTTGCCAGGATTTTGTTGAGGATTTTTGCATCTATGTTCATTAAAGATATGGGTCTGAAGTTTTCTTTTTTTTTTTTTTTTTTTTTTTTTTTAATGTGTCTTTTCCTGGCTTTGGAATTAATGTGATATTGGCCTCATAGAAAGAGTCTGGAAGAGCTCCCTCTTTTTCTATTTCTTGAAATACTTTGAAGAGCATTGGAATTAGTTCCTCTTTGAAAGTCTTATAGAACTCGGCTGTAAATAAACCCATCAGATCCTGGACTTTTCCTTGTAAGTAGCTTTTTGATGGCATCTTCTATTTCTTCGCTTGTAATTGATCTGTTTAAATTGTATATAGACTCCACATCCAGTTTAGGCAAATCATATGACTCTAGAAATCTGTCAATGCATTCAGTATTTTCTATTTTATTAGAGTACAAGTTTTCAAAAAAATTTCTAATTATATTCTGTATATCTGAGGTATTTGTTGTGATATTCCCTTTTTCATCACAAATGTTAGTAATTTGAGTTTTTTCTCTTCTTCTTTTTTCGTTAGCATCGCTAAGGGGCTGTCAATTTTGTTTATTTTTTCAAAGAACCAACTTTTAGTTTTGTCAATTCTTTGAATGGTTTCCTTAGTCTCAATTTCATTAATTTCTGCTCTGATTTTAATTATTTCCTGTCTTCTACTGCTCTTGGTGTTGGTCTGTTCTTCTTTTTCTAATGCTTTGAGGTGTGATATTAAGTCATTTATTTGTTGGTTTTTTTTCCTCTTCAGGAATGAGCTCAGTACAATGAATTTTCCTCTTACTACTGCCTTCATAGTGTCCCAGAGATTTCTATATGATGTATCTGTGTTCTCATTTACCTCTAGGAATTTTTTGATCTCCTCTTTGATATCTTCTTCAACCCCTTGTTCATTCAGTAGCATGTTGTTTAGCTTCCAGTTGATGGAGTAGTTTTTCTTATTCCTTGTTTTGTCATTGATTTCCAATTTCATCCCTTTATGGTCCGATAGCATGCAGGGTAGTATCTCTATTTTTTTATATTTGCTGAGAGTTGCCTTGTGACATAAAATATGGTCTATTTTGGAGAAGGAGCCATGTGCTGCTGAGAAAAATGTGTATTCGTTTACTGAGGGATGAAATATTCTATATATGTCCATTAGGTCTAAATTGTTAATTGTTTTAAGGAGGCTTAAAGTCTCTTTGTTCAGCTTTTGTTTGGATGATCTATCCATTGGTGAGAGAGGTGTGTTGAAGTCCCCTAGAATAACTGTGTTGTGATCTATTTTACTCTTGAACTTGAGAAGAGTTTCTTTGATGAATATAGGTGCTCCATTATTTGGGGCATATAGATTTATGATTGTTATATCCTGTTGATGGATGGTTCCCTTAAGTAATGAGAATTATCCATCTTTGTCCCTCTTGATTAGTTTTGGTTTGAAGTCTACCTTATTTGATATGAGAATGGAAACCCCTGCTTGCTTCCGCCGGCCATGTGAGTGATAAGACTTTTCCCAGCCTTTCACTTTCAGTCTGTTGATGTCTTTTTCTATGAGGTGTGTTTCTTGGAGACAGCAAATTGTTGGGTCATTTCTTTTAATCCATTCTGATAATTTGTGTCTTTTGATTGGTGAGTTTAGGCCATTAACATTCAGGGTTATTATTGAGATGTGATTTTTATTCCCATCCATTTTTATTTGAATTATGGTCTTTAGCTTGATTTGGTTTCTCTTCTGGTTGGTATTTCCTTTAGTTTAATATCTCCCTTTGTTGATTTTCGTTATCATCTTTCTCTTCTTCTTCATGAAAATGTTGCCCAGGATGTTCAGAAATGCTGGCTTTCGGGTTGTGAAATCTTTTAACTTTTGCTTGTCGTGGAAGGTTTTTATTTCATCTTTGAATCTAAAGCTCAATTTTGCTGGATATAAGATTCTTGGTTGACATCCCTTTTCTTTCAGAGCTTGAAATATGCTATTCCAGGATCTTCTTGCTTTTAAGTTCTGGGCTGTGAAATCTGAACATAGTCTGATTGGTTTCCCCCTATATGTAATCTGCTTCCTTTCTCTTGTGGCTTTTAGTATTCTCTCCTTGTTCAGTGTATTAGGCATTTTCATTATAATGTGTCTTGGTGTGGATCTGTTGAGATTTTGTTTGTTTGGTGTTCAGTATGCCTCTTGAACTTGGTTTTCCCATTCATTCCTCAAGTTTGGAAAATTTTTGTAATTATTTCATTAAATAGATAACTCATTCCTTTGGCTTGAAACTCTGCCCTTTCCTCTACGCCAATCACTCTTAAGTTTGGTCTTTTTATGCTGTCCCATAATTCTTGGATGTTATGTTCTTTATTTCTAACAAGTTTTGCTGTATAATCTAAATTCTTCTCTAGGATATATATTTTGTCTTCATTGTCTGAGGTTCTTTCTTCCAAGTGGTCTATTCTGTTGGAGATGCTTTCAATTGAGCTTTTATTTTGGTTTATTGCTTCTTTCATTTCTGGAATTACTGTTTGGATTCTCTTTAGAGCCTCTATTTCCCTATTGAAGTAATCTTTTATTTCCTGTATTTGTTTTTGGAGTTCTTTGTTAAAATGATCTTTTGCCTCCTGTACTTGCTCCCTCATCTCATTTTTGAGTTCATTCTTAAGTTCCATAAACATTTGGCATATGTAATTTCTAAATTCCATCTCTGCATTGGACGAACTGTGCTTGCCATGACATCTACTGATGAGGTATCTTGATTTGTTTGTGTCATTTTCTTCCCTTGTTTTTTCATGTTGCTTGTGTGTGTATTCTTCCTGCACTGTGGGACCTTGACTATTTCGATTTTACCTTAAAGCCTTATGTTGTTCCTGTAGTACAATGCTATCAGATCACCTTATAATTCCTTTGCACTTTTAAAACCTAACACTTTTTATTCAGAAAATCCAAGTTTGATCACAATGTACAGATTTGGTTAACCCAGATATTATTTCCAATTTACTCAGTATGCTTCTGATGGGGTTTTATAGCTTCAAGTATTGGATACAGAGGTGTTATGTTTAGGAAGAAGGAAGTTCTTGAATTGTTCTTTCTTGGAAAGTATGAAAAGAGATTTCTATTGAAGTGGTTTAGTGGAAGTGGTTTAGTATCAGTAGACGAGGGAAGGAAGCGAATCGAGTAGACAATTAAGTGGAAAGACCAATTTATATATAAACTAAGTTGGAAAAGAAAAAAAATGATAAAAGAGTAGGAATTGGTGTAAGAGAGAGGAGAGAGAGAATCAAGGAAATAGAGAGTAAACTCTATATAACACCACTTTGCTACCCAGTTCAATTGCGCCGGTTCTAGAAATCCCAAGTTCTGCGTATAACTTGTTTTTGCCTCTGTTTAGTATGCAATGGCAGGGTGTAAACATGAAAGATGAAGGAGGAAGAAAAGATGCAAGAGTGAGAAGGAAGAAAAGAAGGAAAGAAAAAAAGGAGCGGAAGCAAACAAAACACACTGACAATCAATGTGGAAGAAAAAAAAACCAGCAGAACAAAACAAATCCAAAAAAAGAAAAAGAAATAGGAACGAACAAACAAACAAACAAAAAACCTCCCCGAAATCCAACAAAACAAGCAAACCAATAAAAAAGAAAAAAGAAAAAATTTCGAACCCCAAGTCTCAAACAAAACAGGCCCTGGGAAGCCCCCCTCTTTTTTCCTTTCCAGTTCAAGCCAATTGTTATTGGATCACGTCTAGACAGTCTGCAATCCTGTTAGTGGAATCAAGGCTGCACCTTAGGCCAGTGGCTGAATGGCTCAGTGAAGGAGTGGCCCAGGGGTTTTGTGTGTCAGCAGATGAATGGCACTGGGAAGGGGACCC
This sequence comes from Tamias sibiricus, assembly GCA_025594165.1. Classification (NCBI taxonomy): domain Eukaryota; kingdom Metazoa; phylum Chordata; class Mammalia; order Rodentia; family Sciuridae; genus Tamias; species Tamias sibiricus. Next base: position 80,455,595 of record CM046666.1, on the reverse strand, counting down.
TCCAGAAGGCACCCCCTTCCCACGTCCACCCACAGTTGCAGCCTCCTGTGGACGCTGCTCTGGCCTCAGACATGCCCTCCCCTGCTGGCCACCCGAGCCTCACTCAAGTGTGTGTTGTCTTCAGAGAGATGGAGGGTCTCTGGATGGCTGCAGCCGTCACTCTCCATCTCCTCCCCTTTGGCTGGGTCAGCCACTGCACCTTCAAAGATGACGGTGCTCTCCTCCCAGTCAACAGCAGCTCCGCAGACTCCCGTGTCCTCGCCGATCGATTTCAAAGCCGTTGGGTGGATGTCTCCTTGCCGAGGTGGTATCGGGATGCCGCAACTGTAACTGCAGTGCACACAGCGCTGCTTCGGATTGTGGACCACTCCGATTGTGCCCCTGCTTGCTGTTCGCCGGTCTCTGCGCCACTCTCTCTGGGGCCCTACTGCTGAGGGTGGCGTCCGGCCAAGTGTGGATTCGAACTGGTGTTGTCGACCCGCGGTCTCCTGTGGTCCCCCAGCACCAATTCCGCCGGCTGTTTGTTATCGCTGGTTTTTATCTCTGGTTTCACGCTGGTGTGCCCTGAGTGTGGCTGGGGTTGCAGTCGAAGCGCGGTCTCCCCACACTGACTTTGTTTCGCACGGCCTGTGCACCACCCAGGCGGTTTTGCAGAAGCTTCGTGGCTCTAGCTGCTGCAGACAGCTTGTCTCCTTCTCTCCCTGGTAGTGGTAATCAAACCATCCAGGAGATCAGTATTTTCGGCCTATATGTATATGATGAAAGGCAATTTATCTGCTTTGTTGGATTCTTTCCACGGAGCTGCCCTGAAGTGCGGCTTCCTCTAATCCGCCATCTTGGATCTCCCCTGAATACATATTATTAAGCAGTAAATGACTATAGTTAAATATCTAATAAAATTGTATATGACCAAGCACAATGGTACAAGCTTGTAATCCCAGTGACTCAAGGTTTAGGCAGGAGGATCACAAGTTTGAGGCCAAACTCAAGAATGTAGTGAGGCCCTCAGCAACTTAACAAGACCCTGTCTCAAAAAAAAAAAAAAAAAAAAAAAAAAAAAAAAATAAAAATAAAAAAGGCTGGGGATATAGCTCAGTGGTAAAGCTACCAGGAATTCAAATCCCAGTACTTTAAAAAAAAAAAAATGTATAGGAATATTTCCAAGGTTTTTGCTGTTGTTATCTTACTTATCTTACTCATCCAGCTTTACTGATTAGCCATTTATAATGAAAAAAGCATTTTCAACTATTATCCCTGGTGTCTATGGTAAAATTAACCTAATAAAAGGATATGTCCAGTGCACACATACTCAAGTGATATACTCTGAATGCATATCTGGGAGTGGGCATGAAATTTCCAGGTTTACTGTAGAATAAATAAAAATATTTATGGATTAGGGAAATGCAAGGAAATGGGGTGATTCTTCAGAAAAACTACTTTCTATAAGGATTTTCTCCATTCCATGACATACTATCTGTTAAGACGGGTGGGGGAGGAGTCATTTTGGTAGGACTAAGTTGGGAGAGGGAACAAAAAGATTCATTTATAGTAAATCCCTGGAAAATTCTATTAGGTCACCTTTTAAACAATACATTTACATACTTGTATATATTTATAAAAATTCTATATTTATATGCATCTACCCAGGTAGGTTTTATTAGTTGTGAAGATGATACTATATATTTGAAACAAAAATCTAATTAGTAAATAGGATCTCAGAAATATATTGATTTACTTAAAATAGGTTTATGACCTCACTTAAAACTTTGAGAAATGTATATATAAATTAAGTAGTAGAAAAGAAAGCGAATTTTTCTCACATTTTATCTCTTCAAATTCCTCTTCTTTAGGTCTGACTTCACTTGTTAGTCTAACCAGGTTATTGTCTTTGAATCTGTTGTCTCATCGATAATGTGAGGATAATATCAACTTTCCATGTCGACTGATGATATTAAAGATGATAGCTCTGATGAGCTGAGCTCAGACCTGTTTGTTACACTGTGCATGCTACTGTTAAAATCCCTCTGATGGTTTTTCACACTCTGCTGCTCTGTGTAAGTAAATGAAAGGATGATTGACTCTTTAAAGAATAGAGTAGAATATGATTCCTTTCAATCAGAAAATGCGTAAATAAAGGATGTTTTTTGTTGTCAGCTTGAATAAGGATAACCTGTATTATGGTGCTAGCAGATCATGGATTTGGAATCAGACAGATATGGTTCAAATCCCAGCTGTGATATATCAACTCTTAGTTGTCCCAGCTATAGGACTTATTTCACTTGCCTGAGAGTCACCATAATCTTCCCTAAAAAGTGAAAAACATACCTCCTATTTAAGATGTCTGTGAGGATTACAAGTGTCACAGGGTATATCAGAGTAAAGATACTAAATTATAGTTGGTCTTTTGGGGGGACAGTAGGGCTTTTTAATTATTCTCAATTTTTTTTTTTTTTACTTTGGCCTTACTTGAAGAAAGGTCTTCACCACTCTCTCACAGTAATTTCTGTGGGCCATCTCTTTGAAATATCCCTATCTGTGATAAATTACCATGACCCGCTCTTTCCTTTCCTTTGTATTTATCTCTTTATGCATTTTTTAAATATTTTTATGCATTATTTTATAAGCATTATTTTCATAGTACCTTAGAAAACTTTCCCTTCTTCTAAGCTCTACATCTTCTTCCTTGGTGACCTCATAGACAGTGTGCTGTGAATGGGGAAAGAGAACAGAATCTAAAATAATATGGAAACTCTATCCTAACTCAATGATGAATTTCAGATTAGTATAAATGACTGTTGTATCTGAACTGGAGACAGACTAGCAAGGTTCCCACTGAAGGAAGTACTTGTCCCAGCTGAGGCAGTGTTGTCCACTGCAGACACACCTAACCTGAGAGTAAGCCCCCCGCTGCTTGAGGCAGCCTGTATCCAATGCAGGGCTGAGGCAATACTACATAATAGACCTGGCCATTTTGCCCCAGTGTGAGAAAACTCTAATGGGCTTTTATACTTCCCACCTTTTGGTGTCTTCTTATACATGTTAGTCCAGTGTTCTTCACAGATCAACTTTCTATCCAATTTTACTCTCTTCATCTTCCTTTAACATTTGTTGATTGCAAGCCCACACCAAACTATATATTGCACATTAATTCATCTTGAAATATCATTTCTGGAAGGGTGTAACTTGTTAAAAAAGTTCTCAGACATATCATCAATATTTCTGAAAATTGAACATTTTCCAGAAACTAATTCTTCCTCTGGGTTCATTTTCTTTAACATAAGCAACCCCTTCCTAAATATAAGAATCTTATTTTTATTTCTACAATAGAATTTTCTTTTAAAAAATACACATTTAAAATGTAAAAGATGCTATATATATGTGTGCATTATAAATTATAATACATACTACTATTACAAATTTAAAAGAAACTTCAATGTTTTATAGCTGAATAAAATTTCATTGTATATATCTACTATAAAAAATACACATTTACATGCAGTTGAATAAATCTCATATATATAATTATATCATATATATTATATATCTATTATATATTTTACATATATATGCATATATATACACACAAACATATATATGTGTTTGTATATATCTATTATATATATTTTACATATATATGCATATATGAAGGAGCCCCAATTAGGGAGATGGCTATTGCGGTCAGCTGGAAGCCATAAGTTCCACCTGATAATAAGTATGTATGTGACGCACCTGTAAATGCACGTGAGGCACCCGCAAAGCTAAAGGTATATAACCAGGTGAAAGCGGTCGGAGTCAGGAGAAGAATGAATTCACTCAGTCAGTCATGCAGTCGCTCGGTCGGAAGAAGAGTTCAGGTCGGAGAAGAAGAAAAGAATCAGAGCGGCCAGAACGTAGGCAGAGCGGTTACAGAAGAGAAACCAGATAGAAGAGGTAATTCCTGGTCAGAGTCAGGCCGAGGCTCCCAAGGAAGAAAGAAGAAAGAACAAAGAAGAAAGAAGCTCTAAAAGCTAAGCTCTCTCTCTCTAAAGAAGAAATCTCTCTCTTTCAAGCTCTCTCTCTTTCTCTCTAAGCTCTAAGAAGAAGAAGAAAAAGCTATCTCTAATCTTTCTCTCTAAGCTCTTTCTAAGAAGAAGAAAAATCTTTCTTTCTCTCTCTAAGCTCTAAGAAAGTAGAAGTAAAAGTAATAATAGCTTTACTCTGCCTCCGAGAGTTTTCCTCCCGCGGCGTTTGTGGCTGGCCACGACAGGCAGCTTACACATATATATACACATACACACATATATATGTGTGTGTGTGTGTGTGTGTGTGTGTGTGTATGGGGGGGGGGATTGATTCCATGTCATCCCAAGGGTGGTATCTTGAAGAACTGTAATATTTAATCATAATTAAAACATTGACAGTGATACAGTCAATAAATAGAACATTTCCATCACCAAAAAGATCCTTCCTGCCTCTGTTTTGTAGCAACACCTATTATTTCCATTTTGCCATGTCCGTTTTTAAATGCTAGCAATCATTAATCTGTTTTCCTTTCCTATAATTTTTTTCATTTCCAGAATGTTATGCAAGTGGAATCATTCAGTATGTAACCTTTGTGTTTCAGCCTTTTTCAAACAGAATAAATGAATATACATTCAAATCAATAACATATTTATGTTTAATTGATGAGTAGGGTTCAATAGTACTGTTGTGTAGTATACCATGTTTTGTTTAACCATTCACTTGTTGAAAGACATCTGGGTTATTTGGAGTTATTAGGTAAAAATGATATAAAACTTTTGTGTACAGATTATTGTTGAACATAAGTCTTCCTTTCTTTGTTTAAATTACTGATTGAGTACCTGGTCAAGATTGCATGCTAAACAATCGAAAGTTTTCTATAGGGGGCATCACTTCATATTCCTTGCAGCAAAGTGAGAGTGATACATTTTCTTCATATCATTGCCAGTGTTTGGGGTGTTGCTACTTCTTTTTATTAACTGTTCTGATTCTTACAGGTGTGTGGGGTAGCCTATCAAGGTTTTAATTTGCATTTTCCTAAGTGCTAATGATATTGAATGCTTTCATATTTGCCATTTCTTTATCTTCTCCAGAGAAATATCTCTTTAGTCATTTTATCATGTTTTAATTAATTAGTTTTTTTTTCTTGCAATTTAAGAATTCTTTAAATATTCTAAATACTAGTTTTTTGGGTATGTAATTTAAAAATATTTATTCCATTCTTTTGTTTATCTTTTCATCCACTTGATAGGACAAACAAAACGAAAATACTTTTAATTTTGATAAAGTCAAATTTATCTATTGTATTCTTATATGGATTATGATTTAAGTGTGAAGTCTAAGAACATTTGACTAGCTCTAAATCTAGTTGACTTTCTCTTTTGTATTGTACTTAAAGTATCACTCTCTTATATTGTATGTTGATGTCCATGATTCATTTTTAGTTAATTTTTGTATAAGGTGTGGATTTAGGTCAGATTCATTATTTTTGCCTATCAATGTTCTATTACTTCAACATGAAGTTTTGAAAAGACTATCTTTCCATCATTTAATTTCTTTTGAACCTTGGTCAAAAATCAATTAGGTATATTTATAAGGACCCATTTTGGCATTTTTTATTTGGTTTTACTGATCTATGTGTATATCCATCTAGCAATACTATATAGTGCTGGTTACTGAAGTTACCTATTGAATTTTCTCACACTTTTGATTTCTCAAACTTTATTTTTATTTTTCCAGATACTTTAGTTATTATAGTTTCTTTGTCTTTTTCTATAAATCTTATGATAATATTGTCTATAGCTATAACAACTATGCTAAATTTTAATGGGAATACCATTGATGCTATATTTCAATTTGGGGACACCTTTGCTACATTTATTTTTTTAAATCTATGAGCATGGTACATCTCCCAGTGCTTTTGACTACCCCTCCTCCAGGATGCTGTGTAGTTGACAGTATATGAGTACTATAAAATACTTTTCTAGATCATCATCTATTTCATATTTTATGAGATACTATAAACAATATTATGAACATGATTATCATTTCTGTTTCCACAGTTCATTGCTAATATAGAGAAACAAAATTGAATTTTCATGTCTGTCATATATTCCTCAGCTGTGTGAACATTAATTATTTCTGACTTAATTTTCTATTTGTAGATTCCTTAGGATTTCCTCAACGATAATCATATCATTTTCAAATAAAGAATATTTTTCTCTTCCCTTTAGATCTTTATGACTTGAATTTCCATTCTTATTTTATTGTACTGGCTAGAAATTCTGGCACCATATTGAATTTTTCATGCAAAAATTTGCACAAAAATGTTCATATCAACTTCATTCATAACTTCTTATTGTTATTTACATATAATATCCAGGAATTTTAGCTGTACTTAGTGGAAGGAATAGGGGAAAATACATTTATTTTATCTACCTAAAAGTTCAAATCACTTCACCAAAGACCTTATTTTGAATTATGCTTTTCCTACTTACTCACTCAATTAGTTGGTATTACCTTTAAATTCTTACAAGGATTTTCATTTACATCTTTGTTATTCTTTATTTTCTCACTATTGTGTCATAGCTCAAGCTTCAACTTCTGAGTAATGGCAGATGCTATTATTTTCACTAACATTTCAAACTAGAATCGTCTCTAATGCAATGCATACTCCATGTTACTTCTAGAGTTATTTTTCTAAACAATATAGTAATTTAACTTATATTATTGTTTTTGAACCATTTTATATGCTTCTGTTTACATTCACTCTATCCAAAAATTATTTTTCAATAGTTGCACTGAATACTCCTCACCAACATGACTAAATCAGATCTCTGAAGTTGAGTGTATTCTGCCTACCATCAAGTCCTCACTTTTGTCAATATTTTGCTTTGTTCTTCCTTCCTGCATTCTTTTTGCATCTTTCCAAACGTTGAGGTGAACTTCAAAGTCATCTCCAAATAAATTAAAATTGTATTATTTTCTATTATTATGACTATTACAACAGTACTAACATCTGATGACTTTTTAGGAAAGGAATGTACACCTATTTCCCTCATCAAATTAAAAAACACTTCATGGAAAAAAATCTCTCAAGTTCCATTTCTATGATTTTGGGGGTTTACTACGTCAGTGCTTAAGAAAAAATATTCAATAAATATTTAAGGCACTTTATTAGTACCCTTAACTTCATCAGGTTGCATCAAACTCCCAAAGTCTGTTTTCTAAAGCATTATTAAGTACTCAAAGTAATATCACCATTTAAAAACCTGGTTCATATCTACCTCTTTTGTTCTATGATGATATACTCCACATATTATTTTCATAATTTAGAAAATATCTATGTTATTCTGGGTTAATTTCACAAGATAACTAAAACATAATTTAAATGTAATATTTTAAATGTAGACTTTGATAGAATTATTGATCATGATGCCTGACTGGGAATTTACAACTATAAATTTATGTTAACAGATCAGAACTTTATACGGAACAACTAGGAACAAGTGTCAATGCATTATTTTCTCCCTAGTGTCTATGTAAAAACGAAGATTACAAAATATTCTCCGATGTTTGTTTTTATTCTATTCACATACATTAAATAAACTATGGATGAAGTTTCACTTTTCAAAGCTAAACCAAGAGGCATTTCTACATTCAAAAATTTGCACCTTTTCAAGTAAAAAAGTATCCTTTTCAAGATGTGTTTGCAGGATGTGCATTTTTAACTTTATTATTACCAACAAATGGGCCACACATGAATAAAAATGCCCTATTGAATTTTTATTGTGGGTTACATATTGCCATATACAACTTCTCCTACTAGCTATGATATTCCATCCCTCCCTTTTCAATTGTTCATTCATCTAGATCAGATCAGTCTCTCATAGTAATCTTTCTTGATAAAACATATTTGACAAATTCTTTTCAGATTTTGGATAATATTGGATTTTTATGTTATCTAATGTGGAATTAAGCCTACAATTTGCCTTAACAGTGCTTTTACTGCTATTTAATCATTTACTTAAATATTAAATCATATTATTTTAACTTTCTTTTCTCTACTTTTCTTTTTCTCCCAGTTGTAGTTTTCTGAAAATCTATAGTATGCAGTAGATTAAAAATATATTCTTATAAAATTATCTGAATGAGATATATATATATATATATATATATATATATATATATATATATATCTCACTGATAAAATAGTAAATGGTCAATAGAACCCATAGCTAAGTTTCAAGAGACTCCAAGCAGACTCTTATCTTTTTTTTTATTTTAATCTTGGGACTACTTACTAAACAACTAATGTTTCCTACACCATTCTTATTATCACTGTCTCTGTGAATAAATTATTTAAACTTCCTAATACATCTTGATAACAAAGATAGTAAAACTATTTTATTATAATAATAAAAATTATATTGTACATTGTTGTGTTAAAGTAGTCAGATGTCTCTATAAATTTTTGGTAAAGGCTTTGTGTTTTTGTGAAAGGTGTCATTTTTGTACCTTACTGTTATGAAATTAGAAAAAAAAAGTAATGTATAAAAGGCATTTGGTATACCCTTGCATCATGGTAAAAAATGATAAATGTGACTTATTGTCAATAGTGTATCTTCAAAGTTGATTTTTTTTTCTACTCACTAATTACTATGTATAAAATAGATTATAATTATTAGGGAGAATATTAGTTGTTACTTCAGATATTAATATTAATACCACTAGTATAGCAAAACAGGGTTAAAACACCTGAAACATTTGAAGATAGGTGATAAAAACCTTAGTTTTTAGACTTTTCCTCTAAAATGACAAATACTATATTATTATATAAATAATTCTTAAAATATGCAATAATCACATAATGCAGTCATATTTTTTAACTGTTGAATTTCTCTGTTTCACTTACAACAACATTTTGGTTATATTTCTGGAGCACACATCCAAGTTTGCCAAATCCTCATACTATGGAAGACTGTTACATGCATTGTAACACTATTCTCCTAGACTAATTCAAATTATCGATGATATCTCAATGCTGTGGTAAAAGTAAGTCTGATGCTCTTTGATCAAACTTCAGTAAACATTCAGAGCTTCTGTTGAATGTATCTCACTGGCCGGGTTTGTCTCATGGGCATAGTTTTAGTTAGAGGGCAAGCCTTAGGGAAAAAGCTTTGAAAGAGCCATTAAAGAACAAATTGTCTTTTTGCCTTGGCATCGGTTGCTTGTCTTTGGTCTAATCCTAAAGAAATTGATACTCATATATTTCTGAAGATTGTGTGAGAATTTACATCATTGCTGCTGTAGCTTAATCTTATTGTTTGTCATCCCTCTGGGTTAGTATGGGTCCCAAATGACTTCAAAAAAATGAAATAGTGAAATAATTCCAATTCAAAAAATGATTGCTATTACAGAGCATTAATCTGTGGAGTTCAAACTCATTAATCTAGATTAACTCCCTCTGAGAGAGCAAGAAACACATAGGACAGTGTCACTAAAAGAAGGGTCAGATTAGAAAAAAATTAAAGTGATATTAAAGAAACTCCAAGGTTACATAATGATTCAAATGGGAGTTGGATATTTTTGCTAAATGTCTATTTTGCTTAACAGGGAAAAGTGACCTGTCTCAAAAGCAACTTCAATTGCTTGGGCTTAGGATGCTTTGCTAACTCAGGATGAATACACCAAAACCTAAGCACAATTAAAGAAACATTTTAATTTTCCTATTCATCATGAATTCTTCAGTTATAACCAATAGAGTTGGTCCCAATAACACAGCAATTCTTGTGTGATTTTTACCCCTTTTATACTTTCTTCAGATGTTATTCTTTGGAGATTTAGAAACACAGGTACTGGGGATGGATGGCATTTGTCACTGTAACAGCTGTGACCATTTGGATGGCAGGAAAGACATTTTTAAAGCATGAGCAGCTCTAACTTGGCAGGTGAGTCCTCAGTGACAATGATGAAGCCTTGCAGCATTTTGAGATATTAACAAGAACGTCCCTGCCTATATTGCTTTATAGGAACTTCCCATGACACTGTAGGGAAGCAGAGATGTTTGTGGAATCTAAAAACAAAACTGATGTCAAATTTCATAGCCACAGCACTAAGCTCTTATGAATAAGAACATAAACGAAATTCTAATGAATTAATTAATCTGATTAATTAAATGTAACTATGTTGTTGGGGAAGTTTTGTTCAACATAAATGAATGTTAGCTTAATGCCTCATGCTGTTTATGGAGAAGACCAAACTGTTTTGAATAAATGAGGAATTTTAACAGTTTTGGAGATTGAGATAGAGGCATTTAACAGAGATTCATTCAGAGATTTAAAGCACAATTGGTGACAAACACAAGACAAATTGTTAAATGAAGGTCTACAGTGAGATTTTTATAAGGGAGAGCATTCATTTACTTTGTTGTATTTCTCATGCAAAATTTCTTCAAGGCCACAGAAAAAAAATTAGTAAATATTTTTAATACTTATGTTTTCTTTGAAGATTAGAAAAAAATTGAATATTGTGTCTAGTAGTGTACATTATGATACCCAAAGGTCTGGGCATGGTGACACATAAGTACCACCTAGCTCAGGAGACTGAGGCAGGAGAATCACAAATTCCAGGCTAGCCTGGGGTGCTTATTGAGAATACTGACTTGAAATAAAACTTAAAAATGACTGAAAGAAGCTCAATTGTAGCATGATTACCTAGTATGCAAGGTCCTTGGGTCAATCCTCAGGACCAAAAACCAACCAATGGAGCAAATGAACAAAAAGACCCAAAGTGTGAAGGAGGTATATTGGAGGCATAGATTTATATTTTAGAAAGTTTTAAGAAATATAAAGGCAATGTAAGGCAGATACCTTATGATATAATAATATCTTTCACCAGTACAATTAAGTTTTCTGATTTAATTTCTAAATAAGAATAAATATATTTGATATATTATTAATATTTTCTTTAATAATTGCAAAAAACCTCAAAGTGTTTTTCAAATTTCTACTTATACTTAATATTCTTTTTTTTTAATTTTATTTTTATGATTTTTAATATGTACAACTCATAGTGCATATATTTAGTATCTTTTTACATACAACTGTTTGTATACAAAGTATATTTGTACAATACAGGTCTTCAATCATGCATAAAGGAAAATGATATCCATCTCATTCAACCACCATTTTTTCCCCCGTCCCTCCCCTCTTGCTCCCTCTCTTACCCTCCCTTCCCTTGACCATTCTAGTGTTCCTCTAATCCTCCTATGTACCCCCATCCAACAATACTTTGAAATAGCCTCCTTATATAAGAGAGAACATTTGGTACTTGGATTTTTGAGACTGACTAACTTCACTTAGCATTATATCTTCCAACTTCATCCATTTACCTGCAAATGCCATTAATTTGTTTTCTTTTATTGCTGAGTAAAATTCCATTGTGCGTATATACCACATTTTCTTAATCCACTCATTTACTGAGGGACATCTAGGTTGGTTCCACAACCTAGCTATTGTGAATTGCACAGCTACAAACATTGAGATAGCTGTGTCACTGTAATATGCTGCTTTTAGTTCCTTTGGGAATAGACCCAGGAGTGGAATGGCTGGGTCATATGATGGTTCCATTCCCAGTCTTCCAAGAAATCTCCATACTGCTTTCCATAACGGTTGCACCATTTTGCAGTCCCACCAGCAATGTATGAGTGTGCCTTTTTCCCCACATCCTCTCCAACATTTATTGTTGCTTGTGTTCTTGATGGCTGCCATTCTGACTGGAGTGAAGTGAAATCTTAGAGTAGTTTTGATTTGCATTCCTCTAATTGCCAGCGATGTTGAACATTTTTTCATGTATTTGTTGATTAATCGTGTATCTTCTTGTGAGAGGTGTCTTCTCAATTCCTTAGCCCATTTATTGATTGGGTTATTTGTTTTTTTAGTGTAAAGTTTTTTGAGTTCTTTATATATTCTAGAGATTAGTGCTCTATCTGATGTGCATGTATTAAATATTTGTTCCCAATTAGTTGGCTCTCTATTCACCTCACTGATTGTTTCTTTTGCTGAGAAGAAGCTTTTTAGTTTAAATCTATCCCATTCATTAATTCTTGGTAGTAATTCTTGCGCTACAGGATTCTTATTAAGGAACTTGGGGCCTAATCCGACATGTTGGAGATTGGAGCTTACTTTTTTCTTCTATTAGGTGTATTGTCTCTGGTCTAATTCCTAGGTCCTTGATCCACTTTGAATTGAGTTTTGTGCATGGTGAGAGATAATTTCAATTTGTTGCATATGGATTTCCAGTTTTCCCAGCACAATTTGTTGAAGAGGCTATCCTTTCTCCATTGTACATTTTTGGCACCTTTGTCTAATATAAGATAGTTGTAATTATATGTGTTAGTCTCTGTATCCTCAATTCTGTACCATTGGTCCACCAGTCTGTTTTGGTGCCAATACCATGCTGTTTTTGTTACTATTGCTCTATAGTATAATTTAAAGTCTGGTATGGTGATACCCCCTGCTTCACTTTTCTTGCTCAGGATTGCTTTGGCTATTCTGGGGCTCTTATTTTTCCAGATGAATTTCATGACTGCTATTTCAATTTCTATGAAGAATGACATTGGGATTTTGATTGGAATTGCATTAAATCTGTATAATGCTTTTGGTAGTATGGACATTTTGACAATATTAATTCTACCTATCCAAGAGCAAGGTAGGTGTTTCCATCTTCTGAGTTCATCTATAATTTCTTTCTTTAGTGTTCTATAATTTTCGTTATAGAGGCCTTTCACCTCTTTCGTTAGGTTGATGACCAGGTATTTTATTTTTTTTGATGCTATTGCAAATGGGGTATTTTTCATCATTTCCCTTTCAGAGTCTTTGTCGCTGATGTACACAAATGCCTTTGACTTATGTGTGTTGATTTTGTATCCTGCAACTTTGCCAAATTTGTTTACTAGTTGTAAAAGTTTTCTGGTAGAGTTTTTTGGGTCTTCTAGGTAGATTATCATGTCATCAGCAAATAGTGCTAATTTGAGCTCTTCTTTTCCTATCTGGATCCGTTTAATTTCGTTCGTCTGTCTAATTGCTCTGGCCAGAGTTTCCAGTACTATGTTAAATAGCAGTGGTGAAAGGGGGCATCACTGTCTTGTTCCAGTTTTTAGAGGGAATGCTTTCAATTTTTCTCCATTTAAGATAATGTTAGCTCGGGGCCTTGCATAAATAGCTTTTATAATGTTAAGATATGTTCCTGATATTCCTAGTTTTTCCAGTGTTTTGAACATAAAGGGGTTTTGTATTTTGTCAAATGCTTTTTCTGCATCAATTGAGATGATCATATGATTTTTGTCTTTAAGTCTATTGATGTGGTGTATTATGTTTATTGATTTCCGAATGTTGAACCAGCCTTGCATCCCTGGGATAAACCCCACTTGATCATGGTGCACTATCTTTTTGATATGTTTTTGTATCTGATTTGCCAGAATTTTGTTGAGGATTTTTGCATCTATGTTCATTAACGATATGGGTCTGAAGTTTTCTTTTTTGGATGTGTCTTTGCCTGGCTTTGGGATTAATGTAATATTGGCCTCATAGAAAGAGTCTGGAAGAGCTCCCTCTTTTTCTATTTCTTGAAATAGTTTGAAGAGCATTGGTATTAGTTCTTCTTTGAAAGTCTTATAGAACTCGGCTGTAAACCCATCAGGTCCTGGACTTTTCCTTGTTGGTAGCTTTTTGATGACATCTTCTATTTCTTCGCTTGTAATTGATCTGTTTAAATTGTGTATAGCCTCCACATCCAGTTTAGGCAAATCATATGACTCTAGAAATCTGTCAATGCATTCAGTATTTTCTATTTTATTAGAGTACAAGTTTTCAAAGTAATTTCTAATTATATTCTGTATATCTGAGGTATTTGTTGTGATATTCCCTTTTTCATCACAAATGTTAGTAATTTGAGTTTTTTCTCTTCTTCTTTTCGTTAGCATCGCTAAGGGGCTGTCAATTTTGTTTATTTTTTCAAAGAACCAACTTTTAGTTTTGTCAATTCTTTGAATGGTTTCCTTAGTCTCAATTTCATTAATTTCTGCTCTGATTTTAATTATTTCCTGTCTTCTACTGCTCTTGGTGTTGGTTTGTTCTTCTTTTTCTAATGCTTTGAGGTGTGATGTTAAGTCATTTATTTGTTGGTTTTTTTTCCTCTTAAGGAATGAACTCAGTGCAATGAATTTTCCTCTTACTACTGCCTTCATAGTGTCCCAGAGATTTCTATATGATGTATCTGTGTTCTCATTTACCTCTAGGAATTTTTTGATTTCCTCTTTGATGTCTTCTTCAACCCCTTGTTCATTCAGTAGCATGTTGTTTAGCTTCCAGTTGATGCAATAGTTTTTCTTATTCCTTATTTTGTCGTTGATTTCAAATTTCATCCCTTTATGGTCCAATAGCATGCAGGGTAGTATCTCTATTTTTTTATATTTGCTGAGAGTTGCCTTGTGACATAAAATATGGTCTATTTTGGAGAAGGAGCCATGTGCTGCTGAGAAAAATGTGTATTCGTTTACTGAGGGATGAAATATTCTATATATGTCGTTAGGTCTAAATTGTTAATTGTTTTGAGGAGGCTTAAAGTTTCTTTGTTTAGCTTTTGTTTGGATGATCTATCCATTGGTGAGAGAGGTGTGTTGAAGTCCCCTAGAATAACTGTGTTGTGGTCTATTTTACTCTTGAACTTAAGAAGCGTTTGTTTGATGAATGTAGGTGCTCCATTATTTGGGGCATACAGATTTATGATTGTTATATCCTGTTGATGGATGGTTCCCTTAAGTAATAAGAAATATCCATCTTTGTCCCTCTTGATTAGTTTTGGTTTGAAGTCTACCTTATTTGATATGAGAATGGAAACCCCTGCTTGCTTCCGCCGGCCATGTGAGTGATAAGACTTTTCCCAGCCTTTCACTTTCAGTCTGTTGATGTCTTTTTCTATGAGGTGTGTTTCTTGGAGACAGCAAATTGTTGGGTCATTTCTTTTAATCCATTCTGATAATCTGTGTCTTTTGATTGGCCAGTTTAGGCCATTAACATTCAGGGTTATTATTGAGATGTGATTTTTATTCCCATCCATTTTTATTTGAATTATGGTCTTTAGCTTGATTTGGTTTCTCTTCTGGTTGGTATTTCCTTTAGTTTAATATCTCCCTTTGTTGATTTTCGTTATCATCTTTCTCTTCTTCTTCATGAAAAATGTTGCCCAGGATGCTCTGAAGTGCTGGCTTTCGAGTTGTGAAATCTTTTAACTTTTGCTTGTCGTGGAAGGTTTTTATTTCATCTTTGAATCTAAAGCTCAATTTTGCTGGATATAAGATTCTTGGTTGACATCCCTTTTCTTTCAGAGCTTGAAATATGCTATTCCAGGATCTTCTTGCTTTTAAGTTCTGGGCTGTGAAATCTGAACATAGTCTGATTGGTTTCCCCCTATATGTAATCTGCTTCCTTTCTCTTGTGGCTTTTAGTATTCTCTCCTTGTTCAGTGTATTAGGCATTTTCATTATAATGTGTCTTGGTGTGGATCTGTTGAGATTTTGTTTGTTTGGTGTTTGGTATGCCTCTTGAACTTGGTTTTCCATTTCATTCCTCAAGCTTGGAAAATTTTCTGTAATTATTTCGTTAAATAGATTACTCATTCCTTTGGCTTGAAACTCTGCCCCTTCCTCTACGCCAATCACTCTTAAGTTTGGTCTTTTTATGCTGTCCCATAATTCTTGGATGTTATGTTCTTGATTTTTAACAAGTTTTGCTGTATAGTCTAAATTCTTCTCTAGTACATATATTTTGTCTTCATTGTCTGAGGTTCTTTCCTCCAAGTGGTCTACTCTATTGGAGATGCTTTCAATTGAACTTTTATTTTGGTTTATTGCTTCTTTCATTTCTGGAATTTCTATTTGGTTTCTCTTTAGAGCCTCTATTTCCCTATTGAAGTAATATTTTACTTCCTGTATTTGTTTTTGGAGTTCTTTTTCAAAATGATCTTTTGCCTCCTGTACCTGCTCCCTCATCTCATTTTTGAGTTCATTCTTAAGTTCCATAAACATTTGGCATATGTAATTTCTAAATTCCATCTCTGGCATTTGACCAACTGTGCTTGCCATGACATTTACTGATGAGGTAACTTGATTTGTTTGTGTCATTTTCTTCCCTTGTTTTTTCATGTTGCTTATGTGTCTATTCTTCCTGCACTGTGGGACCTTGACTATTTCGATTTTACCTTAAAGCCTTATGTTGTTCCTGTAGTACAATGCTATCAGATCACCTTATAATTCCTTTACACTTTTAAAACCTAACACTTTCTATTCAGAAAATCCAAGTTTGATCACAATGTACAGATTTGGTTAGCCCAGATATTATTTCCAATTTACTCAGTACGCTTCTGATGGGGTTTTATAGCTTCAAGTATTGGATACAGAGGTGTTATGTTTAGGAAGAAGGAAGTGTCTTGAATTGTTCTTTCTTGGAAAGTATGAAAGGAGATATCTATTGAAGTGGTTTAGTGGAAGTGGTTTAGTATCAGTAGACGATGGAAGAAAGAGAATGGGGTTGACAATTAGGTGAAAAGATCAATTTATATACAAAGTAAGTTGGAAAAGAAAAAAAAATGATAAAAGAGTAGGAATTGGTGTAAGAGAGAGGAGAGAGAGAATCAAGGAAATAGAGAGTAAACTCTATATAACACCACTTTGCTACCCAGTTCAATTGCACCGGTTCTAGAAATCCCAAGTTCTGCGTATAACTTGTTTTTGCCTCTGTTTAGTATGCACTGGCAGAATTTAAACATGAAAGATGAAGGAGGAAGAAAAGATACAAGAGTGAGAAGGAAGAAAAGAAGGAAAGGAAAAAGGAGCGGAAGCAAACAAACAAACTGACAATCAATGCGGAAGGAAAAAAAAAAAAAAAGCAGAACAAAACAAAGCCAAAAAAAGAAAAAGAAACAAACAAACAGACAAACAAAAAAAAACCTCCCTGCAATCCAACAAGACAAGCAAACCAACAAAAAGAAAAGGAAAAAAAAAAAAAAAAGTCGAACCCCAAGTCTCAGACAAAACAGGCCCTGGGAAGCCCCCCTCTTTTTTTTCCTTTCCAGTTCAAACTAATTGCTATTGGATCACGTCTAGATAGTCTGTGATCCTGTTAGTGAAATCAAGGCTGCATCTTAGGCCAGTGGCTGCACGGTTCAGTGAAGGAGTGGCCCAGGGGGTTTGTGCGTGTCAGCAGATGAATGGCACCGGAAGGGGACCTTCCAGAAGGCACGCCCTCCCCAAGCCCACCCACAGTTGCAGCCTCTTGTGGCCGCTGCGCTAGCCTCAGAAACGCCTTCCCCTGCTGACCACCCGAGTCTCACCCAATTGTGCGTTGTCTTCAGAGAGCTGGAGAGTCCCTGGATGGCTGCAGCCGTCGCTCTCCGTCTCCTCCCCTTTGTCTGGGCCAGCCACTGCAGCTTTCAAAGATGGCGGTGCTCTCCTGCCAGTCAACAGCAGCTCCGCAGACTCCCATATCCTCGCCCATCGATTTCAAAGCTGTTGGGTGGATGTCTCCCTGCCAAAGTGGCACGGGGAAGCCACAACTGTGACTGTGGTGCAGACAGCGCTGCTTCGGACTGTGGCCCGCTCCACTCTGCCCCTGCTTGCTGATTACCGATCTCTGCGCCGCTCTGTCCGGGGCCCCAGTACTGAGGGTCGCGTCAGGCGGAGTGTGGATTTGAACTGGTGTTGTGGACCCGCAGTCTCCCGTGGTTCCCCAGCACCAATCCCGCCGGCTGTTATTGCTGGTTTTTATCGCCGGTTTCACGCTGGTGTGCCGTGAGTTTGGCTGGGGTTGCAGTAGTAGCGCGGTCTCCCCACACTGACTTTGTTTCGCACGGCCTGTGCACCACCCAGGCGGTTTTGCAGGAGCCTCGAGGCTCCAGCCGCTGCAGACAGCTTGTCTCTTTCTCTCTCTGGTAGTGGTAATCAAACCATCCAGGAGATCGGTATTTTCAGCCTATATATATATGATGAAAGGCAATTTATCTGCTTTGTTGGATTCTTTCCACGGAGCTGCCCTGAAGTGTGGCTTCCTCTAATCCGCCATCTTGGATCCCTCTACTCACTTAATATTCTTAATAGTGGAATCGAAAGTATTCTAATAAATGAAATATTTTAATGTTTTTAAATCATACTGATACCCAGTTGTACTTAAGGAGGCTAAAGAAATAAAATTGGTTTTACCTGGCCAGGCTAAGGAGCTTTAATGTCTTAATGAGGTTACCTAAACAACAATAATAGAAAATAAAAATATCAGGTCAATGAATATTGGAGTGTGTGTGTGTGTGTGTGTGTGTGTGTGTGTGAGAGAGAGAGAGAGAGAGAGAGAGAGAGAAAGGGAGAGAGAGAGACATGGGGGGAGTTTATGTCTATTATTATATGTGTTTACTAATTATAGTTCTTTATTTAAATTTGCTATCACACTTCATGTTACTACATAATTGTTTTAAAGATAAGTTAGAATGCTAAATATTAATATTTTTGGTGACTTGAAATTGAGGTGGCTTGTTTTCAAGTATTTATTTCTTTAAAACAATAGTTAGTGGTGACTATTAAAATAAATTGCTGAACTCTAGAGCAAATATTGTAAATATGGGACTTGTGTTTCTATCTTGCACCTAGACAATTTGCGAAAAGGTAATTAATGGTAAAAAAGATAAATATACATGTCTATATCTATAATCTCAATGTTTTCCCAGTTCAATGTTAATGAGAAGAGGAAGAGAGTAAAGAGAAGCACATTTAAGATTGGAAGACCAACTCTTTTGACAAGTACATGTATTTCAAAGGGAATACATCTTATTCAAACTCTCTGTTGGTGGCTGCCAGAAAGCTGTGCTTTCTGTCCTCTATGTAGAATTAGACAAGATTCCCCAGCTGGCTATTAATTAGCTGGTAGGATGTCATTTTTCATCATTTTTATGGGGCGTTGTCTACTTCCTACCTTATAGTTTTCTTATTCCTGGATTTGTTTGCATCTTTGTAATCTTTGTAATTGAGAAAAGAAAGAGTTTTTAAAAGTTGAGCTCTACAAATAAAAAACCCAGTATGTTCAATTTCAGTTTGACAATATAGTCCTGATTTTATGTCTCAATATACACTGTTTTTCCATTTTTTAAATGTAAGAATAACTTTTGTTATAAATAGATAATTTAGCTGAGGTGTAAAAAAGTAAAAAGACAATAAATGGTCATATTTTAGTAATGAAATAGCGTTCAAGGCTTTTTATATCATGCTAATCTTCTAAATCTGTAGCTGTAAGACAAGACTTACTGCTGTAACTGGGTAGGACACCAGCCTTTTCTCCCTTCATTAACCAAAGATGCTCCACCTGGATCCACTTTTATAAAAGGCTTCTTAGTAATCCATGAAGAAATGCTTTGTAAATTAAAAGCAAAGCTGGAAATCAAAGTACTTAGGTAAATAGGCCTCTTTTTTTTAGAAAAAGGAAAAATAAGGTTTATTGCTTTGCTAGCAGAGAACAGGAGACTCCGTCTCAAAGGATGTGATTCTGTTCATCTCAGAACAGTGGTCTTTGTATACAAGCAGTTGTATGTAAAAAGATACTATACTTGTGCATGATGAATAAGTAAATAAATAATAAAAAATAAAAAAATAAAAAAAAAAGAAACCAAAAATGAAAAAAAAAAAAAAAAAAAAAAAACAGTGGTCTTTTAAAGAGGTAATTTTAAAGGCTACATCTCACATGTTCTCTGTTGGAGTTGTAATTCACTTGTTAATTTGGGGAATAGTCATATCTGAAACCATCTGGTACCAACACCAAAGAATGTATTACTTCATTCCTATGGTGGGTATGTGCTCAAAGATAGATAACTCCATCTAAAATGGGAAAGAAAGGTAATCCTTTTTTCCCCTGAAATTAGGGCAGGGGAGAGATTAGGGAGAAGCAGGGAAAGAGAAAGAGAAAGAAACATTTACATTTAAAAAATAAATTGCAGTGGCAGAGAAGCAAGGGTTATATTCAAAGCATAAAGTGGACCACTGTTACATTTCCCCACTGTCAATTTCTACATTCCATTTTTATAGAAAAATGGGCCAATGACATCTCCAAACTGTTTCCTGTTGAAAGAGGGTGAAGTTGGGGGAAGTAACCCAAAGTCCTTGTTCTCTATCAGGTGAGATGTGGACAAATAAGGATATTCTGAATCAGAGCAGGACAGAGGTCCACAGTGGCAGATGGCAGGTGACTGCACAAGGAATACATAGGGTGGAGATCACGCTAAGACAACAATAAACAAGACAGCAAAGCATTACTTTTTTTGTAAACAATTAACACAAAAGCAATTAGTATTTTAGCCAGTCTCTGAAAACCATGAAGGCAGGAACTCATAATCATATTAGTGAAAAGTAGATTGAGTTTATTTATTTATTATATAAATATATATATATATATATATTTATATGTGTGTGTACACATATATAATATATAATTATAAAATTAAAACTAAGTTTCTTCTTTTTGCCTTATTTTCCTTATATGAAAAAATATAAATGAGGGTAAAAAGGATAATACTTTCTCACAGTTGCTTTGATAATTAAGTGCCTTACAGCCATGTAAAGCATTTAGAATGATATCTGATAAAAATAATAAAATAATAAGATTTAGTTATCAATAATATTTTAATTATGATTATCATTAACTTTTTAATCCACATGCTCTCAGGCTCTTATCATACTTCTTGTAGTGAGCAGATGCCTAATTTCCCATATGACATTGTAGGTAGCCTCAAGAGTGGAGGCAATAATTAGGACTACTCACAAATATTCTGGTTCTTTTTTTAGGTGCCTAGTAGGGCTGAACATTGCTGTTTTTGCAATTATAAATTGCCATGATTGAAGATCTGAATGGTACTTATATACTTTGTATACAAACAGTTGTATGTAAAAAAATGCTATATATGTGCATTATGAATTGTAATACATACTACTATTATAAATAAAAAAGAAAAAAAAGATCATAAGCTAATAAATGAATGGATTTTACTGTAGAGTACCCTAATCAAAAAAAGAAAAAAAAAAAGAAAGAAAGAAATTTCCATGAGATTCTCTTTGGTCAAAGGAATCTGAGTGAAAGTTGCATGTCACTTTCAAAACCTTTAGCAACTAGTATACAATCTACTTTCTCTGTGACTTTCTGATGTGGAAACAATTGTTAAAACAACCTCCATCAGCCTCAAGGTCTATGTTGAGAAGAGTCTTTGTCAGTATTCTGCACTGAAACTGTAGCAAAAGCAAAAACTGACTTTTTGTTGTTTAAAATTGCTGAGAAGTTGGAATTTGTTCATTATGACAGCATAAATTAGTCTAGTCTGACATACATAGGAGTTAAGTATCAATATCCCTTTGCTTTTCTCAGCTCGTTGAACAAAACAGTATTTTTTTCTAATAAATAAAAGAAAATACTCTTACTGGAATAGTCGTCATCCTTGTATAATCCAGGAAAACGTGATTTCCACAAGCTTCTATCTTCAATCAAAGGATTATTTTCACCCTATGCTTGACATTTTAATATCAGTTGACCATTGCCTAATCCTGCTTATTTATCTCATCTTGAATCTACTCTACAGAGAGACTTTCATTGGCAAATTTGTAAGGAATTGCAATGTATCACTGTAACACCATACTTTAGCATTTATTTCCTTGGAAATGACAATGAAAGAGCAATTGTTTACTTCATACAACAAAATTATTCTGTATTTTCTTTATATTCTTAGTCACATGAAGGTAAAATATGTTCTTGTCATAAAAAGGTATAATTTCATTTTGTAAGTGCTAAATTAAAATTTCAGAAAATTACAGGGCTGGATAGATGGAATGGAATGGAGGAGGTGTAATTGAAAACCTCTAGGAAAAAAGGAAGAACAGGAATTCCAGAAAATTCATTGATGCAGCTTTATAGAACCCTAATAATTTTTCTGCACACAGAAGACCAACAGATGCTACTTCATGAAAGTATGTTGAATAGAGGATTCAGCAGCCTCTTGTGAAATAAAAATTTTCTGCTGAATGTACTGTGAAGGACAGATAGTATATCTTCTATGCCATCAGCTAATACTTTAATAGGTTTTTATATGTTTAATTTCTCTTTTAGACTGTGATTTCCCTGAATATAAGCCTGCATCTTAGTCACTGTCATTTCCTAGTTTCAGAGAACATTCAGCACACCATAGAAACACAGTAGAAGTATAGAAAGTAAATAAAATTATTTAATATATAGAAATGTTATGAAGTAGAGGAAAAAAGAATTATAACAGATCCCTTAATAATAATTAGGATTGTGAAACATCCTGGTTTAGAATTTATAAAAATAAAATAGTAGGAAGCTATTTAAAGTATGTAGATTTCATATAGAAACCCAATATATAGCAAGCTCATTAAACTATTAAATCTTAATGATTTAGGGCTGTTTTAAATGTAAACTGATATGCTTTCTTACTCTTTATACCCATGAGCTATTGATCAACATTTGTTTACAATACTCATAAATGAGATCATAGAGAATTTATAGTTATGGATAAATGGGTACTTCCCCAAAAGCAGTTATAAAATGGGGACAACAAAAACAACCATTTAAAGACTCTGTAAATTACCCAAATGAATAAGACAAAGTGAGAAATATATCTGAAATATTACTGAACTCTAGATAAAGAGTGATGGTGGTCTTGGGGTTTGGGCCTAGATCTGTCCTCATCCTCTCACTCATCCTCAACTTGGGCAATGTGCAAGTTCTGCTGGGGCTAGGGAGGTAAGGAGGGCCAGCAGTTTATTTGCCACGGACAAATGGGTTCTTTATTTTTTGGAGAAATGGCTATTTGGAGGTAGCATGTGAAGGAGAGCCAGTGGCTGGGTTTTATTATTCTGACTTTCATTCTGGTTTCATGAAGCACATTCCAACCATACTGTGTATGAACAGAGGAGGGCTAGCTGGAGAGTAGGTTGGAGGGATCCCAGCTATTTACACACTCCTGTGCTATCACTGATCTTTTAGGGTGTCCATGACTAGTCTTTTCCAGAAGAGCATAGAGTTAGAAACATGCATATTAATTAGTCCTTTTAAAATTACATAGTAATTTTCTTTTACATATGTAAATTTATTTCCTTATCTTTTCCCATTCACACAAAATAATAGTCTGAATGTGCCACAGTTTGCTTATCCATTTAACTTCTGAAAGACAACTTTAGTAGTTTTCAAGTTTTGTCAAATATGAATGTAACTACTATAAACCTTGTATACAGGTTTTTGGATAGATATATATTTTAATTCCTTCAGATTAATTGCAAGAAATACAATCACTACATTTCATGCAAAGATTATGTATACTTTTGTAAGCTTCCAAATGTCTTCTAAAGTGGCTGTACCATTTTACAATCTCACCAGCAATGAATAATCATCTTAAAATAGAATTTTTTGTTGTCCATATGATCTTAATTCTGATTTTATTTATTAAAAATAATCAATGGCAACTTGGTAACAATGAGCATTCCCTTGTAGTCTTTAAATATAAATTACTAATAAACAAACAAACAAACAAACAAACAAAAAAAAAAACTGAAGTCCTTAAAGATGGTTTATTCTAGATCTAGGACATGGAATGTATGTTCTAGATAAGTCTAAAATATCTGTACCCAGGAATCAAGGAATCTTATAGGACAACATTACTACATGAAAAACAGACAACTAAATTTGAAGAACCTCACACCGGCATATAAGACAAATTAAGCATCATTTAAAATGATGATAATTGATTAATTGAAACAAAAATTTAAAAGTTCATGTACTCATAGTGATATTCAAAAAAGAAAACAAATCCTCATTGATCACAACTGTTAAGGGGGCAGTTGTTTTTTTTTTTTTCCTGTAAAATAAACAACCAGAAATATTTTTAATGTAAAAAAAAAATAATGAGAGGAACTTTTTTAGTCAACCCAGAAGCCAATTCACACAAGGTTGAAAATATTTTAGGCAATTTAAGAGCCTTTAAACTTTATTTAAGCTACCTAGTCAACCATAAATTGCAAATTTAAGCCTTGAAAATGTATTTTTCTGCTTTCCTACTTTTGAGTAAATTGATGATGATGTTACTTGGCATCGTTTTCTTTGAATTTTCTGTGTTTGAGTTTTCTTGAGATTCTTACAATTGAAATTTTTATGAAATTAAGAATCATTTTTAGGTATTATTTCTTAAAATAATTTTGGGGCCATAGTCTCTCCTTTCAAGGATATCAATTACATAAGGCCAACTGAGGTTGTTCCACGGGTCAATATTGTTATTTATTGTTTTTAATTTATTTTTTTCTCTTTATGTTTCATTTCGTATTGTCTACTGCTCTGACAAATTCAATTTAAAACCACTAATATGGTTTTCATAATATCTAATCTCCCATTAATTCTGACCACTGTATTTTTATTACAGTCATTATATATTTCATCCCAGAATTTTGAGAAGTTTTTTTATATCTTCCATATCTGTGATCATCTTTTAAAAATATATTCCATAAATAGTAATAACTATTTCCAGTATCCTTAACTGCTACCTCTCACATCAGTGCCGGTTCTGTTTTAGTTTCAATTAATTTACTTTTATTTTCTTCATGAGTTGCATTTTCCTCCTTTCTTCAAGTTTGACAATCTTGCATTGGATAGTACATACTGTCAATTTAAGTTGGGTAGATCCATGATCATTTTTTAGTTTCTATAAATCTTGACCTATGTTTTAGGATGCAGTTATTTCAAAGTGATATAATACTTTCAACTCTTCTTCTCAATATCAGATGGGATGTACAAGAATTATGCTCATTCGAGGTCTATTTTTTTCTTCCAAAATGCAATTTATCTTCAGAGTCTACTGAATGGCACATGAATTATGAATTTTTATGAATTTTCTAATCCAATCCAGTTTGGTTGGAACTTTCACTAATTTTTCACTTCCCTCCCTCCCTCCCTCCCTTCCTTCCTCCTTCCATCTTTCCTTCCTCCCTCCCTCCCTTCCTTCCTTTCTTTACTTTCCTTCTTTCTTTCTCTCTCTCTTCTCTCTCCCCCCTCTGTCTCTCTCTCTCTTTCTCTCCCTTTCTCTTTCTTTCTTCTTTTCTTTCTTTTTTCTTTTCTTTTTTTTTGTACAGGAGATTGGACCCAAGGACTCACACATGCTAGGCAAAGGTTCCATGACTGAGCTGCATCTCTAGCACTTTTCGCACTATTCTTAAACCTATATGGGTGCTAGGCACTCTTATCTGTAGTCCATATATATATATATATATATATATATATATATAATATATAAACATATATATGTTTAATTGGGCTTACATGCATATGCAGTGTGTTTCTTAACTTTAGGTATAGCTTTACAACATTATATGAAGTTCTGTTTCTTAAAAAGTAGTGTTTGTTTAAATTATCAACATTTTGCTTCTTTCAAGCAGATAAATTTTCAATGAAAAAAACTCTAGGTCTCATTTTGATCAGAAGCAGAAGACACTATGTGCTTTAAATCTCCTTTTTATAAATAAATTGTTTCACTTCTGATTTTTTAATTGCTTATTTTTTAGATATTTTAGTCCTCTATTGAAATTCTTCTTATTTAACTTATTAATCATGATTACATATATTTCTTCACATGATGTGGAGTTGCAATGCTTGTTCATTCATATGTAAATAAATGTATCCAAAGAATTTCTATTTTTCCCTCTTTCCCCCACCCCCACTTATTGTATTTTAGCATCTGCATATCAGAGAGAACATTTGGCCTTTGATTTGGGGGCTTTCGCTTATTTCACTTACCATGACAGTCCCTACTTCCATCCATTTACTGGCAAATGCCATATTTTATTCTTCTTTATAATTGAGTATATTCCATTGTGTATATGTACCACATTTTCTTTATCCATTCATTTGTCAAAGGGCAGCTAGGATGGTTCCATAGCTTGGCTGTTGTGAATTAAGCTGCTATAAACATTGATGTGGCTGCATCACTGTAGTAGGCTGATTTTAAGTCCTTTGTGTATAGACCATGGAGTGGAATAAAAGGGTCAAACAGTGGTTCTATTCCAAATTTTCTGAAGAATCTTCATAATTCTTTCTAGAGTGGTTGTTTCAATTTGCAGTCCCACCAGCAATGTATGAGTGTACCTTTTTCTCACATTCTCAATAACATTTATTGTTACTTGTATTCTTGATAATTGCCATCTGACTAGAGTGAGATGAAATCTCAGTGTGGTTTTAATTTGCATTTACTTAATTGTTAGAGATGCTGAACATTTTCATATTATTTTTCTTCTGTGAAGTGCCTGTTCAGTTCCTTTGCCTATTTATCAATTGCATTTTTTTCCATGTTAAGTTTTTTGAGTTCTTTATATAGCCTGGAAATTAATGCTCTATCTGAGGTGCAGGTGGCAAAGATTTTCTCCCCATTCTATAGGCTGTCTCTTCAATTTCTTGATTGTTTCATTTGCTGTGAAAAAGCTTTCTAGTTTGATACCATCCATTTATTGATTTTAGATTTTACTTGCACTTTATGAGCCTTGAAGCCAACATGATGGAGAGTTTGGAGATTTTTATTCAGTAACATCAGGATCTACAATGTACCTGTTTCCATTTTTTTCTTCTCATGTTTTTTACAGATTGACATTTTTTAATGAATAGGCTATCTTGTATATATCTTGTATATTAATGTTATGAGATTTTTGCAGAGTAGATTATTTTGCCTTTAACAGCCCATAGTCTAGGAGCAAAATTTTTAAAACAAATAAGGAATTGTACTGTTAGTAAAACAGGTCTCTTTGGTGTCCGTGATAAAAGTTTTTTTTTTTTTTTTTTTAAACTTAGAGTTCTCCTTTAGACATGAAAATCCTATATACATAGATATTTTTTACATCAACTAGGTAAGTTTTCATAATCTTTCCCAACTTGCACATAAAGCATTTTGTGTTTTAAAGGGAAAAGTAGCAACAAAAATTGAGCTCTCTTCTTTGGGTTTCCTGACTTTCTGGAATTAAATAGCTCTGCCTCGGTTGCTTTTTTAGAAAACTTCAAATATGTTTATATTTTTGGTTATTTTCTAGTTGTTTTTAGCATGAAGTTTGATCTGAAACAAAATACTCCACCACTGCTATAAGTAGACACTTCCGATGATATATTTTCAAATGTCTAGAGAAAGTGGAAAATGTGGTTACTGACTTAATGCCCTCTTAGTTAAGATGTTATAAAATTAAGTAGATATTTGTCAACAAGGAGTTAAAATATGTAAGCAATCATAAAGGATTTATCCACATTGGTGTATTGAAATATTTGATGAGTGTTACTAACTGCCAGAATAATTAAATTATATTAAATGTTTTAAACTTACAAAGGCAAGTGCAGTCTTACAAAATCTCGTTTTATCCTCAAAGGGAGCTTGAAATAGGTAAAGCAAGAATTTTATAGATTTGGAATTTGAGACACTGGATGATTTTTTACAGTTATAAATAGAAGCAGGAATAAAAATGTTCAAACTGAAAACAAACTACTAAACAAATTACAACTGATTTGTATAATAAAATAAAATGTGATTCAATTCAAGAAGCACTTATTAAACATTGCTGTTGAAAGCTACTCTGATTAATACTGGTGAAGGGAAAATAAATTAATCTACAGTTTCCAGTAATATATATTATTGATTTGGAGAAAAATTGTCACCCTTATATTTCATATGAATATATATACCTCTATTACTGAAAAATTCAATTACAAAAAGAAAGCTTTCATATAGCATTGCAATGCTGCTCTGAGGATTTAAAACAGTAGATAGTTATAAGATTTTATGCTAAGAAGTAGTGGCTAAAATTTAATCTTTTAATGACTTATCATCACTGAAATCTTATGCCCAGATTATTTCGTGTGTCTTTGGTTCCATTTGTCAATCATATCACACTTGGCTAGGAGTTATCTGGGCCACTTATTTCATCTATGGGTTGTGTTTGAATATGTTAATTTGCCAGTGTGGTAAATTCCTTTCTACCTAATTTAACAGGGAAACAGCACAAATTCCAAAGTGTAGTTGAATTATTATTTCATCTCTAAAGCATTATATGGCAACCTCATGTAGATCAGTCTTTTACTTTAACATATTTTAATACACAGTGTAATTGTGTTGCTTTGCTTTGATATATATATATGTGTATATATATATATATTACACTTATTACAGGTTGCTGTTGCAAGCTACTCTGTTTAATATATATAGATATATATATTAAAGCAAAGCAACACTGTATATATTAAAGCAATATAATATATATTACAATATATTACAATATTATATATATTAAATACATAATATATGTAATATATTATACATATATACATAATATATATATAAAATATATAATACAATATAATATATATAAATATTAAAGCAAAGCAACACAACATATATACATATGTATACATATGAATACATATATATACATATATATATATATAAAAACAATATATATATGCAAAAACTTCATTCAGGAATAACTCAAATAATCCAAACCTACCTCTGTGAAATATAGCAGGTAATTATTTAATAATTAAATTGACATAATGTGTCAATGGATTAAGTAAAATTCATGGTTCATTCTGCTTACAACATTTGTAATAATGTAAAAAAACATTTGTAATAATGTAAAAAACATTTATAATAATGTAAATGTGATAAATTGTTACTTTGGGATTGATTGACTAATGATTTTGACTCAAGCAATTATTAATATTATATATTAGAAGTTTCAAATTATCATGTTTCATATTTGCATAAAATCTAAGTGCTGTGTACAGTTATTAGGGTGCTTATTTCTTTGACCTATATTTATCTAACCAATGGGCTTTTGAAATCCTCAAAATCAGAACCGTTTTTTTCATGTGTCACCAAAACCGAAAACCAAAGCTGGGATAACATAGTGTTTAGTAATTGTTGAATGACTTAAAAGACATGGATTGGCATACCAGTAACACTAAGCAATAAAATTGTTTGAGATTGCCCTAACTACCCCATAAAAGACAAAAAGAAGAAATCATGGAAGGAAGCAAGGGAAGGAGCTAGGGATGGAGTGATGGAAGGAGAAAGGTAAACTTACGTAACAATAATTCAGAGAAAAAGAAAATATGTTAGTGTTTTAGTGAGCTATTTTGCTGCTGTGACTTAAAGATCTTACCAGAACAATTGTAGAAGAGGAAAAGTTTATTTGAGAGCTCAAGGTTTCAGAGGTCTTAGTCTACAAAAGGCCTGCTCCATTCCTCAGGGCTTTAGGTGCGGCTGAACATCATGGCGGGAGAGGGTAAGGGAGGGAAGCAGCTCACATCATGGTGATGAGAAAGGAGAGAGAGAGAAATCCACTCTCTAGATAAAAAATATATATCACATAGCCATGCCCCCAAGTAATCACTTCCTCCAACCACACCGCACCTGCCTCTAGTTACCACTCAGTTAATCCTATCAGGGATTAATTCACAGATTAGGTTAAGAATCTCGCAGCCTAATCATTTCTTCTGAACCTTCTTGCATTCTCACACAGGTGAGCTTTTGGGAGACATGTCATATCATATCCAAATCACAATGAGTTTATATATATGTGCAGGTTTGTATGAATGGGCATATTTCTGTGTGAGTCTTCATGTTGTCATAACACAAAATTTTCACAATAGATGATTGTTCATAAGTGTTATTTGATAAATTTTTAGTTACTCCATTTATTTAAATGTGGTTTTTACACTTTTAATGGTCATCATCAATTTCATTTAATTTAAACATGATAAAAGGTCTCATTGGATTTAAAGATTAAACTATTTTAAATTAACTTATGATACTACTTTCATAAGATTTTGTCAGTGTATTACTTATAAATTATAAATTTTAAAAATTTACTTGAAAATGATGATAGCAAATCAGTACACCTATCAGAATAGTTTTTAATCTCCTTTTCATTTTCTTAAATACATAAAAATGGGAATTGAAAGAATTGTAAAATAAGTAGTTTTTGTTATACTTTTATAAGCTAAACAAAATATTCACAACAGATTGAATAAATGACATTACTTACATGCTATTTAGTTAAAAAATCAATGAATGTTTTATTATTTATGTCATCTATGTTTTCAGATCAAATAAGGCATTTTAAAATTACTGTATGCAATTATAATTGACTAGAAGAACATGTTTAGTTACCTGGAACCACATTTAGTGGAATATCTCTTAAAATACTAGATGATTAAATTATCATAGCAAGAAGAATTTTTTAGTTCATTTGTTTCCTCTGGATTAGTATTAAAAGTATCTACCTGTTGTATGGGTATGCATGTTCGTATCTTTTTTTTACATACACACATTCATTTCCAGAAATTTATTTGCTTTTACTTAATAAATAAACCTACATGCCATTTTCTTTTTTTTTGTGTGTGTGTGTGTGGTACCGGGGATTGAACTCAGGGGCACTCGACCACTGGGTCACATCACCAGCCCTTTTTAAATATTTTATTTAGAGACAGGGTCTCACTG
Source organism: Tamias sibiricus (assembly GCA_025594165.1). Lineage (NCBI taxonomy): Eukaryota > Metazoa > Chordata > Mammalia > Rodentia > Sciuridae > Tamias > Tamias sibiricus. The sequence continues at coordinate 80,424,986 of CM046666.1, read as the reverse complement.
AGTTGCTAAGTGCCTGGCCATTGCTGAGGCTGGCTTTGAACTCACGATCTCCTGCCTCAGCCTCCCAAAGTGCTGGGATTACAGGCATGCGCCACCACGCCCAGCTTACATGCCATTTTCTATTAAACTTACTAATCAACTATTTAAGTTGGCAGTATCATAAAACTTGCAGGCAATATTTTTATCCTTTAATTTTGTGACAGATGCCAGACCTATATACTAATAATAGCATTGAGATTTTCTTGGAAAATCTGTGGAACTGAGGGCCATAATAAATCTCCCCATATGTGGCTCTTTGCTACCTAAGATTATACTCTTGAGGATTTCTACCCACCTTGGGTGGAAATTTCAAGTCCAATTTAAGGTAAAAGGAAACACCCTGTGACAGACTTTTATTTTCTTTCTTTTTTTTTTTAGAGACAAAATTAAAATCTTCAAATTAAAGTGTATACCTTGATATCAAAAATGCTTTGTAATTAAGCCCATGCTATGGGGAAAAAAAATATGTAAAGGTACAGAAATGGTTGCAGAAGTAGAACTGGTTTGGTTGGAAGTTGGCAAAAAGAAACTTGGCAGGAGAATTTTGCTCAGAATTTGTTATAAGATTTTCAGTTAATAAAAAAGAGTAAAGGGGAAATAAAGGAAAAGGAAAAGGAACATGATACTAGGACATTTATAATTCAAGCATTTATAAACTTCTTTCTTTTCTTCTTCCTAGGCTCTCTTACCATGGACAAATGCCATATGCCATTAAGGAAATTGGCTGTTTAAACTGGACACTCTCCAAAGCCCCAGTGTGTGAAGATGGAAAATAAATAAATATTGGAGGCAGGATGTTGCACATCTTATCTTCTGAGGGTTATTAATTCAGAGGTACCATATGTGGTGGCTGTCTATGGTTAGTATGGTCAAGATCATTATTAGGTATATTGAACTCCAACACTAATTCTAGTGTCATGAATTCAGTTGAAAAGCATCTCCTTCTGCATTCAGGTTCTGGCAAAACTTCAAAGCCAACATTCAAAATCGGAAAGCTTAAAACTGTGCAAGCCTATTTAGATTTCTTAAATGGTCTGGTTTAGTAGATTTCTGGGCACTTGAAGCTTTGTAAGCCATTGCAGAGTGAAATAAGTTAATCTGAGCAGCTACGTTTTCAATAACATGACATTAGATTCATTTCAAAGGCTTTTCTTCTTGGGTATCAGACCAGTCAGGATTTCTCCAGGGTACAGAATACAGGCTCTTCCTTTTGTATGTATTTATTCTTTTATTTATTTATATTTTTAATGAAGGACTCATTTCTCATGCTGAGGATTGTATAGTCAGAGTCTTAAGAGATCTGTGGGTTTTTTTTTTTTTTTTTTTTTTTTTTTTGTAATACCAAAAGAGCAAAAATGTGCTATTGAAAAACAAATCAAACAAAAAGCAAAAAACTGAAGCAATAGGGGGTAAACTACATTTATAAGGTGGGAAACTCCTAAAAATATTCATGAACTTTGGCATTAAATTAACATCTGTGACTATAAGGGCTATATCAATATGATATTTGAAATTAAAAAATCTAAATACACATTTTGTCTCTGTCATTTAAACATCTTTAATAATCACCTAGCCCCATAAGTGAGTGGTATACATGAGGTGAATATTTTTTAGTCATTGACTACCTAAGCTTCTTTTGCTGCAATTCTTTCAACACACATTTATTTATGACAGGCAAGTTAATGGTTATTAAGAAAGAATAAAGTAGGATCTTGAGTAGCAAGGAAATAGTGTCTTGAGAGCCTGTTTCTATTTTCTTTTCTTTAACAAGAAAAGTTTTTCTTGGACATGATTGATGAAATTTTTTGTGTGTGTATTTTCTGCCTAAAATTAAGGGATTTTCCATCAAAATGTATAATTAATACTTAATGAAATCTGCATAATGCCCTGACTTTGTGCTTAGTTATGGTCCCTGCATTAAAGATATCTGTGTGTCGGGTATATTAGTATTGGGAGTTAAAACATCAGCCAAATGTTCTGCTTTGAGTTTTCTTGCTTTTTAAAAATTATAAACTATTCCATTTCTCACCAACATAGATTTAAATTTCTGAATGGCAATAAATTCATATTAAAACATATTTGAATTCCTTTGGCTACCTATCACAATGATCTCCACAAAATAACTTTAAGCCAGGATTAGATATATGGATACGTGAAATACAGACTAAATTAGTTTTGACAATTATTTGGAGATTCACATTCTGGATCCCATACTCAAACTGAAAACTAAGTTCATCATGCTTTCTATTAAAAATTAGGTTTTTATTTTCCTGAAGTAAAATATTTCATGTCTATTTTGTTTTTCTGAAATTTGTGTAATACCCTTAGCTGGACTATATAGACATATGACATTTAACAGTAAATGTTCAGGTCAGCACTTAAAAATAGCAAAAATTAGAAATAATGCTTCCAAAAATCTCGTTAACTTAGTATTTTATTAGATAATAATATTTTTTTTTCTGTGTGTGTGTATGTGTGTGTGTGTGTGTGTGTGTGTGTGTGTGTGTGTGTGTTTAGGTGATGGCAAAAGATATGTGGGCACACAGAAGGTACACAGAAGTTCTGGAAAAGTTCAGGAGAAGTTCTTGTTGTACTTACAAGTTTGAGAGAAAGAATCACTGCATGGCAAGACATAGTCACACAAGACGCGTGCCACAGAAGTGTGCTCAACATAGCAGGTGGGAGCCCAAAGGAAATCTAGTACCTGCCATTCCAGGGTAGAGTACACAAGAAATGTCTGCAGGGAATTACACTGGTGCTTTTGAATGTTTCTAGGATGCCATCAGGGAAGGACAGGAAGGGGAAGTTTTGCAAGAATGCAACCTTATCACATTAACACATCTTGTCACCTGGACGAAGTGTTCACAACCTGTTTGTAGGGATGTTGAAGCAGCAGAGGGAAAAAAAAAAAGGAAGAGATGTAAGTATAAAAAATTCACAGCTCAATATAGTATGAAGCCAGGGAAATGATGATGACTATTTTTAACATCCTTTGTCAATTCAGCTTCATCACTTGCCCTTTATACCTTATCAAGAGAGAAGCCACAAGTTCTTGTCCCTGATGTTCTTCTTAGCATGGTTCGAGGTTAGATTCTGAAGGCAAGAGAGGAGAGCCCTCACTTCCTAGAAGTAGTAGTACACAAGCATCCTGTAGCAATTGTGGCCCAAGCTGAGGACACCAACTTTTGAACTGAGGCAGCAGTAGTCTTCCACAGAACTTATGTGGCTCTTAGTCCTGTCAGAATTTTCATCTTTGATACTGCAATCATTGGTAGAAGTTTTCTTACAATTGCTGCACTTGCTTGAAAGTGGGCTTACTAGTCTTTATTCTCTATGTGCCTTGAATAGCCCTCAAGCCAATAATTCCTTGTTATACTCCTACTATAATATCCTATAGTGTTTTCTATTTTATTAACTTAATCTTGAATTTTTCATATACAGTCCTATATGACTTATCAACATGACATCTCAGAGAGATTTGTCATTAGGCTATTTTGTCATTGTGCAAACATGGAGTGTACTATACAAAACCCAGATGGCATAGGTCAGTCACTGAACTTGGCCTCTTGGTGTAATGAAGAGACATAATAAATGTGAAATGTATTAGGCTACTGTAAGTTACACCATATATTTTTTTTGTATGTAGAAGAGTATATTCCAAAATAAAGGTTAAAAGTGTGATATAATAAAGTCCATAATAACATAGTTGCATAATAATTTGTTATCAATACCAAGTATATGTGTTGTACCTAATCCATGTGCTATAATTTCTATAAATTGGCTGAACTAGATTTGTTTATACCAATAGCACCATAATATATGTGTACTGTGTTGTGCTATGACATTATAAGAGCTGTAAAGGCATTAGGTGGCAAAAATTTTTAGTTGCATTACAATTAGGACCAACGTGGTATATATAGTCCTCATTGACAAAAACATTGTTACAAGGCACTTGATCACTGTACAGTATACATTTATATCAAACTCCATGTAACATAACATACTGGGCATGGTAGCAAAATGTTCACTATATGTTGTTACATGGAAATAAAACAAGATACAGAATAAAATGAATAAAATGATAGATTTTTTCCTCTCTTTTTTCTGTTTTTTTTTTTTTTTAATTTTTCTTTATAAGGTTTGAAGACATCCAAAAATCAATACACATACATTAACAATAATTAATTTTTTTTTGTTTCTGTTTAAAATTTTTGAACAAATTACATGGAATATTTGTCCAATCAAAATGAAAGAAACAAATGTGATAAAATGTACTGACTGTACAAATATAAATATGACTGTTATAATTTAGAGAAGTAAATGGGGGTAATGTGGATTATTTACCTGAATTAGTCTGGTAGTAACAAATGTTCATTGAAGCAAGTCTTTGTATTGTCAATTAGTTTTGTAATTCCTAGTTATAAATCTTTTCAATAACAAGGAAATTATTAAAATAGATCATACTTCCAGTAGGATTATTAAAAAATCATACTATTTTTAAAAGGCTAATTCAAAACAAATGTTATAGATGAATGATAGTCTAAAATGAATATTTTCTTAGAAATTCTAAAAAAAGAAATTTGAGATTTACTTAATTTTTATTTTATTTCACAAAGTCTAAAACAAATATGTTAATATGTCTCAGAATATAAGAAAGAACATGGATGTAGTCCTTTTGAGTTTTTGATTTCTTAATCCTTGCTTATACATTGTTGAAAGTTAAGTTTTGTCATCAATATACCTAGTAAATTAAATTATAATTTCTTACTCTCTGGGTCACTTTTCTTTACTAAATCAGATGGAAATCAAAACTATCTAAAGATTGTAAGATTTAGACTGGTATCAAATTAAAAATAATCTCAGAACATAGTTAATAATTAAGTTTTATTTTGGCTAAAATCTAATATGATAGTCAGATATCTAAAAGTACTCCTAAAAATAAATTTACAGAATCAAATTAAATAAGGGAAAAATTGTAGCATGTATAATTTTTGGTAAAACATAAAAACTTTTGATGGAATCATCTGAAATGAAAACAGATGTTTTGCATATAATGCTTCCAATATTTTCCATTTTTTCCCCTTTTGGGGAGATTTTCCACATGTCTCATTTTATACCCACTTTGCAGATTTATTTCACAAGAAATGCTGAAAAGATTTAACAGAATAAAATGAGCATTTCTGCTCTAAAGCAAAAGTGTGTCCACTATGTTCTGGAAAAGAAAAGAGGGCTATTGCAAGTGATTTGCTATTGCAAAACCTGGGAGATAAGGGGGGTGGGGGGGAAGCTCTTTGTTGTCTTAGAAAAGGCCTGACATTTTAGCAGGAAGTAGTTTAAATATCAAAGGTGTGTGTAGGAGTTTGATTAAAAGGACCGTAAGTGCTTTTCATGCCAGAAACAGTTGAAATACTTGGATATTTCTTCATGTTTAGGAGAAGGAGAACCCCAGAAGAAACTTGAAGTAGTCCATTAGAGGAAACAGATCCAAGCTAAATTAATCCTGAATATGTAGAATATGTATGTGTGTGTGTGTGTGTGTGTGTGTGTGTGTGTGATGCATTTTAACATTTTGTAGATAATGTTGCTCAAATGTTAAAACAAAAATCAATATAGACTTAAAATATATGAAGAATTAAAGCCAGTTCGGGCACTAAAAATAAATGTTGTATATTGCCTCAAGTACACATGACTTGCTCAAAGAAGATAAAAATAATTTTTAGATGTTAAGGACCTTTTAACCAGCTTTATTCTTATAACACTAATAATGTAGTGTTAATGTAGTGTTTAATATAAATCATTAAAACAACTCAATAAGAATCATTCCAATATATTTTAAGAATGCTGTTTTTATTGGTTTTAATGAAATTGTATGTAGGTGTATGAAATACTGTCATTGGAACTGCCCACTAATAATTCAGCACAATGCTCTGACACACCAAAGAATCCATGTGGGAACTCTCATCCCGCCTTCGCTATGCATCAGTGAATTCATAGGTGTAGGCAGATTCAAATGAATGCTCTCACCATTAGGTTAAAATCACCAAAGCTAAGTGGTTTTATTTTACATAGCAAAAACTAGAACGTTGCTCACACAACTGCTGACATGCAAACAGTTTACATAAGTTTCTAACTTGAAATGTCTATTCAGATAGCAAGGGCAGTATCTCCATGTTTCGACTGTTTGACACAATGATGGATTATTTATTTACTGAACAGCACTGGTGGCCAGAAAATCTGATTTCCATGCATGAAATCCATGAAACCTCAGCCACTGAACAGTTTCTTTTACATGTGGCAAAGGTCATCTATCAGGGGATTTTCTCACGTTTTGTGTGATTGGTCATGCCTCATTTCCTTCAAGAAAATATGATTTCCCTAAAGTCTGTGCATTTTAAAAGACTCACAAAAGACCTAGAAAGTTATTTCCTCTCTGTTTGTGATAAGCACAGAATATAGAGGCTAACCTACAGGGAACAACAAGGAACTGTTTGTAGGTAGAAACCATATTTAATCTTATCATTAAGAAAGTCTTAGCACTCACCAGGTTAAAAAAAGGGGGAGGGGCTTGCAAAATTAGACACTTAACCTTGTTATTTAACCTTTCAGTTTAATCTGCATTAAAACTTTAACAAATATATACCCTAGACCTACCCTTATATATTAGAAGCATTTGTTTCAGATATGTATTTTGAATTTACTTAAAGACTGTGTTGAGACTTGACTAACTTAAAAATATTAAAAATCATCATTTCCATTTTCAACCTGAAAAATCCATGAAAAACAACAAGAAAATATTGTTTTGAGCAAAGTTTCTAAGAACAACAAATATGAAACAAGGTAAAATCAAGAGCAATTTAAAGAGTACTTTTGCCTAAGAATATGGCATATAATTCTTGGAGTTCAAAATGAAAAATGAAAAAGGTCTTACTATTTTAATTAAAATATGTTTATACAGTATTCTTTGGGTCACAGTTCAGAAGTATCTTAGAGTAGTGCAAAGGTCCACATCTCTCCATGCATGCATGTCTAAAAATTTCCAAATATCTGAGAGCTAATCAGCATAACTATACCACTTCCATGTTCCATAGTGCAGGCATGGGAGCATGTGCTCAATTCAGAAGGTGATTTAGGAAGGTCAGCAGTTACCATTGATAATTAGTGCTATTGTGAAAATAATAGCTATAGTTAACAAAAAGATATGACAAATCATAAATAATACTCTGCTACTGAGTAGAATATATAACATTCTATCACAAGTAGATTTATTGTGAATATGCTAAAGATTTAACATCAAATCACTTGATTATATGGGCTCTTTCAAGGCCTGTATATATAAATCACATTCAGTTATGTTTCTTTCTGTTTTTCTAACAGGGATTGACCCAGGTGCACTTAACCAGTGAGCCACATCCCCAGCTCTTTTTGTATTTTAAGTAGGACAGGGTCTCACTGAGTTGCTTAGGTCCTCACTAAGTTGCTGAGGCTGTCTTTGAACTTGGTATCCTCCTGCCTCAGCCTCCCGAGCCTCTGAGATTACAGTCATGCACCACCTTGACCAACACGTTCAGTTATGTGTCTTAAAGAAGATATTCCCTTAATAGGTAGCAGACAGACATGAGCAGTGGGTAAATGAGGTTAAGGGGATACCTTTATAGAGTAATCCCACTGTGCTGACTCCCAAATGCTTTCTTTTAAAAATCAATTTACCTGAGACCAGTCTGGCCCTGCCTGCCTTAAACTAACAGGATATGCTGCATTCCTCAGCAATACCCTGTTACCTGCAGGAGAAATTCAGGATCCCAAACTCTTCCCTGCTGATAAGAAGAACACAAGTGACCCTGTAAGGGGGACTTTGAGACCTTTATGCAGACCAGATTCCAGGACTCAGAGGGACAGGATGATTAAAAGTGTACTTCTCCCACTACTATAAAGTCTATAAGAACAAGTTCAAATTAGTATTGGTCAGCATGGGCCAAGGTGATCCAGAATTGCCTTGGATCTTTAGCAGTATGTCATTATAATAGTAAAATATCCCCTCCATGGAATAAGACCATGCTGCAGTGGGGACTTGAAAGTCTGATGCAGTCCTGCTGTCACAGTCAAAATGTGAAAACTTCTCTGGAAACTTCCCTAGGACACCCCTATCCCAATAAAACTGGAGGGAAAAAGGGATGTGCAGTTCCTCTCTGAGAGGACCCACTCTCTTTCTCTCTTGAGAGTATTCCTCTTTCCATTTTCCTTTCCCTTCTAACAAAGCTATGACTGCTAGCATGTGCAACTTGGTTGAAATTCTTCCCATGAGATTGCAAGAACAGTTGTAGCAGATCCCCATAGTCACTTGGGCTGTGCAGGTGGATCTCACTCTATCACATCTGGGTTGTATATGTTTTAGATTCTCAAAATATGAATCCATCAACTGCCACCAGCCCTAGATGCAACACATTCTTTCCTATTTTCAGATCCTTATGTAATAAAACATTTACTTGTCTTTTCAGAAGTATTCAAAGTTAGATTTTGAGAACAAGGAATAGGATATTGGGAAAAATCATATGACATTTAGGATACTTCAGTTCTTTTGAGAAATGTGTGTGTGTGCACATGTTTGTATGTGAGTGCAATGTCGACACTAGACACACATACCCTGGCTTAGTCATAAGACTAAAATTAATGATAGGAGTGTTAAGAGCTGTCATTTATGTTACTTTTTGAATAATTTTTACACATACTCTTTCTAAAATATTTCCTTACTCATAGGAATCATTTCTATGCCTTTAAAAAAATAGTATCTTTAATTTTAACACTGAACTTCTGTCCAAGAAATTAGTTTCAGGCAGCAGAAAATAAAGAATAATTTGTACAAATAAGTGGAATGTTTTTTAATATCTATTTTAATTTACACCCATTTCTACTATTGATTCTCAATATTAAATTACTTTTGATGATAAGTTATAATTATATTTAATGCTTTACTATTTGTTGCCATGAGTATTTAAAATTATAAAACAAGAGTTTTTCCCATTTCCAATGCAACAGTAAAATGAATTTTCTATAATTATGACAATACACCTAAAGTATAAAAATGTATCTTTCTCTGGAAATAATAGCATATTATGGATTCTTGTTTTTTTTTTCTTTTTATTGGGGGGGGTGGGGGTTACAGGGGATTGAACTCAGGGTCTCTTGACCATTGAGCCATATCCCAGCCCTATATTTGTACTTTATTTAGAGACCCGGTCTCTCTGAGTTGCTTAGCACCTCACTTTTGCTGAGGTTGGCTTTGAACCCTTGATCCTCCTGCCTCAGCCTCCCAAGCCACTGGGATTACAGGTGTGAGTCAGTGTGCCTGGCTGGATACTTGATTTTTTACTTCATAACTCTGATATATTAGTAATGTTTGTATTTGAATAAATTACATTATACTTGAAAATAAATTTTTACAACTAAAAGACATGAATTTAATTGTACTTTAAGGAATTATGAAGGTGGACATCCAAAATCTAATTGACATTTATTTTCTAACATAATCCTTACTAAAAATAGTTTCACAATCTTTTTGGTGTTTTGTTTACTTCAGTTACATTATGAACAAAGGAAATATTTCCTTTGAAGATATTCCTTTATATGAATTTTGAAAATAACAACTAATCATTGTTTGTTATAAATTTTTGACAGTATATTTATTTAAAAAATCAATTGCTATAAAACTAATATCCTGTTACTGTTGGAAGCAAACCTTTTTAAATAATATTCGTTACCAGAGACATTTCAACATCTGTAATAGTCTAACCATATTTAATGTATTTTATTGATTTCTTCATTTTTTTTAAATTTTGCAATCTATATATTCAATGCATGTGAAATAAAAGGCAATTTCTTATGGCAAAGTAATGTCAGTCACCGGACTTGACAATTTTATATGAATGAGTACAGTGCTTAGTAATTTGCTGAGCATTTGAGAATAACACCAATAATTTTTCTCCATTATTATTTACAAATATCAAGAAAGCCACAGCTGGCTCTGCTCACATATAAAGACCTGAGAGTATATCTAACAGCACCTACAGCTCCTGGCTCTTTATGTTTCATATTCTGTAAATGCCCAAGGTGATGGCAAGTCACTAGATTACTGAGAAACTAAACTCATAAGAGTACATTTGTTGCTTTGATGTTACAAACTTCAAATAAGAATGCAATAAAAAAGTGGGCCGATGTTTCCTAGGACAAAATATGGAAATGAAGAAATAAGGATCCTAATATTCCCTGGCATTCAAAATTTTTCCTCTGATGCAAATGAAAAGTCCAGTTCACAAGAGAGTACTGGAATTCAATTTTCATAATAATTTCTGCCTTATTGAAAAAATGCAAAGGTCCCTTGATAAAAGAAATGCAAAAGTTTCTATCAAATAAATGTAAAAATATGCTAATGCATTTGTTTTTTTTTTTCTTTTTATTGGGGGGGTGGGGGTTACAGGGGATTGAACTCAGGGTCTCTTGACCATTGAGCCATATCCCAGCCCTATATTTGTACTTTATTTAGAGACCCGGTCTCTCTGAGTTGCTTAGCACCTCGCTTTTGCTGAGGTTGGCTTTGAACCCTTGATCCTCCTGCCTCAGCCTCCCAAGCCACTGGGATTACAGGTGTGAGTCAGTGTGCCTGGCTGGATACTTGATTTTTTACTTCATAACTGTGATATATTAGTAATGTTTGTATTTGAATAAATTACATTATACTTGAAAATAAATTTTTTACAACTAAAAGACATGAATTTAATTGTACTTTAAGGAATTATGAAGGTGGACATCCAAAATCTAATTGACATTTATTTTCTAACATAATCCTTACTAAAAATAGTTTCACAATCTTTTTGGTGTTTTGTTTACTTCAGTTACATTATGAACAAAGGAAATATTTCCTTTGAAGATATTCCTTTATATGAATTTTGAAAATAACAACTAATCATTGTTTGTTATAAAATTTTTGACAGTATATTTATTTAAAAAATCAATTGCTATAAAACTAATATCCTGTTACTGTTGGAAGCAAACCTTTTTAAATAATATTCGTTACCAGAGACATTTCAACATCTGTAATAGTCTAACCATATTTAATGTATTTTATTGATTTCTTCATTTTTTTTAAATTTTGCAATCTATATATTCAATGCATGTGAAAATAAAAGGCAATTTCTTATGGCAAAGTAATGTCAGTCACCGGACTTGACAATTTTATATGAATGAGTACAGTGCTTAGTAATTTGCTGAGCATTTGAGAATAACACCAATAATTTTTCTCCATTATTATTTACAAATATCAAGAAAGCCACAGCTGGCTCTGCTCACATATAAAGACCTGAGAGTATATCTAACAGCACCTACAGCTCCTGGCTCTTTATGTTTCATATTCTGTAAATGCCCAAGGTGATGGCAAGTCACTAGATTACTGAGAAACTAAACTCATAAGAGTACATTTGTTGCTTTGATGTTACAAACTTCAAATAAGAATGCAATAAAAAAGTGGGCCGATGCATTTCCTAGGACAAAATATGGAAATGAAGAAATAAGGATCCTAATATTCCCTGGCATTCAAAATTTTTCCTCTGATGCAAATGAAAAGTCCAGTTCACAAGAGAGTACTGGAATTCAATTTTCATAATAATTTCTGCCTTATTGAAAAAATGCAAAGGTCCCTTGATAAAAGAAATGCAAAAGTTTCTATCAAATAAATGTAAAATATGCTAATGCAGTGATTGGAAAGTCAAGTGCATATGAAGGCTGACACTGGAGATTGCTTTGGTTTCTAATGTTACAGTTTGTGACAAAGATCAGAATTATTTGACACAGTAATCAGTACCCTTTTGCATCAAGTTCAGCAAAACATTCTGTCCCCTTACCCAACACTAATCCCTACATTCATTTTTCTTTGTTTTTTTTTTCTTTCTCTTTGTGGAGAGTGTTTTCTATTCATATGAATTCAATGTCATTTAGAAAGCACTTTGGTTAAATTATGTTTTTATTTATTTTTCCTTAATTAAAGTGAATTTATGACAATTCTTCCTTTATATATATATTGTATGATGAGTATATATGAGTATTATGAGTATATATGTTACCATGTATATATATATGATAACATATATATATGTATATATATATATATATATATATATATAGTCATGAATGTACTAGATTAAAATTTGGAGACTTAATTTGTTCACCAACAAAGTTGGCATTTAAAGACATGGTATCATAAGTCTATTTCTAATAGCTTATCTGATTTTTCCATGTTAACCTGAATTAATGCAGTGCTTGCATTTAAGCACAATGGTTAGTGCATTAAAATAACTGATAACATTATTACAGAATTATTCAAAGCTGATGTTGTCTACTAGAAATATTTATAATTATTATATAAATAAGTAAAAGAACAAATTTATTATGTCAAAGAGATTTAGATAAAGGTTACGTGTTCTTCATGTGAAGGACAAATTGTGGTTGACTATGGATGGATAATATCACTGCTTATTTCAAAAAGTAGAGGACATCTGGCATTTAAAACTTAGACTCTTAAATAATTTATTACACTGAGAAGTAGGTCTGGCTGTATGAGATTCTATTTTAAAGAGCAAAGAAACATGAGGCTGCATTCTAAGAACTGGGAATAAACTCAGTGAAAATATTTCCAATTTTCAAGATTATGGAGAAGATCATACCACCCCTGAAATCCCATACAGTCCTAAAGGGTGACAAGTTAAACACTAACTTCTGTATCTCAGAAGAACTTCAAACATTCTCATAACAATGAGGATGAACTCCCCTGGCTCTAGTGAATATTCAACCACCACTCTACTTTTCCTTATTTACTACAATCTAATAGTTTTCCTTCATTCAAACCAGGCCAAGTCTATTATTTTCTCTCCCAAGAAACACATTCGTTATTGCTCTTCTTTTAAAATATGTACGATGTCTTTAAGTTTCTTTCAAGCCTTCTTTCACTCAGCACAGAAGGTAAGCTCCAAGGGATTAGGACAGGTGAGAATTTTAGGTGCTTCTTGCCATTGAATCCCCAGGACTCAAAGAGTGCTTAGAATTTCCAAATTGTTAATTAATGTTATTGTAATTGAAGACAATAAAAAAATTTAATCAATAAGAAGTCATAATGACATCTTTGATAATTCTGTATACCAATTTAGTGAGCATGTACTGTGCCAAATGTTCCAAATACCTGTTTGTTCTTTAATTCTCATAACAATTCTGTGAGATAGAGTATTCTATTCACATTTCACTGTGAAACTGAAATCCTAAAATGAGTTTGACCAAAATGTTCAAAGATATCATTTACATGGTCATTTAGGTCCTCTCCTTTAAGGAGTTGAAGAGAAGTATTCAGTAATGATATTCTACATATATCTATTGTTGCATCATACATGGATTATCAGTGCTTTTTTTTTTTTTTTTTTTTTTTTTAACTCCTGGAAATAGAGTATTAGTGCTTTTAAATCTGATTAGACAAACAATTCCAGAAACTTCAGAGCAAATCAGAAACTTCAATATTAAGATTTGTTTCTCAAGATTTACTCAGGCTGGGCATGGTGGTGCACTCCTGTAATCCCAGCACTTGGGAGGCTGAGGCAGGAGGATTGTGAATTCAAAGCCAACCTTAGCAACGGCAAAGTACTTTGCAACTCAGTGAGACTATCTCTAATAAAATACAAAAAAAAGGGCTGGGAGGCTGGAGTTGTGACTCAGAGGTACAGCGCTCGCCTGGCACATGCGCGGCCCGGGTTCGATCCTCAGCACCACGTACAAATAAATGCATTGTGTACAACTAAAGTAAATAAATAAATATTTTTAAAAAAAATAGGGCTGGGGATGTGGCCCAGTGGTAGAATGCCCATGAGTTCAATCCCCAGTACAAAAAAAGAAAAAAAAAGATCCACTCTTAGTAACAAAATCTGTGCAGGTCAGGGTTCTCCAAAGAAACAGAAGCAATGCGATCTATGTACATATATAATTTTTTTTTCTCTCTCTCTCTAAGTTTGAATTCTGAAGGTTAAGCCAGAAGATTATACCCCCAGGGAAGAGTTGTTATAGCTCAGTTTCCAAGGCAATCTGGAGAAGTGAACCATCTTCCTCTGGTTAACACTGTCTTTTTCTCTTAAGATCTTTAACTTATTGAACAAGACCCACAACATTATGGAGTGTAGTCTGCCCTACTCAAATTTGCTGATTCAATTTCTTCTGAAAAAGATAACTTTCCCAATAGCATTTAGAGTTTTGTTCAACCAAATATCTGATTTCTATGGCCTAGCAAAATCTACACATAAAAATAACCAACTTAGACAGCAAAGCTAAGTTGCTGTGGACCTCAAGAGACACTTGTTCAAAATATCTTAAGAATTATCTGCCTACAAAGTGAGAAGCTGAGCCAATTTCTAGCCACCTCCACCACACACCATTGGTTAATGTTCTATCTCAAGGGTACTAGGCTCACTGTTCTTCCTGACTGTATTTCCATGTTAGTGTAAATGGATTTATGTGGCATTGGATGTGATCTTGGATAAAATACATATAGATTCAGCAGAGTATGAAGTTGTAGGTTATTGTCCATAGTGGTTGCAACTGTAATCAGTGGCAAGTAGAGAAAGAAAGTGTCTTCCAGAGTTCCAAATCCATATTTCTAGCCTTATAATTTCTGTACCTACAATTTTAACAGACTAATAATAATCTCAGTCATAAAATACTTGTTTATCTTATTTGTCCCACTTGCTGGTCTTCTAGTGTTTTCCTTTTTTAAAATTTATTTTTATTCTAATTTGTTATACATGCTTGCAGAGTGCAATTAATTTCATATTACATATAAAGAACACAATTTTTCAAGTCACTGGTTTTACATAAAGTATTTTCACGACAATTGTGTCTTCATACATGTACTTAGGGTAATAATGTCTAATTCATTCTACCATTATTCCTACCCCTTATCCCCTCCCCTTCCCTTCACCCCTTTGCTCTATTTAAAGTTCCTTCATTCTTCTCATCCCCCCTCCCTTGCTATTATAAGTCAGTATCCCAATATCATTCCTCATAGAAATAGCAATCATGAAATTCATCTGGAAAAATAAGAGACCCAGAATATCCAAAGCACTACTTAGCAAGAAGAGTGAAGCTGGTGGCATTACTATTCCAGACTTTCAATTGTATTACAAAGCAATAGTAACAAAAACAGCATGGAATTGGCACCAAAATAGTATTTTCTTTATTAGCTAATGATACCATGGCTCACCAAATTGAGAGTTGGAGGAATCTTAATCCTACATGAATTTTCCCATTTCTGTTGCTGCCATCTTACTCCAAGTCACTGTCAATTCTTGCTGAACAAACCACAATAGGTTGCAGAATGAGCATTTTAAAATATAATTCAGATCCTGTCATTTCTATGCTCAAAAGATGCCATCGTCTTTGTATCACAATCAAAATAAAACCCAAACTTTGTATGTGATCTGACTCTTGGCCATTGAACACAATCTCCTAACTCTTCTGGTTTCTTCATTTTTGTAGTCAAATCATAATGCAGTCCAGCATTTGCTCACAATTTACCTTCTCAGCAAGAGTTTCCACGAACTCTGTATCTAAAATCATCCACCATTTCCTTGACTCCTAATATCGTACCCTGTGCCTCCCTTATTTCATTTGGTTTCATACATTTATCAATAACTAAACCTGGCATTGTAGTATGCATTTATTTGTTTCCTTCTGCCATTAAAATGTAAGCTTTAGAAAGACATATTTGAAGGACCTTATTCCTATCTTCATTTCTTAGTCCTAAAAATGAGAGTAATGCATAATAAATAAATGAGATTTTCACTAGTTATTAAGTTAAAATTATTCTTAGATTTAGACATGCATGTTCAATATAATTAAGAGGTAAATTTAGGTATTGAAGCCCTGTATACATTAAAAATAAAATAAAATAGTTGGGGTATGTAGGTAGTATAATAAATCACTTTTTGTGTTTGTGTGTAGTGTTGGGGATTGAATCCAGTGTGTTACATATACAAAGCAAATATACTATCACTAAGCTAAATCTCCAGCCAAACCAATTATTTCTGAAAAAAGTATGCAGAACATTAAAATTTGCCAATAGTCTATGATTAATGTCTATGGAATTTTAATTTATAATGTTTCCATTGTAGGGAAATTACGGTAGGGGCTGAAGTTTGTAGCTCTCCCGAAACCGGGGAATCGAACCTTCTCTGTCCAGCAGAGAGGCTGGGAGAGCCTGCCTCAGCGATAAGGCGAAAATGGGAAGGTAAGAGGTCCCTGGCATTCCCTCCCCCGCCTTCAGAAGACACAGGAACATACCGGGGAGCCCGGTCAGCACTGGAACTCAAGTTTATTGAGGAAGGTGGACAACGTTTATGTGGGACATGGGCCAATAAGCAAAGAGATTATAGAGACAAGTAAAGAACATGGGCAAGTCCTATTGGCGGAGTAACTACCCTATCTTTAGGGTAGTTTTGGTTCCCAGGACACATCAGGGGAATGCCCCCGGGGTTAGGCCAGGTCTGTAACAGAAGTGGGAAGCAACCAGACAGTTCCTATTCGGCCGATGTGTTCTTAAGTCCCCAACATTCCATCAGAATTTTATTACTTGATGGTTTAAGTAATTCTATAAAGATAAAGGGCCACAATAATATCTAGACATGTAATACATACATATATATACATATATATATGCATATATATATATGTATAATGCAATGTATACATATATAAATATATACATATTTGGTTATTTTTGCAATAATGAGTATTGAACATAGGAGCGCTCTAATTTTAAGCTACCTCTTCACACTTTTGCATATAATATACATTTTTTTAAGACAGAGTGTTGCTTCATCTGTCCAGGCTATCTTGGAACTTGAAATCCTCTTGCCCAGCCTCCCAAATAACTGAAGTTACAGAGATACATAAAATATGTATTTTGTTTAAATTGGTTTTATAATTTTAAACATATAGCTACAGGATTTCTTGGTAAGTATTCTGTCATTCATTTTAAGTTAAAAATAAGTACACTTTTTTTAATATTCTATGATGATTTTTCTTAGCAGAATTAATATTTATTCCCTATTTGACATTTTTGCTATCCAAGTGTTTGGCATCTTAGAATCCATGCAATTCTGCCTCAATAAATATGCATTTAATACAGTTAATTAAATGATAGCTAACACTGAAATTTGTTACAGATTCTGTGCCAGAATTAAAGCGGCCTGAAAATAAATCATACTAAGTCTAAACAAACTAAAATCAAAAACATTTTCTATCTTTAACAATACAAAATTATCATTTGAATTCATAGCTTATACTTTGATATTCCCAAGGGGAAGACAGTGGTATTTTTGAATGTTTACTTTTAAATCAAATAAAAAATATTTTATCTTGACACTTAATATATTAAAATATTCATTATTATTATTATTATATTGATAATTGGGTTACAGTTTTTGTGTAGTGTTTGATGAGTGAGGAATAAATGAGTTAAGAAAACAATCTTTTTTTTTTTTTTTTTTGTATGGTTCAAACACCACTCCTTCCTCTGATACTAGTTTAATTTTTGGTGACATAACTTGAGAAAGTAGATGAGTATTCTAAAACTTACTTTCAAGGGGAAAATATTAGACTTTCCCTTTAGAGTTTAATAAATCATCAAATATAGTCTCCTGATTATGATGTCGACCTCATGGCCAATTTATGGCTATTTTCATATAAAGCATTGTCATTATCCTTTTCTTTGAAATTTTGTGCAAGTTTTTCATTATTAACTATGTAGATTTAGACAGGTTTATATAAATTTCTACACATTTGCAGTACTGATATTATACTGATAGTTTTGAACACCCCTAGATGCTATCTTCAGCTTCACGGTGCAGCATCACCACCATCCTGCATCTGCACAACACCATCCAGTACAAATCTGCTGTTCCATATGTCACATCATGCAAGGGGATTACAATGGACTTGAATTTGGATCTTAGTTCCAGATTCCCTGGAGACATTCCACAGGAAAATATACTGCTCAAGCCAACATTTAAATCTTTGCCTAGAGCTACCCCACTCCAAAGAGAAATATCATGAGGATGAAAGTACAAGCCCCATATTCAATTGCCTCATTTTTTTCATCTTTTGAGGAGTTTTTCCTGTTCTTGTTGTGATTCCTTTCTGTTGGTACTGGCAGTTGCCACATGGGCTTTATTTTTAAATTTAAATACTTTATTTTATGGCAGTGTTGCCCATTGCATTATATTTGTTGCTAGCACTTATTCCTTTAAAATACAAATTCTTGGCACATCCTTCAGTTGTTTAAGGATACATACTAAAAACTTACATAAGGAAAAAGGGAAAAGTACACATTTCTATCACTCTAAAACTAAGAGGAAAGAATTGGACTGTACAGTGATGATTAAAGGGAATCTCTGAATCTAGCTATACCTTTTTTCAGCCACAGACAGTGGATATATACTGCTCAAAACATGTTGGAAATTAATGAGACCTGGAAGATTAGCTGTTAAAGCAATTGAACAATGCAGAGAAGAAAGATAACTAAAAAAAAAAAAAAAATACAGCTAGCATGGCTGAGAATAGACTGTTCCCTTCCCAACACATGCACAATGGCAGATAGCATGGAAGGATGGGGCCAGTGACATTGAGAATGGCATTCACTAATAAGAAAGAAAGTGTTCAACTTTAAAATAAAAGTAAAAATTTATTGTGTAAAAATAATTTGATCTTACATGAGTATGTTGACAATATTTATTCTTTTTTTTTTTTGGGGGGGGGTGGTGATGGGGATTGAACCCAGGGCCTTGTATGTCCTAGACAAGCACTCTACCAACTGAGCTATAATCCCCAGCCCTGCCTAACAATATTTATTAATAATGCATACAATGTATATTTGGTATATATAATTCTCAATAATATATTTTGAAGTCTAATTTGGAGGACTAGTTAACATAATATAATATAATGTAATATAATATACATATTAAAAATCTATACAAAGGTATCTTCTGAAAACTAAAGATCAGTTCCTTTGTGTGTATGGATTATTATCTGAATTACAGCAATAGTAAGCATTGAAAACTGGCCACTCTATAGCCTTTAAGTGCTAAAGATTGTTCCTTTTCTATCTATTTCAGTTCATTGGTCAATAATACAAAACACGCTGCAATTCTGTCTCTCATCTGCACTTGGAGTACAGAAATATAGCAATTGCAACATTTCAGAATATATTTTGCAAGGAAAGGAGAATAATTGGGCTCTGAATAAGAATGTAACCATAATAAAATCTATACACAAGAGTGTACATATATATACCTTTGCAAACACTTTCATCTTTGTCTTTGCCCACAGTCCCAAACTTTCTTTGCCTAAAGGTACATTTTCTTCTCCTTTCAGAACTCAATCATTTATCTGATTCACAAAAGTAGAATTTAAGTTTTTCCCTCCTCTATTTGGCCAATTCCCTTTTGCTATACCTCTTACCTTCTGTCCTCTAATTCATAAACACTAGTATGTATTAGTAATTCATAAACATTAACATGTATTACTTTCTAATTATGAAGGAGTATATGTATTAATGGCAGAAACAAAAATATCATTGTGATTGCCAAAATATTACTTACCATATATAAAAAACTCAATAATAATTAATTTATTACTGAATGCATAAGATGAACAAAAGAGTGTCAGGTTCTCCCCTGGAAACTATTGACATATTGGATCTTATAAATGAATAAGAGAAAAACATGTGAAATGGTTACAGAAGAGCCAGGATTGGGGAATTATTAGAAAAGAATGTAGTGATAATATTTTTAAAATGGCAATAGTTATTATTGTGAGATAAAGTAACTTCAACTGTAACAATTTTGTAAAATATAAGTTTTTTGGTTTTTTTTTTACGATTACTGAAGTTCACAATTGTTATCTAGGATCATTAAGGATATTTATATAGTGAACAATAAAACGTGGAAAAATTCATTTGAACACTTGCTTTTATCATTACTGCATGTGAAAATAGAATAAACACAGAAGAAAAGCTATATTTCTATTAATAGTGGTATTTAGAATTTTTACATGAAAAATTTAATATAGTGAATTGTGATATTAGGAAACTAAATTTGTCATGATCATATATGAATCACTTGGAAGAAATTACTATTAGTCAAAGATTATTTCTCTAGGTAGGTGAATGCTTACTCTGAGTTTAAAGAGATAAAATAGCATTCATTAAATGACTATTACATAGACAAAACAAATATTGTGCTGGAATTGCTGTGCCTTCACTAAACAAGAGTTAGTGTCCTTGTTTAAAAATTTATAAGACTTTATTGTTCTACTGTAACCAGCTTTATAGGCATCAGTTTGTGGAGTACTCAGACAACATAGGAAGAAGAGGAGAGAAGGAAAAGCCTCATAGGGTATGTCGAATAATGGAGCCTCTTAAAGTAAACCAAAGAGGAAAGTGAGAGTTAAAAAAGAAGATGCCTGGCATTCTAAACTCAGAAGGGTTCTCAGGATTGGTAGATGGCACCAGCAAGTGATAAGCAATTATTGTCTTGTGTGTGTGTGTATGTATGTGTGTGTGTGTGCACACCTTCCTATTACCTGAGTTTTGAACTTCAAGAGAAAGACCAAGAAGTTGAGGATGATGTTTGCAACACAATCTGGATGTAAGGAGAATATTGACATGCAGACCCCACCCTTTATGCAGATTTTCTCCAAAAAAGAATCCCACTCATGACAGGTACACTGCCATGGAAACAAAGTTTGCATCTGAAAGAGCAGGGCAGAATTTCTTAGATTTTTAATAATATTTTATGAATTTGTGGTATATTGATCCATAATAGTTTCAACGGTTCAAAGATCATCTTTATAATAACAAAATGAAAAGAGAAAACTTCTTTCACCATATGCCCTCATGACCTCTGGCTGCCATTTTCTCCATCTCTAATTATTTTATAGCTAATAAAGGAGAAGGAGTTCTTTCTAAAACTTTTGCTTGCGGCTCAGGGTCTGAACTCACAGTGCTGATTGAACTACTTAATCTGAAAAGGAGAAAGCTTAATTATACTCTGTGAGAATTTCTAAAATTAGTTTATTAAATTGGGACTAACCAAAATCTATTTCTTTGAGGAAGATGGGGAAAGGAAGTTGACTTGAATTATGAGTAGCAAGAGAAGTTTAATGTATGTGAAATAAATACATTTTAAATTAGAGGATCACTAAATATTGATTATTGTGCATTTATGAAATAATTAGATATTATACTATCTTTTCATTAATAATTTAAGTAAAATATATTAGAATCACATAGGTTTCACTTTTCAAAACAAATTTTGCAAGGAAGAAGGATTTCAGAATTGTTTCTAAATTAATAATGAGATGGGTATCTTCATTTACCACTTTGGTTCATTAAAGCAGAATTGTAAGGTCAGCGTCTATAGCAGATAACATAAGTTTGCAGAAAAACATAATCTCCAATACCCAACATAGTTACATCTTTAATTAATTAACTCAATTATCCACAACTATACTTTAATAAAAAGAATTTTCTTTCACATTATGCATCCCAAATTTTATATAGCAACATACCTAATAATAAAATCATAACTGGAAACCTCAGGAAAGTAAAGGAATTCCCTTAAAACTTTGAGTAAAATGATGGAGAGGGAAATGCAATTTCATGGAATTGATAGAATATAAGAGGGTTAAGTAAAGCTGACATTGAGTTTTATTTAGCCTTCTCCTTTATCTTTACAAATAAGCTAAATTATCTTCATTTTCAAAACCATATTAATATATTTTAGTCAACATTTACTAATTGTACAAGTTGATGTGATTCAGAGACATTTCAATACATTCAGACAGCACACACTGACCAAATTCTGTATCAATTTACCAACACTTTCCCCTGCTCATCTTCCCCAAATCCACTAATTACTATTCTACTTTCAGATGTACTTTATTTTTTAACTTCTACATGTGAGAGGGAAAATGCAATATTTGCCGTTCAGTGACTGGCTTATTTCACTTAGTATAATGCCCTTTAGTTCCATCCATTTTGCTGCAAATGAGAGGATTTTGTTCTTCTTTATGTCTAAACACTATTCCATGGTATATATGTACCATATTTTATTTATCCATTCATCCTAGATATGCACTTATCCTAGCTATTGTGCGTAGTACCACAATTAACTAGGACATACAGGGATCTATTTGATATACTGATTTCATTACCTTTGGATATATAACCAGAAGTGGGAAAGATGGATCATATTGTATACCTGTTTTTTTTTTTTTTTTTCAAAGAACCTCCATACTATTTTCCATAAATCGTTGTACTACTTCACATTTCTGCACGGCTTGTGAGATTCCTTTTTTTTCCCCACATCTTCACCGGGCATTTTTTGTTTTAGCTTTTCTATTGGTGATATTCATTGTATCTGGAATGAGATAGAATATCATTGTAGTTTTGATTTCCATTTACTTAAGAGTTAATGATCTTATTTTCACATATTTGCCAGTCATTTTTATTTCTTATTTTGAGAAGAACCATTTACTTATTTCATTTTAAAATTTTTAATTGCTTATTTTAATTGCTTGTTTTTATTAAAAAGTTTGAGTTTTTTATATATTCAGATGAAGATTGGCAGATATTTTCTCCATTCTTGAAGTTTCCTCTTCAATCTGTTGGTTCCTTTGTTCTATAGAAACCTTGTAGTCTGATGTAATCCCATCTCTCTGTTTTTGCTTTTAATCCCTGTGCTTTTGGGGTTCTATCAAAAAATGACTGCCTATATAGTTGTCTTAAAATATTTCCTTCTTTCTTCCAATGGTTTCAGGTCTTACATTTAGATATTTGACCAATTTTGAGACAGTTTTTCTACCAGGCGAGAGAATGACCAAATGTCTATCTTCTGACCATGAATACACATTTTTTCCAGCACTATTTATTTAATGGGCTGTTCTTTCTCTACTGTGTATTTTTGGGATCATTTTAGAGAATCAATTGGCTCTAGATGAACATGTTTATTTCTGTGATCTCCATTCTCTTTTGTTGGTCTGTGTCTGTTTTTATGTCAGTACCATGCTGTTTTGTTTGTCTGACTCTGTAGTATGTCTGTGATATCAGTTGTAAACTATCCTTTTTTATCTCTACTTTTATTTTTTGGAAGGTCTTTATATATTTTGTGTCTTCTTCAGTTTCTTCCAATAGTGTTTTATAATTTTCATTATAGATATCTTATGCTTTCCTCATTAAATTGCTTATCTTATTTGGATGTGGGGGGAATATCATGAATGAGATAGCTTTCAAATTTCTTCCTCAGCAATCTTATTGTTAATGTATTGCTACTGATTTTTAAGTGTTAATAGTGTATCCTGCAACATTAATGATTATTTTTTCAATTCGAAGGGTCTTTGGGTGTAATATTTAAATTTTTCTATTTATGGTATCATACCTTCTGCAAACAAGGATAATTTGATTTTGGCTCTTCCCTATTCAGTAAGATATTTCTTCTGTGCTGGTCATCTATAGCCTTTATTATGTTGAGGAACAATTCTTCTGTACCTAATCTGTTCATAGTTTTTCTTCATGAATAGATATAGAATTTTACCAAATGATTTTTCTTCATATGTTGAGAGATGATCATATGATTTTATCCTTCATTTTGGAAATGTGATACATTACATTTATAAAACATCCTTGTATCCATCACATGAATCCAACTTGATCATGGTGAAAGATCTTTTTGATGTACTGTTGAATTCAATTTGCTAGTATTTTATAAAGATTTTTGCATCTACATTCATCAGAAATATTATTAGTCTATAGTTTTCTATTTTTGTCATATTTGTATTTGATTTCTGTAACAAAGTAATGCTTGTCTTGTGGAATGAGCTTGAAAGGATTCTCTCCCTTTCAATTATTTGAAATGAGTTGAGAAGAACTGGTATTGGTTCACACTTAAATGTCTCATAGACTTAGAGAGTAAAGCCATCCAGTCCTGGACAATATTTTCATGGGAGACATTTGTTAATGTAGAAGGTGTCCCAAAAGCTCATGTTTGTGACGATGCAAAAAGGTTCAGAAGTGAAATAATTAGGTTAAGAGAGCCTAAATCTAATCAGTGCATTAATATACTGACAGAGATTAACTGAGTGGTAACTATAGGCAAGTAGGGTGTGACTAGAGGAGACAGATCACTGGGATTGTGCCTGTGAATTATATATTTTGTCCTTGGTGAGTGGAACTCACTCTCTCTGCTTTCTGTTTGCCATGTCTGGGCTACTTTCTTCTGCCATGCTTTTCCACCATGATGTTCTGCTTTATCTTGGGCCCAGAGTCTACCACCAAGGACTGAAACTCTGACACCAAGAGCCAAAATAAACTTTTCCTCTTTTAAGTTCTTTTTATCAAGTGTTTTGGTCACACAGATGCAACAACTGACTAAAATACATTTTATTACTAATTGAATCTCACGGATTATGATTGATTTATTTAGGTTTCTATGTCTCATGATGAAACCGATCTTGAAAGTCAGGATCTGTTCCCATTCCCCCAGTGTTCAAGATTGAACACCTGAGAAACACCAAGGCACGCGCAGAAAAGGAGTTTTATTTAAGGGCTAGAAGAGAGAGAGAGAGAGAGAGAGAGAGAAACGCATGAGCATGAGAGAGACTTTTCCAGAGAAGGGGGGTTCAGAGCTGTTGCCCTTGGGAGTGGGGGTGTCTTGCCCCTTTTCTAGATTTTAGGTTTCCCTTCTTCTCATTGTCCACTCTTCCTCTAATCTTGCCTAGTGGCTGTGGAAAAGGAGCAATCCAGTGGTACTTCTCCCTATCTTCCGTATCTGCCCAGAAAGGCAGGAAGGGGGCCACTCAACGGGTACTCATTAACAACACCTTGCTGGGAGGAGCAGGTCCCTGGAGGCAGCTGACCTTGAAAACAGGTGAAGAAGGGAAAGTGCTCTGAAGGGATTAGCATTTTATTTCCTTTTGAACAGGCCCCCATCCTCCTGACCCAATCATTCATTATCTACACTGACTCTCTTTTTGCCCTGGTCTCAGCTGTTCAGTTTCAATAAATTCTATTGTATGTCCATAAATTTATCCATTTCATCTAGGTTTTCCAATTTGTTGGTACATAGTTGTTAAAAATAGATCCCAATGACATTTTCTATTTCTGTAGTATCAGTTTTAATATCTCCTTTTTATTTCTGATTTAACTTATTTCACTCATGTTTTCTTAGTCTAGCTAAAGACTTTTTGATTTTGATTATCCTTTTATTAAGAAATTAATTTTTTATTGATTTTTTTATCATGTTTTGATCTCTATTTAATTGGTTTCTTCTCTAATCTTTCTTTCTTTCTATCAGTTTTAGGTTTGGTGTGACTTTTGCAGTTTTTAGATCCTTGAGAAGAATGTTAGGCTACATATATAAAATTTCTAAATTTCTTTATATGGGTGAATTTATGGCTATAAACTTAGTTCTTTTTTTTTTTTTTCCCCAGGGATTGAACTCAGGGGCACTAGACCACTGGGCCACTGGGCCACATCCCCAGTCCTTTTTTGTATTTTATTAGAGACAGGGTCTCACTGAGTTGCTAAGTGCCTCGCCATTGTTAATGGCTGACTTTGAACTCAGGATCCTCCTGTCTCAGCCTCCCAAGTGCTGGGATTACAGGCGTGAGCCACCAAGCCCAGTTTAAACTTAGTTCTTAGTGCTGTTTTTGCTTTATCTCAAAGGTTTTGAGATGTTGCATTTTCATTATATTTGTTTAAAATTTTTTTAAAAATTTCCCTTGATTTCTCCAGTGACCTATTGGTCAATCAGTAGCAGGTTATCACATCTCCATGAATTTGTATAGTTTCTGAAGTTTCTTTTTGTTGTCAGCTTCTAGTTTTATTTCATTTTGGTCAGAGAGTATATATGAAAAGATTTTGATTTTTTAAAATCTGTTGAGAATTGTTTTGTAGTCTAACACATGGCCTATTCTGGAGAATAGTTCATGTGTTGAAGAAAATTGTGTGTATTCTATAGCTGTTGCATGAAATGTTTTGTAAGTATTTGTTAA
This sequence comes from Tamias sibiricus, assembly GCA_025594165.1. Lineage (NCBI taxonomy): Eukaryota > Metazoa > Chordata > Mammalia > Rodentia > Sciuridae > Tamias > Tamias sibiricus. The sequence goes on along the minus strand of CM046666.1, from coordinate 80,398,817 downwards.
GTCCGATTGATCTATATTATAGTGTAACTCTTTGTTGATTTTCTGTCTGTATGACCTATACAATGATGAAAGAGTGATGTTGAATTCTCTCAGCATTGTTGAATAGAATTTCTCTCTCCCTTTCCTTTAAATAGTGTTTGCTTTATAAAAGTGTGTTCTATGGTGCTAATGCATATATATTTACAACTGTTATACTTTCTTTTTGAATTGTTACTTGATCATTATAAAATGACATAATTTTGCCTAGTAACAGTTTTGTTTTAGTTTGTCTAATATAAGAATAGTCAATCCTGTTTGCTTTTGCTTTTGATTTTTTCCCCTAGAATATTTTTACTTTAAGTTTTTTTTTTTTTTTGCTAAAGTAAGTCTCTCACAGGCAGGATATCATTGCATCTTGTATTTGTATCCATTCAGCAGATCTGTATCTTTTAATTGGAGTATTTAGTCCATTTACATTCAAGGTTATTATAGATATGTAAGGACTTACTCCTGTCATTTTGTTCAGTATCTCCTATTTGTTTTGAATATCATTTTTCTATTCTTCCTTTCTTATTCATCTTTTGGTTTGGTGGCTAATGATATTAATAATGTTTGTTTCTTTTATATTTTTCTTTTGCATTTCTATTTTGTCAGTGAGTTTTACCTTTTCATGATGGTAGTTGTCTTTCTTTCGCTTCTGGATTGAAAACTCCCTTAAGAATCTTTTCTAAGTCTTGTCTGGTGGTGACAAAAATTCCCTTAGTTTTTACTTGTCATTGAATATCATTGTTTTCCTTTGTTACCAAAGGATGGCTTTGCTAGATATAATATTCTTGGTTTCCAGTTATTTTATTTCAGATCTTGGAATATGTGCTTCTATTTCCTTCTGGCAGATAAGATTTCTGCTTAGAAATCTGTTAGTTTAATATTTGTTCCCTTAAATTTGATTTTCCAATTTTCTCTTGAAGTTTTTAGAATTCTTTGTCTTGTCCTTTAGACAGTTTGATTTCATTAGATGAGGGTGAGGATGTTTTCTGATCATTTCTATTGCATCCTATTGGCCTTCTGAACACATTGGAAAGATGTCCATATCTGTCCCAAAATTAAGGAATTTTAAAAATATTATTTCATTGAATGATTTTCCATGTCTTTTCTTCATTCTTCTCCTACATATATTCCCAAAATGCAAATATTTGTTCACTTAATACTGTCCAAAATGTCTTACAAATGTTCTTCACTCATTTTTCTTTTACTTTTCTTTGATATGACTTGGATATTTCAAAAGACCTGTTTTCAAGTTCAGATTTTATTATTTTTTTTTGCTTGATTTAATCCCAATGAGCCTTTCACCTGTGTTTTTTAAATTTTTTTTTTTGGGGGGGGGGATTTTCATTTCCAAGATTTCTATTTGGTTCTTTTGCAAGATATTTCTCTCATTGTTGAATTCCCTGCACCTTTCCTAATTTTGTTAATCTGTCTGCCTATATTTTATTGAATGTCATTGAACTTCCCTGCAATCCTTTTATTTTTTTTTTAACCAGACATTTCATAGATGTCATTTTCTTTGGGATCTGTTGCTAGGGATTTGGGTTTTTTGTTTGTTTGTTTGTTTGTTTGTTTGGAGCTGTCGTGACACCTTGTGTTTTTCATATTTATCGTGCTTCTACACTGAGATTTGCACATCTAATGGATCAGTTGCCTCTACCTGTTTATGGAATCCCCTTTGTAGTTAATGACTTTCTTCTAAAAATGTGTCTTGAGTTTGATATGTAGTATGGGCTTTATTTCTAGCTGGGTACCACAATGTAATCATTCCACAGCTTCCTTGGCTGTAGTTAATTACTATAGGTAAAATGATGAAGTTAAAAGAGCCAACTTCCTCCAAAGTTCACACAGGAGTGGGTACACTGTTATGGCTCAAGCAGATGTGGTGAATATAATTACTAAAGTGAAAGTACCACTGCATGGCCACCCCACTAATCAGAAGCATGGCACCAGTCACGTGATGGGATTTCCTCGGGCTAAAGTGAGCTCTGCTGCTGGCAAGGACCTCTGGATTTGGTTGCTCCAACAGCAGAAGAGGGCCTAACTTACCTGCCTTCAGACAAGGTAGTGGGCCCACATACTACTTGGAGAGAAATGGCAAAGACAATCACAACACCTTGTCTGTGGTGCTTACACCTAGCCCTGAGCTCAACACCTGCCCAGCTGTGGCACAAGGTAGGGCAGCAGTGGCGAAGCACACCAGGATTGCTTTCCACCCTGATGGGAGAGGAGTATGTACTCACAAACACTGAGGTATCTGCAGTGGATAGGAACTCCATAGGTGCCTTCCCACAATTCTGGCACTGGCACAGATGCACACACAGCTGGCCATGGCCTATTTCTAGAGATTAAGTGCCCTGGTCTCTCAGTTTTTGAGCATGACACTCTCTATTCCTCTTTGTGCTGAAAGCTCTGTTCTTTGTGATGAAGGAGACAGAGCAGGCTTGGATGCTTACCTTTCCTCTGCATTCTTCACCTGCTTTATCACATCTCACTATACTACTAGTGTAAATTATTGCTTTCTCAATAAAAATCCTCTATTGCCTCTTAGTACATTGTGTTTTTATCAGCTTGTACTTTAATATCTACCCAGGAACCCCCAACTTGTTTATATATCCCCCACCAACTAGCCTATGAGCTATTTAAACACACACATACAAACACATATACATGTTAGAATATTTTATATTATGCGTTTTAGAAGATTATATACATACATACACACACACACACACACTATTATTAACACAGGCATCACTATACCTAATGTTGTTTTAGTCACCTTTCTTCACTGCTATGATTAAAGCAGGCTCCATTCCTTAGGGCTAGAGGTGAGATAGAACATCATGGCAGGAGAGTGTGGCAAAGGGAGTCAGCTCACATAGTGATCAGAAAGCAGGGAGACAGAAACTCCACACTCCAGATAAAAAATATATACCCCATAGACACACACCCCCAATGAGCTACTTCCTCCAGCCATACCGGACCTGCCACCAGTTACCTCTCAGTTAATCATATCAGGGATTAATGCACTGATAAGTTAAGATTATAACCCAATCATTTTTCCTCCAAATTTTCTTGCATTGTCTCACACATGAGCTTTTGGGGGATACCTCACATCCAAACCATAACACAGATTTAAAGAAACATAAGACAATCTCTACTTCATTTTTAATGAATGACTCATTTTTAGAATGAATAAAAATGACTGATATTCTTTCGTAGGTAGCACAATAGTGGTTTTAAAATACTCATTACTTGGAGTAATTTTTCATTGATAGAATTAAGGACAAGAGGTAGATGCGACACAGCAGAATATTTGAAAATATTTTTCTGCAAGTATTAGCACCAACTATTGATAAATGAAATTTTACTTAGATACCAATCTCTTTCTTCCTATCTACACTTTCTGCATTTTCCCTAGTATTCAATTAATAAGAGATAGCTGACTATTAACTGAAGTACCAGGACAATGGAGAGCAAAGATAGACACTGTTCAATTTACTATTTTTAAATTTACATAGTCTCATTTACCCAAAAACATACAAAGGATTTCCAAATTGAAACTATAAAGGAAATTTTTGAAAAGGCAAATTATGCAACATTTTAAAATACTCTAACATAGGATAAAATGAAAAACCCCAAGTTAGTGGTAAATAAACATTTCACATTTCTATTTTAATAGTTAAATGTACATTATTAAAATAACAACTTCAAAATATGGCAGAAAATTAAATTTAGTCTTTTATTTATTTTATACATACATATATGTTTTATACATGTAATATACACTTATATACATAGAGAGAGAAACAGAAAATGAATGCTCTCTCCCATACCTATCTTCATGAGTTATGCTTATACAGTCATTGTTTTAGTCTGCTTTTTTGCTGCTGTGACTAAAAGGATCCAACCAGAACAACTGTAGAGGAGGAAAAATTTATTTGAGGGCTCATAGTCTCCAGGGTCTCAACTCTTCGGCAGCCCCAGCTTTCTTCCTCAAGTCTCCAGGTGAGGCAGAACAACATGGCGGAAGAATATGGCAGAACCCATTAGGTGAGTAACCTAATCATATCTTCTCTGAACCTTTCTTGCATTGTTTCCCGTGTGAGCTTTGTGGGTAAATCTCACATTCAAACCATAACAGTCCTCCTCCCATGTGCTTTTTTTTAATAATTAAATTATTTATTTATTCTAATTTGTTATACATGCTTGCAGAGTGCAGTTCATTCCATGTGCTTTTTAGATGTGTGAACAACATCTCCCCAGTGTGTATGATAAGCAGAAGCTGGATGATTATGACCTGGTGAGAAAGACCAAGGGCGTCTTGGTTTGTGGGGACTATTTTCTCAGTGTTTTCAAATTTGTGGTCATGTTAAGTTTAACGTTTCCCCTTTTAGCACAAATACATCTAAAGTCTCAGTTCCTCAAGGTTATTCTGACTATATTTGTGCCAACTGAAAAGCAGAGTACTTAGGAGGTTGAGAGATATAAAAGTTACAGTAAATCTTCTCATTTCTTCCAGAAAGGAAAGGATAATTATTAGCTTCAATATTAAATAAACCAGCAATGCTAAAGAGTTTTGCTTTTAAACAATCATTAAATTTATTGAATTTCTTCATTTTAAAACATAAAAAAACATTATCTATAATATAGAAAATTTTACAAAATTATGAAGATGCATGGCTCAGTATCTCAAGTTACCCAACAATAGACAGGGCATTGATGTTTCAGTGTGTAGAAGAGAAATATCAGATCTAGACACAGGTTGTTTACAAGCTTTTGCAAAAATGTATACACCAAAGGAAATGCCCTACTCAGCAGAATGACTAAGGACAAGTTATTATTTAAGGAAGATGCAAAGATATTTTTGTCAGTCTGCTTTTGTCTACTTAATAAATATTTCTTCTCCCCTTCCATTCAGATACCCTTGTTAAGAATATGATTGTACTGATCTCTCTCTTTCATTGTTGTGGCCGATGGTGCCTGCACATTTCTTAAAATTAAATAGAAATAAAATTAGTATTTTTGAATAGAATTTTGTAAGAATAATGCTTTTGTGTCATGAAAGTTTCCTTCACTGTGGTTAAAAGATATTCAAATAATACATATATATGTGTATATATGTGTGTGTACTATGTGTATATATATATATGATATGCTTATATATAACATATTTGTATATATATACGTAAAATCACAAACTCACACACATACATACACAAACATAACTTTAAACTCTTTACACTTCAGGATGTCACCTTTCTTAAATCTTTAAAACCTGGTCATGACACGGCAACCCTCAAAGCTGCTTCCTACTTGTCTCTAGGTACTCCATGCTTTTCTTTTCCCCCATTTGTTATAATTCTCCTCCCTTCCTTTCTTTCATCCTTCTTTCCCCCTTCTTTCCTCTTTTTGTTATTTCATATGGATTGTTGTCACTTCTAGTGATTTTCTACCCCAGCATATCTTATATCTTATGATCTCTGTATGGAAATTCTTCATTGAACTTAATTTAGATCCCACTCCTGTAATACAAAAATTATAGTAGCTCTTTCTGTGCACAAACACACAGGTGCACAAATTTTTAGGTAGTATAGCAAATGAAAAATAATGCATTACAAATGTATATTGAACATTTGAAAGTCATCATTTGTTATTATTTTGTTGCTAGTTTCTTACACAGTTTTAAGGTATAAACACACATATATACATGTTATGTACTAAATGCTGTGATTCCTTTCATTTTTTTCACGATTTGTAATTTAAATGATCAATGTATTTAAAAAAGGCAAGATGTTCACATCATTTTCTTTGGTAATGGAGAATTCATTTTGTTTGAATTGCTGCTTGAATATCTAATTATGTTGTTTTAGGGACTCTGGGGATTTCACTTACCTCTTCAAATGAAAATTGATCAAGGTTGAATTCAAAGAAATAGAGAAAACTCTTTAAATATGTTTGGTTTCAGAAACTTCAAAAATATACTCTAGTAGGTACTATGTCTAGCTAGAATTTAGTGTTAATTTTGTAGTAATTAGCACTATGTAACTATGTAAGCAGTCATTATCCTAAAACTTGTAGGGTTCTATTAGTAATATCAACTAACAAATACTTTAATTAATACTTTAATACCTGATCACTAAAGTATTAATTATCACCCTGAACCTGGATGTGATTTATTTATCAATTCTACAAGTTCAATATATATTTATGGTTTCCTTTCTATTGAATGCTATAGATTTACTCTTTGCTTTTTTTTAATTTAAAAGTTAAGAATATATTTGTTATAGACAGATGCAAAGTTGTATCACTTGTTATTTAGGGTAATAGAATTAACTGTTTATGGTCAGAAAGTTTCAAGGTTATTTTTTTTTTTTTTTTTTTTTTTTTGGCAGTAGTTGGGATGGAACCCAGGGCTCTGCACATGCTACACAAGGACTCGATCCTGCAGTTACATACCATGCCCCAAATAGAATTTTGTAATTAAAAAATTGAAATGTGTCTTGTTTGTAATCTTTATCATAACTGAGCATTAAATTTTCTTCTCCATAACTTGGTCCATGGGACATGTTTTACACTGTATGGTTTGAACAACATTCCTATCTTGTGGTTTCTAAAGATAAAAACATAAGCATTAATTGTTAAAATTAAATATTATTAGTTTACACTTATGTGATAAAGATCATTAATACTTTTTGTAATCATGCCCAAAGACACATAAAAACAATAGTAAATTTATATTCAAATCATAAAAATTTAATAAATTATAACTGAGTTTTCTAAGGGTGGCATTATAAACAAAAACTTAACACTAAAAAAGCAAACAACCCAATCAATAAATGGGCTAAGGAGCTGAACAGACACTTCTCAAAAGAAGATATACAATTGATCAACAAATATGTGAAAAAAACTTTCAACATCTCTAGTAATTAGAGAAATAAAAATAAAAACTACTCTATGATTTCATCTCATACCAGTTAGAATGGCAGTTATCAAGAATACAAGCAACAATAAGGGTTGGTGAGGATGTTGAGGAAAAGACATGCTCATACATTGTAGGTAGGACTGCAAATTGGTGCAACCAATCTGGAGAGCAGTACGGAGTTTCCTTAGAAAACTTGGAATGGAGCCACCACTTGACCCAGCTATCCCACTCCTCAGTCTATACCCAAAGGGCTTAAAATTAGCATATTATAGTAATGCAGCCACATCAATGTTTATAGCAGCTCAATTCACAATAGCTAAACTGTGGAACCAACTTAGATGCCCTTCAATAGATGAATGAATAAAGAAACTGTGGTATATGTACACGATGGAATATTACTCAGCACTAAAAAAAGAAATATAATTATGGCATTTGCAGGTAAATTGATGGAGTTGATGAATATCATGCTAAGCAAAATAAACCAATGCCAAAAAATCAAATGCCAAATGTTCTCTCTGATAAGTGGATGCTAATCCATAATGCGGGGAGGGGCATGGGGAAAATGGTGAAACTATGAATGGGCAAAGGGGAGGGAGAGAAAGGGAGGGGGCATGGGGCCAGGAAAGATGGTGAAATGAAATGTACATCATTACCCTAGGTACATGTATAACTGCACATATGGTATGAAGCTACAAAATGTACAATCAGAGAAATGAGAAGTTGTACTGCAATTATGTACAATGAATCAAAATGCATTCTTCTGTCATATATACCTAATTAGAATAAATAAATAAATAAAATAATTTTAAAAATACATACATTGATCATTCCACCATTAGACTCAAAAGTAGATTTTTTCCTTTTTTTCTTATTTTCAACAGTCATGCATTAAATTTCTGTAGAATGCATAATATATCAATATTTTTGACTAAATAGCTGTAGAAAACTCATGCAACAATATGTATTTTTTATTTCTGTAATGTAAATTATGAATTTTGTCAATACAATTCTTTATAGGAAACAAATTACACAGCACATTTTCCAACTTGCCATACACACACACACACACACACACACATATACATATATGTATGTACATACATATATACACATATATACATATATATACACACACATATATATACATGTATATATATATATATATGGCTTTTTTTTTTTTCATTTTATTTTCAGTCAGTAGCTTCTTACACCTTTACAAAATGTCTTTGATGATTGTGCCCAGTTTTTTTTCCCTATGTAGACCACTTCATCTCCTCAGAAACACCAAAAACACTTACATACATGCTGTTTTTACATTTCACATACTTTTTCAGTTGTTACTTATTTACCCTTTGTTTTTTTTTTTTTTTTTTTTTTCAATATGATTTTTCTGTGCTTGGATTCTCCTATTGCCCCTTTTGTTTTTGTTAGTCTGCATTGAAGCAGTCCACAATATCATCCTTTAAAGATTCTACAATTGCTGAGTACAAATTAGTCTTTAGATATACAGCAATTGTGTCTCATGCACTGAATGCAAGAATGAAGATATGATTTGAAACTCAAAGGAAAGCATTATCAACAGTGCACAAGTAGTGAGGAACTTTCTGAACTCCAACTTTCCCTTGGTCAAATGCTGCAACATTGTAATCACTGATGTTGCAATTAATAGCAGTATATTTTGAAAAGAAAAGAAGGAAAAAAAAAAGCACAAATCTGTATAGGCCAAGGGTCAATGTGCTTCTAAATGAAAAAATGTTAAAATTTGTCCTTGTCTTACAAATCTGCTTTCGGCATTTTGAGTCTGCACTGTTTACCTGTTTTCCAGTTTGAGGGGGTGGGCAGAGGAGCTGTGGAGGCACACTTCGGGTAGCCTGTGACCTCCCAGTGCTGTGAGAAGGTAATGGCCATGTAGGAAAGACTGACAAAAATAAAGCAAGGTGAGATTTGTGAGGATTTACAGAACCAATTAGGAAATCATTGGCACTGAGTGAGAGACAAGTGTTGTCTTTTAAATGTACACTATCCCCATCATAAGTACCAAAAATTCCTGAATTTTTATCAAACTATGTAATCTGGTTTTATTTATTTATTCAGTTATCTGACTCTGTTTCTTTCTAAGAATGTACTTCTTTCTTATGCCAATTGTTTTTGACAATTAAGATACATGAGTATGTTCTGTATGGAATTTTCTTTCCACCATATTTTGTTTCTTATTAATCCGATATCGTTGGGATGGTTTTGAATCAGGAAAATTTAGAATCACTAAAATTAATGTCATCTTATGAGACAGATTCAATTTTTTCTCACACCTGCACACTTCATTCTCACATGAATTTGGACACAGCCTAAAATGTCAAATATAACTAGATACAAGTATGCTTTTTTTCTTCTGTAGACTCTGTGAGAAAAGAAATATCTCATTTAACATTTTTATCCTGAGCTACATAAGTAGAGAAAACTTCTAGCATGCCAGAATTGGTAAAAGAGCATGCGAAGGGAGAACTGGGGAAGAGCAGAGATTTAGAAAGATGTCACTTTCATATAAACTTCAGTGTTTCTACCATGGTCTTTCTCTACCATTGCTGCTTCTACTTTCTTCTCAATATATCCTAAACAATTAACATTTTCAACATTCAAAAGTGTTGAAAGGGCACCATTTTTGAAGAAAGCACTGCAAGGTAACAACTATTAATTTGCGCTCTCTTCTCTGTCCTCATCTGTTTCTTTGGACCAGCAGATTAAGTAATCATTTGCATACTAAGCAATCCTCTTATTTATAAAGTTTGCTGCTAATTTACATGTTGGATGGGAAACTATTTCATTGATTGGCTAAATCCAAATCATTCCTAACACACTTATTTGCATCTGATCAAGAGCACCAAATTTTACTTGATTAAAGTCCTATGCAGAACAGTTATATACTTTTATCTAATAAATCATGATACCAACAATATTTCTGAATTTGTCTGATAAGTTTACCTCCTGTTTCCTGTTTTCTCAGATAACTAAATAATTTCACAACGTTTGCAATCTTTTCAAACTTTCCCTGTTAGTTCACTTTTTTATCCAAGCACTTACATGCTTAGCTCATATCATTGAATCATATTTTATTGGAAAAACTAGAAGTAATTGATCCAATTTTCTCATTTTCCCGAAATTATGTCTACAAATCCTGCACCATATGTACCTGAATTTTCTGTTATTTCACCTACTCCAATCAAAGAAGCCTCTTGTCTCCTATCAGGATCTGGTGCCTGGGTTTGTGCTCTGGACCTCATCCTCTAAAATCTCCTGTGGCATGCTTTTGTCCGCGTTATTCATTTATCTTATTTCATTGGGACTATTCCACTATTGCTGATATAAAAAACAACATAAATTACTTAAATCCATAAGGGGCTTAAAACTAATACTGAGATTCTCTGCTCCTTTCTTTGAAAACAGCAAAAAGTCCATAAATCCATTTTCTCATTTCTCATTCTATGTCATCCATTCTTCCTTTTCATTCTTCACTCCAATAAAACTGTTTTCTTCACCATACTAGAGTATAAGTTCTATAAAGGCAGTACTTATCTTGTTAATAATATCAATTTCAAGGTGTAGAAGAATATCAGGCACCTTGTGAATGCTTACAATATTTGTCAATTGAATGTCTGAGTTAATGCATGCACCAAGACTGCTTTAACCAAAGCTAAACAATCTCTGTTTTACACCCAGTTAAATAGTGTTTATATACAGTATAAAACTAATACATTTCATATAAAATTTTTGGAAATACTGATAGCTACAAAGGAGAAATTTTAAAAATCATGGAGGTTATCACGTTAATATTTCATGGTTTTCATCCATCATTTTTCTACAGACATACACCATATATTTTAATTCTTTGCTAATATAATTTCACATTGTAACCTAAATATTTCTTCTTCATAGCAATGTTAGAGGAACATAATTTTAATGGTAGCTTTACAATTTATATATAAGTCTTATAATTGTTTTTCCATATTCCATCATTTGATCCATTATTTTACTATTTATTGCAATGAATATAGGTATGTGTATGTATATATACATATTTACTTTTGATGCTAGGATTTGAATTCAGAGCATCATTCATACTAAGTACCAACTCTGTCACTGAACTACATACCTAATAATGGAGCTATTCATCCTGTTTTGCTTATGTTCTTACTACTAACACCAAGAATCTATGTCAAATGATGCAGAGGTAAGGAAATATTAAAACATTTTATTGAATTTCTTTCACATTGTTCCCAACAGTTCCATTTTCATAACCCTTAAATGAATAAATGTTTTATCTTCCCATTTTTATACAAATTGATTTGTGCTCAAATAGGAGGCTATCAAACTCTGTTATATTCATTTTAAAGTTTTCTTGTTTGTCATTTGCATTTAATTACATACACTGTCATTCAGGTGATTTTATATTTTATATACATAATCACTTTTTAATTAATTTATACAATTACTGTTTAAGATTACATTCAGAGATTTGATGTTCATTCATTCTAACTTTTAAAATTTTTTAAATTACTCTATATTTAATATTTCAGCCAGCTATAATTTTTAACTGAACTAGTTAGGCATTAGGAATTTAGCAGTTTCATTAAACTAATGTGTGCAAATTTGGAATTATGGTTACTTGACCCTTACAGTTTTAGAAGATTAATTTGCTTACTCAAAAATGGCATTCTAATTCAAAATTTTCTCTGCTTGAAAAATATAGGGAGAATTAAAAAATAAAAGGCAATTTTTCAGGCAATGATAGTAGGTAATACTTGGAAAAGGGTCACTTTTAGACAGTGTGGCACAACACAGAAACTTGCTCTGGGTGCTACTTCTATAGCGCTCAATAATTTAGGGTTTGTTTTCTCCTTTTATTTTTGAATTCAGATTTTCTAAAACACATTTTCAGAAACTATGTTTTAGAAATCCACATAAAATTTAGTTGAACAGAAAGGAGGTAGGTATGCAGAGCCCAGAGAGAGAGCGTAGGCAAAGTCGAAGCCATTTGTGCATCTGAAGTATACTTGTAATGTCCAACAACAGGGTTAGCACAGCCAATTGGTCAACAAATTTTTCAGATTCCCCTATATATAGTGTATTTATTTAGTGTCTTTATGGAAATTCATGTGCTTACTTATAATGCATCCACTGCTAAGGTATCAAGGAAAGTAAGTTGTAGGATAATTTGGAATTAATATACCACTTAAAAATAAAATGAATGGTGGTGATTCTGAATGTGTGAGTCAGAAGGTGTAGCTGGCTAATCCTCTAGTTATTACAGACCCAGTGGAGAAAGGAACCTATGTTTTTTATATTTTTCCTTCAATGAGAGAGTCTTATATTTCATGTTACTACAGGAAGTGCATTTGTGCATCTGAAGATGCAACAGAATCTTTTTCTTAATAGACAAATCATATTTGATTTTACCAGTGCCCTCTTTGCATACACCTGCTATAGAAATTTAAAATTCTAAACAACATGCATCATTTTTCCTATTACTTCTGGTTGGATTTCATATTTGCATTTAACTCAGAAGGCATCAAATTTTATGTAACAACTTACATTCAACATAGTTAAATTACATGTAGAAGTGAGTAAAAGAAACTTGCAATTGTATATTTTCTTAGTTTCACCTAATTTCTTAAGTTAGCACTTTGTCTTGTATTGCATTTTTTTAAAATATTCTATATAGTGCTTTCTACTTAAGATTATGGGACATTGTTTAGAAATATGTTAATGTAATAGCAATAGAGATACAGTTCTGAAAGCCTTGCTTGCAGTCTTTCTCATCTGTCTTTATACTGCAGTGTTTATAACAACACCATTGCTTCCAAAGTATCAATACTTTCTCCTTATCTATATTTCTATTACCTCCTATTTTGGAGGGTCTTCAATCCTAAACTAAAACCATTAATATCTACCTAGAATAGATGCCCCTCAATTTCTTCTACAAACATAAGATTTTGCTGAAAGTCAAAAGGATAGATATAAGATAGAAAGATTTTAAATGTGGAAATTATTGTTTTCTGGTTTTCTAATTTACATAATACCATTTGTTATTTTCCATAAAAATAATTTTTATAGTGATTGTTTCCAAATTTAATTCAAATAAAGTGGTTGTTTTAAGTTCTTTATTTTTCAAAAACAATGCTTATTCAAGACAGCTTAATTTACAGTTCATCAACAGATTTGACCACACAGAGAAAAACATCCAGAAACTGTACTGAATCATTAGTTTTTATGGTGTAAAGTCATAAAGTAGTAGTTCAGAAGACAAAGCATGGAAGTGAAAATTCATAAAATATTAACTTGCACTAGAAATGAAATGAAGTCCCTTGAGGAAATGAGGTAGGATCCCTTTTCCTACTAAATTGCAAAATATTAAGACAGAAATGGGAGATAGAGGGATTATAAGACAGGAACATGGGTGCCAGGAGAAGAAGCACCCTTTCCCATTCTTTGCACACTGGTTCTGTGCAGACTCTCTTTGCACACTGGTTCTGTGCAGACTCTCTCCTTTAACAGTCGGCCATTTAAATGTCTCCCTGACCTTCACTTTCTGCTTGCATGGATCCCAAAGATCATCTAGAGGTGAAAGCCTAGTGTCTTCTTGGCTCCTTCCTGAGTATGCATCTTGTCCTAGGCTGGCAAGTGATTTTCTAAACTTCCCAATATTCACTGATATCTTTTAATGTCCCCACTTTCCCAAATACACTTTCTCTCCTCCTTTTCCTCACAGGTTTTCAGTGCTTTTATTGCCTGATAACTGTAATCTTTTGACTTAGTCTGTTGTGTTTCTCTCATTCACCCTACACTGTTTTTGAGAAATGTTTGCAGTTTTTCACCTTGAGTGGGTTTTTGGTTATGCAAATCAACAACAATCGCCTTGCATTAGTTTGGCAAGCAGCCCCCTATCTTAGTTTGTTTTGTGTGGCTATAATGGAAAACCTAAGAATGGGTAATTTATAATGAACAAAAATTGTTTTTTTATAATTCTGGAGGGTAGGAAGTCAGGAAGATCAAAGCACAGGTGAATTCACTGTCCCTCAAGAACTCCTTTATGTTTCCAAGATGGTATTTCAGCTGTGTCCTCAGGAGTTGGTAGAGTAAGAGAGAGTGAGATAGGTTTGAACGTGTTCATTTATAATGATTCCACTCCCACTATAAACACATTTATCTATTTATGAAGATAGAGTTCCCAGAGCCTAATAACCTTATAAGGGTTCCACCTATTAATACTGTTCCAATGGCAAATACATTTCAACATGAATTTTGGAAGGGACAAAATTTCAAACTATAGCATCCCCAGATGGGATAGAAGAAAAAAACATTATTATTCGTAGATAAAATGTGCTCTTGTCTTTTCAGAACCAGGAATCACGGTTCGACTGGGAAACTTGGGCTCCACTTTCCCCAGAGGGGCAGCATTGGGGAGGGAGTAGAGTCAGGGTAGTAAAAACATTGTGAAGCTTTTCCATTGATGTTATGTTGTCTTTTCCATGATGCAGCACTTTCTTGGTTGCTGAAAACCTTTGACTGCTTTAAAGTTTGCAAATGTTAGTTCTGATGACTTCTGCTTTGTTTTTTAAAGTTTCTGGGGAGGGATTGATTGTTGGAGCTGCCTACCTCCCTAATTTCATTGATGTCACTGCCTACATCTTTGTATTTCTAATACATTATAAATTGCACTGTAAAGGTTGTTAATGGTGTATTGAGGTAGGTTTTGTTCTGACAGGTGGTTGATTACACAAGTCAGAAATTCTCTTCATCCTTCTGGGGTTCTTTGTTGGTTGTTTCTTTGGTTTGATTTGGTTTTGTTTTTGCTTTTGTTTTGTTTTTTGTTTGTTTTTGTTTGTTTTTGTTTTCTCACTGTGGAGAGTTTATTTTGATTTTGTCTTTAGTTTTAGATCCTAAATCATTTCTAAGATGCTTCCTTTATTGCTTATCTGAAGTCTCAAGCAAATGTTTGCCATGCTCAAAGAGTTCTCTCCACTCTCGTTCCTACACATTCTGAAATATCTGTCCAATTGCTTGGATTCAAGCAATCTCTTCTTATGAGACTTCAAAGTGTCTTGTACATATTCTGAGCCATGTTGAGGGCCAAAAACTCAGGAAGATTTCCTACATAGACTTCTGAGGTTATTTTCACCGTCCTACCACAAGTATCCCAGTCAAATATCCTTCCCTGGAAATTCTATCCATTACAGTAGCCCCCAAATCTGAAATCTATCTCTTCAGCTCACCAGATACTGCTGTCCATTTAAGCACCACCTGAATGATGATATGGAAAATGCCTGCAGAGGAAACCCAGGGGCACTCACCCTTTGCATAGTATACTCCTCCAGCATTCCACATTGTCATGTCATCCAGAGACGGGATATGGATGGTTCTCTTACATGTATAGCATAAGCATGTTGCTTTCTAGAATTTGAAAATATTCTCTGGATGTTCATGTTTCCATGATTATCAGTAGAATTAGTATAAAATATTTTTAATAATAGTGATGTAATAGCTTGATGCCAACTAATGGTGACACTTTAGTACTTAAACAGACAATTTTCATCTGAACCATATTTTGAAAGAAAGTTGCTACTAAAATGTACATTATAGTTTTAAAATATTTTGGTTCTAAATTATATAGGTAAAACTTCTGTGTGTCTCTGTCTCTATCTTTCATCTATCTATAATTTAATTGTCAGGGTTGCACTACTGAAGGATGAATGGCTATCAGTGGGGACAGAGAGTGACTGTAATAATGGCCCCCACGGGTCTGCCACCATGCCTTTATACCTGCAATCCTCGATATACATGCTAATAGCTGGAATGGCATTGCACCTGCCACTCATCACTGACTTAATTATCTGTCTGCTCTTATCTAGCCAGGCCAGGAATAGAATAATGAAAGAAATGACAGTCTTTGTTGTTGCTGTTATTTAGGCAAATGTCCTAGATGGCAATGTCTCCTGATGCAAAAGACATCTTATTGAATTATTGCTGCCAGAGATAAGAATACTATTTTCTTCTTTTCCATAAAGCCTCTAAGTAAAACTTTCTAGACCATGAACCTCACTTGTGAGATTGCAAATAATTCCATCACATTTTTGGCTATGATGTTAGGTAGCTAAAATATTTTATATCTCATTTAATTTGGTGTTGATATAAGGACATGATAAACATCTCTTTCAAAATTGCCACTTCTGGCACACACAACTCGGAAGACTTAGGCAAGAGGATGTCAAGACCAGCTTCAGCAACTTAGCAAGACTCTGAGCAACTTAGCAAGACCCTGTCTCAAAACAAAACATGAAAAGGACTGGATGTATCTCAGTGGTAGAGTGCACCCTGAGTTCAATTTCCAGTATTAAAAAAAACAACAATAAAACTTAGCATTTAATCTTTGTCAGTTAATAAACACCTCTCACATGATATTATAAAAGGTGGCTACATAGGGGTTAAATTGGTAGATAAAAAAATGAGTGTTGCTCTGAACAGAAAGTGATCTTGGGGAAACATTCAGTTTCTTCTTATTAGGCATATCTTCGTTGAATGCAAAAACTGTATGCCTGTGCACATATGTGAATAGGAAGAGGAGATAAGGCCTTAGGCTAATTTAATTGATACTTTTTTAGCAGTTAGAGAGAGAGAGAGAGAGAGAGAGAGAGAGAGAGAGAGAGAGAGAAAGAAGAAGAAGAAGAAATCAGTATTTCTACCTGCTTTAACCTCAGGGAAGTTGGAAAAGGCTGTTATATTTCTAAATCTGATCAATTTAAGGAGTGAATGTACAAACATTTTTTTAAGACCTGGATCAGTGGATACAAAAATACAGGTCTAAGTTGGTGGTGATTGTTGTATTTCAGTTTTTAAGGTCCAAAAAATACAGCAATTGTGTCATGCAAACAACAGTATCTCCTTTCCTTCAACACATGTAAGTTAAAGTGTGAATAGTATAATACTTTTAATTTTCTTGTCTTAAAAATGCTGAAGTTATGATAACTAACTCAATGAAAGTTAACAAAGTAAAGAAACAAATTAAGAAAACTTTTCAGAGCTGAGAACCTTCAAATATAGAAATTAAATAAATATAATTTCATGAAGAATGGAGTATTACTCAGCCCCAAAGAAGAATGAAATTGTGGCATTGCTGGTAAATGGATGGAAATGGAGGGTATCATGCTAAGTGGAATAAACAGGCTCAGAATATTAAGGATGGAGTGTCTTCTTTCATATGTGGAGGCTAGAGAACAATAAGGGGGGAAACGTGGGGGTGAGGATTGAATGTTAAAAAGATATAGGGAAGGTCAGGGGAATAGAAGAAGGAGATCCAGGAGGGAGGAGGCATGGGAAAGGGGAGGAAAAGCAGATGAATTTAACGAATTCACACTATGTGCCTCAATGGGCCCTCCCATGCCTCCAGTCTGTTTTACATTGTACTCACATGACACTTCTGTTCAGGAGTGTTCAGTTTATTTAAGTGCGCATCTAATGAATCCAGGCTCACTCAGGATAATTTCCCTTTTTAAAGCAAACTGTTCCACATAGCACACCCCAACCAAAGGATATCCATCATATCTACAGGCCCTGCCTAAATTCTGAGGAAGGGATGCTATAGGGAATGTTTATCAGGGGCAGGAGACTTGGGCATAATTTTAGAATTTTGTCTGCCACATATATAATTTTCTTAATCATTGATAAATCATAGGTATCTTAATTCATGCATATTGCTATAATAAAAATGCCTGAGACAGTGTAGAGTATAAAAAATAGAGACTTATTTCTCACAATTCTGGAGGTTGGGACACGCAAGACCAAGATGTCACAGTGGATCTTCTGACAGCTTTCTTGCTGCATCCGCACATGGCAGATGCAGAGAAGCAAGAGAGCCAAATGCTGCAGGTGGCCTCTTTTATAGAGACCTTCATCTTACTTCTAAGAGAGTAGCCCTCATGGCATAATCACTTCTTAAAAGCCCCACCTACAAATATAATCATATGGGCAGTACTTGATGTTTGAAGGGAACAATTCAGATCTTAGCAGTGCATATGAAAGAAAAATGTGTTGAATAAACAAAATGAATTGAGACCACTATTCTATGATTTGAATAAGTTTTGAAGGGGTTTCTGCATATCATCCCTGAAAGGCTTGAAATTTTTTACATGAATATAATGCATGGCTTAATTAACAATGAAGGAGAGAGCGTTACCTCCTGGAGATTGACCTAAGAATATGCTAGCTGGAATAGCTGTACTATTCTATTAGGATGGATTTATTCACAAATTAACACACTTGACTACTGAAAAACAGTGCATAGAAGTTTGATGATCAATTTTGGGACTCATAATAACAAAAATTTCTGGAAAGTTCTCCAAATCCAGGATATCGGTAAATTTTATTATGTAATATAACAATAACATCCCATCCTGATTTAAGAGAGATAGTGTGCTTCATATGTTCATATTTTGGGGAGTGTGAGTAACAAGTATTAGAGTCACAATTTTATGCACATAATTTGATGTCTAAGGTACTATTTTTCTTTACTTATTTTGCTATAGAGAAAAATCAAGTCAAAGATTGGTAGAAGCAGATTTGCCTACAGCCATACAACTAGGAATTAGTGGAGGTGCTTTAGTATCTAAGAAGTGAAACTCTCAGGCCTACTCTTAAACACCATACTACCTGGCATATGGAAAGTCTGAGAAGTGAGAGCCTTTGTTCCCTAGAGTAAGTCATATTAGTGTAATAGTATGCTTAATATGGAGATACAATTAAATCAGAATTTCCCAAAATGTGTTCCATAAGACACGAATAACCCTAGACAATCTATGATTTAAAAATATACTACAGTTATAGTGCTTTGAGAAAACAATATAATTGTACTCCCTTTCTTAGGGAATCCTGTTTCATGTCAGCTCATCAGGGTCTATGGCAATCTGAATTAATGAAACAAAATTTCTCCATTACTTTTACCATGAAACAATTCTCTCTCTCTCTCTCTCTCTCTCTCTCTCTCTCTCTCTCTCTCTCATATTACACTATTGACATTCTAGAGATAAAACAAGGAGCCCTGTTAAGATTAATTTTTAGGGCACTAAAGTTGTTTATAGAATCATTTGGCAAAAACCTCATTAGAATATCAAAAAAGAGAATGGGGCACTTACACAGCACCTCCACCTGTTAATGTCTACCAGCATTAGCTGACTGAAGATGTCTCAAGTCCCTAGGATAGGATATTCATGCACAGACAAACATATCCACTGGTGGTACGCTCCTATGAAGTAAGTCAGCAACACTTAAGAACACAGATCTCTGTGTGGGTGTGCATATGGGCTGTGAGGAGGGAGAAGCAGGGCAGATGAGAGGGAAAAAAGCAGCTTATTTACATACATATTTAAAAGTCAAGAGGATGCTCTGCTTAATTTTTTTTTCTTGGATTCATTACTCCTCTAATCCTTGACTTTGTTACCTTTAATTTTGTTGATTAAAAAGTATTATGTGGGCGGGTTATTCAGTGATGTGGTGTTACTGAACAGCAGGTATACAGTAGCTAAATTTCTTTCTGCAGCAAGACAATTAAAAATATAATCATCTTTGAAAACTGGAGGGTATAAAAGAAAAAAAAACACGAATAAGCATGGATCTAAATAACTGCCTGGCTAACAGACGGTCATTGTATGTAGAATTTGAACAAATTCCTTATAAAATTTGCAGAAGAGTCAGATTAGAAAAGAGAGTTTTTTTTCTGATTGATCATTGCATACATAAAGGCTTGACTTCTGCATCCTGCCACAGAACACAATGTAAAAGCTGAAAAATAAACCATAAAATACAATGCTAAAAATTTCCATATCACAGCTGCCCAGTGTGCATAACAAGGAGAATATTAGTAATGTCCAGATGCACATAAGTCTACAGGGATGCCACTTGCCAACAGCAAAATGAAAGGAATGACAATGTCAATCACATCCAATAGACTATGTTAATGTTTTTCAAACAGTTCTTTCACACTCAAAAATAGTGCTCATTAATAATGTATAGTACGGTATGAAGGAGAAGGAATGTTGCTTCTAAAACTGATGGAATTCATTGTTCATTGCTCATCTCCTCTCAACAATGAACTGAATTTCTGCAGGATGATTTTTCTTTTGTCTTTAAAACTATGTCAACATGATTTCAAACCTTTTAAGCTAATTGGCCTCTTTCTTTACTGAGCTAACACTGCATGTATGGCAGGAATTCACCGCCCATCCTCACATCTCCCACTTCATCTCTACCTGGCCCTATTTCAAGTCACTTCCTTTTTAAGCAGAGTTTTTGACTAGTACTGCTGAAATGTGCAAGAAAGTTCTCAAGCTTTCAAAACTGCCCTGAAATCCTCACGGTAAAGTCAAAATTGTGCATTTTTTTTTTTTTTTATTTTTTTAATTCTTCTTTTTCTCTTCCTCTGCTTGGCTGTTCAAGCAGCTGTCAGTAAGGTCTGTGAGTTTGCTGATATATTTGGAGTTTTCCATATTGTATAACCAAATATAAGAACTGGAAAATCACTGAAATTTGCAAAGGTTGCCAATTCTAAGGAGATTAATCTTCTAATATACCACTTTCTTCGGGGAAGCACCTAATTATCTCTTTTTCACTAAGAAGCTATTTGGAGTCAATTTTGCATAATGACCTCTATTTTTAATATTTTTAAGAAATATGTTTTGAAATAGCTTTGAACATAAGACCAACCCCTATTATTTTACTCACATTAAAATCTACATTTTAGGAATAGATTGGAAAACACCTGTACAGAAATACAGGATACACCTTAGATCTATAGAAAAAAAATATTTATAGTAAACTCTAATGATAATGCCTTTCATGTGTAAAATTGCACTGCCAGATAAAAATGACAATTTATGCTAAGAAATATAGCAATAAAAAGAGAAATTCTATCTTTGGACATAGATCCAATTGCCAGCTAGTTGACAAGTTCTTCCATTTCTGTGACAAAACTATGGGAGTGATTTCCTCTCACTGGGATTCATTTTTCTCAGTAAAGTTATTGTTGGGGTTTTTAGCCCCCGACTCCTTTCGACCCGCAAGAGAAGGGGGAGCAAGCCCCAACAAGGATGGATCAGGAAAGGTCAGAGCCGACTGACCGCCGCACCCAGCCCTCCTTTCGGAGGACAATCAGACGCGTCAGGGAGACCAGTTAAGGCACGAGCTCAGTTTATTGAGGAAGTTGGACGGCCTTTATAGAAGACATGGGCCAATCAGCAGAAAGGTTATAGGGGAGCATAGGGAGCACGAGCAGATCATATTGGAGGAACAGCCACTAGCCTATCCTAGTGGTGGTTTGATTTTTCGTCATATGTCAGGGCAATACCCCTGGGCTAGGCCAAGTCCACGTATCAGGAAGTAGGAGACAGCCAGAAAGTTAGGTTTTCATTTCCTTGACTTAAATTTCTATTCTTTCGGCTGACATGTTCTTAATGTCCCCAACAAGTTACATCATATCAAGAGATAAAAAGAATTACGGAAATACATAGTTATTCCAGATCTAAATAAGCAGAGACTTCAATTGTGGTAGGTGAAATGACTACCACAAGCATCCAAAGTTGTCAAGGTCCTAATTCCTAGAACGAGTGTCTGTATGATGAAGGGAAAGAAAAGTTGCAGAGGAAATTTAGGTTGCTAATTAGGGCTATTACAATAAAGAGATTAATTATCAAGGATCATCTGGATGGACCTCATGTATTCACCAGAAGCTTTAAAAGTGTAAGAGGGAGACAGAAAAATAAGATCAGAGTGATGTTATGTGAGAAAAACTGCATACACTATTGTGACTTTGATGATGAAGTTAAGGGGACCCTTAAGAAGTACATTGCCCTCTAGGGGCAGGAAGGATTCTCCTCTAGAGTGTGCAAAAAAGACTGCAGCTTTGTTGATAATTTTAGCTGAGTGAGAGTTGTGTTTTACTTCCAATCAGAAGTACTATAAAATAATTAAGTAGTATCATTTTAATTCACTAGATATGTAGTCCTCCACTGTTCACAAAACTAATACTGCACATATTTGTTAACGTGGTCACATTTTGCCCTTGCCCTTCAAAATGAAACCAATTACCAACAATGAAAAATAACAGTCCTCCAGATTAACATTCAAAATTTCTGACTTCTTCAATCTTGAACTAAGGAAAGAAGATAGGTGGGATAGGTACTGGTAAAACTGTAACCTGGACTCAGACTGGATCTGGCAGACTTTCAAAACTGACTCTTAAATATGTTATCCCCGCCGCCGCCCCCCCCCCCAGGTATCCACCACTATCTATGATGGCTTCCCCTTATATCTATCAGGGTCCACCCAGAGAAAAAAAATCACAAAAGATATACAGATTATTATGAGAAATTGGCTTCTCCACATGTGGGGACTGGAGAAGGAAATCTGAAGTTCACAGGGCAAGTAATCAGACTGAAACCCCACAAGCAAAGTCCAGGGCTTCCGGCCCACTATTTCTCTGTCTCCGGGAAGCTCTATGTCCTCTTTTAAATGAGTAAGGATTACCCAAGATAATCTAAATTAAAATCAACTGATTAGGAACATTAATCACATCTACAATATACCCTCACAGAAGCACTAAGAACTCTGATTAAATAACTGGGACAAGACCTGTGTGTGTGCATGTGTGTGTTTGTGTGTGTGCATGCACAGCCCAAGCATGCCCTTTAAAATGACTGATGCCTTCCTTTTTCCTTCAGACTTTTGTAAAACCTCTTTTATGAGAATACCTGTGGGGTTCTCAATGTCCTGGTACAGATGAATACTAAGGAGGGAAAACTTGGTAGTGTAGATGAAGCTAAAGAATTTGATATACCCAGAGTAAACACAGATGCTCAAACTGAGGGGTGCCTTTCCTATCCTGCAACTGTAAAATTCCCTTAACCTTTTATCCATGAGAATACTTCATAGTCTCTTACTACTACATTTATTTTGTGGGGATTATTTATTTATTTATTTATTTGTGTGTGTGTGGTCCTGGGGATTTGAACCCAGGGCCTTTTGCATATGAGACAAGCACTCTACCAACTGAGCTATAGCCCCAGCTCCACTACATTTATTTTGTAAACACAAATATTCACTTTATACCTGACCCAAGTCTATGACTTACAACTTCCAAAATAGAAGAGGTATAAAAGATACCATAAATTTTGAAGAAAATGTGTCATTACGGAAAGTGGGAAGTATATTGTACATATTTCCCAGAAAGAAACAAAATAGAAAATATTTAATGTTTTATTTCCTTTCTAAATTGACCCTGTTATTGACATTTTGCTGGCAAACTGGTCTGTTTTCTGCCTAGGATGAGAACTTTGCCCATTCTTACCTTTTTTCCTGGGATGCTGCCTGCAGAATTTTCAGGAGTTTCTCCATTGCTCCTATCAGGTGCTGGTCATGCTTTATGTTTTCATGCTACTTTATTTTTATTCCTAGAAGTCAAACGACTGTAAATTTCATTATATGTTTGCTTACTGATTGCTGCCTCACTGAAATTAAAGCTCCTTGAAAGTAGAAACTATGGCTCTTTCACTCAACGTTGCATTTCTAACAATCTAGTATATTTCAGTTTGCTAAACTAAGAATGTAATTCATTCTGTGGTTTAGCTTGAGTAAATGAGTGATTGAAAAAGCTTATGAAATAAGGGGCAGTTCCTTGGTTCTTGATTCTCTTATTTGGACACATACTGAAATGGGCAAATTCAATGTTCTGCCACTTTTCAGTTGTGTGACTCTGAATAAAGTAAACATCAAATTTTCTATCTTCCAAGTGAATTAATATTGGATACATGATTTTTATATAGGATATTATGAGTTCTACACATCATAAGTCCTCTATGAATGCTCTCTATTTAGTTCTCTTCAATTATAACATAGATAAACTTTGTTGTTCATTACCCCAGAGAAGTTTCATGTAATCTCATTAATCAATCAGTATTAGACCTGACTATGAAATATAGATAACAACATCCACTCATTGTATTGATTGTTTAATCTTCAAAGCAATGTCTGATTTTATTTTATAATTAAAAATTAGAACTTTTTCTAATTAAAAAGTTGCTTGGCACAACTACAAGAATGTGTAAATTAAGAGAAATATCACTCATAAATCACAAAATAAGAAACTAACTAGATGTTGACATGGAGGTCAATTGTGGCAACTTGTTGTTACACTCATGGCTATACCATTGTTATGGTGTAGGGAACAACATCCCCTTTCATCCTTCAGAGTATCTTGCTTGGCTTATAAATTGCATTGTTGATCTAATTAAAATAAACTTTATGAAGGATAGAAAGAGGACTTCACTTTATGTTTCAAAGATCAAAATTATAATAAAGAATATCATGATCCATTGTGCATAAGTAGATGAAGAACATATACTCATCTAGTATAATCCTTGTAGAAAGAGAAAAAAAGGAAGAATCATTTATAAATCTTCATATGGAAACACAAATTTAATAGTAACATTAGTCAAGGATAATACAAAAAAGATAAAGAAAAAGGAGAATACAAAGAAATGTCTAAGAATGTGAATGCATAATGCTAAACAAATCATTGGAAAAGCAATTGTATGTCTATAGAATCTGCACTATTATGTATAATTAGAATGACTGATAAAAATATCACTGCTCTAAGTGCAGGCTTCTCCTTTCTGCCTTACTGACAAGACCTTACTTAGGCCCTTGCCATGGGGACTAACGCAGCTGCCTTTAATACAATCATTCTGCCATTGTTCCCAGTCTTGAGACTCCTTTATATGCATTTCTTTAATAGATGTATCTGATCATGACCCTCTAATTTAAAACTCCTTTGTGGTTTTCCCTTCAGTGTAAAATCTAATCTTAACATAATATATAGTGGTTTTCTCTCTCCTATCTTCTAGACAGATTGCCATGGTAGCTGTATACCAAGCTCTGTCAATAGTAAACAATTTGCAGCAACTAAAAAATCAACATGTTAACTTAGTTTCTCAGATTTGGCAAATGCTCTTCCTTTCCCTTATAATATCCTTATTTTCTTTCAAAATAGTTAATTCATAATTTATTTGAAGAGTCTAGTGACAGAAATCAACCTTTCTCAGGACCACTTGCCCCTCTTTCAATCATTATCATGCTTACAACACTTTAGTTAATTTTCTTTTTACCCTTCTGTTTCCCTATCTAGACTATAAGGTCCTCTAAAGAGTATGCCAGAACTTGACCTTGGGATTCACATTGACTACTAGCCTGTGTACTCAATGAAGTTTTGCTGAATGAAGGAACAAGTGGATACAGAGAAGAATATGAAAACATATGTGCTAGTATACATATGCACATTTGAAATTTTAAAAGAGATTCTGTTTTGACTAGATTATGAGATAGTCTTTCCTTTCAGTATCCATAGTTTATATTTATAGAAATCATGTATACATTATGCAGTTTTGTAGGTGGGCAAATCATTAATATGGAAATTTACTGTTGAATGAATAAAAGTATGTTTGGGCATTTTCTGTTCCTTTAGAGGTTGCTAAAAAACTTTAATATTAATTTTGAACACTTGAAAATAAAACAGTAATCAGTAGAAATTGCACCACGTTTTGGCATGTGGTATGCATTTGCTGAAGCAGAAGCCTGCCATATGCCATATGTGATATGCCACCCAACTTTGCCATCATGTCAGTGAATGCATTGTATCCTGCAGCCAAGCCACATGGGCAGGACATGCCTTCCACTTCAGTATTTCTATGAACATTTTCCCACTTAATTCTGTCACACATGGTATCCATAATCTGTTAGGAGGAGTTCTGCCCATTTTGTCACCTTTAACATCTGAGAGCTCTTAAGATGGCGCCAAATTGATTGTTCTTCTGATTTGAATCAGATGTGAGTCATTCTGGGTGAAATTTCTAAAAGAGTTTCCAGTAGTCATTTTTCTATAAAAATTGAATCAAGAATGGGTAATGACATTTACAAGAAATGACGTTGAATGTGGTTAATTGTGCATGTGATTTTATTTTTTTTACTCACGCATTCACTCATTGACCAAATATTTATTGGGACTTCATGATATGCCAGGTACTGTGCTGTATGCTGAGGAAGAAGGAAAAAATTAATAAGGAAAAGAGAATGAAAAAAGTACACAGAACTAGTATAACCAAGGTCCTTCTATTTCAGTGGCTTTTAGGAAAATGAGAACAAGTAAATCAAAAGAAAATTTTAATCCACTCAATTATTTTAGCTCATATTATTTAAAAAATAATTTTGTTTGAAATTTGTAATACTCCAATTTCTTCATGTCAGTTTGAGAAAAGAAATAAAACCTATGATTAGGAGTCATCAGTTCAAGCAGGATGCCATATGTACAATAATGCATATGTAGAGAGAAAGACCAGGAAAATTATGTGTATTAAACAAAGCAAACAAAAACTATGTACACGTTATTTATGTGCATATTTCCAGCAAAAGTCATATTTATCTTTGGGAAGAAACAAACGGGATGAAAGCCATGTTCTTATAACACTTTCAAAATTTAATTTGGAAGAAAAGAGAGAAAATGTTAATATAATTTCAATATTTTAATTATATTTTTAAAAGTCATATTTAAAAATTGTTGTCCTTGAAATAAATGTTAAATACATACGTACTTAAGTCGACATCTTTCTTTGGAAAGAAGAATATTACAATTAGTGAGAAAATGAAGTGCAAACAGAAATAATGAAATGGGTATTTTCAAATTTTAAACCAAGTACATAAGGACATGTGGAATATAAAAAATTGTCAATGTTTGTGAATAAAAAGAATTCATTTTAATTGACCTTGACATTTTCTTGCAAGCCAGAATTGAATTTTGGAACATAAAAACTGTTCACTGGTCTACATAAATTTCTTTGGTCGTCCACTCAGTTTAGGACTCTACAGTGTTTTTAAGCTTTGCTAGCATATTTTATCAACTCTGGAATAACTGATCTGCATGATAATTTTCCTATTATATAAATAATAATAAATTTGATTAGTTGTGTATCTATCTTATAAATGCATAATGTACATAAAAATATCTGGGAATGAAAGATAATATATGGCCCTTTAATAGGTTCCTTAACTTTAGTTAAGACCATATTTTAATTTATGGTTTTAACCATAGCACATGGAAAAAAATTAGGAAAGATGAACCTTCCTGAATTAGTTTTAAAATAAGTAAGGTAGTGAATTCAACATGAAATAAGGGAAAAAAAGAAATATTTTACGGTTCTAAGAACATTTTAAATATTTTATAAGTAAAACAAATTGAAAATAACATTTTGATAAAAAATAAGCTCATCCCTAACTGTTAATTCTAGAAAACTAATTGTTTACCTAGAAGGGGACAGTAAGAGAAAGCTTTGGGCTCAGTTGTAGCTCAGTGGTAGAGCACTTGTCTAGCATGTGTAAGGCACTGGGTTTAATTTTCAGCACCACATATAAATGAATAAATAAAAAGTAAAGGTTCATCAACTAAAAGAAACTCAAAAGAAAAAGCTTCATTACCAAAATATTTTATTTCTGCTATCCCTATTATTTCTAGTTAATGTTCTATGTGACTTATAAGTTATATGTTGGCACAATAACTTAGTAAATAACAACATAAGAATAACAGTGAAATTAAAGCAGATATAGAAAAAGAAAATCTTGGGATATATTTAATAAAGATAGAGGCATTGAAATGAGTATTATTTAACAATAAATCATATAACTCCTGTATTAGAGATACCAGTGGCTGTGAGAGAGGCTAAATCAAAGACCCTTACAAATGACCACAACTCAATGTTTCCATTGTTCTTATGGTGAGGAGGATAAACATTCATGAATTCATTTTTGTTTTCACTGTCTTCCTTCAGATTGGCCATTTATGTACATCCTCCGATACAGTATAGATTATCCTGACTTTCCTACTTATTTCCTACCTTTTGTCCTTTGTTCTTTCCCTCCAATTCCTAGAGAACCAAACAGATTGTGGGGACTGTATTACTGTCTGTGTTGGTGTGTGTGTGTGTGTGTTGTAACGTGTATGTACATGGAAATACCACAGAAATATGCACTAGCCTCCTTATTGACGATATTGTTAGGAATTTTAAACTTCATATACAATTTCTTCTCAGAGTTTCAGGTCCAGTAGTTATTCCCTCTATCCTACCCATCTTCAATTCTGACTTTTCTATTCTCACCCTTAGCATACCTAGATACACATGAAATATTTTCTTCTATTCTGGTCTAAGATGTTACAAATCAGATATTTCCTGCTAGCAAGGTGCAGAATATCTCTGGAATCATAAGGAGAATGAAGAATTTTAGTGATACTAGGGAACTTAAGTTATTGGAACTGCAATCATTTTTTCCCTGCTGTGCCAGAGTAAAACTATTGAAGGT
Source organism: Tamias sibiricus (assembly GCA_025594165.1). Classification (NCBI taxonomy): domain Eukaryota; kingdom Metazoa; phylum Chordata; class Mammalia; order Rodentia; family Sciuridae; genus Tamias; species Tamias sibiricus. Next base: position 80,370,427 of record CM046666.1, on the reverse strand, counting down.
TTGAAGAGGTTCCTATTTTTGTACAGTGATCAATAATTTCAGGCTTCTGTGTGGAATATGAAAGAAATGAAATTCTCTGGCCTTTGCTGAATTACCAGATAAGTATTTCCTCATCCACATTTTCAATATTTTAGTCAATAGATTGAATTTCTTTCTTGAGACTGACAGTCCATTTTCTGAAAGGATAGCACAATTTTGAAAAATAAAATAAGAAAATGTTGTTCTAACACTGATTATCTTTATATTTGCTCCCTTCCATTTCCTTTCAATGAACTCAGGCCCATCGCTTTCAAGAGGTACAGTTTAAATGAGTTGTACCTCAAAAGTTCATGTATGAGAAAATGCAAGAAAGGTCAGAGATGAAGTGACAGGGTTATGAGAACCTAACCCTAAAAAGTGTACTAATGCACTGATAGAGATTAACTGAAGAATTATGTAGACAAGTAAGATGTGGCTGGGGTCATGCCTTTGGGGTATATATTTTGTCCCTTGAGAGCTGAAAGCTCTTTCTGCTTTTTGGAGCCATGTGCTGAACTGCTTTCCACTTCCCCATTTTTCTGCCATGATGTTTTGGCCTCACCTTGATCCCAGAGCTGTGGAGTCAGCCATCTATGGACTGAGACCTCTGAAACCATAAGTGCCAAATAAACTTTTCCTCCTCTAAAATTATTCTTGTTAGGTGTTTTGGTTACAGCAACAACAACAAAAAACCTAACACACTAATGGAAATATTTTATACATTATCAAAGATCATCAATTTCTATTTGACCATAACCACCTACCTGGTCATAGTGATAAAAAAATCAAAAGCCAAAAGTTTATCATTTGGAAAAATCCAGTGGGTTTGGAGTTCAAGGTCAGTAAAGGGCATAAAAATATCTTTTTTAATAGACTCAAATGAGGGTCTATCTATGACACTGTGCTGCTGCCTTCTTATTTACTTTCTATTAATTTATTTTGTTTTGTAGAATATTTTATGTGATTTTAAACAGCAACCACAATGATCTCTGTAGACAATGATTAGTATGAAATAGGTCCCATCCTACTCCATATGTTTTAGTCAACTGCTACCAAGCAAGCAAACAAATAAATCTTATGTGGCTTCCATTGACTTAAAATTTTGATCAGTTTTTATAAAGTTCTTTAGACTATACAATCCTTGTTTACAAAGGATGTTGAGTTAGTAGTGATATTTTTATTCTCTAAGTGAACCTGCAAGATAAAGCATGAAAACCAAGCCTAAAAGAATTATAAGAAAGGTTCAAAGCCAATCAGCTGCCATCCTCAACTTGTTGTTTATGTAACTTTGAAGATTTATTTTCTCCAATAATACAAAGCAATGTCTACTTTAAGTCTGAAAAAAAAGTATGAATGATTATTTGCCATTTCAAAACATTTATCAGTGGATCAAGGGTTTAGTTTTAAAAAAGAAAAGTGGAATTTCTAGAAATATATATACATGAACTAATGCATTTTATAGTTATTTTCAAGTATTATTTACAATTTTGATTCTATGAAGGCATTTAGATTTTGTGTACCTTCACACGATTCTCAATGTGTAAGACATATATTTGTGTAAGATGTATATTTGAATTTAACTAACAACCCAACCTATAACATTAGAGAAAAAAGCATTGATTTTTATGTAATTTACCATATTATGCTGCCAGATTGATCAGTGCTATGTTATTAAATTCAATAGGATGTCTTTTAATACTTCAATATATCTTTTTGTTAAGAAATTGGTGCTGCCTCAAAAATCATAATTTAGTTTATTCATAAAGGAAAACATTACCAGGGGAAACTACTTTTTATGATTTGTAATGAGATTGAATTGTAACTTAAAAATTGTGGAATAGTTATCTTCTGATAGGTCTATACTTCTATTCCATAAAAGAGAATTGATTGATCAATGATTTTAACTATTATAAAATATTTTTACAGTGCTTTAATATATGGTTCTCTAAAATAAAATTAAGTTTTTGCTTCATACAAATAAAATATAACTAACAAAGTGGAGCCAATTTAGTGTGTATTGTTACTTAATAAATAAGTTTACCAGAATGATATAAGCAGGAGTGGTACCATAGGTCTCTTAAAATTTTTCCTTTCCTTAAAAACAATGATAGTAAGGGAAAAAAATAGAATCAACATTTTAGAATTCTGGAAATTAACAAAATGTTCCCAATCCAGGAGACTTTTATTCAAGAACAAAATCACAATCACATAATATGCAATAATCATTATAGCATTTCAAAATGACCTAATCAAATGCTCCTTTACATAGCTTTTCAAGTGCCCTTGAAAATAGGTTACCACAAATTATACTCCAATGAGAAATTTTGCAGAAAAAGGAAGGGGAAGACTGAGATTGGAGCACCTTCAAAATACTGTTGTTTCCAGAGAATGTTGGTCACTAGGAAAACCACAATCACAGGGCTTCAGTCTTAATGTGTTCCCTGAGCCTCTGGGCAGTGACTGGGATATTTATGAGTTCCAGGTATCTAAAGAACTCTCCATCCAATCACCAGCTAATCATCCATCAAAACCAAGTAGAGACTTCAATGGCCATACAAAGTAAATGATTCATTCAGATTTTGTTCATAAAAGTCAATAAGTAAGCAAACAACAACAAACCAAGGAAAGGCTTAATTAGTCTTCCACCTAGGCCACAACGCCCACAGCACACACATCCTTTTTAAAACCACCTTCTGCCTCACCAAGTGTGGATTCCACTTACTTAGTTCTCTTGGGTAGGTTTTGACAGAAGAAGCCAGAAGAAGAGGATTATTCTCAGACTTTTGGGAATCAAAGTTGCCCTCCTCTCCTCTTTGCTGAGATGTATATACACAAGTTTTCTTTCTCCTTTTCAGAAAAGAAGACATGAGCTAGTGTATTTTTAAGAACACATTTTTGGTATCCTCTTTCCATTTGTTTTAGGGGGAAAATAAAATTTATTTGAACTATCTAACAAACAAAAAACTTTTTCTTCCTTTAAGAAATGTGGTACTTTTTTACTTTAACAATGATAGAAATATATTGTCAGTGTATGCACATGTTTACTATGAAAATCTTCCGCACAGTAGAAAGCACTTATATTTTTCAAGAGCTGTGATATCTTTTAAGTTATGACCCAGTAATAATGGCTTTTCTTTTTTTCATGAAGTCCACTAAAGCCAAAAGTTATCCATTCATTCTTACATTTCTACACTTTTTCCTCTGCTCCAGCTGTGTTGCCAATAAAATCACAACAAAAATCTTTAATCTCTGATAGCAGGTCAATCCTTCTACTTTACCTACTCTAATTTCAGATAATTCTCTGTGATCTGTTTCTTCTTAGTAAATTTCTTTGCAAATTACTTTCAATAATTGTTCAGGTCACCACCGATTCATTTATTGACTACTTAAAAACAAACAAATATGTTACACATGCCAGGTTTAATAGTTCTCTGTACAAAAAAGTCATCATTTTAATGCTGTCCTTCTGCCTTTTTTCACACAAGATGATACTGCTTTCCAAATTCCTCTCTCTCTTTTCTCTCTCTCACACACACCACAATTTACAGTTACAAATGTAGTTTTAATTGTATTCTGAGAGATAAATCAGATCAATTTGATCTATTGAAATAAGAGCTCCTAGTAACGTTTTCTGCCAAGAACACAAAAGTGAGAGATGGCTGACCAGCCTTGGCAGGGAGTGTGTTCCCATGAACTATATAAATAACTGGGCCATATTGGGTATAAACTGCCTTTGCCTTCATTAACATCAATGTCTAAACAAGTGGGTGGGAAGCTGATATATAAATGCCCAAATACAAAATGAATGAAAATTTCATCAACAATAAATTATTTCTCTGTATGTGCTACTAGATAGTGGAGGCAAATACATTTGTATACATACAAAAATGAATCATGCATTTGAAATAGTAATAATAATAAGGTTCATTATATAAGGAAAATAATGCACATTTGAGAAAAATTAATCACTGTTCAGCACAACTGATAATCAATAATGAATTCGCTGTTAATTCAGAAAAAATGATTGGTTTCAGAATACCTCATATTGACTTGAATAAATATTAGTTTCACTGAGAATGGCTGCTTAACAAGATATCTAAGCAATAGTTTTCTCATATGTAACTATGTTTGACTCAGCAATAGCTCAATGGAAAGATCATTTGCAGATTTTAAAAGTTTGAATGTAAAAGCTTTTGGTTGATAGATGATACATTTCATTTATTAGTTTTTATATTTTCTTTCCTCTGCCTGGAAATCTGAATCAATGCATTAGATTAAGTCTACCAGCCATAACCAGTGCAAGGGATGTGAAAATATTTTCAGACTACAAGATGTGTCAATATTTTCAAGTAACTCAGTCACATTTTCTGATAAAAAAAAAATCTAACTTTCAATCCAGTTTTCCAAATTATGTTAGCATCTCCTTCTGCTGAGTGATACGCCATAGAGATTGAATTCAATTAGTACAACAGAAACTCAAATGTGTTACTTTTAATGTTTAGAGATTAATTTTAAGGAAATGTTTAGTGAATCAATAAAGGTTTTAAATAAGAAATTTAACATTTATAGCACACTAATTATCTGTCAGATTTCATTTATATTTAGCAGGAAAATGTTTTTCAAAAAAAAATTTGAAGGCGGGCGGGGGGGTGGGTTGCTACTGGTGATTGAACCCTGTGGAGTTTAACCTTGAGACACCTCTCTAGACACACACACAAATTTCGAGACAGAGTCTCACTAAGTTTCTTAGGGCCTTATAATTTGCTGAGGCTGGCTTTGAACTTGCAATCCTCCTGCCTCAGCCTCCTGAGTCTCTGAGATTACAGGCATATACTACTACTCCTGGCTCAAAAAGTGTATTCCACATGCCAACATCTACCTTTGTCTCCCTTTCACATTGTGCTTCTTCTTCCCTATTGCTTTAGGTAATAGCCCTGAGATACTTCTTTTGGAACTGCTTATTATTCATTCTTTTAAAAAATTATTTTAAAAACTTTCTTATTTTAGAGCTATTTTAATTTATAGATAAGTTAGATGGCACTGCATTACCATACACTCATAACATGATTTCCCTACTATTAGAATCTTAAAATAACATGGTACAGTTCTTAATGAACCAATAGTGAGACATTATCATTCACTAAAGTCCACACTTAAGTCTTTACTCTTCCTTCATGCAACTCAAATAGGATTGACCCCACCCATATCTTTGAATGTGAACATGTTATTCAAGGTAAACCAAATTGATCATTTCATTTCCATGAATACTCTGATTGATTTGGAGATGGACAATAAGTAAGGGCTTACATTCTTGAAACAGTTGAGTAAAGGGAAATTTTATCTTGGATAATGACAGGCTAATTTGTTCTACATCAATCAACTACCTGAGAACAACTAAAATAGCTGGAAAGTCAATCTAAAACAGCTATTCAAAGAGATTCGGAGTGGTGGTTATCAAAGTAGCATGAAAATTCCAGAAGGTAAGGCTGACATTGAGCATCACTTTCCTCTCAGATATTTATTATATAAAAATGAAGAACGGGAATGAGAGACTCTGAGCAGAAAGAGGCAGATGAATAACTTAGAGGCTGAGCAAACTTTCTTCCATGTCATAGGGCTGGAGACTCAGAGTGGATCTTAATAAATAACTCAAGCTTTCATTTGTGAAAATAAAGATCTAAAGGCTAGTAGTAATATCAAACAAGAAAATAATAATTCTTACAAGAACTAAGCAAGCTTTAAATTATATCAGTCCCCAATGGGTCAGGGCAGTGGTTTTTTTTAGCAGTGGTGATCACCAATACCCTACCGCCAACCTGTCGGGGACATCTGGGAGATATTCTCGGTTGTGGTAAGTTGGAGCAATGCTGTTGGCATGCAGTGGGTAAAGCAACCTACAAAGCATATAACAATTTTAACAAATTTAAAGCAACCTACAAAGCACAGAACAATTTTAACAAATAATTATCCAGTCCAAAGCAACAAATTGCATTGTTTCGTAAAAATTCTTGTTTCATATAATTTGTGCTGAACTAACAGCTGAAAGTAAAACCTGAATGTGCTCCTTGGATTATATCCATTATTTTTATATTGTATTTCTTCACTTGACCAAAAACTTAATCCAAAATTTTGCAATAAAAAAGGCAAAAAAATAACCAAAAATGAAGAGATAAAACAGATTATAAATACTTATTGAGCCAAACATGGTGGTGCACACCTGTAATCCTAGATGCTCAGGAGACTGAGGCAGGAGGATCACTAGTTCAAAGCCAGCCTCAGCAACTTAGAGAGGTCCTAAGCAACTCAGTGAGACCCTGTATGTAAATAAAATATTTAAATAGCTCTGGGGGCCCAGAGATTAAACACCCCTAGGTTCAATCCCCAATACCAAAAACAAACAAACAAACAAACAACAAAAAAAAATCCAAAGAAATTTAGAAATTAGAATATTCAGATTTTTATTTTAAGCAGTAACTAACTATTGAAGAGTTGTGATGAAAAAAAATGGAGAATCTTACAGAAACTTGGATGCTTTTTAAAAATAATCAAATTGATAAAGGAATTAAAAATTAATACAACTCTTAAATGACACCAAAAAGTATTAAGAAGGATATAGAAGTTGTGAATAGCACAATTACTTAATTTTGGAACTTAATTAACTTAGAATGCTACACTGAACAACTGTAGAACATGCTATACTTTCAACTGTTGTTGGTATATTTGTAAAAGCCAACCATATGTTGTTCCACAAAGCAAATAAACCACAACAAAATTTTAAAGATTGATAATATCGAGTGTATGTTCTCTAATAGCAATGAGGTAGGAAACAAACAAACAAAATAACTAAATTGCTCCTGCATTTGAAAATTCAGAAGCATTCATAAATAAATGATACCATATTAATAAAGTGCATGTTAAATATTTAGCATAATGCTTGGCATGTAATGTTGAATTTTTATATCTATTGTTATAATTATAACATAAAACTCTAAATTTGTACTCTAAAGTTAAATAAATGACATACTTAAATATGTACCTTTATGTTGTCAGGCTGTCTATACTTTTCGGCTCTGGTTTCCTTTAGCTGGTCCATTTTTAGAAAGCTTCTGTTTCCTATCACAAGATGGTTGCCTGAAACCTCACCCTATAGTCTACAGTCTTAGAAGCCCAAGATGATACAGCTTGTCTATTCCCTAACAATTTCAAATTAATTAATTTTTAACCAAAATATAACTTAGTTCAGAAAAGTATACCATCATAAATATGTGACTTTATGTATAGCTCAAGGTAGAGTAAGGGCAAATCATTAACTAGCACTCAGATGAAGAGCCGAATGTGGTTTGTTCAGCTATTTCAAGCCCTTTTTTGCTTTAACAGTCAAAAAAAATAATCAAAGGTAAGACTAGAAAATATTAAATATACTGCAAATTAAAACTTGTGGAATTCAGTTAGTAACATGACTAGAGGGCAAAAAAAAAAAAAAAAAAAAGTGGGGCACAGCCTGGGCACTCATCCATTAGCAGAGTGAGCCACTTGTAAAGAGAGATTTATTCTCTCATAGTTCTGGATGAGAAGGCCAAGATCAAGACAGCTGCTTCTGAGGAACGCTTTCTTGGATCTTCACAGACAGAAAGCAAAAGGGATAGAGAGAGGAACTCCCTGTACTGACATGGCAGAAGAGAGGAAGAGTGCCACCTACTCCCACAAGCAATTTTAATGCAGCATTAATCTAATCTATTCACACGGGTTCAACTTTTATGACCTAAAACACTTCCCAAAAGATTCCATCTCTCAGTATGGTTGCACTAGAAATTATTTTTTTCTGACACATGAATTTTGGAAGGCATAAAAACATTCAAACCATTAAAAATATTAGCCAATATTCTGAGGAGATTAATTGCAGGATGCTTTAGGATGCTGATAAAGCAGTTTTTTCAAAGGAACTTAAAGAAAATAAAATGAAGTCAATAACACAAATACAAGAACTAGATAAGCACAGTAAGAGTAGAGATGCAAAATAAAAAAGAAACAAATAAGAAATTATTCACTATAGTGTTTGAGGGAGAGGTTGATGATGAAGGAATAGGTGGAGCCATGCATAGTGTTAGGACTGATTCTGAGTGACAGAGACACCAAAAGAAGGAGTCATTAAAGTGAATTTAGTTAGAAGGAAATTCATTGCTCTGGTCTAAATTGCTTGGCTATGCAACTTTATTTTTAGCATTAAAATAAAAATAAAAATAAATGTTTGAGCCAACTGTGCCTAGCAGTGGACTGGCCTCTTGTGACGGATTTTTAAGAAATGTTTTTTAAGTTTTTAAAAAATTGTTTATTCTTTCTGCTCAAAGAGGAAAATTTACAATAGACACTGAATGATCATCTGTACTCAATCCAGTTTGATGTAAAATGTGCAATTCAGCCTAATGTCAGAAACGCTTACCAAATATTGATCCAAGTTATGATAACTGATACAGGTTAAACTTAAACTAAAACCAAATATAAGGTTGCTGCATTTGTTTCCTAGTGTATCTTTAAAATAGAATATAAGCCTAAGAAAATACAAGTAAAAGTTTTAGTAGAGGCTATATGTTATGGTTTGGATGTGAGGTGTCCCCCAAAAAATCACATTTGAAATAATGCAAGAAGGTTCAGAGAAGAAATGATTGGGTTGTGAAAGTCTTAACACAATCAGTGAATTAATCCCTTGATAAGGATAACTGAATGGCAAATGGAAGCTGATAGGGTGTGGCTGGAGAAGGTGGGGCATTGGGGTGTGGCTTTGGGGCATATATTTGTATCTGGCAACTGGAGTCTCTCTGTCTGCTTTATTATTATTATTATTATTATTATTATTATTATTATTATTGTAGTTGTAGATGGACAGCATGTCTTTATTTTATTTATTTTTATGTGGTGCTGAGGATTGAACCCAGTGCCTCACATGTGCAAGGCAAGCACTCTGCCACTGAGCTACAGCCCCAGCCCTCTCTCTTTCTGCTTTTTGATCATCATATGAGCCACTTCCCTCTGTCACACTCTTCTGTCATGATGTTCAGCTTCACCTCAAGCCCTGAGGAATGGAGCCTGCTGTCTATGGATTGAGAACCTCTGAAACTGTTAGTGCCCAAATAAACTTTTCCTCTTAAAATTGTTCTGGTCAGATCTTTTAGTCACCACAGCAAAAAACACTGACGAAAACACTATGTAATTTATGTGGGCCTAGGAGGAGTCCACGAGGTCTCCAATGTGATCTCCATTAGTCACTTAGGCTAGGAAGCAATGGTGCCACCCTTCCAAATGTGAATGTCCAGGGAACGCTACCAGTATAAGCAGAAAACACATCTGTAGATTACATGGAGAGATAACTTGAGACAGGCAAGTTTTATGCTTGTTAGGTGCACGCTGGCTTTTTCTGCATAAGATCAGGAAGAGGTTTTGTGACTTCTCAAAATGAGGGCAGTTGTTCCATGGATGGAATTCATTTTGTTTTCTGAGTGTTAAGGATTCTTTTCTTACTCCACATAAGGCTTCTGCTTGGCATAAACATTGATTTCATTATTTTGAATACCTCTTCCTTTTTCTTTTTTCCTTAACTGGTTGTTAACAGTTTTGCAATTCTAGTCTTTAAATTCTGAAATCTCTTTTAACACCCTTGGGTGTCCAAAGACATTTCTGTGTGTAAAATTGTGTAAAGACACACAAAGTGTAGCAGGGTGTGGTGGCGCACACCTATAATCCCAGCACTTTGGGAGGCTGAGGCAGGATTGCAAGTTCAAAGTCAGCCTCAGCAATGGTGAGGCACTTAGCAACTCAGTAAGACCTTGTCTCTAAATAAAATGCAAAAAAGGGCTGGAGATGTGACCCAGTGGTCGAGTGCCCCTGAGTTCAATCCCCGGTACCACACACACACACAAAAAAAAAACACACAAAGTGTGTCTCAGATAAGTAGGGCAGAGGAGGTGGAAACTGAAATTCACATTCTTTTAACTATGATACTTTCTCAGTGAAATGGTAAATTAGCTTTAATATTAATTAAAATTAACTGAGGTAGCAAATAATTTACATATATTGATAAAAAATAATCTTGACAGTCAATTTGTGAAATGCATATAAATTGCTTTAGGAACCAAGAAGTAGTTTTTGTTTGTGACATTGTATAAAACAAATCCTCTGGAAATGTCTTTATAATATTAATATAACATATAGCTTGTGTAAAACATCATATTATCTTTACTTAGAGATAAGAAGAAAGGATATTAATTCTGGTATGAGTTATTACAAAGTTCAAATTAATGTTTTAGTCTATGAGTTCTTACTGTGAAATTTTTTATCAAAGAAAAGTTTCAAATTTTGAGAAACTTATTTCAAACAGATATTAGACAGTGATTCTATATTCTTACTCCTCTTATCCATGTTGAAGACACTCTCAAGGTCACTGAGGTCACCATGTATAAAAGTGAGTTGCTGCTACTGCTTCAGTCAGAAGGCAAAAACTCTATCTAGCAGTCACTAGGAGATGTGTCACAGTTTTCCCAGCTGTAAATTTCTCTTTGTATGTGTTGCAAACATGCCCAACACTAACTATGACTGTTATAGCTTAACATTTATTTCCCCTGATATATTGACACCAGAGTGAAACACGGTGGCCTGGGACAAAGAGATTTGGTGTTCTCACGATGAATCACCCCTGATACCAGTTACTGATAAGCACAGTCAAATCATGGATAGCTGGCAAGGTCCTCTGCCCTAATTTGTTTTTTAAATTTTCATTCAGGCAGTGTGACTTCATTACATCCCTGCAAGCAAGACCCCAGGCATTGTGTAAGGGAGATTTACAGCCAGTAAGACAGCCATTTCAGTCTGCAGAGAAATCCCATCACTTGCCCATTGTGCTTTCTCCTTTAGTTTGAGGCAGTAGATTTCATATAACATAACTTTGTTTTTTTCTTTTTTAGGATGACACACAGATTTTATATATATATATATAAGGAATTTGCTGCTGAACATGAAGAAGCAACCAGCATTCATTACTTGCTCCAATCACAATTTCATAGGAAATCAATGTATAATTTACATTCTTTCCTGATATTTCTTAAATATAGTTTTCCTTTCCTTTTAAAAGCTAAAAAAAAAATCCAGCAGATTGACTCCAGGTGAGTTTATACATTCTGACATAAGGCTGGAAATATGATGGAGAAAGAATATATCATGTCAAACACTTTCAGCCATATTGTTGACAAACCAAATCTTGTCAAGTCCTGGACAGCTTTCTTTCTACCAAACCACCTCTCCTGCTTGAGCCACAGCATTAAAACATGGCAGATCAACTTTGAAAACTGACAGAAATCTTGTTGCCTATTTACTGTTGTTTGGAGAGTAAACAGTCCAACTGAACTATTAGGGAACTTTGACACCATAAACAATTTAAGAAAACTTCAGTTTGGCACAATGGAAAACAACTTGTTTGCAAAGATTTTGAGCAGAAGTATACTGGAAAGAAAATCTCTTTCCTAGAAAACAATATATTTCTCAAGCAAAGGAGCCATTTAAAATAGCATATGATTTACTGGTTAGAGATAGTAAAAAAATACTATCCTTTCACATTTGTACAATTTGTTTAGCAATAAATAATGTCTACAGTTCTTTTAAAAATATTAGTTTTTGTCTTACCAAGAATAATGTTACCATATGATCAAAATTTTTATAGAATATCATATTCTGCTCCACCTTCTAGAACAATTAGTTTTACGTTTCTAAACACTATTTAAATTTAATCCAAAACTGAAATAAAATAGGTTTAAAGAGATAAGCAAAGGACAAGATGTACCTAATAATGAAGAAAATAAATATAAAAATAGATTTCTTAATTACAACTTGCCTAAAATATTCTTGACATGTAAATATGTGTTTTGAAACCGTTCAGAACCAAATCTAGGCTATGTATATTTTATTCTCATGAATTGTTTATTCCCTTGAAGAAAATATTTTCCCTGTTTTGAAATTGGACTTCAGTTTCCACCCAGAATTGTGAATCTAAATATAATGCAAACACTGTTCATTGTAACTTCATTAAATGCTTCATTTACATATCTCGCAAAGATATGTGAATAATGTCACTAATGACTATTTTGTTCTCAACTTCTAGCTCAGCAACTGCAAGTGACATCAGTAGAAATGCTGTTTGCAGATGTATGGGCAGTGTCTGCCCCGCAGGCTCTCAGCCTATGTATTGCACAGGAGTGGTGAACTTTGACCATATTTACTATTGTTTTTTTGTATTGATGCAATGAATCAGAACTATGTCAGTTCTGAAAATCGTTGGCAACATGTTTTTACATTCCCGGGAGTAAGGGCTTTGTGTTATTTCTATGTGGTATACATAGAACAAACTAATGCAAAAACAGAAAACAAAGTAAAATGGAAATTAATATTTTTAACTCAACTGGAGATAAAACAATTACTTTTTTCTTCTAATAAGGTAAGAAAAATGAATATGCCATTGCAACTCTTGGGTTATTGCACATACTCCTTTTGAAAATCATGCCTTTGATGCTTATTGATTGCAATGGCATCTCATATTAAATTTTGTTTAAACTTATATATGTTTTATGTTAAAATTAATAGTAGAACATGTTGATAAATAATATAAATCAATTTAAAGGACAGAGAAAAAGAGCAGATCACATCATGGAAATGATACAAATTCCTTCACATGAATGGAACGTGACACATATTGTCTTTATTTATTTATTTTGCAGTGTAATGAAGAACACTTCAGTAATATAAAGGTATGTTACTCTTCTTTCCCGTAAAAGGAAAGCAATTTATTTTTTCTTATTTAATAAAATAGGATATGGCCAAGTATTTCTGAAAAATTCAACCTTTACAATTATCTGAATTTTAACTGGCTACTGTGTTTAGATTTTCAATTTTCCTTCCTTTTTTCCCTGCCAGTTTTGAAGAGAGTGTTCATATGCCTCACAATATGCTGAGCCCAAGATGATCAGCCAAGTCTTGGCTTCTTTGAGAGCTTAAACCCTTTAAACTCACTGCTCTTTCCAGCTGGCAGGTCAGCAGCTCTGAGCAGACACTGCAGGTTTCTGCTTAGTTAAGTTTCCACAAATGCGGCTCTGCTTATTCTTAGTGAGAAAGGGGAGAGTATCTGCCCTGTGAACAATTCTATCCATCTTCCTTTTCTTAGCTCGCTGTGTCTAATCTGTTTGGCATTGCAGTTTCTTTCTTTTTCTTTTCTTTTCTTTTTTTCTTTGAATTCATAAGTTTTTGATTGACAGATATTATTAAAAAACAGTAGAAATGTTAATATTTTTCACTCCTAGAGACATATATTTACTTCTCATGGAACCTGCAAACATTTCACTCAATTTCCCATTTTACATTAATAAACATGTTTGGTAAAATAATACTCCATAGTTCTCTTAAGATGTTAGCTTTTATATAGAGATTAAGGTTACAAAAAGAAAAACAGTCTTTCTTTAATCTCATTTCATTCTTCATGTCTAAGCTTTAATTCAGACATTTCCTCCTTAATGCCTGAACTCTTGTTCAAACACTGACAGCTTTTCTCAGTGTTACAAAGATGACTTAAAACAGCTAAACGAAGTTTTAATGTCTGTTTATTCTGGACATTTTCTCCAAGTCATTATCAAAACCTCAACATAAAAATAAATAGGATTTAGGGTGATGTGAAAATTCAATATTAGCTTAAATCAATTTAAATATATTAGAAGTAAGATACAATGATTGTATATCAACATGTTCTCATTTTTTGAGTGTTATGTGAAGGAGAGAACTCCTGCTTGCATTGGTTTTGTCTGATCAGTTTGACCTTATGATAAAATCTGATAAATTACTGAACTAAAAGGAATATACAATAATGCCATTTATTGTGTTACTTATTAGATTTGGCTGTGGACAAAATAATCAAAATAACAATAACAATAGTTATCGTTAATTTTGGTCTCATGTGTAACAAAAATCTTATACCTGATATATTTTAAACTGACAATTCTGAATCCCTCTTTAATTGTCATTTATTCTTTTTTTATTTTCACCTGACTTACTTTTTTTTGAGTTCCTGAATTTTAACTAAACAAAAAACTATTCCCCATGACTTATTAATTATATGTTTTATCCTAAATAGTTTGCCTTAAATTAATTTGGGATTTCTGACATTGAGTCTTTGTCTTTGGATGAGGAAATGGTTTTCTTCATCTGTGAACAATGAAATTACTCCATAATTCAAGATACACAATAGCATCAGAATATATCAGGGAGTGGAGGGAAAAATGCTACAAACTGATCAGTGGGGTGGGAAAGCATATTCAAAGGAATAGGAAGCAGAATGTAACAGACTATTAAAGACTTCTATATAAAGTCACACTGAATATGATGAAAATAATTTATTAAATTATTAAATATTTAATAAAAGACAAAAACATTAAATATTTTTTGTCTTTTAAGTTGTAAAAAAAAATGATTAATTTTTTTTTTATTCCTAAACTCATCTATCACATTTAGAAATGCCTTTTGGTAACCACTGCTCCTCTTTGCCCCTGCAATAACCTGAAACATAATATAAAAAGATTTCATTTTTGACATCTCTGACAGGAATATGATTTTCCAACTGAGAATCAGAAATACAAAAAAAAATCATGTACTTTAAAAATTAGCACCACAGCTTTTATTTAAAAAGCTTCAATAAAAAATTTAGATAAGAAATAAGTGATGATGATAAATTTTTTATTTATTTATTTATTTTCAGAAAGCTGTAACTATGTATACGGGGGAGGGGACAAGGGCAAACAGAGGACTCTGCACCATCTATAGAATTATAAGAAAGGTCTGTCTGATCCACTGAGTAATGGTGTTCCTCATGGTCAACTCCCAGCTTAAACAGTGAGGGATCTAGCCTCACAGAAACCTCAACTTATATATTTTACTAACCAATAATCCTCTGCCAGTATTTACCATGATGAAAGTGGAGAACCAGAGAGCAAGGAAATCCAGTCCACACAGTTCCTAAAAGTTAGCTTCCTGGAGCACAGAGCAAGTGGAAGAGTAAAGAGCAGATTTGAAGGGCTAAGCATAGAATATCCAGTAATGTAAAAAATTAAAATGTATGAAGTATTCAAGCCATTTAGTGAAAGAGTAAATTTCCTGGTAAAGTGAATATAAAATACCATAAAAATATAAAAAATATCATAACAAGAATATAAAATATATAATAAATCATCCATCTCCATTGAGAATGGAAAGTGGATAATTTCCATTTCACTGAATAATAAAAAGGGCAATTTTATCACATAATAAATTAATAAGTGGACTTTAAATTAAGTTATAGAACAGGTATTTAAGATTTTAGATTTTAATATTTTTAATAGAAAACTCCATAACTAAAAAAGTCTAATAATTGTCTGTACCAGTCAAATGTTTGCCACAATGCAGAAAAATATTATCTTTTCTGACAACCTGTAGAAATGATCAAATTAAGGGGCTGGGCTATGGCTTAGCGGTAGAGCACTTGTCTTGCATGTGTGAGGCCCTGAGTTCAATCCTCAGCACCACATAAATAAAATAAAGGTATTGTGTCCACCTACAACTAACAAAATATTAAAAAATAAATGATCAAATTAAGTAGTAATTTGATATCAAATAGTAGTCATCTCAGTTGTGAATATGGAAACTATATTGTGTGGAAGCATTTATAAAGGGTACTACATTTATGAGACATAGAAATAAGAGGAATTAAGTGGGGAGGCATCACTCATTGGGCAATATTCTAATCAATTCATCCTCACCATTCATAATATTAAGCACTTCAACTTCAACCTCTGCCACCTTCCCATTTCTGTCAGTAATATTACCAAGTATTTAAGACTTTTAGACCATTCATCACCTTTTTTTTCCATCCCTATTTTTCAGTCTGTACTATGAGCATGTACATTATTTTTAAAAATCATGCATTAATCATACATCCCTACTGGGAACATGAACATACACACACAGACACACAGGTGAGTGCACATATGGTTACACAAGTGTTTTGAAGAAGAAAATGTACACTATGATGTTCATGGAATACAAATTTAACTTCAAGGAGAATAAAAGATCCAGAATAAATACCGCATAAAAAATGAGTACTGATTGGAACCAATATGACTAAAAATTACCAAGCAGAAAGCAGCATACTTTGACAGAGATAAGGAATATAAACATAGTTAAGGTTGAATATGAAATTAGATTTCATTTCATGTTAAATCTGGGGAAAGGGATACTTATTACTCAGAGTAGCTGACTCTGCTGCTGGTGATGAAAATAACATTCTTCCTGCTCTCTCACTAGATAAATTGTGCCTCTTGCATTTTGCCAGGGGTATTTTAATCAGGGTCATAGAATTCTGATGAAATATAGTAAGTTTTCTCAACAAAAAATAAAGAAGTTAGCCTTTCAAGTACAAATATACTATAATATTTTTTAAAGGGTTTAATTCAGACAGAGATTATATGGGCCTTTCTGGTATATGTGTGTATGTGTGTGTGTGTTCATTAGGAAATGACCAGAAATGTGAGTACTGTTTAATTCATTGTCTCATGAGGTGATACTTAAATCATCATGTCCTTTTTAAGTCCATTCATGTGTTTAAAGAATCAAACAGGAAGTAGGAGAAGCAGGGAAGGGTCTTCTGGCTCGTACTCATACATGAGACTTTCTTTCATTTGCACCTTGTAGTTTTTTACAAAAAGATCACCAGATGAAGATGACCGTCTCACACTTAAAAAGACTCTTGGAAAATGTTGCATGTTCCTGCCCAGTGATAACTCAAACTGTCTAAATAATGCTTCCATCTCATTTTAATAATTACTTCTTTTTATTTACTGTAGGAATATGGTTTTAATACAGATTTACATGCTAAATATTAATATTTTCTAGACATAATATAGATATGTTTAGTCTCTTAGCTTCAGCTAAATCTCTAAACAACCTGTAATAGGGAATGAAAAGAGCTAAAGATCAGAAGTTTCATTTCAAAGAATTCTAGCTAATCCTGTATTTGTCTACAAGACCTTTCTGAAATGTCAGGGGAGACAATAGACAAAGTGATTTTAATACTTGCATTCCCATTTTTGTCAATTACAAAATAAATGCTGTCAAGGCTAAAATACATTGGAGCAATACATTGCATCTTCTATCAAGATAGCTCTTCAGAAGTAGGAATACTCTTAAAGTCATCAAACAGTGACAAAAACAACAGCAACAACAGATGTGTTTAAATCCCCACCATAATTCAAATTCATTATTTATTATTATTATTATTATTATTTATTATTGGGGGGGAATACTGGGGATTGAACTCAGGGGTACTCGACCACTGAGCTACATCCCCAGCCCGATTATTATTATTATTATTATTATTTTTTGGTACTGGGGATTGAACTCAGGGGCACTCAACCACTGGGCCACATCCCCAGCCCTTTTTTGTATTCTATTAGAGACAGGGTCTCACTGAGTTGCTAAGTGCCTTCCCATTGCTGAGGCTGGCTTTTGAACTTGCGATCCTCCTGCCTCAGCCTCCCAAGTGCTGGGATTACAGGCTTTCGCCACCACGCTGGCTCCCAGCCCGATTTTGTATTTGATTTAGAGACAGGGTGTCACTGAGTTGCTTAGTGTCTTGCTTTTGCTGAGGCTGGCTTTGAACTCACAATCCTCTTGCCTCAGCTTCCTGAGCCGCTGGGATTACAGGCCTGTGCCACTGCGCACACTCATTAAGTATTTTAAATGAAATAACTTATTCATTCTTATACTTTTTTTTTTAGTAAGAATTTATAAATGCAAGGAAATTAAAAGAAATACCAATTTAGCATATAGTTTAGTTTCAGTTCACCCCAAACCAAAGGGGAGTCAAGATTTAGATCCCATCAGCCTAACTCAGTGTAACTCAGAGCCCTGCTATGGCACTTCTTTAAACATAGATTTATTGGTGCTGCTGCAGCTGCTGCTTTAAATCAAACAAACAAGCAAACAAACAACAACAAAAAAAAAACCAGGATGGCTTAGAAAAATCAGAATTTATCAACAATTTACAATTTTAGAATCCAAAATTACAGAAAATTTTTTTTTATCTCAGTTTCATATACCAAAAACAAAAATACCCTAGAATTTGAATTCAAGTAATAATTGGAGAAAACTAAAAACAGTAAAAAAAAAAAAAAAAAAAGAAAAGAAAAGAAAAAAAAAAAGCTGAAAGTGAGGGATACAACAAATTGGCAAGCTTCAGTGTTTGCAAAGTAAATTTATTAATAGACACTACAGACCTCCATAAACAAAACTCAAGAAGGAGATGTCAATGTGTTCTTTGTTATCAAATGATAATAGAGAAATTTTATTTCATAATTTAGAATCTGATTATTCCCTTCATGCAAGCTAAAAGCAAGGATCCCTCTATATGTCCATTAACACATGTTTAGTGTTTATTCCTTTCTACAGTGGTATTCTTTAAGAATAATAAATATTCACATGATTAACATAAGTAATGTAAATGTAAAGATAATTTACATTCATTCATAGGAGTATAATGACCATTCAGTTTTTTTTTATAATAAATTTATCTACTCTTGGTCTTTGTCAGATAATATTATAATTCTGTAGTGTTTTACTAAAATAGTTAAGAAACATAAATGGTTTAATAGATTTATTATATTATGTGCTAGTTTTTGAGAAGTGAGATATGCAATTATTGATGTTATTAAAGTATAAGCAATAAAGACTTTGGAGACTTTATAAATATCTGACATTTCTTATTTTAGATTTTTCTAGAAACTTCTTGTGATTATTACACATATCATAAGGCACCAATTTGAAGTAGTTATCATGTGTCCTATTGTTCTCATACTATAACTAAAAACAATTATCGACAAAAAACAAAACAAATGTGCCTAACAACTAAAGGGGATATCGACAGAGAGGACCTCATAGTTCCCAGCCTGCTGGTCAATAGCACAGAATAACACTATAAAATGTGTTTTTTATTTAGCTATTATCTCAGTGTGATTGCTGAATACCACAACTCTCTTTCTAAAGATAGAATTTAGTATCTATCAATAGTTTCCACCTCTAACTGATCTTCAAGTGAGTGAAGATATTTCCAAAAATACCTTAAAGTCAGAACTTGGGAAAATATGTATTTGTAAAGTTGGTACATTAATACTTCGGACAAATTAACTGACCTGGAAATATTTATAAATTACAGATCATACACATTTGATAGTAGGGTATGTTGTTTTTACACATACCTAATTTTATGTTTTAAAATAAACATCTAAATAATTTTCTGAGTACCTCTCATAAAGGTATAAAATAAAAAGAATTATGCTATAATACCACATCCTAAATTGCATAATAAAAAATATTATATCATCTGACTGAGAATTATATCTTTTTTCAATGTTTTTAACATCCATTCCAAGTTGCTTCTATATATCAATACACTCATCCTGGTCCTGGTTCTTTAATTAACTTGCTGTGATGATAAATGAGATGGTTGAACCAGATGAACTACAAGATATTTCCACATGGATATAATATGAATTTAATAAGGATAGATGTATATGGGTATAATTTCATATAAAATCTATTAGTATCATCATTGCTTGGACATAGTCCAGCAATTGAGCTTTATTTAGCTTTTTCAAAAAGATCTTATTAGTCAGGCACATGGTGCACACCTGTAATTCCAGAGACCTGAGAGCTGAGGAGAGAAAAGAAAAAAAAAAAGTTAGAGACCAGCCTCAGCCACATAGCAGCAGGACCCTTAACAATTTAGCAAGACCCTCACTCAAAATATAAAAAATAAATTAAAAGGACAGGGGATGTAGCTCAGCAATAAAGTGCCACTGGGTTCAATTTACAATATAAAGAAATAAAGAAGAAGAAGAAAAAGAACAAAAGAAAGAGAGAAAAAAAGAGAAAGAAAAAGATTTTTAGAAGTTTTGATCCATAATATAACAAGGTAATCAGTCCTTTGTTAAGAGAAACATAAACTAATTTTAGACAGCATGCTATGTATTCTGTTCCCTAGGAGAGGACCACAGAGAGACCAAAAGATCTAAAATGAAATGTAGTTAAATATATATTTTGGGGTTTTGAAAAATAAATAGCAGTATCCACAACAAAGATCACCATGTTCACTAACCTGATTAGAACTGTGCATTTAAAGTTTCAAAAATAAAACTTCTATAAAATTACCCGCAGTATCTCCAGAAAGCCTAGCCACAGAGTAGTACCTGATACTGAAAGAGTGTATCAATATTTTGGTACATGTATATTCTTACTTTAATATGTTTTTCAGTTTTCCCATTGATTAAATACAGTAGCTACAGGACAGAGCTGCAAAATAATTCAACTTGCTTAAGGTTACTTGTACCAAATACTCTAATGCACAATTTTAATATCTTATCTCATAAATATGGTTATGTAACTGTAGCCATGTGCCTCCATTCCAATCATTTTCATCACAACCAAATGAAACAGAATATATTAGATATTTCAGAAGCATAACACATTTTTCTTATGTTTAGCTCCTTCCTTAACAAGCAAGGTACTGAAATTTCAATTTTACTATGTATGCTTCTCAGTTCACTCAATCTTCCTGCATTTTCTCATGTGGTAACCACAACATTGTTTATTTTTTCTAATAAGGTCTTATGATATTGTAATGGATGCTGGGATTTGCAGTGCATAGCTTCCTTCAGAACCAAAAGACATATTTCCTTTGTGGTTGGAAGAACTTCAAGCTGTTAGCCTCTTTAGATATTTTCCTCAGCTGGAAGGGACAATTTCAATACTCATTTTGCTCCTTTACATGCATCAATCCTCTTTTTCTCCTTCAAATACTCCTATGAAAGCTCATTAGGAATGATAAAGGCCCAGACTCCTCACCTTTGAGATGCTTCTGAGGAATTAGAGACCAAACAGTCCTTCCTGTGTGGTCAACAAATGCTTTTGTTGAGAATGAGTTGCAACCCAACTATTCCATTTCCAACATATTTTTTCTTTCTCCCTGTGTCTTCCCTCCTCAGGTGTTGATACTGCACAACAGTCTCCATCACAGGGCTGCTTCTTTGGGACTTAACCTGTAAAGATATCTAAATTATATGTCCTATTTGGACTTTTTAAGTACTTTATATGATGGTCTTAGGCATATCTCTGCAAAGAATAGAATAAATTTCTTTACTGGAATCATAGGAAGTAAAATATACTATGCTATATCTGTAGTAGATGCCAAAGCACAGGAAGCCAAAAAATTTAAGGTATCCTTATTATTTAGCACTCATCCTCTTATAGTCATTATTTACTTGTACTTTTCACTAATTTAAGTTGAAAAATAACTCCCTTTAAGCATGACACATATATAAAAATGGATAAATTATTTATCTCTGTTTCTCTGATGATTTAAATTAATGAACTCCAGACTCTTGACTTAAGTATTTTGTTTATTTATTTAGAATTATTTTAAAGATTTGATTCCATAATTACAAAGGTGTTTCTTATCCCTCAATGCCTGTATTATAAAGTTCCCATATCCTCATCTTTTATCATTAAATTATTCTGATCATTCTAATACCTTTCTGAATTTGGAAAACAAATATGAAGCTATTAGAAAAAAGTATAAAATATAAGTTTGTTTTATCAGGAACCCTCCAAATAAGTTCAATTTCTACAGGAGAAAAGTATTTTCACCCAAGATTTACATACTATACATGGGATCTGTTGAAATTCAGAATAACAGGAAAGGTAATCAAAATAGGAACTGAGATAGAAAATAATTGTAATAAATTTTCTTCCTTATTATGAGTAGATGTTCAATTATATATGTTAGGTCTTGCACGTGAAATCCAATAATTCCTTGTGTAACTGATTAAATTGAAGTTCCCACATTAATCACACGCTATCTTTCATTTGCTTCCTTTAATTTACAAAGAAAATTTGAAAGTGGAGTGGTTATCTTCCTCACTTTTATTGAATAGGTAGCATGAATATCTAGTCTAATTTATTTAGTGATTATTACATGAAATGCTTTAATATATTCACATATCAAATGTCCAACAAACAGATGTGCACATTCAACTCAATTCAATAGAAAAATAAGCTGTAAATCTTTAAATAGAAAATTAGTCAGGGGCTGGGATTGTGGCTCAGTGGTAGAGCGCTCGCCTAGCATGAGCGTGGCCCAGGTTCGATCCTCAGCACCACGTAAAAATAAACCGCATTGTGTACAACTAAAGCAAATAAATAAATATTAAAAAAAAAAAAAAGAAAATTAGTCAGGATAAACTTAAAATAATTATTTTAAGAAAACTGTCATTTAACATAAATGATTTCATATAATTAATTCCAACACAGTATGTCTATCAATCCCTGAGTATATTCTTTTGAAGCTGCATCTGTACTTATTGTCAGTACACGGAAAGCTGACAGCAGAACTAGATAAGGTGGGACAGTGCCTGAAGTAGCTGCATTCTGGGAGAGACAAGCAAGGATCCTCACACAGAAGACAAGAAAAGCACTTCCTTTTCAGAAAAATCTATACCATCCCACCGTAATCAAAACAGCAGGTGGCAGTGAATATAATCATAAGATTGCCAGACTTAGCAAATAAAAATATAGCATGCCCAGCTCAACTTGAATTTCAGATAAACCATGGACAACTTTTCAGTATAAGCATGTACCAAATATGGCATCTTATAGTTTACCTGGCCACTTCATATAATCAACTTGCAAAGAAAGGCATAAATGAGAATGAAGGTCCAACATGGACACCAGAAACCAAAGCAGAAAGAAGTTAATGTGGAGAATTGGTTACATGTCATTAAAATTTCTAACAGAAGAAAAGGGAAACAGTGAGGTAATTCAGCTATTAGTAATTGCAGGAAGGAGCTGCAATCTGTAGGACTGAGGAAGATAAGGAAGAGGTTTATTTCCCTGGAGCTCACAATGAAAAAGAAAGGCTGTTCTGTCTATGCTAACTCCTCATAGGGGGCCCCATCATTGGTACCACAACACGGAATACCTACCCAAGTCATTATAGGAGCCTCAGAAGAAGTGCCACATGGGAATAAAAAGATTACCAACAAGCCCTGTGGGCTGGTTTTCAGACTGCTGACTGCTGGGAAAGAGGATGTTCCTGGAAAAGAAGTCAGCTGCTACTGGATTAAGGCTTCTATCTGTCCTCCATTATCTCTTGGCAGATCCCATTCAGAAGTCACCCCACAAGTAACATGGAGAAAATAGCTTGCCAACTATTTAAAATACATGGGAAGAGAGAGAACAAGTCCACAATCAAAAGAATGTTTTTAGAACAAATCCATAAAAAAGAATAAGGGTCAGAAAGAATTTGAAGGAAAAAAAAAAAACCAACAAAATTGTTATAAAATCAATTGAATAAAAAATAACTGATATGATAAAATGAATAATAACAAAAATATTTTCTGTAAGAACAAATAATTTCATCATCTATTTGGCTAAAATTTTCCTTATAAGAGGAAACAATTGTATTTCCCATAAAATAAAAGTAAGCTTGCCAAAGTAACATTAAAATTATTCCAACTAACAGTCAAAAGAGAAAATGGCCAATGCTGAAGATCAAAATAATGAAATGGAGGAAAAACCCAGACAATTATTTTATTATTTTACAATTGTATAAAGGAATGGAAAGTATTATAGAAACTGATGAGGCATGGAGAATAGATACAGAAATTCTCAAATAAATTAATGATATTTACAGAAGTAAACATTAAATAAAATTGGACACCCAATTTTATACCTAGTTTTAAGAAAGTGAATGGCAAATAGACACATACCCAAGAAATCTTGATGGTGTTTCAGAATATCAAGGGTAACAGAAGTGAAGCACAGATACTTCCTTTCCAAAGAACAAATATCAGACCATCAACAACTCTGATTTCTTGGAGAAAATATAACAAAATCTTTAAAATTCCCAAAAACCATTTTTCCAAATTAAAACTATTATAACCGATGAAAGTGGCATTCAAAATTAAGGAAGAAACAAGGGCTAAAATTTTGGTATCTTTATTTACAGTATAAATTTGAAAGAAATTTGAAAAGCTGCATTTCACTAAAATGATGACAATGAAATAAAAAGGAAAGTGTACAAAGGTATAATAAAGATATTAAAATAAATCAGGATAAAAAAATAAGTCAATGAAACTTAAAATAAAAAGTTAAGCACAGACAGCTCACACTAATAAAATCTTTAAAGTCTAAATATATTAAAAATTTCAAAAATCCTGCTAAAATTTTTTGATAGGTTAAACAAATAAACCAGTAGAAAATGTTGGCAAATATATGAGTTAGGCTTCCAAATTGGGTAAAACTGACTCTAGATTGTTTTGTAAGTTCTAGAATAATAGCAAATACAGTAACTGGACTATATTACATATATATAAACACCTTTAAACTGTTCAGATCAAAAATTATCTCCCAAATGTCTGGATTAAAATGAATGCTGGAAACACACACACACACACACACACACACACACACACAGCAGCATCTTCATGAACCACTTGGGCTTAATAGCTACATAAATGTGACTAAGAGGAGTAAAAGGGAGCTCCAATAGTTCAAAAAGCTTTGGAAGGCAGAAAATGCCAGTGAATATCACCCCCTACACACACACACACACACACACATTGAAGAAATTAAGAAAAAGAGGAAAAAGACCCTAGATGCTATAACGTATGGATGTGAGCTTAACAACATTTCCCAAGCCCTGCTGACTGGCAGAATGACAATCAGATGGTATACTATTAGTGGTTATTGACAGTAAACCTGTGTTATAAAAAAAGGTGGCCACATATGGTTACTAAGCTAGTATAGATGACAATAAATGTGATGTAATGGGAGTATAGAATACACAACAGGGTTTTGAGACTTAGTGTATCCCTCCCTTCACCCACCAAATAAATAGTATAATAAATTCCAATAGTTTTTAGTGTGAGTATAAATTAAAATACTGTGATGACATAAAATATATTTTTCAAATTAATTCCATCTGTTTTTATTCTTTTTTTAAATTTGGCTAGCAGGAAATTTAAGACTATTTATGTGACTCGCATATTTCCATTGAACAGTGCTGCTCCAGAGAGTTAGTTGCCTCAAAATCTTTCATACAAACTGACACCCTCCATTAAAAGAGGAAAAATAATTGCTTGGAGTGAAATTCAAACCAAGTAGAAATAAACACCAGAGCAAGCTAAAAGTTTTCAGATACTAGAGTGAGAAAGTTCCATAAGGATTCAAATCAAGGATGTGGGACTAGTGGCTCAGGAGGCTGAAACAGGAGGATCACAAGTTCAAAGCCAGCCTCAGCAATGGCAAGGCCCTAAGCAACTCAGTGAGACCTTGTCTCTAAATAAAATACAAAATAGGGCCGGGGATGTAGCTCAGTGGCTGAGTGCCCCTGGGTTCAAAAAAAAAAAAAATGTTCAACTATACAGAGCAAAAGAGGCCCAGTTTTTATGACAAATTAATGTTATGGAAGAGGCAGTAGAACTTAAAAGAATGAAACAGACAAATGTAATCTGAGCATAAATTTCAATATGTATACCTTGTTTGCCTCTTTCTTTAAACAAAAACAACTATAAAAGAGATCTTGATGGTTTAGTCAGCTTTTCTGCTGCTGTGACTAAAAGACCTGACAAGAACAATTGTAGGGTAGGAAAAGTGTATTTAGGGGCTCACAGTTTCAGATGTCTCAGCCCATTGATAGCAGGGTCCATTCCTTGGGGCTTGAGATAAAGCTGATCATCATGACAGAAGAGTGTGGAGGACAGAAGTGGCTCACATGATGATCAGAAAACAGAAAGAGAAAGAGATTCCACTCCAGATACCAAATATACACCGAGGCACACCCCCCAGTGACCCACCTCCTCCAGCCACATTCTACCTGCCTTCAGTTACTATTTAGTTAATTCCATCAGGGGATTAATTCACTGATTGGGTTAAGATTCTCATAACCCAATCATTTCACCTCCAAACATTCTTGCATTGTCTCAGACATGAGTTTTTGGGGGACACCTTACATCCAAACTATAACACTTGACATCACAGAGCATTACAAGACATTAAAAATTGTTGCTAATTTTTGCAGTTATTAAAATGTCAGTGTTTATGAAATAAATCAAAGATCTTTCAATTAGATTTTTATATTAGACAATTGATGAATAAAACAGAATAATTTCTGTAAAAACTTGTAGCAAAACATATGAACCTCACCCCTAAAAAGTAATGGAGACACGGATAATTGGCAAAATGTTGATAACTGAAGAAGGTTAGTGATGAGTACCTGAAGATTAAAAAAAAAAAAAAAAAGTCCCCCTCTGTGTTAAAAAGTTCTGTAGTAAAAAGTTTAAAAATAAATACATTTCAAAAATGTTTAAAATAAATATTTTATGTTATATAAAAACATTAAGATATTTTAAATAAAAACATTAATATATTTTAAATAAATTACTAAAACTATTATACACTAATAAAAGAATGAGTCTAAAAAAGATAAGAGTATTCTAAAGAGATGAGAAACTGTTCCAAACATTTAAGTAATCATGTCGTTAAAATTATGTAAATTGCAAGTTAAAGGAAAGTATATTGGACACCAAACAAAATAGTAAATATATCACCTCAAACTAAGCAATGACTACTTATGGGATACATGTACAGCAACTGTTTTCTCTATCTTTCATGCATTTATTTGAAGTTTCTTTTTCCTGTCAGTTGTTGTTGTCATACTTACCAACACTTTCTTTTATGAGCTATGGTTTTTGAGTCCTGTTTAAGATATATTTCCCTACTCTGATGTCATAAATATGTTTTTACTATCTAGGAGAGGTATACCTAATGACAGGTATATATAATATAGAAATGTTCAAAATGAAAAGATGAGGAAAAAGTAGCTTAAATAATATGTAATTGAATGAATGCTTGTGAAGCATAGTGCTAAGACAAATAATTTTAAAGAGCTCAGAAACAGACATGTGCATGGGTAGAAATTTAAAATATGAATAATCCAGCATTGATTAATGAATGATACTGTGTCGATTTTTCTTAAGGAAACAATTGGATTCATAGAGAAAAAAAAAATCAAATATTAATTTAAACAAACATATATGGAAAAAATAGAGAAAAGATTAATATGTTCATGAGTTAAAAATAGGAAGATCTTAAGACTAGAAAATTAAAACTCACAAGGAAAAGAATGGATAAGCATGAAAACATCAAATGATGGAAAACAGAAGCTTAAAATAATGCTAACTTGACTGGGAAAATAATAATGTAAAGTTTCCGCTGTTTTGATAAAATCTTATACATCATAACAGGAAATTGGCTATTTGTTGTATTAATGTTTATATTTTGAAGAGATAATATTTTGTAATTAAAGAAAATAAATCAAGAGACCTGTTTTAAAAAAGTGAGCATAATAGATCTGTAAGAGATATTATAAAGAAAAATGAAATTTATTAAAGATAACAGTAATAATCTTTAATGAATGTCTCTTGTGGCACATATTTCAATTGAAAACTTTAGAAAACTATCAAAAGAACTATAAAATTAAACTATGCAAGACAAAATTTTGAATAGAGTTGTTGTTCATGTTCTAAACATTTTTTTTCTTTCATTTAGACATAATTTTCATGTGGCCAAAAGTAGTTTTTTGTTGTTGTTGTTGTTTTGATTGTTTGTTTTTGGTAGTGGGAATTGAACCATGTGGCTCTTAATCACTGAGCCTATCATATCCCCAGCCCTTTTTATTTTTTTTATTTTATTTAATTTTATTTATTTATTTATTTTGAGACTGGGTATCACTAAGTTACTTGGGGCTTCACTAAATTTTCTGAGGCTGGCTTTGAATTTGCAATTCTCCTTTCTCAGCCTCTCAAGCTTCTAGGATTACAGGCACATGACACTGTGCCTGGCCAACAAATGTTGAGTGGTTGGTATATTTTAAAAACAATTTAACCTTGTAATCCACACCTGCATAAAAATATAGAATATTTACATCACTCCAAAATATATCCCTTCCAACTTTAATTCACTCTCCTCCATGGAAAAGCAAACTACTGATTTTTATGATTATAAGTTAGTTTTGACTCATCTAAATCATAATATAAATGGAAATATATAAGGCTTACTTTGTTTCTGACTTCTCTTGATCATCATTATTTTTTTAATATATGACCACATTATTGCATGTATGTCACTGTTTTGGTAAATTCTTTAGGAATTATAATAAACATCCTGATGTCATAACAGTCTATTTTGCTAATATCATATGCTTTATATATATTTTACATACCTTATAATAGAATATTTTGTTTTACCTGTTTTCGATACATTTTACTCTTTGGTCAGACATTTTACTTACATGTATTCTATAAAGACATTTTTGTTTTCAATTTTATTTAGTTGATCCATTGTCTGTTTAAGAATCTAAGAAACAATTAAAAGTACTTCATATTTATCAAAAATTTACCATTTCTGGGCTCTGATTTATCACATACAACCAAGTTCCTGTCTGATATCATTTCATCCAGAGGAAATGCCTTTAACGTGCTATATTGTCTGTGTCTAGTGACTAGTTCTCTGCCTTTGTCTGAAAATATCTTTAATTATATTCTAATATAAAAATATTTTCACTGTATGTGAAAATTTAGTCTTTCTTTAAATTAAGAACTTTTAAAAAAAATATTTATTTATTTGCTTTAGTTGTACACAATGTGTTTACTCTTACATGGTGCTGAGGATCCTACATGGTGCTGAGGATCCAACCCGGGCCACGCACATGCTAGGCGAGTGCTCTACCTCTGAGCCACAATCGCAGCCCCAAATTAAGAACTTTTTGCATTGTCTTCCAGCTTGAATTTTTTCTAGTAAGAGGTCATGTTGTCCTTCTGTATGTAATGCATTTTATTGATCTGCTTGCTTTCAAGATTTCCCTCTTACCTTGGATTTTGCAAAGTTAGCTAAAAACATACCTAGGTGTGCTTTGATGTCAGTGTAAACTGCTTGTGTTTTGTTGGTTTTTTTAGAACACACACAAAACACACATTAAACTACTGGATATTGTCATACAGGACAATGTACTTAATTCATTTTTTTTTTCTTTCTACTTTTTAGTTTAGACAGCTTATATGGACTCTTTACATATTTTATAATATCAAATCTGTTGTGAAGACTATTTAGTGAATTTTTCATTGGATACTAAATTTTTCACTTCTGAAATTTTAATGTGGTTTTTTGGTTTTGCAGTTTCTGCTCTCCACCTCAAATTCCTTATTCATTTGCCCCTACTGTTGGTATTTCCCTATATCCTTGAACATGTCTAAAATAATATTTTAAACTGTCTGCTAATAACAAGATCCTCATCATCTCTAAGTCTTTTGATACTTATTATCTTTCTTCTGGCTATGTGTCACATTTTCTTTTTAAATCTCAAACTTTATTTTTTAATATTATTATGCAACTAAAATGTTTAAGAACGTCTTCTCAGAAAATTAGAAATTCAAAAAATATGCAAGATGAACAAAATTTTACTATTTGTTAGGCTACAAAGAAAAATATCAATTCTTTGAAGACAAAAATCTATGGACCTTACTACCTGATGGTGCATTTGGAGTTGAATACAAAAGGACATAAGATTTGGGGAGCCATTAAATAATTCACAAAAAATTCAAAGAATTCAATTATACAAAATATGTTCTCTTTTATAAAAATAAAATGAACTTAGAAATCAATAATGGAGAGATATGTACAAATAACAAGATCAAAAAGCAATTTAGAAGATGTTCTTCATAGTATAAAACTAAAAACTCAGCATAATAGAAATAGTGCAATGCAGTAAAATAGCACATAAATGGCAACTTATTAACACTCAACTTTTGTACTAAAATATGTTCTATGGCATGGTGGTGCTTGACTGTGATCCCAGAAATTTGGGGAGTGCAATTTCAAGGCCCACCTAGAAAATTTAGGGAGACTGTGTCTCCAAGTAAAAACAAAAAAGGCTGATGCAGCTCAGCTGTAGTTTGCTTGCTTAGCATGTTCAAAATTCTGCATTTGCTCCTCAGCACCACAAGAAAAAAACTAGTTTATACCTTAATAGATTATGTAAACAGCAAATTCAACTACAATTAAGTGATAAAATAAAGTGATAAACATTTCATCTGTGGTCGATGAATTACAAATAAAACTAAATGTTGGCTTTTTGTAAAAATTAGAAAGTTGATAACATTAAAATAGAAAACATGAACACTAATGAAGACACGACATCACAACTCCAGAAGTTAAAATAATAAAAAAGCAGTGTTATAAATACATATGCCAATGCTAAGAAATTTGACAAGTGAAATTAAATGGGAAAATTCCCTAAACAACACAAACCACCAAAGTTCACTCTAAAAGAAGTAGATAACTTGATTAGCTTTATACCTATTTTTAAAATTTAATTTATAGTTAAAGAACATGACCACAATGAAAACTCCAGGTACAGAATGTTTCCAGCATGAATTCTGTCAAATGCTTAAGAAAAGAAAAAAAAATATCCGTTCTACACAAAGCTTTATAGGAAATCAAAGAAGGGGAAAAAAATCTTTCAACCAATTCTATGAGAATAGAATAGTTTACCTTGATACTGAAATCAGACAAAGATATTACAAAAAGAAAAAGAGAAAATTGTGAATTAATTTCAAACATGAACCCATATGGAAAACTCTAAGCAAATTTTAGCAAATCTAATCTAATCTATATATATATATATTTAAAATTTTAGCAAATCTAATATAATTACATATATATATGTACATATATATACAAAGACTGTACATATATGTACAAAGACTGTACATCATGACCCAATGGAATTTAAACCGACAGGGAGTTTTGGTTAATGTTTGAGAAGCAATTAAATATAATTCATCATAATAGAAGACTATAAGGAAAAACTACAGGATGATTTCAATAGAAATACAAAAAGCCTTGGGAACATAGGGACCTCTCTCAACCAAACAAGAGCCACCTTTAAAAAGGTAGTAGTTCACATTATACTTAGTGGTCAAATTATGAATGCTATCACTTCTATCACTTCTAACACCAGAAGAAGACTAGTGTTTCTTGCTTTCCTTAGCTCTTTTCAACATTGAACTGAAAGTTCTAATCAGTGAAATAAAACAAATATATTACATAAAGCAAATATAGATTGGAAAGAAGTAAAATATGTTTTCTTATAGATGATGTGATCATTTATGTATTTATAAAATCTACAAAGGTTTTTATAATTTCATTTAGTTTTGTAAGACAGGTCTTGATGTGTTGCTTGGTTGGTTTGAGTTCCTGATCCTCCTTCCTTATCCTACCAGGTAGCTGGGATTGTATACATGTGCCACCACCACCTCAGCCTTTCAAAGACTTTTAAATTCAATTATTGATGATAACAGTGGTTTTGGATATGAAATCAACAAACAAAAATTCAAGTACATTTATCAATAGTAGTAGTTAACACTTAGAAATAATTTTTTAAATCACTTATGATAGCCACAAATATAAAATGCTTAGATTTGATTTACTATGAACTGTAAAATTCTAAATATTGTTTAAATAAAGAACAAAATTATTAGTTATAGATTGTGTACATATAGTGAAAATTTCAATATTTTTCTGATATTTTCCTCAAATTGATTTTTATATTCATTGCATAAGAAAAAACTTAGTTTTATAAATTAAAGTGACAATGCTGATTCTAAAATTTGTATGAAAATGGAAAGGATACAGAATGTCCAAAAAAGATTTTTAAAAGAAGAAATTTAGAGAGTATATATTACTTGATTTCTAGAATTATTTTGGAGTATCAATCAAGACAGTATGATTTTCATGTGAAGATAGACAAATACATCAATGGAATACCAAAAAGTACTGAGCTCAGGAGGCTGAGACAGAAGGATCGCTAGTTCAAAGCCAGCCTTAGCAAAAGCGAAGTACTAAGCAACACAGTGAGACCCTGTCTCTAAATTAATAGAAAATGGGGCTGGGGATGTGGCTCAGTAGTCAAGTGCCCCTGAGTTCAATCCCCAGTACACTAAATAAATATTAAAAACAGTTCTGATTTATAGTTTATATGCAGAATACACAATATGTAAAAGGCTATAAAACTCAGTAATAAGAACAAAAACCTAAAAAAATATGTGCAAAATATTTAAAGATACATTCCATAGAAGAGCTGGGGAGGAAATATTAATTAAATTCAAAATGGCATGCCACCACCTAACTATTAAAATGATTTAGTTTAAAAAGATTATCCTATCAATAGCTGAAATGTGAAGAAAGTGACCCTCTCTTGAAGTACGGGTAGGAATTGAAATTGGTTAAAACCACTTTGGAAAAATATCAGTATTCTTGAAATGTTGGTATATTTGAAAAAAAAAATTTATTTCAGTAGTGAACATATACTGATTTTTTTTCTTGTCTTTTGGTCTCTAAATAATATAGTATAAATGCTATTTACATAGAATTTACATTGTATTGGGTATTGTAATTAATGTAAAGATGATTTAAAGTATGTGCATACACTATATGCTAACACAACATCATTTTATATAAAAGACTTTAACACTTTAACATCCACAGATTTTGGCATCCACAGGGGTTCCTGGAAAAAATCTTTTGTGGATACCAAGGGAAAACTATATATATATATATATATATATATATATATATATATATATATATATATATGCAACATCACAGCTAAATCTGAAAAGAATGTGCTATGAATGAAGCAACAGAAAATGAGTATATTGTATGATTCTGTGTGTATAAAATTCTGGAAAATGCAAACTAATCTACATTAACAGAAAGCATACCAGTAATTGCTTAAGAATGATTTCGAGGTAATGAGGAAGCTCCCAGGAATAGATTGCAAGTAAACCTAAGGGAATATTTAAGGGTAATGGACAGGTTCCTTATCTTCATTGTCTTGATGATTTCACAGATTCACATATATCAAAATTCATCATATCATACATCTGTAATATATAGGGCACACTTCATGCCAGTGACACATTATTCAAACTGTTACTCTCATGTAGTGCTTATAATTCATCTCCAAGAGTTTTTGATGATTAATTTACAGGGGGAAATTGAATGTTCTAATCATGTTACATAGGATAATGTAACACCTCATTATGTAAGTTAAAAAAAGGTGAGTCTATTATAGAATGTAAGAGTTCCTCCCATTGAGTTTTCCAGATGCATTACTTCATTTCACTATTTATTTTGGGATGATTCTTTTTCACTATTTTATTTGGGATGATTGTGGAATAATGTTTGGAGAAGCTGTGATATTATGCAATTGTTGTTAAATATATATAGAATAACAGGGAGCATTATATACATATATATGTATACATATATGTATACACACACATATATATGTACACATATATATATATACACACACACAAATATGTAAACTTTTATACATTATGCAAATTTTATGAAATACAACTAATAATATATATCATCAATTATATTGTATGCTTTGCTTTCCTTTTTATACTCAAAGGCAAAAACAATGAGGAATGTATATGCCTTATTAAGGGTGAAGCATCTGAGGACTGAGTCATTAACATTCTAGATGTAATCACTTTTTTAAAATCTAATTCAAAGTATAGTCCCTATTTCTGGCAACAAATACTTACAGGTTCTCAAATAAAAGTGGGAACTACACACCCTGAGCATAGGAAAAAGAATTAGAAGAGAGGCTTCTATATTCTGTAAATGGAAGGTGAATTATATCAATTTACCACAAGATCTCCACTTTGGTAAAGATTGCATAGAAAAAATATTTTCTGAGACCTTGAGGTAAAGCATAAAATATGTATGGCTAAGGTGCTTTATTTAAGAATTTAAGTACAATATTGTGGTAAAGAGAATATACAAAATGTTCAAGGGTCTTCACCATGGTATATGGGTGGAATCCAAAAATAAAATTGATTGATTGCCTGCACTTCAATTGTAAGTTCTCTGTGGGCAGATCTGTAAAAACCGCATTTATAT
Source organism: Tamias sibiricus (assembly GCA_025594165.1). Taxonomy (NCBI): domain Eukaryota; kingdom Metazoa; phylum Chordata; class Mammalia; order Rodentia; family Sciuridae; genus Tamias; species Tamias sibiricus. The sequence goes on along the minus strand of CM046666.1, from coordinate 80,336,266 downwards.
AACACCACCTGCAGAGATGATTCAGAAACTAGAGACCTATTTGACATAAGCCAAAACTTGAATTTGTGTATGAATAGAAGAAATTAATGGCATTTTCTCCTTGCTTTCTTCTCTCAACTCCAAGAATCTAGAGTTAATGGGTCTTTACTGTATTTTAAAGGAATGTAGAACTACTGCACTTAAATTTATAAAATGAAAATGACTCCATACAGCACCTACATTATGCAAGTATGTAGCAGATATCAAGATAAAAGTTTGTCAAAGAAATATATGCCATTGTTATTCTATGCAGAAAATATTTGAGATATGACTAGGAACATTTTGGGCATTGAGGATATAAAGATAACTAAGTCAGAGTCCCTTTTTAAAAATAATTAATTTCTACAGTGGAAACAAAACTGGAAATACTATTTAAAGTAGAAAATCTAAAAAATACCTGGTTATAATAGTTTATAGAGTAACACTGAAAATTTTAACATGAGGAATTAGGATTTTACTACAGTTCCTGAATTGCAATTTTAGTTTGATCATAAAGCAGTGTTTTGAAAATAATGTTATTTTATGTTTTTGTTATCTTCTATGTAGAACCTGTGAATAATTCCTACCTTCCTCACTTTATTTATTTTTTTCCATTGTGATCATGATGCAGTTTACCTAATTTAATTTTAAAACTAACTTATCTGAGGAGCAGGGGAAACAACTTACTAAGGCTCTGTGGCAATTCTGCCATGGAATTCTACCTAGCATACATTTCCTCAGACATAGAGTAATATGAGATAGATGTGTATTAATTTTAGGAAAAAAATAGAGAAACTGAACTATTAGACACCAACTTCCTTAAAGAGTATTTTCTTTATTTAAAATTCTAAGCAATGTATAAGCTAAGCTTGTTTTACAAAGCTTAACAAAAGTATAATTGTGAAAGTCACACATAAAACACTTGCACACATTTATCCACAAACTTATGCATATATAACCCCGCACTTATATCAAAACAGAAACACATTTGATGTTAAGTAAAACAGTTTACAATATTGTTTTGATTTACAAGGTTTTATTTACAACAATGTGACTATTTTGCCTACTCTCTGCATGGTTTTGGCTTCTTTCATTATCCAGGGTTTTTGTGAAAGTACATGTACTATTGCTCTGTTTCACATTTCACCATGTGTAGATGATGATCCAGAAAAATGGATTTCCAATAACATATAACATAGGTACTTCCTATAATAATAAATAATCATTATAACAGAAATAATTTAATGGGATTGAGTGAATATAATTATTAAATATTCAGTCATGACTAATCATCTTTCTCATAGGTGTATACACATGTGTATGTATACATTTATGTACATAAATTTCTCATCTGTGTTTAGATATGCATGCATATACACATATGTGTGTATATATACTATGTTTCTATGCATATATGTCAAGATATATATGTTGATATAAAGTGTTTAGAAAAGTATGCACATAATCACATTAATATATCAGCAGGTTTGTGTATTGAAGAAAGAAACATGGTTTACTAAGCAGAAACCTATATTTGTGTACATACATTTAAGTTATTGAATAGTCTAAAATATGTATGTTGTCTGTTAAATTTCCTGTAATGGAAGTAGTAACTTGCCTTATTTCCTTGTGAGTTCCTAATATTTTATGCTATATAACTTTGTAAAATACACAAGGCACCAATAATAATATTTTACCACTTTTTTATTTAAAAAATACTTTCTATATTTAAAGGTTATCCTGTCTTAACTTTCCAAAGCAAATAGTATTCTATTACTTTTTGAAAGAATACCAGATTCCACTAGTCATTATTTAATCCTTCAATTTTATTTTGTTTTCAATGAGGATATCATATATTGTAAAAGCACATTTAAAATTCCATTCTTTCTTACAGTTTGGTCTCCTTTCCCAACATCCCCACATACAAAGGGAATTGTATGTATTTACCCAAGCCAAGGTCTTCTTTGACAATTTCTTTTTCTGTCAGAAGATGAGTGCTGACTGACTGCATCTAATCATTGCACAATCTATTGCTGATAATTTCCCCCCAGAATAACTATGTAGTGGCCATGAGAATGTACCTTTCCAACGTAGAGGATAGGGAGGGTATTTGACAAAGGCTCTTTCTGCAGCACTAATAAATCCATTTATCCTGAGTCCATGCATCCCATAGGATACTCTTGGTAATGAATAAACACAGGTAGGATAATGCAGGCTCATGCTTGGGAAAACTGGGATTTCTCTGAGGTTGACTTGGCTTGAGAGTCCCATAACAGCCCTTCCAAATTTTCTTCAAATTCCATGGATGTAAAATGGTCTAGGATGTTTCCACACAACTTTCTTTACCTCATTCTTCACTCAAGCTCAGACATGGCTATTTAGCTAACACAAGTAGTATGAGGACAGATACAGATATAAACAAGTAGATATATTTGTATAAGGATACAGATATGTGTATATGCATATACATACTAGGTATATTCATATTCCTTGTGGTAATATTTACACTGTTCTTGCAGTTCTGGGAAATAAGCCCAGGGCCTTACACATGCTAGACATGTATTATATCACTGAACTACAATCCCAGCCTTTTATTGCTTTTGCTGCTACAACTTGGGTGTATAGTTGTGTTTGTGGTTTTTTTTATTGTGTGTGTGTGTATGAAGTTAGAGATAATAAATGATGTGTTGAAGATTTGATTCTTTTGTAGACCAGATATAGTCTCTAGATCAAAGTGGCAGCCCAATTTCCAAGTTTCCATGAGAGTTAGCTTGGACAAATATCCTGGAGAAGGGAAAGGTTGCATGTGGTCAATGCAATGATACAGAAATTTCATTAAACTATGAAGAGAACAATGCCTGCAATAGAGCTGACTAGTCATTGCTGTTGTGTTGATATCCTGAGGAAGGTCACTAAGAGAAGTATGGGATGGAATCAAACACTTAATGGTGTATTGTGAGAGTCAGAGTATTTCCAGTGCCTTTAACTCCTTCAGCACATGGCTGAAGTCCTGTAAGAGTTAAGCTTTTATTGACATTTGAATGTCCCCACAATGCCACATTTCCTAAAGTCATGCTCTGAGAAAACTTGAGATTATAAACTCTTATACTATAGGTATATATCTCTGGAGATTCTGACTTATCAACCGTCCCTAGACTTTGGGAGTTTGTGTAAGGCACACTATTTTGCTATAGTGGAAGGTGTTGAAGAAGTCACTCTCACAAAGGCAAAAATGCCATCATCAGAAGATGCATCCCCAGGCTCTCCTAGCCACTAGACTGAAAAGATAAAATTCTAACATGACCTATGGGAAAAATTTGCTTGGCTTAATAAAGGAGGGAGAAGACCACATCTTTAAGTAATTGCAAAAGTTAGCTTACATATAAGAACTAAGCATAGTGGATTTGAATGGATTTTAGTGCTGCCTAATCAAGAATGCCAAGATAACATCATAAGTGAAATTTCATTGAAATGGGGGTAGTTCCTTTACACATGGGACTCCCCTCTTGTCAAGGATCTCATATGACTCTTAGAAGTATATGTCTAACTTATACTACAAAATGGCATACAAAGAAACAGACTATAATAAGTGGGTATAATGGCATGTTTACATTATTAAAGACTAGAATGACTCTAGAGGATTATATTTGATGAAATGATTATATTGCAAGTGTCTATCTTTTCATCAACAAAAAGCAACACTGTACCCACAATAAGGCATTATTTCTCTAGGCAATTAATCAGCCACATTTTGACAAGCTGTTCATACTGTTTCTCCTCTATCCTAGAAGAGCTAGGTATTTCTTCTGATTGGATTAGGTATTCCTTCTGATTGGATCATATATATATATATATATATATATATATATATATATATAATTGGATTATATATATATATATATATATATATATATATATATATATATATATATAATTTCCTTTCCTACTGCAAAACCTTCACCAGAACTAATATCTAAGGTCTTGCAGAATGCCTGTTTCATAGTTATGGAATCGCAAAAAAAGCACAGCAATTCACTATGGGTCATACTTTACAACAAAGAGGTATCAAAGTAACCCCATGGTATGTCACCTGCCACTCCATGCTCACAGCACAGCAGAATAGTCATCTAAAAATGAGCTAGAACTGCAGTATATGAAATTATGAGATGATGCTATTTACAACACAGTGTATTCATTAGATTGGCGAACTCTTTTTCTGTCTTCCCAGGAGAAACCCGATCATTCCTTACCCCATTCTAACTATAAATAGACATGTGCAGGACAGAGAAGAGTACAATTATCAAGTGTAGTGAAGTTCCCACCCATGCTTCACAGGACTGAGGACAGCATGGGTTAGTATTAAGGTTGAGCACATTTCTGAAAGACACAGAATTCCTGTGATCTCTGAGTCTGTCTTGCACACTCCTTTAGAGTGTAGTTAATTTTTCCTTATAATGCATGACACTGTGAGGCACTTCTATCCACCGTCATTCCCTTTCTTCTCTCTGGACTGTCCAACTTGGATCCATGTCCAATAGCACTCCCAGATTTTCACTGCTCCATGTTTTCTCACAGCAATTTGCTTAATAAAATTCATGCACACTGAATTTCTTTTCAATGTTTGTTTCTTGTAGGAACTAGATTAATACAAATTACAAATTCCACTCCAAATGTGATTTCGATGTTGCTCATAAGAATAAATTTTACCCATATTACTTTTTTGCAACTTTATTAACTTATCATAACAAACACTTAAGCTTTATGTTAACATAATAAAATTTTACTTGAAGCTGTTGAGATCTGGAATTTAAATGATTTGCCTGGGATCACATAGTTAAGGATTTTCTTATCTAAATTACAATGATTTTTTATTAATTGCTTCAAGTCTTAAAAATTTGCCTTTTGATAACTTGTCACTCTTATTAAGCACCACCAGAGCATAAAGACAATGAAAGCATATTAGTGAGGTTCCAATAATAATAATATTAATAATAATAATAAACAAATGACACCCTGAAGATATGAAGAAATTGCTAAGAAATATTTTCTTTTACTTGTCTATACCTCCATCATTAATACTTATTGCCCATGATTCTGCTTTCTGTCAAACAACAAGGAAATGTCTTAGTAATGTCAGGGCTGTAATTCTATAAATCTTCCATGAATTAAGTCCTGAAGTTGCTTCATAATCCTGAAGTCACTGGCCTGGGAGAAGTTACTATCATTGATGTTACCTATTAGAACTCCTAAAGAATGGATGAGGCTTCTTTATTGCCAAACTTCAGCAGAGGGTAAGAATAAGGAAACCTGAATACCAGGAAAAGAGGCTGCACATTACAGATAAGGACTATAAGACAAAGACATGTCATGCCCAAAACTTCTAAAGGTAACAGTGTCATGATGTTTCCCAGGAGAGTTAGAACTCAAAAGTAAGACTTGATCCCATTAAAAGCTATGTTGTTTCTCTTTTTGGGTATTGACTATTTAATGATCTCTTCTTTCTTGAATAGCTGAGGAAATTTTGAAGATAATTTTCTTTTATCATTCATTTGTCTTTTTGGGCAATGAGAAAATGCTGTCAGCATACTTCTGAACATAAAATATGAGTCTTGATTAGTTTTTGTTGTTCTGATATGATTATTAAGATCACCCATTTCACTTCCAAGAGTGATGGGGTTTTGATGGTAAAGCACATGATCATCAAAATAATAGAAAATAATTTAAATCTCAATGAATAAAGGTACCTCAATCACCTTGCTGCCTCCACCCACCTCTGCCCTGCCAAACAAAAATGCTCCACAGCTACAACTGCTTGTCTGAAAACCTTTGCATATTGGAAACAGTTGTTTTCTTTCTTTTCTTTTTTTTTCTTTTTCTTTTCTGTTTTTTTATGTATCTTGTACAGTAAAAGGCTTTTAGGACCAATCAGAGGTTCTGAGTAATGCAGGTCACAGGTCAATGACACTGAAAAAGGGGTCTCTTCAGATTAGGCATCTGAACTATGCTAATCAACTTGAAGAAGATTATGAAGGGAAAGAATGGAAAAAAAAAAAAAAAAAGAAAAGAAAAGCAAGAAAAGAGTATTTAAACATACCTTACAGGTTTTGAGAGTGTTGTACCCAATTTGCAGGGAAAAAAGTCTCACAAACAACTCCCGTAACAGCCAAAGAAGCCTTTATTTTGGCCGGGGCCACCAACTAACTACAACCCACACAAAGCAGGGTGGTAGAAAATGGCACCCGCTGGTTTATAAGCGCAGGGTCGATAGGCCCTCAGGTGGAGACGGGTTTAAGGGTGGGTTAATACAATATGCCCTCAGGTGGAGATGGTTTAAGTCGCCTCTGCTTATTACAAAAGTATAGCCCAAGCTTAGAGCTATCTTAGACTTGAGTAACTTTCTGCTTCCAGAAGATATGACTATCTTCAGTAAGTCTCCTTTTCCTTAGTATTGTTTGGAAAAATTAGCATTTGCTGGATCCAAAAATTCTTACCAATACAACAAACCATAATGAAACTTCTCCTCTTCACATCCCTGTCTTCCCATTGTTCTTTAACATCTTATGTTCCCTGTATCGTTTCTCTTGGGTAAGTTATTGGTCAGAAGACTCCCTTATTTTTAATTTGAAGGAGTACCTCCACAGATCCAATTGAAAACCTCTTCTTCCAGGTGCAGGCATAGTTTAGGTTTATAACAAAACAACTGCCATATTTATACTGATGGATTATGCTGCTCATACCTGGGACATCCTTCCTACACTGCACAGTCTAAAACACATAGACTACACAACTTCCTATGTCCAAGAAAGAAAAATAAATGAGAAACATTATAATATTAAAAGCATTCTTTAGCGTTTTGGAAGCAGGGAGATCCATATAGAGCCAATGTCAATATGGACAAATATAATAGCATTTAATCGAATGAAGACTTAGTTTTGAGCTCCAGCTCTCCCACTTGCCACTCTGTACGACCTTTAGTAGTTTTGTGAATGACCTCTCTTGGTCTTCCATTCCTCAACTGTAAAATGCTTACTACAATGATATCTTTTTTCTTAGGCCAGTTTGTAGAATTAAATGAGATTGCATCTCTAGCAATTAGAGAAATGCAAATCAAAACAACTCTAAGATTTCATCTTACTCCAGTCAGATTGGCAGCTATCAAAAAACCAAACAACATAAATGCTGGTGAGGATGAGGGGGAAAAGGCACTCTCTTACATTGCTGGTGGAACTGCAAATTGGTGAAGCCAATCTGGAAAGTAGTATGGAGATTTCTAGGAAAACTTGGAATGGAACCACCATTTGACCCAGCTATCCCACTCCTTTGTCTATTACCAAAGGACTTAAAAACAGCTTACTACAGGGACACAGCCACATCAATGTTTATAGCAGCACAATTCACAATAGCTAGATTGTGGAACCAACCCTGATGCCCATCAGCAGATGAGTGGATAGGGAAACTTTGGAACACTACTTTGGAACAATGGAACACTACTCAGTACTAAAAGAGAATAAAATCATGGCATTTGCAGGTAAATGGACGGAGTTGGAGAAAATAATGCTAAGTGAAGTTAGCCAATCCCAAAAAACCAAAGGTTGAATGATCTCTTTGTTATGAAGATACTGTCTTATAAAGGCAAGGGAGGGGGGATGAGAGAAATGAAAGAACTTTAAATAGAACAAGGATGGGGGAGGGAGAGAAGAGGGCAAAGGGATAGGAATAATGGTAGAATGAGTTAGCCATCATTACCCTAAGAACACGTATGAAGACACAATTGTAAAAATGCTTTATATAAAAACCAGCAATTTGAAAAATTGTGCTCTTTATATGTAATATGAAATGAATTGCACTCTGAAAAATATTTCTAACAAATTAGAATAAAAATAAATTTAAAAAATGTAAAAAAAGTGCCATTTTCCTTTTCTTCCTGTAAAATATAGGAAATATAAGTCAATTAAAACTAAAGGCACAACAGTGTAGAATACCTTTTAAACTTTTTTAAGCAGGAACACTTACATTTTTGGATTGGAAGCAGTTGAACTATATATTGAACTTCCCTGAATTCCTTAACACATAATACACACTACAATTAACCTATTTTTGGTAGCACATTTACAAATATAGGTAATTATTATACTAATTTGACTTCGATGATAATTCAAAGCCTGGTTTTTAGCTCTGTTAGCAAAAGGTAGGAGTCTCTTTAATGGTTGCCAAAAAAAAAAAAAAAAAACCTTCTGACTACCATATTTTTTTTAAACTGGTGAGTGATAAGCTGAGCTTCTTATTTTCCCTTTTCAAGCATTAATGATTTTCTGCAATAATCAGTGAAATTTCCAGTCCTTACAATTGTCATTTTTCCATAGTTTCTGAAAGGCCAGAGACTTTGCAAAAGCCAGGATGTCTCCTTCTACCTATTTTACCAACTCCTTTCACCACAGGTGAAAGTCTTATCAGTCACACTGCCAGTTCCTGAGTACTCTTCCTAGCACCACTGATCGGGTTTCATTCCATGCTGACTGGTGAGTAATATGCATCCAGAATTGCATTCTTTCTTTATATATATTTTATTTAATATAGGTAAATAAATACTGAATCATATGTGTACACCACATCTAGGTAATTATTTTTTATTATTGCATAATGATTAAACAGAGTGATGAGCTTCACTGTGGCATACTGATACATGCATGTAACAATTTGATCAGTTTTACTCCCTATTATCTCATTTACCATTCTCTCCTTTCTCCTGCATGTCCTCTTTCTCTACCCCTGCTCTCCCTTTACTTTCAGGATACTTCTTTTCCTTCTTCCCTGTAGTTTGCTTATAGAATCCCATTCTTAATGTCTATTTTCTACAACCAATCCTGGTAGCAGTATTTTCAAGTCAGAGTCAGATTCCCAAAAGCCAAGCCTGAGAGAGGAGTATATTATCGCACATTATGCAAACCTATAAGGGAGTAGAGGAGTCTAGAAAGAAAAAGGAAAATGAGCTGAGCAAAGATGTAGCTGTGGGTGAGCCTATTGTTTGCCTCATTTATGGAGTGAATATAAATCTGCCAGAGCCACATCCCTTGGATATAAGTGGCCAGCCTTCAGTGCTCATGTATCTATCATTGGTTTATAGGTTGCTCCCAGAAAATGGAAGGTAGGTTTGGCGTCCTGGACAAGGGGGCTGCCATCAAAAGTGGGCCACAAACAACATTTTCTACCCATAATATTCAGAAGAGAAAGCTCACACATAGAAGAGAGATTCAGTAACTTGCCACAAATCTCACTTCTAAGAGCTTGAGTTTAAAGTAAGGTTTATCTCTGTAGAGTGAACAACCAAAACAGGACTGATATGCCACTCACAAGGAAACAAGGAGTCTAACATTGATTGAGAAGAAATGGAAAGAGTGTCAAACATGGGCACCAACCGAGCAAAACAGTATGACTAGACTTTATTCTAAAAAGAGGAATGACATTGAGAGAAATCAAGGAAGCAAAGATAGAACTCTGCTTAAAGTAATTTTTGTTTCACTTTTCTTTAAATTATACCTTAAAAGAAAGGACTAAGACCAAAATATTTTAGAACAAAAAGGGAAATCTAAACAAATGATGAAAGCAAGATGCAAAAATAAATAAATAAATAACCCAAATTTTTGAAATAAGCCAATAGGAAAAAATTATCTTTGGAAAAAAAATCTGTTTCTGTCTCTCTCTCTCTCTCTCCTCTCCATATATGTGTGTGTGTGTGTGTGTGTGTGTGTGTGTGTGTGTGTGTGAGATAGAAAAGTGAGGGGAGAGATAGACCTGCCAATATTGACAAGGATTATATAATTTCTATCTCTATAAAAAGAAATTAAATTCAAATTCTGAAAAAGTCTTTTAACTCTTTGAGAGCTATTTTAAACATTAATGTATGGTATTGTAATAATCAATATTTATTTATTTTAAAAAAACTGTTTAAATTGTGCCTAAATAGTTATTTAGAACTAACTTTAGTACTTTCATTTTCTTTCTACAAAAGGTGCTGAAAAACTATTTTGTATTATTTAATTTTCAAACATGGATACTAAAAAGTTTGAAGCCATTGCATTTGTCCCCAGATACTTGGCCATCAGCACTCTTTATAATCCCCTAGCCTTCTTAATCAAACCTTCTGAAGCTTAAATTATTATTGAGCAATTTATTTAGGATTATGGCTTAATTCATGATTCTACAATGAGCATACTATCAACTTTGAGGAGTAAAATCACAAGTAACAGCATAATCTTCTAGACCAAATAGGGTTTGAGCAATTTCAAATACCCAGGATTTAAAGGAATTAATAGATAAGAGGATAGATTCATTATGTGGTCAAGAGGTCATTTCATAAAAATATTTTAAATTAAAAAATTAAAAACCTTTTGGTTTTAAGACTCAGGATAAAATGGATTGGTAAGAATTAAAGAAAATGTTGAGAAAGACTGCAAATTATTCACCTGATTGAAGGACTAATTAAAATTATCTTGAAGGCACTGCAAGTTTTTATCTTTGAATTTTTATGCTTATGAAAGAAATGTCCTTCTATTGTTTTCCAAAGGAAAATATGCATAAAAACCTAAATTCTCTCTCTTTCTCTCAGAGAGAAATGTCAGGTATAAGGTGATATAAAGAACAGATTTTGTGTCCCACTCCCATCCTTCTTAGGCTAATCACAAACAGTGCATCCAATCCCAAATACTGTGAGGGTTGGAAGCTAATGATTTGTAGCAGCACCATTCAGAGCCTATCCTTGTGTCTAGGAGGGCCATTTTATGCAGAAACACAAGAGACTATACCTTATCCCTGGGCACACTACAGTGATTTAGGAGTAATATTGTAAAACCATGAACTTAGGAGTAACAAGGGCCTATTCCTTTGCCTCAAATTGTGATTTATTAATGCCACATATTTCCCCAGAGGATCAGATTGTGGCAAAACTTGGGCTGTATCAGCCTTTTTTTTCATGCTGTTATTCCTCACTTCTACAGGATTCACCTCAGAACGTGCTGTCAATAATGCACCTCTATCAGAATCCCAGTATCAGTGTTGCCAACAAAGTGAGTCTGAGGATAAGTCTCCACCAGAATCACCAGGAATGCTTGTTAAACACAGATTAATGATTGAGCGGGTCTGGGGTGGAGCCCAGGAACCTGCATTTCTAGGAAGTTTCTAGGTTCTACTGTACTCTGATGACAACATTTTGCACATCATTGTTTGTGGCAATCAACCTAAGATGGTGAGTAAATGTTTATAGACTGCAGACTATGAAATATGATACCTAGAGTAAAGCAAAAGCAGTCATCATTTATTAATATAATTTAACATTTTAAATGTGTGAAAGAATGTAATACATCAAAGTGTTGAAGTTACCCATGGAAGTTAGGAAAAAAGAAAATGTGGTGTAAATAAATTAAATGATTGCATTCAATAAATAATGAACCTATTTTCTGTTAGCTGTAACTCAGCAGTAAAGAACGCATGGGGAGAAAACAACTCACTCAACCCTCTTGAGAGTGTACATAATTGCACACCTGGCCATTTCCCCTTCTAAGGAAAGTGATCGATCAACCAGGTGCACTGCTCAACGTTCTGCCCACTGGGAGAATTTCCTTCACCACTGTCCTTCAGGGAGATCCTGAGGAGGGTCTGTACTACTACAGTTGTCTACTTTCTGCTGTTGCCTGCATGTCTTACAGAATTATCTATAAATCTAAACCCCGAATCCTGTTTTTTCATAGGATACTACCTATAAGGTCACCAGGATAAAGAAGGCAGAGTAACAAAGTGGAAATAGTAGGTATTTGGGGCACTTCTTCATGTACCTTGCGCTTTGTGGCTCAGTGATATATACCATTTCTATTACATGATGAAGTGTTGCTCTTCATGTCACCTTTATGGCCTGATGGGTTATAAAAATTCATGATGGGCAGCTCAGGTCACATGTAACTTAATGGCCCACGGCTAAGTGTTCAATCTTTACTAAAGCCCAGTAGCAGAGGAAGAGCTATTTCTCAGAAGAAGGGTTGTTATCCACAAAGGATAGCAGTCCTTTGCTCCAAAATTATGAGACCCTGTGATGCAATTAAAACATATAAGGGCCTGCCATATCCTCTAAGTTGCATTATTATCTGCCACTGACACTTTAAACACCTTAGACCTTCTGGATCATATGGTCCATGTGGCAAGGCGGTTTACACAGAAGTGGCAGAAACTTTTCTTGGCCTGGGTCCCACTAATGGCTACCAGATTTTGAGATCACTCAGTAAATGTTTCTACTGAGTAACTAATCCAAACAAGGAATTTATTGTTACATGATCCATCAAGGGTCCTTAGAAATTGTACATTTCTTTTGGTTATATCTTGACATGCCAATGTTACTGAACCCATATAAATTTCACCACAGTATGAGGTCCATGGATTTAGTCAAATTTATTTAGCAAAATATATTTCCACCCTCTGAGACACAAATGTCTTACCAATAAATCTAATAGCTACATCTTGCTCACCAGGTGTGATCAGTATGTCACCAGTATAATAGACCAGAATGAAATCTTATAGAAGAGAATATTAAGATCCCTGCAAACTAAGTTATGACCTAGGACTGGAAAGTTGATAAGACCCTGAAGCATGATAGTATAGGTGTATTTCTGACCTTGCCAGCCAAAAGCAAACTGCTTCTGGTGTTATTTACCAACAAGTGTTGAGAAAACATATGTCAGATCAATAAGGTATTAGGGAATATGTTAATTTGTACAAACAATGAAACCACATCTGATATTGGGGTTGAAATTACAATCACTACCAGGTTTAGTTTATGATTATCTTCTGTCATTCTCCAAGATCTATCTGTCTTTTCTACAGGTTAAATAGGTGGGTTGCATGGGAATGCCATGGGAATTACCATCCCTGAATGAAGCTCTTCATGTTGGCAATAATCTCTGCAGCTCATCCAGGAATGCTGTCTTGCATTTGTTTTTGCTATTTTCTTAAAAGAAGGCAGTTCTGGTGGTTTTCATTTGTTTTTTCAAACTATCATAGCCCTTGATTCATAGGTCAAGGAATTCTGCCAGGGAATTATGTATTCAGGAACTGGGGGAAAATACATGATGAATTTAGGACCCAATGGACCTAAGCTAAAACTTTTCGGATGACCTGACCTTAAACGTCCCTACTCTATGGACCACAATGATGTTATGAATCTTCTGGAATCAGTACTACTGCAGAGCCTTGTTAGAAAATGCTGAACAAAGTTAACTTAGCCGGGAACACCGTGTTAGTGAAATAAAAGGGTTTATTGGGGTGCCACGTGGGGAAGGGTAGGGAAAGGAAGGGAAGGGAAGGGGGGTAGGGAAGGGAGAACAGGAAGGAAGAAGAAGAAGGGAAAAGAAGGGCTGGTTTCAGTCTGGGGCAGGCTTAAATAGCGGACTGGTGGTCAGGGAGACCCCTGGGGGTGAGTGTCTTCATAGGCTGCTGGAGGTCAGGAGGCAGTGGCGAGGTCACCTGCTGGCCAGGCTGAGGTCCCTTGGAAATGTAGTCTTTTACCTGGGGAGGTGTGGCCTTCTACCTCCCTGCCCGGAATCCAACAAGCCTGTGTACAGTTTAGAGCCAATGTCCCCAAAATATCTGAGTATTTTCTTTTCCCTAATTCATACTTATAAAATGTCATACATCCCTTTATGGAAAGACTGGGAAAAAAAGATTAACAGTATAAATTTTTGGCAGTATATTAAAGTCTTTTCTCCAGGGGCCCAGATTCCCCTTCATTGAAATTATTATTGAACATTCGATGAGTTCAATAATTGGCCCATATCTAGAAATTGATTATGAGACTGTAAATATCAGTATTTATGATTCAGTATATATTTTATTCACTGGATATAGAGCTATTCTTCTTAAAAGATCATGCACAAATTTTCTAGGCTTTCTATCCACACTTCTTCCAATCTATTTCCTATTATTCTGTTATCAGTTGGCCAATGTAATAGGTATGAATGAGTCAGACTATTCTGAGGGCATCTCTAATTCTGCTATTATTATAACTGCATTCACCTTTCCCTTGGTGGTTGGCCCACTACTCTGCCCTGCCAACACAAGATACAATTAATCCCATTACAGTAACAGAGAAGAGTAATCAAAAAGTTCTTCAGGGATCCTTAGTCTTTCTTCACAGGTTTATTGTTTACAGTTATGGTGAAAGGTTTTGTCTTCTGGAATCTTTCAGCATGAGTGAGTAGGCCTTAAATGACAAACCCACTCTTTCTTTCAAATTTTCTTGAATGCTTTTTTCTGTATTAAACCAAGGCAGATTCAACATTTTCACTCACTGTGGTTCAATTTTGAGGTCCACGTTTTAGCTGATCATACAAATAAACTGTTACAATTCTTTTTAATTTTCCAGCTTGCAACATTAAACACAACATATCTATTTATTGAATGCATATCTGTAAATCTATCATGGTTCAACTTTGTGTTCCTGAGGTATGTTAGAAGAAATTAAAACAAAACAAAAAGTATTAAAACAAAACAAACAAAATACATAGTAAGTAAAAAAAAGACAAGGAAATAAATTTTAATTCAGAAGTTCTGATTGCTTTCCAGGCATGTCACTCTCTAAGCCAGCCACTCTTAGGCCTATTTCCCAATTTTCTAGGAAATCTGTAAATCTACCTGTGAACTATTAAGGAGTCCTCCAAAGAATAGATTAAACAAAGATAGATATGATGTTTTTTTAAAAAAAAAACCTTTATCATAGGAGATTTTCCAGCACTATTTTTTTAAATTTCTTTAATTTATTTGTTTAAATTAGGTATATATGATAGCAGAATGCATTTTGATTCATTGCACACAATTGCAGCTCAACTTTTCACTTCTCTGATTGTACATGATGTAGCATTGCACCATATGTGCAGTCATACATGCACCTAGGGTAATAATGTCCCTCACATTCCACCATCTTTCCTGCCCTCATAACTCCTACCCTTCCCTTTATCCCCTTTGCCTCATCAAAGTTCCTACATTTTTTTCCCATGCCCTCCCCCCATTATGGAACAGCATCCACTTATCAGAACATTCAGCCTTTGGTTTTGGGGGGATTGGCTTATTTCACTCAGCATGATATTCTCCAACTCCATCCATTTACTTGCAATGCTATAAATTTATTCTCTTTTAATGCTGAGTAATATTCCACTGTGTATATATACTACAGTTCTTTATCCATTCATCTATTGAAGGGCATCTAGTTTGGTTCCACAAGTTAGCTATTGTGAATTGCGCTGCTCATCTTAAGGAGGCTGCTAAGAATTAGGTATAGTTATAAGTCTATAAATTAAAAGGGGTGGTGCCTGGGGGTATTCTCTGGGAGGGCTGTTCTTACTGCAGCCTCTTCCCCTGTCCCCTGCCCACCCTACCCCCTTTGCTTTCTGACCCCATCCCATGCTGAGCAGCTTTTGTCCACTGGAACCTTCCCCCAGGATGTGCTGCTCACCTTGGTCCCAGAGCAATGGAATCAGCTATTGTGGACTGGAATTTCTGAAACCATTAGCCCCAAATAAACATTTGGTCCTCTAAGTCATTCTTGCCAGGTGTTTTTGTTATGTTGATGAAAAGCAAACTAAAACAGTCATTGTTACCAAAATATCTGACAATAACAACTTAGAAGAGGGAAAGTTTCAGAGGTCTTAGTCCATGGTAAGCTGACTTCATTAGTCAGGGCCCAAGATAAAAATGCAAAGAAGATTTCAATTTTTAATGTAGTGGTGGGCCTGGGGTTTCATATCCTGAGTGCATCCTTTTATTTTACCACTTTGTCCAGCAATGTAAAGGTTAAGCTATTCAATCTTTCTATATTTGTTAGTCTTCCAAAAATGTCTGAAAGTTTTATATACAAGTCATTCAGATCCTTTTCTTTTTGTAAGTAGTAAATTACTGTTATGGTTTAGATACTAGATGTTCCCCAAAAGCTCATGCTTGAGACAATGCAAGAAAGTTTAGAGGTGAAATGATTGAGTCAGAAGCCTGTTAAACTAATCAGTGCATTAATCCCTGATAGAGATTAACTGAGTGGTAACAGTAGGCTGGTAGAGTGTGGTTGGAGAACATGGATCCCTACGGACATGTATTTGGGTATATATTTTGTTCTTGAGTAAATGTTTCTCTCTGCTTCCAGGTGTAATGTCCTGAGTCACTTTCCTCTGCCACAACCTTCAGGCATGTCATTCTACCTTACTTCAGTCCCTGAGGAATGGAGTCAGCCATCTATGAACTGAGATCGCTGAAACCATGAGCCCCCAAAATATACTTTTCTTCCTTAAATTTGTTTTTGTTAGGTTTTTGGTCACAGCAGTGAAAATATGACTAAATCAATCAGGAATTTCCAGTGGAGATATTTGGTACATCTTAATGGCCACACTATGCCATGGTATCAGTACTCTTTTACTACAGGAAATAGTCATTGTTGCATTTTAATCTAATTAGATTGAAGAACCAATTGTAAAACTTCTAGAACGAATTCAGAATAATCATCCTTAACATTCTGTTCCTCTAGAACCACTCTTAGTGTCAAACTCTATGTTTGTCAGGATCATCCAGAAGATGAGAAGCAGTAGGGGTGAGGAGATTTTTGTTATAAGAAATTGGCTTACATAATTATGGAAACTGAGGATTCCCAAGATATGCAGTTGACCATTTAGAAAACCAGGAGAGAAAATGGTATAGTTCCAGTCCAAATATAAGTCTGAAGATAGGTGAAGGCCTATGTTACAAAGCAAAGATAATGAGATTTAGAGGGAGAATTCTTGCTTACTGAGGCTTTTGAATATATTCACATCTTCAGCAAATTGAGTAAGGACCATTCTTATTGGAAACAATGATTGATTTGCTCAATCTACAATTTCAATTATTAATCAATTCTAGGAACAATCTTAAAGACATATCCAGAAATAACGATTTACCAAATATCTGAGTCTCTAGTGAATCGATAAAGTTGACTTATAAAGTTAACTATCATACATACTACATGAGAAAATAAAATGAACTTATATACCATTGATGTTTCTTATGTTTAAAAATATAATAAGAGAATGCCATGGGTATAACATTTATATAGGGAAAAAATGAGAACACACATAAGTTTGTTCAGAAGTTTTGTAGAGCAGGTATTGAGAGAAGAGAATGAAGAAAATGGTGTGCTCCTGCTTGTCAATTACAATGTCGATTACAATATTCAACTCCATCTTGGTATTTGCTAGTGAATCTTTAGGAATTGTAACATTTTTTAAAATTTTAGTATTGTTTGGATAGGTTTGAAATAACAAATATTTTTTGAAAGTTATATACTGAAGAGATACAAATGATAATTTATAGCTTTATTATTCTTTTCATCTTATCTATAGTGATTAAAATTCTTTAATGCATTCCTTATTATTAAAAATTTTGTTGGTGAAGAATAATTATGCATAATACTGAGATTCATTTTGACATAGTCAAACATGCACATAATTGGTCAATTTAATTACCCAGTATTTCTCCTTACCAACACCCTTTCTTCCCCATCATTCCCTTCCTCTACCCTACTGAATTTCCTACTATTTTATGAGATTCCTTTATTTCCTTTTTCTCTTATTAGCTTCCACAAATGAGAGAAAACACATGACCCTTGACTTTCTGAGTCTTGCTTGTTTCGCTTAATAGGATGATATCTGTAGTTCAACACATTTTCATGCAAATGACAAAATTTTGTTCTTTATGTTTGAACAAAATATTACTATGTTTATCTACCACATTTTCTTTACCCATTCATCTGTTGACAGACAGCTGGGGTGGTTCCATAACTCCATTATTGTGAATTGTGCTGCTATAAACATGGATATACATGTGTCACTATAGTATGCTGACATTCATTGTTTTGAATAAATACCAAGGAGTGGTATAGCTAGGTCATATGGTGGTTCCATTTCTAGTCTTTTGAGAATCCTTCAATTTACATACCACATTCTAATGGACATTTTGTTCCCAAAATAATTAATCATCCTTCAATACCTCAATTGTCTACTCATTTTACCTGAACTTCACTCTGATTCCAATAATGCTAATGGAAAGCAATGTTGTATTTTAATTATGAATAGATATAGTTTATCTTTCTTTTCTTCATCCATCATTAGCTGGTGACTTTGGGGGAACAACCATAAGTACTATCATATGCATTAAAAAAGATGCACAATTTTTTAAAAGCCTCATTTACTTCCAAAATCACCTTAGTTAAAAAAAAAAAAAAAAAAAAAAAAAAAAAAAAGTGCCAGAATAACTTTGTTCCCTTTAGTTCCATGTTAGGAAAGATGTTATATTCTGTTAGATTTTATAGGTCCTTGTGTGGTGTTTTCCTGTACTGGTAATTTGCATTAATGGATATTCAAGAAACCAATTTATATAGCTCACTGATGTAAGTTATAGCAAAGTCTGGAGACATATGAGGACACATTTTCAGTAGGCTTTTGAAAATGTGCTGACACATTTTAGGAATGCATCTGTTTTTGCTTGCAAAAAATCACATTTATGTGTGCAACATGAGAAATTGAATGCACAAACAGGTGGTTTTAAATGGTTTTAAATACCCAAGCAGAATTTAAATTGAAACACTCACAACCTTATTGGAGCCTATTGAAAATCCTCCCAAATCTCAACATTAAACTAGTGGCAAATGCCTTGGTGCTCTTACTATTTGTGACCTTATTCTTTCATTTGAAATAGCACAAGGAAAGAAGTCTTATAGACAGTTTTCTGACTTTACTAATGATGTGCTATGTGATATTGAATAAGTTGTAAATCTTTCCACTTTAATGTGCCATACATTTAAAAAAATTGACATCAATCTCAAAGAATAAATATATATAAATTTTTTCTATTTCCATGACCCAATTCTTCTAAAAAACATTAAAAAACTACATATAATCCTTAAAATGATACATTATTAATCACTTATCCTTAATCTCACTCATGTGTATATTAAATGCACACACATGTACCTATAAACATTTACATTTCTACTATAGATCAGATATTATCTTAATGAAAATCCAAAGCTAACAATGCTCCTGCATTAAGCCATGCACTAATTGGTTCCCCTCTTCTTTGTTTCTTTGCAACCCATCCATGTATAATGGCTGCTCCCCTAAGTCTACACATGTGTAGAATCTTCTATATTAAATAATTTTACACAGACCCTGGTCTCGCCTCCTTTAGTGTGTGCACATGAGTGCATGCAAACACACATAGACACAGACACAGACACACACAGACACACACACACACACACACACACACACAACTTCCATGCTGCCTTTTGTACCCAAAAGAGGGGACTCTAAGAAATAAGGGACTTGATCTTTGAATAACTTTATGGAATCAAAACAGTCAAAATCTTTATTGATATTCTACAGATTTAAATCACTATATTCCTTTTAATCCTTTGACATGTCATTAGAAAATATATTCAAATATATATTTTAAGGTCAGCAGGCAAAGTGGTAGAAATATGGAGTACACTGAACATTTCTTGAAAAAGTAGAGCAGTATGGGGGGACAATAAAGATAGGCATTGTTGACAGAGTTTTAACTGAGTTGTGAAAGATATGCATCTATAAGAATCAAATGAAAAGGGCTGGCGTTGTGGCTCAGTGGTAGAGCGCTTGCCTAGCATGTGTGAGGCATGGGGTTCAATTCTCAGCACCACATATAAATAAATAAAAATAAAGGTCCATTGACAATTAAAATATATATTAAAAAAAGAATCAAATGAAGAGAAACAACATTCCTGAAGAAGAAAAATTGTAAACAAAGGTAGTATTAGGAATGGAGAGAGAATATATGTATGTGTGTGTGTATATATATATATATATATATATATATATATATATATATGGTACACACACACACACACACACACACACACACACATCCATATATTAAATGATAGGATCCACCAGATGAGAGGGAGATGCCAATTTCATCTCTAAGTTTTTAATTTAAGTTATTGTATGAGTGATTATGTCAGAGTTAAAAAATACCAAAGATTCTATAGACTTGTATTAAAGGAGATGGTGATTTCTGCTTTAGATGAAGACAAATCAAAAGTATGAGACATTATATTGATTATGTTAAGAAAGCTATTAAATATATATGTTTGCAACTCAGAGAATGAATACCATTTATATTAGAGCTTCTCAAACTGAAGCATGCATCAGTAAAGAGAGCGTAGCCACCAAAATTACTGACCTGGGAGAGACACACAAGATTGAAATTGGAAAAGTGTTCCACACATTTTGAATTAGATCTCCTAATACAGATGGTCTTAGAAAAAAATAATGGACTTGCTTTTTAAATAACTTTATGGAAGTCATTTGATTGGAGAATACTGCCAAGAGGAAGATGTCAAATTAAGAGAAGTAAATAAATGGGATTAATGAGGAAAATTCCAGGTAAGAGTTAGCTAACTAGAATGGAACAAATGACCCACACTCACAGATTGTAAGAAATGACCAACATTTTCAAATGTCAAGAAAGTCAAATTAAAGAATTAAAGGGGAAATATTGGTTTATATAAATAGAATATCAATAGGAATTTTGATACTTTCAATTTTATAAAGTTACTAAAGAGCAAGTCCATGACCGGACGTGGTGGCACATGTCTGTAATGCCAGCACTTGGGAGGCTGAGGTAGGAGGATCAAGAGTTCAAAGCCATCCTCAGCAATGGCGAGGAACTTAGCAACTCAGTGAGGCCCTGTCTCTAATAAAATACAAAAAAAGGGCTGGGGACGTGGCCCAGTGGTCGAAAGCCCCCGAGTTCAATCCTTGGCACCAAAAAAAAAAAAAAAAAAAAGCAAGTTAATTATTCCTTAGGTGCCCTTCTTTCAGGTACAAAGGGCTGTGTGGGAGTTGTGTGTGTGTGTGTGTGTGTGTGTGTGTGTGTGCACAAAAGGAAGAGAGATTAGGATCAGTTAAAGTTCTTTAGTATAGAAGACTCTTCAGCACATCTGTAGTCCTGGGGAAACAACCATTTTAGATGAACGGGTTGCAAAGAAACAAAGAAGGGAACCAACTAATGAGTAAGATTCAAAGAAGAAATGATTAAAGAAGTTCTACCATTTAATTAGCCTTTGCAAATTTTTGCTAAAAACATTAGCATTTGGCTCCCTTAAAGGTAGTATATCCCCCAAATCTCTTATTCCCAAATTCTATGCACTAGCAGATTCCCCCAAATCTGTTATTCCAAATTCTATGCACTTGCAGGCTGGAGCAATTAATACTGATTTTGAGCAGAATTCTAATAAAGAATATATCTAACACGGTGCCTAAGTTAAATGTTAAAGTTATACCTTGACTGAATTATAAATATGAGAAATGTCTGAGGTCTCTAGAATTTGGATGTAGATACAATACACAGTGATTATAAACTTATAGATGTCTACCTCATTTTCATATGTCTTCATTTTTTTCAAATCAAATACTAGTAGATATATATAGTTCTTGAAAGAGTTTTATTTCTCATGGCACCTGCCATTTGGTAGGCTTGATTAACATAATATCATTTGGATGTATTCATGTATTCATGGCACAGCAGACTGAACAGACAATGAGAAATATTTGAATTGCGTTTCATTGAAAATCTCCTATCCATGTGAATGTCACAGTGAATTAATCTTTACAAACCATGTGAACAGTTTGACCAACTAGAAATAAAGTGAATCCAGTGGCACATGGCCAGCTTCATACACAGGGGTAATATTTGTTTTTTAATAACTTGTAAATTTCTGATTTGTACTAAAAGGGGGAAATCATAAATTCTCAGTGTTATTTCCAAAAGGACTTAGTCACAGAAGAAAATACAAGAATGTATCTATTTTCAAAATTTTGTGGTTATTTTACATTTCATGTACATATGTCTTGCCTCCCCAATTCACTTTTAAAATCTGTGATGGCAAGGGACATGTTTTTGAAAGTAGGGGTTTTATAGCTCTCTATGGGCCCCTGGTCATCTTTCTGTTTACTAATCACAGTGGCTAGTACACAGTGAGACATCCTTCCTTCATGGAAGGAGTAGATGGGTAAATGGCATAATTATGCTTTGACATGTTTGTTATTTTAAATGCTATTCTTTCTTTCCTCATGTACCCTCGTTTTTGCCTTTGATGTTTCAGTATACTAAAGCTTTACAACATTGCAAATAAATTATAATTCTATAAAGGTAGAAATGTGCAAGATAAATCAATAAATATACTGTTGCAATATTTGGGCCTTCTCAAACAAGTGGAGTGGCAATTCAGAACTACGGAGGTATATGGACATATTGTGAAAACTACTGCCCTTTTTGCTTTCAGCTCTTAGTTCCAGTCTTTGTGAAAGTTTTCAGATTGTACAGAAACCTGGGAATTGTCTTCTCTTTAGTAATGTGTCTGGGAAACATCACAGCTGTTCATTAACATATGAATCTAGTGGAGTTTCAAAATTCCCCAATCATTGTTATCTCTGAGTATATTCTTTGTTGTGAAGGGAAGTGGGTTGTTATTTTATTTATCTGAAGATTGTACTGTGATAAGCAAAGTGTCAGGAATAATCATACCAAATGCTATGCACCACAATAGCATCCAATTATGCTCTACGTGTCTTTCATCAAGCAAAGAAGTGAAGGAGTTTTTAAATTACTTATCATGACTTGATGAGTCGAACATTTTAATGAAAGAGTTGCTTAAACTCTGAGAAGAAGCATTAAAGATACTAATAAGATAGATTTCAGACCTGTCATATGTCAGAGCAAATAGATTCCAAGAAAATTCCTAAAAGAAACCAAAATTCACTTTAGCTCTCAAAATCTAAAGAGTTCACGTTAATCTGAGCCAATTTAGAAGCAGGATACAAATAAATATAAATATCAAACAGCTAGTGTGTATCTATAAGAATTCTCACATCCTGGAGGTTAAACAGTAGGCTTCCTCAAGAGAAACAGACAGCTCTCTAGGGAAACATCCTTCTGCTTGCCTTTCCTTTTTTTCTCATAGTTGACTCCCAATTATTTTTTTCTTCCTACTGCTACCAAATAATAATTCATGGTAAATTGAGGGATGGTTAGGGGGACATAATCTGATAAATATGGCAAAAATAACCAGAACTGTTACCTAAAAATGAGTATATTGATAGGTAGAGAGATGAACAAGTAATAGCATGTTATCTCCATTTTCTTATGTGGACATTAAGACAGGGAAAGGATGGTCTTTTAGAAAAGCAATCTTAAAAGAGAGTCTAAAGAAAGCAAGAGAATGGAATAAAATATCTATTGTAATACAGGATTTTATTTCAAAGAGATATCACTGGAGGGAAAAGAGAAAGGAAAATGATGAAAGGAATTTATTTCCCATTAAATACGTTTATACATTCAGTGTGTACTTCCTCTGGCAATCTGAAATATATGGCTCTATTTTAGCTTTTAGTTTATAATTCATTAACCTCATTCTAACATTACAGAGCTTGTGAATAATCTGGTCTGAAGACATCACATCCTCAAAGCCTATGACAGGTCATTATTTCTACAGAATAAAGAGCAAATTCATTAGTTTGAATTCATTAGTTTGAAATTAAATATTTTCATACTTGCATTTCTAGTATGTACCTCAGACCGCATAATCACCTAAATATGATTACTCTTCAGAATTGGTGAGTAGGAATTTGTTTTAACAGTTTTAAGAGTCAAATGACAAATTTTTAGGAATTTTGAAATCTAATTACAATACATTTTTAGTATGATGTGAGTTGTGATGGTTGTGTCAAATTCTATAAATCTTTTTTTATTTTTCTTTGTTAAAGAGGAAAATTTTAAACATTTAGTAGCATATCACACTTTTGATTTCTTAAATACTCCCCAAACCATCCTAACTCCATTCCCATGGAATCCTTTTTTTCTGGATACCTCTATTCCAATTCTGCCTGTTTCATCAACAGTGTCCATCCTTCCTAATATTCCACTTAAGCAAACTATTGCTCAATCAGATTTTCTTCTGACACTTCATTTTTCTCTTGTGTGCTAATTCATGTCAGTGGCACATGCAATCCAAGTCCTATAGAAGTCAGTCCTCTCTCTTAATATACAAATTTTAAAATCAGGCTCCTAGCCGGATGCAGTGGCACATGGCTGTAATCCCAGTACTTGAGAGGCTGAAGCAGGAGGATCACGAGTTCAAAGCCAGGTGAGGCACCTAGCAACTCAGTGAGACCCTGTCTCTAATAAAATACAAAGAAGGACTGGGGATGTGGCCCAGTGGTGGAGTGCCCCTGAGTTCAACCCCTGGTATAAAAACAAAACAAACAAACAAACAAACAAACAAAAAAACCTTAAAATCAGACTCCTAAAAAGTTACCAATCTTCTGTAACTACTTAAAATTCAGCAATAAAACTATTCAGATTTATCAAATACTCTTCCATGACTTTTTAAATTTTTATTTCCTAATGCCCCTCACTGTAGAATCAACCAAATGGCAAAAGCCCCAACCACATGAAAATAGGTCTTTTCTAATATGAAACTACTACACTTCCAAAATCCTGTGTTGGTATGGTGGGAAGAATTTACTCAGGGAAAGTGCTGGTAATTTCAATGCTACTCTGAAGATTGTTCTGTCCCTTAGCATTAACTCATTGGTTGAGTTACTTCCTGTTTACTGGTGTCAAATGTCTACATAGTTTCAGCAGGTAACATGTTAGTCCATACAAGATAAGACTGTTTTAAAGTGTAAAGTTACATAATCAACATTATGTAAATCTCATTAATAATGATACACAGATGTATTTATGATATTCTATTTATTTTAGGTGTCTAATTTTAAACAATAAAAATTAATTCATTTATGCTTTCATTTATTCAATTTTTTTTTCAACAAGCAAGTTTTAATCACGTAGTTGATACCAGGAGTTAGAGACAGAGTAGGTGCATAACTAAATGCCTTGTAAATGAATTCTATTCAATGGGAAAGAGAGAATTGTCAAGTGAAGAAAAAATACACAGCAATATGTGCAATAAACAATAATAGATCAATATTAGTTGAGGACATTTAGTAAGATATGGCATAATTTCAAACTAAAAGCAATATTTATAATACCCTATTCTAAAATAGCCCATGTAACATGCAGTTTCAATCTGTTAACACCTCTTGCAAAAGCCTCCTACGACTATATGACTGTATGAGTATGCTGTGCCATACATAGTTGCCAGCAACCAATATTGCCAAAATTCTTTACGTGTATACTAACATTATTCTTTCTGAAATTCAATATTTAGATATTATTATTCTGTTTTGCAGATGTGAAGTGAAGCATTTCTTTTCTTTTTCTTTCAATGTTTAGCAGGTTAAACTGTGATTAAAGAGACCAGACTAGTAAATCCTGAATCACCATTTAAACTTATTTTATTTCTATGTGCCATAATGTTCTGTATCAAAGTAATGAATTTTATCCAGCTAAAAAAGAACAGGTCATTTAAAAACACTGCAACTGTTGGGGTCAACTGAAAGTGTGGGTTACTTGGTAGCATTATATCTAGACATATTTACCCATATGGTTATTTCTCCATCCAAACTTCTCTAACCTTATGGCATTCCTTCATTCCAGATGGTAAACCACAAGTAATCTGTCTTCCTAAGGAGATGTTGTTACAGCTAAATGATAACTCAATAAATCAAGTCATTGTTCTTTGATTTTCAAAATTTTAGACCTATATTTAGTATTAAAACAGTTGTAAAGTTGTGCTCAACAGTCAAATATACCTGCATCAGTATAATATTTTTTCTAGTCAGAGAGAAAGACAGGGAAATAATATGGGGAAAAATATACATTCCCTAATCGTATGAAGTTGTGAAGCTTCACTTAATAGCAGAGACGACCATTACCCCATTTTTGGTTAAAACACAACTGTTTCATGTCACGGAATGGCAGTAGGACTGTGAGGCTTCAAATTTTATTTCCTCTCATGATTCTCTGTTAGCTAAAATATACATCCAAGAGGGTAAATAATCCCAGGAAGCCTTAAAGAGTTCCAGGCACACCTCGTTGTAGTTCAAAAGTGATCAAAAAAGAGGTGGACCTGGAAAAACCTTTCATTCAGGAACAAAAACAACTCATCATCAGACTTGAAGACCAGTTAGTCAAAGGGTGCAATATGAAAGCCAGCAAACACAGATGGTAAAAGTTAAGGCAAAGGCATTCTACCCCAGTGCCTTTGGTGAGCAAGGATCATCTGAATGTAGATATAGCTCTATGAAAGTAGGTGGAAATGTAGGGCTGGGAAGATTCTGAATTGAGAGTCAGGTTTTAGACACATCATTGAATGAAGACCGAAAATAACATCCCGAGTTGAATCTTACAGAAAATAACATCAAATTTCTTGCTAAGTATGGTGGACAAAGTTCATAACCAATATATAGGGAAAGCAACCTTTGAATTAAATTATTCTAAAGTATTTAAAAGGTAAAAATCATTCTCTCTTTTTCCATTAAAAGATAAGGAGACTTATAACAATATACTATTCACGAAATAAAACTTTTAATTACTGAAGATGTAATATACAAATAGAAAAGAGTCTTATCTCCAGATTTTGAACTGTAGAAAATGTGAGCATGAATCCCAAGGCAGTGTTTCTCTGTAATCTCGGAGATGAGGAGAGTGGTACTCAGTATCTAAATCAAATTCTGGACTTGAATCAGCTGAGATTTATGCAGGATTTAATATGGAGGCAAATCAGAAGTGTTTTTAAAAAAAACAAATTTTTGACCATAACCTGGGTAGAAATATTATCAATGGCCAGCGACGTGTCCATACATAGACACACCAAATTACACATGAATTTTAGAGAGTTCTTAAATGCAAAGAAATTGATTCATTTGCTTCTTCTTCCCTTGGAATATCAGATTAAGGGGAAATTGGACCATGTTTTGGGGTACCAATTGCTAAAAAAGGTGAGATTTTAAAGATTCAAGAATGCAAGTATTTTAATAACTTTTGGAGATATGTATGTCCTTCCTGAGAATTTTCATCTTTTTAAGAACTGGAAGATAAGATAAAGCAATGCAAAAAAAAAAAAAAAAAAAAAAAAAAAAAAGATAAAGCAATGCTGTATGCATTTATAATTGTAGCAGGATTTTCTTGCCTCTTATCTGGTTATAATCCATTGGTTTAATCAATGTAATTAAGCACAATTATGTCCTAGATTTAAAAACACATATTTAAATAATATAACAAAGCCAGTTTTTCCTCAAATTTGATGCTGTAGGAAAATATAGTTTTGGGTAGATATACCTTTTGGAAAGCTTTGTGTGTGTGTGTTTAATAGCATAACTTGATCTGAAGCAATTTTGTCATGTGTGACTCTTTTTACATGAAAAAAAAAAATGTCTCTGCCTTTGTCTTCAATTTCCAATGTTGTTTTTTACAGTGGCTATCCCTGGCAAAATGTAAGTCTCAAGCTACGTTGCAGAATCTATTTTTATAGAAGGAAATATCATTCTGTATGATCCTCAAATGAAAAGCTGTCATCCATCTTCTGAATAGGCTTTATCCCTCCTTCAATGGCTAGTTTTTGAAACTGCTGATGACTAGAAGCAATTCTTTATAACTCCCTAAATAAAGACATCAGTCTATCAGCAAAAAACAGTACATGAGCTGGAAGGGGCAGCTGTCTCCAAGAGGGGGTGGGGAAAAGAGCTCTTACCAGCTTAGTTAAAAGCTGCTAAATGTTATTATTGAGTGTGTGTCAATGTGATGTGTCCTTACAATTTAAAATGCTGCTTCAAGCAAAAGGATTTTTTTCTCTTTTTCTTTTCTTTTAAATTTATGCTATATTAACCTAAGTATATAAATTCTTCTGTGCAGAAGAGCCTTACCCTACCATCAAAGGTAATTAAAGTGGGAAAGGAAACTTCAAAGCCAATATGAGAGCTGAATCCTAAAATGATCAGTTCACTCGAGGATGAAAGAAAAAGCATTATTCAGAGAGTCTTAGGGAAAAGTAAAGGTGAAGCAAAAAAAAAAAAAAAAAAAAAAAGTATAGTTTCTCATTCACATAGCCCACCCTTAGTCACCTTGACCTTACCTCTTTATTTTACTCTCTATGTGGAATAAAATATATTATAATTATAATTTGGTGAAAAAGTACAGTGTGATAAGCTAAGTAAAAGCAAATAGAGGGACGACTTATTCTTCACATAGGCTGTATATTTTTTTGGTAGACTCACTGCTGTCCAGATTTCCCTCCTAAAGAAAGCTTTAGAATTTCCTCTTTCACCTAATGTTTTGAAACATCATAAACTGCACCTTGGTGTGGATATTTTAAATATCTGCTTGGCTGGGCATTTCCTATGCTTTCATAATATATAAAACATGACTCTTTCCTCCTGGAAAGCATCCTGAATTATTTCATCAAGGCTTCTTCCTCTCCATTTTCCCTTTTCTCTAAAGCAGATCTGTTGAATGGACACTCTACTTTTTGTTGTTTTGTTTTGTTTTTCCTGACACTTATTCTTATTCTCCTTGTTTCTTTTTCATTCCCACTACGCCACACGTCCAACACACATACACACACATTGTCTTCTCTTTTTAACTTTGGTTCTGAAATCTCCATATTTATTTTTATGGCATGGGTCCTTTTTACTCCCTTTCCCCAACCACACACTCTTTTTCTGCTAAGCCATATGTATATTCTAGAAAACTCATCTCTGTCCATCAAATATTTTTCTTTTATGATTCTCTGATAATGTGTTTGTTTCTGTAATTCATATTAATAGAATATTGGAACTCTTGATTTGATACCCTAAATTATGATTTTTACTTATTTTTATCCTGTAACATATTCTTTGTTCTACTTTCTGAAAATTTTCTTTGTGTCTTTCAAATGTTCTAGTGAATTTTCAATTTTTGCTGTTATATTTTTAACTCCAAGTAAAGCTTCCTGCTGCTCACTGTTTACTTTTCCATGTAAGAACTTCTTTTGCTTCATTGATGTCATTATTTTTTTGCTATGAATTATATGTGCATGTGTATAAATTCTGCATTCTTTATTATTCCACTTTCTAGAAGACGTTTTTATGTTTCGTTGTGTGATCTGATTTTTTTTTAATTATTCTACTTCTTTTATGCTAAAGAATCTAATGCTACTCTGTTTTATATATGAGAATAAGTGTTGAATATTTGGTGATTTTTGAGAGTGGTGTGATTGGTTGAGGAATGAACTTGCCATTATGTAAGGGCCATTTTCAAACATGAGTCTTGATAATGGACTTTTTCTTCATTCGTTTTGTCCAGAGACAACAACTTCATTTTCCTTCCCAGTGATATAAACCTGTCTTCTATAGGGCCCTGTAATATTAGGAAAAGTGAAGCAGAGAGAGAGGGTGGATCTCATCCTTCAATTTGTATTGTAGCTATTAATAATATCTGTCTTAACCTGAGCAATTTAGATTTGAATTACCTGGAGTGTAGCCATTTTCAAAAAGTCATATTTTTCTTTATGCAACATGACAAAATTTCTCTTGTTAGTTGGAGAGGAAGTGTAATTCTTCATAGAAATTGCTGGCCACGGAGAAATATTTTAAAACCATGACTGTGAGAATTAAACTGTACTGTGTTCTGTTATTACATTTGACTACTCCTGAAACCATGTCCACTAAGTCAGAATTTTGGATTATGAGGCCCTGTAATTTTTATTTCACAATGTCATTCTGATGTAGTCAAACCATTGAGAGGCCACGGTAATACATGGTCAATGATAGTCAAACTTACAAAATAAAGCTACATTTCAGGAAATAGTTTACAGATTAGTAAGAAAAAAATGAATGGGGAAATTTCTATTCTGAAACTCTATTCCTTAAAACAGATATTTTCTAGTATTTTGAGCATGAATGGATGCTGTATTTTGTCAAATGCTTTTTCTGCATCTATTGAGATGATCATAGGATTCTTCTCCTTAAGTCTAGTGATGTGATGGATTATGTTTATTCATTTTCATATGTTGAACCAACCTTGCATCCCTGGGATGAAATTCACTTAATCGTGATGCACCATCTTATTAAAATGGCTTTTTTTTATGTGATTTCCCAGCATTTTATTAAGAATTTTTGCATCTATGTTCATTAGGGATTTTAGTCTGAAATTTTCTTTCCTTAAAGTGTCTTTGTTTGTTTTTGGTATCAGGGTGATCCTAGCTTTATAGAATAAATTTGGAAGGGTTCCTTTCTTTTCTACTTCATGGAATAATTCCAGCAGGATTGGTGTAAATTCTTCTTTGAAGGTCTGGTAGAACTAAGCTGAGAATTCATCTGGTCCTGGGATTTTCTTTCTTGATAGGCTTTTGATGGCATCTTCAATTTCATTGCTTGAAGCTGATCTGTTTAAATTTTGCATGTCCTCTGATTCAATTTGGGTAGGTTATATAATTCTAGAAATTTATCGATGTCTTCAAGATTTTCTATTTTATTACAATATAAATTTTCAAAACAGATTCTGATTCTCATCTGTTATTTCAGTAGTGTCTGTTGTGATATATCCATTTTCATTACAAATTTTAGTAATTTGAGAGTTCTCTTTCTTTTTTAGGCTTTGCTAAGAATTTATTAATTTTATTGATTTTTTCAAAGAAGCAACTTTTTGTTTTGTTGATTTCTTGGGTTGTTTTTGTTTCAATTTCATTTATTTCAGTTCTGATTTTAATTATTTCCTGTCTTCTACTGCTTTGGTATTGATTTGTTCTTCTTTTTCCAGGGCTTTGAGATGTATTGTTAGGTTATTTTTTTTTTTTTTTACTTTCATTTCTTTTAATGAATGAGCTCAATGCAATGAACTCTCCTCTGCCAAATGAACTGCCATTATAGTGTCCCAGAGATTTTGACATGTTGTATCACTATTCTCATTTACCTCTAAGTAATTTTTATTCATCCCAGATTGCTTCTGCTACACATTCATCATTCAATAGCACATTGTTTAGAGTAGCTTCTATTTCTTATTTTATCATTGATGTCTAATTTCTTTCCATTGTGATCTGATAGGATGCAAGGGATTATCTCTATTTTTCTTTTTTTTTTATATTTGCTAAGAGTTGCTTTGTGGCATAAGATATGATTTATTTTAGAGAAAGATCCATATGCCT
This sequence comes from Tamias sibiricus, assembly GCA_025594165.1. Lineage (NCBI taxonomy): Eukaryota > Metazoa > Chordata > Mammalia > Rodentia > Sciuridae > Tamias > Tamias sibiricus. The sequence continues at coordinate 80,305,071 of CM046666.1, read as the reverse complement.
CTGAGAAGAAAGTATATTCAGCCATTGATGGATGAAATATTCTACATATGCTTGTTAAGTATATCCCACTCCTCAGCATATACCCAAAGGACTTAAAATCAGCATACTATAGTGACAAAACCACATCAATGTTCATAGCAGCTCAATTTAGAATAGTTAAGCTTTTGGAACCAACCTAGGTGCCCTTCAGCTGATGAATGCATAAAGAAAATCTGATATTTATACACAATGGAATATTATCCAGCCATAGAGAGGAATGAAATTATGGATGTGGAGGCTATCATGCTAAATGAAATAAACCAATCCCAAAAAACTAAAGGCTGAATGTTCTCTCTGATATGTGGATGCTGACTCACAATAGGCAGGGGGTGGGTGGGTGGGAAGAGTGGGGGTTTAATGGTTTGGATATTCAGGAATGGGGGGGAGTGGAAGATGGGAACGTGGAAGACAATAGAATGAATCAGCCATAACTTTCCTATATTCATATATGAATACATGACCAGTATAGCTCTATATCATATACAATCACAAGAATGGGAAGTTATACTCCTTGTACGTATGATATGCCAAAATACATTCTATTGTGATGTATAACTACAAAGAACAAATTAAAAAATCAAATCTTAAAAAAAAAAAAAAACTGATGGAAATATGGGCCTATTTTTATTTCTACTACGTTCAAGGTCTCTGGTTTAATTCCTAGTCCTTGATCCACTTTGAGTTGAGTTTTGTGCATGGAAAGAGATAGAGGTTTAATTTCATTTTATTACATGAGGATTTCCAGTTTTCCCAACACCATTTGTGGAAGAGGCTATCTTTTCTCCAATGTATGTTTTTGGCACCTTTGTCTAATATAAGATTACTGTAGACATGTGGGTTAGTCTCTGTGTCTTCTATTCTGTACCATTGGTCTACTGGTCTATTTTGATGCCAATACCATGATGTTTTAGTTACTCTTCCTTTGTAGTACAATTTAAGGTCTGGAATAGTAATGCTACTAGCTTCATACTTCTTGCTTCATTCTTCTTGCTTTGGCTATTCTGGATCTCTTATTTTTCCAGATAAATTTCATGATTGCTTTTTCTATTTCTATGAGGAATGATATTGGGACTTTAATTGGGATTGCATTGAAATTGTATAGTGCTTTTGGTAGAATAGTCATTTTGACAATATTAGTTCTACCTATCCATGAACAAGGTTGATCTTTCCATCTTCTAAGATCTTCTTTAATTTCTTTCTTTAGTGTGCTGTAGTTTTCATTGTACAGGTCTTTCACTTCTTTTGTTGATTCCCAAGTATTTTATTTTACTTTTTTTAGGTTATAGTAAATGGGGTGGTTTTCCCCAACTTCCTCAATAAGACCCCTATAGCATAAGAATTAAAACCAAGAATTAATAAATGGGATGGATTCAAACTAAAAAGCTTCTTCTCAGCAAAAGAAACAATCAGCGAGGTGAACAGAGAACCTACAGAATGGTAACAAATCTTTACCACAAGCACATCAGACAGAACATTAATTTCAAGGATATATAAAGCTCTCAAAATCTTTACACCAAAAAAAAAACCAAACAACCCAACCAATAAATGGGCTAAGGAACTGAACAGACACTTCTCAGAAGATGATATACAATCAATCAACAAATATATGAAAAAAATGTTCAGTATCTCTAGCAATTAGAGAAATTCAAATCAAAACTACTCTAAGATTTCATTTCACGCCAGTCAGAATGGCAGCTATCAAAACCACAAACAATAATAAATGCTGGCAAGAATGTGGGGAAAAGGGCACACTCATCATGCATTGCTGGTGGGACTGCAAATTGGTGCAGCCAATCTAGAAAGCGGTATGGAGATTCCTAGGAAAACTTGGAATGGAACCACCATTTGACCCAGCTATCCCACTCCTTGGTCTATTCCCAAAGGACTTAAAAACAGCTTACTATAGGGACACAGCCATATCAATGTTTATGGCAACACAATATCTAGATTGTGGAAACCACCCTGATGCCCATCAATAGATGAATGAATAAGGAAACTTTGGTATATATACACAATGGAACACTACTCAGCACTAAGAGATAATAAAATCATGGCATTTGCAGGTAAATGGATGGAGTTGGAGAAAATAATGCTAAGTGAAGTTAGACAATCCCCCAAAACCAAAGGTCGATTGATTCCTTTGCTATGATGATACTGAATTATAGTGGCAAGAGAGGGGAGATGAGAGGAATGTAGGAATGTTAAATAGAACAAAGGGGAGGGTGGGGAGAGGAGGGGGAAAGAGGATAGGAATAATGGCAGAATGAGTTGGACATTAATACACTAAGTGCATGTATAAAAACTCAAATGGTGTGAGAATACTTTGTGTAAAACCAGTGACTTGGAAAACTGTGCTCTTTATATGTAACATGAAATGAATTGCACTCTGCAAGCATGTATAACAAATTAGAATAAGTAAATAATTTAAGAAAACTGAGATTTTTTTTTTCCTGAAAGTATTCATTTCTTCCCCAAACAGTAATGATGCATAAAACTTACTAGTTTCCTAATGAAGAACTCATGGCAGTATCCTAGTGGAGAATTTTAAAATTAGATTAAATTAGTTCAGTCATTAGTCAATATGATCAGTATACCATAGACCAGTGAAAAAAGGTAGAATTTATTACAAATGCTACTGATCCTATGACCAAACAATCTAAAAGCAGTTTTTATAAAATATCAATACCATGTGTAATATGGCTAAGTATTCAATGACTAAAGTCCGAAGGCATTTTTTTTAAATTTGCATAAATATCAACTACATAATATATTAGTTAAAAATAAAGTTTCTGACCTTAGTAAAATATTATTAGACCTTGTAATTTTTACTCTCTAAAGAACATATTATTGACAATGTCTATTTTTTTTCTGCAAATATTCAACAATTTTATTAAAAACTGACAAATTCGAAAAACATTGATCTAGGTTCTCAAATTCATGAACTCAGATTCAGCACTATTTTTTCATATGCTGGGATTTGTTTTTCATATTGTTTAGTTTGAAGCACTCAAGGTATAATGTGAATTAATAGATTTTTTTCTAAGTAGTGTAAATCTTAGACTTTAACAGGGGAATCAGAGAAAGACAAAGTACAGAATGGCAAAACAATTTTCAAAAGCCCAGACTATGAAGAATAAGCCAGAGTGTAATAAACATGGTCCATGAGACCACTGAAGCTACAAGTTAGCAACGACAGTGGCAAAACAAATGAATAAATACTACAAATAAACAGTGGTGACATTAGAAATTACTCCATAATTGTAAAAAACTTCACAGAGTAGTTTGTGCAATGAGAGATAAATGAAACTGAGGAGAGAAGAATACAGTAATGAAAACATTAAGGAAGAAGAATGAAATGTAATCCTTACTCCAACATAACAAATTAAACTATAGGCTTACTCAATGTGATTGGCTCAGACTACTAGTATAGTATAACTTTTTGTATTTATTTATTTATTTATTTATTTATTTATTTATTTTGGTACCAGGGATTATTTTGGTACCAGGGTCGAGGGCACTCGACCACTGGGCCACATCCCAGCCCTTTTTTGTATTTTATTAAAGACAGGGTCTCACTGAGTTGCTAAGTGCTTTGCCATTGCTGAAGCTGACTTTGAACTTGCGATCCTCCTGCCTCAGCCTCCCAAGTGCTGGGATTACAGCACTTTTTTTGTTTATTTTTAAAACAATCTTTCTTTCTTGAATGTCACAGTTTTAAAAATAAGAATAAAGTACAAACCCACCCATCATCTGTTATATTTTACTGTTATCAAATTTGAACACAAATAATCTATTATATAGCAGATTTTCTTCCCATTTGATTTGGTCTCTTTATATTGCCATTTATCTAGGTAAATTGAATATTCAATGCAGTGGTTTTAGTTAGTATTGGTAATAAAATATTTGTAGCTATAATATTTTCTCCTATCAGCCTTAAAATATCATTAATTTTGACACAATTGATGTAATCATAGACTAATCATAATTTTTATTTACTTTTCTGTTAAGAGATTTTAGAATTTTGATTTGCATTTTCAAATTTGTTTCTAATTTTTATTTTTTTCTAAATACTTCAGTTATTTGTTATATTGTATTGTGGTCATACAGTATATTACATAGAATATCATTTTTGCTTTGTACACAGTGTCTTATGGTGCATATTTTTATACAAAATGTTGGGTTTCATTATGCCATATTTGTGTATATTAGAAATATAACTGTATCAACTTCACTCGCCAATACCTCATCTACTCTTCACTCCTATTTCCCCTTGGGTCCCCTGTTTTACCCTAAGGGTCTGGTCTCTCTTCTAATACATCAAATTTCTAATGTTTGGTAATTCATTAATATTTTTATTCAAAATATGAAAGAGGTGTGATTTTTCTCTCAGTAGGCACTTGAAAAAATATTCTTTTCCAGGGTACATAAATTGCATTTGAAAATAAAATCTGCTATATTCATTTTTAAATCTTCCATTTTTTAAAATCTTCTATTCATATTGGTGTCCACAAAATATATTCAATAATGATTTTATTTATAACTGACTTTGTTTTCTTTATTTTAATGTTACATCATTTTAAAATATATTTTTAGTTGTAGATGGACACGATAACTTTTTTTATTTTATTTTTTTAATGTGGTGTTGAGGATTGAACCCAGTGCCTCACACATGCTAGGCAAGCACTCTACCACTGAGCCAAAACCCCAGCATTTTCCTATCTTTTTCAACTATAATTTCAGTGAAGTCAAATGTAAAGTATTTTACCTTGCCTTTTCTCCTCTTTGGTACTAATTTTATATTTTTTCTCATTATTTTTATCTTTGTTTCTGTGGATTGTAGAACACACAGAAATGTATTTGTTATTCCTGTTGCTTTGAAGTAACCTGAATATATTTATCATCTAATAAAGAATTTTGTATTTAAATGTTAATCATTAATATTCAACACCAAACTAAAACATTGAAAATTAACTTTGTTATGTTGCTTTATTTTTTTCAATTTGTTTTTATTATTATTTCAGTTATTTTCTCCCAGGCTTTTGTCCATGAACTGAATATAACAAACTATCTTTTTCCTCTATTGATCTAAATGTTTTGCATTTAAATTGTATTGCACTCAAATTTAACTTAAAATTTAAAATTCAACTTGAATATATGTATTTATGTCTAAATTTGTCCTATACAATAAACACTAAAAAAACCGTATCTTATTTACTACTATCTTCTATGGTGAGATTGGAAATTTGTCATTTATTAACTTCCTAAATTGTATATTCCTAAGTGTGATTAAAGCTATGTGACACATTTTCTTACTTTAGTTTCATGTACCTTGAAAGTAGATTATCACCAATATCTTCTTTCTCCTACCTGTTCTGGCTCTGTATTTACTTTTATGTATTCCTCAAGTATGCTTACTAAGTGTTTATAAGTGAACAAAAACATAATCCAGATTGATAAAATAAGATTAGAAATTTGGGACTGCAGATGGGGACTATTATGCAAGAATTTATATGCAGTTAGAAAACAAACAACACCAAGATGAATCAACAAAATTCATCAAAATTCAAACATAGATGACTTATACTTTATTATCAATAAATTTTGGAGAGTCAGAATATAGGTGTTTCTATTAAATGTAATTGTTTCCACATTGCATTCAAAATAAAGTCTAAATTTGCTTGCATACCTTTTGACTCTGACTTTTGTTTATGGGACATAGCATAATAACCTTAGGTTCACTATTATGACCTCGAATCCCTGCTTCCACCAAATCTGACTTCTCCCTTTGCTCAGAACTCACTTCCTCCCTCACTGACCGCTTTTCCATTTTTTCTAATTTGAATGTTTTACTTGTACTTCTCTATCTGACCGTATTCATTTATAAAAATCTAGCTTAAGTAAGTTCTGATGTGTGACTGCAAAGCAGAAAGACTGGATAAAGAAAGAATTTTGAAAATTTTCACCAAAAAATAAAGATGAATGTTTGAGGAAATAGATACGTTTACCTTGGCTCAAAATACTATACAATTTATACATGTATTAAATATTAGATGCCACCCCATTAATATGTACAAGCTTTATATTTTTATTAATCAATTAAAAATAAATTTTAAAAAAGGTCTAGCTAAAATTTCAGATCCTCAGTGTTATCTTCTATGGCATGTTGATTGGAGGTGATCTTATATCCCCCTAGTTCAAATGGTATGTGTGCTAAGCAGTTATTTACAAATTTTCATTGAAATTATTCTTAAGATACTTATAGACCACTTTTAATTGTGATAAATAACATAGAGGGATCATATCAGGAATTGACAATGATACTTTCTATTGATTTTACTTAGTTACCCCAGTTCTCCTTGCACGTGTGTGTGTGTGTGTGTGTGTGTGTGTGTATTTTATTTTAAACTTCCTTGCCTCTTCTCTGTCTTCTTTATCTCTCCACATAGATTACAAGAATTTAGGGCCAAGTGTTAAACAACCTTTCCTTTTCTTTTTGGTGACTTAACATCCATTCCAACACATTACTTTTTAAAAGGATGCCTGTAATAAATGATGTTGATTGATGGATGGTTTGAGACATTTTTCTCAGCTAATAATCTTCAACTGGGCTGATCATAAAAATCACCAACCACATTAAAAACTGCAAATGCCAAATATCAAATTATTTTTAAAAATTATTAAATTATTATTTAAAAGATATAGGGTAGCTCTGGGCAACTTTAGATTCCTAAGTGCTTCTGACAAATGTTGGTCTTTGGCAGCAGCCCTAAGCTGCCTGATTTTATACCAGTCTTTAGTGAGTGAGAATCAGAGGACAGCCCATTATGCTCCTTTCCAGCATCTGATGTTACACAGGAAGGTGGCAAATGAACTTGGCTGACATATCAAAGATTATATGAAAATGGAAAATTTTAGTAGTCTTTGATTTATTAGTAGAAAAACAACTAATCCTAAAAAGAAAAGACTACATCGCCAATTTTGAAGCTTGCCTATTATTTTATGTATTTTATGTATGTTTTGTAATTCTCCCCATAGAAAACATGCTTTACTCTTCCATTGCATGGGTGCACAGAATATTATGTTTCTATAGCCAAGGATTCTTAAATATAAATTAAAAGTTATAAGTAGTATGTTAGTAAGCATAGACATGAATGGCCCAAATTTAAAACATAAAATATGCAATAAAGAATAAATTACTGAAAATAATTTTTTAAATGAAGTTATTTATGGGCTTATGACTAGAAGTAACATCAACATGTGAAATTTGTAAGATTTTGTATCCTACAAAAAATGTTGTAAATAGCATAATACAGATAAATAAAACTACTTAGTATATATATTGTATTTATGTAGGCATTATACATTATTCCAATATACGTTACAATTATAGAAATAATCTGTGTTTGGTAATAATAATTATCTTTATAAGCAATAAAAGGTTTGGTAAGTTGGAAATATTCCAGTCCTACCCAATGGCTTCCCTAGATCAATGTTGGCAAATCTATAGTGAAAGGTGATACAGATAAAACATTTTCAAAGATTAAGTGATGTCTTTTAGATCAAATTAGTTCTACAATTTTTTATTAAAGTTATTCATGATCAATATACAATACATGCCTAAATGGAATAATCACAGTAAATTCCAAAATTTATACAACTAATATACATCAATATATAAAATTATTCCATCAGTAGAAAACGAATAGCATTAAAATGTAAACACAAAAATTTCATCTATTCAGGTTATATTTTGTTATTATATCTAATTAATAATGCACAAACTTTCATTTCACTGTTGATTAAAAACAGGTAAAAAAGAGAAAAGTTCTGTACTAAAGAAATACTTCCTTTAAATAGCTTAGATGAGTAAAACCAAAATCATAATGTGATGGTATCTGCTTAGAACAATTAAAACTCAGACATAAATATTATTATGGAATCATAATGAATTTATAATTTGCATGTAACAATATCCAAAATATCTAATAACCAAGAATATGGGATATTTATCTGTTCATAAGAAAGGTTTTAAATTTTATAGAAATAAAAAAATATCACAAAGAAAAGCACTGACATGATTATATTTCAAATTTTTCATGTGAAAAATTTAATAAAAAGAAATGGGATTTTTATTTAATTTTTTTGTTGTTGTTGCTGTTGTGGTACTAATGATTGAACTCAGGGCTGCTCTACCAATGAGCTACGTCCTTAATGATTTTTCATTTTAAGATAAGGTCTTGTGCCGGGCGCGGTGGCGCACGCCTGTAATCCCAGCACTTTGGGAGGCTGAGGCAGGAGGATCGCGAGTTCAAAGTCAGCTTCAGCAATGGCAAGGCACTTAGTAACTCAGTGAGACCCTGTCTCTAAATAAAATACAAAAAAAAGGGCTGGGGATGTGACCCAAAAAAAAAAAAAAAGATAAGGTCTTGCTAAATTGCTCAGGTTGGGCTTCAACTGACAATCCTGATGCCTTAAACTCCTGAATCTCTAGGACTGTAGGGTTTATCACCATGCTCTGCAGGATTATTTTAATAAATATTGAAAAGTAATCTCTTTGTATAAATTACCAACTAATAGGAACAATTGTAATTCAGTAAAAGCTTAAACAAAGGTTACTATTGCTAATCAACAGGATATGAAAATTAAAAGTTTGGGAATGTTATTTTAAATCTACTAACTTATCTAAATAGTGAATAACAGAAATTTCTTTTCCAATGAACAATGCAATTTAATACAATAGATTATCATGACCTGAGACTCTACCAAATACCTTTCAATGATCATGTTCATTGACTAAGCATGCCATTTTATGGGATTTATTATAGAGCAATAAATATTGTTTCTCAAAATATATGAGTAGTACATGACTTTTCCTTGGGGTAAAGGAAGCAATAATGATATAAATAAATTAATGAAAATAAAGAAAATATCCAGAAAACCAGATTATATTGTCCTAATATTGTGTAATATTAGGGAATTTTTAAATGTAAAATTATGAATAAATGTGTATATTAAATAAGGTAAAAATAAGTAGAAGACAAAATTGTTAGGGCAATATAATTATAAGGATCTATGTTTTATTTGAAGGCTTGGATATTCACGAAGTTGTTTTTATTTTAAGTTAGTGGACCAAAATTTCTACATTCTCAAAGTGTTTTTTTTCGTTGCATTTTTACAATAAAAAAGGATAAAACTAATAATTCATAAAATGAACAGAAATAAAATATCTCACTAATGTAGGCATATAACTTACTTAAGTTTGCTTGCCATAATCAGAAAGCATACATTCTAATAAAACTTAAAAGGAAAGATAACAGATGTGAACTTTATTTCTTGTCCACATGGTTTTACAACATAATTTCTTTATACAACCATTTAGGGTCATAAAAGAGATTGAGCATTGATTAAGTACAATAAATGTCAGGGCAAAAGGAAATAGCAAAAGACATCATTATATATACAAAATTATGCATGCATAATTTATATACACATACTTAAATAGAAAATAAAACAATGAAGGACAAACTTTAATGTTTAGCATTTGCTCTGCCATAGAAAACATACAGAAAATACCTGTTCTGAAAGAAGTAACTTTTTATCCACCTAGTTCTAGGCATTAGATTTTGAAGAGAGGAGAATGCTTTTTTAATGAATGTGAAGTAATATTTCAAGGGCAAACTATTCGATAATAGAAAATTACTATTCATAGAAACTAATTATAAGGGAGGATTTCTCTAATTTTAAAGGTGTCTGACCAAGGTGAAGAATTAACAATAAATCATCTTGCCATTGGCTGATCACTGTGTGCTGGAGCAGGACTTCCTCAGGTGTACCTCAGGTAGAATGCTCCTCCAGTTCACTGACCCATTCTCACACATACCTCTACCAAAGGACCACTGGATATGTGCCTGCGCATTGTGAAAACAGTGAAAGGTATACTTTAAAATCTTAAATTCCTATAAGTATCCTTCCTTAAGATATTTATAATTCAGTACAATGATAAGTACTTACTCTAAATGATTAATTGACAGAAATACCATGGTTAACTAATGCTGTTTTGTAATTTCATAATTTAAAGAAAATGTAAATGACTCAATCATTAATGAAAATGCTTTATTTAATTGATTTCCTAGAACCTTAAAAAATAATGTGTTCTTATCAGATAGTTTCTTCATTAGCAGAACATATAAGATCTTGGCCACATTGAATTTGCTAACATTTATCCAAATGCTTTATGTGAAAATCTAATGGTCCTCCTTTCTTCACAGTTGTGATGAAATTTTCATGGATTTACTTGGTAATGTTTTGACAAAATATACTGGTGTTTTTAGTTGTAGGCTAAAAAATAATGAAAGATACAGTATGCAAAAATATAATCTTTCATTTAAAGAAAGACATCAGTGAAAGAAATTTAATGAAATTAAACTTTCATATTATTATTACATATTGTTCAATAAAAGCATTGTATACTTTAAAAGAACTGAAAATAGGCCAATGGTTTTGCATGTAAAAGCAGGAAAATCCTCAAGTATTTTTCAACAAATAAGATCATCAGGGACCAATTAACTTATAGCAAAATAAAGTAGTGAATTTTCCCTGTTGATATTGAAAAATGACAATATATTAAATTATGTTTGATACATAATGTATATACTTAAATTAATAGTTATTTTAAAACTAATGTATTTTTCCTTAAAGATGTTTTTACATGACTAACATTTTACAAAAACTATTTTTGTTAAAAAGAAGAAAGTATGACACCTAAAACCTCCAATATATGTACAAAAACACTCAGATTTTTATTTGACAGAGGTTTCTATATGAGTGTTTATGTGTGTATGTTTTAACAAAGGAGAAAAAAATCTCAATTGTCATACTTGAAGCATCTGTTATTATACATATATGTACCCCATACATACATGTTTGTATCATAGATGCACATGGACACACACATATATGCACATATAGTTCCTTTTCTACAAGAGAAAATAGTACACTGAAATAGGATAAAAAGATAGACTTTTGGTTCTACTGAGATTACTTGCTACAGCACTGTAACTTAGGTTTATTAACTTGTTATGCATATATTATACTTATTTAATTTGCATTTAATAGTGCTTTCCAAATTAGCTCTCAAGATAGAAGGTCCTTTTACTGATGTCTTTCTTCATAGCTTTTTGGAATCTCTAAAAATCTTTCTGCCTTTTTATATTCTGTTGGTAAGATTATTTCTAATATGCCTCCTGGGAAATATTCTCTTTGAAACTAGCAACACTTAATGAAAAATATATACATATTCATTAAAGGAAAAATACAGAAGAAAAATATTGTTAGTTTATAATCACTCTGAGCAGAAGAATTATTTTAAACATGAAAGAAATCATCAACTGTTAATAATCCAGGGATCAAAGATCTAAGGAAAAGAAGGAAAAAGTGGGCTAGCAGACGGACACCGAATCCTTGTGTGGGCTGCAGGCACTGATATGGAGAAAAGCTGGGAAGGCAAGAAAAGCTAGCAAGGTGTGCTAGCCCAGAAACTGCCTTGAGAAAAAGGCCAGGAACAGGAGAATAAAGTGTCATCAGTTATTAGAAGTAGTGGAAAGGAGCATTTTTTTTAAAAACTACTTTCAGTCTTCAACAACCATATTAATGATTAGAAGATTTTCTTAAATGAAAGAAAATACATACATAGTGTTAGCAATTTATCTTTTTTTCAATGAAAGGCTTTCACTAAACTTAAATAATACAGATCATTTTTATATGTATCTCTGGTCTTGAAAATTACATATGCAGATTTATGATTGTTAAAACAAATCATTAGAATCAATTGTGTCATTTTAGGATTTACATTTAACAACTATCCCTACTGTTAGGCAACTGAATATTTTTCTCTACATGGTATTCCTTGATATACACACACATATGAAGAGATTATTTAGCTTATATATAAAGAGAATTATACTTCTCTAGCAGAATTTTATCAAAACCACACATACAATTTTTTCTTTTTGTATTTGATAGATACTTCTATATAATTTACCATGTTTATTTTCTTAAACACAAACTTAAAAATATTTGAGGTTGGCAATATTATGTTAATGTTTTGCATCATTCAATGTTTAGGAGCTGAAAAATATGCATTTAGAAAAATGAAATGATGAGCAAATTTTAAGACCATAGAAACCACATAATGATGAAATGCTATTCCACCTAAGCTAACACTAGTTGACTCATAAAGTATGTTTATATTAGTGTAAAACAGCAATATATGGTTTTCAAAATAAAAGTGGGAATAAAACACATTGAAAAATTGCAACTATTTTCTATTATCTGTTTCACTTCAAATTGAAATAATAAGACTCTTTGCATTTAAAACATGAAATGTGATAGCAAAGTTAATGTTTAGAAAAATCAAGACTTATCCTAGAAATTATATTTAAATAGATGATAGATATAAAGATAACTTTGCAGAATTAAAAAGAAACTATATGTATTCATAAAGAATGACCATACAAATTGACGGACATTATAGGCATATGGCCTAACCGAATTTATGGGTGACAGATCTAAATAAATCTGAACCTATTCTAATTATACCTGGGACTCCATGATGAAGAAGAAAGAACATTATCTTTGAAGTAAGGGAAATAAATTTTATTTTAACTGTGCTTATTATTAGTAATCTTATTTTAAACAATTTTAAGAATACAAACCTCAGGTTGTTCATAGTGTAAAAAAAATAAGAATAATGGTACATATTCACAAAGTTACTGTGGTAATTAAAGGAAGTTATACATGGGAATCACAACAGTACTAGGTGATTAGTAAAGGAACAAATTATCCTCTTTCTTCCAAAACCTCAGAAGTTTGAGTACTTAGGTCTAGCAATGGACTGACTTAGTTGTAATTTAGTTAAAACTCATTGGGTTTCCCTAAATTAACTGGGTTTTGGTGGTTTTATTTACTTATTTTTGGCTTGAAAATGGATGCATGCTACATACACACAAATGGGGATTGAACTACAGATTTTCCTGTATCCATCAAGTTTAAATTGACCCAAAGCACTTTAAGGCATAAAAACTAGTTCATTAATATTTCAGCTGATAAGATAAATACGTAAAATATGGCAAAAGGCTCCTGGATTATATATGGTTTTTGTTTCTTCCAGTTGATAATTTTCTCTGGTTTTGTCATACTTTTTATTTATTCATTGACCACAAGTAAATATTTTAGCCATGATCAAAAAATGTTTTTGAGAATTAGTGAATACATTTCATCTATTGGAGTTGTCATTTAATGAATTTATAAACCTCAGGAAATATTAAAACTTTAATTAAGGGAACATTTTTGCAGTTTTATTTCCTTTTAAGAAGTTGCTTCAAATCTTAAAAGAAATGTACTTAGAAAAAGGTGTCCAAAAAATTGGTAAAATTTCTATTCTAATTTGTGAATCTAGCATCAAGATTGTACTTAAGGCCTTATAAGGAGTAAGAAAAATTGGACTTACAGAACTTTGAGACAAAGGAAGATAAATATATATTAACTTTATATCTCATAATAACTTTCAGACAGTCCGTTATTTTTGTAAAGTATTTGGGAGTTGATATAAAATTAATTGTTTGTTCTAAAAGATGAGAGATTGAAAAGCAATTTTCTTCACAAAGAAAATTGGTTTATTAGAAAAAGACAAATGACATACCTGCCTTGTTTTGGTTTATCAAACTGAATTTATTCTCATTTTCATAACATCAGTACAATATTTTACTTATAAAGTGTACTTTAAAATCTACAGATATATCCAATATAGTAATAAAGTCATCACATCAATACATTTGTATCCTTTCTCTTTTAATACTTTTCCTGTATCTGTTTATTCTTCAAGTACTTATCTAAGGAATAGATATTGCTTTATAGCTTACTAAATGCAATCTTACATCTTGAATTTTTTTCTGTCCTCTTTCTCCAAATATATCCTATGTGGAGACTACAACTGTTATGGCAGAGCATATTTTGCAATTAGAATAAGTATTTTATTGAATCTTCAGTCATTAACACATTTCACCTTATTACTTCTTTTTTTCAATGCCATAAAAATAGAAACTTAGGTAACATTTTTGTGATTAAATTCATCATTGAGATAAAAAAATTGTATTGTTTTCTTTTAGGAATTGTGTCATTTTTGTGGAACATATATCCATTTGGTGAAATAGATCTAGTAGTGATATTTTATCAAGTAATATATAATTCATTTTGAGAAACTGGCATTTTCTTTCGAGAGTAACTTTAGGGGGCACTGTGCTGCCAGTAGACAGTTCTCCCTGGACAAATTGGATCATCTTGTTTTCTTTTTTGCATATGAATATATCTCAAAAAGTTTTTCAAATGAATCTAGCCAAAAATATTAAACTTTTCTTACATTTGTGTTTTTCATTAGAGCTCTGCCTGAACAAAATAATTTAGAAGTTGATTGAAAAGAGTATGCTTCCAGAAAAATGGTTGTATTTCAATCGTAACTTGGAGATTGTTGTCATCTCCAGTTTGTTTTGAGGTTAGGAAACCATATAGCAGAAAAACATAGGGGAAAGCAGAATATCATCTCTCCTGGGAACAAAAAAGAGTGAGAGAGAGAGAAACATGTTCAGTAATAATTGCTTACATTGTAAATGAAAAAAAAAAAATTATGGCACTTGTCTATGGGAAAAAAAACAGCTAGCCAGAAGCAAAAATCAAGATGTAAAGAATCCCTTATTAATTTTATTAAACAGAAAGACCAATAGGTAAAGGGGAAATAACAGTAACAACAACATGAAACATACCAGCACATATAATCATTTGGTGTTTCCAATGGCTCAGTTCGGGCAACTGTTCCCCCTCCCTGCTCTATCAATCATCTCTGACATCTGTATTGCATTTTGATTCCAAAGCAGCAGATCTTTTGTCATCTAGAGAGATCAAAGCAGAGGCTCCGGAAGAAACAATGCAACCTGTCAACAGAAACCACTGCTGTTTGCTTGCATATCTCCAAATTGACGATTGTAATAAATTAATTCAACTGCACCTGATAAAGCTATGTAGAAATGTGCTGTTACACAGTATTAGCTAAAAGAGTTATACATATTTGGATATTTTGAATTTATTTTGAGACCAGTTAAAATGCTTTCCCTTCTAATTAGAAATGTATCACTAATGTTTCCCCTTCTTTATCTTTTCTGCCAATATTTGAGGCTAAGACTCATTACAAAATGTGGATTTCATAGGAAGGAGGAAAAGTTGACTGAGAAAAAAGGATATAGATCAAACAAATCACTTTAGCATGTCTTAACGTCCCACAAAATATATGCTTGGGTATGAGGTAACATAAAAAAGGAAAACAAATAGTGAAATAGAGATAGTAAGATATTTTTAAAGTTCTAATTAGTGGGAGACAGATAAAC
Source organism: Tamias sibiricus (assembly GCA_025594165.1). Taxonomy (NCBI): domain Eukaryota; kingdom Metazoa; phylum Chordata; class Mammalia; order Rodentia; family Sciuridae; genus Tamias; species Tamias sibiricus. The sequence continues at coordinate 80,289,598 of CM046666.1, read as the reverse complement.
ATTCATAGTATAAAAAGAAGTTGAGTATATGTAATTGATCTGTTTGCCTGGGGCATGATTTCAATATAAGTGTCTTTTATTTGATAACTTATTGGATTGCTATCTTCAAAGCATGTACTTTCATATTGATGGTATAATACAAAGAGTATACATAGAGTAATAATTAGCATTTAATAAATATTTTACTATCATATATATATACACCCTGAATTGTGAATAAATTAACAACTCAGGTTAGTTCCTGGTAATTTCTTTAATTAAGAACTAAAAATTTTATGTAATCAAATTACCAATTTGATTTTAAAAGATCTAACATATGTTAAATGTGGACTTGTAAATTTATTGGTGCATCAAATGAGTTAATTTTTCCTTTCAATTCTATAGCAATGTATTTATGGAGGAACTATTTTTTTTTTAAAATGTGAAGATTTTAGGATGCATTGTTTTTTAAAATCAAAGGTGATCAGCATCACAGAATACTTTTTCTCTACCTGTATTTCCAGACATTTCATACTTTCTAGGGCTTAAATCAATTTAAGAATGTAAGAGTAGAAGAAAGAATATCAGATAATCCCAGATTTTATATCTTTATCAGTGTTCACTGGAAGAATTTTAAGGATTAGCAACAGGCTAAGTGGATTTTGTACTTCCTCCTGTGAAATTTAATCATGTTCTTTATCTCTTGTTTGTGGCTTTGAAGACATTCATTCAAATTTATAACAAAATTTCTTGAAATTCAATTGCCATTTTCCTCACATATAACTATATAATTCATGGAAAACCCCTTACAATATCTTTCTTCTTGGAATTTCTTACTTAAAAACACTAGTTATGCACATATCATTTGCATTGAATTTTTGTGATAGTGGAAATTGTTAATGCTTGGAAATGACAATCATAATGTTATTTCTGCATTGTACTTTACATAGTGTATTTCTGGTAATGCTGGACCCTTTTAGATGCAAACACTATCAAGAAGTTTTTAAATAAGAAAATATATATGCATTCTCCTGAACTTAGTTCTATTTTACATAAATCAATTTATTATGCCATCTTTTTGAAAAATTTGTTTGAGAGCCCAGATTTTAAATCTAAGCTTGTTTGTTCCTATGTTAAGCTTTAAATTTTTAAAAATTGAGAACACATGTTCTATAACATTTGATTATTCTCTTTAAAAATATAGTCTGTAAATAATATTTCTGTTTGTTTTGATTCATATTTGTTTATTTATATCTATTTAGATTTATTGTTTATATATTTAGATTTGTTTGTTCAGATCTATTATTTCTCAAGGAGTATATTTTCTTCTGGCCAGTATCCATTTAATTGGTGAAAAGATTGGGATTGCCACATTCTAACAATATATACATATTTATAAATGCTAGTAAACAGAATACATTTCAATTTAATATTTTGCATCTCTGAGTATGTATTATATTCAAAAAATTTATGAAAAATGTACAAAAGTTACAGAGCTTAAAGGGATAACTGAAAACATTTTTCTCATATCTACTTATTAAAATCCTTCTAAATATATGCTTAGATTTGTTGCAATCCAGAAACATTTTAAGACTGAAGTAGAATGGCTATTTTTGGACAAGTAAGGATATTTTTACATTTAAAAAATATCAGTCTTCCTACTAAAATTGTAGGAAGTCGTTTTGGAACTAAATTTTAGCAGTTTTTATTTATTTATTTTTGAGCTGTTTGTGTTGTTGTTGCTGTTGTTGTTTTTCTAAAACCTAATTGGTACTTTTCATTGGTGTCATCTGAAATCTTGCTATTCAGAGTGTGTTTGGTACTAGCAGACTCAGTTACCTGGACATTGCTAGAAATACAGAATGTCAGGCCTCACTGCAAATCCCCTGAGTCAAAGCCTGCATTTTACAAAATCCCTGGGTGATTCCAGTGTCATCAATTTTTAGAAGCATGGGTAAGATATCCAAGGCTTGAAATAAAATTTAAAATCAATAAACAGAAAGGGCCAGAATAGAATTAAGGAACCCAGAAAAATATTACCAGCACTTACAATAGTTTTCCCTTAGTTCATTTGGTTTTAACAAGTTCAATTCCATTATTTTCTTGTGTTTTCTTCTTTAGATTTTGAAATGTCCATTCCTTGTTATAATCAAAATATAATCTATCAATACTAAATTATTGGAAACAAGTCAATAAATGATGCAGGCTGTTAAGGGAAGGAACTGCCATCCTTTGATTTAGAGTCACCAAAAAATAATGTCTGCCTAGGTGATGGCTTCTTTAAGACAGCTGATGGAGTGACTTTCTTCCAGCAACGCCTGTCTCTTGCTTGGCCACCCATGGTGTAGAAGTTGAGGCGTTACCTCTTTCAAGTCTTTCCTGTTCCCTAATTGAGCTATAATTATTTGGATGTTATGCTTCATTGGAGAGAAAGCTGTGATACTTTTATGGCTTGTACTCTACTGTTAGAAAAATAGAATTCATAAAAACTAAAAATATAGTACAGGCAAAACAACTAAAAAAGTTGAGTTATTTCACTCTATAAAAATAGAGCAAATGATTGAGAAATAAGAACTTTTAAAAAAATCCTTCATTTCTTCACCATAACACACATGAATAAATACATAAAGGTCTTGAATATTGTTTTTCCTTGAGTGCTAGGAAGAACTCACACTGGTGTGTTATATGTTTTACTGAGTGCATTTAGTACTTATGTTGAAACAATGAGTACAGGTAAAAAATTATATTGGTTTATTGTGTTTATACTTTGTCTAAGATTAATGACATTTATCTTTTAACATAAAATAGTTATTCTAAATCAGTTATTGGTAAACATTTTTTTTTTTTTTTTTGTAAAGGGTCTGATGGTACATATTTAAGGCTTTGTCAGCCATATGTTCTCTGTCTCTATTTCTCAACTTTGCCTTTGTGGCATGAATGAAGCCATAGATAATGAGAAAATTGATGGACATGGCTATGTTTAAGCAAAACTTCATTTGCAAAAACAAGCTGCATGTTGGATTTGGCCCATGGCCTCTCTCCTCTCTAATTTTTATATACAGGCAAATTTAAAAAATAAAATGATTTATTTAAAAATCTAACTTAGTAACTTCCTGAGTAACAAAAACGTTATTGTAAATAAATGCATATTTCCCCCATTTTCAAAGAAAAAAGAAACATTTATTTTGCCTAGTTTTCTACACTGGCAAATAAATCTAGATCATTCTCAAGTCTCTTATAACTGGGATCATGCAGCCAGATTTAAGGAACTCATGAGTTTAAATAATACAATATTCACAACCTTTCATTCTGTGGGCAATTTTCATTTTATTGGGTAAAAATGGAAAGGGATTTAACTTAGAGGTAGCTGAGCTTGGCATGTACACTTATACTGACTAGTGTCAGAAAAAAGAAAAAAAAAGAAAACACTAAAAGAGACAGCTTAAATATCTATCTATTAAAAGAGACAGCTTAAAATTAAATATCTATCTCTGGATTAGTGCTTTTAGTATGCTTAGTCTGTTTTATCTGAGAAATTCATAAAATATTGACAAGTTTTCCTTTTTAATAGCAGTTTTCCTGGCATATATTAGGTTTTTATTGATGATAACTGGGATCATATAGTTCACAAATTTATAACTGTGAATATTGATTTGTTTTTAAAAAGCTCATCTTTTCTTGTATTTTCCAAAAGAAAAAAAATTTGTAAAATTTAGCTAATTTTATTTAATTAAAAAAAGATTTTCCAAGCCCTTTTTGGGGCAAGGGCTATATGCTGGTGCAAATAATTTTTGTGCTACAATAATGATAGCAATAACAATGTTATTATTAATTTTAACTGGATTAAAATTAGTCATTTATAATTAAATTTATTTTTATTTTATTTGCTTTTGTGGTTTAGTAACTATTTTGAATTCCACAACTTTTACTTATAAGTAGCATTTTCAAAAAGAGACAAAGTTTACATGCACAAATTATTTTATATTATTTCTCTATGAAGACTGATGTGAATTAATACTGAACCTCAAATTTAATGGAAATGTAAATCATAAACCACCGCTTACATGGTGATTTATTTTAGAGTCAGTACTCTGTAGAGACTGTAAAACAATGTATGTTCCCAAATCTACTTACTGCAGATACTGAGATACACAACCACAAATTACTATTAAGACACAATGACTTCCACAAATACAAATAGATAAGAGTGGGGGAAACACTGCTAGAGTTGATTGTATTGTATTAATCCACTTGAATCTACTACATTTCAAAAGAACTTCCATGTATTTAGAAAGCCGTTAGCAGCATTTCTAGTTTGCTTGGGGCTCCTAAAGAGCTATGTGGTAGCAATAAAAAGCTCTTTACCACAGGGATCCCTACAATTAAGAAAAGCTGAGATTGTATAAGTTTGCTAGTTTTGAAATATTAGCTTGCCTCCTACTTTAATCCAAACAAAAGCACACTATGGCTCTAGGTCAGCCAATACAGACCAGACCCAAGCTCTGATTTGCCCCATACAAGGAACTATAATGGAGTGGAAGCAGCAGCTACTTAATATATGAGTTAAAATTACCCGTGACTGAAGTGAGCACATCAATCAAAAGTTTTGGCATGTAATGAGCCAGACAAACCAGTGTGGTGAGCTGGAGGGCAGGAAAAGCCTCTGTTCTGTATTCAACAGTTTTCAAATTACCATGACATCCCTTTGCATACACCACCCGACTTCCAGCAGGTGGATTTTCAAGGCATTGTGCTTAGAACACAAAGATGGATCAACTAAGAGCATTTGAGATAGTTTCCTGTTTTGTGCTCTGAAAACTAGGGCTACATAAAGCCTCCCACATTCTTAGCATTTTTTAGGTATCAGGCAAGGAAGAAACACAGATCACTGAGAACAGAAAATTCAACAATTAGAAACGGAACAGAAACAGTTGCAGTTGCTGATTTATGGCTTATGTAAAAACGGCACATCCACTTATCAGTATAACTGAAACTTGTTAATTTAGGAGGTTCTACTTCAAAGACCAACAATGTCTGGTTGTCTTTATCAATTTCAATTAATTTCTAAATATCTCAAAAAAAAGTCTTTTTATAATCGTGTCTAAGTATGAATTTTATACAAGCATGTCTAGGAGGAATGTGCAGCTCACAGAAATTGCAGTATATATGCTATTTTTCACTCAAGATTTCAGATACTAATCTCAGAATGAATACTGCCTATAGCTGTATATAAACATTCCCCACAATATCTACAGGAAATCCAATAGAAAAATTTTCTTCAATAAGAATATGAGTATGTATGAGCATAGAGAAATATCACTAGAAAATATAGTCAGATTCCTAGCTTTGTTTTTTTTTTTAACCACAAAATTATATAAGCAAGTTAAGTGTTCTATTTTCTTCAAACATAATATCATTTGTTAATTTTATTGAGTAATCACTTATCCCAGTTCTGTTAGTTTTAAGAATGTTTGCAAAATATTATAACCTTTAAACTTTTGTAAATGTATTTAAATAAAGAGAATCATGTCTGACTAAATACAGAGAAGAATTAAGAAGGATCCTGTAGGCACTAAATACATGCTAAAATGTTTCTGTTATAGGGTCAGAAAATAACTGAGTTTTGTAAAATCAATGGTGAATGAAAGCTTTAAGTAGTGTTATATTAGTTCTATAAAGGTAGCAGGCAAATGGAGAATATAGTTTAGTAATTTTGAATGGACTCTGAATAGATTAAAAGGGAAACCCCTTTGTCTGGAAATTTTGCCCTTTAATTGGACCAGTTGTGATGACTGAATTTAACAACTAAATGATTTCAGATATAAATATTTCAGGCCTCAAATCATAGTTTCCTCCTGTGACATGCCTCTTTTCTTTCTGTCCTTCCTTCACTAATTACAAGTTATAATAATTGAAAAATATGTATTCCTAAGAGAACCAAGATGCATATAGCTTCTGTTAATAAGAGAAAGGTAGGAGCAATTCTTAAAGAGGTACTTAAATGTGCTTCCATGGCACTCATTATGTGACCACTATATAAACCACTTAATCCATGGAATGATAGAACAAAATCAGAACTATAAATATCCACTGAATTATAGGACAAAGTGTACAATGAACTTAATTCAAAAGTTTCTCTATTTACAATACATGGTTCTTATAATATTATGAAATTTGTTCTTTGACTTTAACATAGGCAAAAGTCACAATTATAATACAAAACACATTCCAAGTTTTTGTTGTGAGATGGAAATATATTACCAGAATTGAGAAAAAGAAAGGATCATGTTAAAATTTTTGTGAGGCACAATTAGAGAAGCTGAATTTCCAAAAAACAAACAAACAAACAACAACAACAACAACAAAAATTCACTTGTTTTGTTTAGAGAAGATATACAGAGGTTAAAGAACAGAGTACTAGTCTTTGTTCTGCCTTCAGTTCATTTCCTAAAGACTACTTTCAAAAGTTATAAAAGAAAAACTTGGAGAAGATATTTTGAATTATGAAATGACAAAAGGTTAGTAGGAAGAATATATAAAGACAGTAAACATCAATAGAAAAACATTTTTAAAAGACATTAAAATGGATAAAAGTTATGAACTAGCATAGAGGAAATATATATGATCAATAAGCATATGAAAAGAAACTTAAACTCACTAAAAAAAAAAAAGAGTGATTCAATACCATTATTAGATTCCATTTTATGGTGAGAAGGTTGAAATAAAGAAGTACTTTGACAATGGTATATGCTAGAGAGTGTGCATATTCACAGGCTTTTATTTACTTTAAGTGTGGTACTACTAGTTGGAAGTGGAATTCAGCCATATCTTATAAAAATAAGCATTTGAAAACCCTACAGGATAGCATTATAATTTGGAAGATTTTATACAAAAGAAACGTCAACACTTGTACCAGAAAATGGTACCGAGAGACTAATAGGTAAGGATCATATTAGGAAACCTAGGTTTTTAATAATATTCCAGGTCTCCACTTAAGTAAGTAAAATAAAAGATGGCTTTGCAAGGACAGTTGATATTGTTTATGAGAAAGATTTATGGATTACCAATTGTTTACTTCAGATCCTTACTAAGAAAAAAGTAGGAGTGTGCACACATTTGTCAGCTGGTGTTGCCATAACAAAATACCACTGAATGGGAGCTTAACAATAGACATTTATTTTCTGGCAATTCTGGAGGCTGGAAGTCCATTCTCAAGGCACCAGAGATTCGATTTTTGGTTAGGCCTTTCTTAACCTAACTTGCCTAGTGTTTCCTTTTTGCTGTGTTCTTATAGATCCTCTTTATGTGCTGAAAGAGAAAGAGAGAGATGAGATCTTTAATGTTGCTTCCTTTTGGGAGGGGAGGGGGTGTTTATTTTTAGTTAAAACAAAAAAAAATACATTTATTTTAAATTCTTTTTTACTGTTGCATTATAATGAATGATACATAATATGAGAATTCATTATGCCATATTTGTACATGCAGGAAACATACAATGATCAATCTCATTCCCCTTTACCTTCCCTTTCCTTTCTCTCCTTCCTACTCCTGATCTGATTGCTTTACTGACCTCTCTTTTATTATTATTATTGTTGTTATTGTTTTAATTGCAATGGGATTTGCTTCCTACCCTAAGACCTCATTTAATCTTATTTACTTCTCTAAAATTTCTATCTCCAAATGTAGTAACCCTTGGGTTTAGAGATTAAACATGTAAAGTTGGGGGTGGTGAACAATTCGCTCCATTTCACTGAGTAATGGGAATAATATAACAATTTCAAATTTCTATATGCAAAATAATTTAAGAAATGCTATAAAAGTAAATGTGTATATCACACTTTAACATAAATATGCTTACAAAGAAAATAAAATATCTTACATTTAGAAATGTTTCTAAAATGAAAACTAAATTAGCCATTTTTTTTCTCATTTTCTAAAAAGATTGCCTAGTATAAAAAAGGAGTGAATACCTGGGAATATTAGATAATAATGTGTTTTTTTAAAAATAAAATGTATTAAAATTTTACATTTAAATAAATATAACTTTCTAGTGAGTTAGCTATATTTAAATTCATTTCTTTATCCCTCAAGCAGTGATAAATAATTCTCCTTTAATAGTAATTTTGATTAAAAATAGAGAAATTTAAATTAGAGCAAAGCTTTATAAATAAGACTAGAAATAAGACTAAAAATATACTAAAACTCACCCCTTGAAGAAAAAAAAAAAACAAGAAAATTGCAATAAAATTGTATCTTCACCTCATTATTGAATTAATTTTAAGCAATAACTTTGAGGATATTATTAAATGATAATGTGTGTTTATTTTGTTTGATTAAAACAAGACTTGATATTTTGTAGATGCAGCTCATTAATATAAACAATCACCTGTGTTCTTTCCCTATGGCAAGAAGTAATAAACAAGGCTTTTTTATTTTTTCACAATTGAATTTACCTGCTTTACAGTATAGAACAATCTCTAAAAAATATGTAAAAATATATTTTCTTCTAAATATACAGAGTTTTAAATTTGATGGCCATATAATCCATCATGCTTAGTAAATGAAATTAAAACACTTGAATATTACAAAATTAGGATTTTGTCTATTTTTTTAAAAAGCCTATTTAGCATCTACATAAGCTATTTAGAAAATTTGCATAAGATACTTTTGCCTTCATTTATAGTTTCTTCTTTAAAACTGTTGCTTTACTTTGGAGAGGATGCAAACAAGTGAGTATATATAATAATCTGTAAAGTTTATAGCTCATCAATTTGATTGGTTTTCCCATGTTTCCCTTTCTATTATACCATTGAAAGCGTAATTGATCATGGAAGAATTCTTGGGCTTCTTTTAAACTATTAATTTTGAATTATGTCCAAAGACTTTACTCTGTTTTTTCTGCTATGCATTTCTTAATATTACTTATGCAGATATTCATATTACTTATGCAAATTTGGAGAGTAACAACATAGGTTATCCCTTTAGAGAGTGTGTCTTCAAATCATGTCCTTATATTTACTTGGTGCATCTGTTCTTATGAAAATCTGGAGGAAGGCAATGAGAATTCTGATGTGAAGATCGGAATGTATGCTTATTTAAGCTGGGCTGCTCTAGATCAATATCCACAGAGTCTGCTGAAGGGCTGGTGGAGCAAAAACAAAAACTCATTAGTGATGGAGCTCTAGTCCAGGGCACTGCAAGACCTGAGCTGCGTGCTGTAGGATGCCCATATTTGCACATGTGAGACGTCCAAACTGGGGGGGGGAGATGAGTACAGGGGATGACAATGACTGAATGAATAATCAAGACTGAAAGAACCCATAAGGTGAACAATATGTTGTATGATGGGAGCCAGGTTCAAATTAGCCTGGAAATTTAATTAATAAAATTAATCATGACATTTTCCCTACTATTTTTTTTGACTGGATTTCTCAAACTGTAATATAATCAGGCTCTATGAATATTCTGATTGAACATCATTTCATTTCAATACTCTAAGTTCAAATCCAGGTTTTCAGAAGCATAGCACTCCAGTTAGTAGCTGCATCATAAAGAGACTTACAGGATGGAATGCTTAGGAAGTTTTCTTTAATGATCCAGTGGCTTAATCTAACAGTGATAACTTTTCCCAAGAGTGACTTCCTCTCACAGGAACACACCTGGAGACCCTTTTGTGCCTCTGCTAGAGAACTGTGAGAATTGGTGACTATGTCCACATTCAGGTGGTTTAAATAAAGCAGTAGACACAACTGTCTTCAATATTCAACAATCTTCTTTTTTTTCCTGATACTTTTTATCTCCTCAAATTTATCATGCTTTTTTGTGTGTGTGTGTGTGTGTGTGTGTGTGTGTGTGTGTGTGTGTGTCTTCAATAATTCTTAAATAATCCACATGAAGAGAATGTCCTTTCTAGATATAATGAAGCTATGGACTCAAGATTCAAAGAAAGAGGCATGTGGTAATTTAATCATTAATGCAGAGAACGAATAAGGTAGCCACTCCTCAGTTCATGCCATGTAGATTGATATTATTCTGCTTTCAAATAATGTAGACTCTTTTCATTAGAATGATAAGAGCCCTTCTCAACCAGTTTTTCACCAAATTAAGAATCTCTTCAACTATTTGGACAGTTGTCTATCCACAAAACTCATTGATTCTCAGAGTAAGTAGTTCTACTCATTGAAGGCACCAACCATAGTGTTTTCTTTTTGATGAAGCTGATATCTATGTATAGTTTTGCACCTTTCTATCTTTCCATGTAGGAGTCCTGGGACAAACCCATCCTTTTTTTCCTTGGTAGAATGGATTTATTTGTTTGATTGAGGAAAGTGTACCAGAACATGCTTTTATGAGACTAGGCATAGGTGAAGGAAATGTAGAGATTTGTTAATCAATTGAGCATTACAGTTAAGAGACCAAACTATAAAAATGTTATTTAGAAATCTAGTGTGGTAACATTAATTAGACCCATTCTTAATCCAGAACAATAACTTGAGCAAAAAATTACACTGTTGAGAAACTATTGAGTCAGAAATTATTTTCTTTAACTAATGACAATAATCTCAAAAGTAACTCTCAAAGCAAATAAGTATACACCCTCTTCTAAGTACATTACATATATTAATCCATGTAATCTGCATAAGATCTGAGTTAGGTTTTATTGTTATCTTCATTCAACTAAGAAAGAAACTAAGTTCAAAAATATTTTTAAAACCTGCCCAAGATACAAAGTGGAGGAGGAAAACTTATTAAATGAGTCTCCAATGTCAAAAATACACTTTAAAATAAACCGAACATCCTATAATAAGAAAGATCAAACACATAAACATTGGTCATTCTTCCATATGTGATGATGTTTTTTGCTAGTCACAGACCTTATTAATATAGCAGGTGTAAGTTAATTAAAAAGGCTTTATGATGGAAAATAAAAACATTTTTATCAAAAATTGGGAAAAAAAACAAGAAAGAATTTAAGAAAAATATTTTGAGTGGCTTTGGGAAAAGTTTTTATTGATTGCTATCAAGTAGTCATTACAGTAACCATATACATAAACAAAGTTCAAAACCAACTGGATGACTTATTCTGATCAGGTTAATATTCAAGTTGACTTTGGGGAATCATTCTTATTAATATAGCTTGGAAACCTAATCATAAAAACCAAAAGATATATTCCTATACATTTCTTTCCTGTTTGCCTAGTCACATAAATGTATGAGTAGTTTGTAAAAGTGTAAGGTAAAAATAACTTCATAACCTAAACATATTGATCTTGCAAATACTTTTGAAAAATAATATATCAAGGTAAAAAAATATGTATTTTAAGAATAAGGCTATATTTAAAAATTGTTGAAAATATTAATTATCCATGGATTAATATAAGCATGCTGTATTTTACCAGATTATTTGAAAATTGAAAAATTTTAATTTTGTGTCCATAAGTATTGATTTTTCAAAGTGAAAATAAGTTGCACTAATCTATCCATAATCTTCAGCATTAGCAATAACCAAGAATAAATATTATTAATACATGATAAAAACCAAAATGAATGTTAAGGATAAACCTCCAAAAAAATTAACATCCTGACTTTGGCTTCAACATTGTGACAAATATGTCAAATTGAGATTATAAAATGTAAATAGATTATGAAAATATATTACATATATTCACTAATCTCATATTCATTTTTTATTATTGCAAAAAGTACTTACTGAGCCTCACTGGACATATAGCAGTTATCATTGTTTTCTGGTGTGATAACATTAACTAGAACCAGATTTTTTCCTACAGGAAGAATACAATCAACTAGGTAATACAGTCACATTAAAAATGTATATATTATCATTATAGTATATACTCAATGTGTTAGACTAATGTATGGGCACAATGCTATAATAACTTTTAGATAACAGAGAAGAACCGTACCAAAAAAGTGACTTTTGATATGATCTTTTAAAATAAATGAATACATTAAGTGGAGATATTAGAAAAAGGCAGTTTACAGGCCTTAAAAGACAAAAGAACATAAGCAGATGCACAGGTACCTTGGATAGAGTTACTGGAATGAGCTTGAGAAAGTATTTTATTGCTCATGTATCAAAGCTGTTTTTTAAATGCACCATTATTTTACTGACTCTTGAGAATGGAAATAACCATAAAACTATAATGCGGTCTTCCTTACTAGTTGGCATATATGCTTGTGTATGTATTTCCCTTAATAGATAGATAATTTTACTTATTGAGAGAATAGTGTAAACATCTGCCATTAATTTTATCATGTACATTTAGACAGTCATAAATGAGTGCATTCATAAATTAACTAATAAGTGAAAAAATTGGTTAAGTTTTTCTAAAATCATTTTTGTGCTCTGAATGCATTTATCCAAAAACAGTCTTTTGGATAACTTTGATTTCTAGCCATCAGTCTTCATGTTTTCCACACTATAACATTGTCTTTGTTTTTTGGTTTTATTTATTTTTTGTTTCTTTTTTGGAATAATATTTTCCGAGAGTCCTCACTATTGTCATTAGTATTTTCTTCCAGTCCTTGACAGACACCCATTCTTCAAGTTTAATGAGTCTATAAGGGCCAAGAAAGCCATGGGAAAACTGCTGCTGTCCACATCTTTATTTAGAAGGTGAGAGTATGAAAAATAGATTTTTAAGAGTAAGGGCCTCAGAGAAACATGTTGTTTTATTTTGGATAGTGTTTTGTTATATATTTATTATTCCTAAAGTAACAACTTTAGGAAATAAGTAAATGTTAATAAACCCGTAATACAAAATACATTTTTCTTGCTTGCATTGACTTTTCATTGTTTCATTATCATAAACACAATTATTTGGATTTGCATATCGTTGATAATATTCATGTTTCTACTATTATTTACCCATGTCACTGATACAAGGCAGGAATTTTAAATTGTTGTTTTTGTAGTTGTGTGTGTGTGTGTGTTGTGTGTGTGTGTGAGAGAGACAGACAGAGACAGAGAGACAGAGAGAAAAATAAAGGGAGAGAGGTAGAGGGAGATAGATACTGAGGATTGATCCCAGCGTTGCTCTACCACTGAGCTACATCCCCATACCTTTTTAAATTTTTTAGTTTGAGACAGAGTCTTTCTATATCTCCCAGGCTGGCCTTGAACTTGCCATCCTTCTACAGCAAGCTCCTGAGTCTCCATGCTTACAAGCATATACCACCATGCCCAGTTTGAAATTTTAAAATTTTCATAATGAGATATACTTTTGTGGCAATATTCTTTTTCATAAAATACAAATAATAGTCTAAAATATCTATTTTTTTAGAAATCATATTTTTTAAATTGAAGAATCTTTTGAGGGTCAGCTATTTTACTGTATATTTGAACAGCTGGGGGTTAACCCAGCAGCCATAAATTAACCAAGTAAATTTTCTATCATTTTTCAATGAGGAAAAATTTTAAAATTTATTTTCCTTGATTTTTTTTCTTTTTTACAATAACTACCTCAAGTTATTGTACATTGAGGTTGAGACTTATGGAATGAAAATTAGATGAATATATAAGTAGATAAACATGGAACAGATTAAAAAAAAAACAAATGAAATCCCTTCAGGGTTGTATTTCGGGAGGTAACACATTGTCACACACTATTGAATTATTGGCACAGAAGCTTAAAAAAGAATGCCAAATATGTAAGTGAATTCTATTCACTCCAAACTAAGAGTACAGTGTTTAAAACATAAAAGTAACAAGCAATGACAACAAGAGTACCAGCAAGATAGACTTTAAAACACAATACACTAGGAGAAAAATTACAAAATATTTTTTAAAAAAAGCATTAATGCGATTTTTATATGGCAAAACAGAAAACCAGGAATCTTTCTGTTTAGTATCATAGTGGACCTTGACATTATATTTTTGCAACATGCTCTTTTTCAGAAATTCAAATTTGAGTTTGAGCATAAAATCCTTGCAAAGTAAATATTTTGAAAATTCTCTCTATAAAATATTGTTAATACAATCTATTTGAGTTATAGTATTTAAATTATTTTCAATAGAAATAATCAAGATTTTTAATATGTTGTGTATTATTTGATTCTTCTTACAACTGGAAAATCTTTGGACACCTCACCAGAATTTCACTACAAATTCTACCTAGACATCATGTAATTTGAAAGACAAGACAGGTCAATATTTTGAATGAATATCTCATAGCCATTTCATGCATTTTCTTTTTTAGTCTCATTTAAAAAACTGCAATTGAATTCCTCTCAATAATTAATTCAATTTGAGAGTAAATCTAATATTCTTTAGAAATTCATCTGTTAAAACGATATATTTTGTTTTGCTATATAGGTGGCATAATTATAAATGTTTGTAATTACAGACCTCTAAAGGTACATTTATAAGCTAATCCAGAACCCATAAAAAGAAATGGTATTTTTTTCAGGTGAAAGCAGTTGAATATTTAACTTATTGTTTCAAATTTTATAAGAAATAACATTAATTTTAATTTTTAAATCTCAGGTATCATACCTCAATTTTATATTGAAACAGAACAGTATAGGTATCATGCTTCATGTTTATATTGTAAGAGAACAGTATATCTGGCTAAGAATCAAGGTACTACTGCTTAACAAAATTTTGTGAAAGAACTACAAATTAATCATACTTCTTTGTTAATTTCAGTAATGTATGGTATAATGAACTCATGCAATTAGTATATTCCAGAAAAAAATTTTAATTGACTATGAATTAGAAATAAAATAGTAAAATATAAAATAATCAAATAATCATTGATTTTTAATTATGACAATAAACTCCCAATGATCTGACTATATGTCACTGCATGTACAGTTTTCAAAAGCTTTACAAAAATTGGGCTACAAGAACAGATGTTAGTTTCAGTAAAGTGTAAGTGCCTGATATATATATATTTATAAATATTTATAAATACATATTATTTTATATATATATTTTATATATATATTTAGAAAATATATATAAAATATATATATCAGGCACCCAATTATTTGGTGGAGATGTATATATATATATATATATATATACACACACACACATATATATATACATATATATATATGTATATATATATATATATATATGTAATTGGGTCACAGAACAGATTCTATAGGATCTGCAGCAGACGGGTGAGTGAGTGAAATGAGAAAGGTATTTGAGGACGTGAGGAAACAGTGAGATTCTAAAATATGAAAAAAAAAAATGAAAAATCAAATGAAACAGACTAAGCCTCCACTCTCTTTCAAAAAGAAACCTGGCATGATAGAGTTTATTTTACTTTTGGCCAAGGAAATTGTCCCTTTAAGCTATGGGAATGAATTGTCTCTTTTTAACTGCATTTTCTCCCTGCAGTACATAATCACTGTCTGTCACACTTTGATGTCATAATCATCCGCTGAAGCTCCCCTGTTAGAGAGTAAATCTGCTTAACTCACAAAAAAAGGAGGAAAATTGCACAGAGGCACTGGCTTCTTTTGCCTCAATGGCAGCCCATTTGAATTACAGAAGTGCAGTATTATGTCACTTTGGTATTACGGGTGCCATTTCAAAAGCCCAAAGCCTATTTTTAAAAATATATCTTAATCAGTTCAAATAGAAACAGCAACTATTTGCCATTAAATGAGCAGGGTGTGTGTGTGTGTGTGTGTGTGTGTGTGTGTGTGTGTGCGCGCGCGCGTGTGCATACATGCGTGAGCAGCATGAAAAGGACATTAAATCCAAGAAAAATGTTGGTGTACATTCAACCTGCCACTTTCCAGAAGCAAAGAGCCATTTAACTCTGTATCTACTTTCCTGTCTGAAGAAATATTCTGTATTAAGTGTTCACTCCTAAGAAATGTTTCTCAACTTGTCCTCTTTCCACTTGATAAAGAATTCCTTCAATCTTATGATAAAATAGAAATATTTTACCAGTTATTAGTTTTATGCCTCACCAGTGCTATTTTTATTATTTAATGTTTTCTAAAAAGTGAAAAAAGTAAAAGTTTATCCCTTTATTAATGGTTTTGGTTTATTTGGATACTGAATAATTTGATCTTTTGAATTATGTATTGCATATTTTTGATCAGAACAATTTCAACATAAGTGAGGACAACCTTTTCCACCTATTTGTTGCTATGTTCTACCATTCAGCAGCTGGATGCCATATTCAGTGGTTCACAGTTTTTAAGAAAAAAAAAATGAGTTTCCACATCAGTGGTCCATATTATCTCTCTGTAACGCATGTTTCAATTTAATTCAGATATTATTTGAATTATCTGAAAATCTCCAATAAGAATTAAACAATGTTTAAAGAAAGACAAAAATCCCTCTTTATAAGATTTTTTAATCAATAATACTTTGTAACATCATAAAAGGTATACATATGTTGAAGAAGCCCCACAGGATATTATCAATCACTTTGTGTATAAAATACTTAAAACTTGTCCTATTCAGAACAGGGCATCTGAACCTTGGTTTAAGTGGTTCCCTGCTGCTATATCCCCTCCCACCCTCTTAATAATAATAAAGAATTCCTCAAAAAGAATTGACCTTTCAAAGATTAATTTAAATCAACTTTAATAGCAAAACATTAAAAGCCAATATTTGTTTTATATGGTAAGATTTCGTAAAAGTAGTAAAGAAATTGTTGCATTGAATGCTCAATGTTTATTTTTTAAAAGTACAGAGTGGATAACATTAGGTTAATTTTTAAATTAAATAAGGTACTGAAGTCTTTTTCAGGTAACCTTATAATTTAATGGATTTCACAATGCATTTTTCCTTACTACTGTGTCTCTAGCTGTCATTTCTTTGTACCTCATGAGGGAAGGTATTTTAATCTCCCATCTTCAAATATCCTCGTTTAGATGATTTAAATGTGATTAGGTCAGTTGTTGTGATAAAAGAATGACTTCATTGTCCTTACTGCATAAACATATGTTATTTAAGAGCAAACACATGCAAAGAACATCTTGAAATATAGAACATTCACTAATCATCTTTCTGTCTGTCTCAATGCAGTCAAACTCATTGGATGCATTTCAACCTAGCCATTCTTTTGTTCATGAAATTTATGATCTTAGTGTTTCTAATTATGACTTTTAAATGACAAATTTAGGTGATTCATCCAGAATCAAGAAAGCTATAGTAAGAAAATTAGATACTTCTTATGAAAACAAATTGCTTTCATAGCTTGATCAATGGAAACAGTATCTGTCTTCCTAGTTTTCTTTGTGTGTAATACCATGGTAAGTTTAATACTTTGCTGATAGGCAAATCCCTAAAAAGGAAGCTTTAAATCAAATATTTAAAGGGATATAGGTTTCATTGTAAGACTGCTCCACTCTTCATACCAAAAGGGGATGTTATTCACTAGCAGGAGAATGGCTTGATACAGTAAGCAGTGTGAATCACAGTTCACCAAGGGGTTGTGCAGCTGTACAGGCAGAGCCCTCCATAAATCAGGACCTCTGGGGCTTTCTTCCTTCTCTCCATCTTTACTCATTAGGGGATTATACATTCTGAGTTGTAAAATAGCATGCACTGTATCTAAAAGTTATGGGTTCAGTATTCTATACAATGTCCCTCACCTCTCACCCCAACCTGGGTCCTGGGACAGGAAGATATAGTTAATGTGAGCTTTACAAGTGAAGTGAAATTTGGAAAATAGATTAGCAACGTATTAATCTCTTCAATAAGATTTCTGCTAATGTTGGTAATTTGAAAGTTACAATGTTGTTAATATGGACTGTTACATGTCCCATGGACTGAGTCTTAGGATGGGAAAATCAAGATAGAAGATTCACTCCTCCATTGATTTCAATATTTTAAGAGCGATGATAGAGAGAGATTGATGATAGATTTGAAAGACAAGATGACAAAACCATGTATGCTTAAATATTACAAAATATTACTGACAGAGAATGATGTTGCAGAGTTCATTTGGAGGTGGAAGGAATGAAGTAGTCTTAAACGTTATACAGAGCATTTTGCCACTGGGCTTCATGATGAGTAAAGTGGCCCGACTGCTTCTGAACTTTAGAGAGATACATCTGGATGCAGTTTAAATAATGGCTTGGAGGGACTGATAAGGAGAATGTAGGGAAACCAGTAAGAATGTAAAAGCAAGAAATAAGGTCTCTAATTATGAAGATCTGAGTTGAGGATTCTGCAGTAAAAACATAGAGGAATCAAAAAATTGGAAAGGTCCTGTAGAATATACTGAATAAATTTGAAAATTATTTACAAGGTGGTTATGGTAAGGAGGAATGTATTTTGTTTTGTTTTGTTTTTTTGAATGGTTTGATTTTGTTAGCCATGTCCAAGGATTTTGGAAACGAATAATAGGATCATGAGTAGTGACTATCAGCTTCCTGGCTTTGTTGTGTGGGAGAAACTGAGACATGAGAACAGGCGAAAGAGGTATGTGAGAAAAGGTAGAATGATTTAGAAACATGTATCTGTTGCTTCACTCAATAATAAAGACTCAGCAGCAAGAAAAAGGGTTGTACTTTATTTCATTCATACCAGTTTACTGTTAGCATTATGTTTCTTCATAGCAATGACACTTGCCCACTTAGTGGTCAGCAGTGACACCGAGGACACCATGCTCTCCTCTCTTGTTATACAAAATTACTCCCAGCAGATCTCAGTCTCAGACGGCACTTTCATTCTCTCTGTGCTTATTTATGGACTTCCATGTATCTTCATTTTTCTTTCCAGAGAAACCATGATCATCCTTTGAGTCCCTGTTCAAATGTTTTCTCTTCTTTGAAGTTGTGCCTTTCTGCGGGCTTCATCTCCAAATTCATAGCACCTGATCATCACCACTGCTCTGGCACAACCTTATTGTGTTGGGAACAGTTGCTTTTAGGCCCCTGCTCAACAGATGTACAGATTTCAAGGACTTCAGTGGTAGAGGCTGTATCTTTTTCACACATATATATCTGTCACTCATTCAATATCTGTGGTAGAACCTCAATAATTGTTCATCAAATGGAATTGAAGAGATGTAATAGGTTACCCATTTATCAAAAACAATGGAGAAAACATAAAAATGACCTACAAATATGTTCCTTATCTTAGCATTGAAGTCAAACATTTCCATACCTGTTGAATTTAAGTCGCTTTCCTCAGTGCCCTTCCCAATGAAAGTCTAGAACTCACTTCAAGATTACTTCATAAGCAATGACACTTGTCCATGTTCTTTGATGGCCCATGTTCTCATGTTCAGTTCTGAATCTACACTCTTTTCTTTATTGATTTATTTCAGTTCTTTGTCATGCACCATTCTCTACACATTTCCTGTGTTCAAAATTGCAGGAAACCCCAAAACAAAAGTGAATTTTTGTCAAGTGCTATGAAATAATCTCTGTCTTCAAATATATACTTACCAATATTATGTGAGTATAGTATGTGAGCAAGGTTGCTAATTTTGCAGACAAAAATTACCTTAAAACTAATATTTGACGTTACACAGAGTTTTTTGAAAGTCATCCAAGATATTACAGGTATCGTTCAGTGATCACTGCCCACCACATTACCCCTAACTTTTGTCACCTTATTGACTTTTAGATTGCTTTCTCTTTCTGACTCACCACCTCCTTTCAAATTCTTCTACCTAACTTATTCAAAGATATCCAGCTGTGCCCTGCCCTATATTAACCTCTCTATCTTAGCTGCTCAGATCCACTCAGGAAGTTGTGTTGAAAATAGTAGGTGTTTTTTCTTCTTCATATCTTCCATATGTCAAAATTATATTTTCTTTAGTAAAAATAAAAGTAAAATGAGTCTGTCACAAAATTAGCCTAGAAATTTGTTGCTATCATATGAAAAGTGTGGGGGACCAGTTGTCTCCTGCATCTTTCAATAGTACAGATAATAGCATACATTTCTGTATTCTCTGAGAATTCTCCATTTTTAGCACGTATCCCACCAGCCCACCAGTGTCACAAAGTCCTTTTTGCTTGTTTTTTTTTTTTTTTTTTTTTTTTTGTTTTTTTGTTTGTTTTTTTTTTTTTTTGTTTTGTTTTAGTTGTACACAATGCCTTTATTCTTACGTGGTCCTGAGGATCGAACCCAAGCCGCGCACATGCTAGGTGAGTGCTTTACCGCTGAGCCACAATCCCAGCCCACAAAGGCCTTTTTCTAGATACTTATAGTATACTTTTTCATTTCTGCTTTAAAAATCTTCAAGTTTGGGGGAAAAGAGAGTCAGTAATTTCCTTAACCTGAAATATCTAATTTAACTTATAAATTTCTCCTGGCTGTAATTCATTTTCTTACAAGCATACTTCCAACAAAGTTAAAATATCATTTTGCCTTGATCTTACTTTTAAACCCCATTATATTTTTCTTCACTATAGAAGCAGAAAATTAATGCCAGTTATTGTCATCTTGATTTTTTGACATTATCTATCTTCTTTATACACGCTTCCAAGTTTTAATTTTTATTTTAATAATTTTTTTTTCATTTTTTAAATTAAGGCTTTGATATTCAGTTCTTTGTAGATTAAATCCGGTACATCTCACATTTCAACCTTAGTTTTCCAGAGAACTTTTTCACTGAGAAATCATTAAACTGCTTGAGAACCAGAAATCATTGTAATTCCTCTGTGTTTATCGGTCTTGTTTTTCTTCCATCATTAGATCAATATCATCTTTTTGTCTCTTAGACATGTTGTTCACAGCCACACCACTTCTCCTACATTCCATGTTTTCCTAATCCTGTTTCTACCTTCGCATTTCTAAAACACCATCCAAAACAAACAGTCCTTTCTTCTTCTTCTTCTTCTTTTAAAAACATGTTTTCTCATATCCCTGGGGGAAGATATCGTCTCTCACATGGTGGGTCTGAAATGTTTTGAGAACAGATGCATTAAGAGAAATAATCTTCAGGACACAAAGCTGTGGGGGGCACAGAATTTATTACTAGAATGCATCTCTGGACCTGCCTTTTTCTCTTTCCCTTTTATCCCTGACCTCAGTGGCAGCCAGGCAGTGCCTGTGTTTAAGTGAACTATGAGCCTTTATGTTAAGGACAATGCTTCACTGTTTTAAGTGCTCACAGGTGTTTTCATTAGTTACTAAATATACTCTTGCTAATAACTGAGATACTGATGCTAATAATAATGCAAATATATTGGAATCAACAGTGGTCAACAATCAGAGGGACACCGAATTTAAAAGATGCAGAAGGTTATATCCATGTTTATTGAAATCTTTTAGAGGAGTTCAACTTGGATTAAGGAAATTCTCATATCTAAATGGGAAAAACTTGACATTTTTCAAATAGGAAAGTCTAAATGAATATCTTTTGAAGAACTTGAAGGTAAGAGATATTGGAGAAGTTTAATATCTTTGAAAAACTTAAAAAGAGAAAACTGGTAACAAAAATTGGTTAGGCAGTCACTAATTCTCCTCACTAAGAATTCTGCTTCTTCCTCCTTGCAAGAAATGATAGTACTACATTTCCTTGCTCTCTTGTAGTTAGCTATGTCCATATGGCTTGTTTGGCCAGGAAAATTTAAGTGGATGTGACACAAGTCACTTCCAGATAATAGCTTTCACAGCCCATCATTCTCCCTTTCCTTCTGACATTGTGATGAGCAACATTTGAGAGATCACTGCTCTCTCATCCTGGGCCACCAGGGATTTCATTGAGAAGTGAGCTCTGATACCACATAAGGGTATACAGGGTAAGTGAGACAGTGTTTTTAGGTTTCTAGGATTTGGTGATTACTTGTTAGTGCACCACATCTTAGCCCAGTCTGATTTATACATTTGGTTTCCCAAAATCTGTGCACAGGACACCATATGCAAAAACATTCCATTCTTTATAGATTGCTATAACACAATTGAAAAAAAAAATCCCTTCTTTAATCCTAATAATTTCATATATTAAAAACCTTAAAAGTAGAAATTAAAACTTGAGTTATATCCCCTTCTTCACCAGTGGATGACATCCTAAGCAAACTCCTTCTGGAGTAAAAAAAAATTTCCTTATGACATTATGCTAGTGATAGAAAAAAAAATCCTTTCTCTTCCTTTGAAGACTCATACATGGCTCAATAAGAATATTCAAATAAAGCATATGACATATATTCATAATGAATGGTCTTACATACAAACATAAAAGCTGGAACAACAAACAATTCTTGGTGCTTTGAAAAATTCCCCTGAATGTGCTTGTCTGTAACAGTAAAATATATTTATGAATAATAACCCAAGTGAAACATTTCTTCTAAAAATAATTTATATTAATCTCTATTAGAATTTTAAAATTAAGTTCTGAAAAGATTATATGAAATGAAACATTATTTTCTAGACATATTAAGATGTTAATCTTTATATTTTAAACAGATAATGATCAATTTTAGACATAGAACACTGAGTTAGGTGTAATTAGGTATATAAAACTGTATTACATGCCAAGATGTTTGCCATAGAAAAAATATAAATGCATCAGAGAAATATAGGTACAGATCTAAATAAGATGAAAGAGTATGAGGGGCTGGGATTGTGGCTCAGCAGTAGAGCGCTCGCCTAGCACGTGCGCGGCCCGAGTTCGATCCTCAGCACCACGTACAAATAAACACATTGTGTACAACTAAAGCAAATAAATAAATATTAAAAAAAGATGAAAGAGTATGAGAAATTAGGGGGGAGAAAAAAGAAAGATATCACTAGCACGTATTGTCTTTCTTCAAAGTGGTAGACATCTGGGGCTGCTTAGAAGAAACAAAAATCCTCCCAGAGCACCTATCTAAGCTCTTTCAGTATAAGAAATAATGAAAAATTAAAGTTGGTAAACAAAAAAAAAAAAAATTATAAACATGAAATCATTGATTCAAAAACAGTTTCTAAGTGCATAGGGTTATTCCTTTTTCTAAATGCATAGGCTTAATCCTTTTTTCAACATATGATATTGTTTTTAATTAGCCCTCTAGTTAAATATCATAAGTCTTCCTCTTATTTATAGATTCCCTATACCATTCTGATGAAATCTTACGTGTTCATAGCTGCATGGCTTTTTCTAGCTGTAATAAATTTTCAGAATTAGAGTAATTCATACCATGATATTCATAACCAAATAATCTATACAATTTGGAAGAAAGAATCTCCAATAATCAATTATCAGCTGGTTTCCTAGTATTCAAGTTCACTTAAATGTTGTCATCACCTTTTAATACTTAGGTACTTAGGCAAAACTAAAAATATCAGATTTCTAGTTTAATTTAATAACTTGAAATCCAGTTATTTTTACATTCTAAAGGACTTTTCACAGTGCCTAAAACTGTACCTTTAACTCAAAGAAACAACAGAAAAGGAATTTACAGGAAATATGACTTAAATCCCAAGCTATTATATTTATTCTGATTTTTAAATTTTGTTTAATATTTATTTTCACATAATTTTTAAGATACTCAGAATTGTTAACAGTTAAATACATCTTATTTCTGTATCAATCTCTTCCACAAATATAGTCAAGAGAATTACTCTTACAGATAGAATATTCTTTAAGATTTCAAAACATTTGACTGCTAAAGGATTTTCATTACAAAATGAAAATAAAATGCTATTTCTTAGGTTTTTCTCATATGTCTGTATATCTAAAAAGCTCAGACATAACCAAACCGTGGAGAAAATTTCTTTTTTCTGGCCACACAGCCTGCTGAAGCTAGCCTGGTTCTCCATAGGCAGAAGTGCATTATTGATAAACACATGGAAATATATCAAACAGCCTAGGAAACTGCTAAGTTTTCTGAGGATGAGTTGGAAGAAAATCTTGTTCTCAATCTAAACTTTCATTTGCTGGAGTTTGGATAGTATCCTAGTTTAAAAAAAAAAAAAAAGCATGACTTTTTGCAGGAACATTGTTATAAAGAACTTTATTCAGTCTTATTTCAATAGTTTTTTATTGGTAATATGAAGGATGAATTAAGTTGATCACAAAAGACTTTCACTATTCTGAATTACCTGTTTCACCTTGGAAAGCCACACAAAATGAACCTCTTAAGCCTTTTGAAAACGACCTTTTTTCCTCAGCAATGATTTATCTTTCCCCTCGAAAATCCGTTTTACAAAAGGGAGTATGATTAAAGGAAGCCAAGCAGCACAAACACTTGCTGAAGATCCTGCTTATCTGGAACTCACTTGACAATGTATGTTTTTGGGGTTGGGAATACTGCAGGTTCAAGGGATAATTCTGCCTTTCAGGCACTTCAATTTATTTCATGCCTGAGCACTGTCATTGTACGCAGACAAGATGAAACGCATCGTTGTGTAAAGAAATTGAAATGGAATCCTACTTGACCCAGCAGGATGGGGCATTATGTTTGACTCAGTAGTGATTCCTGGGATAATATCTAATTCCAGGAGGAAAATTTCTTGATATGGCCACCTGCTGTGAACGGCTTTGTCCAGGGATCACAAGTTGTTCTGGGTGACTAGGCTCAGGACATGCCTAGAAGAATGTAGCTCAGCTCCTGCTGGCATTTAGATCTCTTCATTTTCTCCATGCTTTCTATTCAACAGGAACAACTGAATGGAACAGGGGGGTGGGGAGAATATGTAGCACTCCACACTCCAGCAGCAATGAGAGTCAAGGCCCGCTTGACCTGAGATTCTTATTTATTTAATTTTTTAGAGAGCCATCATTATTTCTTCACAGGGCACTTTTTAATTTTTACACTTCTCAGGCCTGCCCCCTTGCATGTCTTTCTCTGTTCAGTGTGTGTGAAGTATTTACTTTGAAAAGGCTGCACACCAATAGATTAAATAAAATAGGAACACTCCGTGTCTCACAAGAGAGAATCCTGCAGACAGCTTTATTACTTCTATCAGAGAACAAAGATTTTTCCCAGCATGCAGAGGATTATTAGGCCAGAAGCAAATAAACGGGATGTGTGATGTCAAAGCCTCAAATGTGATCAAGAAAAATTGTCTAATTGATTTTGCTGCAATTATGGCTTTTGGAATATAATTCCTTGTTTTTTTTTTTTTTTTTTTTTTTTTTTTTTTTACTTCTGAACTCTCCTTGTTTTAGAAATGTGAAAGATTTACTTGTATATAAATACAGACAATGATTCATTTTCCTGATATGCCCTCTCCACCACCTCCCCCCAAAATCTAGGGAATATAGTTTTGTACTACCCTCACTCAAAATAAAACATTTATAGGTTAATATGATAATCACTAGCAATTGACATTTTTCTCTCCTCATCCACATCCACCCCCCCGCCTTTTTTTTTTAGAATGCTGTTACCAGAACACATTCATTATCCAAACTTCAATGATTTTTTCCTTGGTCAGTTAAATGTGAATAGAATGAATAATAGTGACATTTCTTCTTAAATCTCTTTTCTGGGTTTTTTATTAATTTGCTCCTCTTATATTAATATATCTCTCTAGATATAAGTTTGAAGTTATGAGGATTTACTCTTTATGCAAATTTCATTTTTTATTCTATTTTATTTTTTAAGATGTTTTGAGAACAAAAATAAAGACTGGTCTCCCAGATAAAACAAGCAAAATTTCATGTCTCAATTCTTAATCTCATGAAAATGAATACTTCCAAAAATTCCATACATGATAATATATGTAGTAAATATATATGTGTGTGTGAATGTGTATATTAACAGGACATAGAAATTCTTAAACACATTTACATACTCCTACCCACATATGATATGCATACATGTATATACTCATTATATAATACAGAATATGGGTATATATATATTGTAATGTTTTACATGGAAATATATTTACACATCATTGAAACTGATTACATTGTTCTGAGTATTGTTTAATGTGAATAATTTATGTGTGTGAAATATATTTGGAATATGTTCACCTTTTACATTTTAAAGTAGTAATAATCTAAAGGTATTTGGCTACTACATAGGATCAATCCATTATTCAATATTATTTGAATTCGAGTCATTTGGTTACAAGAATGCATTTCTACAAATCTAATTATAATATCGGAAGTCACTGACTCTGTTGGCCTTCATGCTTTAATAATTGCTTGAGCTAGGACATGTACGCCACAAGCAAAATTCAGTGGATCAAAAATTTCAGAAATGAAAAACAAAATAAAAACCAAAAAAAAAAAAAATCTGAACTATTTTAAAAGGCAGAGCAGCAAAATGTAAATTATTCCTTTTAGTAGAAAAATTACATATGTACAGCTTTTGGGTAGAATATATATTTCATGAGAAATATGATGCAAACTTTCCAAATGATTTCTTCTTTTTAATCTTTTCCTTGCTAATCAGTTCATTCTAAAACCTATTGTGCAAGGTTATACAAAGTGTGGTTCAGCATAGGAAATGTTTGATCTATCTGGTGGACAAATGCATGGTATCCAGCCCAGGCATACATGTGGACCACTGTATCTGCACAGAAGGGCAACCTGGCTTAGGGTATCGGACCCCAAGTGACACAAAGGGTGCGGAGGCCCCTGAGCATGTTGAGCTGAAGTCCAGATAGGGCAAGGAAACATTTGTGTAAGTGCAACCAACTATGGGAATCAGAACCCATGTAGGGTAAAAAGAACATTTCCAGAGGGCTGTACCACAGTCTGATTGTCAGAAAGCAGGAAGGATGAAGAAGCCTTCTGAGTAAGGCAAGAGTTAGTATGGATGAGAAAGATGTACATAGAAGAGTGGCTTAACTCAAGATGTTATAGCAGAATGAGTAACTGAAACATCTGTGTGAGACAGGGAGGGTGTGGTCTGGCAAGGGAGTGTGAACAGGAACTAAGTAAAAAGGACATTGATGTGAAAAGGCAAAGACAGTAAACAATATAAGATTAGTTACGCAAAGGAAGTTTGGTTGAAATAAGTAAATATGTTGACAATAAATGTAGTTTTTAGAGGAGGGCACATAAAAAGGAGGAAAATACAGGGTTTTATTGTTGCTCTAATGGACTTGGTGTGACTGGTGGGAAATCAAAGTTTTCAACTTATGTAGCTATTTGAAGAAGTCAATACATATGAAAATGTGCATATAAATGTGTGTATATATAGGTATGCACATATTTGCACACACATGTATTTGCACACACATACTTATGTGTGTGCATGCTTGGTTGCATATATAGATTCACTTGTACCACCATTTCTTTCTTTTTTTTTTTTTTTTTGTTTTTGTGGTACTAGGGATTGAACTCAGTGTGCTTAACCAATGAGCCACATCTCAAGCCCTTTTTTTTTATATTTTATTTAGAGACAGGGTCTCCTTGTTACTTAGGGCCTTGTTAAGTTGCTGAGGCTGGCTTTGACTCTGGTCCTCCTGTCTCAGCCTCTGGAGCCGCTGGGATTATAGACATGAACAACCACACCTGGCAACTTGTACCACTATTTTAAGAAACTATAAAAATAAAGTTAAAACCCAAAGCTTACAGAAGAAAGGAAGTAATAAATTTTAGAGTGGAAATAAATGGCATACACAATAGAAAACAGTAGGGAAATAAATCAACAAAACCAAGACTTGATTCTTCGAAAAGATGAGTAAAATTTAAAAAATCATGAAGTAGATTGGTCAAGCAGTTCTGATTTACCAAACTCATGAAGGGAAATAAGAAAATATAAATCAAGGGAATCATTAATAACCCTACAGAAATAAGTAAAATTATAAGCAGTATTAAGTATATGCCAACACATTAGGTAATTCTGGACAAAATGTACAAAAATGAAATATACAAATTACTGAAATTGACTCAGGACCTCTGAAAGGACCTATATCACCTAACATGATTTTAGTAACAAATGAAATACACAGGCAAAACTTCCCACAGTGAGAAGCACAGGCCAAGATGGCTTTATTAGTGAAATATCCTACACATATAAGACTACTGAATATCATTTTTTTCAGAAAAATTTTAACAAAACAGAAGAAAACACTTTTAGCTAATCTGTGAAATAAATATTAACTAATTTAAAAGCAATACAAAGGCATCACAAGAAAGAATATGGAATGAAAGAAAAAGAAGAAGCACACTGATATTTAAATATACAGTAGAAAGAAATTTGGAAAAAATATTCAACGGTGAAATAGAATCAAATGGCTACCAAGTAATTTTTCTCATTAAGAATTCTAATAATAAGTTAACTCCATTCCTTGTTTTGTTTAGGATCTAGGTGAAAATCACCTAGTCAAGAATCAAGTTGAGGGGCTGGGGTTGTGGCTCAGTGGTAGAGCGCTCGCCTAGAACGTGCGCAGCCCAGGTTCGATCCTCAGCACCACGTAAACATAAATGCATTGCATTGTGTACAACTAAAGCAAATAAATAAATATTAAAAAAAAAAAGAATCAAGTTGAGTAAGAATCATCTTAAAAATTTCATCAGTGAGTAGATGGACACAGCTATCACTTCCACTTTATGGATAAGGCCGTCTCTACAAATTCTAATTAAAATAAACAAATGACAATATTAAGAAAAAAGAACCTATGTAAACCCAATATAAGAAGGAATCTCCTATTAATTTTCCTTTTTGCACCCATAATTAGGTGCAGAACAATCCTTCATGCTCCATCAGCTTTAGTAGTGATTGCTGGTTTTTGGATAGTGACAGAAGTTGCCCTTTGTTTTGTTGTTTAAACATGCAAGTGCCAATTACAGCCCTGTTTGTTGGCCCTCCACTGCTGATGAAATCTGCACCTGCCAAATTTTGAATGTCACCAATTCAATGTAAGCATCCAATGTAGAGTTTGTATGTGTTAAAGAATGAGCTATTGTTCATTCCCTGATAGCAACAAACTTAGACAATTTCTAAGTAATTTCAGTCTTAGACAATTTCATTGAGTAATCTAACTGAAAGAAATATATCAAATTAATATCCTATGCCTGGAATATGAGTACTTGAATTATCCCTGGACATTTTTTCCCACTAAGTGTTTTAGCCAGACACACCAAAAGGTAAGTAATGGTATAAACAAATTATCTACTTTCTCTTTCAAATAACTTTTTTATTTAAAGGGAATATCATGCTCCAAACATTCTTGTTTTATTTACTTGTTAGGAAATCTTTGTAACAGTAATAAGAATGTAATTTATCACAACATTCCCCCCATGAAATTACCTGTATTTATTTCATTCCACTACTTGCTGTTTATCATTCAAAATTAGTGTTTTGATTTTGCATTCCATTTCGACTGAAGAAACTCTCATAATATTAACTATTAGCAATTTGTCACCTAATAAATTAGGGCATTTAAACTACTCAAATATATTTGATTTCCAGATTTCATGAAGTCATCTATGCCAAACATTGGATACTATCCATATGCTTTCAAAACAAACAACTAAATGGCCTATTCTCATATGCTCAGCTAGTGATACTTTGAAAATTACCTATACATGTATATGCACAGCCTTATATTTTGAAGATAATAGGACAGTGTGATCTTAGAACTAAGTTTCTAAAAATTTAAGCCAAAGTCTCTAACCCAAGGGAAATCAAAGAGAAAAAAGAAAAGGTGACCAAGTATATCTACTCTACCACACTAGTTGATATAGTGTATTGATTCCTTCATGGTACAAAGACTCATTGCACCTCCTTGAGGTTTGAATAGCTAAGGAGACAGCAAATGGTCATCCTTGGTCTGTATTCTGCTCAGCACATTGAGCCACAGATATCCCAATCACTTCTTAGACTTGTTGTATTCCTGGTGCTTACCTCCAGATCCTGATGCAGAAACTCTTAGACATAGAGCATGTCTGATAAGGAGTGTGTGTATTGTGCATGTGTGTGTGTGTGTGTACCCCTTTTGCTAGAATGCCTTGCCATGGCACCCCATGACGTTAACTGCTTTCAGCATAGTTTCCAGAACTTTCTTACAAAATCAGAGAGTCTTATCTTCAACAAAACAATCCTTATTATTATTGGAAGTCTACTTTTTTTGTTCTAATCCTACCTTTATATATTACTAGAAATGCAAGGGGCAGCCTACCATTAGTCCAAGAATAGCATGAATTCAGATAACCCTGAATATTTAAAATGATTTATTTCCCTCATGGTTTCTTTCCACCCACTGGTCATTTACATACTGTGACCATAAAAAAATAAATACACATATCATATAATGTAGATCTTCTTTAGAAATGTACCTTGATTACAGAGATATATGTAAGTGCCAAACCTAAAAAACAGAAAGATGCTTGATCATATAGGATATTTTATCCTCAATCCACTCATTATTTACCAAAAAAGAAAAAAACTCATTATGGAATGTCTCCTCCATTTCAGGCATTGCATTAAGTGACTGTGAACAAGAAAAAAAGACAGGTAGGATCTTTATTGTCCCTGACATTATGAAGTTTACATATAAGTGGAAGAAAGAAAGGAACATCATTTCTATACTTGAAAAGGAGAAAAATCAAAGGTCTTACAAAACCAAACATGCTAACTTAAAGCAAGGAAATAAGAACACTTTCCTTTTAAACTGCACCTAAATTAAGTAAAAATATCTCTGATTGAACCTAGTCTCTGTCCTAAAGAGGCACGGGCATCCAGGTGCTTACATTAACTGAAATCCATTTACAGTTTTATTTTCAATAAAAGAGGATTTTCCTTCTTTGTGGGGCTTCAATGGCCCTTCAGAAACAAAACAGAAAACTCAGACACTGGAGAAGGGGACATCAACACACTGAACTCAGATAAGACTGATGGCTTACTGTGGCTTTACATGGCCACAGGCCTTTCTAGAACCTTTCTTGAAAGAAGCAAAGCAACAGCCACAGCAGGGGTACTTTTCTGAATTATTAACTAGCATATTTATTACCCTGAATTTTCCTCCTTTGCCTCTTTTTTGTCAAACAACTATACCATTCTAAGCTCTTTACCACAAGGGAGGGATATGTCACTGTGGAAAGTACAAAGTAAGCCACCTCCTTGGTGGCTTTTAGTTTCTAAAAGTGCAATGTTTTTCCAGCAGATGCTACCATATGTAGAACCTTGTGGGAGGTCCTTCAGTCATTGTGGTGCTGCCCTTGGAATGGATTAAAGTAGTTCTCCTGGGACCCCTGAATTAGTTCTCACTAGAGGGTTGTTAAAAGAACAATTCTGGCTGCTCCTCAAACTTCTGGCTTCCAGCTGCAACATGGTTTGTTCCTCTTGCATGCATTTCTGTCATTGTGATGTCACTCTGCCATGAGGCAATGCAGCCAGGGGTCCCTCATAAGAGCCAACATCATGCTGTTTGGACTTTCAGACTCCAAAATTGCGAGCAAAAGAAATCTCCTTATAAGTTTCCCAGACTAAGGTATTTTGTTATAGTAACAGAATAATGGACTAATACAGTAGTGGTTTTCAATTAGCAGAACTTGGGTCAAATCTCTCCTGGAGAAATGTTTTCTTTGTTACTGTGGTGTGGGCTCACACACCATTTTAAAATAGAAACAGTGGCCAGCATTTGAGGGAAGGTTTATAATAGCAAAACTTACTGGCTTCCCTAGAAAATTCAAATGATCTAACAACTGGGCAATATTTCCTCACAGCAACAATGGGAGGGTTTAATTATCAGCTGTTATTTACTGGGACACATGCTCTTCCATGGGCCTTTCATCCCTGCCCATGCCTTTTGTCTCTCTATCACTGAGTTTCAACATTATTTACCTTTACTGTCTTCTTCCATTCATTCAATTATACTCATTTATGCTATCTTGAGCTTGAAGCTATCTGAGAGATATTGCCTTAGTGGAAATGATGAACCTAGTTACAGGCAGAATTTGAGAAAAATTATGCATCAGCCAAACAGCATGTTTGAGAAACTTGCAACTTTACCAGGAGACAGAGGTAAATTCCAAGAATTGGAGGAAAAGGGACAAAGGAGAAGAGAAAATACAGCAGGTCAAATGATTGAGGGACCTTACCTTACTTTTTTAGTGGAGAACTGAGAGACAGCAAAAAAACAAGTAGGCATCTGTCTGAGAGCTGGATAGTTTATACCATAGGTAGGAAGCAACAGCAGAGATTAGAGAAAGTTTTTTGAGGTAGTTAGGCATCTGATATGTTCAGTCATTTTATAGGTATTTCTCTGCCCCAGCATAGCTAAGAAAGGCCAAGTATTTTCTGTGTGCCTATGTATGTATGGAATCAAGTGTGAATGCCACTTGACCTGAAGTTCTCTTGCCAAGAGGTGTGAGTGCTGCCCAGGAGACTACTGCATGGAGGAATCCTGTGTTTCAAGATTCTGTCACATTCTCTTATGTTTGCCCACCAATATCTTAGTGTTGAATGAAATCTTGGAGAATTGATGTATTCCTGGTGAAATGAATAACAACAAATGAAGTTATATGTTATGTGCACTTGCATTGTGGACTGATATACACAATCTCCAATGTGGTGATTTGAAAAAACTCATAAGCAAAAATAACAACCAGATAGCCATAATATCATTTTTCCCAAAACAGACGTGGTTTTAGGATTTCATCATAATATTAGAAAAGATTCTGACTGGATCTAGACAGCTACTGAGCTATACTGATTAACGGTGATCACAATATCTTAGCAAAGTGAGATTACAAATTTCACAACCACACATCCACCCACACACATTTGTTTTCCTTTTAGACTGTGGGTTTATTGTTCCTCAAAAACATTTTTTCTTGTCTGATATAGCCCTATAAAGAATGCCTACCGACTCTGGTTAAATGTGTCTGAAATTTACACTTTAGGTCTTTTCTGACTCTAACATTGATTCTGGTGCTGAGAGTGGGAAAAACCCAATCAGCATCCTCCTTAGAGATGCTCCCTAATGAGGTTTATTTCTTCCTGAGCGTGTTGCCTGATACACTTGCACCTGATACTCTTGGTGTTTTCTTATGAGTAGATCACGTTTTTTCACTTCTGCTTTTGTGAATTCACATCAAGTGGATTCAGATATCACCAAATAGATTTCATCACTGTGCCCATTCCTTGCTCTTACCTTTTTCTTAGTAGTCAAGTGTACTTTTCAAAAATGAAACAGATGATAAAGCAGAGGGGACAACGTTCAGAATGAAAGCTCACATAATGAGACTTTATCAACAATTTCAACAATTTACAGATAAATGTGTTGAGACAGCAATCTTAGCAGTGCATTAAATGTACATCTCTGAGGCTAATCTATCAATGGATTCTAGAATATTGTATGAATAAAACTAAAATATTTATATGTTCTTTATTACTTTTTTCTATTCTCTCTCATAACCATTTCTTTCCTTTATTAATATTGCTTCTCCTGGGAAGTGTTTTTGTATCCCCTGAGAAACATTTCTTGTGGTGGTCCATCCCCTGCCCTCTCATTGTTTTTGTTTCCCTGTGTTATTTCTGGTGACATTGCAGGACTTCAAAGTGGCCCTCACTCTGTATCATTTATCAACTTTTCCTTCCCATTCAATGTCACTTTGATGTCCCACTGTGCAGTAGGCAAACAGCATAGCAGGTCTAAAACAAGACAGAGCTGTCTGAACCCAGGAGTTATAGAGAAACTGGAAAATCTTCCAATGTGAGCAACATAGAAGCCATGGAATGAGAGCCTATGATCCACATGCTCATCTAAGATTATGAAAAGGAAAAATATAAGAAGCATTTGCACATGTACAACATGCCTGACATATTTAGCAAGTATTGAGTAGTAAATCATAGAGAGCTTGAATGTTAAAAGAATTCAAAATCAACAATGCAATATGAGGAAACTTACTGATACAGAGTCAGGAAGCTCACCCAATGTTAATCATTATTTTGGGGCACAGGGAACATGCTCTTGTTCTTCTCAGTCTCAGATAACTCCCATTCTAGTCCACTGTATATTACAAAAGGAATGTGTCACTTTTTTTTGTCATTATCCCAAGGGTTTAATTGTTAGCTACTATAAAATTGTTCTTTTCTTTTCTTTTTTTCTTTTTTTTGTGGTACCGGGGATTGAACTCAGGGGCACTTGACCACTGGGCCACATCCCCAGCCCTTTTTTGTGTTTTTATTAGAGGCAGGGTCTCAATGAGTTGCTAAGTGCCTCGCCATTGCTGAGGCTGGCTTTGAACTCGCGATCCTCCTGCCTCAGCCTCCCAAAGTGCTGGGATTACAGGCGTGCGCCACCGCGCCCGGCGTTATTTTCGTTTTCTAATTGAAAGAGTTCCAATGTTTGATATGAAGAGCTGTTTTTATTTAGACTCATATTCTCGCTGATAGACTTCCAAAACATCTCCAACTTGGTGAAAACTGAAATTCAGTCTCCAAATCATCTATAAATTAATATTTCATCACTTTACATTTTTACTTAAGGTTCAGGAAGGTACTAGTTTTATTACCCAATCATTTTATTAAGTCCTTAATTTTGGGCTACCATTTTTTTATACTTCTTAGCATTCAGTTTTTATCTTTGAAAATTTCTTCTTTATACTTCTTGCTGTTATTTTATGGGTGAAATATTTTCACTTGTCTCTCTGAGGCAAATGTGAGTTTTTATATTGATTGTTGTTATTAAGCTTTCTCCCTCCTCTAAATTAACTTTTTTCTCTAAGATTTATTGTTCTAGCTTATTTTGTCTGTTTCTGTATTCTGGTCTTTATTATCCAGGTTCAAGTTTCTTCTCACATATCTAGCATTCCTTGTTTGTTTGCTTATAATAAAGAATGAAGGACCAAAGGACCTTGGAAATTCTGAGAACATGTGCAGCCCACCCAAAGTGAACCTAACTGACTGAACCTCTTCACTTGGAACCATGAATATATTTTTCCCTTACAATGGTTAGATTTGAGGAAATATGTTTCTAGTCTCATATCTTGAATAAGGAACCAGTCTACTAATAATGTAGACATGAGTGAGAGAGGGGTGCTGGGAATCTCACAATTCAGCATGCAAACATGGACTTATCACTCTTTTTGTATATGACAACCAACACTGGGCTAGCATCCTCCAATACATATACTTCTGTTAAATCTCCCTTCTTATGAATCATGGCAGAGGAAATGTTGATATCTAAATTCTTCTTATATAGACTTATAACCAAGACCTCTGTTTTCAGCCCCACCTTCAGCTCCCTTTTAATTATACCTTTTGCCACCAATTTATATTTTTTGTACACTGTACATAATATACTGCTTTTCTCACTGACATATTTTCCCCTTATATTAAGTCAGTTCATCATCAATTCATAACATTTCAAAGACAACAAAGTAAAGGTGGAAGATGAACCATATGTTATGTTGTACATCAAAGATGAGACCTTCTGAACTAGAAAAGGTTCTACATTCTCTGTATGAAGAAATTTCATGAAACTGAAGGAATCCAATATAAACTCGAGGGGAAAGGATATGAGGTAATAATGTGCCAGGGAAGAGGCAAAGGGCATCCCATTCAGAATCATATTGCAACCACAGATAACCAATGATCAGAAACAGGTCTTTTGGCCTGAGGATTTATGTAGTCAATATAATTTGTAATTGTGGAAATACTTTTCATTGTTGGAAGAGCACATTTTCCAGTTGCTACTTATTGGAGACAGTAATAGGTTAGATCGTGGTACTCCAAAATTCATATTATCTCTAGAAGCTCAGAATGTGACTCTATTTGAAAATAAAGACTTTGCAGATGTAACTAGTCAAAATGAGATCATATAGGAATAAGGTGATTACTTAATCCAATGTAACTGATGTCCTTAAAAACACACAAAAATACCAAGAAATGACACATAGACAGAGACCCAAAGGAGAACTGCATGTAACCACAGAGGCAGAGATTGGAGTGATAGGTCTAGAAAACAAAGAATGCCATGGTTTTCAGATAACATTAGAAGCTAAGAGAAAGGCACAGAACAAATTATTCCCTATAACATTCAGAAACAGAGAGAGAGAGAGAGAGAGAGAGAGAGAGAGAGAGAGAGAGAATGGCCCTCCTGCTCTCTCACTTTTGGACTCAAAACCTCTACAGAATAATTTTTTATTGACTTAAAACACCCAGTTTGTGCTGATTGGTTATGCAGCCCTAAGAACTAATACAGAAACCATTCTCAGAACTCAGCAGGTGAAAACTTAGGAAGTACACTGAACATAACACAATAGGTTTATAAAGTCAAGATCAGGTCAAGTGAAGAACCTGGTGGAAACTGTTAGCCCATTTGTGCAGTAATTTCAAAATCCCAAATAAACAGAGAAAATATTTCTTCCAAAGGTTTTCCATGATCATTCTAAATGCTAGAACTCTTGACAGTTTCAATCAGATATATAAGCACATTTTACCTAGCCTCAAAGTCAAATTCTGAAAGGAGACTTTTTATAGTACTAAGTGAATATGAAAGTAGGCTGAGGAGAATTCACTAGACACATCAGGCACAGAGCTTGACATCTTTGGATCATGCACACAAAACAAGTACTCACCTTTGACTGCATAGTGTTTAATTATAGTCTTTATACCTTTCAGTCAAAACAGTAACTATCCATCATCCTCAGCTGAGGATAGTACCTCTCCAAACATCTTAGTACTTTAAGGAAACAAAACATAGCCTGCAAGACATAAAGAATAAAGCTACTTGTTGTAAGAGCCCTAATTGAGGATAGCTAAGATGGTGGTTAGCTGAAGGCCATATAGGTGTTCAAGTATTTTCACCTGATATTCATGCATTTATCTAAGAATCTTTTTATGCCCGTGAACACTGTGTGATGCACCTGTAAGCTCGAGCTGTTAGCACTTGTCCTTGTTAAGGCAAAATTTATTTAACCGGGTGAGGTTAGTTAGAGGTTGGTTGGAGTTGGAGTGGTTGGAGTTGGAGAGGTTGTTGGAGCAGGAGAGAGAAGTTAGAAGAAAGAAGAATAAAAGAACTTTTTCATTTCCAGTCTGCCTCCGAGTTTTCTCCCGCGGTATCATTGCTGCAATTGGCAATTGCTGTAGGCAGCAACAACTGGTGGCCCATATGGGGAACTCAGAATCGGAAGGTAAGAACTGAGAAATCTATAAAGATGGGTGTGAAAATAACCAAGCATAGAGTAATAAAAGTTATGGAAGAGTTTTTTAATATAGCTGATAGTGTGGAGGAAAGTGATTATGAAAGCATAGCCTCCGCTGAGTCAGATAAGACCAGTAAGGATAGTATTGATGTGAACTCAAAAATAACAAAGATAAGAGCTGCAAAAGCTATCTGAGACTTTTTGGAAATAGCCGAAGAGTACGTACTCTCCATAGAATCTGAAACTCAGGAAAGTGATAGTAGTAAGAAGGAGCCAAATAACCATGAAAGCAGAGCCTCCTCCGCTGAATCAGTTAAGACCAGAAAGGACCGTCAAGTAGAGGAACCACTTGTGCCCTCTGCTCCCTCATGGGTGGAATCCATTACAGAAACCATGAGGGGTATTTCTGAGCATATACATGTCCTTGAGGCAGAGATTAACAGCCTTTCTGAGCACTTATGTGCCCTCGAACGCCAAAACCTGCAGGAACATTGGGACCTGCCAGTATTTGAAAACGAAAATGGGCAGAGGTACCACCAATCCCTAGACTTCAAAACAATAAAGAACTTCAAAGAGGCTATAATGACCTATGGGCCTCAAGCTCCGTTCACGTTGAGCATGCTGGAGTCCCTTAACACTTTAACTTTAACCCCCTCAGACTGGAAAGGGTTATGTGAAGGAGCCCCAATTAGGAAGGGCTATTGTGGCTAGCTGGAAGCCATAAGTTCCACCTGATATGTATGTGACACACCTGTAAATGCATGTGAGGCACCCGCAAAGCAAAAGGTATATAACTGGGTGAAAGCGGTCAGAGTTAGGAGAACGAAGAATGAATTCATTCAGTCAGTCGTGCAGTCGCTCGGTCGGTCAGAAGAAGAGTTTGGGTCGGAGAAGAAGAAAGAATCAGAGCAGCCAGAATGTAGGCAGAGCAGTTACAGAAGAGAAACCAGATAGAAGAAGTAATTGCTGGTCAGAGTTAGGCCGAGGCTCCCGAGGAAGAAAGAAAAAAGAAGAAAGAAGAAAGAAGCTCTAAAAAATAATCTTTCTCTAAGCTAAGCTCTCTCTATCTTTCTTTCTCTCTAAGCTAAGAAGAAAAGAAGAAAGAAGAAAGAAAGCTCTCTCTAATCTCTCTCTAATCTTTCTCTCTAAGCTCTTTCTAAGAAGAAGAAAAATCTTTCTTTCTCTCTCTAAGCTCTCTCTAAGAAAGTAGAAGTAAAAGTAGTAATAGCTTTACTCTGCCTCCGAGTTTTTCTCCCGGGTGTTGGTACCAGGTAGTTTACAAATGGTGGTCCGTCCGGGGCTCGGCAGGCAGAGAAGAAAAGATAAGAAATAAGAACAAGAAGCTAAGATAGTGAGGAGAGTGAAGAAAAAGCATAGCCTCAGACTCAGTTGAGACCAGCAAAAAGAGTAGTAAACAAGAGAGCATAGCCTCTGACTCAGTTGAGGCCAGTTAAGAATTAAGCCGAAGCAGAGTAGCCAGCGAAAAGCCGAAGCAGAGTAGCCAGCGAAAAGCCGAAGCGAGCTGGCCAAAAGCCATAAAGAAGAATAGCATGGTAAAAACCATGCAGAGAAAAAAGCATTGAGCTTTGGCAAAAAGCCATAAAGAAACCATGCAGAGAAAAAGCCATTGAGCTTTGGCAAAAAAGCCATAAAGAGAAGTAATAGCATGCTCCATGCAGAGAAAAAGCCATTGAGCTTTGGCAAGAAAGCCATAAAGATAGAAAAAGCATGGTGAAAACCATGCAGAGAAAAAGCCATTGAGCTTTGGCAAAAAAGCCATAAAGAAAAAAGCCACAGAGAAGCTGCAAAACCCATCAAACTGCAGCTTAGCGAGTCAAAGCTGCTCATGCAGTTGTGCTTAAGTGCATTAGCTGCTCATTAGCAGTAGGCTTCCTTAAAGCCGCAGCACCTCCTTAAAAAGGGCTCAAATATCCACCCTTTTAAAAACAAAAGGTGAAAAGCTAGGTAGGGACAAGAAAATAGAGAAAATAAAATAGAGAAAATAGAATTAAAGCACCTTTTTAAACTAAAGGGGAGGAATATGAAGGAGCCCCAATTAGGAAGGGCTATTGCGGCTAGCTGGAAGCCATAAGTTCCACCTGATATGTATGTGACGCACCTGTAAATGCACGTGAGGCACCCGCAAAGCAAAAGGTATATAACTGGGTGAAAGCAGTCGGAGTTAGGAGAACGAAGAATGAATTCATTCAGTCAGTCGTGCAGTCGCTCGGTCGGTCAGAAGAAGAGTTTGGGTCGGAGAAGAAGAAAAGAATCAGAGCAGCCAGAACGTAGGCAGAGCAGTTACAGAAGAGAAACCAGATAGAAGAAGTAATTGCTGGTCAGAGTTAGGCCGAGGCTCCCGAGGAAGAAAGAAAAAAGAAGAAAGAAGAAAGAAGCTCTAAAAAATAATCTTTCTCTAAGCTAAGCTCTCTCTATCTTTCTTTCTCTCTAAGCTAAGAAGAAAAGAAGAAAGAAGAAAGAAAGCTCTCTCTAATCTCTCTCTAATCTTTCTCTCTAAGCTCTTTCTAAGAAGAAGAAAAATCTTTCTTTCTCTCTCTAAGCTCTCTCTAAGAAAGTAGAAGTAAAAGTAGTAATAGCTTTACTCTGCCTCCGAGTTTTTCTCCCGGGTGTTGGTACCAGGTAGTTTACAAATGGTGGTCCATCCGGGGCTCGGCAGGCAGAGAAGAAAAGATAAGAAATAAGAACAAGAAGCTAAGATAGTGAGGAGAGTGAAGAAAAAGCATAGCCTCAGACTCAGTTGAGACCAGCAAAAAGAGTAGTAAACAAGAGAGCATAGCCTCTGACTCAGTTGAGGCCAGTTAAGAATTAAGCCGAAGCAGAGTAGCCAGCGAAAAGCCGAAGCAGAGTAGCCAGCGAAAAGCCGAAGCGAGCTGGCCAAAAGCCATAAAGAAGTAATAGCATGGTAAAAAAAAAAGCCATTGAGCTTTGGCAAGAAAGCCATAAAGAAACCATGCAGAAAAAAGCCATTGAGCTTTGGCAAAAAAGCCATAAAGAGAAGTAATAGCATGCTCCATGCAGAGAAAAAGCCATTGAGCTTTGGCAAGAAAGCCATAAAGATAGAAAAAGCATGGTGAAAACCATGCAGAGAAAAAGCCATTGAGCTTTGGCAAAAAAGCCATAAAGAAAAAAGCCACAGAGAAGCTGCAAAACCCATCAAACTGCAGCTTAGCGAGTCAAAGCTGCTCATGCAGTTGTGCTTAAGTGCATTAGCTGCTCATTAGCAGTAGGCTTCCTTAAAGCCGCAGCACCTCCTTAAAAAGGGCTCAAATATCCACCCTTTTAAAAACAAAAGGTGAAAAGCTAGGTAGGGACAAGAAAATAGAGAAAATAAAATAGAGAAAATAGAATTAAAGCACCTTTTTAAACTAAAGGGGAGGAATATGAAGGAGCCCCAATTAGGAAGGGCTATTGCGGCTAGCTGGAAGCCATAAGTTCCACCTGATATGTATGTGACGCACCTGTAAATGCACGTGAGGCACCCGCAAAGCAAAAGGTATATAACTGGGTGAAAGCAGTCGGAGTTAGGAGAACGAAGAATGAATTCATTCAGTCAGTCGTGCAGTCGCTCGGATCGGTCAGAAGAAGAGTTCGGGTCGGAGAAGAAGAAAAGAATCAGAGCGGCCAGAACGTAGGCAGAGCAGTTACAGAAGAGAAACCAGATAGAAGAAGTAATTGCTGGTCAGAGTTAGGCCGAGGCTCCCGAGGAAGAAAGAAGAAAGAAGAAAGAAGAAAGAAGCTCTAATAATCTTTCTCTAAGCTCTCTCTATCTTTCTTTCTCTCTCTAAGCTCTCTCTAAGAAAAGTAGAAGTAAAAGTAGTAATAGCTTTACTCTGCCTCCGAGTTTTCCTCCCACGGCGCTGCGGCTGGCCATGACAGGCAGCTTACAGTTATGCAAGGCAGTATTGAGCAGGGGACAATACTTGATATGGAAGCCACAATTCTAGGAGCTTTGTGTAGAAACAGCTAGAAGAAATGCGACTGAAGGTTTCCCAGACCGTAATGTAGATATGCTAACAGGACAGTTTGCTGAACTACAAATCCAAATGCAATATGATCCTTGTGTATACACACAAATAAGCAATGCCATTGTTAAAGCCTGGAAGACCTTACCAGGAACAGGTGATTTGCAAGACAGCTTATCTAAAGTAATTCAGGGGCCTAATGAACCGTATGCTGATTTTGTTGACAGACTTTTAAGAACGGCAGGCAGAATATTTGGGAATGTAGAGCAAGCAATGCCCTTAGTCGTCCAGTTGGCATATGAAAATGCCAACAAATATTGCCAAGATGCTATTAGACCATGGAAAAATAAAAAAGACCTTTCAATATATATCATATTATGTAAGGACATTAACGATGCCTTTGTAACAGGCAATGTGATTGCAGCAACGATACCGCGGGAGAAAACTCGGAGGCAGACTGGAAATGAAAAAGTTCTTTTATTCTTCTTTCTTCTAACTTCTCTCTCCGGCTCCAACAACCTCTCCAACTCCAACCACTCCAACTCCAACCAACCTCTAACTAACCTCACCCGGTTAAATAAATTTTGCCTTAACAAGGACAAGTGCTAACAGCTCGAGCTTACAGGTGCGTCACACAGTGTTCACAGGCATAAAAAGATTCTTAGATAAATGCATGAATATCAGGTGAAAATACTTGAACACCTATATGGCTCTCAGCTAACCGCCATCTTAGCTATCCTCAATTAGGGCTCTTACAACTTGTGAAGACAGTCAAGTCAGGGAG
The DNA here is from genome assembly GCA_025594165.1 of Tamias sibiricus. NCBI lineage: Eukaryota > Metazoa > Chordata > Mammalia > Rodentia > Sciuridae > Tamias > Tamias sibiricus. Next base: position 80,247,917 of record CM046666.1, on the reverse strand, counting down.
GCCAAAGTATATTTTAAGAAGCAACTGCTATATATTCTCAAGAAAATTCACCCAAACATATATTCTACGAATATATAAATAATAATAGTGATAATAATAAAATTACTTATCATTCAGTATATTCTGTATAATGTACTAATAGCTTTATATACTCTAAATGTGTCAACTAATCAATTATACTTGTTCTTATTTAATGAATATATTGAGGCTCCAAGTAAATCAAGAACTTCAGGTTATCTAATTTGATAATTAAACTAGGGTAACCTGGTACTAGTGCCTATGATTTTAATCAATACACCAATAGATTGTATTCAAGAATGAGAAAAAATCTGATAAAAAATAACACAAAAAAAAAGTAACACAAGCTATGGAATGTGTGATGGAAAAGTTGTGAAAGTGGTTCAAGGAAGTAAACAAATGACAAAATTCAAAACATTATTAATAGATATTAGATGCAATGGAATAGCAAATCAAGATATATTTTATTACGAAACTAGGAAAACACCACAAAATACAAATAAAATTTTTAAAAAAATGTAAGCGAGCAAGTGAGAAGAAAATTAGGATGTAATTGGATGGAGTCTAAGAGATAGGAAACTGACACTGAGTGGAAACACATGGAAAAATGACTATGCTGTGAATGAGAACAGGACAAATGGAAGAAAATGAGTAATATTTTAGTTCATACAATGTGCCAGATATTATGTCAGCTGATTTACAAACAGTATTTCATATTAATCTTCAAATTATTACATTAAGCACTTTTTGTGTCCCAGTTTGCTAATAAGTAAATTAAGGATTAAAAAATTTGAACTTGCCTGGCACGGTGGTGGTGCACGCCTGTAATCCCAGCACTTTGGGAGGCTGAGGCAGTAGGATTGCGAGTTCAAAGCCAGCCTGAGCAATGGCGAAGCCCTTAGCAACTCAGTGAGAACCTGTCTCTAAATAAAAAATACAAAAAAGGGCTGGGGATGTGATGTGGCCCAGTGGTCGAGTGCCCCTGAGTTCAATCCCCGGTACCAAAACAAAACAAAACAAAAAAAACTTTTGGAGAAGTTTCTATAGATATTACATGATTGCATTCATCAGGGTTTTCCAGTGAAATGTAATTAATAGAAGATACATACATATATACATATAAACATGCATATGTACATATACATAAGAGAAATTGCTATAGAAATAGGTTTACATGATTATGCATGCTGGGAATTCCCATAATATGCTATCTGCAATCTAGAGGGACCAGAAAGTTGTTGGTTTATTCAGTCTGAATCCAAACACCCAATATAACTCATGAAATCAATGTAATTTCCCATTCATGGTCAAATGACTGAGAAACCAGAGGGTGAAGTATGGACTAGAAGATCTTGTTGTACAATTCAAAATCCAAAGCCTTAAATCAGAAACTCTGATGGACTGACGAGCAGTAGAAGATGGGCATCTTAGCTAAAGAAGAGAGAGTGGATTTGTCTTTGCTCTGACTTTTTGTTCTTCTGGGCACTCATTGATTTTGATGACACCTGCCAATACTGACAAGGGTAGATGGATCTTCTTTTTTTTTTTTTTTTTTTTTTTTCATGGTACTGGGGATTGAAATCAGGGGCACTGGACCACTGGGCCACATCCCCAGCCCTTTTTTGTATTTTATTAGAGACAGGGTCTCACTGAGTTGCTAAGTGCCTTGCCATTGCTGAGGCTGGCTTTGAACTCGTGATCCTCCTGCCTCAGCCTCCCAAGTGCTGATATTATAGGCGTGCGCCACCACACCCGGCTCTGGATATTCTTTACTTTCATTCAGATGTTAGTCTCTTCTGGAAATTCCTGCACAGATACTCATAGAGATAATTCTTTTCCAGCTGTCTGGATATGCCATAGCTAGTAAAGACAACAAATATGAACAACCATCATAATGATGGGCTTTGACTTCAAACACAGGCAGATTGACTGTATGACCCTTAATTAGTTTACCAACACTGTCAAAAAGAACTTTTTTTGTAATAATTTAAATACTTCACTGTGCTATTTCAATATCATGTCCCCATCCTGATGTGACTGATGAGTACTCTAAACGTGTCCATTGTGATTTCAAAATGAATCTGAACTTTAAAATTTATCTAATTTCTATTAATTTCCAATTACTAAGTAACATGTATATAGTGGCTATTGTACTGGGCAGTAAACCCTATATTCTACACATTCTACAGACATGTATAAAAAGGGGCTCTTTTTCATATAGTTCTCAAAAAAAATGAACAATATCAAATAGTACATGGCTCCTCAAAAATTTTAAAATTGAACTAACATATTAACCAGCAATCTCACTACTGGGTATATATCCAAAGAAAATTAAATAGGTATGTCAAAGAGACATCTGCATCCCCATGTTCAATGCAGCACTATTCACAATAGCCAAGAAGCAGAATCAACAGAATTATCCATCAACTGATAAATGGATAAAGAAAACATACTACATATACACAATGGAATACTATTCAATCATAAAAAGAATGGGATCCTGTCAGTCACAACCACAGGGTTGGAATTGGAAATCATTGTTAATGAAATAAGACAGCCACAGAAAAGCAAGTACCACGCGATATCACTCATAAGTGGAATCTACAAAAGTTGATCATCTAAAAGTTAAAAGTAGAATAGTGGTTACCAAAGGCCCCAGAGATTTGGGGAGAGGGTGGGAAAAGGTTGATCAATGTGTGCTTAGTTACAGATAGGAGCTAGAAATTCTGGTGTAATAAGGCGACGATAGATTAAAATAATGTATTGCACATTTCCAAAAGCTATAAGCATTTGCAAAGTTTTCATCATAAAGAAATAATAAGTGATTGAGGAGATAGATATGTTTAACCACATGTAAACATCATACAATATATACAAGTATCAAGATGATACGTAATTTCCCATTAATATTTACAATTTTATATTTTTACGTATTAGCTAAACTTAATTTTTAAAAAGAGGCAGCTAATAAAAGCAATGTCAAATCCAGTTTTATCTCTACTTCAAAGGACCATTGTTGTCCACCTTTTCCTTTTTAACCATTTTGAGCAGCAAAAATGCCATTTTCGTATAGTACAATCTAATAAATCCTGGCTAATCTCCAAATTAATTAATTAATTAACTAAAAAATGAATCAGCATCCAGATTTGTCATGAAAAGTCATTGAATCTCAAGAATGAAGATAAAATCTCTTATGGGCCAGTTTATCTACCTCTTTCTGCACAACAAATAACATAGTTCTAACTAAAATCATGATAGTAAATATTTCAATAATAAATGTCCACTAAAGTGGTTTAATAACTAGTGTCCCCAATTACAAAAATAAGTACAGGAACTCCAATGTTTAATATATATCTGTAAATTTTATTTTTAAAATATTGACTTATATGATCTTACTTATAATATTAAGCAAAAGATTTCATATTAAGTAATGAAGTCATAATTTGTATCAATAATAATTTAAATACCTCCTAATAATCATAAAATATTCTTCAAGGACATGGAAAATTATTTCACATTCCCATATGTGAAAACTCAATTACATATTTTTTGTCAATTCTCCCTAAATTTATATATGAATTAAATGTAGCCTGCTAATAATATTATTTTTGCAAAAATTACACAAACTAAGTTAAAATGAAAAAGGGAAACCAAAAGCTTATTACACAATATATGAGACAACAAGAGCTATATTTTTAATTCTATAAAGATATCTTCTGGGCTGGGATTGTGGCTTAGTGGTAGAGCGCTCGCCTAGCACTTGCGCGGCCCGGGTTCGATCCTCAGCACCACGTACAAATAAACACATTGTGTACAACTAAAGCAAATAATTTTTTTTTTAAAAAATGATATCTTCACCTGCACAGGAACTATTATGCCAACAGAAGCATTATAGGATATAAGAAATAAGAGAAGAAAGTAAAATGTCTAATCAAGCAATACAAAATCATCATTTTAAAAGAACTTCTCTTAAAATTTTGAGGAGTAGTGATTATTACTTTCCAGATTTTGAAAGATTATTTTAAGATTATGTTGACAGCAGGGCATGGTAGTACATGCCTGTAACCCCAGCAACTTGGAGGGCTGAGATTGGAGGACCTCAAGTTTGAGGCCAACCTCAGCAACTTACTGAGATCCTATGTCAAAATAAAAAAATAAAAAGGACTGGGAATGTAGCTCAGTGGTATTGTATCTCTGGTACCCAAATTTGCAGTACCAAAAATAAAAAAAATTAGTAGTTGACAGTTAACCTTTGCCAGATTAGTTCTAGAATTCCTGCTAATAGTTCTTGATTTTCTATGTGAATAAGCAATTTGCAAAGTGAGCTTTCAATGACTCTTCCAAATGAAATGAAGACAAATCTATGTAACTATGTGGAACCTGGAGACCAAAGTATTTCAACCTACATTCTTTCAAAAGTGTCAAGAGAGCAGATATAACCTTAATGTAGTAAATGAAAAACCATGGTTCAAAAACTAGGGAATGCAAGTGGAAGAAAGAGGTTGTTTAAATCCTTCCTTATCAGAGGGAGAGGTGAGGTTGTGCCAAGTCTGTTGGTGTCAGGAACTCTATGACTCCCTCTCCCTATTTTTGATTAGTTATGGAGGAACTATGGATTCTGTCCCACAGAACCCCTCAGAGATGTGCAATGACTTAAATAAGAACTATTACTATCAGATGAGTGTTGCTGCCCGAAGCGGAAGCCGCTTGGAGCAACGAACACCGCAGGAAAATTCGGAGGCAGGATGAAAATGAAAAAAAGGTCTTTTATTCTTCTTTTCTCTACAGCTCCAGCAATCACTCCAAATGCTCTAACTCCAACCACCACCTTCTTCTTCTTCCCACACACTCTAACCAACCTCACCCAGTTATATACATATAGCTTTATCAAGGACAAGTGCTTACAGCTCGAGCTTACAGGTGCGTCACAGAGTTTTCACGGGCATACAAAGATTCTTTGGATAATGCATTAATATCAGGTGGAAACTAGAACATCTTTTATGGCTCTCAGCTAACCACAATCTTTAGCTATCTCCTTTATTATAGGCTCCTACATTTCCCCTTTTTAGTTTTAAAAGAGGGGATGTTCTAGGACGTCCATGTGCAACCCACATTCTTACCCATCATGGGAATCGAGGCTGTCCTGACTCCGGGCTTAGGTTGACGTGCCGGCCACATTAGACTGTCCCGTGCGACTGTGCCGTGTCTTAGGTTGTCCCCTTCTGGGGATCTTACCCATCATAGGCTAACCAGCCATCCAATCGAGCCCTTCATGATCAACTGTGTATTGACTAACAGCCATCCAATTTTTAGGAGATGCTGCGGCTTTAAGCCGAGCCAAGTTACCATAGCTCATCAAGTTCTTTAAGCAAATCAGTTGCCCTTAGTTTCATCAAGTAACGCACTGAGTTCTCTTAGACAAATACCCGCAAGGCATTGTCCCGTAATGTCCCAAAATAATGGAAAATCAAAATGTCCATAAGTTATAACACATAGGAGGCCCCATGCATACAGAGCAGAGGCCACACTGCTGGTGAGGCTGTTTGATGCTTGAGCAGCAGGGATGCTTGCAGCGACTGCGGTCCCTGCAGTTGTAGCAGCAGCCATATTTTTTATGTCTAGACATTTCCACCAGCAAATTTTCAGGGCCCGCTACCTAAAAACTCAAGCATCCATTATTAAGGGAAAGGCAGTGCTATTACAGCACTGAGATCAAAAGATGAGCTGTCAAATTAAAAAAAGAATTATTAGAGTAGAAAATAAAAGTTGATCTCTGCTCACACACATTGCTGCTTAAGCTCCCACAAACATAAGCTGGCAAAATATCACATTCAGAAATAATCAAAGAGAAACTGAGGGTCTTTACTGCATTAAAGATAAAGAAAAGCTAAAGGCACTTTGGAAAAATAATTTGTTAGCTGGAATCCTTGAGTCTCTATATATACAGCAATCCTATACCTGTTGAAATAATTCAAATTAATCAGCTATTAAACAAATGAAGTTAATAACAAATAAACGATAAAACACGAAAATATCAGGTTATACAACATTAAACATATTCACAGCTGAAGAGAAGTCCTGGAGACAACTATAAATCAAAATTGATTATCATTATAATTGATTATTTAATTAGAATATTCTGAACTTATATGAATATCTATCTATATATATATATATATAGATTATCTAATTAAAATATTCTAAGCTTAAATGAATTAATGTTATTTGGATCTTATCTATCTATTTTTTTCATAAGCGCTTAATTATTTGTGATGTCACACTAGACAGACACACATATAAACATATATTTGTGACATCACATTAACATGAAATTTAGACAAATGCACAGACATAAACACATATATAAAAAAAAATACAATTGTGTATACACTAAAGACAGATCTTCTTGTCCCGGCCGGGAAGAATGAAATTTAAGTTGTAAATTTAATATAGGACTCTTTTAAGGGAATCACTCCATACCTTCATTTTGGTCCTCTTGATTTTGTACTTGTTTATTCAATCTAGACTCCTCAATAACTTCGTCTTGATCCTTTTGACTTTGTACCTGCTTTATCAATCTAGATGGTATCCATATTGGAGAGGATTCGTGCTTTGGAAAAACACAAACAGATCCTCTCCCCCAAATTAATACTGGGTCTGGACCCTTCCATGTACCTGAGAGAACATCCTTCCAGTAAACCAAAGGTTTATGTTGTTGGTGTGGGTTCCAGTGTCTATCTCCAGCCGAATGTCCATTAGAATCTAAAGTTAAGAAATTTAGGGTAAACAGGGCAACTGCCAATCTGTCCTTAGGATTTTTCCAGTTTCCATCTTTTTGCTTTAGTAACATATTTTTAAGTGTCCGATTTGCTCTTTCAATTATTCCTTGTCCCTGAGGATTATAAGCGATACCTGTTTTGTGGATAATATTGAACTTTGTACAAAATTGTTTGAAGGATGTGGCTGTATATGCAGGGCCATTATCTGTTTTAAGCATTTTGGGGATGCCCAATACAGCAAAAGCTTGCAGACAATGAGATGTAGTATCTTTAACTTTTTCTCCGGAATGTAAAGAAGCAAAAATCATGCCTGAGCATGTATCTATGGTGACATGAATAAATCGTAATTTTCCAAAACTTGGCTCATGTGTGACATCCATCTGCCACAAATGATTGGGCATCAAACCTCGTGGGTTAACCCCATAATGTGGATTGGGCAAATGTGTTACACAAGATGGACATTCTTTTACAATTCTATGAGCTTGTTCTTTTGTGATTTTAAATTTTTGTCTTAAGGTAATGCTATTAATGTGGAACTGGGAATGAAATAAAGTAGCTTGTTGTACTGTAGTAAATATAAATATTGTTTTAGTGAGGACATCAGCTTTTTGATTACCTTCATGGAGTGGACCGGGCAGATTAGTGTGAGCTCTTATGTGACCTATAAATAAAGGTTCTTTTCATTGCCATAGGAGATTTTGGATTTGAGAAAACAATTTAAAAGCTGGAGTATGTGGTGCTATTGGACCTGTTAGCTCCAATTTAGGGACAGCATGTACAATATAGTGGCTGTCTGAAAAAAATATTCATAGGCTGTTCTTTAAAATTTTCCAGAGCTGTTATTATAGCTTCGAGTTCCACTAATTGAGCTGATTTTTGATTAGTGATATGAATCATTTTTTTCATTTTGAGTGACTACTGCAGCATTACCATTAGAGGATCCATCTGTAAATACATTAAATGCTTTAGGAATGGGTTGATTTTTTATTACCTGTGGGAATATGATAGGATGATTGATACAAAAGGACAGTATAGGAGATTTAGGAATATGATTGTCAACATTTGCAGAAGTAGAGCATCTAGCTATAGCCCAATCATTATCATTGAAGCACAAATATTCAACCTGTGACGATGAATAAGAAGTAATAATAGTAGCGGGATGAATTCCAAATATTTTAGTAGAGGTTTTAAGTCCTTGAAGAATAAGTTTAGCCACCATGGTGGTATAAGACTCAATTGTACTTTTAGGAGAGACAGGCAAATGTATCCATCCATAATATAGGTCCCTGTTGCCAAAATACTCCTGTTGGTGTATATTGTGAAGGAATAATAATCAATATTATTGGTTGTGCAAAATCAAATCTATCACAATGGGATCTTTCAATGGCCTGTTCTACTAATTTTAGAGCTCTCCTGGCCTCAGGAGTTAATGTTCACGGAGAGGATGGATCAGGGTTCCCGTGAAGGATGTCAAATAAAGGTTTTAATTGTTAAGTAGTGAGGCTTAGTGTAGGGCGAAGCCAATTAATGTCTCCCAATAATTTTTGGAAATCATTGAGGGGGTCAAATGTTCTTTACTTATTAGAATTTTGGGGGGTTTAACAAAAGTATCCATGATTTTAAAGCCTAAATATAGTATAGGTGATCTGCTTTGAACTTTTTCTTCTGCTATATATAATCCATATTTTTAAAAATTTTTTTAATTATTTCACTAAATATATTAAAATTAAATAAGATTTGTTGATTAGGGTGAGCTAATAAAAACATCGTCCATGTAGTGTAGGCACATGAGGTCTTGATATTTGTTTTTAATGGGCTGTATAGCTCTGTCCACATATAGTTGGCACAGTGTAGGGCTATTTGCCATTCCCTGCGGCAATACTTTGCATTGATATCTTTTATCAGGGCCATTATTATTAATAGAAGGAATTGAAAAAGCAAACCTGGGGGCATCCAGAGGAAGTAGGGGAATGGAAAAGAAACAGTCCTTTGCAGGAGCCCTGTTTGGGGATTGGCTTGAATTGCGGTTGACTATGAGCCGTGGAGATTTGGCCTTTGTCGCCACCCGTAGTCTCACGGGATTGTTGCGTGATCTCGAGTGACTTGGCCGAAATTGCTGATCGAGTCAGCGCCATTTTAGTGTGTGTTTTTGGCGTGTGTTAGTCATTATTAGAACCAGAGAGAAAAGTTATCAGAATAAAAAGCTGTTTGTCTCCAGTTTGCTTCTGAAGTTCTTCCCGCAGCTCCGTTGCTTCAAGCGCTTCAGGCAGCAACAGTCCTTTATATCAAGAGTTATAAGGTAATAGTTTTTTGGAATAGCTACAGGATTAGGAAGTCCAGGTTGAGTAGGGCCCATAATTTGCATTGTTTTGTTAATTTGTCTTAGATCTTGTAATAGTCTCCATTTTCCTGATTTTTTCTTAATTGCAAATATGGGAGAATTCCAGGGAGAGGTGGAAAGCTCTATGTGTCCTGCTTCTAATTGTTCTTTAATTAATTGATGGGCCGCTTGCAATTTTTCTTTGGATAGGGGCCACTGAGGGACCCAAACTGGCTTATTAGAGAGCCATGGTATTTTTAAAATTGTTTTCTCAGTGGCCCCTAGAAAAAATGTCTTTTGTCTTTTTTATTATGATTAGGATTTTTATTCTTAACACCTGCAGGCTTGGTTGCTAGGTGTAGCCCAATTTGATATAGAATTTCTCTTCCCCATAGGGTAACTGGCAAACTGTTTAATATATAAAGGTTGGAATGATCCTTTGTGTCCTTCACCATCCTCCCAATTCAAGATATTAGCACTTTGTGCTGGGGTGTTACTATATCCCAAGTCTCTTAAACTGGTTGAGTCTTTCTGTAGAGGCCAATGCTTAGGCCATTGTTGTAGATTTATGATGGAAGAGTCAGCTCCTGTATCAATCAGCCCCTCCATCTCTATACCTTGAATTTTTATTTTGCACATAGGCCTCCACGAACAATCCTGAACCCAGAAAGCCATAAGTCCTGAACCAGTGGAACCGAATGCTCTGCTATTTCTATTTTGTGGCATGCTTTTAAAAGTATTAAGGAGACTGGGAAGGAGGAGCAGCTGTGCGATTCTGACTCCTTGATTTACGGAGATGATGCCCCTGTGTGTACTTAGCATTATTTTATTCTCTCCATTATAATCTGAATCAATAACCCCTGGTATAACATTAAAGCCTAATAAACTCTTGGAACTACGCCCAAGGATTATTCCCAAAGTTCTGAGGGGAGAGGTCCCCTGATTCCCGTAGGCATCAGCTGAACCCCCATTTCAGGTGTCAGGACCATCCGGGCGTTAGAACAGAGATCTAATCCTGCACTTCTTCTTGTCCCTCTGACAAGGGAGTTAATGGGTAGGAGGGATTGTGACGAGGAATCATCTGGATCTGAGGGCATTCCTCCTCTAGTGCCTCGTACATTTGTGGGCCCCAGGGCATTGGGCCCCATGCCCCATTTTTTGAAATCCTGGACAAATCATTTCCATATATATCATATCTAGAATGGCATTGATTGGCCAATGTATACCCTTTTTGCACCTGGGGCATCGGCCTGGAGCACGGTATGAATTTGATCTTATTACCCTTGGGGGATATTGCTTAGCATATCTTGGTTGATTATAATAATTTTGTCTGGAATATCCTGTTCTAGGTTGAATCCTTTGGGAATTTTGAGGGGAGGAATTTTTCATGACTGCAGCAATTACATTGCCTGTGATAACAGCCTCATTAATGTCTTTGCACAGTCTGATATAAATTGATAAGTCTTTTTTACTTCTCCACGGCCTTATTGCATCCTGGCAATATTTATTAGTGTTCTCCTATGCTAATTGAATAACTAGGGGCATAGCTTGCTCGACTTCGCCAAAAACTCTAGATGTTGTTTTTAAGAGTCTATCTACAAAATCAGCGTAAGGTTCGTTAGGCCCTTGTATAACTTTTGATAGGCTACCTTGCAGATCCCCTGTGCCTGATATTGTCTTCCAGGCTTTGACAGCTGCTGTGTGTATCTGGGCATACACACCCAGATCGTATTGTAGCTGATTTTGTAGTTCGGCGAACTGACTCTCCCCTGTCAGCATATCTATATTGCATTGAGGGAAACCTGCTGCAGCATTTCTCTTTGCTATTTCTGAACAAAGTTCCTGGAATTGAGTTTTCCAGATTAGGTATTGTCCCCCACTTAGTACCGCTCTACATAGACTTTTCCAATCTGAGGGGGCTAAGATTAGGGTGTTAAGTGACTCTATCATACTTAATGTGAACGGAGCTTGAGGCCCATAGGTCATTACTGCCTCTTTAAAATTCTTTATTGTTTTAAAGTCTAGGGACTCGTGATAACTTTGTCCCTCTTCATTTTGAAATACTGGCAGTTCTAGGTGCTCCTGCAGTCTATGTTGTTTGAGAGCGTATAAGCGCTCAGAAAGGCCGCCAATTTCTACCTCAAGGGCACGTACACTCTGATGAATACACTTTATTGTTTCTGTTAGGGATTCTATCCATGAAGGAGCAGAGGGCACTAGTGGTTCCTCTATTTGACGGTCTTTTCTCTTTTTTAATTTCTTTTTGTTCTTTTGATTGGAGACTGTGCTCTCCGAATCGCTTTTTGATTCCTCTTTACTACTAGCTTCATAATTCCTAACCAGCTTAGTGGAGGAGAACGTACTTTCTTGGTTTGGCTCCTTGTTACTATTATCACTTTCACTAGTATCCTGAGTTGCAGCTTCTAAGGAGAGTACATACTCCTCAGCTAATTTTATTAAGCTTCTGATGGCTTTTGCAGATCTTACTTTTGAATTTACATTACTACTCTCCTTGCTGGTCTCAACTGAATAAGAGGATATGCTTTCTCTTTCACTTTTCTCACCATCCTCTGAGTTCTCGATATCAAAAATTTCATTCATGGCTTTTATAAACCGACTTTTTGTTATATTTGCTCCCATCTTTTTAAATTTTCTTTTTTCTTACCTGGCCGCCGAATTCCCCGTACAGGCCACCACCTGTTGCTGCCCGAAGCGGAAGCCCTTTGGAGCAACGAATGCCACAGGAAAATTTGGAGGCAGGATGATAATGAAAAAATGGTCTTTGATTCTTCTTCTCTCTCCAGCACCAGCAATCACTCCAAATGCTCTAACTCCAACCACCACCTTCTTCTTCTTCCCACACACTCTAACCAACCTCACCTAGTTATATACATATAACTTTAACAAGGACAATTGCTTACAGCTCGAGCTTACAGGTGCATCACAGAGTGTTCACGGGCATACAAAGATTCTTTGGATAATGCATTAATATCAGGTGGAAACTAGAATATCTTTTATGGCTCTCAGCTAACCACAATCTTTAGCTATCTCCTTGATTATAGGTTCCTACAGATGAGCTGTCTGGATAGCATTTTCAAGATTCTAACCAATGTATTTGAGCTTCATGAGAGCAAACATTTTCCATTTCTTCTTATGTCTGACATACATTTGAAATTCAACAAATATTTGTTAAGTCAATTAATTAATTAATGGTCTATTAAATATTTTCTCATGCTATCCTATTTTGATATGCAAAGTTTTCTTTCCCAGGAATGTTTGGTCTACCTCTGAACCGGAGTCTACGAATTAGACAATTTTTTTAAATGTTTATTTTTCTCCTTACAAATATAATTACTGACAAGATTATTTCTGAGTTTTAATTGATAAAAATAAAGTCAAAGTGTATTGCAAAGGAAAGAAAAAGAAAACAATATTGAGAAAATTGAACAGGTTGGAGAAAACCCAGCAGAGGATCCAAGATTAAATATTAGTAACTCACCCAGAAATCAGTAGAACAATACATTATCTTGGAACTCTGTGTCTCTGCCTTCCATCTGACATATTTAGAAATTTAAATGTGCTATCTACACATATATTTAGATTCATATCTAAAATATATTATTAAATCAAGCAACTCAATAAAAAATATCAAATAATCAATGTGAAAACTGCGCCAAAGATCTGAATAGATATTTCTGAAAAGAAGACGTGTATAAACTAATAATGCTCAATATCATTAATCATTAGGGAAATGTAAGTCAAAACCACAATGAAATGTCACCTCACTCAGTGAGACTAACTATTATCCAGAAGACAATAAATAAACAATGCTGGTAAAGTTTTGGAGAAAGAGAAAACTTATATTTTGTTGATGGGGCTGTAAGTTAGTATAGGAATTATGGAGAATAGTATGAAGATTCCAAATAAATCTAAGAATAGAACTTCCAAAAGATCTAGCAATCTCATTATTGGGTTTATACCAATGGAAAATGAAATCATCATGCCATAGATTTCAGGTATTTTACTTAATGGACCCATCATTTTCAGTTGTTTTTATTAAAAAAAATAATGGAGGTGGCATGTGTCAAGCTTATAGAACATCTAGTTAAACTATTAATGGATTTATACATTGCAGAGTCATTCTTATGTCCTTGACTGCTACTTTAGATATTTTTAATGTATTTTCTAGTTAAGAAGGAATTTGAGGTATTTTAAAAACATGTTTTCGGATTTGGTGTGAAAAATATGCTTCTCCTTGGATGCCATCTGATTCCCAATTCACATCTGGTTGCTAAGATAGCCTTTGTGTTTGTGTGTGTGTGTGTGTGTGTGTGTGTGTGTGTGTGCATGTGCACAAGGAGTGCACATATGCAGATCTACACCTACCTGTGCATTCATTATTTGCTCTCAGAACTGATGTTTATTAAAAAATGAGAATTGTTTTGTACAACAGAGTGGTAAAACAGATACATTAAAGATTTTACATAAACTTTTCACTGTCATCACTGTCATTTCATATAAGAAAATATGATTGATGGAGAGATGATCTCTGTTAATGATCAAACCACAAAAAGTGCACAAGTTTTGTTATTAAGCACTCACTGAAATCAATTTATTTTGCTTACGTTTAAATACAAAGAACCATGACTGCTAAAAAGCTAAACATAAGGAGCATTTAAACTACTGCCTATAAACCTTGGAAGGCATTTTCAAAAACCATTTAGGGATGTCTGTCAGGAATGTAATACTCTGTAAGGCTTCTTGGATGGTATTCTTTCCTAATGATGATTATAGTAGGGGTAAAAAAAAAAAAAAAAAAAAAAAAACTAGTGAGATTAGTTTCCTATTGTTTTTGTTACAAATTAACACCAATTTAGATGCTTAAACCAACATAAATTTAGTATATTGTATTTCAGCACCAGAAATAAACATTCATTTTCAGTGCATAAAGTCAAGGCATTGGCAAGAACGCATTCCTCTTGGCTGCCCAGATTCTGGAGGTGCCCTCATTCCTTTGCTCCTTCTGATCTCTGCATCCTTCATCATGCCTCCTGCCACCCTCATGAAAACTCTTGTGATTAAAATGAAACAACCTGCATATTAAGGATAATATTACTCTCTCAGGATCCTCAACTTACATCTGTAAAGTCCTTTTTGCTATGTAGGGTAACATATTCACAAATTCCGTGGAGGAGGGCAAGGGCAATTGGGGGGATCTTTGTGCTGAACACAATGAATTTCTTCATAACATTTTAACTTGTCTATATGAGTCAGAATTCTACTTGATAACATAGAATTTATATTTTAAGTGGCTTAGAAATGTTCTGCTTTCTTTTATCTCTATGGTCTAGATTTTTTCTAAATTGGAAATTTGGAAGTAAGGAGATAACAACACATCCCTAGCTCTTGGGTCAGTTTGGTGCACAGTAGGTGTTCTGTTTTGAAAATCATTCCCTAAAGCTTGGCATCTTTTTCTCTCATAGAAAACAATGAGTTTAAAAATGTTTTTTATTTTTTATTTATTTATTTTTTTAACAAAGGATGTGGTAGCAGGTGGCTATCAAGGATCTACTCCAGTCCAAGGTCTGGGAGATTGCCCTCCTCCACTTCCCTAACTGTTATCTAATAAATCAGCAGTGTGTCTGGTAGGTGGGTAACAATTTTTCCCAATCATCAGGAATATTTTGTTGCTATGGCACCTGAAGTTACTGAATATGAGACATCAAACTAACCTCAGAAATCTAAGTCTCAAATACAGTATATTTTTCTGCCTTATTTCCTTTTGCTTTAAAATGAGATTACATAAACTTACATTCACTTCAGATCCTCTAACACAGTGAAACCTGTCAGAGATTCACATTACAGAACCATATTTTACATTTCAAAAAAAAAAAAAAAGACTTTAAAAATTCAATCTGGGCATGTGCATTTATGCATGGATATAGCTTCAATATTAAAATGTGCCATGAACAGTTATTTCCAACTACACAAAACACTATGATATCCCTCTGATTCATCTAATGAGACAAAAAAATGTACATCATAAAAGAGTTGAAATCAGCATTAGCTGTAGATATTACAGGGTGAGAAGTAGAGTATTCTAAATAACAGAATACATTAGCCAGATTATTTTGTAAATACTCTTAGAGGAATATTAATTCAGAGGCTTAAAAGATTTAAAATGTTAAAAAAATGGTTAAGAGTATAAAATAGATTAATGACTTATGACATAAGTAATTACATAAAGTTTAAAAATATAAATTATATTTATGCAAATGGGTTTACATATGGGGTCAGCTTTATATACTAGTTGAAATGTTATGCAAATGATAACACTAGAATTTCAAACCAAATACACAAATATAAGTTGATCTTCTATTATATTAAGGACACATAAAAAAAACTGTATTAAATTCTTTATGTAGTTCAAAAATTTGATGATATTATTTTAAATAAAGTCAATTGTTTCAAAGATATGTACTATAATTAATATTTTTCAGGTATATACAAGCTTTTAAAAAATTTCCAGTGATTCAGTTGCTTTCAAACTTTCTTGGCAGCTGAGAGAAGACTGAGTAGAGGTGAATTGATTTTTTTTTTATTTTAAAAACTATTTTAATAGGTAATACATTTATGTAACCCCAAACACAAAATAATATAAAAATATTTAATATAATTTCCCGTTCTGACCATCATCCTTTCCCCTTTCACAGGTAATCATTTAATAAAGTTCCTTATATATTAATTTAGAACAGTGCTGGAAAATCTTTGTAAATAAAGAGTCAGGTAAATATTTTAGGCTTTATGGACCAACAATCTCTCCCACAACTACTCAGCTCTATTCTTGTAGCATGAAGGCACTCACTCATTTGCAATAGTAAACGAGAACATGGCTGTATGCCAATAAAACTTTATCAACACAGACTTTTAAATTTTTAAAAATAACTTTCTAACTTCCTGTGTTGTAAAATATTATTCTTTTAATTTTTAACAGACATTTAAAAAATGTAAAAATTATTAGCTTGGAGGCTGTATTAAAATAGGCTGATATTGCATACTGGCAATAGTTTGCTTACCTTTATTCTAGACTTTCTTTATGCAAATACAAGAATATATGAATATACAGTCTTAGTTTTTCTCCATTAGGGACATGATTCTGGACCTCTCTAGAGCAAGCCTCTTATTTATAGTCTCTGAATTTTTTGTGGGAAAATCTTCTGTTTCTTGACATAGGTGTTCATCAGGTATGCAATATGCATACCTCTTCATAAGAGCTTCTCCTCTTCCCCTTTTTCAGGATGAGGAAATGGTTAGTATATAATATTCTGAATCAGTAGGGCCAAAGCATATCTTGCAGCATATCTTGTAGACTCTATCAAGTGTTATCTTGTTCACCTCCCTGCTCCTTTCTCTATTTAGACAAGGAATCTGAAGTCTAAAGTTTAAAGAAAAATTTTATTTTACTAAGGGGAGAGGTATTCTTATTGTGTAAAATAAATCACACTCTACAAGTTATTTACAACAATTAACATTTACTTAATGCCTACACAATTTGGTTGGTGAAAGATCAGCTGTAGGTCATCTAATCTATGCTAGATTTCTGGATGGCTCTCTTCTGCATGTTTACTCTTCCACTTGATACCCCCCAAACTAGGCTGGGCATATTCAGTGTCAGATATCACAATCAGGATATACTTGGCTTATATCACTTAATATATTATTGACCAGAGAATGTAAATTTCTGTGTAATATAGTAATTGTATTATGAACATTTTGAAGAATTGTCAACATTTTTCCCAGAGCAGGTGTATCAATGCTCAGATTTTTCTCTAATTTTCTTAATCTTTTGTTGTGCAATTGTTAATGTGCATTATGATTATATTTCTATGCTTCTAATAATTTCAGTCCTACCATCCCCCATTACTTTTCTATCCTGTGTATCATTTATTTACAACATTACTTTCATTATTTCTTCCCTTCCATTTACTTAAGCTTTAACTTCCTCCTTTTTTGCTAGTGTTTGAAAATAGAAGGCTAAATTATTGATTTGAGATCACTCTTAATTTTTATTATAGATATTAAGATCTTTAAATCTCCCTCTACATAATACTTTGGTTGTATCTCCTATATTTAATTTTATTCATTCATCTCAGAATATTTTCTACTGTCCTTCATAATTTTTGATCTGATGATTAAGTTTGTGTTGTTCATGTCCATATATTTGTGAATTCAAATTTCAAAAATCCATTGTATTTTTCCCTAGTCCCCCCCATTGTGAATTAGCATCCACATATTAGAGAAAACATTTGGTCTTTGGTTTCGTGGGATTGGTTTATTTTGCTTAGCATGATATTCTCCAACTCCAATTCTACTGTCGTGTATAACTAATTAAAACAAATAAAAAATTAATTTAAAAAATTCATTGTATTATTGATTAGCAGTTTTATTATACTGTGACTGGAAAAGATGCTTCACATTATTTCAATCATTTTATATACATTGAAACTTTTGTTATTGCCTGCAATCTATTCTTGAGAGTTGTGTGCTTTTGAGAAAAATATGTATTCTTCTATTAATGATTAATTTTCTACACTCACTATTTCTGGTTGTTTCAAGTCTTCTATTTTCCTTTACTTTCCCTCCCTCCCTCTCTCCTTCCTTCCTTTCTTTCTTCCCCTTTTCTTTTCCTTTTTTATTTGGGTACCAGGTATTAAACTCAGGGGCACTTGACCACTATTAGTGGTCACATCAGCCTTATTTTGTATTTTATTAGAGACAGGGTCTTACTGAGTTGCTTAGCAGCTCTCTGTTGCTGAGGCTGGCTTTGAACTTGTGATCCTCCTGCCTCAATTTCCTGAGCTGCTGGGATTACAGGTGTGTGCCACTGTGCTTGTCTCTTTCTTTTTGTGCTAGGAATTGAACCCAGGGTCTTGTTCATGACAGGCAAGTGCTATATCTATGAACTTCTCTTCTTTCTGGCTGATCTATCCTTTATTGAAAATGAGGTTTTTGAACTTCCAAACAATTTTTTTGAATTGCCTCTTTCTTCCTTCAATTCTCCCAATTTCTGCTTCAAGGATTCTGGAGTTATACTGGTAAAAGCATATATGTTTTTAAATTGTCTATCTTCTTGCTGGATTGGCAATTCTCAATGAATTCAGATTGCTAAACAAAATATCTTAGGCTAATTGATTCGAAACAAGAAATTTATTGTTCACAGTTGTGGAGGTTGGAAAGTCTAAGATTAAGGAGTCAGCAGATTAGATGCTAAGAGAGGGCCTGTTTTCTTCTGGTTTTGGTAACTTCTAGTTGTATTTTGACATTAATGGAAGAGATGACACAGCTCTCTGAGGCCTCTTTTACATAAGCACAGAATCTACAGAGTCCTTATGGCCTGATCACCTTTCAAAGACTCCAATTGTTACTGATGTTGCACCAGTGATTAGGTTTCAATGTCTGAAATTTAGAGGCATGCAAAGACTCAGATCATATCATCTCATTTTTATTGTTAAAAAATCTTTTTTTTTTTGTTCTCAGCAACATTTATTTATTAAAAATTATAGTAGTCACACCTTACCTATGGCAGATCCCAAGTGGAGAATGCAGCAGTGGATGGCTGCAAATGGATATTATTATTAGAACTGAATTCTATATATACTTTGTGTTTTCTCTGTACATAGATATTTATGTCAATTGTTAATTCATAAAGTAGTCACAATAAGAGATAAACAACAACAATAATAAAATACAAACATCTTAACAACATGCTGTAATAAAAGTGTTGTGAATGTGGTCTCTTGAAGGAGCCCCAATCAGGGAGATAGCTATTGTGGTTAGCTGGAAGCCATAAGTTCCACCTGATAATAATCATACATTAAGTACGCTATAAAAACTTGGCTCGTCAACAGTAGGCTTGCTGCCTTAAAGCCGCAGCATCTCCTCAAAAAGGGCTCAAACATCCACTCCTTTAAAATAAAAGGTTAAAAGCCAGGTAGGGACAAGAAAATAAAATATAGAAAACAGAGAAAATAAAATATAGAAAATAGAATTAAAGCACCTTTTAAACTGAAAGGGGCGAATTGAAGGAGCCCTAATCAGGGAGATGGCTATTGCGGTTAGCTGGAAGCCATAAGTTCCACCTGATAATAATCATACATTAAGTATGCACGTGACGCACCTGTAAATGCACATGATGCACCCGCAAAGCTAAAGGTATATAACTGGGTGAAAGCGGTCAGAAGCGGGATTCATTCAGTCAGTTGTTCAGTCGCTCAGTCGGTTGGAAGAAGAGTTTGGGTCGGAGAAGAAGAGAAGAGTCAGAGTGGCCAGAACGTAGTCAGAAGAAGAAATAAGAATCAGAGCGGTTAAGAGTTTGGTCAGAAGAGAAACCAAAGAGATAAAAGAAGAAGTAGTAGTTGCTGGTTGGAGTCAGGCCAAGGCTGCCGAAGAAGAAAGAAGAAAGAAGAAACTCTCTCTCTCTCTCTAAGCTCTAAGAAAGTAAAAGTGAAAGTAAAGAAGTAAAGAGTCAGTAGTCAGAAGAAGTAAAGAGTCAGGTTAGAGTTTGAGAGGTTCCTAAAGCCGAAGAATAAAAAACCTTCTTTCATCTTCATTCTGCCTCCGAGTTTTTCTCCTGCGGCGTTGTGGCTGTACATCAGGCAGCTACAAATGGTGGCCTGTACAGGGAACTCGGCTGGCAGATAAGAAAAGATAAGAAATCAGAAAATTTAAAAAATAGTGAAGAAAAAGAACAAGAAAGCATAGCCTCTGACTCAGTTGAGACCAGCAAGAAGAAAGATCAGAAAGTAAGGTCTCCTCCACTAAGCCGGTTAAGAAAAGGACAGAGAGGAACCGTGAAGGTCTCCTCCACTAAAGAAGCTGCAAAAGCCATAAAGAGCTGCAAAAGCCATAAAGAAGCTGCAAAAGCCATAAAGAATCAAAAAGTGATTCTGGGAGCACAGTCTCCAACAAAAGAAGCTGCAAAAGCCATAAAAAAGCAGAGCAAGAGAAAAGCTGCAGAGAAAATAGAAAAAGAAAATTCAATAAAGTCAAAGCCGCTCATGCAGTTGTGCTTAACTAAGTGCATTAGCTGATTTGTTTACGCTATGAAAACTTGGCTTGTCAGCAGTAGGCTTGCCGCCTTAAAGCTGCAGCATCTCCTCAAAAAGGGCTCAAAGATCCACTCCTTTAAAATAAAAGGTGAAAAGCCAGGTAGGGACAAGAAAATAAAATATAGAAAATAGAGAAAATAAAATATAGAAAATAAGAAGTAAAGAAGTAGAAGTAAAGTAAAGAGTCAGTAGTCAGAAGAAGTAAAGAGTCAGGTTAGAGTTTGAGAGGTTGCTAAAGTCGAAGAATAAAAAACCTTATTTCATCTTCATTCTGCCTCCGAGTTTTTCTCCTGCGGCGTTGTAGCTGTACGTCAGGCAGCTACAGTCTCTCTGGAAAGAGTAAAAGAAAAGGTTAATAGTTTTGGATTGTAGTTGACTATAAGAAACTGAAACCATAGAAAATAAAACCACAAATAATGAGGGATATTATATTTATTTTGTACTGATATTGGTGTAGTCACCCCTTCTCTGTCTCTCTCTCTCTCTCTCTCTTTCTTTCTTTCTTTTTTTTGGTAATTGCATTGTATATATTTTATCCTCAATTTACTTTCAATCTATCTTTTGATGTCTTTTTATTTTATTTAATTAATTAATTTATTTTTTTGTGGTACCGTGGATTGAACTCAGGGGCACTTGTCCACTGGGTCACATCCCCAGCCCTTTTTTGTGTTTTATTAGAGACAGGGTCTCACTGAGTTGCTAAGTGCCTCGCCATTGCTGAGGCTGGATTTGAACTCGCGATCCTCCTGCCTCAGCCTCCCAAAGTGCTGGGATTACAGGTGTGCGCCACCGCGCCCAGCTCTTTTGATGTCTTTGAAAGTAAAATATATGTTAGGTAGCTTGCACATAGTTCAAATTTAAAAATATTATTCTGCAAATTATTTTGTTTATTTTTTCAATGTTGGGAATGGAACCCAGAACCTCATTCTTAGTAAGCTTATTCCTTACCACAGAGATATATCTTCATCCCAATTACTAAATGGAATGTCCTAAATTGGGCCCTCAGTTGTGTCTAATACAATTTAGGATAAAATAAGATTTATTTCTGTCATTTGACTTCTAAATATTTCTTTTGATTTTTTCCTCTAATACTCCATTATTGGCTTCTTTGTATTAAAGATACATTTACCAGTATAAGACTTAAATTTTCCCATCATATTTTAAAAATAATTTTGTAGTAGTTTTCCTATGAATTACTATTAAGTTCCTACTTTACAAAAATGTAGTTAAAAATCAATTCTAACTATTTTTAATAACATTCAGAAATTTTCTCTAATGTAGCTCCATCCCCTTCTCCACCTTTATGTAGTTCTCATGCAGATTTTATCTTATACATATTTTCTTCTCCAACAATAGGGATTTAAAAATGATTGCTTTATGCTTCTGTCATTTAAATTACATGGAAGGAAAAGAGACTTATATAAAAATATTTTGACACTTTTGTTTATACTCTCTGTTTTTTAATTAGTTTAATTCTAGTTATTGCCTAGTGTCAGTTTGTTCCAACCTGGACTCTGTAGTGTTTTTTTTTTTGTTGAACAATATTCCTACTGATATATTCTTCTAATTCTAGTTTCTGGGAGCATCTGAATTTCTTCTTCATTTTTTATGATAATATTATTTGCTAATGTTCTTTTATTTCAGAACTTTATGTATGCTATCCAACTGCCTCTGCCTTCCATGGTTTGTAACGATAAATCAGCTGTTAATCTTATTGAAGATCCTTCTATAGGTAAGTCATTTTGATCTTGCTGTTTCCAACATTCTTTTGGCCATGGATTTTGACAGTTGCAGTCATTAGCTGACATGATATATCTGTTTGTGGGTCACTTTGAGTTATCCCAATTTTGAGTTTGTTGAGCTACTTGGATATGTAGATTTACATGTTTCATTAAATTTTGGATATTTTTAACTGTTGTATTTGAAATATTCTTTGTGTCACTTTCAGTTGTCCCACTTTATTAAGCATGTTTAGGTAAGCTTAATGAGTCTCATAGGACTCTAAACCTCAGATCATTGTCAATTAAAATAATTTTTCTTCCTCAGACTATATGTTCATTATTAAGAAATCTTCAAGTTTGCTGATTATTTCCCCTATCTGTTCAAATCTGCTGATGAACCTCTCTACAAGTGTACAAAAGCTGAAATAATGAAAAACTTAGTTCAGTTTTGTATATTTGAAATTCTAGAATTTTGACTTGCATTGTTCAGTTTTCGGTTACATGTTGGGGATTGACCCAGGGTCTGGGACATACTAAGCATTCACTCCTCCACTGCTACATACTCATAGTTATCGCAAGTTAATTTTAGTAAGACATTGTTCCTAATTCCTCTCACTTTTTTAGACATTCTTTAGTCATTTTAAAATATTTTTAAAATACCTTGTTTAAAGTATTTTTTCTATAAGTCCAATATTTGCTTTTCTTCAAATGCAGTCTGTATTGAATTCTCTTTTCCAATGTTTTATCATTTCTTATTTGTTTCCTCTTTCTTAATTTTTATTGAAAATTAGAAATGTTAATAAGATAATTGAGTAACTTTGAGAGTCAAATTATCCTACTTTCTAAGGTTTTCTTGTGATGGTATTTTTGTCTTAAATATGTTGTTACTCTTTATATTTTATTCTATAAAATGTGTATTTTGTCATTTTGGATCACTAAAGTCTCTCCCTGCTTAGTTTAATTGCCATCCAATAATGGAAAAAATTATTCCTTAAATTTCTGGAACCAGTAATTCATCATTTGTTGACCATGACTCTCTGTTTTTATTCTTGGAGGGGGAGGAGGAGGTGTTGGATGATTCAGCACCCATCCAGAAAGTTTACAGTGTTGGCCTAGCTTTCACTTCCTGCTTACACAGTGCCTCAAGATTTGCTTAAGATGAGATTTTAGGACCTTCTCAAACTGTAGTAGGGTTTCTAGAGTAATAAAAATAGTAATTTGTGTGTGTGTGTGTGTGTGTGTGTGTGTGTGTTATACACACATGTATAAACATGATTTATTAGATTGTCTTAAACAATCATAAGCTTGATAATCCCACAATGGTTGTATTTAGGATAAAGTGCTGAAGGAACCAGTAGCTGCTCAGTCTAAGAAGTTGGGGCATTAGAGCAAGAAGTATCAATGGTGTATCTCTGGCCCAGGACCAAAGGCCTGAAAACTCTCTGGAGAATCACTGATCAGAGTCTGCTTTGGTGGAGGAGATGGCATCTGATGTCCTCAGGCAATTGCAGCAGCAAAGAAATTACAAAAGAAAAATTGAGGATATGTCTGCTGCTGCTTCTTGCTTCTTTCAACTTTTGTTCCATCCAGGCCACCAACATATTACACTTAGGGTGGGTCTTTGCCTCAGTTTGGTGTCCTACATGCCAATCATTCCTAAAAACATCTCATGGACAAACCCAAAAGCCTCATTGTAAGCTGCCTGTCATGACAAACCACGGCGCCACGGGAGAAAAACTCGGAGGCAGAGTAAAGCTTTTACTACTTTTACTTCTACTTTAGCTTAGAGAGAAAGAAAGATAGAGCTCAACTTCTTCTTGTCTTCTTGTCTTGTCTTTTTCTTCTTGTCTTCTTAGCTTAGAGAGAAAGAAAGATAGAGCTTAGAGAAAGATTATTTTTTCTTCTTAGCTTAGAGAGAAAGAAAGATAGAGCTTAGAGAAAGATTATTTTTTAGAGCTTCTTGCTTCTTTCTTCTGTCTTCTGTCTTCCTCGGGAGCCTCGGCCTAACTCTGACCAGCCCTCGGGAGCCTCGGCCTAACTCTGACCAGCCATTACTTCTTCTATCTGGTTTCTCTTCTGTAACCGCTCTGCCTATGTTCTGGCCGCTCTGATTCTTTTCTCCGACCCGAACTCTTCTTCTGACCGACCAAGCTACTGCATGACTGACTGAATGAATTCTCTGTTCTCCTAACTCAGACCGCTTTCACCCGGTTATATACCTTCAGCTTTGCGGGTGCCTACAGGTGCGTCACATACATATCAGGTGGAACTTATGGCTTCCAGCTAGCTGCAACAGCCCTTTCTAATTAGGGCTCCTTCATATTCCTCCCCTTTAGTTTAAAAAGGTGCTTTAATTCTATTTTCTCTATTTTATTTTCTCTATTTTCTTTTATTTTCTTGTCCCTACCTAGCTTTTCACCTTTTTGTTTTTAGAAGGGTGGATATTTGAGCCCTTTTTGAGAAGGTGCTGCGGCTTTAAGGAAGCCTACTGCTGAGGAGCAGCTAACGCACTTAGTTAAGCACAATTGCATAAGCGGCTTTGACTTTTTTTTTTTTTTTTTTTTCTTGTCTCTTCTTTATTTTTATGGTTTTTTTCTTTATGGCTTTCTTGCCAAAGCTCAATGGCTTTTTCTCTGCATGGTTTTTACCATGCTATTTAAGCTCATGGCTTTTTTCTTTATGGCTTTTTGCTAAAGCTCAAGGCTTTTTCTCTGTATGGCTTTTCTGGCTTCTTTATTTTTTCGGCTTTTGGCCGGCTACTATGCTTTGGCTTTTGGCCGGCTACTCTGCTTCGGCTTTTCGCTGGCTACTCTGCTTCGGCTTTTCGCTGGCTACTCTGCTTCAGCTTAATTCTTAACTGGCCTCAACTGAGTCAGAGGCTATGCTCTCTTGTTTCTACTCTTTTTTTGCTGGTCTCAACTGAGTCTGAGGCTGTGCTTTTTCTTCGCTCTCGTCACTATCTTAGCTTCTTGTTCTTATTTTTTATCTTTTCTTCTCTACCTGCCGAGCCCCGGACGGACCACCATTTGTAAGCTGCCTGTCATGGCCAGCCACGGCGCCACGGGAGAAAAACTCGGAGGCAGAGTAAAGCTTTTACTACTTTTACTTCTACTTTAGCTTAGAGAGAAAGAAAGAAAGAGCTTAGCTTCTTCTTGTCTTCTTGTCTTTTTCTTCTTGTCTTCTTAGCTTAGAGAGAAAGAAAGATAGAGCTTAGAGAAAGATTCTTAGCTTAGAGAGAAAGAAAGATAGAGCTTAGAGAAAGATTATTTTTTAGAGCTTCTTGCTTCTTTCTTCTGTCTTCTGTCTTCCTCGGGAGCCTCGGCCTAACTCTGACCAGCCATTACTTCTTCTATCTGGTTTCTCTTCTGTAACCGCTCTGCCTACGTTCTGGCCGCTCTGATTCTCCGACCCGAACTCTTCTTCTGACCGACCGAGCTACTGCACGACTGACTGAATGAATTCTCCGTTCTCCTAACTCGGACCGCTTTCACCCGGTTATATACCTTCAGCTTTGCGGGTGCCTACAGGTGCGTCACATACATATCAGGTGGAACTTATGGCTTCCAGCTAGCTGCAACAGCCCTTCCTAATTAGGGCTCCTTCACCTCATTATCTGAGCCATCTCTTAATCCAATCAAGTTGACAATTCAGATTAACCATCACATAGCCCATTCCTGAGAATGCATACTTCTCTTAATATGCACCTAGCTCCACACATAATTGTGGCCTTCTAAATCTCTGGGTTTTCCCTTTATACTTTTTGGTTAGGTTATTGTTTTCCTCCAAAATAATATCCAATTCTTCAGGTAACTGGGTTGTTTGATATTTGTGAATAATTGTATTTAATAAATTCTCCAGGAAGAAAGTCTGTTTTCTTTGAATGAGCTCTATTTAATCAAACAAAACAAAACTAACAACAACAAAAAACAACAAACCTGTGATTTTTTTTTTACAGAAACAATAGAAAGATCATATGATGATAATTCATTGTCTATAAATCTTGAAGAAGGTCAAACCACATTCTCACCCTTTCAGTGATAAACAGTCTGCTTTTTGTCACCATTATTGCAGGCTGTTGATTTTAAGCCTACTGCAGAACATAGAAGATAAAGTTAACATAGAACAAGTCAAAACATAACCAATCTTCCTTTTCTTACAGAGATAAAGCTATTTTTTCTTAAACCAATGCTTCTGGTATTTCTTGAAACATCTGATTAATTTCTAGTCTGTAGAAAAAGTTGATTCTGATTATATTTTTGCCAGTGTTCTCATTATTTTTATTGAATAGAAAATGTTTGGGAACTTTGCTCAGCAATTTTTGTACAGATAGCTTTTAGGTTTTTGCCTGTTAAACTAACTTCTGGATCCATCTACTTTTTCAACCTGATCTGTTAATTGCACATCAATTTTGTAAATTGGATTTTGATACCCTAGACTTTATAACTAGCTGCATTTTGTCATTCAGAATTAGGTCTAAATTTTGCATGTTCAGAAAGTTGTTTCCTAACAAAACAATCTAAAACTACTTCTTACCACACATATATTTATTAAAATGCATTTTATTTCAGACAATTTTTCTTAAAATCTAGTGCTTTTTGAAATGATTGTTTTTATTTATTTTTCTAGTTCTTACTGTCTACACCTACTCTCTAGATGATAATCTCCTTCAGAAAATAATCTTTCATTTTACCACTATATTACCATATCCAGGCATATAGTAATCACTTATTCTATGATTGTTCAATAAATGTTAAGCAATGAATACTAAATTTTCACAGTATGCTGTTATTCATTATTTCAAGTCAATATTGCATACTACAAAAACATTTATATATGACAAATAGGAAAATACAAATTTTAAATGCATTACTTAACCATACATGGTCTATACAATTAACTGTATACATATTTTTTCCTATTAACAAATATTTCTTTGTGTAAAAAAAGAATTCCCCCTTTGACATTCCATATAAGTCTCTGTGCTAATAAACTATATGGTACTGAACTTCAAAATAAATGGATTTGAAAAATAAAGATTCGAATTAGTTTGAATGAGAATAAACAACAGTAAAAATAATTTGCATAAGTATTGGCATTTACAGGGCATTTACAAATCTTTCATGACCTTAGTCCAGCCTACACCCAAATCATGATAGTTGTTCTTACTATCTTTACATTGTAATTGGAATATTTATACAGTTTAGATAACTCATTGAACAATACCACCTAGTAAGTAATAAAAAAGACAGGAACATATGTGCTCTGAATTAAAGGTATGTATTGCTGCCAGAATACCTACTTATCACCATTAAATTATAAGGTAAAATATTATTAACACATAAGGTACATTTTTATAGTCACAAAAATATCCAAGGATAGAAACCATAAAGTGAGACTTTCATAGAAAATGTTATATTTGTTAGAGCTCATGAAATTTTACATATTGATCTGGCCACAGTGGTACACACCTGTAATCCCAGCAGCTCTGGAGGCTGAGACAGGAAGATTATGAGTTCAAAGCCAGCCTCAGCAAAAAGCAAGATGCTAAGCAACTCAGTGAGACCCTATTTCTAAATAAAATACAAAAAATAAGACTGGGGTTGTGGCTCAGTGGTCAACTGCCCCTGGGTTAAAACCCCGGTCTCCCTCCGCCAAAAAAAAAATCTACACATTGATTTATAGGTACTTTCTGATTCATAATGATTTATTTACTAAATTAACAAGGATAAACAGTGAATGTTTTTATTTTTCCAACAAAAATTATTTTATTTCACCATTTGATCTTCAAAAATCTATACTCCTAAGTAAGATGTTTATTTATGTTTTCTATTGTATCTACTCAGAATGTAAATATCCATTTTTAACATGTTTTCTTTGATACTTGCATGTTTGAAAAACATTAATTAATGCCCCAAAATTCAACTAACATGACCATCTTTTCCACCAAACTCCTTCAAAGAATACATGAAAATAAAGTGAAGTCATGGTAACTTTTCCCTGAATTGTCAGGATTCCTGGAATTTAGGGAGGAGGAAAAAAAACCTCTCTCTATCATGATCTCCACATTAGCTTTGTGTACTTGGATAATTGATTCCTTGTGTCTGAACATTTATTTCATTCCCTGCAAAATTCCATTAACCTCTGTTGGCCTTCCCATTACAATATTTTTACCCTAGATTTTTGTTAATTTTCTGAAGATATGAATACATATGTCACATTCAGATTGAGATAAGAATTTTTTTTTCTGACTGGCATATATTATTCTTTTTTGGACTGTACTGAGTCAAATATAGATCCATTGCAGTTAATATCTTCATGTTCTGATTTATTGTAATTCTACAGCTTTTATAAAACAATAAACAAAATAGTATAAGCACTATTTTTCCAATTGTAAAAGTTATTTAATTAACAACATTTCATATTAACTTGCCTTTTATAAAAATACATATTTATGCCTGAAAACATACTTCAGTTTTAAGTTGAAGGTAATGGACTACCAATGGTTGTTATACTGTGTCCATGAGAAACATTAAGTATAGTATTATATTAACCAAACCATTGGAAAATAAAGTTTTGTAGCTCTTGAGGGGAGTTGAGAGTATTCACTCACTTAGTGTTTGCCAGAAGGTTACAGCACCAAATGAACAGACAAAGCTTTGGGAGAATATATGAGAACTTAAAAAACAGATGAGTGTAAAATCACAACCCACACAATATATGCTTGAATTAAGTGATGTGCATAGATTAATAAATTCTAAAAATCAGAAAACAAAGTAATTATGCATATATCATCAGGCTCTTTCATTACTATTTTTTTGTTTTGTTTTGCCATGTTGGGGATTGAACTCAGGGCCTCAAGCATGCCAGGCAAGCACTCTACGACGAAGCCCCAGAATAATTGTTATTTTTTTTAAATAAATAAAAATACTTATTATTATTAATCAGGTGCCACAATTGTATAGACAGAAAATGACTATTTTTAGGTTAAAAAGTGAATATTTATGTAGAATGAGAAATGAAACATTACAAATTAATCAAAGCTGAATATTATTACATCATGAAAACATCTAGAAAAATAACCTAACATCTTCTTTATTACGTACATGACTGTTACTCTGATTTCTGCTTTTATGACAAAATATCTGAAATAAATCAACTTAAAGGAGGAAAGGTTTATTTTCAGAGGTTTCAGTTTAAGGTTTGTGGTCTCCACTGTTTTACACCTATGGTGAGGCAGAACACTATGGTGGGGAGTGCACAGTGAACAACAGTTCTCACCTCCTGGTGGCTGGAAAGCACAGGAGGAAAGAGACAGGGTCCCCTCAAGGTTCATCCACATTGTTACATATTTTTAAAAAATTGAGACTCAATATTATAATATTTTATACATGTTCCACATTTTCTATATCCATTCATCTTTCAATGAACATTTAGATATTTTCCATATCTTGGACATTTTGAATAGTAACTCAGTGAACACAGGAGTGAAAATAGCACTTTAAAATTCTCATTTCCATTCTTCCAGAACAGTATTAAGAAGAGGAATTGTCATGTTCAGCATTTTGAGAATACTTTCTACTGTTTTCCACAGCAGCTACATTATTTCATATTCCCATTAAGGGTGAGCAAGGGTTTCAAAGTCTTCATATCCTTGACAAATCTTGCTGCCTTTTCATTTTTATTCTTAATAATAGATAAATGGATAATCTAAATGTTATTTTGGTGGATGTTTTCTTTTACACTTAGGTGATATTTCACTGTGGTTTTGAATTTCACTTCCCTGGTGAATTATCCCAGTGAACAATAAACTGGAGAATATTCTCAAATACCCATGGTCATTTTTATGTTTTCTTCGGATAAATCCACAAGCAAGTTCTTAACCCATGTATTAATCAGATTATTAATTTATGGTTTTGTGTTTCTACTCTTCAGTTGAAGAGTTTCTAATATTTTGGAGAGTCTTTATCACATGTGTTTCAAAAATATGTGTTCCCATTGAGTTTTCACACACTTTCCCTGTGTCAGAAGTTTTAAATTTGATGTGTCACACTTGTTAATTTTCCTTTGTTAACCATGTTTTTGGTGTCGTGTCAATGAACTTATTACCAAGACCAATGTCAAGAAACTTATTCCCCATATTTTCTTTTTGGAGTTTTATCCTTTCTAAATTAGGCTTAAGTCTTTAACTCATCTGGAGCTTATTTTTGTGCATTGTGTAAGAGTTTAATCTCACTCTTTTGCATACAGACATCCAGTGTTCCTTTTGTTAAAGGAGTTATCATTTCCCTTGTGTATTCTTAGCACCATTGTCAGAGATCAGTGGACTAAAGATAAGGACTTTAAATAAAATGATGTCACAGAAAAGAAAGTCCTGCCTGTCAGTATATAATTTCACTGTACTTTCTCAAGCTGGGCTGCTATTTTGTATTTAATTCATGAACTTGGCAATAAACAACATTATCCAGTACCAAATGTAAACTCTTCATTTCCAAAAAAAACTGTAAAGTTCATGAAATATGAATAAATAATTTAATGTTGCTAAGAACTGAAAATTCAACAATGAAAACACATTTCCCCCATGCCAGGCTTATGGTAAAATATGAAAAAAAATTCTCTCTTCTTCCAAACAACATGACTTCTTCCTCACATAGTAAGTTTCAAAAATTAAAAATCTTCAGTAGAGAAGTAGAAAAATTGAAAGAAGTTGGGGGAGATAAAGCTTGAATGGAATTGTTTCTCCTTACTAGGCAGTTTGCATATTGCTCCTAGAAGTGGTTTAAATTCTCTGTTCCTTTTCTTTTTCAGGCAAGTGTGAAATTGTGAAGACTCTGTGAAGTTGCTGTCATCTCCCTTATGGAAAATCAGCTGCAGACACTGCCAGAACAATAGGGAAACATACTTTAACTTCCCCATTTGATACACTTCTTTCAATCAAGCCCATCCCAAGAGAAGGCAATATTTTGTTTGTCAGACAGACAGTGGGATGAAAGAAATGTCACCTTTAACTCAGAGATAAAGAGAAAATAGAAGTGAGAAAAAGTTTACTATATATTCAGAATCAAACTGTGTAAATAACATTCTACTACATATCCAGGTGTGGAAATTGCATGTTATTGCTGGACTATGGAAAGTAATTGGATTATTATAGCATGTCATTGTATGTTTCCACATATGTTTCCTAGTCTCTCATTGATAATTCATCTCCATCTTAAGAAATCCACTCTCATGGAAAAATCCTTAAAAATGATTCTTTAATTACTACAGTGTTGTAATCAATCTTGAATTTCACTATAAATATGGAGAAAAATGATATTTTAATGGATAAGCTAAATATTGTTTTGATGGTTATGTTCTTTTATGTTTAGAGTTTACTAATTACTTTAATTTGGTATTTGTGATAACAATACATATTTCACTCTCCAGATAATCTTTTAGCACAATCATTTGTTTTCACATTTGGAAATATATGCACAATGAGATAATAAAATCATTAGCAGCCATTTGGTGATGAGATCTTTCAAGTTGCCTTATAACATCTGCTCTAAATGTATAGTCATTTTGAAAAATAATCAAAAAACTTTTCTTTGCTCAACCTAGTGGAATACTCTTTCTGTTTGTGTTAAAATGATCTGTGTTATATTGTTCACATTTAAAATAGATTAGATCTAATTTTGAACAATTCTACTGATTATAATGAAATGCTATTTTGCCAGGGTTTTTGAACTATTTGTAAGATTTCCATTTTATACGTTTTTTTTTTTTTTTTTTTTTTGTTGTTGTTGTTGTTGTTTTGTTTTGTTTTTGTAAGTTTCCCGAGTGATTGATGATTTTTGCTCACTTCAATTTTAAAACAAAGAATTTCTAGATACTGAGAAAATGTTCTATTTTAGTCAGCTTTTTCGCCACCTTGACTAAAAGATCTGACCAAAACAATTATAGGAAAGGAAGTTTATTTGGGGGCTCACAGTTTCAGAGGTCTCAGTTCATGGACAACTGGCTCCATTCCCCAGGGTTCAAGGAAAGGCAGAACATCATGAGGAAGAGTGTGGTGGAAGGAAGCATGGTGATCAAGAAGCAGAGAGAAAGACTCCACTCTCCAGATACAAAATATATACCCCATAGCCATGCCACCAATGAACCACCTCCTCCAGCCACACCACACCTGCCTCTAGTTACCACTCAGATAATCCCATCGTGGATTAATTTACTGATTAGGTTAAGGCTATGACCCAATCATTTTCCCTCCAAACCTTTTTACATTGTCTCACACATGAGCTTTT
This sequence comes from Tamias sibiricus, assembly GCA_025594165.1. Lineage (NCBI taxonomy): Eukaryota > Metazoa > Chordata > Mammalia > Rodentia > Sciuridae > Tamias > Tamias sibiricus. The sequence goes on along the minus strand of CM046666.1, from coordinate 80,215,691 downwards.
GGGAGACACCTCACATCCAAACCATAACATTCCAATTTACTTCATTCAGGCTGCTATAACAAAACACCATAAACCAGCTAATTTAAAAAAATAAATAATTATTTGTAATTTCATTTTTTCAGTTCTGGAGGCTGTGATGTCCAAGATCAAGGATCTTAAATATTTGTGTCTAGTGAAGGTCTACTCTCTAGTTCATAGATGGTACCTCCTAATAATATCATACTAGGAGGCAGGTTGTCAACTCTGAACTTGGTGGGGGACATAAGCTTTCATTCCATAAAATATGTTTTATGTGCAAATAACCCACTTAATCACTTGGAATAGTAATATCTATGTGCAAAGATTTGTAGATAATAGTTAATTTTTTTAAAAAAAGTACTACCTTCTAATGCTGAATAGAGAAATGATCTGGTTGCAAAAACAATCCCAAACTACAATTAGGGTAGCTTCAGTTTTTATTAGCTAAATTGGGCAATGAAGTGACATTATTAAACACCTACAGCAGTTACTTTACCAGTTTGTAGTAATGTTTCCCACATTAATCAAATGGGCTACATGAAAATACAGTGGAACAACAAGTTTAAAGTACAGTGTGCTCACTGAACATATCTAGCCTCATTTGTATAGCTACTCTATCAGCAGAGTTGTAATTTTCACATTCATCTTGTCACTTTGTAAACTCTTATCTTAATGTAATCATTCTTAGTTGTTATAGAAAAATTGTTTAGGAAAATAAATATTAAACATAAATTGTAAAAACAAAAGTGAAAGCATTACATGGTTGAGCAATATTTTGATATATTAATAAAAAGAATGACAATGATTTTATCTATTTGACCATAGAACCTCAATGTTCATGGAGAAATGAGAATACTAAATGGCTGTGTTTAAAAACTCACAAACATGCCTTGCTTAAAGCATGCTTTAGCCTTCAGTATGAAAATAATAGTACAGTTCCCTTTAGATTTTGTGTTCAAGAATAAAATAGCCTTTAAAAATAACAGTAACTAATATTGCCATATGTCAGTGCCATTATTACTGCTTTTTGTGGATTAACTCTTAAGCCACACAATACTCTTATAGAGCCATTATTATCCTCATTTGTTAGAGGAAATTGGGACACAAATATTGAAATAATTTGCCCCAAATCACATAGCTTATAAATGAAATTTCTGGGATTCTATCCAAGATAGTTTGATTTTACTATCCTTGCTTTTATCCAATTTACTATAATCTTTCTTTCAATAGAATTAAATTTGCAGTTGGCCAACAGAGGTATTTTATGGTAGTATGCTAAATATCTGTGAATACAAAAACGTGTATAAATTCACTTCATGAAATCTTATCACTAGGATTCAAAAGCCATTTTATAGTCAGAAACAGTGATGCATGCCTCTAATTCCAGTAACTTAGGAGGCTAAGGCAGGGAGATGGCAATTTCATGAGCAGCTTGGCAACTTTGTAAGACCTTGTCTCAATATAACAAATAAAAGTGGATGGGGATATAGCTCAGTGGGAAAGCACCCCAGGGTTCAATTCTCCATACTGGGGGAAAAAAAAGAAACAACTGCTTCAAAATAAGTATTTTTACTACATCATTAGTGATTTATAGTGGCCACATTTCTAAGTTTAGGACATCTTCCATTGCTTTAAGCAAAATTTGAAGGAAAAAGTAAATTAAGTTAGTTAGTACATTAGAGCAATTACAATCTAAATTCCAAAATTATCATTTCTCAAATTTTACACCTTATTGCACTGTTCTTAGACTAAAATATAAATACAAAATTATATATTATAATCATTTAAATTGGGTTAATATACAAAGTATTGAAGTATATAGCACAATATATTTTGTTTAATTTCACATATATCTGCCTGTGGCAATGCTAACCTGCCCTCTGTAACCCCATTTATGTTTCTGTTCTTGGCCTCAATTTTCAGAATTGCAGGAAGACCATCTATAGTGAAAATAATCTCTAAGGAAACCCCAGTACAAGTCAGATTCTTTGTTGATGCCATCAAATATACTATTTTTCTTAAAGTCAATTAAAACATATTAAAGTAGGTATAGTAGAGTTTATTGAAGCCAAACAGAAAGCATTTTCTTCAATTTTTTAATCCTTGAGTTATAGTTATTATACTGTAGATTGAGAAAAGCACCTAATATTTAACAAAAGACAGTAATTTTTAAATGCACTATGCAGCTGAGTAATGGAAGCCCACAGTTTAAAAATGTTTATATTAACAAAAAATATTTGTAAGTATTAGTTTAAAGTGTTTTCCTGTTGAAAATCGAAGTCATTATTCTACCTAGATATTTACATTTAAAGGTAAAAAATAACATTACCTTTTGTTCTGAAAATAATTTTAAGCTGGACGTAAAGATACCAACAGACACATTTATTTTTTGAGTTTTCTCTTGATAAATATTTTTCTCCATTAATTTTATTTAGATGATTTCATAAGTTGGTCTAATGGAAGGGTTAGGTAGAGACTAAATTGATGAAGAACAGTATACATCAATGAATTTGGAAATAAGCTTATTCAACCTGCTTTAATATCTTTCAATGAGTATTGTAAGTGTGGAGACCTTAGCCATGATTCAAGCAAAGTTTTAAGATAAAAAGCTAGTCAGCAACTTAGTGAGGCCTTAAGCAACTTAGGGAGACCCTGTCTCAAACAAACAAGCAAGCAAACAAACAAAAATACCAGACTCCTTAACAGTCACTCCCTTTTCTTCCCTTTCCTTAGGCCTAGGAACCCTAATCTAATTTTTGTTTTCACAAATTTGCATATGCCGGAAATTTCATAAAAATAGAATGATTTTAAAAAATATAGATAAAAAGCTAGAAAAGAGTGCCCTGATTGCTTTACCCTCAAATGTAAGTTTCTTTAACTTACCCAAACTAAAAGTTTTGGCCCTACAAATAACATGTATTTTTATATATGCAAATTATCATTCTCTAAATCTTTTGAATTTTGTTTACCTAATTGTTCTATGTAAGAATTGAAGTTCATTTGCTTGGTTTACATAAAACCAAACATGAATCACACAAGCTTTAATTTGGTTTATTTACCTAGCAACTGATAAAAAGGTAATTTTGATATTTGTCAGAAATTTACAGAGCCATAAAATACATACTTTTGTACATTTGACTTTCCAGAGTATATGGATATATAGCTGAACTATTTTTGCAACATAATGCTAAACAGAAACCAGTACAAGATAGTAAGAGTCAAGTAAACTACTTTCTATTTATTGTAATATTTAATTGTTAAAGTAAAACAAAAACATTCTATGCTTTTCTTACATTAAAAAAGGTTCCTATAACTTGTTTTCCCATCTATATATTTTTATGATTGGGGGAAACTGATTATCTGTAATTAGAAATATCAAACCTGGTAATGCTAACTGTTCTTAGTTTCTTGATTAATTTTCTTCGGTTCTGAAACTCAAGATACATGTTATAGTACTCTGTCATTCTGCTGAGATTTTTAGCAAATGCAATGGTTATTGCCAGTGGAATTTTCTCACGCAATGCAAATGTTTTAAATTACAATGTTCTCCATCTTTCTGTTGCCTAACAGAGATTGTTCAAATAGGAAACATTTTGTTCACAACTATGGGATCTTTAGTGTAACTCTGATTTTTTTAAAATTTAAGGATCTGTATCTTATTACTAATTCATTCTAAATCTTCATCAAAAGTAGTTTTTGCATCTGCACACAATCTACCTCATTCAAACTTCTTTCTCTGGATTTAAACTCCCTGGAATAATCAGTTTGGATTTTGCTTTTTTGATAGAGGCAACTTTCTCTCTTTTTTTTTTTAATATCTAAAGCTATAGCTGGATGCATTATTGATAAGTGCACTGGAACTTCTGCTGAAGCTTGTGAAATAGTTATTTGGTTTCTGAGTCATGAGAAAAAAAAAGATTCTTATGGAAACCTCATTATGCCTTTTCTTACACATGGCATGTGTTTGATTACTTCTGTCACCTTCTTAATGTTGATTGTCACTTTATTTTCCTTCTCCTTGAAATCACTAGGTATCATTTAATGCAGAGAATATACCCATCTGTAGTGTAAATTATACATGTTTTTATTTTAGCTCACTTGCTCTCAAATCCAAATTCTTTTTCTAAACAGCAAAAAGTTAATTTTACATTTATGCATCTTTCCATGTGCTTTGTGCTTAGTTTGAAAAGCTGTATTCACATTCTCACTTGTCTTTTTTAATTAAAAAAAAAAAAAAGTAAAAGCTGAAGTCTTTCCTGTATTTTTCCATAGGAAACCTAAGTTGCTCTATCATGAACTTGGGCCAAAAGTACAACTGAACTGCATAAAGCAGCCAATATTATCTTTTCTCATATTCAAAATGAAACCTTAGTTTAGTAAGTGCAGTTCTGTCTAATTTCATTTCATGTTATTGCAGTGATGAACATTAAGCTAATGAGGTTTCTTGTACCTGTTTATGTGGACCGAATGTTTCCTTTTCAACCCCTGGCAAAGAAGGACATTCAGTCATCAGTTAGTGGCTTTACTGAAGGAGTGATTGTTGCTGGACAAAATCATATTTTTCTAACATCAGAAGTTAAGAGATATTTCAAATGAATGAATTTCAGATTATGTAAAATCAAATCCAGTACTTTCCATGACATTACAGAGTCCCTCAAAGAAGGTGAAGTCTGACACATTTTGTGCACCATTAATATATTTTGTTGTTTTATATAATTAGTACTCTAGGGAAATGACCATAAAATAAACATACAGTTTTAATATTCTTGGAATTTAGGTTATTTAATTGTCAAATGTAGACTAATTCTCATAATTATTTAAAATATTTTTAAAAATATTATGATATGACATCACAGTAAATTTAACATTTAAGAAAAACATTTTATGGTTTCTCCTCTATTTATATGATCTGCTCATTATGATCAGTCAAGATGTCTACTTACAGAAAGTATGCTCTGTAGCATGCATTATAAACTACCTAGAAAAGGGGCATTTAAATAATAGAAAGAGACAGACATTTAGGAAGTACCTATCCTTGCAAAATGTCCTTTAATTTTTATACTCACTGAATAATTGGCAATCTAAGCTTTATTGTTGGGTTATTTTTTTCTTCTCACTAATTACAGTAAAGTCTTCGTTCATTTATCCAACAAGTACTTATTCATCATTTGCTATGTCTTACTTTTCTAGGTCTTGGGGTTTTTCAGTAATCAGAACAAGCAAATGTCCTTATCCTTGTAAACTTTTAATTTCAACAGGGAAACATTTAATAAATATAATAAATAAGTAAATAAGTAAACTTGAAGTGATAAGCATTATAAAATAAAGTATAGCAGCTTAAGGAGGAACATTGAGTATCCAATGGGAACTGTTACTTTAAATAAGATGGTCAGGATATCTTCAATGAGAAGATTATTTGAAATGTATGATGGAGTTAGAAATTTGTGAACAGTGGGAAAAAGTGTTCCAGGCAGAGGGTGAAACCAAGGTGGAAAAAATGAAGGTGGAAGTGTTTCAAACATGGTAGTGGAAAACAAGACCAATACAGCTGGTGAGATGAGAGACAGGAGAACAGCAAAAGATAAGATTAAAGAAATGCTCATGGTGGGCAACATTATGCAGCCATTTTATTTTACTTGAGTGTTAGATCATTATAGCCATTATATTTTACTTAAGTGTTATAACATAGGTATGATCTGACTTCTGTTTAAGTAATTACTATGGAGTCTATGAAGAGAATATTTATATATAAATGAAGGGTAAATGTAAATAGATCAACTGGGGAGTCATTGTAATAGATCTGGCCAATGATATTCATTCCTTGAATGAAAATGACAGCAAAAAGCTTTTCCTAGCACAAGGCTTTAGAATCTAAATATCTAATTGGAATTTTCAAAAGGTTAAAAAAAATTGAAAAAAAATACAATAAAAATAGACTTTAGGTCATATTTAATCAGGCAGTTATTGGTTTTTCAAAAATTATATTTTTGTCTATAATTTTGTTTATTTAATTATCATTCCAGGTTTAAATTCTAAGAAGGATTTGGATTCATCTTGATTATAATTTTTAGATGCATATAAGTACTCTGCCATACACAATGGACATGATATTCTTTATCTGTATAAATTAAGTATATCATTAACAAACCTGTCCAACAACCATAAAGGGGTTTGTTTATAATTGGAAGATGAGATTGCATTAGCCTCTAATTATCCCTCCAAAACTGCATATGATATCTATCAGCTCTTATTTGAAAAATATAATCATCATATTGGAAAGGTGGGAGAATTCTCAATGTGGCAAACTCAGAATCTGTGTAAACTCTATTAAAAGCAATTTTGTTCTCTATTTTTTAAAAAAAGTAAGTAAATGTAATTTACATAATCACTTGGAGTAGAATCTAAAAAATTCATAGGGGTATCAATCAGAAAGAAATGCAAATTCAATGAGATAAGTATATACCTTACCCAATTCTGTAGAAATGTTACAAATTGATCCTATACCATTTATTCTATACTTAAAGAAATCTCAAATTATTTATCTGTCTGGTGTTCTAAGATTCCTCATCTGTCTAATATCACTAATGCACATGAAGAGGAAAGATAAGCAGGATCAAGGTAGCTCAGACATGCCCCACTTCACCTTAGTACTTTTGTTATGTTTCACTTTTATTGAAATATGATTCTATGAGTCCCCTTAACAGTCAAGTTTTACCTTACTGATATCTGCTGAGGACAGAGACTTTTCTTCATATTCTAAATTCTAAATTCATTTTAACAATAATCATATCTAGGTGATGTTGAACACATAAATTCATGGGCTTATATACCTTAATGATACCTTTTTGAAGCAAACATTTTGAGAAATCAAAATAGATAAGAAAGTCTGATGAAAATTAGATATGATGTTGTGGGTTTTTTGTTCCATGAGTAGCCAAAGAATAGCAAATCTGCATATTTGTTAAGCTTATCTAGGGCCCTAAATAATTACTAGTAGTTAAAATATATCTCACATCATGGTACTTACAGTTTGGTCACTTAACTTTCAGGGTCTTTTCTAGTATTCCCTGCACTGTACACTCATTGTTCATACAATAGCTTAATATATTTATCACCAAAATGATAACTGTGGAACTATCAAGCAGAAATTGTTCTTCTTAAAATCTCAATGCATTGAAAAGTATTATTCTTTTCAAAAATGTTCCTTTGAGGTATAAAGAGTCAAATATTTTCTCTTCTTTTACTAATGAAAAAGGTGAATTCCCAGATGGTTTTATAAAACAAGTAGCAGGCCTCATTAATATAGCAATGAAAATGTCCCAGTAGCTGGTGGCAGGCAATGCTTTACATGTCATCTGGAAAGGGTCAGTATGACCACTTGCATCAAAGCCTGGCAAGTGAGTAGGTGTAAATAAAACTTGACTTTGTGCCTTACTGCCATTTAAATAAGAACAGTAGCATTAAACATATACTCATAGAATTAGGTATATTTCAGGTTACATGTTGAAAGTCACAGTGCTATATGTGAAACTCACATATGCACATATGTTCAATGGACATTTAGGGGATAAATTAATTTTGTTCTAGTCATTTAGTGAATAACATATATCAATCTATTTAACCTGTAATATTTTTCATATGATTGGAAGATGATTGATAAGTAACCTCAAAGCATACTTGGAAAATTTTATGAGATAATGAATATTTCATGAGAGAATGAAATATGCTGTTTTACAATTTTCTTTTAGTGAATATAAATATTTTGATTACAGATGAAAATAAATTGATCATTGTTTAGTATATGCTACATATTTTCAGTAATAAATGTGTTCCATTTTATTTTGTAAATAACTACTGCCAGATATATATGTATATTGTTCAACTTGTTAAATTCTTATTTTTCTTAATGAATCTTATATGTTTATAAAGCAGATAAGAGCAAAACTCCACATGCTCAAAAACTCACATCCTTGAAAGAAAAAAATGTATACTCTCTTTTCAGCTTCTTGGTTCTTCACATAAGACTCCTCTTTTTGCAATTCTCTCTGATTCTTTTTCATCTATCTTGAAATCTGTTCTATTTTTTCTATTATAGTCTAGTCTATATTTTTATTCATTGATGGTATCATATTTTTTATTCAAAGTTGTATTTATAATAGTAGTATGCATTATAATTCATAATAAACATATAGAGCATCTTTTTACAAAACACTGTTTGTATACAATGTATATTCGTACCATTCAAATCTTCAATCATGCATTTAGGATAGTGACATCCATCTTATTCAACCACCTTTTCTTTTTTCCCCTCCCTCCCCCCTTGCTCCCTTCCTTCCCCTCCCTCCCCATTGACCTTTCTAGCATTCCTCTAATCCTCTTATGTACCCCGACCCAACACCACTGTGGATCAGCCTCCTTATATCAGAGAAAACATTTGGTATTTGGATTTTTGAGATTGACTAACTTCACTTAGCATTATATTCTCCAACTTCATCCATTTACCTACGAATGCCATTATTTTATTTTCTTTTATTGCTGAGTAAAATTCCATTGTGTATATGTACCACATTTTCTTTATCCATTCATCAACTGAGGGACATCTAGGTTGGTTCCACAATCTAGCTATTGTGAATTGTGCTGCAATCAGTGAGGTGGATAGAGAGCCAAGTATTTGGGAACAAATATTTAATACATGCACATCAGATAGAGCACTAATTTCTAGAATATATAAAGAACTCAAAAAACTTAATTCCAAAAAACAAATAACCCAATCAACAAATGGGCTAAGGAATTGAAAAGACACTTCTCAGAAGAAGATACACAATTAATAAACAAATACATAAAAAAATGCTCAACATCGCTGGCAATTAGAGAAATGCAAATAAAAACTACTCTAAGATTTAATTTTACTCCAGTCAGAATGGCAGTCATTAAGAACCCAAACAACAATAAATGTTGGAGAGCATGTGGAGAAAAAGGCACACTCATACATTGCTGGTGGGACTGCAAAATGGTGCAACCATTATGGAAGGCAGTATGGAGATTTCTTGAAAAACTGGGAATGGAACCACCCTATAACCCAGCCATCCCACTCCTGAGTCTATTCGCGATGGTATCATATTTAATGGTAATTCAAGACATTTTTATTTGATATCTGTATTATTTTATTATATTGCATGCTATTTACTATTTTGTTATTTTCTAAATGTTCACTCCTACCTCTGAATGGTAATTTACATCCAGACACAGCTGTAAGATTAACCCTCCAAGCATGTTTTGAGTACTCTCTCCTCTTTTTAATTACTTTTTAAATGACCACTAAAAATAAATTTTGAGTTCTTTCCATATAATAAATCTGATTTCACCTCATTTTCTTACTCATCATTTAAAATACACTTTGCATCCCACAGTCTTACATCCAGCCAAATTATGGCACTCACTACTTCCTAAACACAGCTTGCTTTTTCCTTCAAATTCTCCCACCTGAACTCATTCCAGAAGGCATTTGTTGACAACTTTGACTATGGCAGTTTTTTTGTGACAGGAAACAAAACAGACTAGCACTCATCTTCTGTTTTGTGAGGAAGTTTCTAAGTCTAATGGGGGAAAAAGAGAGAAAGAACATTTCAATATGAGAAAATAACAAAAGTTCAGAATTTCAAAGAATTGATCTGCCTGTCACTCACATCAATTTTTATGCATGACTTTTTATCCAAATGTCAAGATTTAAGACAAATGGCACCACTTCAGTGAAGACTTGTACAGTTTGCCAGCTCATTCACAAGTGGTCTCTTCTGCTCAAAATTACATGACCCATGGACTTCACCTCTCCCAACTATTATCATATACTTTTATACCATGCATCACAGTGGTTTGCAAAGAGAATACTCTCCCTATATTGCGAACACATTCAAGAGAAGACTTTGCCCACTAGAACGTAAACTTCAAATAGCAGCAACACATGAGTGCCTCTAGTGGGTATTTAATAAAAATTTTCATGAATGAATAAAAGCATCACGCAACATATCTGTGTAATTTTCATAGATCCTAATGAGTATACAACATAAGTTTAAATCAACACTTTTTGAAGAAATAGAACATAATGGTGCATCTTAACTCACATCTTTTGTGATGGTGTGCTAGTAAAGGCTTAACAATTTATTTTCAGTATTTCCCAATTTCTTTGATAAAAATGTTTCCAATATGGCAAGTTTCAAACTAAAACGCAGTGTCATTGAATGAAGATTAAGAAAAGATGAGCATAATAGGCTTTCAAAGCCAGTGCAAATCAAATTTTGCTGGGATAATGTCTAGCACACACAATAAGCCCTCAATGATTATTTAATGATGAAATTAATGAATGCTTCAGACATGTGACTCATCTTGAAAGAAAAGTATTTACTACATAATAAAATGTAAAGCATTTTCAAAATTAAAGTAAAAGTTAAGAGGCTTCAGAGAATAAAATATGAAATATAGGCCTCTTATAACAGGTAGATTTCATAGATCTACATACTGGACTTATATTAATAATTTTGTAAAATTATAACTTACTATTTGCATTTGGAATTAATTAAATTTTTTCTTGGTGACTGATCTAATTGATCCTTTAAATTTTGAAATAAGTCATTGCTCCAAAAACAAATATCAAATGATGGTTTATTAAGTATTCCAGGGAAATTCTCTCTTTTCATTTCAGATTTAAAAGATCTCAATAAATAGCACAGCATATTGGCTTTGACCTTGACTTTGTTAGAATTTAGTGCTCCCCAGTGAGCAATAGCTGTAAAGGACTTTATCATACATATTATGACCACTTATTCTGATAAGCACAAGTCTTCCTGAATAATAAGCTAACTTTGCTGTACCTTACTTATCTTACCATATACTGGTTACTTGAAAAGAATGCAGTAGTTGAGACTTTATTTGAATTCAGATGAAAGAAACTCAACTTGTCCAATTTAAATGAACATTCTTTTCACATAATAAAGAAGACATAAGGCATTTAGGACAGTTATACTAGAAAAAAAAATCTGATCTCCTTCATTCCTTCATTCTCTCCCCACTTATAAGCTAATATCTCACATCAGTCAGAGTCGAAGCTACAGAAAGAAAAGTGGGGGTAATCAAGCTTATACCAGGCAAGCTTATCCCTTTGTTTAAAAAACAATAACAAATTTCATGATATTCCTACCATTTGATTTCTGGGTACATCTTTTTGGTTAGAAGTTTTCTATGCAGAAGCCCTTGTAGGGGCAAAGGAACTAAAGAAACATAAGTTATTTCTGCCCTAAGTTAGGATTGTAATAATAGGGATAGAGGACAGAAAAGATATTGGGTATAAAGAAACTCCAGTGTTTCACACATAACTCATACTTACTTCATTGCGATAGTGTGAATAAAGAAATTGTAATACCATTATACTAAATATATCAGTGATAAAGTAACTTAGCTGAATTATATCACCTGTTGTGTCATTTACTGAGCAAGGTTGAATATCTCTTGATATGTGGACCATAACAACTTTTCATCAGCTATCAGCAATTCAGCACATGCTCTATTCATGGCACTAGACTAGTAGTTACTGAAAATGCTAAGGATTACAAAACTAGTCCTTGGGCTGCTTTGACACTCTCAAACATGAGAAATACCACCCACTTTCTGGAGTACATAGCTGAAGGTCATAATCTTTAAACTCTGACATGTACATGATCACAAAAACACTAACTGCTTATATGTTTATTTTACAAACTTCTACTTTTTTTCATTGGTTAGATATAGTCGACAGGTCAAAATGATAAATCTCATGACAAATATTTGGAATCTCCAAGTAGTAGCTGAAAAATCTCTGAATCTGAGAAAGAAAACAAGCAAGCATAAAGACTCTCCAGACTAGGACTCAGAACAAATGGGTCAGAGACAAATCTGTTCATCTTGTTCATATTAGTCTTTATGAAAGTTTAATTACATAGGCACTTGATTTATATTATAAGTCATTGACTTTGTTTATTTCTGCATGCAGTGTTGAGGGAGACAGTTACAAATGCAAAACAAAACAAAACATCTTTTCAGATCTTGCTGAGGAAGAGCAAGAAAGAGTGAGGCTGAGAATAAATAGTAGCTGCCATGTTAGAATAATTTATGGAATATCCAAACATGAGTCTTCATCCCGGTCTTCTCACCTATAATTTTTGTACTTGTATGCAAGCCACTCAGTTTCTTAAAGTCTCAGTATCTTTATTATTTTAATCTCATAGAAATAAAGAGTAGAACAGAGGTCAACAGTGTCTGCCAGGGGGAGGGGTAAGAGAGGATAGAGGAAGAATGAGTAATGGGTACCAAAATGAAACTTGATAAGAGGAATGGGTTCTGGTGCCCTGTAGGAGAGTAGTGTGACTATAATTAACCCAATTTTACTCTATGTTTTCAAGTATCTAGATGAGAGAATTTGAATATTCCCAAACTCAAAGAAATGGTGAAATGTATAAGGGGATCAAAATGTTAACTATCTTGATATGATCAGTATACACTATGTACATATATAGAAATATCATTGAATATAATAAATATGTACAATTATTATGTGTAAATTTAAACTAAAAATAAAAAATCCTTTATTAATACATTACAGACTTAAATACCAAAAATAATTATGTTCCATAATTGCTTCCCAAATGTTCTGTAATTCTATAAGAGATATTGCTGGACAGGGCCTGATAAATTACCAAATGGAAGAAAGATATTCAATTTCATTAATAAAGAATATTTAAGGCACATAATGAGTTGGCATGGCTTGAGAAGGCTGAAAATTAAAAACGGCATGTAATTTAGAGAGATGGATAAGATCAAAGATGAGACTGCAGGCTGTGCAAATGGCATAGGCCCTGGTACAAGCAAGGCATATCCATGCTGTGTAAATACTGTGAACGTGCTATCAGTTTTAGACAGGAGGTTTTATTGTATAGTTATTGTATTTATTTGGAGATAAGTTTTTTAAAAAAAGGAACACCTTGAAAATCACATTAAGAGTGGACTTTGCTGAAAGTAATGAGAAAACCTAAAATATTCTAGAGAAGATTACTGACTTGAGATCACCATTGATTGTTTATTCTCCTCTAGTTAGGATGTACATTATTTCTTCAAGTAAACTTTTACCAAACTGCCTACTACATTAGAGGGAATCATTGTGGTAAGAAATTTTATTCTCGTTGTAGTGAGAAATAAATAAGCAAGCAAGTAAACAATAACAACAAAAATTGTGTGCTGTACTTGTACAAATGGTTTAAAGCATGAGTGGAAAGATTTGTAGAATATAAACATATATTGTCAAGTAGAACAGACCATTACTATTTCTCAGACCAGCGTGACTGAAAAGAGGAGAATTTCAGGAAACACGAGTGTTAAATCTTGTGGCCAGGCTTGGCACCTTCCCTTCCTCTGGAGTTGAGTGGAAACAAAGGGAGACAATCAATCAACTTTGTTGAGTAGGGGACAAAAAAGTCTCATTCTTGCTTTCTGGTGGGTCAGGGCAGGTGTGTAGTAGTGAAGTAAAAATGACTTCAGTGACAAACTTGATTTTGATAACATTGACAGTTCTGAGAAGTTTTCACCACTCGTTTTATTAAAATATCTTTAAATTTATGCTTGCATGATGACATTGTTATGATTATATTGAGGTTATGGGATTATCAAAGGCAATATTACAGATGTAAATGCCATTCTCATCACATCAAATCATTGACGTGTACTATCAATTTGACATCATGATGTTGACCTTGATACCTGGTTGATGTAGTACTTGTCAGGTTTCTCCAGGATAATAGCTATTTTTCTCCTTTTTATTTATTTATTTTTAGTTTTTTTAAGGAAGTCACTTGTTCATGCCACACACTTAAGGGGTATGATAGCATGCTTTGTTCTTAAAAGGAAAACAAAGATAATTCATTTATATATGTATTAGAATGTACTTTTTAAAATAATTGGAGAATAAAAGTAACACTTTAAAAAATAAATTAAGCCAGGCATGGTGGTGCATGCCTGCATCCCAGAGGCTCAGGAGGCTGAGACAGGAGGATCACAAGTTCAAAGCCAGTCTCAGGAAAAGCAAGGCACTAAGCAACTCAGTGAGACCCTGTCTCTAAATAAAATTAAAAAATAAGGCTGGGGATGTGGCTCAGTTGTTGAGTACCCCTGAGTCCAATCTCCAGGCCCTCCCCCCCGCAATTGATAATTGCAATAACTTAAAATGTAGTCTTCTCTTTAAGGAAACAGTAATTTATAGAGCAATAAAATGTATGTAGTTTATATGTTGCAGCATTTTTCATTTTGTGTTGGTTATAGTGTCTAGATTATGTCATGAATGCAATAAATAAGACTCAGAGGATCATTACAAATTACATATATATTAAAACATAAATTTATTTTAAATTGAGCTACTTTGAATATAGGCCCAAATTTTGAAATATTTCAAGATATTTTTCTGTTATTTATACAAGGATAAATTTAAAATAGGACAAAATATTGCATGTGAAAATAACTTTATTAAATAGAGAATAATAGACTTCAATCTGTAACATACATTGACATGACTGCCCAAAGAAAACATCAGAAATTACAGACCAACTTTAAGAAGTTACAGAGAATTTTGAAGTAGCTATGAAGTGTCTCTGGACAATAATGTTTTGGAAACCAGAGATATATGTTCAACAATTAATTATATTTCCTGTAATTCTTCCCTATGGTACTAGGTAGTATGGATTGGTGATCAACACCAAAGTTTGTAATACAAACTTATTTATATATGCATTCAGTACTTTTGTGTTTTGAGTTCTTAATATTGGATATAGATAAAACTACCAATACACACACTTTCTTTTTAGTGAACCATTCTCCTAAGGCTACTGATTTTAGAGACACCTTGATCAAGGACAATGAGTTATTGGATCAGTACTTCATCTTAACATAGCCATCAATTTATCTTTTCATATGCTAAGCACATACCAGTCTTATAAAAGTTTCTTTCCATCCAGCCCATAACCCTCACTCACTGTCCTTTATCTTTAACTCTCTTTCTGATGAGTAAATATCTAAATTCAGCTATCCAATTACTCTTTCTCCTGATGATGGCACAACTGACAGAACATGACATAGTTGGAATTAAAAAATGCCACAGTGAGCTACATGAGAATAGTAAAATTTCATTTCATTTCTTACTACTAGATTTCATCTATTGCTACAAAACTCAGGAAAAAAAGTAACATCCTTCCAAAAAATAGGTTCTTCTCACCAATGACTCTTAAAACAATATGTGTTCTAGAAATTGAATTAAGCTCAGAATTTTGTTATTAACTAATATTTATTGAGTTCATTGTGATCTTGATTGTTTTCTCTGACATTTTTTTATGAACACAAGAATATAGAAATGAATATTGTTTTATATGGGGAACTGAGATCTCTTCATTTTTTTCCCCTACCACTAAGATTTATTTAGCCCTCAGGCAAGTTTCTACTTTTTATATGTCCCAATTAAATTTCTTTAAATTTCATGGCCTACCTGAACTAGTACAAACAGACCTTGAGTTTTATGAGACAAAGTGAATAATTAAGAGCTCAACTGCTTTCAATAAATTAGGATCAAATTGAATTTTTATAATCTACTATTATTCTATATTAGAGTTTTATTTTTAATATTCATGGCATTCCTATAATGACTGTAGCAGTTGTTATACGTTTTACTCTATTTTTATAACTATTATCAATACAAAAGTATTACAATTAAAATAGATTTGAATATAATTTAAAGTTTTAAAAGGATGTATAATTATACTGTGGAAAACAAACATAGAAAAGGTTTCTATATCATTTTAAAATATAAAGTTAAAAATTAGCCAGTGAACAAGTGTGTCTTAAAATGTACAAATCATAAGGTGATGAATGATATAGTTTCTTTATTTTAGCAGTTTTCAATGTAAGTTGTAATTAAGATTATTTTGTTCTTGCATCTTCTCAATTGTTACTTCCTTATATTTGTCATTTTCCTTTCCTACTTGGCATTATTTTGGACTTCCAATCCAGAATTTTTCCTTTCTTTGTCCAGTTTTAGCCTGGTGACAGCCACTTTGCTAGGGTTAGTGCATATTAGAACAGGTGTTTCATTAGTCATTTTGGCTGCAGATGGTATAGATGACATATTTCTTCCTAAAAGCCTGGTCAACTTGACCAACCTGCTGACCTTTATAGTACCCTTGCACACCCTGAATCTCATCATCCTCTGGGATGGACCTACATTAAGCTGAGTCCTTCTGTTTCAGCTTTATGGAAAGAGGGGAAATGGTAATCTTCCTGTGAATGTGAGAAGGTAGCATTGAAATGCCTTTTATGTTCTTGCTTAGGTCAGAAATCATAAAGGGATTGAATTTCATTTTGGCTCCTGCTGCTTCACGAATGACCACAAAATGGAATGTTGCTTCTGGTTCTGTAACACTGTGTTTTATTTATCTTAAATTTATTCATCCATCAAATGAATTTTGTACCAAGATTTTTTTTGTTATTGTGTTGTTTGGTTGTTTTGGGTACCAGGGATTGAACTCAGGGACACTCAACCCCAGGGTTTCAATAAGATATTTTTTATTGGTGCATTTCAATTTTACATAATGGTGGGCTTTGCTGTTATATATTGATACAAATAAGACAATTTTGTCTCTCTTGTTGTTGTTCTTGACATTTCCATCTTTTATTTGTTCTCTTTATATATATATATATATGAATGTATTTTCACACACACACACACACACACATATATATATATACAGAGAGAGAGAGAGAGAGAGAGAGAGAGAGAGAGTACAACTTCCCTTTTTTCTGATTGTACAGAATATGGAATTACATTGGTTGTCGCTGCCTGAAGCGGAAGTTGCTTGGAGCAGCGAACGCCACAGGAAAATTCGGAGGCAGGATGAAAATGAAAAAAGGTCTTTTATTCTTCTTCTCTCTCCAGCTCCAACAATCACTCCAAATGCTCTAACTCCAACCACCACCTTCTTCTTCCCCACACACTAACTAAACTCACCCAGTTATATATACATATCGCTTTAACAAGGACACGTGCTTACAGCTCGAGCTTACAGGTGCGTCACGCAGTGTTCACGGGCATACAAAGATTCTTTGGATAATGTATTACTATCAGGTGGAAACTAGAACATCTTTTATGGCTCTCAGCTAACCGCAATCTTTAGCTATCTCCTTGATTATAGGCTCCTTCATTTCCCCCTTTTAGTTTTAAAAGAGGGGATGTTCTAGGACGTCCATGTGCAACCGACATTCTTACCCGTCATGGGAGTCTAGGCTGTCCTGACTCCTGGCTTAGGTTGACATGCCGGCCACATTAGACTGTCCCGTGCGACTGTGCCGTGTCTTAGGTTGTCCCTTCTGGGGATCTTACCTGTCATAGGCTAACCAGCCATCCAATAGAGCCCTTCAGGATCGACTGTGTGTTGACTAACAGCCGTCCAATTTTTAGGAGATGCTGCGGCTTTAAGGCTGACGAGCCAAGTTTCCATAGAGTATCAAGTTCTTTAAGCCAATCAGCTGCCCTTAGTTTCATCAAGTAACGCACTGAGATCTCTTAGACAAATAACCGCAAGGCATTGTCCCGTAATGTCCCAAAATAATGGAAAATCAAAATGTCCATAAGTTATAACACATAGATTCAGGAGGCCCCATGCATGCAGAGCAGAGGCCACACTGCTGGTTAGGTTGTTGATGCTTGAGCAGCAGGGATGCTTGCAGTGACCGCGGTCCCTGCAGTTGTAGCAGCAGCCGTCTTTTTTATGTCTAGACATTTCCACCGGCAAATCTTCAGGGCCCGCTACCTAAAAACTCAAGCATCCATTATTAAGGGAAAGGCAGTGCTATTCCAGCACTGAGATCAAAAGGTGAGCTGTCAAACTAAAAAAAAAGAATTATTAGAGTAGAAAATAAAAGTTGATCTCTGCTCACACACATTGCTGCTTAAGCTCCCACAAACATAAGCTGGCAAAATATCACATTCAGAAATAATCAAAGAGAAACTGAGGGTGTTTACTGCATTAAAGATAAAAAAAAGCTAAAGGCATTTTGGAAAAATAATTTGTTAGCTGGAATCCTCGAGTCTCTATATACACAGCAATCCTATACCTGTTGAAATAATTCAAATTAATCAGCTATTAAACAAATGAAGTTAATAACAAATAAATGATCCTTTGTCGGAACACCAAAATATCAGGTTATACAACATTAAACATATTCACAGCTGAAGAGAAGTCCCGGAGACAACTATAAATCAAAATTGATTATCATTATAATTGATTATCTAATTAAAATATTCTGAACTTATATAAATATCTATTTATCTATCTATCTATTGATTATCAAATTAGAATATTCTAAGCTTAAATGAATTAACGTTATTTGTTATTTGGATCTATATCTATCTACCTTTTTTTTTTTTTTTTAAAGCGCTTAATTATTTGTGACGTCACACTAGACAGACGCACATATAAACATATTTGTGACATCACATTAACATGAAATTTAGACAAATGCACAGACATAAAGACATATATAAAAGAGAAAAAAAAATTACAATTGTGTATACACTGAAGAGAGATCTTCTTGTCCCGGCCGGGAAGAATGAAATTTAAGTTGTAAATTTAATGGAGGACTCTTTTAAGGGAATCACTCCATACCTTCATTTTGGTCCTCTTGATTTTGTACTTGTTTATTCAATCTAGACTCCTCAATAACTTCATCTTGATCCTTTTGACTTTGTACCTGCTTTATCAATCTAGATGGTATCCATATTGGAGAGGATTCGTGCTTTGGAAAAACACAAACAGATCCTCTCCCCCAAATTAATACTGGGTCTGGACCCTTCCATGTACCTGAGAGAACATCCTTCCAGTAAACCAAAGGTTTATGTTGTTGGTGTGGGTTCCAGTGTCTATCTCCAGCCGAATGTCCATTAGAATCTAAAGTTAAGAAATTTAGGGTAAACAGGGCAACTGCCAATCTGTCCTTAGGATTTTTCCAGTTTCCATCTTTTTGCTTTAGTAACATATTTTTTAAGTGTCCGATTTGCTCTTTCAATTATTCCTTGTCCCTGAGGATTATAAGCGATACCTGTTTTGTGGATAATATTGAACTTTGTACAAAATTGTTTGAAGGATGTGGCTGTATATGCAGGGCCATTATCTGTTTTAAGCATTTTGGGGATGCCCAATGCAGCAAAAGCTTGCAGACAATGAGATATAGTATCTTTAACTTTTTCTCCGGAATGTAAAGAAGCAAAAATCATGCCTGAGCATGTATCTATGGTGACATGAATAAATCGTAATTTTCCAAAACTTGGCTCATGTGTGACATCCATCTGCCACAAATGATTGGGCATCAAACCTCGTGGGTTAACCCCATAATGTGGATTGGGCAAAAGTGTTACACAAGATGGACATTCTTTTACAATTCTACGAGCTTGTTCTTTTGTGATTTTAAATTTTTGTCTTAAGGTAGTGCTGTTAACGTGGAACTGGGAATGAAATAAAGTAGCTTGTTGTACTGTAGTAAATATAAATATTGTTTTAGTGAGGGCATCAGCTTTTTGATTACCTTCATGGAGAGGACCAGGCAGATTAGTGTGAGCTCTTATGTGACCTATAAATAAAGGTTCTTTTCGTTGCCATAGGAGATTTTGGATTTGAGAAAACAATTTAAAAGCTGGAGTATGTGGTGCTATTGGACCTGCTAGCTCCAATTTTGGGACAGCATGTACAATATAATGGCTGTCTGAAAAAATATTCATAGGCTGTTCTTTAAAATTTTCCAGAGCTATTATTATAGCTTCGAGTTCCACTAATTGAGCTGATTTTTGATTAGTGATATGAATCATTTTTTCATTTTGAGTGACTACTGCAGCAGTACCGTTAGAGGATCCATCTGTAAATACATTAAATGCTTTAGGAATGGGTTGATTTTTTATTACCTGTGGGAATATGATAGGATGATTGATACAAAAGGACAGTATAGGAGATTTAGGAATATGATTGTCAAAATTTGCAGAAGTAGAGCATCTAGCTATAGCCCAATCATTATCATTGAAGCACAAATATTCAACCTGTGATGATGAATAAGGAGTAATAATAGTAGCGGGATGGATTCCAAATATTTTAGTAGAGGTTTTAAGTCCTTGAAGAATAAGTTTAGCCACCATGGAGGTATAAGACTCAATTGTACTTTTAGGAGAGACAGGCAAATGTATCCATAATATAGGTCCCTGTTGCCAAAATACTCCTGTTGGAGTATATTGTGAAGGAATAATAATCAATATTAGTGGTTGTGCAAAATCAAATCTATCGCAATGGGATCTTTCAATGGCCTGTTCTACTAATTTTAGAGCTCTCCTGGCCTCAGGAGTTAATGTTCGAGGTGAGGATGGGTCAGGGTTCCCACGAAGGATGTCAAATAAGGGTTTTAATTGTCCAGTAGTGAGGCTTAGTGTAGGGCGAAGCCAATTAATGTCACCCAGTAATTTTTGGAAATCATTGAGGGTGGTCAAATGTTCTTTACTTATTAGAATTTTTTGGGGTTTAACAAAAGTATCCATGATTTTAAAGCCTAAATATAGTATAGGTGATCTGCTTTGAACTTTTTCTTCTGCTATATATAATCCATATTTTTTTAGATTTTTTGTTATTTCACTAAATATATTAAATAAGATTTGTTGATTAGGGTGAGCTAATAAAACATCGTCCATGTAGTGTAGACACATGAGGTCTTGATATTTGTTTTTAATGGGCTGTATAGCTCTGTCCACATATAGTTGGCACAGTGTAGGGCTATTTGCCATTCCCTGCGGCAATACTTTGCATTGATATCTTTTATCAGGGCCATTATTATTAATAGAAGGAATTGAAAAAGCAAACCTGGGGGCATCCAGAGGATGTAGGGGAATGGAAAAGAAACAGTCCTTTATATCAAGGGTTATAAGGTAATAGTTTTTTGGAATAGCTACAGGATTAGGAAGTCCAGGTTGAGTAGGGCCCATAATTTGCATTGTTTTGTTAATTTGTCTTAGATCTTGTAATAGTCTCCATTTTCCTGATTTTTTCTTAATTACAAATATGGGAGAATTCCAGGGAGAGGTGGAAGGCTCTATGTGTCCTGCTTCTAATTGTTCTTTAACTAATTGATGGGCCGCTTGCAATTTTTCTTTGGATAGGGGCCACTGAGGGACCCAAACTGGCTTATTAGAGAGCCATGGTATTTTTAAAATTGTTTTCTCAGTGGCCCCTAGAAAAAATGTCCTTTGCCTTTTTTATTATGATTAGGATTTTTATTCTTAACACCTGCAGGCTTGGTCGCTAGGTGTAGCCCCATTTGATGTAAGATATCTCTTCCCCATAGGGTAACTGGCAAGCTGTTTAAAACATAGGGTTTGAATGTTCCTGTATGGCCTTCATTGTCTTGCCAATTTAAGATTACAGCACTTTGAGCTGGGGTATTACTGTATCCCAAGCCTCTTAAACTGGTTGAGGCTTTCTGTAGAGGCCAGTGCTTAGGCCATTGTTGTAGACTTATGATGGAAGAGTCAGCTCCTGTATCAATCAGCCCCTCCATCTCTATACCTTGAATTTTTAATTTGCACATAGGCCTCCGTGAACAGTCCTGGACCCAGAAAGCCATAGGTCCTGAACCAGTGGAACCGAATGCTCTGCTATTTCTATTTTGTGGCATGCTTTTAAAAGAATTATGGAGACTGGGAATGAGGAGCAGCTGTGCGATTCTGTCTCCTTGATTTACGGAGATGATGCCCCTGTGTGTACTTAGCATTATTTTAATCTCTCCATTATAATCTGAATCAATAACCCCTGGTATAACATTAAAGCCTAATAAACTTTTGGAACTACGCCCAAGGATTAGTCCCACAGTTCCTGAAGGGAGAGGTCCCCTGATTCCCGTAGGAATCAGCTGAACCCCCATTTCAGGTGTCAGGACCATCCGGGCAGTAGAACAGAGATCTAATCCTGCACTTCCTCTTGTCCCTCTGATAAGGGAGTTAATGGGTAGGAGGGACTGTGACGAGGAATCATTTGAATCTGAGGGCCTTCCTCCTCTAGTGCCTCGTACATTTGTGGGCCCCGGGGCATTGGGCCCCGTGCCCCGTTTTTTGAAATCCTTGATAAATCATTTCCATATATATCATATCTAGAATGGCATTGATTGGCCCAGTGTATACCCTTTTTGCACCTGGGGCATCGGCCTGGAGCACGGTATGAATTTGATTTTATTACCCTTGGGGGATATTGCTTAGCATATCTTGGTTGATTATAATAATTTTGTCTGGAACATCCTGTTCTAGGTTGAATCCTTTGGGAATTTTGAGGGGAGGAATTTTTCATCACTGCAGCAATTACGTTGCCTGTGATAACAGCCTCGTTAATGTCTTTGCACAGTCTGATATAAATTGATAAGTCTTTTTTACTTCTCCACGGCCTTATTGCATCCTGGTAATATTTATTAGCGTTCTCGTATGCTAATTGGATAACTAGGGGCATAGCTTGCTCGACTTCTCCAAAAACTCTAGATGTTGTTTTTAAGAGCCTATCTACAAAATCAGCGTAAGGTTCGTTAGGCCCTTGTATAACTTTTGATAGGCTGCCTTGCAGATCCCCTGTGCCTGAGATTGTCTTCCAGGCTTTCACAGCTGCAGTGTGTATCTGGGCATACACACCTGGATCGTATTGTAGCTGATTTTGTAGTTCGGCGAACTGACCCTCCCCTGTGAGCATATCTATATTGTGTTCAGGGAAACCTGCTGCAGCATTTCTCTTTGCTATTTCTGAACAAAGTTCCTGGAATTGAGTTTTCCAGATTAGGTATTGTCCCCCACTTAGTACCGCTCTGCATAGACTTTTCCAATCTGAGGGGGCTAAGGTTAGGGTGTTAAGTGACTCTATCATACTTAATGTGAACGGAGCTTGAGGCCCATAGGTCATTACTGCCTCTTTAAAATTCTTTATTGTTTTAAAGTCTAGGGACTCGTGATATCTTTGTCCCTGTTCATTTTGAAATACTGGCAGTTCTAGGTGCTCCTGCGGTCTATGTTGTTCGAGAGCATATAAGCGCTCAGAAAGGCCGCCAATTTCTACCTCAAGGGCACGTACACTCTGATCAATACTCTTTATTGTTTCTGTTAGGGATTCTATCCATGAAGGAGCAGAGGGCACTAGTGGTTCCTCTATTTGACGGTCTTTTCTCTTTTTTAATTTCTTTTTGTTCTTTTGATTGGAGACTGTGCTCTCTGAATCGCTTTTTGATTCCTCTTCACTACTAGCTTCATAATTCCTAACCGGCTCAGTAGAGGAGACCGTACTTTCATGGTTTGGCTCCTTGTTACTATTATTACTTTCACTAGTATCCTGAGTTTCAGTTTCTAAGGAGAGTACATACTCCTCAGCTAATTTTATTAAGCTTCTGATGGCTTTTGCAGATCTTACTTTTGAATTTACATTCCTACTCTCCTTGCTGGTCTCAACTGAATCAGAGGATATGCTTTCTTGTTCACTTTTCTCACTATCTGAGTTCTCAATATCAAAAATTTCATTCATGGCTTTTATAAACCGAGTTTTTATTATATTTGCTCCCATCTTTTTAAATTTTCTTTTTTCTTACCTTGCCGCCGAATTCACCGTACAGGCCACCACCTGTCGCTGCCTGAAGCGGAAGTCGCTTGGAGCAGCGAACGCCACAGGAAAATTCGGAGGCAGGATGAAAATGAAAAAAGGTCTTTTATTCTTCTTCTCTCTCCAGCTCCAACAATCACTCCAAATGCTCTAACTCCAACCACCACCTTCTTCTTCCCCACACACTAACTAAACTCACCCAGTTATATACATATCGCTTTAACAAGGACACGTGCTTACAGCTCGAGCTTACAGGTGCGTCACGCAGTGTTCACGGGCATACAAAGATTCTTTGGATAATGTATTACTATCAGGTGGAAACTAGAACATCTTTTATGTCTCTCAGCTAACCGCAATCTTTAGCTATCTCCTTGATTATAGGCTCCTTCAATTGGTCATGTGTTCATATGTGTTCATAGGAAAATAACATCCAATTCATTCCATTAACTTTCCTACTCTCATTTTGCCCTCCTTCCTTTAATTTGAAATAAGGTGTAAAGCAGTGTTTTTGCAGTAATTTTTTTTTTAATTTTTAAATCTGTCATCAAAAACTGGAGAAATTTAAGTTATTGATTTCATTACTTTTAGTAAATGCAAATAGTATTTTTAAAGAATTATTTGAGTCTTTTGGGTCAAACACACTGTGAATTTAGTGCTTATTATTCAATATCATGAATTTTTAAATATTAGAAGATCATAAGATTACAAGATTGTTGAAAGAAAATGATCCCAGATAAATATTCTAGTCACTTCATAGAGCAATTTTAAAAATGAACCATGTGCAGTGGTATACTGCTGGAATCCCTCAGTAGGCAGAGGCAGGAGAATCACATTTTTGGACACCCAGACAACTTAATGAGAACTTTTCTTACAATAAAAATGGGCTGGAGTAGCTCAGTGGTAGAGCACTCTTCAGTTTAATCCCAGTAAAAAAGGTGGGGAGGGCTTGAGAGGGTCAGATATTTTCTTAAAAACAAGGAAATGTGTAGTACTATATTTCATTAAACACGCTTCCTAAAGCCACTTATTCTTACACACACATTAGATGTCAAACAACATGCAGAGGGAATTGTGTTGATAAATCAATTAATAGAATTTAGGGTACATTTTTTTTTAAAGGAGCTACAAGAAAAAAAGAAGCCAGTATGAATGGTAACTAGAAGTTTACAAGAATTCAAAAATTAGATTATCTTTTGAGAATTAAACAGGAAGATCTAAATATAATTGGCCTGGACAGAGATAGACAACCTGTCTTAGAATGACAAACAGTCTCTCAGAAGAGCAAGCATTGCATGAATCTTGATTGTGTGGATTTACACGTCAACAAAATATCAATATTAATCAGAGGGGAGTAGGTTAAGCATGAAAAATAAAATAAACAGAGTTGCAGTGTCAAATATCATCACTGTCCATATAAGGAGAATCCAAACAGTTGTTGTTCTAGGAAGAAGTCTCTCTCGGACCTCTTCTAACAGTGCAGTTTTCATTGAATTCCATCAATAATTCAAGTGTGATAAATAACTTCCTTATTGTCGCAATTCTATGTTTGCCAACGCATCTTCTGATTAATTTACATTTTCCTACTGAAGTATCAATATAAAACAATACCAAGCTCCAGAACTTAAGTACTGTATACCCTAACCTCACCTGCAATGTTTTTAATGTAAATAAATGGCTGCCTGCTTTAAATTTAACAATCCATCTAATTCATCCAAAGAGAAATGTGTTGACCAGAGGACTCAAATGTGAAATATTTCAATAATTTAAGTTTATGCTACAAAATAATATCATTTTACTGTTTAACCACATAGTTATGCACTTGAAATATTATTTTCTAATTCAAAAATAAGTCTTGGACTCTAAAGGCCAATTAAGAAATGCATTTCTAAGCCAGTTTGGATCCTTTTTTTTTTTTTTGGTCTCAGGGTGAGAATAGTCAGATAAGGTTTTTCTAACTGTTTAGGAAAAATAATGGGCAATCAGAAATAATATTCTTTGATGGATACCTAAAATGTTAATATTCTATACTACCTAATGCTGGTCTACACATATGATTTAGAAACCAGAAGAAAAAGTTTGATTAACATTTTTGTATAAATTCATGAGCTACTTTATCTCTTTAAAACAGGGATTTCAGATATATTTGAAGGTAAAACTAAAATCTTACTAAAGAATTAATCATCTGTAATTTCACCATGAGAAAAAAATGGTTGAAATTTTTCTATTAAATTTTATAGAATAATCCAGGGCTGTGAATTGTTCTAGGGTAACACTTAGTGGAGAAAATGCCAAGATAAAATCATGCATTGAAATCATATAATATGTCAAGACTGCTTTGAAAACTGTAAGTTTTCAAAACTTTCCCAATTCAAAACATTTCCATTCTCCAGTGTGCATTCAATAGTCTCACTGACACTTTGGTTTGTTTCACTAAGTTCCAAAGTAAAAAGAAAAAAAAAAAAATAGATTGAAGAATTCAACTGGAAATTGTGGCTACACCAGGTAAAACACACCCTAAGGGTGATGATGTCTTAGAAAGATTTAGCTTCTTCTAGGTGATTATGCATATTCTTGTTCTGTCTGACACTTGCATGAAAGTTACTTGTTTTCTTTCATAAATTTGCAAGATGCTCCACAGTATATGCTTCAAGAGAGCTACATTTATTCACATTAAAAAAAAGAAAAAGGAATAAAGCCATTTTACCAAAGTTCTTATAGAAACTATAATATTATCTTTCTGTCATCTACGCAATGTAAGTTACAAGTTTAAAATAGTTATTCCTGATCTTATATAAAAGGATAACATTCTACAAACAACTAATTTTGAAATATAATGCTAAGGTTATGAACAGAGTATATTAGTCCATGAGTTGGCTCTGCCAAAGTATTCTAAATGAAGCCTACAGATTGTTTTCATGGTGCTGAAGGTTAGACAAACTAGATATGGTTCTGATTCTCTAATTTTGAATGCAGATTTTTTTTGACTCATGACATGAAAAGAATTGTTTAATTTTGGCAAAAACAGGGCAATATGCATATTCTGTAGCCATTTCCACTGCTTCATTTAGAGCTGCAGTGTGACAAGAAAACTCATAAGGTAGATCAGAGCATGTCAGTAATTCTCAGTTGGGCAAGTAATGGCCTGTGGACTGAAGACTGGGCAAATCTTCTTTCAGTTTCTCAGTTCTTAAGGCACCACCACCACCTCCAAAGAGACAGTGTGAGTCCAAGCATTAATTGAGATATACTTGAGACCAATCTTCAGACCAATTCCTCTGAGGCTTCCAGTAATGTCAGAAACTGACCCAATGATGCCTAGATATTGAACTTCTAAAAGGAAGGCTTGAGAACGCAGTGCCTTTACTTTGTTTACAAAACATGGGATTTTCTGTGCAAAGATAGAAACAAAAATTACAAAGCACATTACTACGTAAACATGCAAAATTCATCTTATAAATACAATCTATGGTACTCCTGTATATATAAAGTGTTTCTATTATTGACTTTCATAAATAGAACTCCAGCAGTGTTACTATTTTCTGATCCAAAGGACAATAATTAATTAAACTATTTATATATCTATCTTTTTTAAAATGTAGAGGATGTTATGTCATTAATAGCTATTTACTAAATACCTACTATGTGCCATTTACCTACAACTGTGCTAAGAACTTCCACTTTCAAAGTGAGCTTTATTTGATACATTATATTGATAGAATGATAATGCTGGGAAGTATCAATGGGGGTCTCATAACCAAGTTTCACCTAAATCTTTGTTGATTGATGGCTGTGTTGCTATCCTTGAAGATCTCCTAGGGAAAAAGTGCAACAAACTCATTAACAAATTCCCTCAACATAAAGTAGTCTCTAATAATCATAGTCATTATGTAGTCAAAATCTGCTTTGTTTAATTTTATTACATTATAACATTGAAGCTATAAATACTTAGACAAATAATGTGTTCTTTTAATTGAAAGTACACAAGCTTGTTTTTTTTTTCCCCATGTTTTCCCTTTCTTGCTTCAAAGATGTATACTTTTTCATGTTTAACACTAATAAATCATGTTCCAAGTGCCATTCTCACATTTGGACTCTGCCCTTTTTTGCCTCTTTGTCTTAAACTGATTGTTTCTCCTCAACATTATATATATATATATATATATATATATATATATATATATATATATATATATATATATATGTGTGTGTGTGTGTGTGTATACACACATATACATACATACAAGTTTCTCCATATTAAAAAATTAATCCACATCATCCCTCTATTTTAAAATTTATCTTCTTTCTATCCTAGCCAGGTTACTCTGCCTTCTCTTCCATTCTCTTTAACATTAGTGACCTGACAATATTTCTCATTCCCATACAGATTTTTTTTGCTAAGATCACTACAAAACTAACTGCAAAACAAAATGGTCCTTATCATTCTCACATTGCTTGAATTTACAAAATAGTTAACACATTAGATCACTGCTAACACTGCTAAAATCCCTGCTACTTAAAAGGTTAAATGCTGTCCTTTAAATTTAGCATTTATTAGATTTTATAGCTAGTGTCTCCTTACTAAATTTTTTCACTTATTCCTTACACTATTATTTGTGGCTCCTGTTTTTGCATTTGCTCCTTAGATGCTTAGAAT
This sequence comes from Tamias sibiricus, assembly GCA_025594165.1. NCBI lineage: Eukaryota > Metazoa > Chordata > Mammalia > Rodentia > Sciuridae > Tamias > Tamias sibiricus. The sequence goes on along the minus strand of CM046666.1, from coordinate 80,187,305 downwards.
CCTGGGTACTTGTTGCATCTCTTTGTGTATATTCTTTGTGATCTCATGCAAACTCATGGCTTATACAGTGTACTTAGTTATAGAAAATTCCAAATCCATACCTCAATCCAGATTGAAGAGCTTCAAATGCCTTCTGAAGTTTGACCCCAGATAGCTGGGTTTGTGCAATTTTTTCCTGGTTCTAAATGATAGGATGACTTTCCTACTTACCCATTTGCAAAGATATGAATCAGCTAGCTTATGCTTTTTCTCTGCATTGTTCATATATTTGGACACTTGTTTCCATCCCATGATTGACATATCATCTCTATTACACATCTGTCCATCTCTGTTCTTAATGTTATTACTTGATTCAGAACCACATCATCCCTAAAGAGACATGGCCATCTCTGCCATCCTTAGTGAGGTCCACCTTTCACTAATTTTGCCTAATTTGTTCTTGTCCTTTCCATTAAGCTGCCAAATTCATTTTCAGAGTAACACTTCTCAATCACAAATACTACCATATTACTTCTATTTATGAATTATCATTTTTCTCCAATGATCATCACTAGGAGATTTTAGCATTCATATTTTGGCACCTTTAATCATCAATAACCTTATGTTTGATTTTTCAATAGTACTGGTGGCCATTATCTGCCAATAATCATCTACCTACACCCTCCACACATTAACACATGCATATATCATATGCCTCAACCATATCAAAATCTTTTAAACTTTCATGTATCAAATGTATGTGATGCCTGTGTGACATTCTGTCCACCTTTGATTTTGGCAGCTATTCTGGTAGATAGTTCCATGTAAAGCCCTATCTCATTGCACCACCTTAATTACATCAAAAGGCATGCAACAGTCTGTCCCAGTTCCTTCTTTCCATGCTTCAGGAGCTCCATTGTCCCTATACTCACCAGAGTGGGGACATGGGTTTGCTCTTGCCCTGTGGGAATCCATCACCAATAGTGGGTAGAATTGGTGGGGAGAGTTCTATCCTCATTACTTTTAGATAGACAATTCCTGGAGCACTTCCTTCTGTGTTTCTGAGATGCTAACATAATTGAATTTCTGTTGCCTACAGGAGGAAACTCAGATTGAAGATTTATATTCACTTTTACTCGTGTGTGTGTGTGTGTGTGTGTGTGTGTGTGTGTGTGTCAGTGTGCTTCTTCCCTTATCCCAATGTGTTAGATTCATTCTTCAAGTAGACTACCAGCATTCAAAGCATTATCTTGGGTTTTACTTTTGAGGAACCCAAACTCAATTTTTGCCAAATATATCAGACTTTGCACAGGCTATTATCCTGTTATAATGTGCCCTCTACATAAATGATGTCTATGGAAAAGTCCCATATTCTTCAACACTAGTGTTTGTGAGCATTTATTGACCCTTTTGGATAATGTTGTTTTCAAACATTTAACAAATCACCATTTTCCTTATTATTGATAAGGGCTATTATTTTATTACTATCTCTTTAATAATAGGCCATGAGCTCTATGAGAGCTCGACCACTTTTAGTGCATGTCCCGATGACTGGTATAGAAACTAGCACAGAAATAATGAATTATTCATATAAATGAATAGTATTTGCTTTTTTAATATGATGGAATTTGATTGAAGGAGATGAGGCATTTTTATATCAATACCTGAAATAATTAGGAATCATATAAATTTGATTTTAAGTTAAAAAATCATAAAACAGTGAATATATGTGTATAGATAAAACAAATTTTCTATTATGCATATATATGCATATACATATAATATACATATATAATATACATATAATGTATATGTATGGTCCATATATTATATATTATATACGTACAGACATATATAATTGTTAGCTAAGGTCTTTTTTTTTTTTTTTCTGCATGAGAGGGTACTGAAGATGAAGATTGAACCCAAGGTGCCTAATTACTGAGCCACATGCCCAGCCCTTTTAAAACATATATATATATTTTAATTTTGAGAAATGGACTTGCTAAGTTGCTTAGGGCTTCCCAAAATTGCTGAGGCTGACTTTGAATTCACAATCCTCCTGCCTCAGTCTTCCAAGCCTCAGGGATTACAGGAGTGTACCACCACATGTAGTTAAGCTTTTTATTGTTAACTAAGTACACACACACACACACACACACACACACACACACACACACACACACACGATCCCTAGGCTAACATGTATTTTATATAAAATAGCACCACTTATAAAGATCCCCAATGTCAGAAATTAGAGGAAGTAGTGCCAACTAGAGTCAAAAAGGGCACAAGCCAGTGACCAAAGTGAAGGCCCTAGAAACTAAAGATCCAAATGGATTTAATTGTCCTTTGCATAGAATGGAAAGTATATCTAGAAGCCATGAAATCCAGAATTGCCAGTAAGTGTTCCCACTTGAAATAGTAAATCATAAACATAAGAAATATAATACATGTACAAATCACAAAATCAATTATATGTTCACCAAAATGAAGACAAAGTTTACAGGGATTATTGAACCAGGGAAGAAAAGCAGATTGTCATGGATCAATGAACGTAGGAAGAGCAGCATTAAGACAAGCCAAAATCTGAATGAAGTTGTTTTAAAATATGACAGTTATCAGAATCATTTGGAAGAAAGAGACGGAAGTTAAAAGTTATTTTGATCTTTTTGGAGCCTCAGGGTACTTGGAAGAAGTCTTGCTCTACTAGCAATATTCCTTCTAGACTTTCAAAGGGCTATTCCCGAAACGGCTGAAAGCCACCTTCTTGTAAATAATTTTCCAATAATGGATATTTAAGGATATTTCATTTTAACATAATTGAGTGAATATTCTTTATAAATTATAGCATTACAAGAATATACCTGATTCCAAAAGAACCATGCTGATGTTGATAAAGAGAAGACTGTTGTTTGTTTTTACTTTCTTTTTACATTTTAGGCTTATATAGAAATACGCAAATAAGAGAATAGGTACACTGGAAATTATTATTAACTCAATGAAGGTTAACATTGACATACTTAATATTATATTTAATGACTTACCATGGGACAAAGTGTGACAATCTCAGTAACCCAGAAAAAATCACATATAGGATAAATTCTATCAGACACAAAAAAGTGCCATATTTGTGTCTTCATGAGTTAATTACAAATTTGTAACAATATATCTGGTAACCAAATCCAACTACATATAATAAAAAAGAATTATTCACCAAGGCAAAGAAAGAATTATCTAAGGAGTAAAAGATTAATAAGTCAAATGAATATAATTTAATATAATATATGTGTTGGTTTCTTTTTGATATGAGGGTAACAATGGCACATGGTCTATGGATTAGGAAATAAACACTTTTTTTCAAATTTTTATTTTTATTTATATTTTTTAATTTGTTTTCATTAGTTATACATAACAGGAGAATGCATTTTGATTCATTGTACACAAATGGAGCACAACTTTTTATCTCTGTGGTTGTGCATGATGTAGAGTTGCACTATATGTGTAGTCATACATGTACCTAAGGTAATGATGTCCATCTCATTCCACCATCTTTCCTGCCCCCATGCCCCCTTCCCTCCCCTCATTGCCCTTTGCCCAAAGTTCCTCCATTCCCCCCCACCCCCCACCCCACCACCATTATAGATCAGCATTCACTTACCAGAGAGAACATTTGGCCTTTTTTTTTTTTTTTTTTTTTTTTGAGGTACCAGGGATTGAACTCAGGGGCACTTGACCACTGGGTCATATCCCCAGCCCTTTTTTGTATTTTATTTAGAGACAGGTCTCACTCAGTTGCTAAGTGCCTTGCCATTGCTGAGGCTGGCTTTGAACTCTTTCTTTTTTCTTTTTTCTTTTTTTTTTTTTTTTTTTTTTTTTACAACTTACAGTGCATGTATTTAGCATCTTTTTATATACAACTGTTTGTATACAAAGTATATTCGTACAATTCAGGTCTTCAATCATGCATTTAGGAAAATGATATCCATCTCATTCAACCACCTTTTCTTTTTTTTTTTTCTTTTCTCCCTCTCCGTTCCCCTTGCTCCCTCCCTTACCCTCCCTTCCCTTTGACCATTCTAGTGTTCCACTAATCCTCCTCCAACAATACTATGAACTAGCCTCCTTATATCAGAGAAAACATGTGGTACTTGGATTTTTGAGACTAACTTCACTTAGCATTGTCTTCCAACTTCATCCATTTACCAGCAAATGCCATTAATTTATTTTCTTTTATTGCTGAGTAAAATTCCATTGTGCGTATATACCACATTTTCTTAATCCACTCATTTACTGAGGGACATCTAGGTTGGTTCCACAACCTAGCTATTGTGAATTGCGCAGCTACAAACATTGAGATAGCTGTGTCACTGTAATATGCTGTTTTTAAGTCCTTTGGGAATAGACCCAGGAGTGAGATGGCTGGGTCATAGGGTGGTTCCATTCCCAGTTTTCCAAGAAATCTCCATACTGCTTTCCATAACGGTTGCACCATTTTGTGCAGGAGCCCTGTTTGGGGAGATAGCTAAGATTGTGGTTGACTACGGGCCATAGACATTTTTGGGCATTTCCGCCTTCCGTAGTCTCACGGGACTTGGCCCAGGATCTCGAGAGATTTGAGCCGTGACTCAGCAGATAGGGCTAGCGCCATTCCTGCTCGGGCGCATGGGATGAGACCTGAGAGAGAACGGACAGGGTTATCGCTATTGTATAGACATATTGTAGTTTCTTGTAAGAGTAGGTGTCTTGGTTTCTTGTGAGAGTGTGTATGTGGTGTTAGAAATTACAAGAGATAGAGAGAGAAAGATTAAAGAATTTTTTCGTCTCCATTCTGTCTCCGGACTCCTTCCCGCGGCGCCACCGTTCCGGGCTGCAATCCCTTTCCGGCTACAACAATTTTGCAGTCCCACCAGCAATGTATGAGTGTGCCTTTTTCCCCACATCCTCTCCAACATTTATTGTTGCTTGTGTTCATGATAGCTGCCATTCTGACTGGAGTGAAGTGAAATCTTAGAGTAGTTTTGATTTGCATTTCTCTAATTGCCAGCGATATGAACATTTTTTTCATGTATTTGTTGATTAATCGTGTATCTTCTTCTGAGAGGTGTCTTCTCAATTCCTTAGCCCATTTATTGATTGGGTTATTTGTTTTTTTGGTGTCAAGTTTTTTGAGTTCTTTATATATTCTAGAAATTAGTGCTCTATCTGATGTGCATATATTAAATATTTGTTCCCAATTAGTTGGCTCTCTATTCACCTCACTGATTGTTTCTTTTGCTGAGAAGAAGCTTTTTAGTTTAAATCTATTCCATTCATCAATTCTTGGTAGTAATTCTTGCACTACGGGATTCTTATTAAGGAAATTGGGGCCTAATCTGACATGTTGGAAATTGGAGCTTAATTTTTCTTCTATTAGGCGTATTGTCTCTGGTCTAATTCCTAGGTCCTTGATCCATTTTGAATTGAGTTTTGTGCATGGTGAGAGATAAGGGTTTAATTTCAATTTGCTGCATATGGATTGGCCTTTGGTTTTTTGAGTTTGGTTTACTTCACTTAGCACGATATTCTCCAACTCCATCCATTTACTTGCAAATGCCATGATTTTATTCTCTTTTAATGCTGAGTAATATTCCATTGTGTATATATACCACAGTTTCTTTATCCATTCATCTGTTTAATGGCATCTAGGTTGGTTCCACAGTTTAGCTATTGTGAGTTGAGCTGCTATGAATATTAATGTGGCTGTGTCACTACAGTAGGCTGATATTAAATCCTTTGAGTATAGACCAAGAAGTGGGATAGCTGGGCCAAATTGTGGTTCCATTCCAAGTTTTCTGAGGAATCTCCATACTGCTTTCCAGAGTGGTTGCACCAATTTGCAGTGCTACCAACAATGTATGAGTGTACCTTTTTCCTCCACATCCTCACCAGCACTTATTATTACTTGTATTCTTGATAACTGTCATACTGACTGAAGGGAGATGAAATCTCAGAGTAGTTTTCATTTGCATTTCTTTAATTACTAAAGAAGCGGAACTTTTTTTTTTTTTTCACATATTTATTGATCTTCTTCTTAGATGTGTCCAAATCCTTAACACATTTACTGATTGGGTTATTTATTGTTCTTTAGATGGGGTCTCTCTTATGTTTCCCAGGTGGGGTTAAAAACTCCTGGCTCAAGCAACCTCCTACATCAGCCTCTGCCCAGGGTAGGTGGGACTATAATTATGCACCTGGGAGGACATGGACATCTTTGAGAGATTTTATTCAACCTACAAAAGTCCTCCCTTTGGTTCCAAATGGAACTATCCCCCACAAAAAATATATGCATCACCTCCCAAGGTGCCCATTATTATTTCAATTTAAGGCAAATTCTCACCTAAGACTCATCAGCTCAAAAGCCCTGAATTTCATCATCTCAGAAGCCTAATCATCTATGGGTGGCTCAGTACATAATCTGTTCTGGGGGAAATTTTCTCTATAGCTGTGCATTTGTAAATCTAGAAAACATGTTATCTATTGCCAATATGAAATGGTTAAGAAGTCATATAGGAACAGTTATTGATATTCCCAAACAAAAATGAGAAAATGAAAAGACAAAGAAAGCCTGTCTCAAGAAAATTTGATCTCCAACCAGGTAAGCTTGATTAAATATCAATGTCAGTAAGCAACCTTGTGTGGCTTGCTATGAGCAGCAAGAAGATGTCAGGCCATACTTTCAACACTTTGCTTCAAAATTGCCCTTAATATCAAAGCTCGTTGCCTAATAAATTTTACTTTTCACATAACTGGTAAGACACAGTTTGCCTGGGCTTTTTGCCACTATAAAACTAGGATTCCCTTGCCTCCAGTCTCTGAAAATAGTTTTTTGTTCTTTTTTGGGCCCTTACCAGAACCACCTTTAATATTCACATTTCTACTAATAGTCTATTTATGGCTAAGTTAGAATTCTCTACAAAATGTTTTTTTTTTTTTTTCTTTCTACTCTATTCCTCATTTAATTTTGAATTCTCACTATTGGCACCTTTCATGCCCAGTTTATTTAAGGCATTTCAGGATTTTTCAAATATTTTCATCATAATTATTATAGCCTGTGGCCACTACTCAATTCCAAAGCCACTTAGGCATTTTAGATATTTATTAGAACAGTATCTCACTTCCAGTTACCAATATCTCTTATACTTTTATATTTCTAAGATAATATATTTATAAATACCAGGGAAAATAAGTGGAAATCTTTACAGGGCATTATTTAACATATCATATCACATTAATAAAAGGAAAAAATATTACCTGAATAATTTTAAAAACAAAAACAGGCTCCAATAACTTAAACATAATAAAAGTAAATGCATTCACAATAAAAAATTAATAAGCTACAAATAGAAATAAATGCCCCCACTCTGACAGAACACATCTATAAAATGCCAAGGATAATATCATACCTACCAGTGAATGCTTGTCTGCTTTTTCCCTAAGTTTTAAAATAAGCAAACATGTCTGCTGTCACTAATTATATTCATCAACATGTACTGCAATAGACAATTTTTTTAAAAAAAGAAAGGTGTAAAAACTTTATTTATAAATGACATGATTCTGTTTATAAAAAATTCCTAGGAATACATGTACATACTGCTAAAATTAAAGAATGGGTTTAGTGAGGTTGCAGAATACAAGATAAATATACAAAATTAAATTTTATTTCAGTGTTATAAAAATGAGCAACCTAAAGCTGAAATTATGAAAAAATTTGTTCTTAAAATCATAAAAAATACCAAGGAAAAAATTAAAATAACATTTGATTTATAGAGATAAATGTACAAAATATTTCTGAGACAAAAATCTAAATAAATGGAGACACATTTATAATGCTGACTATTGCCTGCATTCTGGGTCCAACATCCACCCGAACATGGACTGCCACCATGACACATAGTTATACTCTCCTTCCCATACTTAGATGTAATAACTTACACTGTTTCACCTTTCAATTCCAACAAGAAAGTATACCTTGCTCAGTTCAAGTTAATATATTATGGAATAAGCCATTTGTCCAGAAAGACAGGGAGGGTTGAAGAAATAGGAGGGAGGAAGAGAGGTTGAATGATCTCTTTGATATGAAGATACTAACTTATAAAGGCAAGGGAGTGGGGATGAGAGGAATGAAAGAACTTTAAATAGAACAAAGAGGGGGGAGGGGAGAGGGGGCAAGGAATAGGAATAATGGCAGACTGAGTTATCTATGATTACTCTAAATACATGTATGAAGACACAATTGTTGTAAAAATACTTTATATAAAACCAGCAACTTGAGAAATTGTGCACTTCATATGTAATATGAAATGAAATGTACTCCGCAAACATGTATAACAAATTAGAATGAAATAATTAAAAAAAAATAAAGAGGGCAACAGCATGAATGAAGACAGATTTATTTTGCCTGGACATGTTTTAATCGAAGACACTAACTGCCTCAAGTATTTGAAAGAATATCATATGGAAAGAGGTGAGCATAATCTTTCTGTATGTTGTAGAAGGAAAAGTAGTCACAATAGAAGAGAGAAATAATGGAAAATAGCAATCACTAAGAATTTTCTTCAAGGAGTCCTTGCTCATACACCCAAAATTTTCTTCTGTGTTGTTCAAATACTCATTGTTCTCAGGTGGTAGCCTGTTGTATATTTATTCTAACATTAATTCTACTAAGTAGTTATCAGAACCAGTTATCAGAATCAGTTATCTTGTTCTAGAAATGTTGGATGCTCCATTGTTATCCAAGCTTGGCCTCAGAAACTACTTTCTCTACAATCAGTAGAGGCATGGGCTTGAGCTCATGCAGTGATATTAAACTATAAATCTTTTTGCATGATATGTGTGCACAGTCTATTGCCGCCTGAAGCGATTCTGCTTGGAGCAACAAAGCCACGGGAATAACTTCAGAGGCAGACTGGAAACGAACAGCCTAATGCTAGCTTCTCTCTCCGGCTCCAGCAACCACCCCAACACGCAATCCACACTCCTGCAACCACCACAAAATGGCTCCGACCCCGTCCGCAAAGTCCTGGGCCAAGTCCTGCGAGAGCATGCAAATGACACCAACCCGATTCGCAATGTCCTGGGCCAAGTCTTGCGAGATCATGGAAGGTGGTAATGCTTTATGGCTCACAGCTAACCGCAATCTTAGCTACCTCCTTAATTAGGGCTCCTACATTTCCCCCCTTTTGTTTTAAAAGAGGGGATGCTCTAGGACGTCCATGTGCAACCAACATTCTTACCCGTCATCAGATAATCAACCTGTGCCCTTGACTCCTGACTTAGGTTGATATGTCGGCCACATGAGACTGTCCCATGCGATTGTGCCTGTCTTAGGTTGTCCCCTCTGGGGATCTTACCCGTCATTGGCTACCAGCCATCCAATCGAGCCCTTCAGGATTGACTGTGTATGATGACTAACAGCCGTCGAATTGTGAGGAGATACTGCGGCTTTAAGGCGACAAGCCGTCCGCTGACGAGCCAAGTTGCATAGCATATCAAATTCTTTAAACAAATCAGCTGCCCTGAGTTCTATCAAGTAACACACTGAGTTCTCTAGACAAATACCCGCAAGGCATTGTCCTGTAAAGTCCCAAAAAATGAAAGATCAAAATGTCCACTTGTTATAACACATTGATCTAGGAGGCCCTATGCATGCAGAGCAGAGACCACACTGCTGGTGAGGTTGTTTGATGCTTGAGCAGCAGGGACGTTTGCAGCAAACACGATCCTTGCAGTGTAGCAGCAGCCGTCTTTTTTATGTCTAGACAATGCCACCGGCAAATCTTCAGGGCCTGCTACCTAGAAACTCAAGCATCAATTATTAAAGGAAAGGCAGTGCTATTCCAGCACTGAGTCAAGAGGCAAGTTGTCAAACTAAAAAAATAGAATTACTAGATTAGAAAATTAAAGTTGATTTCTGCTCACACACATTGCTGCTTGAGCCCCCACAAACATAATCTGGCAAAATATCATATTCATAATAAAAGAAAGACTGAGGGTATGTACTGCATTAAAGATAGAGTAAAGAAAAGCTAAAGGCACTTTAGAAAAATAATTTGTTAGCTGGAAACCTCGAGTCTCTGTAACCTTCCATGAGATTATCTGTTGAAATAAGTCAAATTAATCAGCGATAAAACAAATAAAGTTGATTACAAATAAACATTCCTATGTCAAAACACAAAAATATCAGGTTATACAGCACTAGTCATATTCTTCGCTAAAGAGAAGTCCCTGGGACACCTATAAATCAAAATTGAAGGTACCTTCACTTATTAAATTATTTACCCAAATTGAATACTCTTAAACTTAAATAAATTAAAGTTATTTGGATCCATATATATATATACATATATATATATATATATATATATAATTTTTTTTTCATAAGCGCTTTGTTATTTGTGACATCACAATGGACAGACATACATACATATATTTGTGACGTCACATTTACATGAAATGTAGACAAATGCACAGACATAAAGACATATATAAAAGGAAAAAAAAATACAATTGTGTGCACACTAAAGAGAGATCTCCTCGTCCCGGCCGGGAGGAATGACACTTAAGTTGTGAAATATTTTGAAGGATTCTTTTAAGGGAATCATTCCATACCTTCATCTTGGTCCTCTTGATTTTGTACCTTTTTTATTAGTCTTGATTCCTCAACAACTTCATCTTGATCCTTATCATTTGGTACCTGTTTTATTAATCTATATGGTATCCATATTGGAGAGGATTCGTGCTTTGGGAAAACACAAACAGATCCTCTCCCCAAATTAATACTGGATCTGGACCCTTCCATGTACCTGAAAGAACATCCTTCCAGTAAACCAAAGGTTTATGTTGTTGGTGTGGGTTCCAATGTCTGTCTCCAGCAGAATAACCATTAGAGTCTAAAGTTAAAGAATTTACGGTAAACAGGGCAACAGCCAATCTGTCCCTAGGATTTTTCCAGTTTCCTTCTTTTTTTTGTTATTATTTATTTACTTATTCCTAGTGCACAAGTATAGCATCTTTTTACATACAACTGCTTGTACACAAAGTATATAAGTACCATTCAGATCTTTAATCATGCATTTAGGATAGTGATATCCATCTCATTCAACCTCCATATTTTTTCCCTTCCACCCCTGCTCCCTCCCTTGCCCTCCCTTTCCTTTGACCATTCTAGTGTTCCTCTAATCCTATGTACCCCCATCCAATCACACTGTGAACTAACCTCCTTATATCAGAGAAAACATTCGGTATTTGGATTTTTGAGATTGACTAATTTCACTTAGCATTATATTCTCCAACTTCATCCATTCTTCTTTTTGTTTTAATAACATAATTTTCAGTGTGTGGTTTGCACTTTCAATAATGCCCTGACCCTGAGGATTGTATGAGATGCCTGTTTTATGGAATATATTGAATTTTGCGCAAAAGTATTTGAAAGATGAGGACGTATATGCAGGGCCATTATCTGTTTTAAGCATTTTGGGGATCCCTAATGCAGCAAAAGCTAGCAAACAATGAGATGTAACATCTTTAACTTTTTCTCCAGAATGTAAGGAAGCAAAAATCATGCCTGAGCATTTATCTATGGTCACATGAATAAATCGCAATTTTCCGAAACTTGGCTCATGAGTAACATCCATCTGCCACAAATGATTGGGCATTAATCCTCTAGGGTTAACACCATAATGAGGATTGGGCAAATGTGTCATACAAGATTTACAATCTTTTACAATTGTTCTGGATTGCTCCTTTGTGATTTTAAACCTACGCTGCAAGGTGGTGCTATTGACGTGAAACTGGGAGTGAAATAAAGTAGCTTGCTGGAGCGCTGAAAGTATAAAGATTGTTTGGGTAAGGGCATCAGCCTTTTGATTACCTTCATGGAGGGGACCAGGCAAGTTGGTATATGAATATGCCCTGTGAATAAAGGTTCTTTTCTTGCCCACAAAAGTTTTTGTATTTTATAAAACAATTTAAAGGCTGGAGTATGAGGTACTTTTGGTCCTGCTAGCTCTAATTTTGGGACGGCATGTACAATATAGTGGCTATCTGAAAAAATGTTCATGGGCTGCTCTCTAAAATTTTCCAGAGCTCTTACCATAGCTTCCAGTTCCACTAGTTGAGCTGATTTGTGTGCAGTTATGTAAGTTATATTTTCTTTTTTAGTGACTACCGCAGAATTACCATTTGAGGACCCATCTGTGAATACATTTAATGCCTTAGGAATAGGTTGATTTTTTATTACCTGTGGAAATATAATAGGATGATTAATACAAAAAGATTATATAGGAGACTTAGGAACATGATTATCAAAATTTGCAGAAGTAGAGCATCTACCTATAGCCCAATCATTATCATTGAAGCATAAATATTCAATCTGTGATGATGAATAGGGAGTAATAATAGTAGCAGGGTGAATGCCAAATATTTTAGTAGAAGTCTTAAGTCCTTGAAGAATAAGTTTAGCCACCATGGAGGTATAAGACTCAATTATACTTTTAGGAGAGACGGGCAAATGTATCTATAATAAAGGCCCTTGTTGCCAAAATACTCCTGTGGGTGTATAATGTAAAGAAATAATAATCAATATCAGCGGTTGAGTTAAATCAAATCTATCACAATGAGCTCCTTCGATGGCTTTTTCTACTAACTTTAAAGCTTTCCTAGCATCAGGAGTCAATGTTTGTGGTGAAAATGGATCAGGGTCCCCACGAAGGATGTCAAATAAAGGTTTTAGTTGGGCAGTAGTGAGATATAGTGTAGGGCAAAGCCAATTAATATCTCCTAGCAATTTTTGAAAGTCATTGAGAGTGGCCAAATGCTCCTTATTAATTAATATTTTTTGAAGCCTAATAAAAGTGTCCATAATTTGGAATCCTACATATAATATTGGAGATGTAATTTGAACCTTTTCCTTAGCAATGTTTAGTCCATATTGTTTCAAGTTTTCTGATATCTCACTAAATATGGTGAATAAGACTTCTTGATGAGGATGAGCAAGCAAAACATCATCCATATAATGGAGGCACATAAGCTCTGGGTATTTATTTTTGATAGGCTGAATAACTTTATCTACATAGATTTGACACATAGTGGGGCTATTAGCCATTCCCTGCGGCAAAACTTTCCATTGATATCTCTGATCAGAGCCATTATTGTTAATAGAAGGAACTGAAAAAGCAAACCTGGGGGTATCCAGAGGGTGTATAGGAATTGAAAAGAAACAATCCTTTATATCAAGAGTAATATGATGGAAATTTTTTGAAATGGCTACAGGATTAGGAAGTCCAGGTTGAGTAGGGCCCATGATTTGCATGGTTTTATTAATTTTTCTAAGATCATGTAACAATCGCCATTTTCCTGATTTTTTCCTGATCACAAATATGGGGGAATTCCAGGGAGAGGTGGAAGGTTCCATATGTCCTGCTTCTAGTTGTTCCTGAACTAGTAGGTGGGCCACTTGTAATTTCTCTTTAGATAGGGGCCACTGAGGGACCCACACTGGCTTATCAGAAAGCCATGGTATTTTCAAGATTATTTTCTCAGTGCCCCCCCCCCCCCAAAAAAATATCTTTTTCCTTTACGATAATGATTTCTTTTAGGGTTAAGATTACCCTGTACCTTTTGATAATGATTGCTTTTAGGGTTAAGATTACCCTTTACTTTTTGATAATGATTTCTTTTAGAGTTAAGATTACCCTGTAGATTTTCACATTTAACACCTGCAGGCTTGGTTGCAAGGTGTACTCCCATTTGTTGCAAAATATCTCTTCCTCATAAAGTAACCGGTAGGTTAGGTAAAACATAAGGCTGAACTGTTCCTTTATGCCCTTCATCATCCTCCCATTTTAAAATTACCACACTTTTCTCTGGGAGGTTATTATATCCCAAGCCGCTTAAACTGGTTGAAGCTTTTTGCAGAGGCCAGTGCTTGGGCCATTGCCTTAGATTAATGATGGAAGAGTCGGCTCCTGTATCTATCAGTCCCTCCATCTCTATTTCTTGGATTTTTATTTTACACATAGACCTCCTTGAACAATCCCGAACCCAGCAAGCCATGGGTCTCGAGTCAGTGGAACAAAATCCTCTATTGTTCCTTTTTTGAGGCATACTCATTTTAAATGAATTATGAAAATTTGGAAGGAGAAGCAGCTGAGCAATTCTATCTCCTTGATTAACAGAACTTATACTTTGGGGTGAGCTAAGCATTATTTTTATTTCCCCTTTGTAGTCTGAGTTTATTACACCTGGGGTCACTTGCAAACTTAATAAGCTTTTAGTACTTTGCCCGAGAATAAGTCCTACAGTCCCTGAGGGAAGAGGTCCCCTGTCCCCTGTGGGAATCAGTTGAACCCCCATTTCAGGTGTTAACACTATTCGGGTGGTGGAACTGAGGTCTAATCCTGCATTTCCTCCTGTTCTTCTGGCGAAGGAGTGGATGGGTAGTAGGGATTGTGTCTGGGAAGCATCTGAGTGGATGCTTAAGGATACTCCTCCTCCAATGCCTCGTACATTTGTGGGCCCCGGGGCATTGGGCCCCATTTTTTGAATTCCTAAACAAATGATTTCCATAGAAGTCAAATTTTGAATGGCATTTATTGGCCCAATGATTTCCCTTTTTACACCTGGGGCAGCGGCCTGGGGCACAGTATGAGCTTGGTCTTATTTCAATTTGGGGATTTTGCCCAGAATAGCCTGATTGATTATGATAATTTTGCCTGGAATATCCTGATTGATTATAATGTCTAGGTTGAGCCCTTGTGACGTTTTGAGAGGAAGCACCTCTCATTGCAGCTGTAATTACATTTCTTGTGACAAAGGCGTCATTTATATCTTTACATAGTTGTATATATATGGAAAGATCCTTTTTATTTCTCCATGGCCTGATGGCTTCCTGGCAGTATTTATCAGCATTTTCGTATCTAATTGAACAACTAATGGTATAGCTTGATCAATGTCTCCAAACACTCTACCTGCAGTTCTCAAAAGTAAATCAGCAAAGTCAGCATATGGCTCATTAGGTCCTTGAATCACTTTTGACAAGCTACCTTGTAGATCCCCAGGTCCTTGTAAAGTTTTCCATGCCTTTAAGGCAGCCGTATATATCTTAGCATATACACCTTTGTCATAATATTTTTGAGTCTGTAAGTCTGCAAACTGCCCTTCTCCTGTGAGCATTTCTATATTACGGTCTCCAAACACTGCAGCTGCATTTCTTTTAGCTGTTTCTATACAAAGGTCTTGAAATTGAGATTGCCAAACCAAGTATTGCCCCCCACTTAAAGCTGCTTTACATAGACTTTTCCAGTATGAGGGGGTTAAGTTAAAGATGTTAAGGGACTCCAGCACACTCAACGTGAAAGGAGCTTGGGGCCATATGTCATTACTGCCTCTTTGAGATTTTTTATTGTTTTGAAATCTACTGACTGGTGGACCCTCTGTCCATTTTCAAATACTGCCAGTTCCCAATGTATCTGTGAGTTACCCTCAAGAGCGTATAAGCGCTCAGAAAGACTTTTTATTTCTATTTCTAGGGTATGCAAACATCTAGTAATATCCTTCATATTTTCTGTAATGGATTCCACCCATGGGGGAGTAGAGGACACAAGTGGTTCCTCTACTTGACGGTCCTTTCTCCTTTCTAATTTCTTGTTGTTCTTTTTATTGGAGACTGTGCTCCCAGAATCACTTTTTGATTCCTCTTCACTACTATCACTTTTACTGGTATCCTGAATTTCAGCTTCTAAGGAGAGTACATATTCTTCGGCTAATTTCAATAAGTTTCTGATGGCTTTGGCAGCTCTTACTTTTGGATTTACACCACTCACTGGTATTAACTGACTCAGAGGCTATGCTTTCTTGATCACTTTCCTTACTATCCACTGAATCCACGATATCGAAAAACTCATCCATGGCTTTTATTATCCGACCTTTTGTTATTTTTGCTCCCATTTTCAATTCTTACCCGCTGGCCGAATTCCCCGTACGGGCCACCACTTATTGCCACCTGAAGCGATTGCTGCTTGGAGCAACAAAGCTGCGGGAATAACTTCAGAGGCAGACTGGAAACGAACAGGCTCTTTATTCTTCTAGCTTCTCTCTCCGGTTTCAGCAACCACCCCAACATGCAACAGTCCAGTTTGGAAAAAATGGTGTCCTTTATTAAAATACTGATACAAATTATTTTGAATAAATCTCTTGATAGTAGCAATGAATTGTAGAGAGGTGACAGGCTGTTGCCACAAATCTTCCATCTTCTTGACAATACATATGCATAGGTTATTTAAAAAGTTCTAAACACTGTGAAAATACCTTTATAATGTTGTAGCTTTAAAATGTGTTTAAAATAAAAGAAAATTTTCAGCACCTGCATTTTCATTCGTTAACTTCCAGGATAAATCAATAATAAAAGCAAATAACATGATGCAGAATAAATGAACTTGATTTAGTAAGCCAGGCATAATTGAGGAGCCTACATATGCCTTATTCACAAACATGTCCAGTCTTTATATTTAAAAAAAATTTTTTAAAAAAAGTTATTCTTGGAGCTGATCCTTACTTTTACTTTATAACATAGTTTGGGTAAATATAAAATAGCAGCCAAGTACACTTATATAAATCAGACAGACCTCATGGGTTTTCACCATATGCACTGAGAAAGAAACAGGTTTACCAATTTATTCTGGCAAAGGGTTCGTGCTTGAACTCTTTGAGAGGAAGCTAGCAATATTAAAGACACTGTTTGACAAGCCACACTAATATTTGAGTCATTAAATGAGTTTTTTTTTTCTTAAGGTTCATAATTTAAATGAGTCGGCAACCTGATTAGGTAGCATTAAAAATGAGCTTTTAGCTGCTAATAAGCTTCCCCTTGGTTACACAGCCTGTTGTTTTCCTGAGGCAAAGAGAAGAGGGAGCTGCATGAGCCACCGTTTGCAATGCATGAATAAAATGACAAATGGGAAGAGGGCGTGGATGTTGATGAAGAAGGTTTGATTAGCAATTGGCAGCATGAAAACTTCTGAATTATTTTGCAAATTTAAAGAAAGGTTACACATGCAGTTGGTGAGCAGAATTATAGACACAAAAATAGAACTATCTGGAGAAGCAGACATTTTGTTTTCATGCATGTGATTTGGGTATTTTTGCATCTCTTTATCTTTAATCAAAAGTTGGGCTAGTATCTTGATACAAAGCAAATGAAATTTACTTTCATGGTGCTCAGCTATCAAGCAAATGTCACTAGCATTTCCCCAGGCCATATCAGTCTGTGATAACAGTGGGGTGACAATAAATACCAGAAGTAAATGATAAGTGCAAAGCTTCACCAGACTGTGAGAACCCATGAGGTCACATTTACATTAATCCCCCAAATGTCTGTACTTGAGCTTCCACCTGTTTGACTAGCACAGGGAATTCCAGGCTATTTCAAGTGTTCTTCCTCCCCAAATATTTACAACACCCCAAATATTGCAGTCACTTTGGGATTTCTCACAATTAATAATTTAAAAGTCATTTAAAACTGGCTAAAACAAGAGGAAGAAAAAAATATTCCTTATAACAGGAAGACCCAAGGTAGTGTGCTCTTATCCTTGGCTCCCTGGCATCAAGGACCCAGGCATGTTCTTTCCATTGCTCACAGTTCCATCACTTGAGGACTGCTTGAATATATTAGTATTCTTGGACTATCATAGCAAAGTATCACATGTTGAGTGGCTTTAAAAAGGGGATTTGTTTTTCTTTATTTGGAGGTCAAGTGTCTGATAAGACCATGTTTCCTCTAGGAAAAAATCCTTCATTGTTTCCTTGCTAGCTTCAGGTGGTTACTGGTAATCCAGATGTTCCTTGGTCTGTAGCTGCATCACTTCGATCTCTGTCTCAGTTAGCATTCCCCTGCATGTCTCTGTGTCAATGTTTCCTTCTTCTTACAAGTAATTGTTTGAGGTCTTCTTGTTTACAAATATAGCTCCATCATAATGTGATTACATCTAACAAAACCTTATTTCCAAATGAGGTCATAGAGGTTATTTTGGACATAAACTTGATGGTTGTTTTAGTCAGCTTTTGCATGGCTGTGACCAAAATATCCAACAAGAACAATGTAGAGGAGGAAAGCTTATTTGGGCTCACAGTTTTAGAGGTTCAGTTCCATGGTCAGTGGATTCCATTGCTCTTGGCATAAGATAAAGCAGACATCATGACAGATGGTGTGTCATAGGAAATCATCTAAGGACATGACAGATAGGGAGCAGAGAGAGAGCTGAGCTCACCAAAGGCATATCCCCAGTGATCTACTTCCTCCAGCCACATCTTAGTTGCCTATAGTTACTGCCCAGGTAATGCACACTAGTGGACTAATTCAAGGATTAGATTATAGTTCTCATAATTTAATCATTTCCTCTCTGAACATTCTTATACATGAGCTTTTTGGGGATGTTGCATATCTAAACCATAAGAGTGGGGCATCATTCAACCCACCACACTTGGTCTCCTGTTAGCTTCCTCAAAGAAGCAAACCACTGCTACTGAGATTGTCAGTATGAGATTGTCAGGTCACAAAAAAGTCCGTCTTTCCTTATCTACTCATTTGCAGATTAAAGATCCCATTCCTAAATGTTCCACCTATGCCTTTAGGTCTCCTTGGTGAAAAATGATTGTACTTTGTAAATGGTTAATCAGCATGATTGGCATACAATAGTACACACTGTATTCCTGAATTATGAAGGGATCAGTCTTCCTTGAGGCACATAGCTACCCATTTTGAACGGGATTAGGGTTCTTTAGCAAAGAAAATATAAGAGATGAAGGAAAAGTTTAAAAATGACAGTTAAGTTGGCTATAAAAGGAGTTTCTTTACACATACAAGAGATTTGATTCTGGTGATTCTTGTGACCAAAAAGCAACAAATCAGCTTTACATTTCAACTTTGTACTATGTAATATTTTTTTTATTGGATTTAAGAAATTGCCAATTCATCTGTAATCCTCTTGTTGGCTTACCTCATTTGTTTCAAGCAATGGAACCACATTGGTATAGTCTAAAGAATAGATGTTCCTGCCTCTACCTTTACCACTGATGATAAACAAAGAAAGTACTCTCAGTGTTCACAGTCTGAATCTGACCAGCCCTAGTTCATAACCTCCATAAGCATTAGTATAATTACATATATTCATGTAGAGTGCAGTACTGTAGGTGGAAACATATTTCCCTCAAATTCAAAAAGAAATGAGGACACACACATGCACATGCAGAGAAAAGACTATCTAAGGACACAGCAAGAAGATGAATGTTCATCTATAATCCAAGGAGAGAGGCCACAAGAGAAAATAAACATGTTGACACCCCACTGTTGGAGATCCAGCATCCAAAACTATAAAAAACAATAAGTTTCTGTTGTTTAAGCTACCCTGTGAGATCTGTCATGTTTATGTGTCTAGAAAATTGCTGTAGACAGTTTCAGATGCTCAGAGGTTGGGTAGTCCGACCTTCCATGTGAAGCTAAATTAGGAAAACTCATTTGTTTCAAATAATGGTTCAAGTTCATCAAAGTCCTAGAAACACACACACACACACACACACACACACACACGCACACACACACACACCATTTTCCATGATTTGCCTCAGAACCACAACAAGTTCTTAATATCTGTCTTATGCCACTCAGTTAAATGGAAGTCCCCTTCTGAATGCTCTCTCTCCAAGTTTAATGAATTCATATTGGCTGGATTACCAATACTTTTCTTCATGAATATACTGCTTGGCAAGTGCTCACTGACCGATTTGTTGTGACAGATTCCTTATGGCAGGGTATGTAGTTGTTAAGTAGAAGCTCTGGAGTTATATATCCTGAGTTTGACTCTCTGCTATTTTATACATCTTTTTGTGCAGGTAACTTAAGGTCCCTTTGCTTTCACCACACCCTCTATTAGGTGGTAGTAAATAAATGGTGATTACAAATGTCATAGGCATGCTAAAGTTAAATAAAATAATATGAAAGTTTCAGGAAATAGAAGCTAGAAATAACAGCAGTAATGTCCTTACAGTGTTGAAGCTGCACTGCACTACAGATTGGTGGTAGCAAGTCAGAAGAGAAGAATGACCATCTGTCCTTTGTTCACCTTAATACCAAGGCAGCACTGTTTATGCTCTGAGCATCATGATTATAACTATTTTCTTCTATACACATCCTTCCTTTTCTTCTCTGTTTATTTCTCATCTCTGTCTCCCTATCTCTCCTGGCCCCGATCTCCACCTTCTCCATCTTTGTCTCTCTAGCTCAATATCAATTCCTATAACCCAAGAATGAAAGGGGGCAGAGTACAGTTGTTTGATTATTTAAATTTTCAATTGTTTTAACAGAGAATTGCAAAGCACCAGCAAGGAAGAATGAGCGATGCACTTAGTTTGTCTTGTGTTAAGATAAGACACATTTCCTGCCCTCATGAGATGTACTGTCTCACAGATGATATAGACAGTTATCAATATTTTCAAATATGGTGATATTTGCAAAGAAAATAAAATTCTGTGTGTGCATAAGAGTAGAAATAAACTACTCTGTGACCTCATACTTGACTGTCAATTAACTGAGCTTTGACAAGAAGTGGGAGTGTACCATTCAGAAGCAAAGTATAAGTGAAGTTCCAGAGATGATGTGTATGAAGACACATCTGATAAAATACAAATGAGTATCACAACTGGAGCACAGAATGAGTAACACATAAAACCCAAAAAGAAAAAGCTGCAGAGTGAGCAAAAATCCTGATTTAGCTGGGCCATATAGGTTATGTTAAGTATTTTAATCTTCATCTAATGGAAAATTCAAGATATTGTGCAATAGGACAACATAATCATAGTTGAACATCTAAAAGATGATTTTGCTGCCATGCAGGTGATGGATAGGGACACATGAGAGGGAATGATCAGTGTACATGGGAAGATAATTATGAGACCCTAAGAAAAGTTGAAGTGTCAGATATTCAGGAAACTTGCAGGGAACTGAATGGGTAGAGTTGAGGTAAATCAATAGATTTTGATGAGTGAATAACTTCTAGACCTATACCTGCAGCACTGATTGGACAGCAGAGTCACTGACCAAGGCGAACAGGGTAAAGACAAGAATGGATCAGGACTAAAGATGATGAATACAGTTGGGCTTGTGTGTTTTTTAAGGTGCTTGTTAATAATATAAAAAAGATATGGACCTCCAAAAAGTGTTTTGAATTTGAATTCAGACTTTGGGAACATTTGGCATAGGAAAGACAGCTACTAGTTATGAACATGTAGTCAAGATAGAGAATTTTGCCCAGTCTCAATATTTGCTACAAAGATAGAATTAAATCATAATATGCATTTAGATTAGTGTTCAACCTCTAATAAGATGTCTTTCAATAATTAGTTATTGTTAATTTATTTGTATTTACATGAGTTTATTAAGTATGTACTAATATTATTGCTGCTTTACTGATTAGGAGCATAGAAAGGTTAACTTATTTTCTACAGCCAAACAGTTACCAAGAGTCAGAGCTAGAATAAAGAAGAATTTACTTTTGTGTCCCTATCTGTTTAAATCTAGATCTCATACAAGTCTTGTTGTTCTTTTCTACTTACAAATAATTAAAATCTATTTATTGGTGAAATATTTCATTCTGTATCAGGTTTTACTTGAAAAGTGCCAGACTAATATGTAATCAATTCATTTAAAAACTCCATCATATAGCCCTTGAAAAGTTATACTAAATAAAATTTGTTTTGGTTTTGTTTTGTTTTAGGACAAGTTTCCCATTAACCAAATCACCAGTACATAAAATCTGTGTGTTTTTATCAAAACGTTACAAATTTTATTATCCTAAAAATGTAGTTTTAGATATCATTTATTTGAAAAGTATCCTTGATTTAAAATGGAAGAATCAGCTCTTGAAACACAGAGAGAAATGTGTTACATCTTCAGCATATTCATTTTGAAGCTCATCGAGGGAGCTCCTGGGGGGCTCCTGCGTCTGGTATATTTCCATTCCCACAGAGTGGAGCTCAGCCCTGCATTATCATTTGCATGGTACTTGTTTGAGTTATCTGGAGCTGAATTATGAGAGCAACTCCATCAT
This sequence comes from Tamias sibiricus, assembly GCA_025594165.1. NCBI lineage: Eukaryota > Metazoa > Chordata > Mammalia > Rodentia > Sciuridae > Tamias > Tamias sibiricus. The sequence goes on along the minus strand of CM046666.1, from coordinate 80,165,190 downwards.
TTAAGTGTTATTGCTCTTTCTTTCTGGCTCTTCACTTCTCTTCCCAGCCTCAGCTAAGGTACTTCAGTGGCTATAATGAAGCGAATCCAAATTACCAGTTTGAGACTAGCAAGAGACCTGACATGCACACAAAATATTCTTTTAACATTTCACTGAACTAATCATCCTAAAGGATTTACTCTGTCTTTCATAAGCTCTTAGGAGGCTTTGATTTTTTTTCCTCTTAATATATCTTGTGATTTAGCTAAAGGAAGCTTTAAAATGTCAATCTGCATCTTCAATAAAGTTATCACAAAAAAATAGTTTGTATATTTAGTTGATGATTTCACACTTATAGAAAATATAATTATAAGGCTGTTCAGTCAAGCTTTAGCAGCTCCATATGTTTATATAGCACACATAAAATATATGTAGTGTATTTTCTAGAACTAATTATTAAACTCTGACTAATATGTATAAAAAGAATAATCATGCATTGTTTCAATTTACTCTTCTATGGTAAAGACTATCATATTAATTCACATGAAATTTTTCATAAGATATTGGAAAATAGGAATTATATATTTTTAAGAACCTTAAGGATTACATAGGATCAACTGCAGTGGAGTGTTAGCATTTTATTGGATCAAATATATATTACTGCCATCCTTATTTCCTCAAGTCTTGTGCATCCTTTGAAGATTGATATGATTTATAGCCAGGTGAAAGTCAACTCATTGTACTTTTAATGATGAAGGTTAGATCATATGGCATGACTTGTGATAAGCAGGTACACTTGTCAAAACTGTAGCCCTAATGGAATATTTCCTCCCATGTATAGAAACTACTGGAAATGATTGGCTTCCCTTAAGAACACTGCTTCTATAAAACTTATCACACCAAGTAGAATGTGTGTTTCTACAACACAGGCATATTTCAAAGATAAGAATGATAGAGTGAGGGTGTCAGCTAAACAAGTTTCATTCTTTCTTTCAAAGAAAGATTGACTTAAATCAATCATTCTCTCTTAAAACGAAAGGAAAGAGGGAAAAAAATCAGTGTTAGCATTATTACTTAAATGGTAGTCTATCCACCAGAAAACATGAGGAAAAGAAAATAATTGTTCCCCTTAATATTGAATTTAAGTAAGGATATACAGAACAAAGTCTGTTTCTCTTAATAATTAAGATATTGTCTTTCAATTTAAATAAATAGTATTTATGACACAGACTTTATTCAAGTTTGAGTCTTGATGAAAAAATGACTCATCTGAGAAGGACATGAAGAGTGGTTGTCAAATAGAACAGTCCAATAAGAATTGTAAGTTCCAAGTTCCTTATTGGTCAACATGCAATTCTTTCTTTATCAATGAAGTTAGTTTGTCATACTTGCTTTCATCCAGACTCAGAGAAATGATTCACAAAACAAAATACACCATACAAAGTTGTTTTGAGACCACATTTATTTGGCCACAAATGTTAATCATCTATAATCTATGAAGCAGGAGACACATATACACCACTACCAACAGGATCATAAGACACTGTTTACACAAATTTCAGAAAACTGTGGGCTAGAAGCATTGTCCACATGGATCACCTTCCAAATATCTTCTTCCTGTCATGATTACATTAATAAATATATTCAAACCAAAATGACAGAATTGGTCATTACATTTGCATTTTTTCACATTGTAGTCACGTCAAAGCCTTTTGAATTTTCATACATAATTGTCTTCTAGTACCAGAGCAGTCACTTCTCAGTAGAAAAAAAAAAATTAGATAAAATGTTAAGTGTTTTACATGCGCCAATATACAATAGTGGTTCATCATTAATACTGTGACTTCTCTGGAGTTCACAACTATATATCTCATGGTAACCTATGTTGGTTTATTTTATGTGTAAACTCAAATTAAGTGATGTCCTGATCCCTGCAAAGCATTATTTCTGAGTAAGTAAGCATGTGGGGATTTGTGTCTTAAATGTCCCCTAAGTCTCATGTGTTGAAATCTTGGTCCTCAGTTCAGCGATGTTCAGAGATGGGGACTTTGAGAGTTGCTTGGATCATGAGGGCTCTAACCTCATCAATGGATAAATGCAATGATGGATTCATAGTTTAAAGAGCTGTTGGGAGATGGCAGAAACTTTAGGAGATAGAACCTCCTTAGAGGGAGTGTATCACTGATTTCAAAGGGTTTATTTTGTCCCCACCCCTTTCCTCTCTTTCTCTCTTTCTGCTTCCCAGTCCCCATAAGGTCAGCTGCTTTGATCCACTGTACACTTTCCAACATCACATTCTTTCTCAGCACAGTAAGCTCAGAAACAATGGGGCCAAGTGACTATGTACTGAAATCATGAGCCAAAATCCACTGAATGGAGGCTCCATTCAGTGGATTTTCTCAGATATTTTGTCACAGCAGTGGAAAGGTGATTAACACCTGGAGTTTTTCCAGAATAAATTAGCATTTGAGTCAGTAGACCAAATAAAGAAAATGAGTCTTACCAAAGAGGGTAGGCATCAAACCATTTTTATTTATTTATTTGAGCCCAACTAGAACAAAACACCCCAGAAAGGGTAAATTTCCTCTCTGCTTAAGCTTGGCTATCCATCTTTCCCTTCTCTGAGACCTCGCTCCTTCTAGATCTTGAGCCTTTAGACTTAGGCTGAAACTGGCAGCCAGCTAACAGACAGCATGTTCTCTGACTTCTCAGCCTCCATAAAAATGTTAACCAATCTTTTATGTTAATTCTCTTTCATATGTCTCCATATATGCCCCATGGGTTATGTTATTCTGGGAAATTCTTACTAACACATAACCTACAGGAAATTTTGTCCAAAAGAAGGCTTTTTTACTCAATTATTTTTATCAGCACATGATTGGCACACCTTCCAACAAGGAAAAGAATGACATGAACTTGTCATGTATAGGTGCTTTAGTATGCAGTTAATTCTTTAAATACTTTATGTATTAATTCTTACCTTAAACATACATTCTTTCTACTTTTCTATCTTCTTTACTTTGTGTGCAATGTCTCCTTACTTTTCCCAACTCACATCACTCCATCACACTTCACTGAAAAAGAATACTAGAAAGGTCTTCCTCTAAAAATTTAACTAAGCCCTAGTAAGTGACAATCAAGTCTAATAGGAAGATGTACATAAGAGGTAGGTAACAAGTAAAAGGTACATGACTCAAAATATACTGAATCATTTTTAGTTTGCTGTACATTTCCAGTAAAATCTAATAACACCATGCCACTATATGTTATGTTATCACAATAGGATACAAAAGCCAAGTTCATAAAAAGATAATGACCTAGATTTCAGTATCATACTGTTCTTCACTGAAGCCCTGAAGATATGATACAGTCTCACCAAGGTGGGGTTATAATTCACCACAAATCCTTCATAAATGTGAGTAGGATGGAGAGGAACATCATTTATATTGGATAGGGGAATCATACAATTTGAAGGAGAGATCTTCTGGTGACAAGTGAAAAACAAACAAAAACCAAAAAATTCACTGCAAGATAACACCCCTTGTCCATGTAAACAAGAAATAATATTTAAATAGGCAGGGAAATCTGCACATAGCTATAGAAACATCATTGTGGTATAAATATTCAATATGCATGACACATTTGTTATAGTTTAGATCTAGATTGTCTCCCAAATGTATATGTGCTTAAGGTTTAGTCCCAATGCAATAATGTTAAGAAGTAGGGATCTTGAGGAATCATTGATCATGAGGGCTCTGATCTTACCAGTGGATTAATTCATTGATGGGTTCATAGCTGATTAGACTATTGGTAGGCAATGGAAAATGTAGGCGATGAAGCCTACATGAAGGAACGGTCTTTGGGGGCATGGCCTTGGGGACTAAAACTTGTCCCTGTCCCTTCCTGTCTCTCTGTTTCTATCCTGCAAGAATGTGCTGTGTCATCCAGGCTCAGAAACAATGGAGTCAGATAACCAGGGACTGAGTCTGAATAAATATTTTTTTCCTTTAAGTTGTTTTTCTTAGGTATTTTGTCAGAGCAATGGGAAGCTGACTAACATTCTTCCAACTACAGCTATTTTGAGTAGCTAAACCTCAGGATTTGGAAAATGTTGGTGAACCAAATTTAAAAAACCTATCTATGCCTATACAAAGAGAATAAAACAAAGGAACAAGCAAAATCTATTGATCACTGTGTAAAATTTCTCTGAACTAGATGCAGAATCACGTCATCAGAAGTCATGGGCCCTCTGAAATGAAATAAAGGATTTTGAAAAAGAGTGAAAATGTTATTTCTAGAGAAGAGCCTTCCCTGGCAAATGTGAATCAAGGGGAAAGGATCCCATGGATAGTGTTGTCACTGGTCCCTATTTCCACAACAATCCTGTCTGTTATCAGTTTTCCAATCTCAATACCAGCAGTGCCATATACATTCTCAGTAGTCTTGGTATATATGACAAAAGATATGGACACTCTAGTGTAACTCTGTAACTGCTATGTAGCTAAAACATCTCTATATCCTGGACAATATTTAGGTTCCATGACTTGACTGCAGTTTTGGCCACAGATCCAAATAAGAATGGGTCCTTCTTTGGTTGAAGAGACAACAAAATTCTAATAAAGTCAGCAGTCTTTTTCCCTCCATCATGTGCATCTTCCTGAAGACCAGCACTGATGCTTGGCTTTGCCCTGTAGAACAGGAAAGTTGTTTTCTTCAAGCTACATTTTAGCTTTGATAGGCATAAAAGTTCTGGATTGGAATGTTATTTTGGCAGTAATGAGTAGGTCACAATGACTCAATTACAGGAAGAAGGAGATCTTAAATTTAAAATAGTTTCTGATGGTCAGGTTCGGCAAAATTGAACATTCTCATTTGTGAATAACAGGGCCCAAGTTAAAGTTGAAGCAGTACTTATTCTTTTACTTATTTAATTTTTCATGGAACATATTTGGGTGAAGCATTAGCTCATACTGGGCTATACTTGCCCTCAGATATATAGCAGAGCAACCAAAAATCTTATGATCTTATCACGATCCTGATTCCTGTATGGGAAATTGTAAGGTTTTTGTTGGGGTGGGGGAAAAAAAATAGGGATCAGCAGTTCCAGGACTTATGCAGTTTTCAATTTAAAAAAGAAATATTTGGGTCTGGTTTCCTCAAGTTTTTGAGATATGGGTTGTACAAATTCTATATATTCAGATAGAAAGGGAATAAGGGGAAAAAAAACATTAGATGGATTTTACTGAAGTGTTTCTGGTGAAATTGAAAAGCAGGTAAGAGATATTTTGTTACCATATCAAGTGCTGATTTATTGAAAATTCAAAATGTAAAGCAAAGGGTCACCAAACTTCTGCTTCTTATTTTTCATCATGTAAATATTATTTCAATTCCACTACTGATGAAACAGAATTGACTATCTTACTAGAGAACATTTTATTAGAAAATGCTTTGAATATGCACTTGGTGAATGGTTGTTATATAAAGACAATAAACAAAACCTGGCATTCACAGAAGCAGGTGGGATTCTGTAAACCTCTTTTCTGAGCATATCTTCCTAATAGTGCCCATTATCTACAGGATGTTTGACTTCACACACATCAGCATGTTCACTTACAGCCCCCTTTGTAAACACACAAGCTCCAATCTGCAAACTTTCAACTCACATATTTATTTGTGCATCAAACACATCAGAGAACAAAAGTTCTGTGGGAAAATTATGCACCACCTTTCAACTCTCTTTGTCAGTGCAAAGAGCCTGAAGAAGTCTCCTCAGTCTTTTATCCAAACTTTGCTGCTAAAATGGAAACAACTCCACTTGGTCTTCATCTTGTATTGTTGCCTAACCTGTGGTTCATCTCCTGATTTGCTCTATTCTAAATTCTGAGAACATAAAGAAATGACAAAAATAAATACATGTCTATTAAAAATTGAAGAAAGACTATCATGACACACTATACATAATAAAAAAAGAAATAATGAAAAATATTTTTATTGCTAATTTCTGATTTATATGGTTCACCAGTCAACATAACTAAAACCTCCTAAAGTGTAGTGAATCTATTCACACATGAAATGAGGACCAAATTTGGCTAGGAAATAAAGTAATATGCAAAAATATAAGATTAAAGCAATCAGTACTGATGGAAAGGACTAATGGGAAAATTGATCTGTTTTCATGGTAGAGAAAGTGAAAATAATTTCTTTCACATTACACAAATCAAGCCTTCATAATTAGATTTGACACAAATACAGGTATAACATCGTTGCATGGGACATTAGGTTGTACTACAAAGTAATTTAAGTTGAAAATGTAAGTTCAGTTAAGAAATAAATTCATCAACCTAATAAGACTGGGAACGTTTTCATGATAAAAAAGAGAAAATCAATACCACACTTTCTAATTTAAATATACAATGAATCCTGGGAGGACAAAATGGAGAAAAAAATACCAAAATTTAATTGTATTTCTCCAGTTGAGTAAAATGTGAATAGTAAACAAGCAAAACACAGATCAAAAAATGAGTAGCATTTTAAATCATTTTCTCCAAATTAGTTGTGTTATTATGTATTTACCAAGTATCAGTTTACTCTACACAATGTAAAGAGGACAGTCTAGTGAATACCAATATAGAAATGCAACTACTTGTATATTTATTACCTTGCAGTTTAACTTGTCATTTTTAAAATGATTAATTCAAATCCATGCTTGGAAAACAATTTAAAGGTATGTAGTGAGGTCTTAACCTGGACCTAAGAGAAATTGCAATTCATTCTATTTTGTATTTATTTGAAAGGAATAGACATTTCATTGTATGATTCAGTTTGATTTACATCATGGCAATTAAAAAGGCCAAAAGAGGAGTGTATTTAGAGGTCTCATAGATGTTTTCCCTATCTGTTCCAGCCAGTTATCAATTAATTGCTTCTCAGAATCCAATTCACCCTGAAGTATTTGAATTGAGATCATCAATTGGATTCTTGAAGTATTTTCTCCTTCTTAAATATGATTTTAAACTTTGTCAGTAGAGGGTGCTGGAGGGGCACTGCAGGAAGATGGGGAGTTCATTTTCCTGGATACAAAGTGCTACTTTTGCTCTGTCTTGTTTCTGCTGCACAGAATGTCAGCCATTTGTGTGGTAGGGATCAATTTTTCCAAACTTCAGGTCCAAGACAACAGCTCCTCAGTGACCTTGTATTCATGACTCTGTCCTTGATACCACCTTGCCAGAGACCTCCTACTGTGGATACTTCTAGGTCCTGGACTCATGTCTGCAGTGCAGACTCCATCTATGTGACTACACGCCAGCCACCTTTTAACTAAAACCTTCAGAGGGTTTATTTCCTTCTGTTTTCCGATTGCAGAAGGAGAGCTCCAAACTTTCTATGGGTAGGGGCTCACTGAGTCTTTCTGTACCTCTGGGGTCAACTTTGTCTTGTTTGTGCCCTGAAAGATTGATTCCTGCTTGTTCAGTGACTTTGTAACAGATTTAGCCTGTACTACCCAGAAAATACTTCCAACCACAACTGCATCTTCTTCAAGTGAGGTTGGGATTGGCCTTGGTGATGGGGCCTTCTATCCAAGTTTGTCCTTTCTGAGATATTTTCTCTCCAAACCAGAGTATTTTCAGAGTTCTCTTTATATTTTATGGTAGCCTCTTTATATTTTATGTCAGGGGTCTCCAAGACCATCCCCAATTTCCATTATTCTTTAGAAGGCCTCACAGAACTCAACATACAGTCATACTTATGGGTATAATTTGTTATAAGAAAAGGATACAAAGAAAAAAGAGCAAAGGAAAAGGTATAATGAACTAGTTTCAAAGCAAGGAGAGTTCTCTCAGTCCTACAGAACTCAGGCTTTCAGCATCAAATAGCAACAACACATGTGAAGAATATTGGGGAAGGCATTTGAAACTCAGTGGTTAGGGCTTTTTTTTTTTTTTTTTTTTTTTTCCGAATTTGTTCACATAGGCACCCTCTGCCTGTAATGTATCAAAATTCCAGACTCCCAGAAGAAAGGCAGGTGTTCTGCGTTAAACATATTATTTGCATAAACAGTTTAGTCACAGTGAGCCATTCTTATCAGGGAATGATGAAAAAACTTCTGAAATCTAAATTCCCAGAAGCCAGCCAAGTACCAGCCTTGAAAACAGACCTTTCTAAGGAAAGCAGTCTCAAGGCTGCTGTGTGAACTCCTGTGCATACCTAGCATAGTTTAATAATTCTTCATATTAAACTTTCTGTGTTGAAATCATTGTGTGCTTCCTCTCTCTTAGTTGTACTTAGACCAGTACGATGTGTTAATTACTGTTTGTGACATAATGGACTTTTTCAATGGTACACTAACTTCTCATCTCCTGAGAAAATATGTAGAAAATTATTGCTGAAGAATATTAAATATTAACAGAAGTTAGCCTCATGACACCAAATAACAATTCAATTTAGAAAATTTAGGAAAAGAAATCTGGACAGCTGGTAGTTAGGTTTATGTCTATCCCAAAAGTCATTTTAGACTAGAGCAAGTAAAAAAAGGAACAAGTGTGAAGTCTGCAAAACATGTTCTTGTTTTTATGTGAAAAACTTTTCTTTTAACTATTTTGCTATATTTTGAATATTCAAATTATTTTAAAATATTCATTAAGGAAAAGGATTGGCTACTTTAAAATTCTATGAGCTTAAAAATGGGAAATGGGAAAATGCTAAAACTGGAGATAGCAGAAGCAAAATATATTTTACACATGTCCTAAGAAGCAGGTGGGGAATTGAAAACTCAAAGCGATCATGCAGGAAACTCATTCTGGGTGCTTTCTGATAAGGCAAAACTGTCATCAGCCAGGGGAGGACTCGGGCTGCTGTGCTAGCCTTTGAGTTTCATTTATTTGGCTCCAGCAAATGCTAAAAAAGCAAAACTGAGTTGAAAAAGGCCATTTTTGTCTGCGGATTTCAGATTCCTTGAATTCTTGGAAAGCAAAACAGAAGAATCCCTGACTAAAGGCTTTCTGGTGAGTACCTCTGAAAAGCTATGATTCCCATACATAACAGGATGGAGAGGGACTAGCATAAGCTTCTCTGGTGTTGCAGAGCAGATAAAAGGTGGAGGCCATCTGTCATCAAAACTCCCCTGAGAAAGTGGGTTCAGTTTTGACTTTGCAGGCAAGGAATCAAATAATTTCAAAGAGTAAGTATATTTAAAAGCCATCCAGCCTAAATCTATAATTTTACAGATAGGAAACTAAAGATAACAGAAATTAAGTTATAACCCCAGGAAGCACAGCTAGTGAGAGGTACTTGTTAGTAGTACTACCTGTAGTACACATGCGTTCAATGCTGTGTTCACAGGCCACTTGATCACACCAGATAGAACACACATTGGAGATGCATGACTTCTAGTGTACAAAAGCTGAATAAAAATAAAATGTGTAGGCACCATGACAGGCTGTGTGAAAACCAAAGACTACCTGGAGTACCGGGGAAGGTTTGTTTTGGATGTTAGATCTTATACCCTTTCTTTACCTGCTATGTATTTTATAAAAGTTTTTAGAGGTCATTTAAATTATTATTCTTCCTGGTGATTCACGGTCTACCTTTTGTGAGCAAAGAGTACCAAAGGCTTGAGAGTTTTTTTTTTTTTTTTTTTTTTTGATTATTTAAACCTGATCCATAACTTGTGATGCATTAAAAGCTAAGCAGCAGGGTTTCAACCAACATTCCACAAGAGTTGGCAGCCTTGATTTACCCTACTACATTTAGCACTCTCTACAACCTCTATCATCCTCATTACCTTATACCTAATGTCTTAAAGGTTTAATTTGTCTGCCAAAATAGTGACATAATTTACATGATCTTCAGGTACTATGGTTTCATCTTTCTGGGTTGTTTTTGTATCTTTATTTAGTATTTAGTGACACATTTCATCCAAAGAAGAGTATCTTCTCCAACATCCTTGCTTACCTGAAAGTCATTATAAATGGGAATTGGCATGTGATTCTTATTGTTAGCCAATTCTGTACATAAGAGTGATTTCTCTTATCATTAGACATCTATATTTTCATATAACTGTCTCACCTTTTGTGTAGCTTTTACACATGGATTCAGAACAATCGCCACCAAGTCAATCCTTTAAAATGTTCTTAAAAAATATTATTGTAAAGACAGGTAATATGATGATTATAAAGCTTTTCTTTACTGGACAAATTTTTCTCATTTCATTAACCTTTCTTTCTATAGAATGATTTGCACAATGTCCTCCTTTGGGAATTTCTCTTTAGAGTACTCTCATATGTTTTCAATGTTTCCCCAATATGAAAACCCAAACTCTAAGCTCAATGCATCTTATCAGTGCAGAATACAGTAGCTTGTTCCTTGCTTTCTTAGTATAGTACTATTAATGAAATAATAAATTACTTTAGTGTTTTAAACAGTTTTTACAATTATTGAAACTCCTGAAGAATATTTCATGCAAATAGCTATAGAATGAGAACTCTCCCTTACTATCCTTTTGCAGTTAATATTTTTTAGCACTTATGCATGTCTTAATTTTCTTTCCTATGCAATTGTATAGGAATTGATGCATATAAAATTTAAAATGTTATGCATTAACTCTTATGATTCATTTTTATATGTATATATTTACTAAGAAAACTCTCTGTGTTCAAAAGATTAAAGATAAAGATTTCATGCCCTTTGATATGAAAGGAAACCTCTCACCTTTTGGATAACATATTCATTTATGTGATGAATAGGCAGCTAAGGAACGAGCCTTAAAAATAGTCTGCTATTACACACACACACACACACACACACACACAATCCTACTAATTTTGTTAATTGGCTTGCTTGCTTAATGGACTACAAACTCTTCATTAAATTTGGCATACATTTGGGTGTTATACAAAGACATTTTGGAAATCTTTGAAAAGACCCTAGATGAAGATACTAGAACTCTAGGTGTGGTTTACATACATTCCTTTAAAAACGAAAATGAAGTTATTTCAGAACATTTTTATAGGAATCCAGTGTAGGTCTTACATTACCTTTCGAAGGAATATATCTGAGAAATTAGAAGACCTTAGTGTATCTCATTGGAATTCCACATTAGACATATTAGGGGATCATATGGGGGATGATAGAATTTATTTGAATTTTATAACTGATGTCCACTACTGAAAATAAAAGTAATGGTTCAAAAAATTAAAAAGTAGGGATGAAATTTGGATATTATTCTAAGAAATCCTGAGACGAGGAGATAGTTTATTGACAAAACCCCTGAAAATAGGAGGAAATATCTCCTATAGTGGCAGAGAAACATGTTTGATTTTTTGTAACAGCAAAAACAATGACAACATAGTTAATTAAGAGCGGCAGAGTAGAGTGTGCAGTGGATTCTATCCTTGAGGTAGAAGACCTCAGTCCTGGTGAAGGGCTCCGGACTTTGGGCCCCAGAGTCTCTGCTTCTACTCATTTTACCTTGCTGCTGTCCTGTATCTGGTATTTCCATGTGGAAACAGGAAGTGGTGATCTGTTTGAAAGACAGATTTGTGAGGAATCCAGAGATTAGGGATCTTAACGGGACATTTAAATAATGGTTTTTGTCATTACCTAATTAAGTACTCATTATCATGTAATTATTATCAAATAATCATTATTACTACTAAGACTAGTACAAATAGATTCTATTAGCTACTTCTGAAAAAGACAATAAGGGAACCCAACTACTGGTGAGAAAAAGTCATTGTTGATGCCATAAGTACCATATAAATTTTCATATATATGGCTCTGTTGTGTATATTATGAATGCATTGAGAACTGAGATTATGCCTATTAAGGATTTATGTTCCCAGGAGTCTGTTTTGTTTTGTTTTGACAACATGATTGGATAATGCAACAACCAATAGCAGGGAATAATAGGTCCTAAATATCTGGGGGGGGTTGTACATAATTTGGTAGATTTTGGCTGTCCTTTTGCATTTAACTATTAAGTAAATGTACATATTGTCATTCTTAGCACTACCTTAGTAGCTCTAAAGTAATACATTTTTTTGTGCTGCAAGCATCAAGTTAATCTGTCAGAATTCTCTTAGGCAAAACCATAAGTGCTAGGAGAAACCATCCAACATGGTAGCAACCTGGAGAAATATTAATTGGATAATGATAAAAATTGGATTATTAAAATTGAATAAATGCCGGGCATGGTGGCACATGCTTATAATCCCAACAACTCGGGAGGCTGAGGCAGGAAGATCTGGATTTCAAAGTCAGCCTAAGCAAAAGTGAGGTGCTAAGCAACTCAACCTGTCTCTAAATAAAATAATAAATAGGGCTGGGGATGTGGCTCCGTGGCCAAGTGCCCCTGAGTTCAATCCCTGGTACCAAAAATGAAAAAAATTGAATAAACATTGAAAATGTGTCAGGGACTATGCTAAACCTATACGTGTGTTGTCTCATTTCATCCTCAGAAGAAAACTCTGTGAGATTACTACAGTTACTACACAATTTTGGGAAGACACACCAAAATATAGAATCATTAAGTAATTTGGTTGGGTTCCTATAGTTAGTATTTAACTAACTGAAACATTCTTACTCCATGTTTCTCACTTTCCACCAGTCTGTTATTTCTCCATCTCCCATCCCTTCATATGCATGCACAAGTTTAAAAATATTATAGAATTTTCCTGCAGCAGGTTTCTTAATATAAGCCAAATAAACATTGCATTATTTTTTCCAATCATTTTTTGCAGTATGGATGGCAAATGACAATTGTATATATTTAAGGTATACAGCATAATGTTTTGATATATTTATATTGTGAAATGGTTACCAAGGTCAAGCTAATCAATCATTCATCACCTCACAGTTACCATATTTTATGTGTGTGCGTGTGTGTGTTTGTGTGGTGAGAACAACTGAAGTCAATTCCCTTGACAAATTTGAAAAATTCAATGCAGTATTATGAACTGTAGTCACCATGCTTTACGTTAGGTCTCCAGAACTTATCCATCTTACAAATGAATTTGTAACTCTGACCAACATCTCCCCATTTTCCCTACTTCCAAGCTCCTGGTAATCACATAATAATACTCACCACAATGGAACAAAAAATGAACATAACAGTACTACTCTTTGTTGAGGAAAATGCTGGCCATTGAACATAGCACTTGAGAATGTTCACCATGCCTTATGCTACTGAGCTATACCCCCAGCTTCTAGTATTTCTATTTTTTTTGTAGATTCATTTGATCATCTAAAGCTGGAATTTAAGATTATTTTCCCTAGTCAAACTGATATTTTAAAGGAAAATATTATGCAGAACTTCAATATATAAGTAAGAAAGAGTTAGGCTGCCCTAATCATTGTGACAAGCGAGGAGAATGCTGGAGTTTACAGCATGAGTGAAGAACAACTCTGACCTCTCCTCTCCCATTTGCACCTTCCCCAAGGAACCTCTGAGGAACCCATAAGACACTGAGGATCATCATTCGAAAGAAACTGATAAATAGTATTTCAGTGCTTCTTGCATCTAAAGGTTTATAAAATTAATTTTATGATGGATTTATTTAAAAATATTAATTAAAAGATTATTACTATGTGCTTTGCAATGGTACTAAGAATAGCAAAACACAAATCTTGCCCTCTTATATGTAACTTACAATATAGTCTATAGTCAAACAATTAAAAAAAAACTCTAACATTGCCAATTCCATGTGTTGAATGCTATAAATATGTACTGAGTGCAGAGTTGGAGGGGCAAAATAAGGAGATTGGATGCTTCACAGAAGACATAATGTACAGCTTGTTTCTTAAATGAGCAGCATGAGTCAGGGGGACACAGTGTAGAGGAGGGGGAGGACACCCTAAAAATACAAGTTCTTTCAGTACCCTTAGGAGTAATTATTTGAAGATATGAAACTATTTACATTCTACCAGGGCCAGGTGAAATTTTGTTGTTCTTATTCATTGAACTTAATTCTTTTTCTTAAAAATTTCTTCATTTTCTAATGAAAAGATAAATAAGTCTGAAAAAAAAAAAAGAAATCAAATAGAATCTGAATGCTTTTTGCCTACTCCATTATTTGAATTATTTAAGATGCATTTTTCAAACTTGAGTAAAAGATCAATTTTTTGTCCCTAATTCTCAATAGGTGGAGCCAAACAGAAGATAAAGACATACTGAGAATATCATAAAATTTTATAGGACATTGAATATCCTTGACTATTTGGGGCTAAAAATACCCCACAAACATAAGAATAATTGATTTGTATGGGAATTTATAGTTTTTGAAAGACTTTCACATTTTTATATAATCATTCTGAAGTTACAATGGGCCAGCTGGGTTTGATGGATCATGCCCATAATCTCAATGACCCAGGAGGCTGAGGCAGGATTATTGCAAGTTTAAGATCATCCGCAACAATTTAGCTACAGTCTAAGTAACTTGGTGAGACCCTGTATCAATATAAAAAATAAAAAGATCTGGGAATATAGCTCAGGGGCAAAACCCCTTGGGTTCCAGAACTAGTACCAAAAAATAATTTATAATGGGCCAATATTTATTTCTGGCCAAATAATTATTGCCTATATTCTAGGAAATCTTGTGAAAAAATATGCAAGCCTGATTATCTCAGAAATCTTGGAGTTTTATAGATTTGTATTACCTATTACAAGAAGCAGGCAATTTCAAGAAAGAATAGAGACAAAGAAAAATAAAAGATAATCTTATCGAATAAAAACTTATTTTTAAGTTATTTATTATTTTATTTCTTAAATATTTGGACTTGATGAAAGAGTGATGAATCATAAGAAAGGAGGACTGAAAAATGCACAAAGGACAAATGAGCATTAGGACAGAGAATATTTTTTAAATAAGAAAATATCAAAACCAAGTATAGCTAATTCAGAAAGTAAAAGGGGCTCATATTAATGCAATGAAAAATTTTTGGTAATGATGTTTAGAATCACATTCTAAAAATCATTAAAAGAAATGCCATAGGAAAAAAAAATATATGTACATTTATAAATAGAGAAGTTGAGAATTGCATACTCAGAGAAAAGAGAGTATATAAGCATTTATAGGTGTAGGTATTTTGTAATAAATTACCTTTTTTAAAAATCAACATCTGCTGAAATTCTCATATGATAACCATAGTTATCGTAGTCTTTTCTCAAATACTGTTGTATTAATGTTGACTTATTGTCTATAAATTTTCCTCCAAGTTGACACAAATATATGGATTACAGGCTGTAGGGAACTCAGGGAGTGTTATTTCTTGATGTTCATTGGTGTCTAGCTGATTTATTTTTGAACACACTGCTCTGTCTACCCTGATGGCATGTGCTATAATGATCAATGTGAATGAGATGTATTTCCTGACCAAGCCAATATAAAAAGCATGAAAGTGAAACATTGCAGAAGGGTAAAGTCATTTTTACTTCTGTTTGGGAAAAAAACAGTTTGCTGCCTTTGACCTTTTAGTGTTTTCTTGTGGTTAGCCATCACATCATCCAATTCTATAAAAAACAATCACTTCCAAAGTGGCATAAAATAAACCAAGATATTGAGTACAGGATGAAAGTATTCAGCAACACCCAGTGTATACCAGAAAGGGAAAAAATGAAGACCATTGACGACAATGTATTTTTGGTTAGAGTTTTCATTATGTCAAGATTTCAAGATTTTAAATAGGGTTTAATGTGCTTTCCCATAATTCTTATCCTAATGTCTAAGGTTCTATTATTGTCATGCAACCTTTTAAAATTTTATTTCAGGACCAAATATACAGCTGGATAAAACTAATGAAGTACAGCATGAGTTCACTTTAATTTAGATGATTATGAAATTATGGAATTTAAAACACACCAATGTTCATTTGGTTCCTAATTATTTTTATGGTTTTAACTGTGTTATTGGATGTAGGTCTCATATGACATTGTTTTACAAAGGGAAAGATCATGATGCTTACTCAAGGTCAAACACTAATAATGAATGGCTTACTAAGGTCATTCTGTTTTCTGAATCAGTCACTGTCATAAAGCTCTGTGATCTTTTTTTTTTTTTTTAAAAAATATTTATTTATTTTAGTTATATACAAGGCGTTTATTCTAACGTGGTGCTGAGGATCGAACCCAGGCCACACACATGCTAGGCTAGCGCTCTACCACTGAGCCACAACTCCAGCTCCAAGCTCTGTGATCTTAAGTGATAAATTACTCCATCCTGCTGCATCTCTTCATTGGGGAATAACATTTTAGGTAGAAAGAATCTTGATATTATGCTTACTCACATATTAGAGAAAAAAAACTTAGTTAAATGGCTTTTTCTAGTTACAAAACTAGTAAGTGACAGACCTGATATCCCATTCCAGATCTGTGTGTTTTTCTCAAGCAACATTATCTTTTGGTCATAGCAATTTAGTTTTTCTCTAATTAGGATAATAAATGTCAGGAGTGTAGTATTCAAAATTCTCAAAGTGGCAGAAACAATGTTGGTTTTATATCACAAAAAGAGTCGATGGAAATGATTACAGAATTGTTAGGCATCTCAAGGCTCACATTCCAGGGACAGTGGCCCCAATCACTCCAGGAACTTGCTTGAGGAAAGGCCAGCTTGTGCTACTGCTGCCTCTACTTAGCTGCCAAGAACTCTGCTTGAGTGCAGCTCAAATTGCCAGCGCAGCCATCAGTCCTATGACCAAAAGTCACTGCAATCATTCCACTCCTGGAAACCCAGTGTCAATTCCATCACCTTGTCATTGCAATGAACCTTATACAGTGCCTCACCTGAGTAGACTGCTGACAAAAAGCTTCACTGGGCAAGTGCAATTGTGGGAACTCTGAATCACTGAATCATGGTACCGTGACACAGCTGTAACGCTGAGTGAAAACACAGCCTACCTGGCTTCTTCAGAGGCCAGGACTGCTCCTAAAGAATATGGCAAGGTTATGCCAAAGGTTCTGGGAAGGCAGAAAATAAACAGAATCAGAAAATGATTAGGTAGGGATGACTTTCATGCAAAGAGACATTTGAAATTCAAGCTCTCAGAATATTCATTGAATCCAGGATACACAATTAGAAGGATTCCTCAAAGATAAAATTTAACTGTACAATTAAAATAAAAGTTGAAGTGTTATTTTCTGATTGTGTGCCTTTCACTGAAATACTTAATAGGTATTTATGGTACAATGTAAAAATTATAGAATCTTAAAGAAAGATCTGGATTTCAAGACTACTTCCATTTACTACTAGCAAATTAGTCTTAGGTAGGCTATTGTTTTTGAGATGGGGTAATGTTATGTTGCCTAGGCTGCCTCAAATTCACTATCCTGCTTTTGCCTCTCAAATAGCTGTGATTACAAATGCATAGGACCATGCCCAACTTTTGTTACCATTTTCCAAACCTTGATTTTATTAGGAAATTTGAAATAACACTTGCTTCATAAGGTTTTATGAGGATTAAATGAGATAGTACAAGTAAAATGCCTGACACCAAAATATTATTCTACTTTCTCTAAGACTTTTGGGGAATTTTGAAAAATATTGAAACATTTTAAAGCCAGTACCATTAATAAACAAGTATATAGAATTGATTCAATTTATTACCTTGCAAGGTGATTTGACTACTAACCCCTTTAAAAACCCACAATGCTAAAGAAAAGACCTTTCTCAATAACTCCTGTAGCTTCCATTGCCTTTCTGTTTTACCATTCTATTAGTCTTTTCTCAAGATCCTAAATCCTAGAAGGCAGGGAAAAACTCAGACCAAGAAGGCTGACTGCCTACAATCATAAAACATGAATTTTTTCTTTCCTATTTGTTAATAGAACCCTTATTTTATTCATTGAGACAATGAACTCCACCTGAAATCTATAAAGTACAGACTATTTAATAACTAGTATGACCATGTAATTAAGTCCTGCAAAGTGTTACGTATTAAAAGGATGGGGTGCCTTTTAAGTTTACTTCCTACCTCTGCTATCTTGCTCCTTGAAGCTCCATCACCTTGTTCATATTAATCCATGATATGAGAAGGAAAACTACATGAGACAAAAAAGAGAAAAAGGAATGTCCAGGATATAAGATGATTTTGAGTAGTTGCAGGGTTAGCCCTGGAATATAATAGTTCTTTGCACATCTTATATATGAGAGAATAGACAGTTGTGCATTACTAAATACTATGTCTCATGCCTATATTAATAGCCATACTAAATACATAACTGTTCCATATTGTCTGTCATTTATTTTGTATTTTTGGTACTCATCATAGTCCCGATTGTAGCAAATACTTAGGAAAGGTTGAATTTCATTCATCTGTGGCTTTAAAACAATGTAAGTGACTTTTGATTTGTCTACTATTTCGTACTTTTGAAAAAACTGTCTCCAGGTGTGGTGGCACACACCTGTAATCCCAGAGGCTTGTAAGACAGGGGGATCATGATTTCAGAGCCAACCTCAGCAAATTAGTGAGGGCCCTCAGCAACTCAGTGAGACCTCCCTCGTCTATTAAAAAAGGGCTGAGAATGTGGCTCAGTGATTAAGCAACCCTGGGTTCAATCCCTTGCACAAAAAAAAAAAAAAGAAAAAAAAAGAAAAGAAAAAGAAACTGTCTTGCATCATTTAGTTGTTTTTTTATTAGAATCTTGTTCTATAGCTGCTTGTATTGTAGAGAATTCCTAAGATCAGGAATTAGATGTATAAAAATTTAAGGAATTCTTTGAATAATTGCAATAATAGAACTTTTCCTATTAAAAGAAATAAAAGTAGAAAAGTTAGCTGAGGGTGAGACAAATATGAGATATTTATTTACATTTTCTAAAAAGAATAGTATTCAAAAGGTAAATGAATTAAAACAGATTTCTCCATATCTGCTTATTTTTGTAGAGCTCTTCCTAAAAGCACGTGATATGCTAATTTAAGAAAACTATTTGTTAATGGGCAGTAGACTAGAAACAGTTTCAGAAAAGAAACTCAATATCATACATTCACTCCTTTAGATGGGGAATTTTGTTCCAATTGAGCTTTGTTTTAGAAAAAATAATTAAAAGGAATATGAACAATGATTATAGAATATGAATACATGAAATCTAATTATCTTTTCTATTATCTTAACAAAAAAGAAACCTGACTTTGTCTTTTAAAGAATTCCCTTATATTATTGAAAAAGGTGTGAGAAGGAAATAGCATACAATGTGAATTGGGTTTAGATAGAAATATGAGGCAAAGAAGGGACAGAGTTTACTTCTTAATGGAGGTAGCCTTGTAACTAGATGTAAGAGGGTGGTAAGAAACTTCTAATCTGTTGTCTGTTTTACATGAGAACATGTGTATCCATCATACCAATGTGTGGTTTTGCATTGTTCAAATCTTACATATCTTTCTTGAAATTTTTGTTCACCTTCTGTATTACTGATAGAAGTTTGCTAAAAACTTCTATGGTGCATTTATAAATTTTCTTCATAGTCTGTCAATATTTGATTTATGTATTTTGAAGCTATTTTCTAGTACAATAGACCAATTTTTTCACTATGAATTAGACAGTTAATCATATATTTTACATAGCTAACTCATGTTTAGATACCAATTATTTTTGTGTTTCTTATACTTTCACTATGAGACCATTTTCTTCATAATGGACATAATTTACTTACCTTCTCATATTTGCTTGGTTTGCTTGCTTTTGGGGCCTTTTGTTTGTTTGTTCGCTTTTTGTTCAATTGAAAGGACTATGACACACACCCACTCTCATCTCTTCAGAACTCCATTGCAACCTTCCTGTGCTGTAGCTCCAGCGGCAGCACAGTTACTTGATCAATACACTTCAACAGGCCAGGAGCAGCGAGGCATGCCTGTAATCCCAGTGGTTCAGGAGGCTGAGGCAGGAGGATTTCGAGGTAAAGCCAGCCCCAGCAATTTACAAGGCCCTGAGTAACTCTGTGAGACCCTGTGTCTAAATAAAACACAAAAAGGGGTGGGGGATGTGGCTCTGTGGTTAAGCACCCATGGGTTCAATTCCTGGTATGAAAAGAAAAGAAAAAAAAAAATGCTTCAGTGGGACATA
This sequence comes from Tamias sibiricus, assembly GCA_025594165.1. NCBI lineage: Eukaryota > Metazoa > Chordata > Mammalia > Rodentia > Sciuridae > Tamias > Tamias sibiricus. Next base: position 80,145,162 of record CM046666.1, on the reverse strand, counting down.
TGAGTCCAGATTTGACTTGGCATGACCCATGGAGGCTGATTAGTCCCTCCTTTCTGTCATAATTTGCGTTGCTTTTCATGCTTGGCTTACGGAATTTTTTTTTTACTGTATGTATCTCTCTGTCTCATTCTCTTTCTCTCTCTCTCTCCATAAATATGTATAATGTACATATTTATGTGTGTATGTATAGACATACACATACATAATTTGTTACTGTGCATTTGTATAGAAATATATATTCATCTATATATCAATATATTTTTTAGATTAGTAAACATTGATGATATGGTTTTCAAGACAAATTATATTATGCTTTTCAATTTTCATATTTGTACCTTGAGTATATACTACTCAGTAATAAAAAATAACAAAAACATTTCCCAAATGACAATAAAAATAAGAAATTATAAAATCATATTCAAACTATCACCTTATCCTTAATATACTTTGAATTTTAAAGAATCATATTTGGTTCTAGATAATAATGCTATTTCTTACAGTATAAAATAGGGTTTTTGGTATTGAAACATTGATCTGTGAACCCTTTACATATGTTAGATTTTAAATTTAAAATAACTAATTTGAAAATAAAATGTTTTTGAAATCAAATGTGTAGTTAACTAGATCTTTTAAAAATATTGTTATGTCCTTTTTTATTTTTCTTTACATGTAAGTACATTGTAAGTTACCCATATTTCATGTTTTAATAAACTAATTTGAGAACATTCTAATAATTATTCAAATAAGTAATAAATATGATTTAGTATAGGCAAATGAGGTCAGAGATTATAAAGAGAAATTAATAACTTATATGCAGATGATACTTCATAATATAACTTATCTGGGGAATATTTTAGATTAGAAGTTTTCATTGCTCTGGAGGTCTGAAACAGCATTAAAATACATTTCTTGATTATAAAGTAATTACATTTTTCAGCACCATGGAAACACTTTCCTGAAAATGTAGAAATGAGAGGGAATTGAAATGCTTATAACACGTGCCCAAGCACTTCTGAATTATCTAAAGGCAATCACTGATTCCAAATAATCAACTGAAAAAATGTATGAATAATAAAATAAGCAAATATAATTATTGAGATGATGGCTTTTATAAAAATAATTATGTGAGAAAACATATTTTATAAAAAGGCAATATGTACTAAAATATTTCAAAGGCATATTTCACTAATAAAATGAAGAACTCTAGAGAGGGAACCAGGTGTCCACATGCCCAAAGCACTTGATGATTACAGGTGAACCATTGAGATTCACTAGTATAAAGTTGTAGAGTATACATGGCTTTGAGTTTAGCTTTATATATTTCTATCAGTGGGCTTCCATAGACAGGTTTAAAACACAAAATGGATGCCTACTTTAAAATGACCAAAGGTTGGATGTTCTCTCTGATGAGCAGATGCTAACACAAAACAATGGGAGGGGAGAGGAGAGGAAGACTAGAAGTTCATTGGATTAGACAAAGGGGAATGAAGGTAAGAGAGAGGAAATGGGAATAAGAAAAATAGTAGAATCGATCAGACATAACTTTCTTATGTTCATATATGAATACACTACCAGTGAAACTCCACATCATGTACAACCACAAAAATGGGACTCTAATTAGAATAAGGTATACCCCATGTATGTATATGTCAAAATACACTCTACTGTCATGTATAACTAAAAAGAACATTTAAAAAATAAATAAATAAAAAGAATATGTTCTCTTTTTTTCCTATAGCATAGAAGCAAGGAGACAGAATACATGGAGAAGAGTGGGTGCAAGAATGAAAACTAAAAAGATATTGCTGTAAGTTCTGAAGAGTTAATGTATAGCATTATAACTCTGGTTAGGAATATTGTATTGTATTCAAATTTTGGTTGATCTTCAATGTTTTCACCACTAAAGAAAAAGGCAATTCCAGCATTTGGGAGGCTGAGGCAGGAGGATTGTGAGTTCAAAGCCAGCCTCAGAAATGGCGAGGCACTTAGCAACTCAGTGAGACCATGTCTCTAATAAAAAAAAAAAAAAAAAAAAATAGAAATTAAAAAAAAAATTAAAAAAAAAAAAAAAAACAAGCTCTGGGGATGTGGCTCAGTGGTCAAGTGTCCCTGAGTTCAATCTCCAGTACCAAAAAAAAAAAGAAAAGAAAAAGGCAATTATGTGATGCAATGGATGTGTGTTAATTTGCTTGATAATGGTGATCATTTTAGAGTTACATGTGTATATATATGTGTCAATATCAAAAACTTAAATATATATGTCATATGTCATAGCATCATGCTGTATATCATAAGTATGTGCAACTTTTTTGTCAGTAAAAAATAAATACAATAAAACTAAGGAGTGAGAACCTACTGCAAACTTCACCATTGAAGAATGCCAAATAGTTTTTGTGGATTTTCTGCCCTCAAAGAAGTAGAGTTTAATTCCCCATCCTTTAAATTTGAGCTGTGCAGGGCTGGGGTTGTGGCTCAGTAGTAGAGTGCTTGCCTCACATGTGTGAGGCACTGGGTTCAATTCTCAGCACCACATATAAATAAATGAATAAAATAATGGTCCATCAACAACTATTTTTTTTTTAATTTGAGCTGTGCAAAGTTAACCTTTGAAGAAATATATGGAAAGAGAAGAAAAGTGAGCAAATTTGTAGTGAAGAAATTGGATAAGCACTACCTAAGTCAGATGACCTAGGTTAACGTCAGTACAACATCTCCATTCAGTGCACCTGGCATGTGTGATGAGAGCAGCATGTGACTTCCATCATCTTCCTCTCAGAAACCCGTTATTCCTGTTGAGTCATTAGAAACACATCACATGAATCCAAAATTTAACAATACCTAACCTGTAATCCTCAAAACTGTCAAGCTTGTTAAAAACAAGAAAAAGTCTGAAAGAACCTCACAGTCAATGACTAAAACAAGTAACAGAGGTTTAGAAGAGTTGAGAAAGGAGTGGAAAGAGAAATGCTAGGGGAGGCAAAAGAAAGTCTGGGTATTAGATGGAAGCCATCAATTTCAGTTAAGGCCCACTTGTACTGCCTCTTGATTTTCTCAGAATTTTCAATCATGTGAGGAGCCAGGACCAGTTATTAAAGAGCCAGTATATTTAGTTTAAAGAAGTAGAACAATGCATTTGAAAATAAATAACCATTTACCAAGAAGTGCTCATAAGAAATGCATTAATTGACAGCGTAAACATGGAATGAACATTAAGGTGAAGAGTGGGAGTATGAAGAAGTCAATTAATGGATCAAGCCAGATAATAAGCCAGGATTAAAATATATATAAAGAATTTGTCATGGTAAGACAGACTGGGAAAGGGGAAAGATCACAAAAATGGTGAAAGTAGTTAAAATTACATAGAAATTAATGAAGAGAGAAAGATTGACTGAATCAATTTTGTGTTCTAACAAGCAAGTACTTTGGTAAATAATAATAACAAATTGATAGTGACTTCCCTTTTTAGAAAAAGAAATTTAGATTTAGTGATATAACCCAGATGTTATATGCCTGTCTCTGGATAAACGAGATCTGATTTAGGACTTGGGATCTGCCTATCCCCAAATCCATCACCCTGTTTAAAAACCTAATCTTGGGACTGGGGATATAGTTCAGTTGATAGAGTTCTTCCCTCACATGCACAAGTTCCTGGGTTCAATTCCCAACAGCACACACACACACACACACACACACACACACACACACAAAATCTAATCTCAAGCATATCTGATATCCTAGTGATATTTGTCTCAGCTCTCCAAATCTATCCTGACATCTCTGGTTTGAAGACCTTTTCTGGACAGAGAGAAGAATTTTTCTTGGAATCCTTAATCTTGTTTACAACCAGAAAAGAATCTTCCTGGACTTTTTCTTCTAATGTTTTATCAACAGGGAGAATCTGGTTATATCTAAGTATGTTCAATGACGTTTGCCTATAAATCACTTAGCATAATGTACAACTTCTCTCATTTCTTTGGTTGTCCTCCTTACCTTGTGTTATGGCTGCAAAGGTGTCTGGTATCTGAATACATGGGTAGAGCAATTTTGTTTTTTGCTAGGAACTGGTGGTTCTCTGATTCATTCAAATTAAAGCAGCTCTCAACATTGCCATGCACTCTTTCAGGTTCAGTCATTGATTCTAAATCATAGGCAAACACTAAAGAAGACCTAGAGAACTTTCCAAAATTCATAAAGATAACCAGGCAGTATAGCCATGGATTCTGATTTAATTTGTGGTAGAGACAGACACTAATTTTTATTTAATTTAAAGATCACCCAAAAGTTTATAATATATAGCTAAATTGTAAATAGAAGTGGGAAATAGAAGCATTAAGTCTCTGAACTGTCATTTAATATCCATTGTTTCTCTCCTGTCATGTCTTTCTTTAATCCAGCCATCAGCCCTTAATTGCATTAACATTTCAGCAGCATTTCTACCTAAGATTCAAGTGTTCATATTCTACACTTGGTCTGCATTCTCACACTTCCCTTTATTCTGAGAGAAAATAGGATAAATCTGGTGCTTACTGTCTTCAATATGGTCTTTTTAGGACCAGGACAATACTGTGAAGCTTGACAAATATATTGAAGGTATCAAAATATTTTCCACATCTCTCTTTCTCCCTACTTAGGAAAGATCACACTGCTATATGAATTTATTTGGCAATTTCAGGATGGTGTTTCTTAAATTTTTTTTCAGTCCATTGAACTTATCTAATTTGGTATATACAAAAATCCCCATTATAAACATTCCAGTTAGAATAGTGAATCTGCTGAGTTTGATCTCAGAGCAGTTGACATAATTTACCACTGACTTTTCAGTTGCATTCTGATGACCATGAAGGCCTCTGTCAGGCCATTCTCCAATTGCTTGCATCATAAGTCTAACAAGTTAGCTATCATGGGAACTTGTGTTGCTGGCTTGCCTAGAAGGTAATTTAGTCAGATGTGGCTGCTGGATATTGCTTCTGAGATTCAAAATGCCTGGTAATAGATACCCAAATATAACAGGAATGTTACTGGGTCTTTCTGGGTCAGTTGTGCTTTTACCCAGTCCTTGCCTAGAGAGTAGTTTCTGTCATGCCATGAAGAAAAAGCAAAAGCAAATGAGACTAAATATAAGAAATAATGAGAAATAATGTGGAAAACACCTAGGTTCTTCTTTTATTTATTATTTGTTCTTTTTAGATATACGTGTAAACAGAGTGTATTTTTACATATTATACATACATAGAATATAATTTGTTCTTAGTAGGATCCCATTCTCATGGTTGTACATGATGTGTAGTTTCACTGGTCATGTATTCATATATGAACATAGGAAAGTAATGTCCAATTCATTCTACTGTCTTTCTTAATTAAACAAGAATGAGGGACCTTGGGTGTGAGAAGAAGTGACATTACATGATATATCTCATATTTGAACTTCCCATATTGAACTGTAAAAATCTAGCAGTGATGTTGTTCCTAGAAATGCCCAGGTCATAGGAAAATGTCCAAGTGGTTGTATTCATTGCCACCTTCTTTGAATGCAATAGTCACACCCATTATTTTTCCAATTTTCCACCCTTTGGTCAGAGTTCTTTGGAAAGTGGATTGTCCAAAGGTGCTGGTAGAGTAAGGGGAAGAGACAGAGGGATTTCAAAGCTAGGGCCCAGGATATCCCATGGGGTATTTTCCACTCCCTTTCTGCTTCTCCAATCTGCTATAATTGATAAAAGCGATCAGTTCAGGGGGAAAATTAACTTTTCCTCAGGATAGACCTTTCTCCAAAGGATGCAGATAAATAATTGTTAAGGGTTTTTAACATAATATTTGTCCCCATCATCATTAGACATGCTATTCAAAACTTTTAAGGTTTATTAAATTGACAAATGACATGCTGAAAATAATGTTTGAGGAAGACAATATTGTCACTGCAAGCACTTATGTCATTGATTGATTGCAACTTCAGTTGAAGTATAAGAAGTTTAAATGAAATTATTAATTTAGGGTTTGAGTATATGTGAGAAAGAATTTGACTTTGAGAACTAGTTCATAGTGGGAAAATTATTAAAAACACAAATAAAAAGAGATTCCAGACTTAAAATGATATCTATATGGAGAAAGGGAGAAAATAATCAAAATAAATTTAATGTTTCTAGACTATGTGAGTGATTGGTGGTGAATTTAAGTAGCTCAAGCAATCCTCCTCGATTTCTTTGAGTAGCTTTAAGAACATTCTGTAGGTGGATGCTTAGCTTCTGGGACAACATCACCAATTAGCCTACCCTCTCCATGTTAATATTCCATGTGGTACTCTAAAACCACACGTCACATAAACCTGTATACTTCAGATGAATGAAAAATCTAACCGAGAGAATGTGGTAAGACTATTTTTCTTTCTTTTCTTACTTTTAAGCTTAATTAAGAAGGGACTTATTTTTGCACTCTCTTCTCAATCATAGCCTTTTATCTTCTCTTCTTAAGTTCGTTATTGTATTTTTCCCCTTCATACAAAGGTGGTGGTACAGAATACTGATGAGACTAATGCTTATTTTAAAATTGATTATTTCTTTGAGCATAGAAAACCTGATGCCCATTTTTATAGATGTTCCACTGGTCTGAATTCCACCATGAAGGGTTTATATGTAACCCCACAGCAAAAGGAAAAAAACAGATATTTCACACTCTAGGTTCTTCCAGATAGTCAGAGGAAGAGTTTGAAAACAGATTATCATATACTAAAAAGCAATTGCCAGAAGCTGTAAGATTTTTTCCCAATTGAGTTTATCTATAGAACAATAGATTCAATTCTAAAGGCAATTATTATTCAATGAATACATTTTTTTTGTGTGTGTGTGGTACTGGGGATTGAACTCAGGGGCGCTTGACCACTGGGCCACATCCCCAGCCCTTTTTGGTATTTTATTTAGAGACAGGGTCTCACTGAGTTGCTAAGTGCCTTGCCATTGCTGAGGCTGGCTTTGAACTCACAATCCTCCTGCCTCAGCCTCCCAAAGTTCTGGGATTACAGGCATGTGCCACCGCGCCTGGCTTCAATGAATACATTTTTGAGGAGTAGAAAGGGGGTATGGATTAGTATAGGATTAAGGTTGATTCTTATTTTGTTTTTTAATAAAGTACAGATGACAAGTAGGACAGTACCAGTATAAAAATGCCAGGGACTTTCTCTAGTATGAGAAACTCTGTAGCTTTTTCAAAATTGAAATTTCAAGCACCATTGAAATTCCTTTTTTAATGGACCTCTATTATTTTTCAGAATCAGAATCAAAAGATAATTTTCAGAATCAGAAGCATAAGGATAGTTTGATAACTTTTTTCATTAGAAACTCCAAAATGTATACAGATCATTTCACTGGTTTGATATGATTTGCAAATATCTATCTCTTTTGTTTTAGTTAAAAAAAATTTACAGTTGAAAAAGAATGGGTAATTTTTCAAAGAAATTGGCATTTATATAGCCATTAAAATTCAGATATTTGGATAGTAATGCCCATTTTACTCTCTGAAATCTTTCTATTGTTTGCAAGAACTGACAGAAAAAGCATAACTTTTAAGATTGTGTTTATTCTTCTCTGAAGAATACAGTGGATGAACTGCATGCAGTAAGGAAGCTTTGTTTAATGAAGGAGCAGCTAGATAATAAAGTTAGGTCCAGCTTCAGGTAAAAGCTCACTAGACAAAAACAGATGTCGAGTGAATTAGTATTAGTGACTAAGGTATCCCTATGTTTATTGTTGTGGAGACTCTTCCATTAAAATATAAGATCTAGTACTAAGGGACAGTGAGTTCCTACATTTTGAAATCCTTATGATATTGAAGACAGTATTCTGTACAGTATGAATGCTCAGATATAAGTAATTGATGAATAAAGCATTCCAATATATTCCTGATTAGATATGTTAGATACATGCACATCCACCCATCATTCTTACCTTGCAAACACACACATTTGGGTAAAGGTAACCGTGCATGAGGGAAGAGACATGACAGAACACACAGGTCCTGGTATCTGGGAATGCAGCCAAGGGATTCAGGACGAAGGAGCCCTGGTGATACTAGTTGCAGTTCTGGCCTACTTCAAAACTGTTTCCCAATTAATTTCTTCTTTTGTTATTTATATAGGGGAATATCATAATAATAGAATTTGCCTATATATTTCCAAGTGATAGTTAAGAAGAAATACAACACACACACACACACACACACACACACACACACACACACACACGATTTGTGTAAACTTTCTATGTACTCAGTCTTTCAACAGGTCTTATATGCATATTATCCATGAGGCACTGAAGAAACAAATGAATAAGATGTCTTCCCTCATGTCAAACTGTTTTAATTCTGCAGAAGAAGTAAACAGGAATTTGCAATGCAGACTTAAACCAGTCTTGAAGGATTAATTTATTTTCAAATGTGTCTACATATAGCCTTATAATTTTTTCTAATGTGCTTCTAATCACTTTTAATTGAGCATTGAGCTTGCAGGTGTCAATTTAAATGATGAGTATTGCTATAGTGAAGAGTATCTGTAAAGGGGGAAATAATCCTGAAAGGTTTTGTTATGTTTTTATGAACATTTTATGGTAACTCTGATGTCCCATGTTCCCTGACAATACTCCATCAACAGAACCAACAATCAACCTTCATACCCAGAAGGATATCAAAAAATAATTAATATAATGTATTATCTCACAAAAGGGGAAACAGATTCAAAGCACAATACTTGCTGGCCAAGATCACAGAAATTGTTACTGCCATAGTTAAAATATACTGCCATTTTTCACCCAAAAGAAACAGATATAAATAGATAGCTATAGACAGATTAAATAGAGATAGAAATGAACAAATTCACACAACTGAGTTAAAATCATCACATCATTGTCCATTTACAAAGGGAGATTAAACTTATATTGAATATTTATGCTTCAATACTGTTCTTTCCTTGAGTCTGTAGACTAATCAAACCAGAAACACTTAACTGAACTTAAAATATTTTATGAAATATTAATTATGAGCATGTTGATTTGATTTTTTTTTATAAAATTCCATTTCCATTTCTGGCAATATGAGTTTGGAATGGAACAAAGACATAAAGGTCACTAATGGAAATTCAGTGACCCATAGGAAAATTAACACATAACATAGATAATACATTACTTGGAGAAATTGCTTGAAAATTAATAAGGTTCTGTTTTATTTACTTAACAATATGTAGTATTTATTATGTGTTAGACACTAAGAGCACTTTAAAAAATATTATCACGTTAAAACAATAAAAAATTGAATCCCCAACTAGATTTAAAAAAAAAAAGAGAAGATCTATACATATAATTAATTTGTATATTAAAAGAACAATATTATACTGACTAAAAACCTAAGTGGGGAGACAAAGGATAGATGAGGGAAGGAAAAAGCTATTAAAGCCTTAAAAACGTTGTTCTATCTTTTTTCCATGAACTATAGTAATATTTTGGTCTTCATACAAAAAGTCTGAGTCATACTGAATGAATACCAAGGACATGGAACAGCCGAAGTATTTTTGTCTGGTCCATGAGTATGATTCTACAGTGACAGGTTGGATATATAGAAGGTATGATTATTAAAGAGAACACAACCCCTAAGGAGGTGCTTAGCTGCACAAGTGCACAGAGGCCACAGCAGCCATGATTTTTGGGACCCAAGCATTATGCAAACTTGTAACAGACTTTTGCACTATTCATATAGTACTGGTTCTACAGAAATGCAGAATGCTAAAGTTAACATGTCACGGAGTCTTCCACCAAGATTTCAAAGGAAGACCAGAGGAGATAAGTGGAATAGGGTGGGTCCCCCTATTGGCTGACCCTAAAAGGGCAATGTATGAAGTTTTGAAGATGAAGATGAAACTGAAATTGAGACCCTGGAAATTAAGAGATGTCAGTAACATGGATCTTCCAAGAAAGATGCTGACTATAAAGAGAGCCAAGCTAAAAGAGAGTTCAAATGGGCTGTAACTGGCAAGGCCATTGTAAATAATATCTCAGAGCCAAGTGTCCTAGATGAGTTACATGCAGAATTATAAAACTTGCTTTGCTTGACTGTGTTTGCATCTTGCTTTTGTCCCATCCTATCTTTCTATGCCCCTATTCCTCTCTTTTGGAATGAGAATGTTTAATCTGTCCACTGTATATGGAACATATGTAACTTGGTTTTTATAGGGCTTACAACCAGGAGTTTGCATTCAGTATCAAAATAGACTTTATATTTGGAATTATAGAAATGCTGATACTTTTAAGACTATGGGACTTTTGTAGAGGAACTAAGTGCATTTTGTATTATGAGATGGACATGAAATTTTGGGGACCAGGAGTGTAATGTTATGGCTTAGAAAATCTCCTATTAATCCAAAGATATTCAAAAGTAAGATAATTAGATTGTGAGAGCTGTAGCCTAATCATTCCATCCTAATTTGAATGGACTAACTGGGTGGTAACTCTAGATAGGTAGGTGGAAGATTGAAGGAGATGGATCATGGGGAGCATGCCATGGAAGAATGCATCTTCCCTCTGTCCCCTGCTCACTTGTCTCTCTCTCTTGCTCTGCTTTTTTGTTACCATAGGGGAGCAGCTTCCTTATACCACACCATTCCCACATGATGTTCTTCCTTACCTTGGGCCTAAAGCAATGGACCTAGACCATGGACTAGACCACTCAAACCATGAGCCCAAAATAAATTTTCCTTACTCTAAATTTTTCTTGCCAGTATTTTGTTCACATCGACCCAAAAGCTGATTGAAAGAAAGATGGTTTAATTTTCCCAAGTTCTGAGTCTGAACTCAAAAAAGCAAGTACCTCAGAGAGAATGACATGTCTAAAATATTCTTAAAGAATTTATATATAAAATTTCATGCAAATAAATAAGTTGATAATTTACTTATATAGTAATAATTTTATTCTGTCACTCTTTGATTTCTAAAAAAAACTATTTTTGACTATTGATTCTCTAGGGACTCTGTCTGATATCAGTGACAGAGAAAAGAATATCTATGGCCTCTAAAAACAAAGCATACTTGCATGATAGGAAAGACAAGCAGGATTTCAAACAACAAACAAAACAGTAACAAAAGTTGACTATTACAGGGGAATTCTATACACAGTGCAGCCTGGCACACAGGAAGAACTCCAAAATCAGGTAATCATTTGCAGGCAAACTAGTATTTCAGTTGAGCCTGGAAGGATTTAGCATAGTTTGTCAGCTCACCAAGGAGAGGGTATTCCAGTTAGAGAAGAATTTGTGTGAAGGAAAGAATGCCTGAGTTAGCACAAACTACAAATATTTAAGTTTTCCCAGAGGATCACTTATGATTTGATAAGCATGTTAGGTCCTGAGTAACTTGTTTCATTTGACCATAGGAACCAAATCATGTTTCTGGAACTAAAAGCAATAATTCAGCTCCTAAACCATCATGGCCACCAACAGAACTACATCCTGTGAGACTTTGATCGGGCATCAGCTGGTGCCTATAGATAAATCTAAACTAGGTTTCTTGCCAACTGCTGCAAATATCCACATGTTTAAATTGCTTATAGAGAAATAGGAAAGAAATAGGGGTATGTCTTAAAAGAAGAATTATACTCTTTTGTATTAATACACTGACTAAAATAATCAAGACTGATTTTTTTATCTTTGAATATTTTAGTCAAGGAAGATAGTAATGATATTTGTTCAGACTATTTAATTGCTCACACATACACATGCGCACACACACACACACACACTTTCCAGGTTATTCAGATAACTTCCAGGGCATATCAAGGTTACTGTGTTGCTTATTTATTAAAAAAATAAAAAGAAAAGAAAAGAAAAAAGAAAACCAGAAATGCCTGGGTAATACTATATAGTGGTGGTAGTGAAGGAGGCAGCACAAAAAAGAAATGCTGGCCCTGATTTTAAGATATTTGGATGGAATAAATGTATTTGTTGTTTTATTTTCTACTCCAGTGAATCTCACATAAGGCCAGCTAGTAGCCTCTATGAATCATGTTTAGACACTCTTTTGTTATTTTTTTTTTAATTTTCTTTTCCTTTCAAATTTTTTGCATTATCCAATGAAATACTGTTATAATAATTCAAAAATATAAACCAGCAAACTTTGCTGGTAGAAAATAAATACCACTATAACAATTTGATGCAAACTAAATCATTATGTGAGTAGAAATAAAATTACTGTCAATAGCCATGATCAGCTATTTCCATTTTCTACATGCTCATTCATTTTGTCATCTGCTCTTACTTTTTAGCAGGTGCCAAAGGTTTAAGAAAAGAGAATGATATAAACTTACAATTGAGAAAACTCTGCCCATTCTTTTTACCAAATGCCACTGTTTTAGCTTCCAAAAATTATGACTTTGTCACTTTATACACATATAATTTTCTAAAAATGCATTTTAATATTTTAATTAAAAATTTGAACAATATTAATCACAATTTCTGATATTTTTTAACCAAAGCTTTCAGGTGTATATTCAGTGAATAATATTCAGGAATTCTTATGTTTTTGCTTCTGGGGTAGGTTGAAGACATTATTCTCTGGCTCCTTAGAATAACTGAAACCATCAAAAGACTTATTTTTGTCATTCTGCCATAATGGGTGGCACTTACCTAGCAAGGTTCTCTCAGTAAACAAATTTTTAGTCACCAGTCAGGCTCCACCCAACCTTGTATGTATTTTATATATATACACACATTCACATACATATATATATATATATATATATATATATAGATAAATAGATAGATAGATACACATCTATATGTTATATAATATTATATAGTATGCATATATTATATATAGATGTGTGACTGATTTCAACATGATCATGGAAAGTAATGCATGGCCTCCCACATATACAGATTGAATAAAATTTTATGATCTAATAAAAATTTATTATTATTCCTCTCAAAGGAACCAATTTGAAATGGAGAATTCTTTCTGAATGAATAAGATTAAGATATCCTTTTGAGTTCTCCACATTATTAATTCCTTCAGCCACAATTTATTAGTCTCAGGAATCTATCAGAAGAACAGAGTACCTGCTTTCAGCAAACTTAAAAACTGGGAAATAAAGTGGACCTTACATAATTAAGAGTTTAAAAAAATAACAAGGAGAGATTAATACAATTAAAAAATGTGTTTAGGAACTATCGTCAAAGGGATCATAAAGAGAGTTAATCATGTAAATAAGAAATAGATTCCAGACATTTATGCATGCCTTACTTTCTTACATCTTAACTAAATATGCCATTGTGTTTGTCAAAATAAGAATTAATCAGTTTCATATTCATTGGAAAATCTAAGAAGCAGAGGAGTTCATATATATTCCTGACCAAACAGCATAAGTTCAACTGGATCATCTATTAACACTTACATTATTATTACACGTAATTCTTCAAATTTTCAAGGGGATTGTGCTATGAAAAATTGGTTTCAATCAGTTTGTTGTATGGTATTTTCTTCCCAATAAAAATTGTATTTTAAATGATTTCCCCCCTAGATCTACCTTTAAAATAATCTAGTGAAAGCCTAATGTGTTTGAATAATAATAATAGCAATATAATTACTAATAGTATTGATCATTTTTATTGCTATGCTAGATGTTTGTATACATTATTATTTTCTATCTGCATTCTATGGAGGACATTATTATCATTCCTATTTTGTATATAAGAAAATTGCAATTTAGATCATTTCAATGAGTTAACTAAGTCATGCAGTCAGAAAGATTCAGAAGTAGGAACTCATGCCTATCATTTAAGTTCAAGTTAACATCCTTAAACATTTTAGCATGCTATACTATACCATACACCTGTATTGAAAGTATCAGAAAAAGTTATTTATACTTAGTTCAACAACAGGAAAGTCACTTCAAGTTAACATCTTTAAACAGTATGATATACTGTACCACACAATTGTATGGAAAGTGTCAGAAAAAGTTATATATACTTAGTTTAACAACGGGAAAGCCAGTGCTACTGATAAAAGGGTAGGGACATAATTTACATTAAGTTATGCAAGTCATGTTTCATAGAAGGCACTAAAAAGCAGGAATGGGGAATGAGATATGTGATATGTTATTGATGGGAACACTGAGAAAAGAAGAACAAAGAAAAACTAATTATTTAAGATTGACAAAGTACAATACCTCAATTAAGTAGAACAGAAGTTTGAAAATAGATTACCTGCTGGGGAGGGGCAACCTTATAATAAAGTGTGTGTGTTGTCACAGGGTAGGTTTTAGAAGAGCAAATTCTCAAAGGAATATTCACAGGAAGTTTAAATCAATGAAATAAGAATGGCAACTGTCAGAGACAATGTGGAGTTTTGGGGTTTTCTTGTTTGTTTAGTTTTGTTTTGTTTTTAGGTTTCTGGAAATAAAGATATTCAATGAATGGAGGACATGGAGGAAAAAATAGGTCACAAAAAAGTGTTCAGAAAGGCTATCATTTTTTAAGAAGTACATGCTCATCTCTCCAGTTATCCACAGTACTATTTTAGAAAATTAATACAATTTATTATTCTTGAGCTGAATGAAGTGTTAGATCCCATTGCTATACTCCTGCATTTCATTAAATATTTTGGTCATTTCATAGGATGTGTTTAAAGGAATATTGCCTGATCTTTATGTTATGAACATGTGACATTATGTGGCAATCTAGAACTGAGTTACATATTGTATTATCCATAATTTGATAATATTTTCCTTTTTCTCACTTCTCTGTCATAGATGAGAGGAAAATTAAACAAGTTTAAATTTGCCTAAGGCCGGGGTGGAAAAATAGATGAATGGAGATTGATAACTGGTAAAATTTTTTCTGTTTGGGTTGATGGAGACCTTAGATGTTGCTGATTGCACAATTCAGAAGACAAAACAATTGTGTTAGGTAGCTTTGTGTCACTGTGTTCAAAATACTTGATAGAAATAATTTAAAGATGAAAGATCTGTTTTATTTCATGGTTTTAGAGGTTTCAATTCATGTTTGGTTGGCTCCATTGCTCTGGGCATGATGGGAGGTAGAAAAAATGCAGAGAGTGAGGAAAAGGCCAGGGAAAGTCTCTAGTCCCCAAGGGCACATCCCCCTCCCAGTGAACAACATCCTCCAACCATGCCTCACCTCCCTAAAGTTTCTATCTCTTCTCAGTAGTTCATTCAAATTATTAATCCATCAAATGGATTAATCCACTGATGTGATTAGAGTTCTCATGATCCAATTATTTCCCCAAAGACCCATCTCAGGATATGCGGGCATTGTTAACCAAGTCTTCAACACATGAATTTTTGGGTAAGATTACAGATACAAACTATAACAGTCATTAAATTATAAATGTTAAGTGGGCGAACTTCACAGCACAAAAAATATATCTCAGTAAATCTATAACAAAAGAACAGAAAAAGAAGCAACTCTAAATGTTTTAAGTCAAATGGTATTGAATTGAAACCTTAAAACATTCACCTGCTGGTGAGTGAATTTGCCTTTTCACAAAGCTGCCTAAACTCATGACTCCAGGGAGAACATAATTAATGTTAATGGAGAAGCCTTCTAGAAAATGCAATTGCAATTTTCCAAAAAGCTCTTCAATACTTCTTCTTTGCTATCAAATGGTCTTGAAATAATTGTCTCAAAATATAACTGTAATCTACCCTCATGTAATTTTCTTATAACATAATAGAAAAATGGAGAGCAAAAGTCTCACAAGAAAATTTTCCAGTATAATTACAGTTGACCTAGTATTATGGATTTGGGTTTTTCTGATTGACTTTTCACTTCCAATTAATTGTTTTCATAAATTTTCCATAAGGGAATTTTATTTCTTCATTCAATACATGCCAGGCTGTCAAGCTGTATATAAAGAAGCCTAATCCCTTTCATCATGGAGTTTACAAAATAGCAAAAGGAAGTAAAAAGTAAATATTTTAAAAAAAATAGGTGAGTCAACACAGTATTTAGCATCTAAATCTGATCCTAAAATATATGTAATTTTACCTCTTTGTTCACCCATTTTTTCTAAATATTAGCTTTTGACACACATACACACATGTAGTATACGAACACTCAAGGATAGAACTTGTAACATATATCTTAATTATAAACTTTTTATATGTTTTTGTAGAGTAAAACTTAACTGAGTTCATTAATTCATTAATCAGCCTCGAAGGGAGTGAAAACCACGTTACCTGTCAACCTTCCCTATACTAAATAATAGTTGTTTTTATTTGTAAGTGAGCAGAGAATGTATCTGATAGGAAAATAAACAAAATTTTTTTTTTTTTTTTTTCTGAAAATGTTGAGCTTGTCTGTGTTTAGGCAAGAATTCACAACACTCAGACTTTGGAGAAAGACAGTTTGGATTTAAATTCAAGCTTTCCATGTCATTGCTGCATAAATACAGTTATTAGATTGCCTTGGTTTCTTAATGTGTGAAATGTGAGTGATAATTTTCCAAAAAATTTTGTTGATTTGAGTAAAGGAAATATTATATGTATCCTATTACAGTACATAAAACTCTTTTCTGTTACCTATGTATAAATATATCGATTAATTAAAAATTCAAATTTATCAAGGGGTATTTATGACATTAACAAAAAAAAACTAATATGATCAGCATAAACTCTTTCAGAAAATCCAAACCTAAACTTTTTTTTCCCCAGATATTCCATGGGATAAAGTTTCCCTCTCAGTACCATACTATTAAGGCAGAGGTCAATGTAAAATATACTGATTTTATTTGAAATAAGTCTTTACTATACTCCCTAAAGTAATCTAGTACTTAAAGTCTTGCATTTGCTTGATAAACTTCATACCAATTAGCAGAATAAATATAGTCAAAAAACAGACCCCTAGGAAGTGGAGTCTTATTCTTCATCCCAATGAATCTGGACTTGTCCTGTAACTTCTGAGACAAATATGGTAGAAGTGATTTGTACCAGTTTTGAGCCTATAAGTTAAGAAAACTGGCAATTTCCACTTCCTGTCTAGCAATTCAGGTGCAATTATGTGAGGAAACCCAAGCAGTCAAACAGAAAGGCCCATGTGGCACCCTCAAGGTCCCCAAATGACCATCCCACCTGAACTGTTTTCCAAAGACATAACTAACCTTTTATCCACGTGAATAAACCATGGATAAACCATCTTCAAATCAATCCTTGAGCTCCAGTTCCCAAGGATACCAGTGGAACAAAGAATAGGTGTTACTTGTAAGTACTGATAAAAATGAAAAATCATAAACAAAGGAATTACTATTATTTTAAGGCAGTTTATGTGGGGTAGTTTATTGTGCAGCAATAGATAACCAGAACTTCAATTAACAAAATAATACCTTCAGGGTTTAAACACGTGATAGAGAAACTCTCCTTCCTATTCCATGAAGAACCTGTAAATACTTTTGTCAAAGCATTTGCTAAGTTCTATCATAACTACTTGCCTATCTCTCTTCTTTCCTTAATTAACCTAAGTCCTTCTTAGGTCTTTCTCAAGCGGCTGTTTTTGCTCCCTCAGATCATAAAACATGTCTGATAACATAGTAAATATACAATAAATACTCATCGAATTAATTAATAAGTGATTTCATAAGAAATATTGTCTTCTCTATTACTTTAAAAAAGAAAAAAAATGTTAACTCTGATTCCTGCAACTTAAAAATTTAACCCATAATTTTTACGTTAAAAAAAAATGAAAATTAAGAGCATTCACTTCGAAAACAAAATGATCATGTGATGAGAGTAGGGAAAAAGGACCTTAATTTCTGTGGTGCAGATGTCAGTGGAAACTAACTAAACATAAAGAAACAATAGATCTCTGAGAAAAAGAGAAACTAACTGTAGTTCTCTATTTCTAGTGACATCCTACAAAATATTTATATTAAGAAATGTGCATAAAAGTCTTTAGGATTTCCATGAAGTTAAACAACAACTAGCACCTTATAATTAGCATTAAGGAGTCTGTGAACTGAGTTATTGTAATGTACAGTCATTCCATTAGGTGCACACAACCGTGTGGTGTGAGGCGGGGATAATTAGACACCAGATGGTGATATCAACTCCAATAGAGAATGCCTATGCATTATGCATGAAAAGTGACTTTATTGTTGTTTTTATCCATTTGGTACCATTATGCTGCTCTTGGACCTCAACCCATGTCTCAAAGGAAAAAAATTTCTTTGGATCTAGAGTTTTTATATTCTGAACAATTTGTAACATCACTTTGTCATATTCTGATCAGTTATCTCTGTATTCAACTTGCAGAATTTCTAAGAACACATTATTTTCTGGCAGCACCATAGAACTAAGCTTTCCCATTATCCAGAGCATCTGAGCTTCCTGGATATAATTTTATGTTTCTGCCAGCAGCATAAAAGTTTAAGATTAGTATCTTTTAAAATGGAATCTGATTTTTAATGATTGTAGTGTCATATTTCTGGGCTGAGGTACTTTTAAAATGTCATTAGTGGATATGTGATTAATCATTTTATGTCTTTTGACCACTAAAAATATATTTTATTTTCAGTATAGATGTAATGAATTTGAAAGTAGAAAAGAGTTAGAATATGTAGTGATTTGATAGTACATTTCTTTAATATTATTAATTCTTTAATTGTTAGTTCAGCACAATGGTTGTTTATTTTGATCTGTTTTGGAAAATGTCAACTTTTAAGGGGGTCTCAAGATGCTATATCAGAGTTCAAGGGCATGTTGTCTTCCATCCCTCAGTCTTCTCATGATTGGTCTGTTACCTTTAACTCTTGAAATAAGGCAGTTATTAGTCAATATAGATTTTTGTTTGTTTATTTATTTAATAAATGGCTCTACTATATTGCATAGTTGTAGTGGCAAGATTTTATCATTGAAACACAATCATGAAAAGGGATATAATACATAGGATTTATTATAGAGATTTTCACCTACTAGTTTGGGAACTAAATATCACTTACTCCTGCCTGTGGTAGAGCACCTGAGGTCAGCAGGAGACAGTATGTAGGCAAAAGGACACGAGGTCAATAGAGTAAGGTCAGATTGGAATTCCTGAAAAGTAGTTGGTATTTGGATTGGTTGATCATCAACTCCACACTTCCAGCTTTAATAATGCCAGTGACTTGCAGCAGATGATACCCTTCATCATGGAGCTGAGTACACATGTGGCTCAGAAACAGAGAAAATGAAGGGAGTTTGGCAGAATTTTCTGCAGGGTGGGCATGTTTCCATGCAGACAAGGTGAGGTAACAGATCAATGACACAGTGTGTGGCTACAACAGTGCCTGCTGCTCTGTGCCCACTGTCAAGAACTTAAAAAACAATAAACTTTAAAATTGTAGAATGTTATTTATGTTGAAAGAAATATAAATTCTGAGGTTCCCAGAGAACATACATCCACTTTCCCCTAAGGTTAACGTTTTGCATTACTATGGTACATTTGTCATAATTCATGAACAAACATTAAATATGCATTATTTTTTTACTAAAGTCTGTATTTCACATTTTCTTAGTTTTTATCTAATGTCTCCTTTGTTTCAAGAAACCACATTACATTTAGTCATCATGTCTCCTTAAGCCCTTTGTAAACAGTTTTATAGACTTGTCTTGTTTTTGATGACCTTGACAGTATCAGAAAGCATTAGCCAGGTATTTTGTAAAGTGTCACTTGCCTGGGATTTTCATAGTTAGACTGGAATGGGTGACACATCTTAAAAATCAAACCTAATTCCACTGAGACTCTGTTCCTATTCATATTTTGAAGAGTTATTTTCTTTAATATCTATAAGTTATTTTTTAAAATCAACACAATATATGTTCTTTCTATAACTCAGCTTCATTAATTTCTTAATTGACATTAGAAGATTTTTAGTTGCTGCATAATATTCTGATATACAAATTTAAGGTACTCAGGAAGGAGTTTTAGCTATTGTAACTAAAGAAGACATAAAAGTGATTCAAATAAGATACACCTTTATTTATCTTTAAAAAAAATAAGATTCAGTAAGTGCTCCAGGATTACTCTACATCACTAAAGTCATTAGGGATCAAAGACCAGAGTATTTTTATCTGTCTGTTATCCCTGCTCCCATTTCATGAAAAATCTGTCCAGTCCTATCCCGAGGACCAAGATGGTTATTTTAGCTCATGTTATTTGCCACCAAACAGCAAGAAGAAAGAGGATACACTTCCTTTCAAGGTCACAGATCTTGCATATTTGTTTTCTATTTACATCCAATTGGCCTAATCCTAGTCATGTAACCACCATGGTTTGAAAGAAAAGCTCAGAGTTACAGTTTTTACTGTAGCTAAACAATTTTCTGTTAATATTTGTGGGGTGTTTTAATAAAAGAAGTAGAAGAAAATAGATCATGGGGCAGTGTCAACTGTGTGCGTGTAGATAGGTTTGCCTTCCACTTTTGGAGGTCATTTTTAAAATGTTTATGGCATTCATTGATGCTGTGTTGATCACTTTTAAAGACAGTTCTCATTTTCTAAAAAGATATTGAGGAAATAAACTATTTTAGGGGACCCAACAAATATTGCCAAATGACTTTCTAGAGATTGGGGGCAAGATGACATCCCATTAACAGTGTGTGAGAAAGTCCACAGTATTACTTTAATTCTCAGATCACTTTGGTTACTCTGACATATACTATATGTTATATACATACATAATATGTTTTTAAGTGATAGAAATGTCAAATCTATCTATACATATATACATATGTATTTGTTTTGCATTCTTTAGATTATTCAAGACTTTGCACATTATTTTTCAGTTTGTTACATTCAATTTTCATATTATGTTCACATACTTTGTTCATTCTTTCAGGATTTTATCTTGATTTGTAAAACTCTTATATATATGTAAAGAATATATGCAGTCACACATTCTTACATTGGTAAAACATTTCAAAAGTCAACCTGGCAATATTTGTCAGAAACATGACAGTACTCAAAGGTAGGGACCACTATTGTTTCCTATTCTAATGATTTATTTTATAACATTCATTAGAATTACACATGATACATGATGTATGTATTATCAATAAAATCATAAAGTGAAAGCTTTATGTTAGTACAGAAGTAGGTGAATATTAGAATTATATATAGTATTAATAAAACCAAACTAATGAGAAGTTTTATGCTAGTAGTACAAAATGGGTACATTTTAGAATTTTAAATTTAGAATTGGAACTATAGCCATGAAAAAAATGTTTTCAAAAGTAAATAGAAGAAATTTTAAAAATGACTCTTTTTTGTATATAAAGTCAGGTGGTATTAAATTATCTTTTGTATTTTTTAAATCATGGCATTTATTGATGCTAATGTTGAATAATTAAAATAATGTCATTAGTAACATTAATTTGTATCTCTGAATTTCTTTTTTAAGTGATAGAAATGTCAAATCTATCTAGATTAGAAAGGTTTAGTGAAAATATATGTTTGATGACAGAGAGACTATGAATTTATATTCTTCAAAAACATTTTCCATAGAGAAAGTAACTCCCCCAAAATATACAAACCAAATAAATCCTTAATGATTCAATATTTTATATTCATTATTTAGTTAACATCAATTATTTACCAAATTTTGTAATAATTTGCCTAGATTAAAATTCTTGCAAACTGTGTGTGTGTGTATCAGATATATGAATGTAAGGAAAAAATATTTTTTTTCTTAGTAATAAGGTAGTCAACTGCCCCTTATGTAATACTAAATTGCTTTATACAATCTATGAGCTATATCAAGAAAGATAAATTATGTTATTAAATATAAACATTTAAAAGAAGTAAATTACCATCTCTAGGATCACCTTTCATAATTTCAGAGTCCATTATGATTAACTAACTGAAATAATGTTAAACTGAGATTGAAGTTATTAACACCAGCTGTAATTATACAACATTTAAATGATGGTACTCCATTTTACACTTCACACTTTGGTCTATTCAAGCTCAACCTGAACTCACAGTATGATTTTTATTTGGAAAGAAAGAAAGAGAGGGAGTGAGGGAGGAAGGAGGAGGAGGAAACTGCCTTTAGAGTTGAACACAGAATGTATATTTTAAATTAAAATAAATTAATTAGTTTTTTTTTTCCCCAGAATACTCGATTTGTCAAATTACTGAGATTTTTTACAGTAGTAATTTCAGGGAAGAAAAAAAATATCCTCAGAAAATAAAAACACAAAGTGTATTCATTATAGCCCTTTGACTAGTTTTCTAAACAGCACTTTGATTTATCTATCACTTATCACAGCATTTTTTTTCTGTCTAGTATTTAACCTTTTTCATCTTTATCCTCCTACCTTTATATTCTATGCCCTCTAGACACACACACACACACACACACACACACACACACACACATGCATACACACAGACATAC
This sequence comes from Tamias sibiricus, assembly GCA_025594165.1. Classification (NCBI taxonomy): domain Eukaryota; kingdom Metazoa; phylum Chordata; class Mammalia; order Rodentia; family Sciuridae; genus Tamias; species Tamias sibiricus. The sequence goes on along the minus strand of CM046666.1, from coordinate 80,122,751 downwards.
ATACCAGATTTGGTTGTGTTTTTCCTATGGCAAATTAATGCATACTTGGAAATTGTTATAGTTTCAAATAAACACCACCAGCATTTTTATTAGTACTTGAAATGTTTTAAAAATTTGTATTTATTCAGAAAATTTCCACACAATCTAAAATAAAATAACCAACTAAGTTTCCTCAGCTAGTACTTTAAATCAAATGAGATTTTTATTATTATAGAGGTCTGGTTGCATCTGAACCCCACTTAGCCTGCCAGCTTCTTGTACTCTGAATGTGCTTTTATCATTTGTCTTCCTCTTCAAATTAAAAAAAAAATAGTTATAAGACCTAACACAATTGAGAGTAACATAAATTTGAGAGTAACATAAATTTTCAAGTGGCTTCTTTAATCTTGTAGGCTATTAAAAGAGAACACAAAACTAAGATTACTTTTTTTGAATGATTCTACATCTCCCAGACCCTTATGACTCTGCCAAATGATGTAGAGTAAGAATGGTGGTAGTAAATACATAGTAGTAAAGGGAAACTTTGTAGTGATTCATGAGGTCCCCTTGACTTTCAAGATTCCCAAGGTTATTCCTCAAACTGGATTTTGAAATTGAGAGCTTTAAATAGAATAAAGAGTCAGCAAAAGAAATCACAATCTAGTCAATTCTTAAGGATCTTCCTATGTTATACATGTTGAATGGATTTCATTGAGAATAAATGGTGAGACAATAGTAAAGACTTGATTTTGAATAGTTAAAACATGTTACTTTGGATCTCTTTCTTTTGGTTGTTATATAGAGTTGAATGCCTCTTTGAATTTTAATTCTATTTCTTCCTAAAAATTCAGCTTTGCCTGGTACATGAGACTTAACTTTCCTGATGCCAGAGAACTACAGGCAGGAAGCAGTCATCTCCAGAATTTTATAAAATGCATCACAATCATAGGGGCTTTGGTCCATGAAGAGTTAACATATTTTGTGTGAACATTTCTAACAAGAGAATATTTACTAACCCCAATTGAGCCCCATTATTCTTTAAATTCCTATGATTTAAGTTATTAAAATTTAAATGATGTGTAAATAATTGGACTGATGATCAGACAAAACCAAGGCTTGCTGAACAAACATATATTCTGGAGTATGGAAATAGAGGTGGATTAAAACAGAAAGAGCACATAACAAATTGACATTATTCATCCTAGTCAGTTGATTTGAAAAGGATTTGATGGATAATGTATTTCAAGTCAAAGAGTTGTATAAGGCAATCTAAATCAGAGTTTCAGGGTATGAGTGAATGCAGCCCTAAATAAGAGCAATTTATTTTTCTGAAACACACCACAGTAAACTACAGTCTTAAAGAGCCATGCGACTTTAGAAATATGCATTTTAATGTATGATGAAGTCACACAAATTTTGTTTTATTCTACCAATGAAGACGTGTTTTTTTATGGATGATTTTGTATCCTTTATCTGGATCTATTTTTTTTTTTTTTTTTTTTTACGCAACTAAAAATGTTTGCCTTTGGGGGGAAAAAAAAAAAAAAAAACAAGTTTCTCCCACCATCATTTTTGAGACAATGATTGCAAACTCAATAATTACTACTACTTGAAGCAAATTATTAAAAAAACTTAATAAGATGCTTATCCCATTAAATGATGATTTTTTTGATAAGTCAAATTGTAGATATATAAAACTGGATTGATTCATTTTTACTTGGTGGTAGAAAAATTGTTGAAAAATTCTGCTACAAAAAATGAAGTATCTACACTTGATTCCTAAGTAGTATGAATTCATATGAATATTGATAAATTTTTTCTGTTATGGTATTATCATTCTGAGTTGATATTGTTTTTATTTTGAGGGGGGGTTGCTTGCTTGCTTATATTTGTTGTCCCATATAGTACTTTCCAATATGCTGAAACATTTTTTATCTCAATCTGTTGATTATCACACTGTATTCAACCTTAGGACAAATAAGTTTGTATTAAATAACTGAATTGTGATGCATTTGTAATGCCAAATAATGAGGTTTAGTATTTTTATATTAGTTAAAACTTTCTGTTCATATTGCACAATTTTTTACAAAATTAAAGAAATTAGACAATAGCCTTCCTAGATATTGTTATTATCCAAAATTATATACCATAATTAGTTTACTGATAGTGGCCCTAACAAAAATGGCAGGAAATTACACAATTTGCAGTAGGTTAGCACATAGTCTAAAGGTGTCCTCATTTTCTAGTGAGCTTCAGAGGGTTTGATTGCTGCTGGACTGATAGTGTTCTGTATAAATTTGATATCACAATTATATCAGGGTATTCTCAGAAATTCAATAGATTCAACTCTTTCTGTTCTATATGAGGAAAGGGGGAATGTGATAATGCAGTTTAAAGAATAGAATGCACTGAAAAATTACACAAAATTTAAAACTGAAAGTTTTTTCTTCTTCTTTTAACAACTGTAGCCTGATGCGGTGGCACACGCCTGTAATCTCGAAATTCAGGAGGCTGAGGTAGGAGGATTGTAAGTTCAAAGCCATCCTCAGCAACAGCAAGGCCCTAAGCAACTCACTGAGACCCTGTCTCTAAATAACACACAAAATAGGGCTGGGGATGTGGCTGAGTGGTTGAGTGCATCTGAGTTCAATCCCTGGGACTACCCACCTGCCAAAAAAAAAAAAAAAAAAAAGAATTGTAGCACATGAAAACAGAACATTATCATGAGTCCAAATAATATTTCAAAAGAAAAGTATTTACTTGCTATGGATTTAAATTTTTCTGCTACCCAAATTCATATATTGAAGCCCAAATAGTCTTTGGAGAAAAGGTTTTGAAAGGTAGTCAATGCTAAATGACATTATCAGGCGCGATCCAATGCCAACAGGATTTTTGGTTTTGTAAGAAGTGGAAGACAGAGTTTTTTTCCACACTCTCCTTCTCCACCTGCATGCATAACAGAAAGGTCATGAAAATCCAACAAGAATGTCATCACCAACAAATCTCTTCCTGATACCTTCATTTTGGACTTCCAGTCTTCATAATTGTGATAAAAGCATTTCTCTTTTTCACGTTACCTGATCTGTGGAATTTTGTTATGGCAACTCAAGTTAACTAAGACATTTATTGTTAGGGAATAAGAAAAAAATGACATTTCAAGAACATCTTTGTAATATTGGGAAATGAAGTAGAAATCAAAGGAATCACTTTTTACATTTTTGTCCCTATTTATTTAATTACATCACACCAAATATATATTTTATCTTTTCTTAGAATTATTATTTAGTAACTAAAATTTTCAGAAGTTAATTTTCCTATGTTTGGTTTCTTCAAATCTTTTGCCTTAAATCGTTATTAAAAATTAATGTTATTTCCATGGTTGAAACACATTAATAAGTTCCTTGCCTATATATAGGATAAAATTCAGATTATTTTATATGATTCAAAATTCACGAAAGTTCCTTTCTGCTGACCTCTCTAATCTTCTCTCGCAGTGTGCCAAATGAATCCTCAGCAGGATCCAACAACATCTATAATTTACAAATAAAGAAGACAGCATCCAGAGAGTGAGTTGTGAAATGAAACATTTACTTATTAGAAAAGTCCAAAGTAGAACTTAAATATTTTGGAGAAAGTTCTAACCCTATAGCAATACTAAATCCTGACTAATCTAAGTAACAAAGAAATAGGGAAGAGACCACGAAATTCTAAATCGTAAATATCAGAAAACTTAAATTGAACTGATACATTCTGAGTGCACATTGTCTTTTTGAAGGTGATAATGTCTATGAAGTGTGGCTTTTTATGATTCTAATCTATACTCTAGTGGAAACATGGCTTACATAATGAAAGTTCATCAATAGAATAAATGCCTATCTATGAATCATGTTACTATCACTATCATTAATACAGTTTATTCCAAATATTTTATTCTTGTATTTTTCTGATTTACTATGATTTTTAGAATTTTTTATTACAAATTATTCCTTTTTGACTAATACACTGCCCTTTCCCTCTAAAAATGATCAAACTAGGGAAAATACTAATGTATTCCACAGACATACTAAAACTTTGCAATGTGTTAAGACTATAAACATCTATTTTGGAATGTTAACTTGCCAAAAGCTAGATAACTTTTTTTTTTTTTTTTTGAGAGATTGTTGTATCATTATCATCATCATCATTTGCATTTTTAGCTGCATGGTAATTTTTTTGCCAAGACTGATTAATTAATGAATGAAATACAATTATAAGTTTACCATGTTAGACAGCAAAGTGAACTATGTTGATTGATGTCATTTAACACTAAATGACAATAAGTTCCAGTGTGCTGTTCACAGAGAGCTGAATATGACAATTCTGTTTATTTTACAGATTCTTAACTCCATCCTGTGCATTATAAAAAATTTTGAAGATGCCATCTGATTTACACAGAATGCTTACTGCTAGAGATATGATGCAAAGGATAGAAAGCTAAAATTGGTTTCTTTTAACTGTTCTTTGTTGCCTAATATCCTTGATTCCAGGATTCACTCATGGCAAAACTTTCCTAGAAATTTGGATCTTAGAACTCCACTTGAGTAGGAAAATACTTAGTGTTTGTACAGGTAATTTGAATATTTTAAGATGTTCAGTAATCTTTCATTGGTAAACAGTATTTTGGTTTGTACCTCAACTTCACATGACTATACCACCAGGGAATAAGTAGATTTTTGTTTTTGTTTTTACATACACATGAATCGCATCCTAACTCCACATGGGTCTTAGAAACAGTGTACCATGGTGTTAATTCCCAAACAATGTGAGAAAGAACATCTGTTGAGGGGTTATGTAATTTTCCAGTCAATTTATCCTGTCAAGAAGATAAAGCATTTCCTTCCTTTGAAAAAAAAAAAAAAAACAGTAGCATTGGGTGGGGTGAGGGTGGAGCTTAAATGATTATACAATTTATGATAGTATCTCTATATTCAAAACAATTCTTCTGTCACACTGAAGGATAATGCTAATTTAATCTTTTACTAAATTTTTCTTATTTCTTCTTTGAGAATTTTGATTAAAAATTGTTCTATAATTTCCAATAATACCTATCATTTTAGGACACATAAATTTTTTTGTTGTAAAAATGTCAGCTGAGTTAATGCAAGTACATTAAAGTAGATGATATCTATCTTGTTCATCGGACCTACAACATAATTTTCCATTTTTGAGTCAACCAAGAAATATTTATTTTAGTTTGAAAGCTTTTTTTTCCTAAAAAAATAAAAACAAGTATTATTAAATTAATTTTTTCCTAAAAGAATGAAAAAATAAAATAAGTATTATTAAAATAATTATTAAATTAAGAGAAAGTAAGAAATGATACATGGTTTACTTTAATATTTTTGTCTTCAAAATCAACATAGGGATAGTTTAAATTATCATCAAGAGTAGTAAGAAATGGAGACTTGTTCACTATAATATTTTTTCTCTAATCTTTTTAACAACAAGTCACTCCCATGGGGAACAGGACAGTAAAATATAGAATTACCACTATAAGAATACATTCTTCTTTTTATTGACATGAAGATTTTATGTAATAATTTAAAAGAACAATATTTATTTGTGGGAAAACTTTACTTCAATCATTACCCCTTTACATAATAAATTTTATTAAGGAAATATAGAGGAATGTTGCATGATTTACTTTATTGTAGCCATCATAAACATACAATTTATGAAATAGTTATTAAGTTTTTAAAAAAATCATCTTTATTCTAAGAACTTATGAAACATAGCTTAGAATTATCTTGAAATTCTCATGGGTACCTTTTAAATACATATTCCTATTACTTAATAACAAATGAAATTCAAAGTTGCAATAAATACCAGGACCATTAGAAAAATTCAATATGTAAACCCATTCCGGAAAAAATGAACATTTCTGATTTTCAAACATGCCCACATTACTATTAGTTTATTTCAATCTTCAGGACTTTGACTTATACATAGAAGAGTTCCCTATTCCAACCAACATTATTTTTAGTATTGTCAAGAATAATAAAAATATTGTTTAATACCTGATTTTTTTTTTTTTTTTTTTTTTTTTTTTGGTACTGGGATTGAACTCAGGGGTCACTGAGTCACATCCACAACCCTATTTTGTATCTTATTTGGAGACTGGGTCTCACTGAGTTGCTTAGCATCTTGCTTTTGCTGAGGTTGGCTTTGAACTTCTGATCCTCCTGCCTCAGCCTCCTGTGTCTCTGGGATTACAGGCATGCCATTGCTCCTGGCTTAATACCTGAATTGGATTCTTTGATATGGAAGATCTCTAATTTTACCTATGTGAGGTTAGCTCTATGATGACAGATATTTTGTTTGCAGAGAGATGAAACTTCTTGTGACAACTAGAAATTGAGTCTGGGACATAGGTCCATCGTACAAAAGGAATGCTATCATCAGCCTGTGATCACAGATGTGCCATGGGCATGTAAGCCTTCTGCATTGACTGACACAAACTGTAGTGTAAACCACTGGCACCCTTTCAGGTCATCTGGAGTAGATCACCCATCAAAAACTGGCCTTTGTGGCTACATATTCACAATAACACAATTACATGTCAAATGTAAGAACAATTGATAGTTTCAGTAAATTAGGAAAGTAAGGTTGTAGGAAATACAACAATGTCATTTCACTCCTCTACAAATTATTCAGGGTATAGGTTTATTCATGCCTTTCCTTTTTTACATCCTCTACTTTGTAAATTCCATGTCTAAATGCAATGCAATTGTATGTCCAATGTCACATCTAAGCATTACATATAGTTGTAAAGCAACTAATGTTTTTGTCTAAATGAATGATGGAATAAATATTATGCTCTTATTATAGATAATATTTATTCTATTTAATTCATGATTTTTTCTATCATAGAAAAGCCATCACTGAAATATCATTGGGTAAATGGGACTTCAGAAATATACAATTTGGGCAGAGCTCATTGTGTTTTGCCCACACTATATTTCCACCAGTTTCCATGAGCAAGATCAGAGCCCTGGAGAATGGAGAACTGAAGAAGAAAAGACACAGATTGGGGAAAAAATTAAAAAGCTCAGACAAAAGTAACACCATGGTATCTGTCTTCACATCTTTTCTAATGATATTGTCATTATAAAGTAATTTATTTTATAAAGCATAAAAATAGAAATAAACAATCATCGTGACTATCCTTGCTAACAATTATAAAACTTTATTCTATTCATCATATTCAACACTTTGCAAAATCCAATTTCAGAAAAGGTCCATATATTAGTCCAATAATTAAATAAATTTGATAGATAAAGAAACTAAAGCACAGAGCAATAGCATATCCAAAGTCTAAATCTGATATCAGAGTCTACAAATTTCAACTATCAATAATCCATAATTCATTAACAAGAAATGAGCACTGCCAATACCCAGACAAATTTTAGACCATAAACATATATATGAATCACATAAAATTCAGATCATATTATAAAATTGTGTTATAAACTACTTTAAATATTTAACTAGTTTAATCATAAACATTGTCCCAATAGATTATTTATTTATTTTATGAACCAAATAGTTTTCTCTAAGTACTTGTAATTTAAAATATTCTTTTTGGAGCTTTTAAAGTCTCAGGTTTTTGTTTTTTGTTTTTTTTTACAGCACAGTTTTATTTCTTAAGGAAGTATTACAAACATCCCATTAAGCATTTGAGTTCTAATGACAATACTATTTGAACAATAATAGACATAAATAGAAACATTTTCACTTCTAAATACCCACAATAACTTACAAATGGAATTTATGCACCTGTTGGGCACTGCCTATTCCTCAAACCTTGGAATCATAGTGGGTACTACCACACTAATTTTCTGTTCCATGTTGATTTTAGTACTCCACTTGATTTTATTCTTGGAATTACTCAAAAAAACCAGTTTTTTGAAGATATTATGTCACTGAAAATATTATAGCCCATTCTAATTTTGAAACTGACCATAAAACCAGTGCATGATACACTGAGAAGTGTCAAGTATTTGTGATTCTCTCTAAAACTTAAAATTTCCCATTAAATTTGGAATTTCATAATAGCATCCCAGGGTGTCTGACTACACTCTTTGAAAAGCACAGGTTTATATTAAAACAACCATCACTTATTTGCTCATGGATTTGAGTTTGCGATTTAGACAGGGTTAAATGGCTCATCCTTGCTTTATGTGACCTATGTTTGGATGACTTAACTGAAACTGAAGGATCAACTTGAAGATGGTTCATTCTTATGTCTAGAAAGGTCATTCTGGTTTTAGCTGGGGACTTAGGAGGGGTGCTTAGGAGGGAACATCAATTGACTGTCTGTCTATCTTCATGTGTTTGCCTGACAGCATGACAACCATATTCCTAAGGAATAGAAGGAGAAACTGCTTAGGGAGCAAGCATTGAACTGGGACCTTATTGCTTCCATCTTAGCTACCATTAATAGAAGAAACAGGTGAAATCCAGATTCAAAGGGATGGAGAATTAGACTGTACTTTTCAGGAGAGAGTGAAAAATTTATTATCATATTTTAATAGACTACAATCAGGGTGAAATTTGTCAAGCAAATAATCCTGAAAATAATTTATAGACTAATATAAAAGTTTACTTCTTTTAAAATCCACTGTGTTGTAAGCAAAACTAAAAAATGAATAGTATGATTCTGAGGAGAAAATACTATAATTCATGGAGTGTCTAAAAGGCAGTGTTTAATTCTGGATTTCCTGAATTTGTGCTAAATAATATAAAATTTTAACATTATACCTATTTTTGAACAGTTGCCTAAATGACAGATAGATAGATCGACATAGAAAGAGAGATTTATTATAAGGAAATGACTTACATGATTTATGGAAACTAGAAGTTTCAAGATCTGCAGTTAACAAGCCAGAAACTCTGTAAAACTAATATAGTTTCAGCCAAGTCTGAAAACCTGAGAACAAGAAGGACCAATGAATTCAATTCCATATTAGTCAGAGTTCAAGGCCAAAGGCGAAATACAGTGTCCTAGGCCACAGAGTCTGAGTAGGGGGTGGGGAAAGACTCTCCTATATTCAGCCCTTTTGTTCTTTTCAGACCTGCAACAGATTGGAAGAGGCAATCTACATTGGAGAAGATAATCTTCACACCCTGGAAAATATTTAACCAATTATCTGGACATCTTATCATCCAGTCAAGTTGACATACAAAATTAACTATCACACTTATTCATTTCATAATTGAAAATTACAATGAACATCCTAATGTATAAATATTTGTTCCTATTCCTGGTTTCTTTTTTTTTTTTTTTTTTTTTTTTTTTTTTTTTTTTTTTTTGTGATGCTGGGATTGAACTCAGGGCCTTGTGTATGTGAGGCAAGTACTCTACCAAGTGAGCTATATCCATTGTTTCATAGTATTAATTACAGAAGTAAAACTGCTCTACCAAAAGATATGAAAATCTAATTTTTTTTTACATATATATTGCCAAATTCTGCATGTGGCTCTTTACCTTTTACTTTCTAATCTTCAGTACTCTTGTCCAATAGCCTACAAGCAATAATATTTCAGATGAAAAACTTGAACTATTTAAGAAAAATATAGACTTTCTGGAAAGGAAATAAACTAGGACTCTACAGTAAGAAGTAAATATATAGAGTATGTTTGCATTTTTTATAACAAAAACACAGATATTATCAATTTTCAGTTGCTTAATTAACATCTTGGTGGTCTAATTTATCTGCTTACTACCTAAATTTTTCATTGTCCTCCAGTATTTGGTTGACAAAATCCCTTGCTTCACAGTGCTTTATCCTGTGATATTGGCTGTTTTGTCCTAGAGCTTCTAAATCATACATTCTTAGTTTTGGAGTTAAGTTTGGGTAAGACTGCTAACAACCTATTCTACAAAATCTGGAATTGTTTGGGCTCCATGAAGATTTTTCTGGTTTGTTTGGCTTTGCAAATAGCATCTCTCTTTTCTAACTGAATGTTCCTCAGGAACACACAGAAAAAAAAAAAAAAATTACCAGCAAAAGTTAGGAAAATTATTACATTTTTACTATGAACTTAAATTTATTAAATTGTTTTTTATGCATTCTAGTATCCATGAATTAGTTTAGGTGTTGATTTGCCAGAAAAGTTATTAAAGCTCTACCAAAGCAGTGTGATAAACATATGCTAGGACGTATGTTTGAAAACAGTTGAAATAGAGTCAGAGTCACGGAATGGAAGTTACATAAACATTAGAGAGGAGACTCTGTCTTCACATCTGTCTTCATTGTTAATTAGTTCTGTGGCTTTGTCTTTCATGTAACCTTGGTGAAATTGTGTTTGCTTGCTAATAAAATGAATATAATAGGTGTAATATTGAAACATTCATAGGAGGATAAAAACATGGAAGGCATGAAAGTACTTAGCACCATGCTTGACTCACATTTGTATATCAATTAATGAAAATAATATTTACCACTATTATTATTAATACTCATGAATCAGTTATATGTGTGTATTATATACAGATATGTACGTGTACATATATGTATCCGTATATCTTTATCTATCTATCTTTCTATAAAATCAAAAAATAAAGATTGAGAAGGCATATATTTTCCAGCATTAGGTCTGCTCTTATTCAAATAGATATGGATATCATTACCCTAAGTGCATGTATAAAGTCACGAATGTATGAATATACTTTGTATACAACCAGAAATATGTAAAAAATGTGCTCTATAAGTATAATATGAAATGTAATACATTCTGCTGTCATTTCTAACAACTTACAATAAAAAATAAATAAATTTGAAGAAAAAAACGAAAAACAAAAAGTGAATCACAATGAAAACAGGAATAAAGGATAAGAGTTAATCACATCACTAGAATCCATGATAGCATTTCCTATCTGCAAAAATAGATAGACATTAGTTACATAAAGTTTATAATATATCACCAAACATGACAGTGGAAGATGAAGAGTATAGTCAATTCTACCTTCAGTGCCGGAATTGGGTTGTATCAGGTAGATATAGTGCCAATGAGAATGGGCACACTTGCCACAGAAAACCTTGACTCCAAGGTAAACCGTCTTGGGATCCTTCCCTGTTGTCCTCCTTAGTAATTATGAAGGCATATCAATGTAAGACTGTACAGATTGTAGATTTAGTCCTTTCTTGAAGGAGAGGATACAGAATGACCAACAACCAAGCTCAGAGGAACAAAAATCCTTTAAAAACTTGGGGTTATTGTTCTTATAATTTTCCCAATAAATCATGTGGGAAGTACTCTCCCAAAGCTGCTGATAAGTGGTATTTTTGTGAAGGATGATGTATTATAATGCTGTAGGCCTGCTTATTCAAATTTCAAAGATAACATCAACTCCAAATAAATCCTTTAGCAAAAATTCTAAATTGAGATTCAATAAATAGTAAACTGAAGTTCTTATGCTTAGAGTGGTTAAAAGAGCTGAGCATGAAAACAAGATTTTTCTTATAAAGATTAAATTATGTCCATTACATTTTGCAGTAGAGTTATTCAGTTTGAGGAAATGAAGTCACAAAGGACAGACAGTACAGAAATAGAGAAAGGTTGACTGGGAGATCAAGAGAACATGGCATGGGGTGGGGTGTGGAATAATGAGATACTTCTGAAAAAAATTTAAAAGGGAATAATCCTACTTGAAAGTAAATGAAAATTATCTATTTGAAAAGAAGTTTTAAAAGGCCCCAGAAGGAAAAGACACTCTTTAGGGGATAAGAGAAGTTCTCTATTTTGTCAAGAAAGAAACAGGATGGACTTAGACAAGGGTAAGTTCACAGGTTGGTCGATCTGATGACTTCTATTCTTATTGTAACATGTAAGGCAAGATGATAGAAAATGCAGGGAAGATTCAGATGTTTCAAGCAATTAGAGATGGTTTGAAATGGTTAGGCTTGTGGTCAAGATATGAATTATGATGATAATTACAGCAAGATTACAAGGGCTGGACTGAAGTTAATAATTCAGACTTGGTAGGATTACAGTATTTTCCTTTTATGTGGCCTTTTCCAGTGGTGTTTGCCCCTGATACAGGCAAAAACAAAAACAAAAAACTAAAAGGAAAATTACATTCATACAGGGTTAGACTTTTGACTATTGAGACAACAAAAGCAGAGGGATATTAATGTTTGTATATTACAAGAAAGTTGCAGTAATTGATTTAGGAATTTAAGATGTGGGAGGGAATGGCAAAACAACAACAACATAAAGTTGGTAAATTGAGGAGACTTATTTAAAAAAAAAAAAAAGTGGACTCTGGATTCTAATACAGAAGGATGACAATTGCACTAGAAGTATCCCAAAAGCCAACTGAAAAAGAAAATATTATGGCCAAATATTGCACTGCAAATTTAAAACAAAACTATGCTATGACATCTATCCATGGAATGGGCTTGGGGAAAATTAAAAGCATACTCTCTAACCCTCACCTTATATTCCACAGCCTACAAGTTCTGCTTTATTCAACAAGTTGAAAATTAAGGGGAAATGAAGAGTATATGATTATAGTGAGCATAAACATAACTAGCGATTGTGGTGCTGGGAGTTTTCATCTTTTTAATGAATTCAGTGGAAAAGAGTGGAGAGATTCTAGTCTAATTTGGCTTAAATCCAAAGAATAAAATGTGAAACAAGTAAGCATAAAATAAAATTTAAAATGAGACACACTAATTATATTTCAGTTAAGATTATTCAAGTTATGATAATAAAGAGACAAACTGGATTAAATAAACTAGAATAATTAAAAATGGAAAAGTTGAAATGCTTACAAATCATATTAAAAATAGTTCAGTTTTACAGATATTCAAATTAAATCAATAAAATGTACTTTGATGATCCCTGAGTTGTTCAAAGAATGAAATATAATACTCAGTGTTGACAGACAAGGGCTTTAGTTGAACACTTTTATACTTCAAGTGGAAGCAAATTGACATATTTTAAAAGAACAATTTTGTAATGTGTATAAGAAGATATACATAAATAATCTTAGACCTAATCAATGAATACCAAAAAATATAAGATAATGATATTTACAAGACTTTATTAATAAAGGTAGTAATCAAAATTTACTTTTCAAATTCAAATTTGGCCATATGTTGTAGGAGGTTATTTTATGAAGTATGAAATTATTAACAATATATTGCCACAAGTTTTGTAGAAAACAGTAACAATGGTCATTATTGTCTTATACAAACATGGATATATAATTTTACCTTCCACATTTCAATATTTTTCAATATATTTTACATTTGGATATAACAGTTTCATAATGAGAAATCAGTATCCTACCCTGATATTCATCTCCCCAGAAAACAAGAAATAAAACAAAATTCTTGAGGACAATATTTATTTGGGAATGTGAGTTCAGTGAAAAACTGTGAGGGACTGAAAGAAAGAGGGGGAGATAATGCTCAGATGTGTTACTGAGTTTCATTCTCTAAGGAACAATGAATCCATCCTGCCAGAATCTTCTGAAGAACTTTATGGAATGTACCTCAAAAGTGTTCACTTTAAAGATGAAAGAGAAAAAACATTTATCCATAGTGTCCCCACACACTGATTTAGTGTTGGCTCCAGAGATGAACTCTGTTGTTCCAACACATATTCTGAGTATATTGTGGGTGCCACAGGTGCCTGGAAACAGGGAGTGAGACATGCAACATTTTCAAATAAGGTATTGTGATGACAAAACAAGTTCAAGTCCACAAGGAAATGCATTATACCTGGAACTAAGTCCCAGAGAACATGAACCAGAACAGAGAGGTCTGATTAAATAACACGGTAGATTCAATTAAGAATTGTTTATGTAAGACATAATGGCTGTGTGCTATTGACATGCTATTGATAATGAGTGCTATTTGAATATTTAAACTTGTATTTTGTCATTTCTATTTATCTGGGCCAGTTTAGAATAAAAAGCAAATTGATGGTGTCTAAAGGTAAGAAAAACTCTAGTGATATTGGATTCTTCCTTAAAATACACCATCCATACTCAAAAGTCACACACACGTGCACATGCAAAAAACATGCTCAATCAACCACACAGCTTCAGTTGCCCATGCTCAAATGTGAGCTGGATCCACACTTTATCATTTTGTCTTCTTGTGAACTTTTCCTCTTACCTAAGTGATTTATTTCACATTAATGATCCAAAGACTCATTTGGGTTATGTGCTTCCCCTGATCTTTTCTTTTAATATATCAATTAACATGTCTTTTAAAAAATTAACTCTTTTTATTCCTTGAAGAGACAATGGGCAAAATATGCACACCCTATATCTGAAGTTCCAACTTCTCTGAGACTTCTCAGTGCATCTGGTTACCAGTTTATTTTTTGTTTGGTTTTGTTTTTTTAAGGATATGATTATGGGTATGGAGAGGAGGGTGGTCAATCTAGCAGGCTATTGGGAACTTAGTAGAAAAATCTCCTTTTCTGCAATTATCTTAGGGGTCTTTCTAGCTAAGCCGAGTAGATCTCCATGAAGATATCAAGAATCACCCTTGTCAAAACACTTCATGTAACCTCTAGGAAAACCTTTCCTTCCAATTCATTTTTGTGCCCTCAGTAGAGATTACTTTGCTGTGTGGACCTGCTCCATTTCCATGTATCAAAGGACCCTGCTTTCCCTGTTCCACAGCATCCCCTCTTCCACATCGGTCAGATATTGAAAGACGAGGATTCATTAGCTAATTCATTAGCTTTGGCTAACAGAGGAATAAATTTCTATTAAGCTCAAACCATATCCCAGTCCCCTAATGACTGAGAGATACTTGTATTATAATGTGAGTGGATCTTGGAAAGAATACATAAAAGCTCTCAGAACATAAAAACAAAGTTTTCAGACCACTTAATGAAGCTCAGCAACTTGAAAATAGAAACAAAACAGAGACAATGAAAAGGGAACTTGTATAAAAGCAAGTTTAGTGTGAAAAACAGAAGCACATTTAAATATATCTAAGAAAATAGAGCAATTCAAGAGAATATTACGAAGAAATAGAAAAATGATTTTGGAAGTTAAGAAATGATAACTCTTGAATAAATATGACAATTCAAATAGCACAACTGTAATGGTTAGTTCGAATGGTCAATTTGATTGGATTAAGAGATGCTGAAGATTAAGAGGCTTCTGAGTTTTTCAATGAGGGTGTGTCTAGGAAAGATTGGCATGTGGGATAATGAACTGAATTGGAGACCCTCCCTAAATGTGGACCAAACAGTCCAATATGTTGGAGGCTTAGATGGAATAAAAGTTGGAAGAACAAGGAAGCAGCAGCATATGCAAGCTAGATTCTAGAAGAAGTTCTTGATTGCTGCTGTGATAGCCTGAGGACATCAGACTCTTGATACTTCCAAAGTGGACTCCGCCAGTCATTCTCCAAGGAGTTCCTAGTAGTCTTTAGTCTCTGACTGGGGTAGCATCATCGATCCCTCTTGTTCTGAGGCTTCAGCATCTTGGACTCTGCAGCTCTCCTGCCTGACAGCTATTGTGGACAATCCAGCTTAGCTTCTGATTGTTTAAGCCAATTTTAATAAATCCCCTTTTAATAATCATACCTCCTATTGGTTCTTTTCCTCTAGAAAACCTCGACTAATACGACAACCAAAATATTTTTAGCAATACAGCAGGATAGAGGAAATATTTCATAGCATAGATTATAAATAAGAAAGAAAAGAAAAATATTGAAAGAAATATGACAAAGATGGGAATCATATCAAGAATACCTAATTTTAAAATTATAGTAGTTAAAATTGGAAAATGCAGATGGATGAAAAGCAATAAAATGAGAGTAGAACGGTTTGACAAATCATATCAAAATGATTCATAAAGTGCTAAGACACAGATTTTAAAAATCCCAAGGAATCTTCTTGTTATGTACATTAGTGTTTTCATGGTGCCATAACAAAATATTATAGACTGGGTGGCTTAAACGATAGAAATTGCTCCTCATAGTTTTGAAGGCTGGAAAATACAAGGTAAAAATACAGGCTAGGTAGCAAGCAATGCAAGACCTATTCCTTTGGCCTATCTGTGGCTGCCATCTTTACTGTGTTTAAATGGCTTCTTAATGCAGGCATAGCATGTGTATAGAGTTTAGAGGGGTCAGATGAAGAGACCTCCCCACTGCCTCTTCTTATAAGGACATGGATTGTGCTGGGTCAAAGCACCACTTTTTCAACCTCATTTACATTTTTTTAATTTGTTGTAATTAGCTATACATGAACCTCATTTAAATTTAATTACTTCTTTAAAAGTCCCAATTTTTAATGTTGATTCATTAAAGGTTATGTACTCAATATGAGGTTTCTGAAGAAATAAACATCCTGGATATGAAATCAGAGTAGAGAATCTTATAGATTCCAGATAAGATATCACATTGTCTATAAAAAGAAGACTAAGACCTATATTCCTATCTGCAACACTGGAAGATTTAAGATTCTGGAATATTTCATAACAGTAATCATAAATTAACTTTTTCTTACTTCACCAGTTTATTTTTAAATGATTAAAAATATTGTTTCATTTAATTCCTGCACTCTTCAGGAAAGTAAACTGGGGAACTGATCCATTATACATCTGAGAAGAGGTGCTGCTGGTTTAAAATCAGGTATTTTAGCCCTTGAATGCTATTACCCATTACACATTGAATGGCTCAGAAAATATATAGCCCATCCATTCCTCCAAAGAAAATGTTTCAACCAAAATAAAATTTAATAGAAAACATATCTATACATAGGGAAACAAACTGTACAAGAATTGTGAATGGCAAATTTAGTGAATTATATAGTTAATTAAAAGTGAATGATGACAAAATCATAAGAAATAATATATTTATTATTATAATTGAAAAACTAAAAAAATTAATATCATGAAACTAAATATAAAGTTTGCATTAACAACCTAGGAGTTGGCAGAGGATAGAAAAAGAGAAGTGAAATGAAAGTGATCTAGACTCATGAGGGAAAGCTCAGTAAATATTTTAGTTTAATCTATAGAGAAAATTTGTTAAAATATGCCTATTACACAATAAAGAAAAGCATAGTTAAAATTTTCAGAAAAGAGCAAAAGACCCTGCTACATGCTATTTAAAAGAGATATACCCAAACACAAGAAAAGCCTAATTAAGAAGATGTCAACAAGTTATGTCAGGCAACGTAAAGTTAGAAATCATCAAGAGTAGTAACTTTAAAATTTGACAAAATTGCCTTCTTACAAAGACCACAATATATGGTAATAGGGATCTTTTGGCAAACAAAGTAAAGCAAAATTGGACAAAAAAGTGATTTATTGTAAGCTGCCTGTCACGGCCAGCCATAGCGCCGCGGGAGGAAAACTCGGAGGCAGAGTAAAGCTATTACTACTTTTACTTCTACTTTCTTCTTAGAGCTTAGAGAGGGGAAGAAAGATTTTTAGAGAGAAAGATTAGAGAGAGCTTTTCTTCTTGTCTTCTTAGCTTAGAGAGAAAGAAAGAAAGATAGAGCTTAGCTTAGCTTCTTGTAGAGCTTAGCTTAGAGAAAGATTAGAGCTTCTTTCTTCTTTCTTCCTTCTTCCTCGGGAGCCTCGGCCTGACTGACCAGCCATTACTTCTTCTATCTGGTTTCTCTTCTGTAACCGCTCTGCCTACGTTCTGTCCGCTCTGATTCTCCGACCCGAACTCTTCTTCTGACCGACCGAGTGACTGCACGACTGACTGAATGAATTTCTCCTTCGTTCTCCTAACTCGGACCGCTTTCACCCGGTTATATACCTTCAGCTTTGAGGGTGCCTACAGGTGTGTCACATACATATCAGGTGAAACTTATGGCTTCCAGCTAGCTGCAATAACCCTTCCTAATTGGGGCTCCTTCAATTTATGAAAAGTGTGTAGTGAACATGCTATAGAAGAAAACTAAAAGCAATCATTTAGAAACAAATAATGATGAATCTTAAAAATCTTTCACATAATTTGAAAGATGAAGTAGACCAACCAAGAATTTTATACCTAGCAAAATTAAGCTTTAGATTTGAGGATGAAATAAAAATCTTCCACAATAAACAAAAGCTAAAAGAATTTAGAACAAGAAAGCCTGCTCTGAAAATATTCTTGGTAAAATATTCCATGAGGAGGAAATGAAAAATAATAATGAAAATGTGCAAAGGGAAGAACTACAATAAAGAAACCAACCAACCAAAGGAGAAACCAAGTCAAACTAAATACCAAAAATAACAAATAAATAAATAAAAATGACTGGTAATACAAATTATGTTTCAATAATAACCCTGAATGTTAATGGCCTAAACTCACCAATTAAAAGACATAGGCTAATAGATTGGATTAAAAAAACAGACTCAACAATATGTCGCCTTCAAGAGACACATCTCATAGGAAAAGACGCCCATAGACTGAAGGTGAAAGGATGGGATAAAATTTATCACTCACATCATCTTCGTAAACAAGCAGGGGTTGCTATCCTCATATCAAATAAAGTAGACTTCAAGCCAAAGCTAATCAAAAGAGATAAAGATGGACATTTCATACTGCTTAAGGGAACCATAGATCAACAAGATATAACTGTTATAAATATATATGCCCCAAATAATGGAGCATCTACATTCATCAGTCAAACTCTTCTCAAGTTCAAGAATCAAATAGACCACAACACCATAATTCTAGGTGATTTTAACACACCTCTTTCACCACTGGATAGATCTTCCAAACAAAAGTTAAACAAAGAAACTATAGAACTCAATAATACAATTAATAACTTAGACTTAATTGACATATATAGAGTGTATCATCCATCAATGAGCCAATACACTTTCTTCTCAGCAGTGCATGGATCTTTCTCTAAAATAGATCATATATTATGCCACAAAGCAACTCTAAGCAAATATAAAAAAGTAGAGATAGTACCCTGCATTCTATCAGATTATAATGGAATGAAATTAGAAATGAATGATAAAAAAAAGAAAGAAAAGCTACTCTTAACACCTGGAGACTAAATAATATGCTATTGAATGATCAATGGGTTACAGAAGACATCAAGAAGGAGACTAAGAAATTCTTAGAGGTAAATGAGAACCACGATACAACATATCAAAATCTCTGGGACACTATGAAGGCAGTACTAAGAGGAAAGTTCATTGCATGGAGCTCATTCCTTCAAAAAAGAAAGTCAACAAATAAATGAACTAACATTACGTCCCAAAGTGAAGTGAATAAACAGTATTATCTTTGGTTCATTGAATTAACTACTTATGTAACCAAATTATATGAAATATATTTATTATTATCTAAAATTATGTAATAAATTAATAGCAGGCATTATGTGCATCTGCTCTGTGTCAGTACTGTTCTACATAAGATACATATATAATCTCACTTAATTTTCTTTTTTTCCCAATGGTAATATAGATTTATTCCACTATACATTTATGTTACATAGGTTTATTTATATACTGAATACACATGTTTTTCCCCAAAGATAGTATAAGGATGACCTTAACTATCCAAGCAGTATGTGTGGAACAGGAACAGAAATGAGAAGTATGTCTATTTATAAGAACAACTTTCTACTTTTAAATCCTTTGATGATAAACTCACTTAATTTTCATACCTAACAGCATATGAATTGATATGCTCTCACTTGTACAGAAGAAGAAAATAATGTTTCAATATCTATTTGCTCAAAAACCTGCTATAGTTTTTACATTGTTTGATTGTTATCCATATATGCATGTGTTGGGATCTTGGTGTCTAACATAGGTGGGTGGTGGACCATTAAGAAATAGAGCTTAACAGGATATTCTTAGGTTTGGGGGATGTGTCTTTGGAATAGATTATAGAACCCCAACATTTCTGACTTCCTGTTCTGAGATTTTATTCTTCCTTGACATACCTACAACCATCATAATGTGATGCACTCAAGAGGATCATCAGCAGTTTTGATGCCCTTGAACCTCTAGAACTATGAGCTAAATAAACCTCTTATACTTATAAAGTTAGCCTGCCTCAAGTATCTCCCTGTGGCAATAGAAAATCCACCAACACAAAAAATGGAACCAATAAGCGGGGCTGTTTCTACAACTATACCTGAAAATGTGAAAGTGTCTTTGTAACTGGTTAACTGGAAGAATATAGGAGAGTTGGAGAAGTGGCAACAACCAGAATGTTTTAAGCAGAGCAATATGAATGATTCTGGTGAGATCTCAAAAATCAAGGAAAGACTATGGAAGACCTAGAACATCTTAGAGATCACTTAAATGATCCTGGTCATAATCAGAATGCTGATAAAAAATGTGGGCAAAGTCTCAGATGGAAAAGAGGATCCCATTGGAAACTGGACTGAAGTTTATCTTTACACCAAAACAAAAACTTCGCTACATTTTGCTCATATTTTACAATTTTGTGGAAGGTTAAATTTGAGAATGATGAACCCACTAGGCATAATTGTCAATGACTGTAATCCCAGTTACAGGTGGCTGAAGCAGGAAGACCTTAAAGTCTAGGGCAGCCTGCATAATTTGGCAAGAACCTGTGGTTTTTTTTTTTTTTTTTTGTTTTGTTTTGTTTTGTTTTTGTTTTGGTACCAGGGATTGAATTCAGGAGCACTCCACTACTGAGCCACATCCCAAGCCCTATTTTGTATTTTATTTAGAGACAGGTTCTCACTGAGTTGCTTAGCACCTCACTTTTGCTGAAGCTGACTTTGAACTCTGGATCCTCCTCCCTCAGACTCCTGAGCCTCTAGGATTACAGGCATGGGCTACCTTGCAGGGCTGGAAAGAACGTGTCTTGAAATAAGAAGATTTAAAAGGATTGGGGATGTAGCTCAGTGATAGAGTGCCCCTGGGTTCAATCCCTAGTACTGCAATTAAAAAAAAAAAAAAAATCACTTGTTTATTTGGTGAAATTTTGAAACAGCAAAGCTTTTAGCCTGCAGCAGGAGTATTATTTACCACTTTTATTTAGATTTACAGTGAAACTCAGGAGCAAAAGATAATAGGGAAGATTTGGAAATTTCACAGCCTATGCAAAGACATATTTAGGCTGGGAAAGTGTGGTTCAGTGAACACTTGCTAAAGAGTTTAGGGTGAATAAAAAGTATCCGACTGCTTTGCATGAGAACTTTTGGGCAAAGGCCTCAGAAGTATCTCAGATATATATTTTCTTTTGTTTTAATATCAGTGGATCCTTTTTAAAAAAAAAAATTTAATGACCACGTTTTCCTAGTATGATTGTTGAAAAAAATCCACCTTTTTCCAATTAGTTCTTATCACCTCTGTCATAATCAGTTTCCACATGTGCAGGATCCATTTCTAACTCCTTACATTGTCCACTTTTTCTGTTTTTCTATACTCTTTAATCATGCTTTCTGCAAATAATAATTGGTTTGTTTTTTACTTCCTATACTCATGCATTCGATCCTATTAAATCTTGAGTAATTATGATTACAGAGTATAAGTGTAAAAATACATTTCAATGTATATTCATGTATAGTACCTAGCACTTGTAATCTGATTATTAAATTAATATTTTTTTTTTTCTTTTGGTAACATGGATTGAACCTGGGTGCTTAGCCACTGAAGCATATCCCCTGACCGTTTTTTATGGTTTTTCTTTATTTTTTTGAGACAGGGTCTTGTTAAGTTGCTTAGGGCCTCACTAAGTTGCTGAGGTTGGTTTGAACTTGTGATCCTCTTGCCTTAGCCTCCCAAGCCACTGGGTCAAATTAATATTTTGAATGAATTATTTACTTAATATTTATACTTCATATAGTTATGATTTTAGAGACCTTAAATCTATAGGTATTCATATGTAGTTTTTCTTTTATATACAAAAGAAGATTAAACACAGCATAGCATAATGAAAGATCATTTTGCCCACAGCACATAACAAGGGCAGTTTTCTATCTGAAAGTCACCTAATAAAATGTGAGCAATTTAAATGTACAATACTGCCCATGGTTATAGATATAATTAATTTTTACTTTAAAGAAATTCTCAAATGAAGAAATCCCTTAGGAGAGAAGGCAGGATCCAATGGGAATGTGTATCTGTGATGGTAATCTTCTGAAATAAATATTTGAGAAAAGTTTTCACTTTTCACTTTTTACACTCTTGAATGTTAGAGAATTATGTCTGTGACTCCATGCCATCTAGTTTGTAGTGCTCTGTTACAAGAGCCTTAGGAAACTAATTCAGACAGTTACTTCGATTCTTCCATTTAAAGATAAAGAAAACCAAATGCAAGGTAGCTCAATGACTTTATCAAATTACAAAACTAGAAAGTAGTGATGTTGGACATTTAGTTTAAAGAAGTTTGGCTCAAGAAAATAGACTTGGCCACTTTGTATTCTTCATATCCTAATACACAGTTCTAATTTCTGGTTTGAGATCAGTATTAACTGAAATGCTACTACATGCCCAGTGCCATTCTAAGCTCTGGAAATACAACAGAAAACAAAACTAAGAAAAAGCATTTACAGGTTAGTCTAGTGAGAGGACACAAAATAATTAATGAAAAATGATGTATTGTTTTAGATATCAAAATCAAAGAGAAAATAAAATAGGTAAGGAAAATAAGGAATTCTAGGTGAAGATCAGGGATCATGGAATTTTAAATTTGGGTGTTCAGGGGAGATCTCATGCTAAGCCTGATACCGGACTCAGTACAGAAGGAGTAAAAGGAACTGGCAAGTTCACATCTGGGGTCACAACTGCAGTTGGAGAGAAAAACAAGTACCTTAAAGTCTAAGTGTGTCAGGGTATTTGAAAATTTGTAAAGAAATCTTTGTGAGTGAAGTGAGATATAAAGAGTAGTAGGAGTTGTGGTTATGGAGGAATTAATCTGGATGTATACACACACACACACATACACGAGATAAATCTTTGTGTTTGTGTAAGTTTATGAAGTAAAGATTGACAAAATATAGAAGAAACCCACATGCTAAATTCTGAACTCTTCGAACTTTTAAAAGCCCAAGAGATGAGGAAGAATCAGCAAGTGTATCTGAAAAGTAGCTGTCATTCAGTAATTAGAATCTCCAAGGGTATATTTATCAAGAAGACCACTTTAATCTTCAACAGCAGAGTCTTATATTTTAAGGGAAATGACAACTCAAGGGATATATTCAGATTTTCAGTTAGACTTTGTATTTATATTCTTATACATATAAAATTTATTCAGAATTGTTGTAAGGATAAAAAAGCTAGTTCTTATAAGAATTTTCAAAAATGGTTAGGTTATAAAATTTTTGTTGCATCATAAAGAATTAAAGACAAAACTATAACAAACCTTTCTAAAGATCACTTTCTATGGATAATGGGAATCATAAGGTTGCTGACATGAATGAATGGTTGTACCACCTCTTCCTTTTAACTGTTCACCCCGTAATTCTTATTGCAGTTCTCTTATTTAATTTGGGTGGCCATAATTAGCCTGAATTCATGGCCTTGGTTGTCTACATTTTGCCTTCATATTTAGACAGTATCAAGATACTGGTAGATGTATCAACTTCCTATAATAAGCTATATCCTTTAAATAACAATATGATGTTTAATGTTCTTTGACATGCAATTTATTTTTCAAACACTGAACTTCTGAGCAAAGGTCAGAAATATGGCCTGTGATTATGGAGTATAAGGAAGCCAATGGGTTGATGTAAGAGTAGAGTTATAACCTTGGCATTCTTCACCTAATTGCCTACTGCACAGACATGTTTTCAATTAACATTGTACTGTTAATAACTACCATGAAGAAGTGGTAAGAACTGTTTCATAGGCTCTAAATTGAGTACAGTCTAATACATTTTTTCAGTGACCTAGAAGAATAAATGTGTGGGTTGGCTAGCCTTTTAGAGGAGAAGATTATGATTCAAATTGACCTTGACAAGTTGGAAGAGTAAACGGAAATAATGAAAATCCTGAGGTCAGGTATAAAGCAGCAACTAGTGTGAGGAAAAACATGATACATACAAGACAGAGAATGACTAATTAGGCATGAATATGGCAGGAGAGAACCTAGAGATCACAGGGGACATGAATTGAACATAACTCAGCTCAGCAGCAGCATTTTAGAGTTTGAACACATAATGCTGAAATATACTAAAAAAAGCAGAGCAATTCTGAATGTAACTTTTAAGAATATTTAACTCTATTTTACATTTGACAGTTTAAAGCTAAGACAATATGTCACACTTTGGACAACTGGTATTTGGGGATTTTATAGAAACCACAAAAAAGAAAATATTAAGTAATTTAAAAATTGGAATTTTGAAGAAGTGCCAACATAACTTCAATTGTTTTATTGCAAAAAAGAGATGTGAGAAGTTGTTTAACAGCCATCTTCAAGTATACAAATGGGATTGTTATTAATTATTGGCCCACTGATCCAACTTTGATTGCAGTCAGAATTCTTATTAGCATTTTATTGAGAATGATATAAATTGGTAATGAAAAAAAGTCACATCTAAAAGAAGAATATAATGTGGCATGGACTAGCAAGTTTTACTTTTAATATTTCATTTTCTGAGAATCATATGTTGTGGATTCAGACTTACAGATCATCAGGTCTGAGTAGTACCTACTATCAATCCCATGTCTTCCCTCAAACCAACCCTGGTCATATGTAATTTAGAATCCATCTATAACA
The DNA here is from genome assembly GCA_025594165.1 of Tamias sibiricus. NCBI lineage: Eukaryota > Metazoa > Chordata > Mammalia > Rodentia > Sciuridae > Tamias > Tamias sibiricus. The sequence continues at coordinate 80,098,092 of CM046666.1, read as the reverse complement.
GTATATTTTTTGTTAGGGATCAAGTCATTTTTACCATTTTTTGAATTATAATTTTCCAGTACTCATTGATTTGAATACCATATATTAAAAACATTAATATGAATTTTAAAACCACATAAAAATAAGTTGAAGTTGATCTTACAAATTCAATCTTTTTTTGGTGTAAGAATTATCTAATTAATATTTTTCATATTTACCCCCACTGCTTAATTTGACTTTATAGGACCTGATTTTGTGTAGAAACAAAATAAATCATGGATTATAAGTAATATAAAACACACCTAAAATAAGTCCTCTATATTTTTCTGCTGATGTGCCTTTATGTTGAAATTCTTCATCATTAAAACCATATCTTCAAAGAATTACTGAGAATATTCTGTATTTTAAGTGGGCCAAAGGACTGTGTTATGGGAAAAGTGTTATGTATTTGCTATCCATGAATTTGGTATAGAGAATTCTTTTCCTGATTAATTTGACACATTCAATTTTTTCCACAGACACCACCAATCACAGAATTTTAAAAGAATGGTTTGGTAGGGAGATGATATCTAATAGATAAAAGACACAATAGTTATGTCTGCCTATGGAACATTGAATCAAGCACAAATTAAGGGCATGGAGCCCAGGAAGCCTAGGGACAAGCCATAGTAAGGCAGTAGGTGTGAAGCTGCCCAAGGAGCAGTGAAAGCATCTCAAAGGTGAATGAGAAGAGTCTTGTGATGTCACCCATTTCAATATTTGGTTAGCAGTCAGCTACACTTATAGCATGCCATTGACATGACAGCAGTTGTGAATGCAACATTTTATTTTCTTAAAATATGCTAATATTACATTTTTAAGTATTTCAGTAAATTAATGCTTGTGATTCCCTTGTGAGGTCTATGGGAAGAAATGAGTAGAAAACAAGATAAAAAGAATGTTCTTGAATATGCTATCTTTTTTAAAACTAGGCTGGTAGAAACATATAGATGGCTTCCTTAATACGTCATCGTATATCAATGTTCATAGCTAAACATTTTCTGTTCTTCTATTTTACTCCAAAGCAATTATATTTCCTTGCTTTACAATAGTTTTAAAGTTGATTCAATAAAAAGTAACAAAAATTTTGTCAGAATTACGTAAAGCATTTCCTAATAATTTTAAAGTCTTCTAAGAAATACTCAGTAACAAAGCACCTTAATCACTGAATAAGCCACAAAAACAAATACTTAATTTCTCCTCACTGATTTTGAACCTTCTTACTACTGGATTAATTTACCACTAAATCATTCATTCTTCAGATCTTCTAAACCCATAAAGAATGAATGGTAAGGATACCCATTTTAATATGAAGACCAGTGGAATTGAATATATGTATGTATATATACGTGTGTGTATACATATTTATAATTTATAGTCCACATTTTTCCTGCCTTCAGGCTGTTTAATGTCTGTGGGGAAAGCAGATCCATAAGCAAATATATTCTAGAGGATAGGAGAAGATGATTTTGTTTTTGCTACAAAAGAGGAGATCATACCACATAATCACAGGAATCTTCACAGAGGGATTGGTTTACATGATAGCAACTATGGAGCAAGCACACACCTTCCCATTTGTTCCCCTTATGCCTTTATTCCTGCTGTCCCTTTTGTCTGGAAAGGTTTCTTTTCTTTACATTGTTGCCCAAATAACTTCCCATTTCCAATTAGACTGAGATCAAATGGCTTTCCTATCATGTTTCAAGACCCTAAATATGCACATTTTTTCATTGCATATCTACATTAGTTTTTAATTACCTGTTTATATTTTCTGTCTACCAGACTAGACCTTTTCATGAGGTCAAGATCAGTTTTGTTCATTTCTTTGTTCATACAGAAAATTATAAATAACTTTCAACTAAGAAAGGAATGAATGTAAGACTATTTGAAATGATGAGAACTGCAGAAAACCCAATTCAAACAATTTGTTTAGGGAAAAATAAAACAGGAATTCAATGGTTTTTGAAACTGATGAACACAATTTGATTTCTTTTTTGATTCAGAAGTAAAACAATGTCACCCATATCCACTCATTCGTTATTTTTTCTCTCTATCTTTGTGCCTGTTAACTTCATTCTAACCAAATTATTTCCTTTATACCTCCACCTCTTTAAAATCTGCAAACACCCTATGTATTTCAGAGGTTCCCGATGGATTATTATGATTCCAAATAGTGCTAGGGTGAAAAGTGTTCTAAAATAACTTCTGCCACATTCCCTTAGCACTAGAGACTTTGTTAGCTCCATCCAAGTGTGGAAAACTGGAAAACTTTGGAAACTTTTTTTCCCAGAAAAAAACAGTGATTCTGTCAATGCTGCTGTCACCACAATTAGTTTAACATACTCTGGTTGCCAGAAAGTAATTGTTAGAAAAAAATTACATTCCTCTCTTCTTTTCCATTTTCTGTTCCATACCATTTATTACACCACAAAACAAGTAATTATAGCTATTGAGAGTGATCACCATGTTCTGAGGCAAACAAACAAATAAATACTAATCTTGAGGCAAAATTGAGCATTTTTTTAAAAAAGGACATTTTTAATATTTTGAGACATTCTTTTGGTTAACAAAAGCCCAGAAGACTTCCTTATGTATCAAATTACTGTTCACCCTCTTGTGTTCCACTTACCTGAGGTGACCTCTTTCAGGATTCTAATATTTTTTCTTCTAGTGAGTACCTCCATGTGATTATTTTTCTGTTTTAATTTCCTACTCAAGAAAAGAGCTACTGATTTCCTAACATGAAAGATGGTTATTATGTGGGTGATACTGGGGATTGAACCCAGACACACTTTACCATTAAGCTACACATCCCCAGTCCACACCCCAACGTAAGCCATTGAGAAAATTATAATTTATGTGTAGGAATAGAATAAAAGGAATAAAAATTTTAAAAGCACCAGAATGATATACATTGAGATACTATGTGAATAACATGATTTATGAGATTTTTATTTTAAAAAATGCAATGTGTTTTAAAATTGTTAGAAAATGTCTTTCAGAAAAAATATTATTATTGCAAGTGAATTATCTGTCTGATCTCAAATGTCTTAAAGCACTTGCTTCCTTATAACTATCCAGTTGTCCCACAATTATTTGTATAAAGATTTTCCTAATATGAAGCACTAGACAATTAGATCTCATGATATTATGATTATATTTTGAGTAACTTAATCCTATATATTATTGTCCAATCTGAGACAGTCTAACAGGGGAAAGAAGTTCTGTTAAGAATTATAAACGAACAAGTATCCTAAGCTAAGAGTTATTAAATAAATAAATATATTCCTAACAAATTTTCCTTTTGTTTCTTTGAGTGTATGTGAGATGGAAAAAGACATATTTTTGGTTTCAGTAGATTGACAAATAGGTTCAATAAATTTATTCCTAATACTCTTATTTTTAAAAAGAAGCAAAACTTTTTATTGTCCTTCTTTAAATGTATAATGTGTAGATTGATTAAAAGTAATATAATCAGATAATTAGAACTGAAGAACAGATTGGAGTTCAAATATCCAAACTTAGAATTTATAGTTGGGGAACCTGAGGCCAAGAATTGAATAAGGACAGAAAGCATGTTTGTAATCCAACATTAATGAAAGCTCAGATTGTAATCTCAGAGATTTCTCCACTCCTCATGTTTTCTAGTTTCTCCTCACTAAAAATAGTGTTTGTATCTGAATAAAGTATAGATTTTAATTAATAATATTTCTTTCAAAATTTCTTATTTAATTGTAACAAAAGCACCATGTTAATGTAATATAAAATATATGAGAAACTAATTGTGGGTATATGATAACTCTCCATATTATCCATGCAAATATTTGTAAATCTTGAACATTTCCAGAAATAAAAATGATTTTTAAAAGGTCATTTTTGTTCACATAAATCTGTTTCATCAGAAACAGATCACTAACAAGATTCCTGAATATGGTCCTCATTAAAGAGATGAAACTAAAGATCAACAGGATCCATTGTAATCCAAATATATTATTTCTAGTATAGCAACTGAGATTCCTAAACAATTCTTTTGTGCCTTCCAATTGTAACTTATTTTATATGTTCTTCTATATTCATACATTACAATCATGACGTTGGCTTATTCTGCCACAATTAATTAATTGATATCTTTACTTACAGACTATTCTCTTCTTTCAGTATTATGTATTGAAACAGCTATGTAACAAGTAACAGCTGATGACTTCTGCTTCTATTATTATTTTTTTTTACCCTTAAATCCACTTACTTCAAGAGTACATTTTAAGAAATAAGAAGCATATTCTGTGTATTTGGATGACATGTTACTAATCCACATGCAAACATGACCCAAGACAAGAAAGTAGCAGTGTTTCTGCTGTTATCATTTTCAGGCCACCAAAATGGACAAAATAAGTTTACATATGTGTATTTTTATTATATGTCACTGATTGGAATTTGCACTGATATTCCACACCATTTAAAAACTTATAATAAAGGAATTGGACCAAGACAAATTTTTACTAAGGTAATCAGCCTCTCCTTTGCAGCTATTTTCATAGGATTTTACTAGGCAAAATGCTGGAATGTTTCTCCATATTTTGTGGCCAGGCTCAACCAAATGTTTTTATAACTTTGTATATATGTCAAAGGTCCTCTGCGGGAATTCTGTGGGAAATATGCAGACTGACCTGCACATAAGGAACAAGGAAAACATCACAGCATGGGACGGTATGGAAGTTAAAATGAAATATTTGCAGCTCTGTGCATGGTTCTTTTAAAATCTTCCATAGGAGGTCTGTGTTGTGCTGACAGAGGAGTCACATTTTTATAGTTAGGATACTGTTTAGAATTAGACAGTCTGAGCATGAATCTCTGCACAGATTTAGAATCCATTAAATATTTCATGAAAATAGCATTGGTATTTGAGACTTTGTCACTTAAATCAATTTTCTTTTGCTTTAACACGCCAAAGTAGGGGTACAGAGATAGACTCTTGCAATCACTGCTAGCTGATGTTGTAGTAATAAATGGGAGCCAACTATGCTGTCAGAGGTCGATGTCAAATCTTCACTGTTTGGCGATTAGCTGCCAACATTATCAGTGATTGTTGCCTTTAACAACAAAAAGAATGTTGATGTGAAGTCATGAGGAATTCTACTTTCTTAAGTTCTTGATCCATTTAAAAATACCTAACTCTTCAAAAAGAAAAAAAAAAATCTTAGTACATTATCTTAAAAAATGTAGTTAATTTTTAAATAATGTAACCATTACAGGTACTAATAATTAAGAAGAAAAAGTGATGAGAATATCTCTGAAAGATATCATGGATATTGATACATGTGGTGGTGGTTTGTTTTGTCTCATATAATGACTTTTAATAATTTTGTTTTCAAGTTATCAATTTCATTAAAACCTTAAGAATAGACATCAAAAGAGAAAGAAATGAAAAAAATTGAGGGGCCACAATCAACCCCACCAGTTCCATTCCAGTATTAAATATAGAGAGCACAAAACTTGTTCAAAAAGAGAAGACTTCCAGTCACTTTTTTTTTTACAGTAATTACTATTTGTGTACTTATTTATATTAAGTTGCAAGCCATATTACAGGTTTAAAAATATTATTGAAGTTTCAGGTGATGTGCACTAATTATAAATGTGATTTCTCTATCAATGCAACATACAATCTTGCAAATTCACATTCTAAGATTTATTATCAATTACTGAATGACATCACAAAGGAGTGATACTATCCTTTGCTAGATTTTTAAATTTATTTAGTACCTTAAGAAGTATATATTTTGTTTTAATTTATAACACTGTCAACTAGTTATGACTATGATTTTCCTTATGCAGAGTATCTTGAACTGAAAAATTAGTAAATGTTAAATCTACCAATTAATTTTAAATTTAAGGCAAATACTTTTTGGTTAGTGAGTTGGTATTATAAACAATTCCTGGCATTTAAGAAGTACTTCCAAAATATTTGTCATAAGATAAGAAATTTTACTAATAAATTGATAAACTCACTAATTATCTGAACATGAGCAAATATCTAACTAGCAGAAATGTACTAATGAAACAAAACAATACAAAAATTTGAGAAAAATACTTTCACAAAGAAGCCTTATATTTTTGTACTTACTCCTCTCTGATTCTGTGATACTTTGTAACTAATCCCATCACTCTGTTCTTCTTTCCATCCTTATTTTCTAGTTTTCGGCACTTATTTCTACTAATCAAGCAAATTATTTTAAAAAACTCTTTCCCCAAAATTCATATTTAAGAATCATTTTCTTATACCTATGAAGATCCAAACTGACTATCTCTGAGAATACTATAAGTATTCAACAACTGTTGATTAAATAATTGAGGTATTATAGTCATTAACACCAAAAACATAAATGTAATTATTCAATATATGAACTGTCTCAATAGTGTAATTGAAATTGGTAAACTACAGGCAAAGTGCTTGCAAACTACAGTTATTTTTTCCCACATAAAAATTTATAGAATGCCTTAATATATTAAATGTTAAAGAAAGGTTTAAGATACAATTAGAGACTGCTCCCCTAAACAAATTCATTTGCTCTCCAAAGCAAGCAGACATTGAATTTGTGATAAAAGGATTGAAATAACTATAGAAAATTTAGCTCTAATAAATATTAATCACAACACAAGTCAACATTAAAAAGAATGAATTAAAATTTAAAATAGATCTTATAAGTTAACCATTGTTTGAAAAGGAAACTATCATAAATTATAATCAACAACAAACTATTGAAAGAAATATTTTTAGTAAGAACTTGGTAAGTTATTTTAGAATTCAATCTTTTGAATGTTATTTGCACCAAAAGACCAAATATTAAAACAAAGAAATGACTTTATAACTATAATTAATGACTGTCAGGAATGATTGCCATGAAATTAAAAGACTTATTTTAGAAAGTTGGAAAGTAAATGAAATAAAACATCAAGATGTATTAGATATTGTAGAAAATAAAGGAAAAAGTTTTCAAAGAACCAATGCTTCCTTAATTGTAGCAATACAAATTATAAAACAACCATTTTTTAAAAGTTTAATGTGAACACTTGTTAAGAATAATGTAAAAAAAATTGACATGTTATAATAGTAAATCCCAGGGAATTACTTTCACAAAATCCTCGACAAAGAAATCTTTGGTGAATTTCTTTGGGTAATTCTTTTTTAAAGCATATGAATAAGAAAATAAAGATAATAAACTGGAAAATATTTGTATTTGGGATATTTTATAGCTCTTGATTAAGCAATTATTGGCACAATATTTCTAAGTAAATCTAAAGACTGAGGTATTCTGAGAAATATCAGTATAAATTTACAAAAAGTTGCACAGAATTTGGAAATTTTAAAAATTTCTATGATGATTGAAGAATTACAGCTTGTTAATATATTTTGTAGAACTATAAGATATGCTCCAGAAATTTTTCTAGACAGATAATTCTCTTGATCTGTGCTGTTCCAACTGCTACCCACTGGCCACCTCTGCTTATTTACACTTAAATTAACTAAATAAAATTAAAAACTCAGCTCCCCGGTTGAACTAGCCACATATCAAATGTTTAATATCAACATATGGGCAGTTATTATTGATCAGCTCAGACACAGAACATTGCATTATAGCAGAATGGTTAATTGAGCAATCTCATTCTAAATAATTAATGATACCCGTTCCAGGTTTAGGGAACATGTGAAATTGCCAGAACTGTAGGCTACACCAACAGTAAAGTGATTTTTGGAAGACAAAGAATTCTATTGTTTATTTATTAAGAAAAGAATTTGTGTCTTACTGAGCTAAGAGATTTCTGAGAAGCTGCATGTAACTGTGGCTTAGAAGTATCAGTTATGCATCCTTTATTGGATGGAAATTGAACATACACATACTGTTCACCTAAACATATTTTTAAAGTAATAAGATTAATTAGTGGTTCTAAACCAAACCCAAACCGTGAGAAGAAAGAACTAATAAAGATAATGGCAGAAATAAATGATAGAGACAAAACAAGGAATACAAAGTATCAATGAATCCAAGAGTATTTTCTATGAAAATATTTTTAAAAACTAGCAACACTTTAGCTAAACTAACCAAATGAAAGAAGAAGTAGGTAAAAAATAGACATTGCAGCAGATACTACTACAATTCAAAGATCAGTAGGGAATATTTTGGGGAAAAAAACTATAAGGCAATACATTGGAAAAATCTTGAAGAAATGTACAAATTTATGGACACATCAAAATTGAACCAATAGGATATAAAAAACTACATAGATTATTAACAAATAGTAAGATGGAAGCTGTTGTAAAGAGTAATTTATTATAATAATACGCCACACAAAGCTATAATAAATAATAAATCTTAATATAAAATAATTATAAATATATTATATAAAATAAAATAATATAAATAAATAATTAAATCATTAAAATAAATTGACAATTAAATTATTTATTTAAATTATATAATTATGAAACTCAATAATTATAAATATATATACAAAATTTACTAATATTATTATTATTAAAAATATATAAAATAATATAATACTAATAAACTTAAACATATACATATAATTTATAAAATCTAAAAATTCCATAAAAAATAAATATAATAACAAATTAATTTATAATTAATTAATATTATAAATAATTTAAAATAAATAATTATATATAATAAATAAATAATAATCATATATTATATAAATAATAATAAATAATATATAAAATAAATAAATAATAATATATAAAAATAATAAATTAATAAATAACTAAAAAATACAATAAATTTTTATTAAAATTAAAATATTTATTAATACTAATTAACAATAAATTAATAAAATAAATTAAATAAATAATAATAGATTGATATAATCTATAAATAAATAAATTTATCTTAAAAACATATAAAATAAATTATAAAATAAATGACTCCCATCATAGAAGAGCCCAGAAACAGATGGACTCACTGTTGAATCTTACTAGATTTTTAACATTTCTTTTATTGATGCATGTTACTTATTCAAATGCTGTGCTTCATTGCAGCATATACATACATGCATGTGTATAATATAAGTTGTCAATATTACTCCATAATACCTCCCCTAACTCCACAATACCTATCTATCCTCTTCCCTCCTCTCATCACCTAATCATTTACTTATACGAACCCTAATGGTTTATAAAAACTTCAGCTTTCGTTCCTTTTTATTTTTTAAATTTTTTTTCATTGAATTTTCACCCATGATAGAAAACATGACACTGGCTTATTTCACTTAACATAATGTTCTTCAGTTTCATTTATTTTCTTGTCAATAGAGTAATTACATTCTTCTTTATTACTAAAAAATAATCTCCGTGTGCGTGTGTGTGTGTGTGTTTATGTATGTGTGTTCACATTTTCTGTATCTATTCATCTGTTGATGGACACCTCGGTTGATTTCATTACCTGTTGTGAATCGTGCTTCAATACACATGAATATGCATGTGTCCCTAAAATATGTTGACTTCAATTTTCTTGCTTAAGTACTGAGGAGTGGTATAGCTGGATCATACAATAATTTAATTTTTATGTTTTTGAGGAACACCCATATTGATTTTCAGACAGGTAGTACTAATTTACATTCTAATCAATAGTGTATCAGAGCTCTTATTTTACCTGCAACCAAATCAGCATGTATTATTTGTATTCCTAATGATTGCCATTCTTACTGGAATGAGATGGTATTTCAGTATAGTTTTGATTTGCTTTTCCCTGGTGGTTAAAGATGCTGCTCATCTTTTCATATAATTGATAGCCATTTTTATTTAATATTTTGAGATGTGTCTGTTCATTTTGTTAGTCCATTTATTGATTGGGTTATTTGATTCTATGATGTTCAGTTTCTTTGTTTCTTTATATATTCTAGATATTAATTTTCTGTTGGAAGAGTATCTGGCAAAGATTTTCTCCCATTCTTTACGCTGTCTCTTTATGCTATTAACTTTCCTTTGCTGTGCAGAAACTTCTTAATTCAATGAGATGGCATTTATTGATTCTTGATTTTATTTCATGAGCTATAGGAACCTTATGTATGAAGTCATAGCCTGTGCTTGTATGTTGAAATGTTTCACAGAAGTCAGTTCAAAATGCAGCAAAGATCTAGGTATAAGAACAGAAACATTGCAAATGTTCAAAGTAAACATTTTAGCAGACTTTTAAAACATTAACACCAATGTTCCTCAATTTTTTCCATGAAAGAACAGGGGAAGTACCCTGCCACACTCATTCTATGAAGAGTTTTGCCCTACCTATCCAAATCTGAAAAGGACACACCACCAACAATGACAGCAAGAGAACTGTACACAAATATGCCCAGTGAACATAGGTGCAAAATTTCTCTATAAAAATTTGCAAAGTGAAATCAGCAGCACATGGAGATCACAAGCCATGATTAATTTGGTTTTATTCCAGAGATGCAAGGAAGTTTTGACAAACACAAATCAATAAATGTAACTCAGCACATAGATTCCATGATAAAACCACGTGATTACAATAATAGATCCAGAAGAAGCCTTTGATAAAATGCAAAAACACTTTATGATAAAAATTCTGAATTACTTAAGTATTAAAGAATGATACTTCAATATAATCAAACCTATAGTCAATATTATATAGAACAGAAAAACTTAATTCATTTCCTTTAAGAGCAAGACAAGGTATCTACTCTCACCAATAAAATTCAATGTGGTACTAGCTAGAAATTTTAGTCAAAGCAATTAGATATGTGAAAAAAGTAAAAGTTATACAAATAGGAAATGAGGAAGTCAAATAATCCCTGTTTGCTGAATATATCACTCTATACATAGAAAATCCTAATACCTTTACTGAATGACTTTTACAATTGATAAACAAGTTCATTAAAATCACAGAATACAAAATAAACAAACAAAATCTTTATCTATTCTGTAAACAAATGATAAACTTACTGAGAATGAAATCAGGAAGAAGTTCCCTTCACAATACCCACAGTCACAACCAACAAAACAAAACCTTGGAATTAACCAAAAGATGGTTAAAACCAAATTGATAATGGCTTATGACCTCTATAATGAAAATTATAAAATTCTGAAGAACAAAACTGAAGGACACTAGAAGGTATAAATCCTCTCATGTTCATGGATAGGGATAAACAATATTATTAAAATGGTTGTAGACCCAAAGCAATCCATAGATTCAATACAATCCTCATCAAATTATCAATGTCATCCTGCCCAAAACTGGGAAAATAACTCTAAAATTTATATGAAAACAAAAGACTCTCTAGTAGCCAAAGCAGTCTTGAGCAAAAAAAAAAAAAAAAAAAAAAAAAAAAAAAGAGCTAGTTGGAGGTTTCACAATACCTGATACTGCAGAGTCATAGTAACTAAATATACTGCAGAGTCATAGTAACTAAAACAGTACAGTACTGGCATTAAAACACACATGTAGACCAATGGAGTAGAATGGAGTGCCCAGAAATAAGTCCATGCATTTTCAACTGGCAGATATTCTATAAAAGTGCCAAAATCATACCTGGGAGAATGGACAGCATCTTCAACAAATGGTGCTGTGACAACTGGATATTCAAATTGGATGAAAGCTCTGAAATTTTGAAAGTACAAGTTAAAGATATTGGCACAGCAACAGTTTCCTGTATAGGACTTCAATGGCTCAGGACACAAAAATAAGAATAAAAACATCAAAGAAATCAAATTAAACAGCCTCTGCAAATATCAAATAAAAATGGGTAAATAACCTTAATAGACATGTCTCAAAAGAAGAAGTACAAATGACCAATGAATATATGAAAATAATGTTCAAAACCTTTAACCACCAGGGAAATGCAAATCAAGAGTACATGCACCTAAATTAGAAAGCTATTATCAACAAAGCAAAACAACAAACAAACAAACAAACAAATCTTGGCAAGGATGTGCAGAACTGGAAACCATGTACACTTTTGGTGGGGATAAAATTTAATGCAGCCAGTATGGATAAAAAAGTTAATAGTAACTCAAAAGCATAAAAATAGAACTGTCATGATCCAGCTATACCATTCACATTCCATTCACATTCCTGTGTATATAGCAAAAGGAAATAAAGTCTATACCTAAAAGAGGTACCTTCATATCTGTGTATATTGGGGTTCATTTAATAATATCAAAGATATGAAATCAGCCTAGGGTCCCTTGAAGACATGAATGTATAAAAGAAATTGGTATATGTACACAATGAATATTGTTCAGTCATGAAGAAGAGTGAAATCCTGTCATTAGCAGGTAAATGGATGAAACCAGAGACCATAATGTTAAATGAAATAAGACAGACAGAAAAAAAAAAATTCACATACTAAAAAAAAAAAAACAGTGACCCGAAAGTAAAAGACAGACTATTGGGGATTGAGACAGGGCTGAAATGTGCAGGGAGAAAGGGGAAGGTAAGAAAATGTAGAAGGGAGAAATAACATGATCAGTACCCAATATATGCATATGTGGAATGTTACAGTGAAACCCATTACTTTATACAATCAGTACATTAATGAAAATAAAAATAAAAACAAATGAATGGAGATTAGTGATGTAGCTCAGCTGTAGAGCACTTGCCTAGCACATGGGAGGCCTTGGGTTCAATACCCAGCTGTGCAAAATAATTGAATAAATTCAAAAAAATTAAATGAATGGTTCTATCCAGGAGGAAATACTATACTGATCTTAGAAACTAAAGGAATGTAAAAATAAATACACAGTTATGAGCATACTGAGATTCACTGATAAGCCCTAAAGTTGCCTTTAATGAACTAAACATAATTCTTCAAAGTTCACTTGTACAAAGTGACCGTTATGGTTTATACATGATGTGTTCCCCAAAATATCAAGTGTGATACAAGGCAAGATGGTTCAGAGGAGAAATGATGGGGTTATGAGACCCTTAACCAGACCAGTGAACTAATTCCCTGACAGGATTAATTGAGTGCTCACTGAAGGCAGTTATGGTGTGGCTGGAGGAAGTGGGAATTGAGGGTGCACCTTTGGCTATATATTTTGCATCTAGCCAGTGTCTTCTCTCTCTACTGTCTGATCATCATGTGAGCCACTTCCCTTCATCACACTCTTTTACCTTGATGTTCTGCCCTACCTGGAGCACTGAGGAATGGAGCCTGCTATCTATGGATTGAGACCTGTGAAACTATGAGCTCCCAAATAAACGTATCCTCTTCTACAATTGTTCTGGTCAGATTTTTTAGTCATAGTAGTAAAAATCTGACTAAAAACGAAAATTGATATCAGAAGTGGGGTCATAGCTGTGACTTACTTGACCAGTTTTTCGGAAGCTTTTGGGAATTTTTTGGAACGAGAGGAATTTTGAGATGTGTAGCAATGCAAGCTGAAAACGCTTTTTTTTTTTTTTTTAAATTATTATTCTAATTTGTTATACATATTTTCAGAGTATATTTCATTTCATATTACATATAAAGAGTACAATTTTTCAAGTTGCTGGTTTTATATTAAGAATTTTACAACAATTGTGTCTTCATACATGTATTTAGGGTAATGATGGATAACTCAGTTTACCATTGTTCCTATCCCCTTGCCCCCTTCCCTTCCTCCCCGCTCTTTGTTCTATTTAAAGTTCTTTCATTCCTCTCATCCCCATCCCCTTGCCTTTATAAGTTAGTATCTTCATATCAAAGAGATCATTTGACCTTTGTTTTTTGGGGATTGGCTAACTTCACTTAGCATTATTTTCTCCAAACTTTAGATTGTTGTGAGTAGAGCTTAATGGTGAATTCTGGTGGGAGCTCAGAAAACAAGAATGCCAATAGGACCTTGGACAATGAAGACAGGGCTCAAGAGTGTTTAGAGGAAAAGGAGGACACTATTGGTGATTGGAATAGAGGCCATTCCTATTATGTTCTAGCTGAGAAGCTGTCTGAATTTTGCCTGTGTCCTGAGACTTTCTGTGAGGCTGATTTTAAAAGTGATGGACTTCTTAATCTGGTGAAAGAAATTTCTAGGCAGCATAACATTCAGAAAGGGGTATGGGTATTGGTGGTGGCTTTTAGCCAAGATTATTATGATAGTCATAAGCAGAAATCAGAGCAGAAAGACTTGAAAAACTTGTACTTGAAAGTTGGGAGTAAAACTGGAGCTAAGGAAGTTGCATTTGTTAAAGACATTACTGCCACTAAAGAAATACTAATGACTTTACCCAGAGATAATTAAAAAGATGGCTTCAGGCCATCTCAGAAATTGACAAAGCCACACCTACTTCAGGCTCAAGAGAATAAAAGTAAAAATTCTCTTGAGAAGAGACCAGTAGGGTACCCTTCTTGTACAAGGAAGCCTAGGAAATTTTTCAACATGCTCAGACACCCAAGCACTCAAAGGCTGCTTCAGCCTAGCTAGGATCCCTGGAGGCTTGGTTACTGCTGGAGATGGCAGCAGATCTTGGCATCAACCAAGTGCTGGTTCTTCAAGAATGCAGGAAGCTGGAGTTAGTGGGTCCATGAGGCATCCACAAAGATTTAAAAGGAAGGTCTAGGAGGACAAAGTACAGCAGGGTTGTTTTCCCTGTGGGGAGCCCCTGAGACTGAGAGGGCAAAGCAAGCATGGAGATGTGTGGAAGAAAATGAAGCTTCACTGAAGACCCCAAAGATTAAGAAATGCCAGTAATGTGGGACATTGTCCCAGGAAATCTGCAGGAATTGAGCAGAGACAAGCCAACAAAAATGTCACTTGGGCTGCCACCAACAAGGCCACAAGGATGGAGCTACACAACCCTTTGAACAGAATATCACCAGGACAAGTGCCCCAGATGCTGAACATGGAGCTATAGGGTTGGTTTGACCAGCTGTATTTCAGTATTGCTTTGGTCCTATTTCTTCTTTCTATGCCCCTATTTTTGTGAATAAAAATGTTTACTTTGTGCTTTATATATTGGATATTGAGATGTCAATGTATCAAAGAGTAATTTTTAAAACAATCTTCTATATGATGAGCTTAGCATACACTGGAATTAGTTATTTTGCTTTCTTTCTTTGATCTGCTTGTCTTGCAGAATATAGAGAAAAATTTAATGCATATGGATTAGTAATTGCCAATATCAATAGATTCCACTTTATACCACATATTACATATGCTGAGGATATCAGTGTTGAATTTCAATAATACAGAGGTTTGAATAAATAACAATAGGATTCTTTAAGAAATTGAATTATTAAGGCTAAATAAAAGTTACTTTCATTCTTTACCTCAAATAGAAAAAGAAAGCATTTACAACTTACAGTAAGAACTAAATCAATAGTAAAATGATTCTGGGAAGCATTATGTCCCATATTCAGTTATTGTTGTTCAACTGAAAATTATACAGGTCACATATTTTACCTGGCAGATGAAATGAAACTTAGCTGTCTTGGCTACATATACAATAGCACATACTCACTTTTATAGTTACTTGGGTTTAATTTATATAACAAATTAAAAATAAGTATTCATCATAAAGCAATAAGCTACTACTAAAAATGAAAACATTTGTAACCTTTGCAGTAGTGT
Organism: Tamias sibiricus; assembly: GCA_025594165.1. Taxonomy (NCBI): domain Eukaryota; kingdom Metazoa; phylum Chordata; class Mammalia; order Rodentia; family Sciuridae; genus Tamias; species Tamias sibiricus. The sequence goes on along the minus strand of CM046666.1, from coordinate 80,082,494 downwards.
AAATATGTTTGTGTATATACATATATGTATTTACATACATGTGTGTATATAATATTTCATTAAGAACTTTGTGTTCATTGACATCCATCCTTAGAAAAGTAAAATCTCAAGCCACATATGAAAAGGAGATATTTAACCTATACATAATACAGACATGGCCCAAATTCAAAGCATACCAAAACTTCTACCGTTAGAAGAAGACAAAAATCCAGTAGTTTCTGCATAAAATACATTCAATGACATGAGATATCTACATGACCAATAAATATATGGAATCATGTTGAATATTATTAATTGCCAGGGAAATTCCAATTAAAGCCCAGAGGAGATATTCTTGTACACTCACCACAATGGATAATGTTTAATAGTAAGCAAATTCCAACAGTTGAAGATGCAAAGTAATTGCAGATTGGAGTGAAATTGAAGGATATTTGATGTTGTCCATTAAATCTAAACATACTGTATGATACTGTGGATTGACATCTGGGAAGATATTTAAAAATATAGAACTGTGTGATCAGATGAACAATAATATATGAACATGAACACACAGAAGAGTGATCTTCATAATGGTCAATATTAGCAAGCCAATTAAATGTCCAACAAATTAGAATGATCTGTTAAATTGTGAAATACTTATATAATGTATAATGAGTGATCAACAAATTCTACATAAGAATATATGCCGTACAACATATTTAATGATAGAAGGTGAATTTAAAATTTAAAAATCTTATATAAACTATGAGTCTTATAACATAAAGTTTGAAATGGGGATATTTAATTCTAATATTTAAGAATGTAGAATTATGTAAGAAAATGATAAAGAATACAAAACAATATATTATCATAAAGCCAAGACATCAGTTACCTTTGAAACTGTAGATAAGAAAGTGGTTGGTAAAGACAGGAAAACAGATTCAAGGCTGCTGGTAATGTTCTGTATCTTCGTCTGCATTAAGATAAGCTCACTTGGTGATAATTCATAAACTCACATTTTGTTTAGCAAATCTTTTTGTATTTTTTTTTTAAATAAAATGATATTAAAATCACTAGGATTTAGACTACTTACTGAGAAGGCCCACTGCATGTCCATCAGGGCTGTTAACCTAGGAGTTACAGCCCAGGGATCTTGCACTAGTTACCCAAAAGGTCAAACTTTTAATCATATTGCAGTTCTTGTTTGTTTATAAGACTAAATGAGTAAATGAAAGTTATACCCTCGGTGTGTATCAAAGATCAAAGCTAAGGAAGCCAAATTCAGTCACTTGGACAAACACAACAGAAAAGCTGACAGTGGAAAGAAGTGGAAAGGGAGATCAAATGCCAGTAGTGTCTCTCTGTGTGCATTTACTAACCTATGCCAACCATGGTGCTTGAAAATAGGTCAGCTTAACTCAGGGGCATGGAAAAACAACAAAGAAACGCTAAATTATAACGTGTATGCTCTATTATATGGACCCTATTAAATAGTTGACTATGAGTTTTGCATAAGTCATATAAAATTTTTTTCTGCTATTGTCAGTTCTTTTAAGGTGCTCAAAAGAAATATATGTGCAGAGCTCTCAACTAAGTGATTGCATTCATATTACTATAACGCTTCGTCAGCAAAGCCCAATATTTTGTGATACTTTTTTCAGCAAACTGATGAGGATCTCTTTTGTCTAAGTTAAATATAAAATTAAACACTCCATTTCCACTTTTTTGAAGCCCATACCTATTCTAAGATTTAAATGGGGAAAAAAAATATCCGAGAAAAAAAATCAGCATTTGTAAGACAAGATAGGAAAATTCTTCTTAAGACTTACTGAATTATTGCTCTTACCAGGCCTAGTTACCTCCAAGTAACCCAAGGCTCATAAGTAGAGGAGATGAAGACAGGCACGGTGACTCATGACTCACTAATCCCAGTGATTTGGGAGGCTGAGACAGAAGAATCTCTAGTTTGAGACCAGCCTGAGTGACTTAGAAAGAACTTGTTTCTAAATAAATAAATAGTTTTGGGGACATAGCTAAAGAATAGAGCACCCCTGAGTTCAATCACTATTACCACAAGAAATACATACAGACGTAAAGTAGATAAAAATATTCTTGAGAAATAGATTTACAGAAGTAAAGAATGTGTGTCTGATATTGTGGGTCTGACATTGTAGGTCTTACTCTTGAACTAACTATAATACCATTTTTTTCTTGGGAGTAGAGTAGAAGGGGAGAAGAAAGACCAAAACAAAGTTTATATTCCTGGGACCAGGGATCGTGCACTATGCTTTGCTTTTGATTGGTTCTCATAATAGCTTTATTGAGCTCCTATACAATGTGCTGGACACCCACTCTAAGTACTATTCATATGTTATCTAATTTGTATATCACAAAAGTCAAGATAAGTATTATATTTTACAAGTGAGAAAGTAAGGGTTAAAAAGGCTAAATAAATTGCATGAAGTCATGCATGGTAATAATGGAAGCCAGAATTTTCATCAAAAATTACTAACTCCTGAACTAATATTTTTCCAACTAAACCATATCTAGGGTCCTACCATACATCATCTTCCATGTAGGAACACTTGAATAAATTTTGGAAATCACTTATTTCAAAAAGCATAAAAGACAAAAACAAAAGGTTTTTACAGGAATAAGAATATTAATCAAAAGAACAGAATGTTTTTTGCTATGAGATAAGAGCATAAAAAATATTTTAAAGATATAGAATTGAATGGAGATGTTAACTTAAGCTTATAGAAACATGAGAGATACTCCTGTGATTTATATAACTTACATATAAAATCCAAAGGTAAACCACAAAAAGTCAATTTTAAAAATAAGTCAAATGAAAGATTCTTTACACAGCACTCAGGAAGCTCCTAGATTTCACCACCAACAAATAGTATGCAGAATGAAGGAGTAGCTAACCTTCCTGCGTGACAGACAAAAGCAGGTCACTAAGAATACCTCTGTGGTACCATCCTAACTTAGCTATAATAAAAATATTCTGGCCAAAATTACCAAGAAATGAAATCAGGAAAAGGATGGCCTGGTCATTATGGCAAATTTTCTATGCTAAGCTGTTCATTTTCAAGTTGTCACTGTCTGATTTATTTCAATTTTCTTTTATCATTTTTTCTTATATAAGAAATGTATAAATTTCTAGAAGGGTAGATACTAACCATTTGGAGCTGTATTTCCAAATTACTATGATGAATAAAATTATTTAATAATTGTAATAACTTTGTAACCCCTTGACAATCTTACAGATAATTATTATTTTAGACTATAAATACTACCTCCAAAAAGGCAAACTGTCATCTACTTTGAATCATGTAATTGTCAGTCTTCTGTTCAAAATTCTAAACCATAGCAACAGAAATTTACTTACCATTTTAAGGAATACAGGTTGGAAATTAGGGAATAATTAGCTAAAAGACCAACAGGCAGAAATTTAAAGTTATTTAAACAGTCAGTGCAAATTCATTATTTAATTTACTTCTATCGATTTAGATGATTATTTATTTATATATACATATATATTCTCTACATATCTGTATTCAATATGGAAAAATGTGTTTCTTACATATATGCATGTGAACATATTCTCTATACATGTATTATACATATGCATGAAATGACTGTGTATTCACGATAGACATATACATAAACAAATGTGTATGTGCATATATATTCCATATATACATAGATATGAAGATAAAGTGAAAATCTATTGACGATCGATTTACAAATGTTAGAGATGAAGCAGTTCATGCAAGCATCTCATTTTAGACAGCTAAATCATACTAAGTGAAGGAAATATCAATAGACTTGTTTCCAGGGGAAAATTAGAGATTTGATTTATTTCAGACATACGATCAGAAGTTCAACAGCACCTCAGTATTACTTTGATCTATAAAACTTTTCAGAATAACTTTTAAACTACTGTCAGTATATATTTCTTATATATTATTAACATTTCTGCTATTATTATTTTTGAAATGGGCCCAAAAAGAAAAATCCAAGTGAAGGGTAAAAATTCTATTCAAGAAACTATATTCTGATCTATTCTAATTTTGAACTTACTTTATAATATAGTGATAATTTAAAAACATTTTTCAAGACATCTAGTATACATATTTTGTTTAATAGCAGATTTCTGGAAAGATCAAAATTCACAAAGATTAAAATCCCCAAATCTTTCAAAAAAGCAACAAATGTATTTTGTGATATATTTCAGGGGATAATTATGAAGGAGTTGGGGAAAACACTTTATTAGATTTCATGTAGATGAACCCCATTGATAGAAACTGTCCTGTTAAAATACAAACAACAATTAAATACATCAAATTAGTTATTACATAGAAAGACTACTGATTTGACTGAACTTTAGACTTGTGGTTTTGTTAACTATCAAATACTCAGAATAGATAACTTTGCATAAAAGAGGAGGCTTTACTGTGATCCTAAGATTGAAACATAGGAGCTACAGGAGAGGTGAAGATGTTCCTTTCTAAATTATGTTCTGAGCACTACTTGTCCAATTCCTAAATTCCTTACCTAAATTCAGGCAGCAAAATCTGAAAAGCAATTGAAGAAATCAGCAAATCTATTGATGCCAACACACAAGAGAACTGTTGTTGCTACAATTGATTACATGTGGAATGTTGCAGGAAAAAGGAGAAGCATTTAAATTTTGTCCAAGAAAGTTGTTTGGTAGAGATAAGGACTGGAAATGGACAGCTGGAATCCTAGGAAGATGTGAAAGGCATAAAGCCAGATGTGAGAAATGTAATACAGTAAAAATATTTTAGTCATCAAAAGACTCGTGATTATGAATATGGCAGGGTTGACTCTCACTTGAATTTAAATTTTTAAAACAAAAATGACTAAAAATGAAAAGAATATTTTTGTAAATCCCTGGATGACAAGCAGCCTTACTTTGAGACCCTCTGGTGGGATGTGACATTAGAGGATAAAGAAATTTCTGAATTTTCTTGCTGTGTTCCCTTTGATATGTTCGTTGCACTGTTTTGGCACCACAAAGGCTGTGACAGGGACAGATGGCAGGAGCAGAGTAACAGGACAAAAGGATAACAAAGAGAAAGGAGCAGGGTAAAGGGATATGCCCAGCATGGTAGCAAAAGTGCACCTGAGTTATAGTGGGAATTTGATGAAAATATAGGTGATACTACAAGTGTTCAAACCTATCATTTCAATGGCTGAATAGTGTAGATAAATATTTAACAGTTTATGTATGCTTAAATTTGGTAGATGTTAAAGTCATTTATATATTTTTTACTTATGTGAATAATGCCACAATAAATATAGTTTAACATTTTTCCAAACATACACACCAAATGATTTCCTTGTGCTAGAATCTAAGAAGTAAAATTATTTAAGGCATTTAACAAATATTACAGTGTTATTTTTAAAAAAATTGTTATTCAAACTGAACTCCTATGAACAAGGTAAGAGAATACACTTCTTACCTCTTTCATCAACATAGAGAGTTCTTTAAGTTTTTTCCAGATTCAAAGAGAAAATTCATGTTCACTGATGGCTTACTTGGCGTTTCTTTAACTTGCTAAGAAATATTATTTTCAAGGTAGTTACTTGTTCATTATGATGACCTTGCTATTGATATTTTCACTGTTTACGTTTTAGAGCTGAGGTGTTACTTATAAATTTGCAAGATTTATTTTGTAATTATCTATTTATATTTGCAGTAAATACATTTTAAATGCATTCACTAATTCCACATTAAAGCACATGGATATTTCATATTGCAATGTACCAAATATATTCGTATTTTTGAATGTTTTTTCCATTATAACTAAACTTAGAATATTTGTTTTCCAATACCCCACACAGATTTAATATTAATTTTTATTGTTTATACAAATAATATTCAAAATACTTTAAATTTGTTATGATATCAGGTGTGTAGTAAAGGTCTTATTGAATTTTCTTTATGAATTGCTATACAGTCATTTCAATGTGATTTGTTGAATTTCATATTCCTTCTCCTCTGATGTTAGAGTTCTCTATACAAAATTTTAACTGTTACTATTGATTAAACCAGATAACATTTTAGCCCAAAAATGTGTTGATCAGGAGCTACATGTTCCTACATGCTGTTTCAGTGAAGGATATATCTTAATATTCTGATCACAGAGCAGTCACATAAGCTTTATTTGTTCCATAGCTCCCTTATATTTATGTGTCCATCTTTACTTAAAGCCCTCATATGCGGACTAGATTGACAGTAAATGTTTAGGTCCATGTTTCCTAGTATACCAACCATTGTATAGTGAATGATTTTCACATTCTATTCCTAATCCTGGCAAAACTGAATAATTTATAAGATGATATTTTGTTATTTATCTTATAGGGTAAGGATTGCCATTTATCATTTTATGACCACAGTGTACATTACAGTAGGGGATTGTACATGATTAAGAAAAATGAGATTATAATTTGGTATCATATATATCTGTATTCAACTTATGGCCTAGGAATAACCTTTAAGAAATTCTATAACTCTCCCATCTTAAATTTTATTTTATTCTTGTGAATAATAATGCTGCCTTCTAAATGAAAAATGACAGCATAGCACTGGGCTAGTTCACATAGTGAGCCCAAAGTTGCATGCTTAATGGTTTGTGGCATGGAATTTGGTTTTAATATTTCATGCCATATTTTAATAATTTATCAACTACATGTAATAGAAAATTAAAATCTTAGTCTAGTATTTTCTTTAGAAGAGAGGGTTGATAGATTGTCAAGCATGCTAGTTCATTCTGATCCTGGTTGGAGAATGCCAAGGAATAAAAGTGATATTGTATGTTATAATAATAGTAAGTATGTAGATGAAGAAAATACACTTCCAATAAGAATACTATATAATTAGTCAAGGAAAGAATATATCAACTGAACCAAAACTTCAAAGGAAGTTTTGAGTGTAAAGATCAACTAAGTTTCCAGGACAAATTTACATTTTGTTATAAAAAATAATAATTTCTTAATTCCCTAAATTCATATGGAAAATTCCATTCGTCTCTGATATGTTTTGATTAAATATAGGAAGGCACATATACAAAAAAATGAAAACTCAAAACAGCAGTGAAAACCAGCTAACACCAGAATTTGTCATGATAAAGAGTTAGGGGATGAGAGAATTTTCACTAAAATTGAAGATCTTCTATTTTTGAAAAAAAAATCACAGCATAAAACTGATTAACTTTTAAATAAAAGCTTTGAATAAGTGCCAAACCTCCTGAAATATAAAACTGATCCTATTGAAAGGTGTGAATGAGTCAGATTCTGGGATGGCAGGAATTCAATAACAGATGACATCACAGACCAAAGAAAAAAATGGAAATACATTGTAATAAATGTTTTTAGGGCAATTGTTTAACTTTATAACAAATATCAAAAATTTAATAAAGATTTATTGATTTCATGTAAAATTTTAAACAAATATTATATGGAAATATTAATGAATAATTATAAAAATCCAAATAATGAAAGCATCCAAGCTTAAAACCTATGGCAATATTAAAATGAAATTGTTTTATGTATGAGTCAATGGAAAAATAAGTCAAAATAACACAAATGATATTTTAGTAACAAATATTTCAGAGACTTCATGGGGAGATTGGGAGACTCAACGGAGAATGAGTAGGCCCAGTAGAAGCCAGTCTTCCTTTGTCCTTGTCAAAATATCACATCTGTGAATAAAGCATCTTGGACAATACAAATCAAACCAGCTTCATCTAAAAGTCACCAAGTGACTTCAGTTATTGTCAGATGAAACATATTAAACTCTGAGGTGATCCCTATTCAAATTTATGACTCACAAAAAAAGTGACCTAAATAAAATGTGTGTTGTTTGAAACTTTAGAAAAGTCATTTGATGAATTCTTGTAATTAAGTAAATTTATAACCCACACACAAAGATAGTTTAGTGGCCATTTATGGGTGTATTTCCAAATTTCAACAAAATCTCTCTTTGTCCTTGGTATAGGCTTGGGATGGAAGTTCAACTTACATTTTAAGTCCTGAAACCAAAACAGTGAAGAACAGTGACCTTTGATCCTATGCTCTGAAAGTCAAAGTTTAGGAAATTAGTTTATATTAAGACCAGAAATTAACTTATATTAAGACCAGGAGGCCTTAAAGACTAGGAGGCCTGGTCCTCTGGCAAGAAAGTTATCCAAGGTCCCAGAATGGAAAGAATAAGGAGAGAATGGAAACTCTTGGCTGCATCTAGGCTAATGGTTGGTAAAGTTTGGTGGCTAGTTACAAACTGTGTGACTAGAGGCCTTCTAGCACTGGCATCTAGGCCACAGTGCCATAATTTGGGCAACTATAGTATAAAATTTAAAGGGTAATCTAAGAGATGTAAGCCTTAGGAACAAGAGCAAGTCATCATTACATCACTAACAACATGCTAACCAGCAAGGACAGCACCACAGCAATGGATATGTATGAAACTGAAGTTCAGTAACAATATCACATCACATTTTTTCCCCATTCTGCAAACATTTATTGAGTATCTATTATATACCCATCACATATTTGAATGAAATATAAAAAATAAGTAGTAATTCCTGCTCCTTAGAATAAACAATGTAAGAAAGGAACACAAGTAGTACAACTCTGACAATTAATGAGGGACTATGGCTAGCCAACATGGTTCATCGAGAAGATATTGAACAACATGGAGTCTGGGGGAACTTAAAGTGCATCATCAAAAATAATTACAAATACAGTCATAAATATGTATTTTAAAAAAATCTTAAAAGCACCTATAATTTTTGACTCAGGTATATAGGAGTCTATAATGAGCAATCCATCATTTTCCAAATATGAAGGAAATTATACAATGAGAAATTTATCCCAAAGTTATTTAAAGTCATTGTAGAAAAAAAAAAAAAAAAAAAAGAATTAAAACCTTTCTAATCTTCTGCTATAGGGAAATGGTTAAGTCATCTCTATGAAGGGATTGTAAGCTAAATGTTATTTACTGAAAATATGAATGAGAAATTAGTAAGTATATGCTAAGTAAAAAAATACAATGGATGCTGATGTACTCTGAATTCAAGTTAGTAAAAACAAAATTGCAAATAAAAGCACAGTAATTGTTAAACCACATCAAATATTTTTGTTAATTAAAAAAAAAATTTTACAAACTATTTTTTTTAATTTTCAAATTCTTCATATTTTGTGTTTTGTGTTACATTACACATGCCCTGTATTTTATGCTTGACATGCTAGAGCCATCTTTCTACCTATGCTAATGCTGATTCTGTTGGGTACTTTTTGGGTAAGAGATATTGAATCACTATCATAATGAAATTTCATGGAGGTTAGTTTCCTTATAAGTCATTATTCAAAATCTTTTTGGTACTTACCTACATTTATCATGTCAGAAGCAACTGAACATGTATGCCATATTTGAAATAATAAACTTCAGTGTGTTAAAATAAATTGCTTGTCTATTTTAAGAGTGAAACCACATGTAATTATTGACAGCCCTTCTCAGTGGGGTTGGTAAAAAATTTTTGAATGCTTCATGACCAATTCTGTTTTAACATTCTTTGAAATACTTTCCTAATGTTTCATTTTTATTATACGGCTAGATTTTATGTTTCTCATTTTTAAAAAGATCAATCCACTAATGCAGATCTCTAACCAAGCTTTTGTTTTGTTTTGTTTCCCTAAGAGAAATTTTTAATAAATCAACTGGGTTTGCAGTTTATGAATTATAGGCCCTTCATACTGATGATAAAAACCATAACATTCAGAGTTATCCAGTGAAGTATATTAATAGTATATTCAACTTGACATTATGACCAATATGGCTTTCAGGAATTAGCCTGTAAATGTCAAGAACTGTCAAAGAGTTAAAAGCTTCTTTTCTTAAAGGCTATAATAGCCAGGTGTCTTTATACCCATACTGGTGATGTTTCATATGAATACCCCGAATGTACATTAATTAGATACACATAGCTTAAAATGCACAGTGCTATACATTTATCCTAGTCCCTACCGTCAGGGATTTTACAATTTGTTTGTAAAAATAAGACATTTAGAAAAGAAAATGATTGTAACATATGATGCAGTGTGTGGTGCAAATTAAAGAAAATAATATGGCCGGGCGTGGTGGCGCACGCCTGTAATCCCAGCACTTTGGGGGACTGAGGCAGGAGGATCATGAGTTCAAAGCCAGCCTCAGCAATGGTGAGGCACTTAGCAACTCAGTGAGACCCTGTCTCTAAATAAAACACAAAAAAGGTCTGGGGATGTGACCTAGTAGTCGAGTGCCCCTGAGTTCAAGCCCCAGTACCACACACACACACAAAAAAAAAAAAATTAATTAATTGATTAAAAATAATAATAATAATAATAATATGGGAATTTGGAGAAGGCATTTAGTGCCAAATTATGATATAACTTTTCATTTAAATTAAAATGATATAGTTAAGCAATATATTTGTAAACGATAAAAAAGAAAGCATGAAAGTCCAGAATCCTACAAGAACCAGTGAGACATGTCCCTGAACAAAATCCTTGAAGGCATTTTCCATACTAAAAAATTTTTTTTCATTAAAGAAATTGAACCCAGAATTCTGTGTCTATACAGGGAGACAGTTCATTTAATGTCTTTGTTTCCTCTACTTTCACTCTCCTGGACCAGGTAAAAAATAGTGAAAATATATCACCACTGTATAAAATAGTTCTCATCATTAAATTAATTCATGGAAGTCAAGGAGATGAAAGGAAAGCATTTACGTTTTCCCAGCCTTGGTTCCTTGAATTTCCTTCCTGATGTTGTATCAAGAAGCAGAACACATAAAGCTGATTGAATATTTATCTACAGTGACTTGATCAAATTCACTGAGAAAAGCTCATATATATAGTACTCAACAGCATTCTCAAATATGCAAGCAAAATTTAACCCTTTCCAGCATTCTGCAAATTATCTTCCTTTTAGATTTCTGTTTGACTTGATGCATTTAGGACTGGTCCTTTTAATTGTATCTTAATTTATCAGTGGACATAGCCTGCCCACAGAAAAAGATATGACTTTATGACCTTGGGTGAGGCAGTTTTCTTCATCTGAGTCTAGCCCCAGAAAGGATAGAAAGCCAAGAGCCAATTTATGGCAACTCTTCCAGCAGCACTAGAAGTAGTCCCTTTGTTTCTAGTGAGGGGATTTAGGAAGTGCATTGCAGTGTTACCTACGGGTATTTGAACATGGTACTGAGTTATCCTTAAATGACTGCAAGTGTCGCCATTCTCAGATCAATTTTTACAAATTATTAATATGTATTAAATGTCCCCACAAAGGATTGTAATATAAAGTTTTTCATAAAATTTTGGGAAATTGACCCTTGAAATAAAGATTTTCCCACAGAAAGTTCAGTGGTATACACTCTATGGAAACTACACTTACAAGATGGTAAAAGAGGTGGCGCTAAGTATGGAAAATTCCAACACTGTGCAGTCAGGTGATCATTAGCTTACCCCAGAGGAGACCTGGAGGTGGCAAGGCTCTTCAGAGCAAAGACGTCATCAACTGGAATAGAAGAGTAAGCTTTTGCACCTGTATCAGTGTCACATTATATGAACTGCTTCTTGGGAAGGGTAAAGGCTTAGTTGAAACAGTTCCATTTGGACTAGAGAAGCTCCCAGCAGGGATGATGTGTGCGCTGTTAGCAGCAAGCTTTCTGGGCATTTTGGGGAATGAGTTATTTGGTCCTAAAAGGTGACCCTGTTTCATACTCAATAGCTTTGATTAAGGGTCTTATTTTTAAAAAATCATAAAAAAGCATATGCAAGCTTTTCTTTTTTCTTTACTTTTATTTTATTTAATTAATTTTTTTTTTTTTTTTTTTTTTTTTTTTTTTTTTTTTTTTTTTTTTTTGTATCAGGATTGAACTCAGGGGCACTCAACCACTGAGCAACATCCCCAGCCCTATTTTGTATTTTATTTAGAGACAGGGTCTCACTGAGTTGCTTAGCACCTTGCTTTTGCTGAGGCTGGAAAAACTTGCAATCTTCCTACTTCAGCCTCCTAAGCCATTATGTTTACAGGCATGCACCATGGGCATGGTACCTGGCTATGCCAGCTTTTCCTTATAGAACAGAAAATAACATTTGCCATACATAGCAACGTTATTTTTCTTTATCGCTTTATCACTAAAATAACTGCTATTTATTTTTTAATTTATCAAGATCTTTTGTGTATTTTAACACAATAGGAAAGTAAACCATCAAAATTGATCTTCAAAAGAATATACTCAAAAATATCCTCCTCAGTAAGTGTCATATAACTGAGAATACTTAATGTAAAATACATGTCCATTTCATTTTTCACATGGGTGAAAGTAAGGTGGAACAAGATAGGAAAGATGTTGGGTAAATCCTTCTCTCTTATATCCCAAGACTCTGGTGGTCAAGTTTTTATGAAAATCTCTTATAGGGTGATACAATAATCCATGCTATACATCATTGCTCTATACCCAATAATAAAAATAACATTCTTAATTAAATATGTAAGTCATAGGACTTTATAATTTTCATATTATAACTATTCAGATATAATTAGATGATTTGTACTTTATTGCTTTCATACTAGCTCAGGCTGCCATAACAAAATACCATAAATCAGACAGCTTAAACAAAAGAATTTTATTTTCTCAGATTTCTAGAGGCTGGAAGTCTGAGGTCAAGATGTCAGCAAGATCAGGTTGGGAGGGCTTTCCTTCTAGTTTACACACAAGCCTTTCATTGCAGCATGAGTAGGAGGTAGGAAGAGAGAGAACATCCTCTTCACTAAGGCCACCAGTCTTGTCAGATTGGGACCCTACCTCACGAGCTCATTTAACTTAAATTACCTCCTAAATGCCCTTTCTCCAAATGCTTTGACATAAATTGGTAAGGGAACAACTCAGTTTCAGCAGGTTACTTCTCCCCTTCTGATGTTTGCCATCAGCCATTTAATTACTTCACTGTCCTAAATCAAGTACATCTAATATCTGCACAGCCTAATTTTCAAGTAATATCAAACTACCAGAAATAATATGTTTTAAATGATATAAATGGTAAAGTAAAATTTGCCTTACATATTTAGCGTTCACATAGAACTTTGGACCAAAAGTGGAAAATTAATGATTAATTGTTAATAATTTCTTTTTAAAATATTTTTTAGTTATATTGGACACAATGCCTTTATTTTATTTATTTATTTATTTATTTTTATGTGGTGCTGAGGATTGAACCCAGTGCCTCACACATGCTAGGCAAGCACTCTACCACTGAGCTACAACTCCCAGCCCTATGACTTATGAATAATTGTTCAAAATTTCTGATAATATTTTGAGTATTTCTATTCTTTTAAATATTGTTTTGTAATATATATTTTCTGTTTGACTTGTAGTTATTTGTCTCTACCAGGTGTCTGATTTTGTTGCTATGACTAAGCATTTCATGAGTTCATGATATTCAGTAGTTTAACACCCTAGACAACTGTACATTGCTCATGCTACAAAAATATATCTCTGTATTTTAGAAACACATCTAACATGGTTTGCCTCATGGCTACTTCATAAATCAGACACAATATTAGTCTTTAAGAGATACTGAAGTTGCCAATTAAATAAAAGTAATGATGTGAAATCATGTTGTTAATTTTCTTCCTATCATTTAGGAATGCAAAATTTATCAGTACTGTCTCTACCGTTAACAAACATATAAGTGTATGTATTTGAAAAGTATAAGAATTAATAAATATTAATCTATTTATTCCAAGTATTCTAAAATTAATTCATAAAGGTAGTTGTGAATTGTGATCCTGGAATGAAATAAAGCACTCAAGTATGCTAAGATAATTACCACTTTTAACATTAAGTTTAGTACATCACCATTGAAAAATGTACTAAAAACACTGCAACATGAAAACAATTTCACACGATTAATAGGTAAAGTAAATTTCAGCTTGAAAGAGTTTGTACTGCTTGAAAAGACACCCAAGTAAGAGGAAGTGCTAATGATTGTCTTCTAGCCAGAGATTAAGGACATTTCTAAAAACAGTATATATATCTTGTGCTGAAATATGTAAGAAAGCTGAGGAGTTTTCAAGTCATTCACTAAGATTCAAATCAAGTGCAATAATCCTGTGAAGAATTTGTAGACTAGGGACAAGATAGGGCTATAAAGTTATAATTAGCGGATTCCATTGTCTATCAGACCTCTTCATGACAGGGTCGTCATGGTTACAACTGACCATGGTTTCGTACCACACAAACCAGAACACTGACTGCTTTCTCAGGGAATTTTGAATATCTCCTGATGATAAAGAAAACAGTCCATAATATGGCACCAGTAACTAAATGTCACATCCTTTCTACACAATCTTTGTCAGATTAACATAGTTCCAATGTAGCTGTCAGTAAAATTTCTTATCCTTCCTATGGTCCTGGGCCAGTTTTAGTCTTATGCTAATTGCTTAACATAGTCACAGCATCACAAATGTACACAAACATTTTCTTTACACCTCTCCTTCTTTTGTTGGATGGCAGACTGCAGCAATGACCTACTGACTCCTCACATAGTTTAGCAGGGAAGGGAATCACAGTGCTGTCTGGAGTTAGAGGATACACAATGAATAGATGCATTAGACTAACAAATACATTGCAGCTCATAACTCCACCAAGAGCTAAATGAAGCCTTTATTTTTTTCAAGACAAAAAGAAGCTCAGGCCCTGCAGCTGCTCCATAAAATATAGTTTAAAAAAATCGCCAGAATTTGAATAAAAAGGATATGGAACAGACTGATTCATTCAGAGTCCATTTTGGGATTTACCATGTGGTTTACAGTAACAGAGCACTTAATGTAATCCCTCTAATTATCAAAAATATCTTTGTAGTGAAAAATGTGTAAACAGTTTTTATTCATACTGAACATACCTGTATGTTTGTAACAGTTGTATTGCATATAATGGCACTGCAAAGGGGTTGATTATATAGCTTTGCTTGGGGCTGCATATGAACACCTTGCATGCATAAGAGGTTTAAAGAAATATATGTGGTAATTGAATACACCTATGTGCATTTAATTTTAACAGAACTGAAACTTTATAAATAAAGAATAAATGAAAGAGAATGTAAATGTAGAACAAAAATGTTCCTACTCTGAGTCTTCGAGGTAGATTCCTATCTTGAATTTATCTTTAGCCGATGTACAATAACATACAATTTTGCCACCTTAAATTTTAAAAAATATACTCTGTGATTCTCTGGAATTTAAGTACTTGCATCAATCACACAAAGCCTGCTGTAATATTAGTTTCAAAATATTGGAGTTCTACAAACTTTTGTAAACTTCACAAACAAAAAATCAAATAGACATTTTTCCTGTAGATTAGGGATCCCAAGAAATAATCTCAAAGTAAGAGAGACTTATGCCCACTTAAAATGGTAATGCTGATAATGCTAGAAAACCAAGTGTCTCACAAATATTATATTATTCATTTTCTGAAACATTGGAGTTAGGTAGAGACAGAGAGCCTAAGTTCCAGTTGTTTAATGTTCTTGGACAAAATTGCCCAAATAACTAAGGGGACCTCCCAACATAAATGACATATACTGTCACTTTAATTTTTATTTTAATTTTGAAACTCCGCACTAAGCAACATTGTCATTACTGAAAATTCCTGTAGCCCATTCCGGATTTCCTAGCACACTGAAAGTATAACAAATATGATACAATAATGCAATCATAAGGAAATATTAAATTAATAGGAACTTAAATATTTATCAAATTATTTCTTTAAAATCAACTCACTTAGGTTTTATACAAATTTCCTAGTAGTTCCATAATGAAAATATTTGGAAGTTTTTGTGATTAAGATGTGTATATAAGCATTGGATATTCCAGAGAAGAAAGTCAGTTTCATTATGCTGAAACTCAACAAAATAGTATTACAGAATTTCATGATTCCATGTATTAATTCATTAATGGCTTTGAAAATGATGTTGGCACATTGTAAAATTTGATAGTCATCAAAATACAAAATCCTGCCAGGCGTGGTGGTGCACGCCTGTAATCCCAGCACTTGGGAGGCTGAGGCAGGAGGATCACGAGTTCAAAGCCAACCTCAGCAATGGCAAGGCACTTAACAACTCAGTGAGACCCTGTCTATAATAAAATACAAAAATGGGCTGGGTGTTGGGGTCCTGTTTGAGTTGCTGGGGTTTTTAGCTCCCCCCCCCTTGACCCAGGATAGGCTCCTCCAGCCAGCGGAGAAGACTGGGGGGAACACGCCCCAGCGGAGGTGAACTCAGGAACCGTAGGGGCCGGCTGGAGGCTCACACCAGCCCTCACGATGGAGGACAATCAGGGATGCACCAGGGAGAATGGTCAAGGCACGAACTCAGTTCATTGAGGAAGTTGGAGAGTCTTATAGAGGACATGGGCCAATCAGCAGAAAGATCATAGGGACACATAAGGAGCATGGGCGGATGCCATTGGCAGAGCCATTGGCCTATCCTTGGGGTGGTTTCAGTTCTCATCTTACCTCAGGGGAATGCCATTTGGCCAGGCCAAGTTTTCGTACCAGGAAGTGGGAGAAAGCCGGAGTTTCTACCAGCATGCTGTTTAACGTCTGCAACAGCTGGGGATGTGGCCCAGTGGTCAAGTGGTCCTGAGTTCAATCCCTGGTACAAAATAATAATAATTAATATTATTATTAATTTAATTAATAATAATTTAATTAATAATAATTATTATTATTATTATTTGTGCCATCTAGTAATTCAAAGCTTCACCATAGACTGAAAACTAAAAACAAACTAGTCATGTGTGCCCTCCTTCTCTCTCTTTCCCCACTCTCTTCCTCTCTCTCTCCCTGAAATCTCATATTCAGCTCCAAAACTTGCAGATAGTGGTTCCTACATTCTTCAGGAATCTGTCTTCTCCTTCTCAACTATTTCAGCCAGGATTTAACTTCACATTCTTTTCACTGAGTGATGACTGTAATCTACCTCAAAAATTTTCCTTCAGAAAGTAATCTACTTCTTGCAATGGCTTAGAAAAAAATGGGAATTTTTTCACTACTCCAATACCAAACTGTTTCCAATTCTCTGTACACACATTATTTCATATTTCCCTACTTCATGAACTTTTACTTTAGCATCCCAAAACATTCTTATGCAACTTTTAACAGTTTCTACCATCACTACCATCTTGTATAGTATCTATTATGATTTACATTCCTAAAAATAGTCATTTACTAAATGCTAACTTGATATTGTCTCAATGTTATGTATCTGTTCTTTATAAATTTTAGTTCCATGAGAATAACAAATGCTTGTCAACTGTTAATTATGGCTCAATGTCAAAAGTCTGTAATAAAACATATAAATGTTATGTTTTGCAATCACTTGTGAATTATGTCACTTCTATCAGACTGTAATTATTTTGAGGATAGGAATTATGCCTTACTCATTTTTCATCACCAGAACCAAGAATAATATCTTGCACATAGTACATGTGTAGTATTCAATGTGAGCTACTTTTTTTTTTTCTTCTGTAGGCCTTGAAGAAAGGCCTGCAAATAAGTTTTCAGCAAATACTATGAGTGCTTCCAAAGCCACTATGGAAACATTCATAGTAAAAAGCATTTGCTTTTTCAACATATTGAGCTTGAATAATTTATATAGACAGTTATTACAATAACTACTGTTTGTTGGGAACATACAGCATTTCTGTCATTCCTATAAATATTGTATATATAATACATATTAACCTATTTTTTTTACATAATCAAAAGTCCTGTATTAGTTGAGTACTATTTTCATCATCCTGACGGTGTGGATACTGAGGCACAGAGAGTTGAATAATATACCCAAATCCCCGTACCTGTTTATTAGCCAGGCCAAGATGTAAACCATGGCAGTCTAGCCACCCTCGCATGTGCATTTCTCACTTTTTTTAATGGTTTCTACCGCAGGGCCAATGACATTAGTGCCAGATTTTTCTGATGAATACTATCAGCAGGCACTTTTCTCAACATTTAAACCAAAATTGGCATGCAGCACACATGAGATTATGTGAATTTTCCCTCAAAATATTCTATCACAATTGTATCTTTTAGTTTATATTAGCAAATGCTAGTGGTTAACAAAATTCTCCATATGTTTTCTTTAATTCTTTCTCTTGAAAAAGCATTATGAAACATGTTTTTCTATATTAGTATTAGTTTAGACAGGTGGCTGATACATTAAAGGTTACAAGTCTTTAAAACTGAACTTATAATAAATTGAATTTGGTTTATAAAAATGAGTATATTTGATTTGTTACCTTAGAGAAATTTTCTACATTTTAATCCAATATTGTATTTTCAAATGTTATTCTGTATTGATTTTCTTTTCATCTCAGTGTCTTGACTTTTTCAAAACTCAAAATAACTTTAGGCCCTGTGAGTGCAAGGATCTAAGCTTGGAGCAGTGTAGAGCCTACCCTGATAAGCAGTGGGTTGCAAAACTTATCTCTCCAGTTCTTTTATCACAATACAAAAACCACAGTGGGATTATTGAGCAGTTAAAAATTGGTGGCTATAAAAACATTAAGCATGAAAATGGAGTTGCAGTAAAATAAAACCCTCATTTTAAATATGTAATAATATTTAAATGAACAATTTTAGGTTAGTCATAATACATAACAAATAACCAAGCCCAATTTAGAAGAAAAAATCAGGAATAGCACTTTCTCTACTGAAAAACCATGGTTTTAATAAGCTCACAATCTGATGCTACAATATAATTCATTAGACCATGGAGACAAAATTAAAGTGATATGGGTCACATTCTCAAATTTCCTGTGAAAAATATTTTAAATGCTATAGAAATAGGAGCAATATTTGGATAATAGCTTCTTTCTGGTTCTCTGTTTTTTTTTTTTTTTTTTCTCTATTATTTTTCTGCCACTGATAGACTCTAAATCTTCCTCTTAATCCTGAAGGTGTAGGTGTGTATATGCATGTGCGTGCACACACACACACACACACACACATATATATATATATTCACACACATATATGTACATATTATAATCATAATATTTAAAGGAAATAAAAGAGCACGTAAACATTTCAAACAACTCAAGGTAGTTGTTAGCAAAACTGAGAAATAGGCAGCATTGGTGGTAATAATTCCCATTGTGTTCCATGTTCCTCTAGACACACCGAAACTTGGCAATATTGAGACATACATGCATATAATGAGACACCCATTAGGAATTCTTTAAGTAACATGTCCTATGTAGACATCTCTTGGAAGTCTATCTTCTAAATCTTAAATTTGTTCTTTTCATTGTCTTTCTCTTTGTTAAGGGCTATTTAGAAATTTGAACTCCTATGCTGTACTACTGAGGCCATATTTTCATCATTAATCTACAATAATGTAACATGGAACTTAAGTGCCTTAAGAAACAAAATGTTTATGAAAGAGTGGATTTTAAACCTACTTCACTTTTTTGGGATCCTGTAAGGAATATCATTTTGCTGTTCATTTTCTATGTTGAGTTTGCTTAAATTGATCATTATTAATAAAAACATAACTGAGTACATTCCATGGACATCATTGTGCTAACAATTATAAAGAATGAAATGTGCTGGCTTTACTAAGAGTTCAAACTACATAAAAACTGAAGATGGGTATATATTCATAGGGTTGAAGGAGTAATTTATATACTAAAATACAACGGATTGATCCTAACAGAAAACATTGCTAGATAATTTTGAAGACTTCCATTAAGATGTTGCTATAGAGCCTGCCTCATTCACATGGCAGTGGTATGTCAAATGGGCTTTCAAAACAAATGAAAACTGGTTCACAAAGAGACAAAATCTTGTGATCTACAACGAGAACAAAAATGTAAAGCATAAAAGGAGGGTGAAGCCACAGTTCTGTAGGTTTTTGTCTTTCTGGTAGACTAAAGTTTAACTCCTGTGAGATAAAGGGGATAAATGTGCTCTCAAGATAATAACAAGCTCAAAGCCAGGCCCACTGCTGGAAGTCAGGTGTTAAGAGTGCTCTCACCTCATTCAAGAGTAGAATGTTCTTTAAATTAAGAAAAACAAGGAATGAGGGGAGGAAAGAAAAGAGGGAAGGAGAGAAAGAGGGAAGAAGGAAGGAGGAAAGGAGGAAGGTGGGGGAGAGGGAGAAAAGAAATAGCACTACTGATCATATAACTATTGCTATGACATACTACAGATCCACCTAGTCAGATGAACACATATAAATCTTGATATCAGAAAAAAAGTCAAACCTCTTATTAACCTGAATACTAAATATGCATCATCATTGATAAAGAAAGTAAGTCACATATTCATGGCAATATTGTCAAAGGGGGAAGATAAAAATGGGATTGTTGTGATGGATGCAACTATTAATGGAGAAGAGATGAACACAGAAGGAAGGAGGGAAAGAATCCCCAAATCAAAGTAAATAGCAAATCAACAACCCAAAGTACATGGAGAACTCTAATGCCAAAAGGACCACCAATAAGTGACTTACCAAAGCTAGGGACCTGTGTTAGAGTCTTAGAGAAACAGAAACCATAGATTATTCATTTATTTATATAGAAAAATACTTATTATAAGGAATTATCTCATAGAATTATGAAGGGTTAAAAGACCCAATATCTATAATTGGCAAGCTAGAAAACAAGAAGACCTTATGGTATAAATTCTAACCTGAATGCTACAAGGCTCAAGACCCAAGAAAAGCTAACATCTCATTCCAAGCCTGGAGTCTAGAAACCTCCATTGCACCCACTCAAGCAGTGAGGCAGGTAGCAGACATTCCCTCTCACTCAGTTATTCTATTCTATTCATGTTTTCAATTGTTGGATAAGGCACATCTCATCTTCTTTAGGAAAAGCAATCTACTGTAGAGAAAGTAATCTACTTTACTCAGTTGACAGATTCAAATAATTTATCTTATACAGAAATTAATCTTATATAGATATATCCCTATAGACACGTGCAGAATATTTGTCCAAATGTCCAGGCACACTGTGGCCTAGTCAAACTGAAACATAAAATTAACCATCACAAGGACTCATACTGCATTATCCTTCATGGAGAAGGATCAGTATTTTGGTAGCCAGTTTATTACTAGATTCCTCCTTGGAAGAATAAATATTTTTTATTTATTGGAATAACCACATATTTCAGTAGAGGTTGATTTTCCTGCTTGTAAGATCTATGTAGCACCATTCTGAATCTGGTGGAAGAAAAAGCACAATGCAAAAGATCAATGAAATCTGGACAAAGTACCACATGCATATAATCCCAGCTTCTCAGAAGGCCAAGACAGGATTATTGCAAGTTTGAGACCAGCTTGGACAACTTAGCAAGATCCTGTCTCAAAATAAAAAAATCAAAAGACCCCAAGTTAGATCAACAGCCTTGAAAAAAATTCAAGAAATATAGCCTGGTTTTACAAGCATATAAATAAAATAGAGAAACCCTCAGCTAGAAAAACTTTTAAAATGAGAAATATTAATCATACAACATTAAAGATAAAAATGGAGAGATTATAAATGACACCACAGAAATACAAAAATAATTGTTAGGCCCCCAAAATGATAATCAAGAAGAAGAAATGAAAAAATTACATAATAACACAATACAAAAAGAGGTAACTACAGGCCAGTAAACTTAATGAACATCAATGCAAGCATCATCAAGAAAAAGTTAGCAAGTTAAAGCCAACAGCATATTAAAGAAGATTATTCACCAAGATCTAGTAGGATTCATCCTAGGGAGGCAAGGATGGTTCAATATTTACAAATCAACAAATGTTATACAGCATTTTGACACAAGAAAGTAAAAATTATGGTCATCTCTATTGAACAAGAAAATGCATTCAACAAAATTCATCATTACTTCATGATAAAAACACTGAACAGATTACCCATACGAGGAATATCCCTCAACATAACAAAGGCAATTTATAATAAGTTGAATTATGTTCATTGTGGAAAAAGTGAAAGCTTTTCCTCTAGGATCTGGAAAAATACAAGAAGATCCCTTCCACTGTGTTTTTATTTATTTATTTATTTATTTTTTTATTTTTCAACAAGCTGGTAGGCCTAGCTATAGTAAATCAGAAGACCATCCATATCAGAAAAAAAGTAAGTTGGATTGTCACAGTTTACAAGATCATATAATCCTATATGTAAATAAACTCCAAAAACTATTAGAAAATATAAGTGAATTCAATAAAATCACAGGGCAAAAAAAATTCTGCATATAGATATCAGTAGCAGGGCTGGGGTTGTGGCTCAATGGTAGAGTCTTACTTAGCATGTATGAGGCACTAGAGCAATTCAGATATCAGTAACATAGTTAAATATCAATGCCAAATTATCTGACCTAGAAATTGAAAAAACAATACCATTTACAATAGTGACCAAATAAACAAAAAAGTTAAACAACTAGGAATAAATTCATTCAAAGAGGTGAAAATGAGAACACAAAACAGTGGAAGACAACCTGTGTTCAATAATTGAAAAAAGAAATTCAAAGTGATTTATACATGCATTGCAACACATACCAAACTACAAATTACACTCAACAGAACTAAAAAACAATTAAATTCATAAGGAACCCCTTCAACCATGAATAGTGAAATATATTTTGAGCAGAAAGAACAAAACAAGAGGCCTCATACTACCTGAGTTCAAAACCATACTGTAAATCTGTAATATTCCAAATATTATGGTATTGACATGTAAACATGCTCATAGACCAGTGGAGAGGAAAAGACAGTCTAGAAGTAAACCCATGTATCTATACCCAATTAATTTTTGACAAAGCTGCTAAGAACACTCCTTTCCCAACAGATGGTGTTGGGAAAATTGGATATTTAAATGAAGAATGAAGTTAGACCACTGTCTCTCGACAATTACAAAAATCAACTCAAATTGTATTAAAGACTTAAATATAAGAACTGAAACTCTGAAACTACTAGAAGGAAACTTTAGGGAATGCTGCAGGACACTGGAAAAAGCAATGGATTTTGAACAAGAACTCAAAACAAAAATAAAATGAAAGCAAAAACAGATAAATGAGCTCACATCAAACCAAAAGTCTTTTGTGCAGTAAAAGTTCAATGGAGTGCAGAAACAAGATAGAAAATGAAAAAAAAAAAAATAGTTGCAATGTGTATATCTGATAAGGGTTAACATCCACAATATAGAGGATCTCCAAAATTGCAATAATAAAATTATAAATAGACCCAATTTAAAAATGGAAAAATATCTAAATAGTCATTTCTTAAAAGAAAACATATAAATGGCTGACAGGCACTTGAAAAAAATGTTAAATATTACTACTTACCAGTGAAAAGCAAATCAAAACAAAAAAGTGATATCACATCGCCCCAGTGAAAATGGCTTATATTAAAAACACTAAAGACAAGAACTGCTGGTGAGAATATGGAGAAAAAGGAACACTTTGCACTCTGTTGATAGAAATGTAAATTAGTACAGCTGTTATGAAAAAGAGTACAGAGGTTCCTCAAACTATTAAAAGTATACACACTGTAGGACCTGGAAATATCACAGCTGAACATATATACAAAGAAAATTAAATCAGTGTGTTGAAGAGACACCTGTGCTCCTGTATTTGTCATAGGACTGTGCACAGTAGCCAAAAATGGAAACAACTTAAGCGATCATCAACTGGTGAAGTGATAAAGAAAATGCAACACACACACACACACACACACACACACACACACACACACAGGAATACTATCCATCCATTAAAAAAGAATAAAATCTTGTCATTTGCAGCATCATGGATGGAACTGAAGGTCACTATATTAACTATATACCTTGCATGGAAAGACAATTACCACAAGATCACAATATGTAGTATAAAAATGTTTATCTCATAGAAATAGAGAGTAGAATGGGACAGTGGGGTAGGGTGATGGGGAGAGGTTGATCAGTGGAGACTAAAGAATCAAGAAGCTTTGAAGTATTATTGCACAGCTTGGGGACCACAGATGAAAAGCTAGAAGATATGATTTTGAAATTTTTCTCCACAAAGGAATATTAATAGTTGAGGGGATATGTATGTTTAACTTGATTTAAATAATATGCAATGTATTCATGTTTCAAACATTACATGGCACCCCATTAATACATAGGTAAGTAAGTAAGTAAATATATAAATAAATGTTTCAGTTAAGACTCAAAAAATATCATGGGAGGAGATTGTTCGGGGAAATGTATTTGATTTTACATTCTTTTTTGTGAAGTGGATTACAGTAATTTAAAATGGATTGAGATAGTTAACAAATGTGCATTGTGATCACTTTAATGACTACAAGTTGTAAATAAAGCCAATAGAACAGACAGAACATATGACTAAATATTTCTCATTTCCTTAATTAGTTCCTAAATTAAGATCATAAACATAAAGCTCACTCAAAAAATTGCATTAAAATGAACAAAACATTCCAATTAGAAGATGTATTTTCAAACTGGAGAGAGATATTTCAAATGATCAAAAGTTTAATCCTTAAATGGGCATACACCTAGTAGCAAATTATAAAGGGTTTATATTTGGTTGTTCAGCCAATGCAAGCAAGCCATGATATAGAAGCTGAATTTGGGCAGTTAGTGAGACAATGCAATGGGTACAATGGTATTTCCCATGGTTCCATGTTGGCATAGCTGCAAGTAAGTAGAAGGAAAGGGGGAGTCAAAATGGCCCTAGTTGAGTAAATTCAGAGGATGGTTACTAACGTCTAGACAATCAATCTCTGACAAGGTAAGTTGCCCAAGTGAAACGGAAATCAAAGAGAACAATTTTACATTGTACAAGAATTGCTATTTTTGGCTGGGCGTGGTGGCGCAGGTCTGTAATCCCAGCACTTTGGGAGGCTGAGGAAGGAGGGTCGCAAGTTCAAAGCCAACCTCAGCAATGGCGAGGCACTTAGCAACTCAGTGAGACCCTGTCTCTAATAAAATACAAAAAAGGTCTGGGGATGTGACCCAGTGGTCGAGTGCCCCTGAGTTCAATCCCCAGTACCACCAAAAAAAAAAAAAAAAAAAAAAAAAAAAGAATTGCTATTTTTGTGTTGCCAAGTATATAATGCTAGGTAATGATTAATGGGTACAGAGGCAGGACTTTCCATGTTCTATTATTTCTGAGAACTCCTAAGATGGCTTCTGAAGAACAAGATGGAGACCCTTTCGTTCTCTTATCACAGGAGAAACCGTTATTGAACCTACCTCACATTCAGAGTACTTAATGTTTTCAGGAAAGTTATCCAAATGAATTTTTTATTCATTCTAATTTATTACATATGATAGCAGAATGCAATTTAATTGGTATTATGCATATAGAACACAGTTTTTCATGTCTCTAGTTGTACACAAAGTATTTTCACACCATTTGTGTCTTCATACATGTACTTAAGGTAATGATGTCTAACTCATTCCACCATCTTTCCTACCCCCATGCCCCTCTCTTCCCTTCCCTCCCATTTTCCCTATCTAAAGTTCATCTATCCCATGATCCCTCTTATCCCCATTACAAATCAGCAACCTTATATCAGAGAAAACATTCAGCATTTGTTTTTTTGGGATTGGCTTTCTTCACTTAGCATTATATTCTCCAACTCCATCCATTTACTTGCAAATGCCATGATTTTATTCTCTTTTAATGCTGTGTAATATTCCATTGTATACAGAATAGAGGACACAGAGAAAAGCCAACATAAATACAGTTATCTCATTTTAGACAAATATGCCAAAAATATGTATTTGAGAAAGGATAGCCTCTTCAACAAATGGTGCTTGGAAAACTGGAAATCCATATGCAACAAAATTAAATTAAGCCCCCTATCTCTCACAAGAGACAAAACTTAACTCAAAGTGGATCAAGGACCTAGGAATTAAAGCAGAGACCCTGCACCTAATAGAAGAAAAAGTAGGCCCAAATTTTCACCATGTCAGCTTAGGCCCTGACTTTGTTAATAAGACTCCTATAGTGTAAGAATTAAAATCAAGAATCAATTAATGGGATGGATTCAAATGAATTCGTATAGAACATCTATTCCAGCAAATGCAAAATGTTCTTTCAAAGTGATCTGGGAATGTTTTATGGCCCACTATATTTTCCATATTGGAAAATAACTGTTGATATATTGTAAATGTTTGAGATCACTTAGTTATGTTTTCTGACCATCAGTAAAATAATTAGAAATCAGTAACAAAGATACTATTAGAAAATTCTCAAATATTTAGCAATTATCTACTTACTTCTAAATAACTCCAAAATAAATGGAGAAGTTACAAATGGAGTTAGAAAATATTTTATCAGCATGTCAAGTATATGAAAAACAGTTAAGGTCATCTTTAGAGAAATTAGTAAAGCTTATATCCAAGAAAAAACAATCCAAAATAATTGTTCTGAACTTTCACACTGGAAACTAGAAAGCAAAGAATAAATTAAACCCAATGTAAACAGAATTTTAAGAAACAGAAGCCAGTAGTGGAATTAAAGAAAAAATAGAAAAACAGTGGGAAAACTCAATTAGAAATCTGATTTTTTGAAAGGGCACTTACAGTAAAAACACACATAGACTAATTAAAAAAAGAAAAGAAAATACAAATTAACAATACCAAGATTGTAAAATAGCCATCATTATGCACCATACACTCATAAGACAGAAAACGAAGAAATATTATTTTAGCCCATTCCAGCTGTTATGAGGACGTTCCATAAACTCGTTACCTTCTGAAAAGAAATTTGTTCTTCCAGTTCTAAGAAGCATGAAAGTCTAAGACCAAAACGCCAACAGATTCCATGTCTCTCTAGGACCTGCTTTCTGATTCTTGAATACCTGTCTTCTCCCTGTGTCCTTATGTGGTGTTATAGGAAGTAGAGTTTTCTTAGGTTTCTTATTAAAGGCACTAATCACATTCATGAGAGGTCTACCATCATGAAATGATCACTTCACACAGGCTCCATCTCTTTAAATCCTTAACAACATGTGTGTTAGGATTTTAACATAGGTGTTTTGGAGGAACACAAACATTGCTATAACTTATTTAAATAAACACAAGCATTTACAAAAATTGAAACAAAAACACCTAATAAAGAATTTAGCCTTCCAATGAATTTTAAATTTGGTTAACTGATTCCCTCATTTCCAGGATTTCTGCTTAGTTGTTTTGTTTTGTTTTGTTTTGTTTTTGTTTTGTTTCCAGAATCTCTTTCTTTATTGAAGTGATGTTTGCTTCCTGTATTTCCTCCCTTACATCATCTTTTACCTCACACATCAATTTAACTATGAACATTCTAAACTCCTTCTCTGTCATTTCTTCCACTGTCATTATCAATAGAT
Source organism: Tamias sibiricus (assembly GCA_025594165.1). Taxonomy (NCBI): domain Eukaryota; kingdom Metazoa; phylum Chordata; class Mammalia; order Rodentia; family Sciuridae; genus Tamias; species Tamias sibiricus. The sequence continues at coordinate 80,055,065 of CM046666.1, read as the reverse complement.
TCTGTTATAAAATTATATTGGTTTGTTTGAGATGATCTTTTCCCTTGCATTTTCATGTTGTTTGTGTGTCTAACCTTTTGGTAGTATAGTTTTAGGCAGTAGAATTTATACCCTGTGAATTTATAGGGACTCTGAAGATTTCCAGTATCTCACAGTTTAGGGGAAGACAGATAATAACAACAATCAATGCAAACAGTTTACAGCATCAAACCAAATATTTCCTGCTTTGGTGTCTACTATATTAGTTGCCACAATAAGCAGAGATGATATGTTCAGTTATTGCCCATGGTCAATACAGTAGGTTTACACAGAGATTTTGAAGGATAGATGAACACATGCTGAAACCGCCGTATAGGAAAAGGGAGGGGGTTTATTGATTTACCAAAGAAACACGTGGAGGGGATGGGGTGAACCTCGAAGGAAACGAGTGGGGGGGGGGGGGAATGGGGGTTTACTAAGGGAAAGGGAGAAAGAGGAACGGGGAAGGGGAGATCTAGTGAGAAGATGATGGCGAAAAGAGAGCGATTTCAGTCCGGGGGTGGCTTAAATAGAGTGGGGGTCAGAAAGCCCCCTGGAGCGAGTCCTTGCCCTATAGGCTACCAGAGGTCAGGAGGTAGTGGCCAGGGCACCTGCTGGCCAGGTTTGCTGGTCATGCTGAGGATCTTGGGAAACGTAGTTTTTAACAAAGCACCTGGGGAGGTGTGGCCTTCTGCCTGGGAGGTGCAGCCTCCTGCCTGGAATCCAACAGATTTACAATTTTATATTATGAAAAGGGACAGAAAAGAAGGAATGAAGGAAGTAATGCTTGCAAGGGGAGGGGAGAGAAAATAGAAGTAGAAAATAGAGGATGAGTGATAGAGAGATCAGTAAAGTTTGTCTGTTAGCAGAGGAAAAGTGGGAAAGAGGATCAAAGGAAACAGATGAGAAAAAACGTGCATAAAATAAAATTTTTTGAATTAATAGTAAAAATAGTAAAAGAACAAAACTGCTATATTCTAATTAAACAACTTAATCTTTAAACTGTTGACCTATGAGAAATAACTGCCTTAGAAAATGTTAGAAATGAGAAACAAACAGAAATCCCAACTAAACAAAACAGGTCTGGTCTGAATATATATAACTGTCTTTGAACCATGATGGTCACAATTAAACAGTGAGGAGAAAAAAAAAAATTAAATTAAACAATTTTTTTTAAAAAATTTAAAAAACACAATAGAGAATCTTGCTGGAAAATTATGGAACTATTTCCACTGGAGTTCCAAATATTCTTCTCAGTTGTGATATCTGGAGTTACTGGAGTGATGGGAGATCCTGCAGGCAGGACTGTTGGGGGTGGGATTTAGGCTTTGTTAGCTTCCAATATCTTCCTTTGATTGAAGATTTTAAATAAGTACACTTCCCTGGCTGAGCAGATGCTGGGCTATGCTAGGAGACTGTCCCCCAGAGAAAAAATAAATAAATCTGTATTTCGCTGGGCAGTGGGGGGTTAATTCCTGATCCCCTTACATACAGTGAAATGCGTATTTTTAGAACTCTCAGGTTAGATATCCAAACTCAATGACTTCCTCCCTGCCCTGTTGAATTTTCGGCTGGGCACCTCTTTCAAGCCATACTTTAAAACAGTAAATCTTAGAAATGCCCATTCTGAAATGGGGTGGGGGAAGCCAAGTGCGTTTTCCTGACCTGTTATCCCTTATAGAAATACTGCTCTACTTTTTATTTTCTTCTGGACTCTTACACACACACACACACAACACACACACACACACACACACACACACACACACACACACACACTATGCTGTATGCTGTGGGTTTGCCAAAACTTTTCTTTGGGGCAGGGACCATGGTCAGGGGTTTGGGTCCCCCTGCTGATGTTCCCACAATAGGAAGACAGAATTTCAGGCATTGAAGACAAAATATATAATCTAAAAAATAAAACTGACCATGGATATGAGATGTTAAAAGACTATGAACAAACCTTCCAAGAAATATGAGATACCATGAAAAGAACAAAGATTTATCAGGATAGACAAAAGCCTGGAGACATAAAACAAAGGAATGCATAATCTGTTCAATGAAATAACATGAGAACTTCTCAAACCTTAAGAATGAGATGGATGATTACAAGACCCCCAAATATACAAAATTATAACAGACCCACATGAAGGCACTTTACTATGAAAATGACCCACATACAGAATAAGGACAGAATTTTAAAGGTAGCAAGAGAAAAATGAAAGATGGAGTTTAGAGGGAAAACAATCCAGATCGCAGCTGATTTCTCAACCCAGGCCCTTAAGGTTAGAAGGTCATGGGATAACATATACTAAACTCTGTAAGAAAATAGATGTCAATCAAGAATACTGTACTCTGCAAATCTAAGCTTCAGATTTGAAGATGAAATAAAAACCTTCTCTGATAAAGTTACAAGAATTTACAACTAGGAGCCTGCAGTACAGAATATTCTCAGCAAAATATTTCATGAAGAAAAAAATGAAAAAAAAAAAAAATGGAGCCAGTCGCAGTGGCACATACCTATAATCCAGTGGCTCAGGAGGCTGAAGCTAGTGGATAGTGAGTTCAAACCCAGCCTCAGAAAAGGTGAGGTATGAAGCAAATCAGTGAGACCCTGTCTTTAAATAAAAGTACAAAATAGGGCTAAGGATGTGATGACACAGGGGCCAAGTGCCCCTGAGTTTAATCCCTAGTACCAAAAAAAAAAAAAAAAAAAAAAAAAAAAGCAAAAACCAGCAAAGGGAGGAACAAAAGGAATAGTCAATAAAAGGAGAAACTAATTCAAATTAAGAACCAGAAATTAATATAAATGGCAAGGAATAAAAATCATATGTCAATAATAACCTTGAATATCAATGGCCTGAACTCATTAACCAAAAGACACAGACTGTCAGATTGGATTAAAATACAAGTCCTGTCAGGTGTGGTGACTCATGTATGAAATTCCAGAAGCTCAGGAGACTGAGGCAGGAGGATCCCGAGTTCATAGCCAGCCTCAGCAACTTAGTGAGTCACTGTAGCAATTCAGTGTTACCCTGTCGCTAAATAAAATGAAAAAAAAAAAAAGGGGGGGGGGGGTAGGGGCTGGGGATGTGGCTCAGTGGTTAAGTACCCCTGAGTTCAATATCCAGTACTTGGTGTTTCCAAGTCTCCAAGAGACAACCTCATAGGCAAAGACATCCAAAAACTGAAGGTAAAAGGATGGGAAAAAAAAAAAAAAATATTCACATAAACAAGCAGAAGTCTTTATCCTCATGTTGGAGGATTGTTCAAGCCAAAGTAATCCGAATGAACAAAGAAGTTCATTTTATACTGCTGAAGGGAACACTACGTCAAAAAGACATAACAATCTTAAATATTTATGCCCCAAATAATGGAGCATCTATATAAGTCAAACAACCCCTCACAATTTCAAGAATTAAATAGACAAAACCACAATAATACTAGGTGATTTAAACATGCCTCTGTCAATACTCAATAGACCTTCTAAACAGAAACTTAATAAAGAAGATACAGAAAGAAAAAATGTAATTCACAACTTAGACTTAATAGACATACATAAAACATTTAATCCATCATAACAGAATACATTTTCTTCTCAATGGTGCATGGATCCTTCTCTAAAATGGACCATATCCTAGGCCACAAAACAACTCTTAGCAAATATGAAAAAATAGAGATAATGCCTTTCATTTTATCAAATCATAATGGAATGAAATTAGAAATCAATGATAAAATAAAAAATAGAAACTGTTCTAAAACCTGGAGACTAGTTAATACACTATCGAATGATTAATGGATAGCTGAAGAAATCAAGGATGAAATAAATACTTAGAGTTAAATAAGAATAGTGACAAAACTCATCAAAATCTCTGGGACACTTTGGAGATTGTTCTAAGAGGAAAATTCATTGCATTTAACACATTCTTTTAAAGAATTAAAAACAATGAATTAGTTAACATAACTACATCTCAAAGCACTAGAAAAGGAAGAACAAGAGCTGGAATATAGTTCAGTTGGTTGAGTGTTTGCCTAGCATGCATAAGGCCCTGGGTTCAATCCCCAGCACTACACACACACACACACACACACACACACACACACAAAGAAGTAGAAGAAAAAAAAAAAAAAAAAAACAAATAAACACCAAAAGTAGTAGAAGACAGGAAATAATTAAAATCAGAGCTGAAATCAATGAAATTGAAACAATTGTAAAAACTGACAAAACACAAAGTTGATTCTTCAAAAAAATAAGCAAAATTGACAAACCCTTATCCAAGCTAATAAAGAGAAAAAGAAATGTCAAAATACTAAAATTCTAGACCAAAAAAAAAAATGGAAATATCACCACAGAAATCACTGAGAGACAATAATCAGAAACGACTATGGAAATCTATGCTCCAATAAAAGAGAAAATCATGAAGACATCAACAACTTTCTAGAGACATATGATCTAACCAAAGTGAATCAGAAAGACATGGAAAATTTAAACAGATCAATTTCAACCAATAAAATGAAGATACCATCAAAAACTTACCAACAAAAAAAGAAGCTTAGGACCAGATGGCTTCTAAGCCAAGTCCTACAAGACCTTCAAAGAACTTATACCAATACTCCTCAAATTATTCCATGAAACAGAAAAGGAAGGAATCCTTCTGAACTCATTCTATGATGCTAATATTACCCTGATACCAAAATCAAAGACACAACAAGAAAGAAAACTTTAGAACAATATCTCTGATGAACATAGGTGCAAAATTTCTCAATAAAATTCTGTCAAATAGCATATAAAAATGCATTAAAAAAGTGGTGTGCCACAATCAAGTGGGGTTCATCCCAGGGATTCAATGTTGGTTCAACATACAGAAATAAATGAAGAGAATTCATCACATCAACAAACTTAAGCACAAGAATCACATGAGGATCTCAATAGATGCAGAAAATACATTTGACAAAACACAGCACAACTTCATGCTCAAAACACTAGAAAAACTTGGGATAGTAAAAACATAACTCAACATTGTAAAAACGATATAAACCCAAGGTCAATATCATTCTCAATGGAGAAAAGTTGAAAGCATTCCTCTAAGAAAAGACAAAGATGCCCTCTTCCACCACTTTTATTCAACAGTATCTTTGAAACCCTAGCAAAAACAATTGGACAAAAGAAAGAAATTAAAGGGATACAAAAAGGAAAAGAAGAGATAAACTACCTCTATTTGCTGATGACATGATTCTGTATTTAGAAGACTCAAAAATCATCACCAAAAGCTTCTACAACTCATTAATGAACTCAACAAAGTAGGAGGATATAAAATCAACACCCATAAATCTAATGTTTTCCTGTACATCAGGAACATCCATTGAAAAAGAAATTTGGAAAACTACTCCATTCACAATAGCCTCAAAAAAAATTAAAATACTTGGGAATTAATCTAACAAAAGAGGTGAAACACCTCTACAATGAAAGCTACAGAAAACCAAAGAAAGAAATTGAAGAAGACCTTAGAAGTTGGTAAGATCTCCTGTGTTCGTGGATAGGCAGAATTAATTTTATCAAAATGGCCATACTACTAAGAGTGCTATACAAATTTATTCCAATTCCTATTAAAATCCTAATGATATTCTTCTTAAAATTAGATAAACCAATTATGAAATTCATTTGGAAAAATGAATTAATTTCCAGGATGTGTAAATAACTCACAAAACAACACCAAAAAAAATCAATAAATGGGCAAAGGAACTGAATAGACACCTCAGAGAAGAAGAAATACAACTGATCAACAAATATATGAAAAACTGTTCAACATCTCTAGCAATTAGAGAAGTCCAAATTAAAATTTCACTGAGATTCCATCTCACTCTCGTCAGAATGGCAATTCTCAAGGATACAAGCAACAATAAATGTTGGTGAGGATGTGGGGAGAAATGTACACTCATACATTGCTGGTGGGACTGCAAATTGGTACAACCATTATGGAAAGCAGTATGGAGATTCCTTAGAAAACTTGGAATGGAACCACCATTTGACCCAGATATTCCACTCCTTGGTTTATACCCAAAGGACTTAAAATCAGCATACTATAGTGATACAGCCACATGAATATTTACAGCAGCTCAACTCACAATAGATAAAATTATGGAACCAACCTAGGTGCCCTTCAACAAATGTATGGATAAAGAAAATGTGATATATATATATATATATATATATATATATATATATATATATATATATGTATATATATATATATATATATACACAATGGAATATTATCCTTAGAGAAGAAAGAAATTATGACATTTTGCCAGTTAATGAATGGAACTAGAGAATATCATACTAAATGAAATAAGCCAATGGCCCCAACCCCCCCCCCCAAAAAAAAAGCAAAGGCTGAATGTTTTCTCTGATATGTATATGCAAACTCACAGGAAGTGGGGGTGGGGCTAGGGAAACATAGAGGTACTTTGGATTAGACAGAGTGGAGTGAAGGGAAGGAAGGTGGTATTGGGGTAGGAATGACAGTAAAATGAATCAAACATTATTACCCTATGTGCATGTATAACTCTCCATCAAGTACAACCAGAAGAATGAGAAGTTATACTCTATTTATATATGATATGTCAAAATGCATTCTACTCTCATGTATAACAAATTAGATCAAATAAAAGAAAAGAAAAAATACACTGAGATTCCATCTCATCCCAGTCAGAATAGCAATTATCAAGAATATAAGCAACAGTAAATATTGATGAGGATGTGGGGCTAAAGGTACACTCATGCATTGCTGGTGGGACTGCAAATTGGTACAACCACTATGGAAAGCTGTATGGAGATTCCTTAGAAAACCTGGAATGGAACCACCTGATATCCTGATATCCCTGATATCCCACACCTTGGTTTATACCCAAAGGACTTAAAAGCAGCATACTACAGTGGTACAGCCACTTCAATGTTTATAGCAGCTCAATTCACAATAGCTAAGCTATGGAACCAACCTAGGTGCTTTAAAACAGATTAATGGATTAAAAAATGTACTATATCTACACAATGTAATATTACTCAGATATGCAGAAGAATGAAATTATGGCATCTGCTGGTAAATGGATGGAGCTGGAGAATATCAAACTAAGTGAAATAAATAAGCCAGTCCCAATAATAAAACAAAGATAGAATATTCTCTCTGATATGTGGATGCTAGCCCACAACAAGGGATGGGAATATAGAAGTTCACTGGACAAGACAAAGGGGAATGAAGGGAAGGGAAGGAGGATAGGAATAGAAAACACAGTAGAATGAATCGGAAATATCTTTCTTGTGCTTATACATGACCAATGTAACTTCACATCGTGTACAACCACAATAATGGGATTCTAACTGTACCAAGTTATACTTATTCTATGTATTATGATATTTAAAAACACACCCTGCTATCATGTAAATAAAACTGAAACAAATAATGTTAATAAAAAGAAATTTAGTAATGTTGTGGTAAAAATATCTTTATTTAAAAGCAATTGTATTTTTACATTCTCGTACAAAACCCTAAAAAATAAAATATAACCATTCTCAATAGCACTAAAATCCATAAAATAATAATTTATGTAACATGTGTAAGAAGTATTAGAAAATTACAAAGCAGAATGAAATTTTTTAAAAATCCTAGTTAAATGTAAAGGTCATGTTCAGTATTTAGAACTCAATATCAGAATCAAGTCCATCCTCCCAAATCAATTATTAGCTTTAATGCCTTCCCAATCAAATCCAACTGGGTTTTCATTACACTAATTTACTACAGAAGGTATAATTTACTTCAAAATGCAAAGAACATACACAATAAAAACTATGTCAAAACAGGTAAAATTAGAAGAATTACACTACTTGATTTTAATACAATATATGATTACAGAAATCAAAACAGTTAGTGTTAGTGCAAAACTGGCACATTGATAAGGAAAGAAAATCGAATCCAGAAATAGATGCGCACATATGCAGTATATTTTGGATGATGGCATTAAAGATATTCAATAGAAAATATATGAAGTTCATTAAAGAAACACTGATAGAACAATTACATATTTTTATGAGAAAATAAAACTTTAATCTCCACCTCAGAGCCCTCTTAAAAATAATTATTTATAAAAAATATATTTTATTCTCACATTTACTTTTAAAATAGTACAAACACAATATAAAGACACTGAGTTGAAATATGCTTTACATGTTTGAAATATAGCCAGAAGACCAATTTTACTACAATGTGAAGAATTTGGTGGACTATGTAGAGTAATCCTAGAAATATAATAATAATATAGGGACTGGCATACCAGATCATGTAAGGTTTTATCAATGAAATGAAGAAGGTTGACTTTGTTACTTGTGTATCAGGTAGCTGCTGTTATGATACAAGCTGAGGCGTGTAGGTGTGTTGTGATCTGATTTGTTTTGAAAGCTTCCTTCCTTGCTGTGTGGATGCAGATGAGCAAGAACACAGGCAAAGAGCCCAAGGAGAAAGTTATTGCATGTGTCTAGCAGAGAAGATATGGCAGTTAGAGTGTGGGTTTGACCATGGAAATGGAGAGAAGTGGCAAAATTCATGACATCTTTTGACAATAGTGCTAAAATAAGGTGCTAGTGGATTCAAAAAGGGTCATATAGAAATGAAAATAAGAACCAGAGCTGATTCATAAGGAAAAATTTCAGAGGAAACCCAAGTTTGTGAGGACATATGGTGATCATTCATTTCATTTTGGCTAAGTAATTGTTGTGATTCCCTATAGACCTTCAAGCCAGGGGCCAAGTGAGAGTTCTGATCTGGAAATATATAATAGTCATAAGTGCTTAGATATTACTGAAAGCTAAGGAAAGCACCTTGGAGAAGGATTAAGCAATAAATTAAAATAAGAAAAATGGCCAAATATTTGGAGGAAAAAATGAATAAGAGTTGAGAATATAGTATTTCTAGAAGAATGAAATGGTCTAATTTTTTTTTTTTTTTTTTTTTTTTTACTACACTTGCAGAGGGGTTTATTGACTCAATTACGGGTTTTACAAAGGTGTATATCCCTTATGAGTCAGTTCAGGAACAGTCATTCAAATGTTTCAAGAGTGTAGGAAATGAAGTGAACATTTTGGCAAGCAACTTGAAAGAGAACACAAAGAGAAATTCAAGTCAATCTTGTATGTTAAGAAGACTAAAATTTTGTTTATTAGAAAATATAGCATTAATGTTTGCTTTAATTACAGTAGTGAAAAAAATCAAAAGAATACTTGGGAGAAATAAATGATGCAATGGTACAAATGGTGGATGGAGAAACTGGTATCATTAAGAGTAGTCACAGGTAGAAAGATAGAAAGAATACTAGAATAAGTTTCTTAAAAGGAGTGAAAAAAATAATTGTAGAAGCCTACTATGTCTTAAGAGTTTTTTTTTGTTTGTTTGTTTTGTTTTGTTCTTTGTTTTTTTTGTTTGTTTGTTTGTTTGTTTTGTTTGTTTTTTTTTTTTTTTTTGGTCAGTGCTGGAAATATAACCCTGGAATGCTCTATCTCTGAACTACATTCTTAGTTTGAGTCAGAGTTTCACTAATTTAAGGAGGCTGGGCTCCCACTGGCCATCTTTCTGCCTCAGCTTCTTGAGTCACTGGGGTTACGGGCATGTGCCAGTGCAGTAGGCTGAGAGACTGAGATATTTTTGAAGTGATCAACAGATATAGGAAGCACTTCAACAGTATTTGCTTTTACAAGATAAATGATTACATAATGCTCAGACACATGTAATTGCTCATGAAAGAACAACAAAGTAACACTGTACAATGAGGACCAGGAAATGCTACACAGCTTCTAAAGCAAAAGATCTAAACTTGACTTTGCAGAGATAAAAAGTCAATTTCTGTAGGTGATCAGTTAAGCCACATATGTAAATAAAAATTACCAACTGTAAAATCATATCAACCAAAGAATTTTGAAAAGCACTCATTTTATAATGGGAGTAGTTAGAGGAGTCAGCAACAAAGTTTTAAGATACAGCAACAGAAAAATGATGTAATTCTGGATTTTTAAAGGAAGACCTGATTTACTAGTTTTTCAATCTTGGAGAAATACCTTAATTTGATGAACTATTAAATGGAAGAAAGAAGTAGTACTTACCTCATATGTTTGAGAGGATTAAATTAGGTAATGCTTATAAATCATTAAGTACAATTCCTAGAACATATGAGCAATTTATAAATACTCATAACATAAAAATAATATATACATTTAACTTATAATAACAAAAGATAACAGAATATTTAGTCTAATGCACATATAAAACATTCAACACTTAATATATTTGAGGGGGTAGTCTAAAGATGGCAAATATTAACCTTTTTTCCAAGCTCAAAGAAGTGCTTTTATCTCCCTCCCTTGAATTTGGCTGACCTTAAATACTTGATTAAATATTAAAATATGATAGAAGTGAACAATATTCTGAGTTTATTTTTAAGCTAAATAATAATACAATGTACAACTTCCACATGAATATCTTGGAAACTCGCTCTTAGGTCATTTAATCTAAGGACATGAGTGCCCTGCTGTGAGATGGCCAAGCCCATGAGGAGGTTAAGTAGAGATCCTCTGCTGAGTTCCCAGAAGCCATATCAGCTAGAGTAATGATTTAACATCCAGTTTAGTTAATTTTTCCCATGTCTCCACACCCCTCTGCCATCTGAACTACATCTGCATGAAGACTCTGAGTGCCAATTACCTTCCTACTTAACACAAAGGATGTGACAGACAATAAAAAATATTGTGTTAAGCTACTAAGACCTGGAGTGATTTCTTTTACAGAAAAATAGTCCAAATGGGCTCAGAAGCAATGTTTAACACTTATAACAGAAGGCCAAAATAAAAACAAAATATTCCATATCCCTGGTAAATCTTGATACATGCCACAAAAGACTCATTCTCAAGTTTGGGGAGATTTTATTACCCTTCAAATTTTAGAAAAAGGTATCCAATAATTAAATATGACATAAATATTCATTTCATATATTTTGATCAGGATCTTAACTTTTATTATTCATTGTTTCTATAGGAAAATATATTTCAACATAAATAACTTATGAGTCCACTAAATCATTGAAATAAAAATATTTTGTAGCTCTAAACAACTACTTTGTATAAATTTTATTATTTAATTTAAAAGTCTGTGTTCACAAAACTACCCTCATAATTTAAGCCTTAGTTTTAATTTTAGACTGCCTTATTAATTCTTTTGAACTAATAATAAAAAATAATTTAAACATTGTTTATTTCTAAACACAATGTAAAAATGTGATTTTAAGTAATATAAGGAAGAGACGACTATTCTTAAAAATTGATCATCTACTTCCAAAAACTTTGTTCATTTTTTTCTCAATTACTAAAATAGGCTTATATTTATTTAATGATAATGTTTTGATTAATTTTTTTAAACTCCTTTAATTTTCTCAGTTTATTTTGGAGCATGCCACCTCCTGGTATAGCTGCCTCTGTGAGTTCTGTAATAGGCTCTCTGCTTGAATTCTGTGGTGTTATTCCAAACATTGTTGCCTTCTTTTTGAAGTATGTGGCTCACATTTCACACAGAACCTTTAGGATGATTTTCTTGCATAGTGGGGAGTTTTTGACATGCAGGTTTACTGGAGTCCCTTGGCTTTAAACTTGGCTCAGAGCAGATGGTACTGCTAGAGAGAGCAACAACACAGCTTTGGGCTTGAAAATGTTAGTGTACACATGATGCTTTCTCCCCTCAGGACCAGCATGATTGATGGGACTTTGGAACTAAAAACTGAGAAAAAATAGATCCTTCACAATTGGCTATTTTCTGGCAAGAGAAAGAGGGGAAGAGAGGGAAAGGGAGAGGGAGAGGCGAGAGAGAAGGAGAAGGAGATGGAGAGGGGGTGAGAGAAGGAGAGGTGGGGGGGGAGAGACAGAGAGAAAGTTCTCAAAGAAGAATGAGACACAGTTCATTGTTTCAGTGCCAAATAACAGTCTCCTGTCATCTAGAGTGACTTGCCTCTAAAAATAAAGGCTTAAAACTGCTGAGTTTAAGGGAACCCATAATAATAAATGTAAGAAAAATGAAATAGTTGTGTAGATCGAAAATGCCTTTTGGCATTCCTATTATACAGAGTAGAAACTAAACTGCACTTAAAACTCTGTTCCAAAAATAAAAATAAAGGAAGAAAATGAAGCATAAACCATAAGTACTGTGATTTGATATTAAAGAGCATCTAAAGAAAGTGTTAAAATAGGTAATTGATGGTAAAGTATTATAAGCAATGCTAGCATAACATTACTGAGAGGGATGATTTATGTATATATGTGTTATAGAAGATGGTGTGGGAGGGGAAAAAAGGAGAAAGAGAGATGCATGTCAATTCTACATTATAGTTTATAATATTTTTATATGTCAGGGAAATCAATACTTTTAAACAGGACAGATAAATGCTGCATAGTTAACTATATAGAACCAAAAAATGAAGATAAATTTAAAATTGGAGTAGATGGTTTGCTATTCAGTAATGTATCTATGAACACAAACACGTACAATAAAATTATCTCTCTCTGTATGTATGTATAAATATAGAAAGAAAGAATGAATTAGTTTAAATACTCATCACAGATTGGGTAGAAAATTTGTCTTGAACTCTAATTAAGTCTTTTATGAAGGTTGAGGGAGATTCTTAGGTAATAAAGGGTGAAGAAACTGTGTAGCAGAACTGTACCCACTGTACCCTTTAAAAAAAATACAGATGCATTGGGATCTCAAGCACACACACACACACACACACAAAAAAAAAAAAAAAAAAAAAAAAAAAAAACAAAAAAAAAAAAAAAAAAAACTGGGTTAAAGTGACAGGCCACTAAAAATCCAGTGGCAGGGAAATGATGGAGACCAGGGTCAACACACACACACACACACAAAAGCCTGGGGCTGGGGATGTACCTCAGTTGGTAGAGTACTTGCCTTGAATGTACAAGGCCCTGGGTTCAATCCCCAACACCACAAAAAAACAAATAACAAAAAAGCCTGACCTGGGTGAGTAGGCATCAGTAATCTTACAGCAGATTCTCAGTACTCCTTTGGACCCAGAAATTTTTATATCACTGTTTTTAGGCATTGACTCCATACCAAGTAATCTGTGGTTATTAAAAAAAAAAAATCCACCCAAAGAAACACATGAATTGTGTCATTATTTCCATTTTATAGATGATAAAATGAGACATAGCTGTGTGAAGTATCTTGTTCAAATAAGGAAGATATTAAGAAATCTTTAATTTGTGAAACCAGACACTAAAGCTCTGTTTCCTGATATTTATAAAGTTTCATGAAACATTATTGGTGAAGGCAGAGATGTTTGTTTTATTTATTGATATACTCCCAGTGCACAGGAAAGTGTCAATTGGTAAGGGATTGTAGGGAAAAAGGGACACCTCAGCACAATGGCTCGCTTGCTGTTGAGGGAACTTGGCTAGGCCAAGAGTGTAACACCCTGATTGGCTCACGCCAATCCATCAAACACGATCGTGTCCCCTCCCATGGCTTGCTGATCTTAAAGCTGATTGGCTGAATCACCCTACATATGCTCTGTGATTTCCTCAATAAAGGAGTTCCTGCTTGACTGGTCTCCCTGGTGTCTCTGATTGTCCTCCATCATGAGGGCTGAGTGTGGGCCACCAGCTGACTCCTGCCTCCTCCCGACTCAGCCTCACCGCTGGGGCGTGCTCCCCCAGCCTTCTCCACTGGCCAGCAAGGGCTGATCCCCGGTCTGGGGGAGCTAAAAAAACCCAGCATGGGATAAATATTTCTTGAATGAAGAGTACAATAACTATTTAAAAAGTTTATTTCTAACAGTAGAAAAAGGATATGAAATTATTACAATAATTTAGTCCACTCATAAAGATACCATTACGTGTTTGTTGATTTTACAAATCTGTTTATTTTGTTTGAAGTTTGGAGCTCTTCTGAGTAGAGATGTGGTAAACATTCATGTTCAAATGTTTATATGGACAAATGTTTTCATTTCTTTAAGTATGACATAGGAGTAAAATGGCTGGGTTTTATGATAAGTATATGTTTATTTGTTTAACTTCATAAGAAAGTGTGAAACTATTTTCTAAAATATTTGTAGAATTTTATAATCCCACCAGCAAAGTTCAAGAGTTCCTGTTGCTCCACAGTCGTGAGCATTTGGGACTTGCTAGGCATTGATTTTAGTCATTCAAAGGTGAATGTAGAAATGTTTTGTTCTGGTGTTAAATTGCATCTTCTCTGATGAATGACACTGAACAAATTTTCATTAACTTTGAATTTTCTTATATTTTACTTTTGTGAATTTTTGCTCAATTTTACTGGGCTTATTGTTTTCCTATTGGATTTTAAATGATATTCATTTATTTTGTATACAGCTGTTACTTAGTTAAATGCATTGTAAATATTTGCATCCAGTTGGCAGCTTGCCTTCTCATTTTATGAAGTGTTTGTGTTAAGAATTTTCTGAACAGATAACAGATTTTCTTCTAAAGAGTAGAATTATCATTTAATTTTTGAAGTATTTATTTATCATTTTTTTCTTTGTTTAAGAAATTTAAGAAATCTTTGCATACCCAAGGAAATGAAGATATTTCCCTCGGTTTTACATTTTATCTTTTGTTCAGGAATATTATTTACCTGCAGTTAAAAATTATGTATGGTATAATTTAAATCAATGTTCATTTCTTTTGCTTATGGATATCTAGTTGTTTTTGCACCATTTTGAAAATTTTCCTTTATCTATTGCATTGCCTTGGAAACTTATGTGAACATTGTCTCTATACATGAAGAAGGTCTATTTCTGTTTTTTCTATCCTGTTCCACTAATCAAGTTGTCCAGTTTTAACGCAAAATTTACTATCTTGCTAACTGTACCTTTGTAGCAATACTTACAACTATGCGTTTTTACTTCTTCAAGTTTATTCTTACATTTTAAAATAATTTGGGTGATTTTGGGTCCTTTGCACTTTCATATGAACTACAGAATACACTTGTCAATTTATCTTCAAAAAAAATCAGACTGGAATTTCACATATAATGTGAGAATATATAGACTAAAATTGGGGGAATTTACACATTAAAATCTCAAGTTTCCAAACTGATAAACTTTTTAATTTTAATTATATTTTCCTTAATTGCTATTGGCAATGCTCTTGTTTTGTGTGTGTGTGTGTATATATATATATATATATATATATATATATATATATATATATTTAATTGTATATTTTTAATTTTATTGAAATATTTCAATAAAATTGTTTTTGCATAGTTATAGTTAATAGTTACTGTTATTGTTTGCACATTTTTATATACTAGATGGAATTACCCATGGCTGGTATACAATAAAGACTTAATTTTACATATTGTCCCTAGAATCTACAACATTACTGAATTGCCTTATTATTTCTAATACATTTATTATATAATTTTACAGTTTTCTGTGTGAACCAATTTATCATACACATAGGTAGATTTCTTTCTTTCTTTCTTTTATTTTTCTTTGTTCTTGTTTTTTGTTTTTTTGATCTTCTGGATTGAATACAGGGTCTCACACATGCAACTAAGCCACATCCCCTGTGCAAAATTATTTCTTTTACAGTTTCTGAAAATCAATTTTCTTACCTTATTAAAGTGGCTAGAACTTCTATTATGTGTTGAAAATGAGGATTAAAATGGACTTTTCTTACACAATTTTTGAATTAAGCATAAAGTTTTTCATCTTTATGAATGCCAGTTGGAATTATAAAATTTTTTAAAGTTTACACTTCTATTTCCCACATTCTTTAACTTATGCTATTTCTGCTCTTTTAGTCAGCTTATTCTGCTACTTTGATCAAAAGACCTGACAAGAACAATTTTAGAGAAGGAAGTTTATTTTGGGCTTACAGTTTCAGAGATTTTGGTTCATAGATGGCTGGTTCCATTTCTTAGTGCCTGAGGTGAAACAGAATATCATGGCAGAAGAGTGTGGTGAAGCAAAGCAGTTCAGGACATGGCACCAGGAAGCAGAGTGAGAGCTAGAATTCCCCACGCCAAGAACAAAATATAAGCCCCAAAGTTACACCCATAATGACCCATCTCCTCCAGCCTTACCCCACTTGCCTATGGTCACTACCCAATTTATTTTTATCAGAGGATAAATGCACTGGTGAGGTCAAAATTCTCATAACCCAATCATTTTGTTTCTAATTTTTCTTGTATCACATAAAACTTTTGGGGGATGCCTCTTAGCAAAATCATAACAGATGCCACATGATATTCTTTCATATGTTATAACCCATGATTCACTACCATTATTCTGTTTTTCTTGTCAATTATTTTTTAAAAAATATTTAATATATAAATAGTATACTACATTTGCAATATCAATTTAATGATCCAATTTAATTTTTTAATCTCTGTGTCATAGGACCATTTTTTTCCTGATTATTGTTTCATTGTATATGAAAATAATAACAAAGACTAGCTTATAATTAGTCTCATAAATTTTCTAAATCTGAACATAGACTATATTTTAAAATATACTTTCATTTTTATTTCCAAGATATCTTGAAGACTAGATACTCATTTTAGGTATTCATTATGATAATAATGCATATACTATTAACATTAATTAAGTTATTTATGTAGCAAGTACTTATTTTTGGTAATATACCAATGTCCCACTGATCATTAAGTTGCCATTTTAGAATCAAAAGCATATGAAATATACCCCTTACTCTTAGTGACTTTGCAATAATGGAGTTACTGTATTCATTTTTAAGTCCTGATTCTGAGTTTCATTTATTATTAAAATATTTATATAGCTCTATATGCCTCTATCTAAACAGAAATTATGATATCCCATAAAAATGAAATTTAGGAAATTATTGACTAGATATATGTTTTAGATATATGTTTTCTCATTTATGTCTAAAAAAAAATTAAAGCCAAATCTGTGCACTTGGTTTAGCACATAGGTAAGAG
This sequence comes from Tamias sibiricus, assembly GCA_025594165.1. Classification (NCBI taxonomy): domain Eukaryota; kingdom Metazoa; phylum Chordata; class Mammalia; order Rodentia; family Sciuridae; genus Tamias; species Tamias sibiricus. The sequence continues at coordinate 80,038,020 of CM046666.1, read as the reverse complement.
TATTCTTTTACTTTTAGTCTCACTTACAGAACAATTTTTTGCCTCAAATATTTTTTCTTCCTTCACTAATACATTTTATTTATAATTATGTATTTCATAATCTTTGATATTACCATAAATTTTATTTCCATATGAGACAGGATATAAATATATTCATACACAAACATACATAAAATGTAACTAGATCATTTTTAAAAAATATTTTCAAAAAAATGTTGAGATGAATGAAAAAGTTTATCAAATATTTACATCAAATTTTATCATCAGTAAGCACTAAAAAAATCTCAGTTGATGGACCATAGTGTTTGGTTTAAGAAAAATAAAAAGAAAAGATGCATTGAAGGTGGGAAGAGGAGTTCCCCAACTTAGTGCTCCCCCAATTGTATTTCAGTATAGAAAGAGACATGTACCACTTGGGGCAAGAAGAGGGAATTAGGTCTTAGTCTTGAAACCCAGTACCAGGCATGCCATGGTGAAAGCCTAGATCATATTGCTAGGCCAATACACACTAACTGAGCTGCTGGAACTTTATTAACCAGGTATCAAAAGTCTACCATAATTACCCACTCACAGTTTCCAGCAGCAGAGTGGAGATCAAGATACCACACACAAGTGAGCATGGAATGGACAGCTAACACAGGACTTTGTCTTGGAAAATTGTACCAGGCATGTCAGAGGGAGAACCAGCACCAGGCAGAAAACAAAGGCTTTCATATCCAAGTCACAGCTTATTCTCTAGACCTGACTCTGCATTAGGTGGAGACCTTCACAATAGGAAGACAGATTTTAGATTTAGCCTGTATTGTTGCCAGACTTAGAGGGAGTCTGGAACACCATATTCACAAGGATGTGCAGGTCTCTGTGGTTGTAAGATTCAGGTGTGACTCAGTTTAGCCTCAGCCTTGGCAGCTGAGGGACATTCTCTACCATCCATCCTCCAGTCTGAAACAGCAGAGCTATTTCAAATCAAGAACCTACAGACAGAGCATATAAACCTGCCTTGGCATCAGCAGAGATCTATGCCCCAGTAGAATGGATATGTATTTTGGTCTGCATCACTACCAGCTGTGGCATTGGCTTGCGTACATCTCTGAGACTATGTAGGTCCTTGAAAATATGAGAAGAAAGTTATCCAGTTTAGCATTAGTCTTGGTTCCCAAAGGGAATGCCTTCACCAACATTATCTCAATCAGGCTGTATAGCATGGAAAAAGATTTAATTCATGAGGAGGACAGGGTATTAGGCACAGTACTTTACCTTGCAGCTTAGTACTAAGCTGGTAAAACTTGATACTAGGAAGATACAGATGGCCCTTATCCACAGGCCAGCCTGCAGACAAAGCCTCTGGAATAGCCTCTACACCAGGAGGATGCACATTTCCTTACTCCATTGGATTAATATTTTGGCAAGCAGCACCTGTGACAGGTTGCAGCAGTCTTGAGCCACAAATCCATGTCAGCAGTAGGCAGCCCATAGCAGTGTGCGCCATGGTCATGCTGCTGCAAACCCTTTTTTGGTAGGCTAATAATTAATAATGATAATAACTACATCAATATGTTAAGAGATGGGTACTATAAAAACACACAAAAGGATAATTTAAAATACAAAAGAGTGGGAGAGGAATGGAGTGCAATTGTAAAGTTTTTTGACCTATATGTTTTGTTTCTTTTTGTTTCTTGTCTTTCCAATCATGTTAAGCTGATATCATTTCAAAAGAGTGTATCCTAAACAGAAGATGCTTTTGTAAGACTCATGGTAGCCACAAAGCAAAAAATCCATAGTAAACAAACCAAAAATACTAAGCAAGTAATCAGAATGCACTACTGTTACTTAACCAAAACGTTAAAATGTAAGGGGCAGGGGGAGGGAATAAAAGAAGAAAACTACAATAAAACTAATAAATATGTTATAAAATGGCTATAATTTCACCTATGGATAATTAACCTGAATATAAATTGATTAAATTTCTAATTAAAAGACAGTAAATGATGGGCTGGGATTGTGGCTCAGCGGTAGAGTGCTCGCCTCACGCGTGTGCAGTCCGGTTCGATCCTCAGCACCACATAAACATAAATACATTGCATTGTGTACAACTAAAGCAAATAAATAAATATATTTAAAAAAAAAAAAGACAGTAAATGAATGGATGCCAAAACAAGACCCAATCATATGTTGTTTACAAGAAATACACTTCCCTTATAAGAAAACATATAGACTGCCTGCTACAGTGGTGCACTGTCCTAAGGACTTAGAAGGCTGAAGCAAGAGTATTGCAAGTTCAAGGCCAGACTTGAACTTAGTGAGACTCTCAGCAGCCTAGTGAGACCCTGTTTGGGAATAAAAAATTAAAGGGACGTGGATTAAATTCTTCTGAGTTCAATCCCTTGTTCCAAACAAAAACAACAAAACTGAAAACAACAACAAAATCCTCCACATAGCTTGTAAGAGAAGGGAAGGAATAATCTATCCAAGCAAATGGAAGATAAAAGAAAGCAGTAGTAGTGATACTTATATTGGATAAAATGAACTGTAAATCAAAAGCACTACAGAGCAAAGTAATGTCATCATTATATGATTCAAATATTACATCACCTAAGAATATAAGCAAGTATTCGCCTGAAGGAAGAAATAGATTCCAATTAAAGTTTATACCCACTTTTGCCAATAGACAGATAATCCAAAAAAACAATTAACAAAGAAATATCTGAGTTAAACTGTACCATACAGCAAATAGACCTAGCAAACATCTAAAGAATTTCCCACCTAACAGCTACCAAATGCACATTTTTCTTATTCGCACATGAAATGATCTCTAGAATGAATGATATGATACATCACAAATCAAATCTATGCAATTTTTTAGAAATTCAAATCCTATCTAATAACTTTTCAATGTAAAATGCAATAAAACTAGAAGTAAATAAGAAAGATCTTGAAAACTATATCAGTACAGGGAAACTGAACATGGAAACTAGATATTTTACTATTGAGCAACCAATGGATCAAGAAAGATATCAAGAAGGAAATTTATTTTTCAATCCTTGAAACAAATAAAAATGGAGACAGCATACAAAAATATATGGGAAACAACAAATATGGTACTGAGGGAAATTTATAACAATCAATGTCTATATCATAAAATGAGAAAGACATGAAATAAAAACAATTACTGCATTGTAAGAACCAGAAACACCAAACAAACTACACCCAAATAAGTAGAAAGGAAATAATAAATTACAAATTAGAAATAAATAAAATAGAGACTAAAAAGCAAATACAAAAGATCAATAAAGTGAAGAGCTTTTTATTTGAAAAAATGAAGTGGATAAGCTTTTAGACTAAGATAAAGAAAGAGAAGATGCAAATAAGTAAAATTGCTGGGTATGGTGGCATATGCCTGTAATCCCAGCAGCTTGGGAGGCTGAGGCAGGAGGATCAAGAGTTCAAAGCCAACCTCAGCAAAAGCAAGGCACTAAGCAACTCAGTGAGACCTTGTCTTTAAATAAAATACAAAATAGAACTGGGGATGTGGCTCAGTGGTTGATTGCCCCTGAATGCCCTGGTTACCCCCACCCCCAAAAATAAAAAATAAAAAAGAGACATGACAACTGGACACCATAGAAATACAAAAGATATAAATGTTATTATTAACAACTAACAAGTTTGATAACCTAGAAGAAATAAACAAATTCCTGGAAATATACACTTTACCAAGACTGCATTATGAAAAAATATAAAATCCAAAAAACCAATATAAGTAACTAGATTAAAACTGTAATAGAAAAATCTCACATAAATAAAGTCTGAACCAGGAGGCTTCACTGCTGAATTGTACCAAACATTTAAAGATTGTCTATGAGCTTCCTGGAAAACCATCATTCATGGTATAATGACACTATTTTATATATCTTATATGATCTTATTTTGGTGGAGGGAAATTCTATCCCTAGGGCATTTGTTGAAAAAGGTCAGCCACACAATGAGGTTTTCATATCACTCCTGTTAGAATGGAAATCACCAAAAATGCAAATAACAATAAATGCTGGTAGGGATTTTGGGGAAAAGGTACATTTACACTTGTCCATTCCTGGTGGAACTACAAACTAGTACAATCGCTTTGGAAAGCAGTATGGAGTTTCCTCAGAAGACTAGGAATGGAACTACCACATGTCCTAGCGATTCTACTCCTTGGCATTTATCCAGAAGAACTAAAATCAACATAATATAATGGTACATGCATATCAATATTTACAGCCCCACATTCACAAGAGCCAAATTATGAAACCAGCTTAAGTACTAGGTGGCCATCAAGAGATGAACGGATAAAGACAATGTATTATGTACACATAAAGGAGTTTAAATCAGCCATTAGGAAGAGTGAAATTATAGTATTTTCTGGTACATGGATAGAACTGGAGAACATTATGCTAAAATCTTCAAACTCATTCTTAGAAAGTCAAGGGTTGAATATTATCTCTCATATGCAGAAGCTAGAGAAAAAGAAATAAAATTAATAAAAGAGGGATAGAGGACGGGGATTGAGAGAGAGGGAGGAGGGGAGGCCATAGGGAAGTATTGGGGGAAAAAATCTACAAGTTATCCTGTGTCCAAGTATGCATTATCAGAATTAATCCTGATATATTCAAATATAATCATAAATATAATTATATATATATATATAATTATAATGCCCTAATTGAAAAAAAAAATAATAGAAGGGAAATCAGTAGAATAGAGCAAGGAGATGGGATGGAGGTGGGAGAAGGAGAGGCAAACACAAGGTACTGGGGGAACAATGTTAATCAAATTATATTATATACATATCTAAATAAGGCATAACAAATCCCACTATTATGTATAATTATAATGCCATAATAAAAATTAAATATATTCTTATACTGATAAAGAAGAGAAAATTGTCAGTTGCAGTTGTTTGACATCCTAGCTGTGTAAGGCTGGCACCCATGTTGGGATAACTGCAAGATCTTGGAAAATTTAAAGGGAAGGTTTGAGGAACTATTTGTCCATAAAGGACTTTGAGAGCTCTGGCATATTTCTGGGAATTTAAAGGAATGCACACATGCAGGGTTGTGTAAATGACCAGAAAGACCTACAAAGGCCACCATTATTTATGTGTCTGACTTTGAGATCAATTCTGCATAAAGTAAATTATAAAACAGATATAAAGTGTTGAAAATGTACCTCCTTACATACATATGAAACCCTCAGCAAATTATGTGATATTTAATGGAGGAAGGCATTGACGAAAAATTCTAATACTTAAATGACGACTGATCTAATTGATCTAATTGAGAACCAACTTCAGAGATGACACACTAAAGAAATACATATTTTTGTAATTTGTCAAGGAAAGTCACTATCAAAACAAAGAGAACAATAATGCCAACAAACCCTGGAGGATTGAAGGGATCTGATATGATCCTGAAGAAGAAATAATCATTGAATTTGAAGATAGGTTAACAGATCTTATCATTCTAAGAAATAGAGAAAAAAATAATATAAACAGAGCCTCCAAACTGTGGGATATGATTGAGTGTTAAAAACATACAAGTAATATAATTCCAAAATAAGAGAAAAAGAGAAAGAACCAAAAGCACATTTGAAGAATTAATGGCAAAAACTTCCCAAATTTTATGAAATGCAGTAATTTACACATCTACAATTTCCAATTAATTCCAAATATATGATAATGTCAAAGCAATCCCCATCAAACATATCATCTTAAAATTTTATATACCCAGAGACAAGGTGGAAATCTTTTTTTTTATATTTATTTATTTGCTTTAGTTGTACACAATGCAATGTACACTTATGTTTACATGGTGCTGAGGATCGAACCCGGGCCGCGCACTTGCTAGGCAAGCACTGAACTGCTGAGCCACAACCCCAGTCCAAGGTGGAAATCTTGAAAGCAGCAAGAGTAAAATGTCTTGTACAGGCAAGAGGCAAGACATCCTCTGCAGGGTTAACCACACTTCCCATCACACAGAATTTTCTGATCTCCTTTCCCTCACATGAGGCTGTATTTAGTCTGCTTACCATCTTAAATCATGTGCTTTTCCTTTATGGCATTTATCAATTTTATTTAATCTATGATTATTTGTTTAAATAGTGTTATCTCACTTTATTACAAAATTAGCAAACATAGATACTGACACATAGTAAATGCTAACTAATTTAATTAATTAATGAATTAACATGTAAAATCTAATCCTATAGCTGACATTTTTAATTTCTTCAGGATTGCTTTGAATGTACTACTAAGGAATTCTTTCAATTTCTCTGAACATTAAGAGGAAAAATTATATCAATCTCTAAAAATATAAAATGTGTTCATTCATAATAAAATGCTTGTCTTTGAGAGGAGGAATTGTTATGTAATGATTCACATGAAAAAGTTTCTGTTATGATCATCTGCGATCTTAATTTTGCTCCACCAGATCCACTGCTGAAGCCTTAACTTCCAATGTGACAATATTTGGAGGTAGGACTTTTTAGGAAGTAAGGTTGCATGAATCATATAGGATTGCTGGATTTACAAGGAAAGGAAGAGAAACCAATTCTCTCTTTCTCTCTCTCTCTCTCTCTCTCTCTCTCTCTCTCTCTCTCTCTCTCACGTGTGTGCGTGTGCGTGTGTGTATGTCTAGGGACTAAGGAGAGATCATAGCAGCCACAGTGAGAAGGTGGCCATCTGAATATCAGAACCTCTCCAAAACATAATCATGCTGCCACTCTGAATTCAGAATTCTAGCCTCCAGAACTGTAATGGAATAAATTTCTGTTGGTCAAGCCACACAGTTGATCGTATTTTATTATGGCAACCTGGGTTCAGTGAAACAGATTTGGAAACAAAGAAGAGAGGTCCTTCTGTAACAGATACTTAAAATAATGAAGGAGGTTTTGAACCTGAGTAAGGCATACAAGGGGGAAGAGATTTTAATTGTACTCCACAATTATTAATGCTAATGGAAATTCTAGTTAGCTTTTAGAAATAGATGAGGGGCATGTTACTGGAGACTGGAAGCAAGGCAATCCTTGTAATAAGTAGGAAATGATTTTTCAGATATGTATTTTAGCATTTTATGAAAGTTAGAACAAATGAGAGATGAAATTAGGTATTTAGCAGAGAAGATTTCTGATTACAGTGTTGAAGGAGCAGCTTGCTTCTTCTTAATGTCTAATTTTAAAGAGCAATGAATTAAAGAGATGAATTAAAGAAGAAATTGTTAAGTAAAAAGGAATTATAACTCAAAGATTTGTAAAATTCTCAACTTATTCATGCTGTAAAAATTATAAGAAAGCTTGTTCTGAAGAAAACATAAGAGTGTGGCTGAAAGACCATTTGCTAATGATATCATGTTTATGACTCATGTCCTCAATCAGCCATCTCAGCAGAAGCCAGGAATAGAGAGGGTATTGTACTAACAGAGACACTGCCAGTTATAACCGAAGGAGACAGAGAAAGAGGGAAACATGAAGGAAGGCTATCAGACTTCTTGTGTTCTCCAGGAAAAAGACACAGAGCTATTCAGCTTCAAATTTGTCCTTTTTTTTTTTTTTTTTTTTTTTAAGGAATGGGAGGAATTGTCCTAAAGGTGATTCAGACATCATCAGGGCTGTCAGTCCCACCATAGGCCCAGCAAGTAAGCTTGTTTCCTATTCTATTTCAAAGTGTAAGATACCACTACTGTTTGAGTAAGCCAGAATGACCCTGCCCAGCACCTTGAGGGTAGGAACACTCTCACAGACAACCACATGGGTTGGGCCCTTATAAAGAGATAAAATGGGATACAGGTGCTGTGGTACACACCTGTAATCCCAGCAAATCCCAGCAATTTAGGAAGCTGAGGCAGGAGGATCACCACTGAGGTTAGCCTCAGCAACTTAGTGAAATGCCATATGAAAATAACAAATAATAAATTGACTGAGGATGCAGCTCAGTGTTAGAATGCCCCTGGGTTCAATCCATAGGAAAACACACACACACACACACACACACACACACACACACACTCAAACACACAGGCAGACTTTTATATATAGGCATGAGCTTGATGGTCTAGCTGGTGCCCCAGTGGACCTGCAGGGTAAAGAATCTATCCATAGAGTGTTATTATTGAATCTTAAGATCTAATGGAATTTGCCTTACTGGATTCTATCTTTAGTTGGACATGACACTCCTTTCTTTTGATTTCTATCTTTTGGAATAGGAATGTCTATTCTATAATTGTCCCATCAGTGTGTTTTGGAAGCACATAATCTGTCTCGATTTACAAGTTCACAGCTAGAAAAGAATTTTGGTTCACAATGAATCATACCTCCAGTCTTACCCATATCTGATTTAGATGATATTTATGGGTTGCTTTGTGCTTTCAAATTTATCTTTATTTATTTATAATATTCATTTATTTTGCAGTACTGAGGACTGAACTCAGGGTTTTGTGAATGCTAAGCAAGTGCTCTACTACTGTGTTACAAGTCCAGCCTAAGAGTTAATGATGGAATTAGATAAGATTTGGTGGAATGAAATGGACATATTTTGCATGTAAAAAGGACATGAATTTTGTAGGATCAGGAGTAGAATGCTATAGACTGAATTGCCCTCTCCTTAAAATCATATGTTAAAGCACTAACCGCCAATGTGAATTTATTTGAAAGAAGAGCTTTTAGGAGTTGTTTTTGGCTAAATAAGATCAAAAGAGTATGATCCTTACCCGATAGTACTAGTGGCCTTTGAAAAAAAGTAACCGGGAAATATTGCTCCCCCCACCCGCTTTTCTCTTTATTCGAGCACCCAAAGAATGGCCATATGAACACACAGTAAGGAGGTGTCTGTCTGCCAACCAGAAGGAAACCTTTCACCAGAATCTGATCATGAAGGTACTTTGATCTTAGACTTCCAGTCTCCAGAACTGTAATCTTAAAAAGAAAAAAGGAAGAAAGAAGAAAAAAATACTCTATTATTTAAACCATCCAGTCTGTTATTTTGTTACAACCAACAGGGCTTACCTAACATGGGCCTATCTTTATTTTACAACAGGGAATAAAACAGTTTCATATCATATTTACTGGGATTTTATGATTAATGCTTAACACTTTCCTGAATTATCGGATTTTGTTCACAGATTTGATTCAGTAGCACAAATACATGTTTCAAATTAGTACTGGGAGATAATGCAAGGATTATTCAGACAAGTAGTCAAATAGCTTTCTCTCCTTTACCCTCACCTCAAATTTACATTTTATATACTTTCTAGAATCTTGAATGATTATTATACTCTTTTCCCCTTGGAATAGTTCAAATATTATATTTTATACATACCCTCACTGTATCATTAGAATGTTGACTGGAAGAAAGGATTCAGATTGTGTAAAATGAGGCTTCCTATTACCCATGCCCAACACATGTTCTTTGGTTGTAGAGATTCTGTTCTGACTTTAAGAGTATTTTGTCTTTTCATGTAGTTAAATATTAGGCCCTTGAAACTTTTCTTGTTCATTTAGAATCCCAATTTTTTCAATTGTACTATTATTAAGTTTGCTGTACTATTTCCCAAACAAGAGGATAGTAGACCAGACAAGTTTAACACTGACCTTCTTTCTTTATGAACCTTAGCCCCCTCATTTGCAGAATGAGGTAGAGCACTGCATACATCTGCAAGGTTACAAGTTCAAGAATGACACCTCACTCCTCTGAATAGTTTGTCTTCTCATTCCCCTCAAAATAATAAGCACACTTCTTATCACAGCCCAGTGGCCTGATCCTAGCTATATCACCACCTTTGCATGTACTTCTATGTCAGCCTTCTACAAAACTGCTTCCCCAACTGAGGACTTGTCATTACCTGGACTCCTCTCAAACTTTCAGGCATTGGTACCTGATTGTTCAACCTGCAGGGTCTTGCTCAAATCACCTACCTATCAAGAATATCTCAACTATAGCTTCTTTTTTTTTTTCTCCAAGTTTATTTTTTATTCTAAGTTGTTAGAAATGACAGCAGAATGTATTACATTTCATATTATACTTGTAGAGCACATTTTTACATATCTCTGGTTGTATATCAACTACACCTTCTTTAAAGCCCTCTCACCTTCAAATTAAATAGCTTGTACCTCTCTCACAGCATATGCATTTTGTGCTTTCTCCTTGTTCAGTTACAGTGAGATGTTTGTATGTGTGTCTACCACTTGAAAAGAAATATGTCTTTCATCTTTTCATTATTTATATCCTTTTAGCAAAACACATACACAATGAATGCTTATTAAACAACAAGTTAAAACTACATGTAACTTATCATAGTTATAAAGTAACCTTTTGTTCACTAAAAAAAAATTTATTCTGATTAGCACAAGAAGATTCACAAAAATTTAAGCATAATATTCCACCTAAAGTTTTAATCTTCAACTAAGCATATTCCCTGGAATCTCCTGAGAGCCTGTATCTGAAATATATTTTATGTGAATTTATCACCCCTAAGCTCTTATTAGCATGAGGTCTCAGAGTTTCTAGATGAGCAGGATGTTTTTCAAATTACTCAGTTATTACATAGTTTTTTAAAAAAATAAATTGAAAGATGTAGTAAAGAAGAAATCCAGGGACATCTGCTCTGAAGCCAGCAGTCTTTATTTAAGTGGTCATCACCAAGCCTCAAAACACTGCTGATTGGAGCAGGAGGCAGCTAGGGCAACCTGGATTCCTGGCCTGGCTGTGCCTGTAAGATGTGGCATATGCATGGCAAGGCACTAGGACAATTTCTCAGATAATAATGTTCCTTTGTTTCTAGATCCATGGTAGGGATTTAAAGATAAAGAATTGTAAAATGATAATATGTCTCTACTTCACTTTGTTTTAAGCAGAAAAATAGGAGCATACCACTTTATGATTCTAATCATGATATAGAATATGCTGCACCTCCTGGATTTAGAATTGGTTTCAGGGTAAAGGAAATTTGAAATTCAGTAAAGATAAAACAAAGATATCTAATAGTTAGAAGTTAGCTATGAATGATTTAGGCTCTAGTTAAATATTGTAAGATGAGACTGAAACCAAGGTTTATCATATTTCATTCAATCTGAGACACTGTCTGTTATAAAATATAATAATAATATTCATCCAGGAAGAAAACCCACTGGCAATTATACTACTAAGACACATTTAATTATGCTATTCCTTTGATTTGGGAAATATAATAATATGAACAAAATTTTGTTTTGTTTTTTAGCTTTTCTGGAGATAGACCCTAGTTACTGGCACATGCTAGGAAAGTACTCACTGAGCTAGGTCACCCAACCCTGAATGTGTTTCTTGAATCGATAATATATATGTGTATGTATACATATGTATATATTCCTATTAATCATCCTGTGTCTATCAAACACTAGACATATCCAAAACTAGGTATGTTTATACCATATTTGTTCTTATTTGCCATTTTTATTATATGCTAAGGACAATACTATTCCCTGCATTTGATTCCCTCTATTACTCCTGGACTCTCATTAGCTATCAAGTTCTTTGTCTTCCTATGTTTTCTCTGTTCAGTATATTTGTTCCTTTCTCAGGGTTTGGATGTTTTATCCGAATTCTCAGATCTCACCTTTGATATAGCTTCCTTAAAAAAAATTCTGAAAGTGTAAATTCCAGATTAGTTGCAACTTAAATTTCACAACACTGATCCTATGTTGTTCGCAACTATTTTTTTTTTTTTTTTGATTGTGCAACACTAAAACACAAATTCTTTAGGGACAAGGATTGTCATTTTTTCACAGATGAGTTCCTAGGACCTAGTATATATTCCATATGTATCAATTATGTAATGCCAACAATTGAAAAAAAGGAAAATATTACTTCAGATATCAAAAGATAAAAAGTTATTTGGCTTTCATACATTATGAAATATACAAGTAAAACTTTCCAATTGAAAGATGTCCAAGAAAAAATCATCACAAGATTATGCAAGAGAAAAATCACTCAAAAGTCAATGATGGAGGGCTTGCCTAGATACAAAGGGCCCTAGATTTGTTCCTCATACCACCAAAACCAGAAAAGAAACCAATCAAATAAGAGCTAAAAAACATTAGATTTCTAACACATGTAAAAATGTTCATTTTATTGATTTTGCTTTCATGTTAGACACATAGTGTATATCACAGTGAAGAAAGTTTTACTTTAGAAGTTTAATTGTATTCCCTAACTCTGAATTACCCTTTTGATCTTTTGGGAAAATGACCAGTAATGTACATTGATTGCATTTTTGCTTCCATAAGACAAGAGGCTCCTGATAGAGCTTATAATCACTGAGGGTCAGGAAATTAAGAATGCAAGTCCATCTCTCTAAAATATATTGTTTTAGGAAACATAAAGTTTAGCTTTCTATTTTAAAGAGCTATGCCTAGAAATAAAATTGAAATCATTATCAAACAACATATTTTTACTGTATAGATATATTTGTAAAATAAATGTGACAATTAGAAAGTTTACATAGTGAAAATAAATGTTCTCTGAGGAGCAGATTTATTAAATTCATCATATTATCTTGAGAATACTGAATCAATTAGTTAATCTATGAGCATTGGTTTCCTAATCTGTAAAATAAAAGTGATAATGTGTTGACATATAGTCAGCACCTGAAGTAAAAATAAATGAGATGTTTAGGAGAAGTGCCTGACATCTAAAAAAAAATATGAAACAAATCAAATTAGACAAGTAAACAAAGCCTAGTTGAAATCATAGCTGTTGCGAAGTTATAAGGGGTTGGGGTCTTTAGCCTTCCTGTACCCAGGATGGACCTCTTTTGTCCAGCAAAAGAGGCCAGAGAGGCCTACCCCAATGAAGAGGCTAGACTGGGAAAGCAGAGGCCACCGATATTCCCTCCCCCAGCCTTTAGAAGGCCCAGGAACATACCGGGGAATCCAGTCGGTGGGTGCAGGAGCTCATTTATTGAAAAGGTGGACAATGCTTTATAATGGGCCATAGGCAATCAGTGACCAGCAGGGCGGTTCTGGTTCTCACAGCCACGCCCCCTGCTTAGCCTAGGTCAGGTAACAGGGCGTGGTAATGTGGCAAGCAGCCAGAAAGCCAGAGCTTTACCACCCCCTTGGCAGACAGTGTAAGGTCCCGACACATATCTACTTGATGAAATACAATTTAATATTATACCAGAAAAATATCGAAAATTTTTGCTTAGTTGGAAAAAGTGATTCAAGCCTACTAGTTATATTTTTTTAATAATGTGGCAGAATCAGTTTTCCCAGTCAATTTGGATATTTGCCAGTAGTCCATACTGATTCATTTTGGATAACAAATATTACTCATGGCCATTTTTTATCACCTGCAAGATACTGGAAAATCATAGAATAAATAGGGCATGTTTGAACAGGGTGTCTTTACAGGACAAAATGTTTGCAAAGATAACTAGCTAGCCTTTCCTTGACTCTGCTTATCTCTGTAGTCACCTTAATTTTTTCATACCACAAGATTTATCCTCAGTGCTCTTTTAGGATTAAAAGGCCAGCATGGTATGAAAGAGTTAAATTCTATTATTTTCTTATTGATTTACACATCAGTTTTTGTTTCCTTAGTATTAACAAGATATATATTTCTGTTCTTTGGGTAAGGTATTTGGACATTTATTTACTTTTTAGATTTTCAGTTTGCATTGATTTATGTTAATAGTGCCATGTTTTATTAATCTCCCACTGCCACTAACTTTACAACTTCCCATTGTTATACATAATAAACTCATAAAGGCATATACATTTTTGTGAAGTCTTTTATTGTAAACCAGAAGTGGAGCTAGGCATGATGGAGTAGGGCTGTAATTCTAGCAATTTGGGAGGCTGAGGCAGGAAGATCACAAGTTCAAGGCCAGCCTGGACAACCTGGTGAGATCCTATTTCAAAATAAAAAGTTTGGGGATGTAACTCAGTGGTAGAAGACCCCTGAATTTATTCCCAAGTAGATACATAAATAAAGGGGGAGAGGGGGAGGGAGGGAGAGAGGAAGGGAGGAAGAAAGAAAAAGAATATAAGTGGTCTTAGAGAGGGTTTGTTTTTTGGATTTGGTTTTATTTCTTTCCTTTTTTGGGCTAAAAATCTCCTTTTTCAACATTAAACCATGAGTATTTATGATGGTTAAATACATCAATATCTTGTACATGCTAAATATTCAACAAACAGTACTGGTTGGTACATTCAGGTGATATCAGTTCTAAGTGTTCGCAGGTCACACATATATTTGGTTAGTTCCTACTTTTATGAGACTTTCAAGAGTCCCATCTGTAAGATCAGACCATGTAAATTCTGAGTTTTCTTAAACTCTAAAAGTTATATTGTCTGTGGTTCTAATAATTTAAAACTGGTACTGCGCCGCAACACTGGACAAACCCAAGAATTTGTGAATCACTGAATGAAGATAAAAATTTTGTACCTAATTTCAGTTGCACTTGTAGGCCTTGTACACTGACACAAGAAGGAAACATGACAAAATTCTGTTAAAAGCCATCAATCTTCATGAAAGCCACACTGGGGATAGCCTGAAGAATCATATTGGTCTTGGCCAAGGTAAAACAAACAAACAAATTGGACTTGTCTAGATCATGCTAAAAGAAACACATTAAGAGCAGGAAATTCAACAATCTATCAAAATCTTCTCAAAAGCAAGCAAACTTGTGTGTTTCTCATAAGTACACTATTTTATAGTTTTCATTTTTGGATGATATCACTGTAAATATTAATTATTTTTTTGGTAAAAGACTATAAACTGAGAAATGAAGACTAAAATTAAGAGAAATATTGATAGTAAACATAATATTGAAAATCATATGAAAATGTAAAAACAAGGAGACCATGTGGTCCAAAGACATTAACCTTAAAATAATGTGTTCTAATCAACATACACTATGCTAGAATTAAAGAATATATTAGAACATGCATTTCTTTTATGGGGGATATAAAAAATCAAACTGAAAACAGAGAAGTAATGATTATATTTTTAGAAAAAGAGCAGATATATTATTTAAGTAAAAAAATATAACTTTATCTCATTTTCATATTGCCAACACTAAAATCTGACTATATATTGACAATATTACTAGGTAAGAATTTAAACAAAAGTCTGGTAATAATTTTAACACAGTAAAATAATATAAAATAAAAATGTCTGAAACATCATGATTGTGTGAGTCAATGTTCCTGGCAAGTAGGAATGCTTTGCAAGGTAATAAACCACCAACAATAAAAAAGAAGTATTCCTAAAAATATATGATTTAGAAAATGAAATTATGAAATTGCTTCTTGGTCACATTTAAAATAAATTTCCTGCTCAATGAGCTATTTGTGGGTAGAGGACAATTAATTTTAGTCCTTGATTTAAAAAAAAAAAAAAAAGAAGAAGAAGAAGAAGAAGGATACAGAAAAGAAATGATGAAAAAGTAATTGATTTTTCACAACCAATATACTCAATGCCTTTTATGAAAGACTATGAAAGACTATACAATTGACAGCACAAAGAAGATTCTCTCAGAAGGAAGTAAGAGATGAACCTGGAAACCAAAAGGACAATCTAATACTATATATAAATAATATTAGATTATATATATATAATATATATAATAGTATTACATTTATATATATGTGCATATATATATATATATATGATTCCTTTTTGTTAAATATGCACACATACATAATACATACTTAACAAAAAAGAATTAAGGTAATGGATTATACTTTTTGCACTTCTTTCGCATGGTAAGTAAGAGTGAGACCCTGGACAAGTTACTTAGCTTATAGGGCTCCAGTTTTCTCATTTGTATGGTGCATAGAGAGATGGCATTTCCACATAGGTCTTCCATGGGGAACAAAAAAGAAAATGTTCTAATAGGGACTGAAGCAATGCTTTAGATAGTATAGATACTACATAAATATTTGCAGTGCTATCTTTATTTTTTCAGTTACATGAAAACAATATTTAAACACACTAACAATTTCATTTATTGAGTTTTTAATCTATAGTCAGAATTCTAAGGATCTTGTAACCCTCTCCAAATCTCTGAGTTATCTCTTCTTCTCCTCCAGGCCACACAGATTCCTATTATTGTAAGATGACATACTCCCACTGCAGGGTCTCTGCACTGTGTTAGGAGATCCACATAGCCATCTTTGGTGCATTCTTTAACTCTGTCACCTTCTCAATAATACTTACAATTACATGTTAAACTGAAGGGTTATCCCATATTCAAAATTCCCAATCCTTTATTTAACTCTACCTTTTTCCCAAATTGCTTTCTAACAAAAGAATATCTTATTTATTAATTATGTCATTTATTCACTTTTTGTCTCTCCTCTTTTAAATATATATATATATATATATATATATATATATATATATATATATATCTCCACAGTGAGATGATTGCCTATCATGTTATGATATAGCCTAATAACCTATAACAGCATTTGACCCATTGGAGGGCCTAAATTCACTTTTAATTTGAAATAATATTTTCATTATCTCCAATTCCAAAAAATAAATGAAGGTATTGTTAGCACCAATTCAGACATGGATGAGAACACAAGAATTATTTCTCAAACATTGATACCTAGTAAATGTCTAATAAAATTTAATATAAGTGTACATCTATAGTGTTTCCTTTGTCTATTATACTGTACTTTTATCTGGTAAGGAAGTTGAAGAGAGGTTATTATTATTTATTGCCTAACAGAAAGTTATAAGCAATAGGAACTGCATTTTTAACCCTAAGTTGTATGTACTCTAATATTCTACCTTTGTTTTAACTTTTTACACTGCTATAAGACTAGTAATCAATAAGTTAAAGAAGGTGTGTAGGCATGGAATAAGGAAAGGGATACATCAATTTGAAAATAATGGAAGATGGCACAGCATAAAAAATGCAATCAAGAAATGAAAATAGGGCCACAATGTGTATTAATGGGAATATTCTCCCAAATCACAGAGATTCTAATTCTTCCATACAATCTGGGGTAATTCTCATTCATGGGTGTTCAGTTTATTATTTTTCCTTTATTTCTAAGCTATTATTCACTCTTTCTTTTGCCATTTACTGGCAAATAAAAAGATAAAATTAAATAGAAGATTTTGCTCTTGTTTTCATAAAAATTAGAAGGAAGAATGTTGGCTTACAGATAAGAACCAACATAAATTGTATTTGTGTGTGTGTTTCCCATATTAAACAGTTTTGTACATGGATGATTTAATAAATAAAATCTGTCTAACATCATTCCATACCATGCTAATATGTAGGTTTATGTTACATTATCCCATGCACAAAAATAATTTTAAAAATTTCATAGTGATTTAGGGCATGAGATTGATAGAAATCAGGCAGGTTTGGGTATTGGTTGTCCTGTCCTCTAGATGTGTGAGCTCAGCATGGTTTCTCTCTAGGTCTGTTTTTTTTTTTTTTTTTTTTTTTTTTAATAGTGATATGGGGATAATTCATGTATCTTCTCCAAAGAGATACTGTTAAAATCAAAGAAATCACTGTTTCAGAAGTAATTGATAAGCACTTAGTATATGTTATGTTTCAGTTTTCTTCTACTATTATACTTGATGGATCTTCATATACTCATATCACCCCTGAATACTAAAGCATAAGTTTATATGTTTATAAATTTTAACATTGTTCATGGTGGTAGTCTTGTTAGTTTTAGGTATTTTTTTTTAAACTAGTCATAATATATTTTACAGAATTAATGAATCTAAAAGTGTACCTTAGCTGAGCGCAGTGGCACATGCCTGTAATCCCAGATGCTTGGGAGGCTGAGGCAGGAGGATCACAAGTTCAAAGTCAGCCTCAGCAAAAGCAATACACTAAGCAACTCCATGAGACCCTGTCTCTAAATAAAATACAAAATAGGTCTGTGGATGTGGCTCAGTGGTTGAGTGCCCTGAGTTTAATCCCCGGTGTCCCTTCCCAAAAAGAAAAAAGAAAAAAAAAAGTGTACCTTAAAAAAGAATCAGAAAAATAGCTAAAAGTTTTTGGAAGGTAAAGAAGAAAGGCAGAGGTCATTTTTATGACTCTTGCAGGTTTTCCTAAAGACATCAAATCCAGAACAACACTGATTTGTATGATTCCTCTGCTGAAAAGGGAATATAGCAGATGGACTCTTATTATGCGTATCCTTTATGAAGAATATTTGATAAATGCCATTAGTGTTATAAGGTATATGGGATACATAAGTTTATACATGAAAAACTAAAATAAACAACTAGCATTTCTCAGTGTCTAAAGTGTTATTAAAGTTTAGCCCATATTCCTCATTGTCATTTTTATTTATTTATTTTTATTTTTTTTAGTTGTAGGTGGACAAAATACTTTTATTTTATTTATGTGATGCTGAGGATCGAACCCAGGGCCTCACACATGTAAGGGAGAGTGCTCTACCTCTGAGCCATGGCCCCAGCCCCCATTTTCATGTTTTGACATTGACATTCCACTTTAACTTCGAATAAAAGAAAACTCATTGTGTAAAGATTTCATTATTTTTGACAACTTTATTTTTCAGTGTTCAGAGTAGCAAAAGGAGAGTGAGAACAGGTTAGCACTGCATTCATGCAGAAAAGATACAGAAAGGTACCAAATAGTTATACATGGTTAGTTATGGGACAATATTAATAAAGGATTATTTATGAAGGGTTAGTTATGGAAAGGTAAGTTTTAAGAAGCTTAGCTGGAAGGATATTATTTAGTTATGAGGCGTTAGCTTTTCAGATAACATTACCTTTAAGAAAATAAAATAATTTTCATTCTAATTCTCTCTTCCAAACTTAAAATTTCCCTGTAAATTTGTTGTACATAGAGTAAAGTGTGTCTTTCTCATCTAAGTATTTATATAAGGTGATATTATAAACAAAATAATCAACAACATGCTTTTTATTTCAAGTCTTTTTCTCTGGAAAAATTAATGAGGGTTGCCATGTACTCATTCCCAGCAGTGGCATTTTAAGAAATTTGAGTGCAAGGATATTATTTAGTTATGAAAAAAATTAACTTTTATTAATGTAAAGAGTTAGCTTTGGATTTGAGGTGTCTCCAGAAATCTCATATGTGAGATAGTGCTGGAATGATCAGATATGAAATGATTAGATTATGAGAGCTATAACCTAATCAATGAACTAAACAATTTGATGGGTTAATAACTTGAATGGATTAATGGATGGTAGTTGTAGGCAGGTAAAGTAGAGGAAGCAGGTCATTGGGGGCATGCCCTTGGGAATTATATTGTCCCTGCCTCCTTGCCCTCCTTTTTACTTTCTGGCTGTCATTAACAGAACAGCTTTCCTCTGGCACACCCTTTTGCCATGATGTTCTGTCTTACCTTGTGACCAGAGCAATGGAATTGGTGATCTTGGCCTGAAACTCTAAAACCATGAGACAAAATAAATTTTTCCTACTCTAAGTTGATCTTCTCTGGTATTCTGGTCACGACAATGCAAAATTGACTAAAAGAGTATACTTCTATCTAGAGATTAATACCAAGTTTCATATAATGAAAAATATAATTGTAATGATGCTGTATATAAAATCTCTTATCACTTATCTATCTAAATTTTTCACTAATTAAATTTTAAAGTAGAATTTTTAACAACAACATAAACTATAACTTTTAGCATTGGAAGTAAGGAGCTCATAATTTAGTCCAAGCAGTATTATTTTTATATATTCTTGTATAGTACTATATATTAGAATAAAGTACTAAAATCCATAAAGGTAATGTTCACCATGTTTTCCTGAGGTTTTCATAAAGCTGGTTGCCAATAAATGTATTTTTTAGGTAAAATAAATAACATGTAAGTGAATGTTAAGTCCATATTAATACAGATAAACATCTTAAACCAATTTTGGATGTATTCTGCAAATTACCTGTGATTAGGCAAAGAATAGAAACTAGGCCCTTGGATTTGGAGCTCTGTAATCAGAAGACCCATTCTGAATTGTCTTACATGTCACACTACATGTAAATGGTTATTCAGAGAGAGAGAGAGAGAGAGAGAGAGAGAGAGAGAGAGAGAGAGAGATACACTACCTGAATTTTAATTTAGCTATACTGAATCAGCTATTTCTCAGTAGTTTCTTTATTTGTTATGTGTATATATTTTAAGTCACTTTTATCCTTTGTGTGTATTTTCTGATCAGGGACTATGGATGGGGCAATGTTAACAATTGCTATAGAAATTGCATTTAATTTTTCTGGTAAAAATCAGTAATTATCTTAGAAAACTGTGTGTTAGGAAATGAATTAACAGAATGAATCTCTGATTTAATAAGGAGCAGTTTTTGAACCATCTGTCTTTAAAATAAGAGTGAAGGTAATCTAACTTTTAGAACAAGGCTGCTAACCCTATGGCTTTTAAGGAGGAGCTACTGAGCCAGCTGGTTCACCAGGATTAGTCCATCTCGTGCCATGGTTATTTAACAAGGTAGTTTATGTTCCAACAGCATCATGGTGGAGACTATTTGCAGAATGCAGCCTTAAAATAGGTCTGTGGGCTGAGGAGTGGGAGGAAGGTTCACACTGTGATTATAATGCGGTCTGAGTCTTTGCTCCAAGGACATGAGGTTGCTCTAAACCTGTGGAGGAAAACCTGTGTATTCCACAACAGATGGGGAGTGGGAGGGGAAAATGGTTTCTTTCCTTGTGTGCTCCATGTAACTAATATTGGTTGGATATGCATAACAAATAAATGTGTTTGGGAGTGGAGTGGCATTAAACTGCCCACATGAGTAATTGAGGGTGTGGGTCCCTGCCAACCCTGTTCTCTATGTTGCTTTTTTGTTGAGTGAGAAAGTGTAATTTCAGCAACTATAGGGCAATAGCGTCAGGTAAGTTTCTCTGCTTCAACTGAAATGAAACTTGGTTTGAATAGAGAGTTAAAAACCAGGATAAGGAATTTCTTATTCCTAGCTTGCCTCTCAAAAGTAAGACAACAATCTGTATCCACACTAAAAAGCAGGCAATGCATATTTAAAAGTTACTAGCACTCTTCACATGCCTTGATTTTCGTGGTAATATTTGGGATGCAAGTTTTCTGCAGCCTATTTCACTGCACTCTATAATTAGAGCTTCTCATTATTAGAGCAATAACTCAGGATTCAAATAAACAACTCAGGATTTTGACATTTGCAAAAAATAGTACTGAAAAATCATTACAAGAAAATGAATATTAAATACCTATAAGTGAAATATGATCAACTTATTCACCTACTGAAGAAAATGAATAATTACATTTGTAAAAGCAAATTACAAAGGGGAAAAATAGCAGCAGGCTAAAATACAGATAAATCACTTTTTTTTCCCCATTGTTGTGGCACTCAGCTTTGGGACTTCATCATTTCAGAAATTAGAGACTCCTGAGAAGAATTTCTTGCCAAGAGAGGGTTAGCCTGTTAGAGCAGACAGTGTTTTGGATTATTCTACATATCTCTACTATAAATAGGATACTTTAAAAATGCTGTTTTTAGCTATTCAAGTGAGCTAGTGATCAGATGTGGCAGACTTCACCTTAATGATGGACTGACATTTGAACAGGGGAAAGCTTATCATTTTAGATGGACAAATCATGAGGAATTCAAATGTAACCTATAATCTTTAATTTAAACTAGCCACTTAGCTAGTAAAGGTAATGATTTGTCATGCAGCTTATTCATTTACTGCTAATCACCAGGATTCACGTATTTGAAATCCCTAGCATTCAGAAACCTGTAAGAGGATTCATGCACGTGTTCTACTTTATACTACTGATTTGCAAAACAATGAGGCTGGTAATGATGTGAAAGATTTAACTGGCTCTCCTTGTGTCTCCTCTGTCTGAACTGATTGTTATTTGTAAAGAAGAATCTTCGGAAGCCTGTGGTTCCCACAGGATGCTGAGCAGCCAGTCACTGGGTTGAGGATGACATCCTGTGTCAAGGATCAGAAATCACTCAGTTAATAGCTTTGCACTTAGAATTGTCTAACAATTTTTTCTTCATTAGAGGCCAATTTTCTAACATATAAAGTCATTTTCACATCCTTGATATATTGTAGGCTGGGTGATTCTTTGAAAATGCACTAGTTTAAGTGGTTTCTTTTTAGAGCAAGATAATTCACTAAATATTTTATGCATCAAATCATTTCAAAATTTATATAATTTAGACAGAAGAAACACAAACTAATTCTTGCTAGCTTTTACATTGTAGATTAGTTTATTAAGTGGTGTGTTGTAACATTTTTTTAATAACATAAGAGCGAATCAATCTTATCTTCCCTTAAAAACAAAATAAAATTAAACAGAAGGTTAAATCTATGCTGTTTCCACAAGTTATTTTAACTCTCTCAAGGAAGAGCTGATATAGCTATGCTTTATGTATTTTCCTACCCTTAGATGTAGGGACATTTTAAAAAATCTAACGTCTTAAGACATGAAAAACTATCATAAGTAGGTATGCTACTATAAATTTTAAAAATTTAAATAATTTTTACTTATTTTACTTAGATAAAAAAAAAATTTTTTTTAAATAACAAACTCAAGAAAAACCAGCTAATATTGTAAAAAAAAAATACAGTTTAGAAAATTTTATTTTAATTGTGTCCCTACACAGGCAAATACGTTCCCAAATACACACACACATACACACACAAGAAAACATTTTATGACTTTTGAAAAAATTTACCTACAAATTGTTTCGGGGACTATACACTTTGAAGAATGAAGAAAAGAAGGAAAGGAAGAGAGGGAGGAAAGGGAAAATAAAATAATAAAAAGATAAAAAATAATGATGTGTTCTTTATTTCATTCTTCAAAATAGAATCTCTTCACTTTCAAGCCTGATTTGGGCCTTTAAACATGGCTAAACTATTCTGATCATTAGTCATTTATCAAAACCTCAGAATCATGAACAAAGAGAGAGAGAGAGAGAGGGAGAGAGAAAGAAAATAAGAAAAAAAATCTACATCTGCCACTTTTCTCCTCCTTTCTACTTCTCAATTCTTCTCTTTCTTCCTCCTACACAGCTTCTGTCCTGGAGCTCGCGTTTCAGTTTCATAATCTGTCCGTTGTGAATTAAGAACATTTCTTTGGCAGTTTTCCTTACCTACGGGGTATATGATATATTGGCCTCTGTGACACTGAGTCAGATCCTGCTCAGATTCCTACAATTGCTAGTAAATACCATCACTCCTGAGGCAAGTGAGAGTGCAAAACCAGAACAACAGCAGGTGCTGCATCTGTTAGAAGGGAACAGAGTTAAGAAGTGTCGATGACTCAGTGACAGTTCTATTGATTTTTTCTCTCCCTTTTTTGGGGTGGGGGTGAGGATATGATGCAAAATGAATACCTCAGCAGTGAGGACTTCCTGGCAGTGGAATTTGCACTTCGCTATTATTTTTAGCTTGTTTTGTGAAGTGTGATGCTACAATTACTAATAATGTTATATTGTTCATTTATAGTCTACCATCTGAAGGTCCAATAGCTGCCACCTGATTAGATGTGAAAGCCAGGGCTTGCGGTGATTTTCCAATTGAATGTGTATTAGTTTAAAAATGATTTTTTAAAAGTCTTTTTTTCCCCTTCCTTTCTTTTATTACCATTGTTATTTTTTAATATACACATACTCATAGTAGCAATGCTTATTGTAATCTCTAAAGCTGTTAGCTCTTTTTTAGTCAGGTAAATGCCTAAAAGTAGTAACAGTTTTGTTTGTTTATTTTGTTCCTTTTATTCTTTGGAGTCATTAGAGTATTATATCATGTAGGTGTTGACTGTCAATTATTTAAAAAATTAATTTACAAGGTCACAGTTGTCTGCTTTGGTATGAAATGTCCCAGCTATTACATAATTAATAGAAAATTCAGTAGAAAAATCCCACTTCTCTCAGGGATTTTTAAAATTTGTTCTAGCACTTGCCTGCTTGCTAGTCTGAACATACAAAAATATCTCCACAGTTTTCTCAGTGGCCACAACTAATCTTGCCCAAGAAGGCACATTTTAGCCAATTAGCAAACCAACACCATCATTTCATCAATAAATAGAACTCCTTTTTAAGGAATCACATTTCTTAAAAAGTAAGCTATTTTCATACTCTTGATGAGCCCATAGTCTCTTTCACAGGCTTCTGTCGTATTTCACGAGTTTTTCTTCCTATCTCTTCTGTGAATCTCACCATTAGCCTGGCAGGATGAGGTGGTGACCAAGAAAATTGCTAATATGTGCTTTGCCAAAATTACTGCTCTGCATTGCCTATAGCATTGAAAAACATTCTTTTATTTTAGAGAGATGAAGATATTTGAGAAAAAGAAAACTGTATCCTGGGAAAAACCCCATGTTAAGAATTCTCTCAAAATATATAAAAGTTGTTTCAAAATTTCATTGGGGTCAACAACTATTTCTCAAACAACTGCTACTACATGGGAAGTTATCACACACAAGTGATAAAAAGATTCTATTATTTACCCTTAAGAATTATTCAGAGCAGCTAGAGAACCGCCATATAAGCAGTAGGTCTAGGAAGAACTAATGCCTAATTCAAGGGAGGGACTAGGAGTTTACCTACCCATATCCAAAACTGGGCACACTTTCAGGTACTCCACATACAGTGTCTATACTACCCCCTGTGAATTAGTACCTAATGGCCAGATTTTAAACATGAGAAGACTAAGGTTCAAAACATATAATTCAGTTATTTAAAAAATAAAGCTGAAATAAGGGATGAGGATGAGATTCTAACCCATATGATACTGACATAAACATTAGGATTGTTTCATGGTCAAAGGACCATGATAATTTTGAGAAGATACCAAGTTCAGGTTGAAGATAAAGGACAGCTTCAACAGAACTTTGACAGATAAATATAGTTTTAGTTTCTGAGATAGTAGATGCAAATTAGCAGCATTGCTGAAACAAGAAAGATAAATTTTTGCTTAAAGAGAAGTGGGTGCTTCTTTAATGGAGCCAATGACAGGTAGGTAATAAGTAGGCAGGTAGGTAGGTAAGTAGAGACAAGGTGAGTTAGATGATAGAAGTTTAGAAATGCAGTCTCATATCAAACTAGAAAATCATTGAATTCTGTATAAAAGTCATATTGCCCTATTGTAAAAATGCAAAAAAACAAAAATGTGTACATTTTAAAAATATAGATGAATGTATATCTATATATATAGATAAATATATGTACTAGGGATTGAAATCAGGGTTGCTAAACCACTGAGCCCATTACCTGTCCTTATTTTATTTTTTTTAAGTTTTGAGACAAGATCTCACTAAGTTACTTAGGGCCTTGCTAAGTTGCTGAGGCTGGCTTTGAACTTGCAATTCTCCTGCCTCAGTCTCCCAAGCCACTGTAATTACAGTCATGCACCACTGTGCCTAATACATCTGTGATACATTACAGGCATGCACCATTATGCCTAATACATTCTATAATTATTTTTTTCTGCACTAACTATAGTATAAGCATTTTTCTACATTGGTAAATTAATTAAACATTCTATGGAATTACAATTTATTTAACCTGTAACATGTTTATAACTATTTGATATTTTGCAATATTCTATCTTCTTTTTTATTTAAAAATACTAAAATGGGTATCTTTAAACATATATTTGTGTATATGTTCAGTTACTTACACAAGATGAATTTCTAAATAAATTTCTATATAAATTTGATTGTCAGCTAAAGAAATTTTCATGTGTTATCAAATTATTTGACAGAAATTTCTACTATTTATATTCTTACTCTACCATGTTAGTCTTCCCTAAATACCACTTTGAATATATCAGTTACCTACTAAGAAAAACGTTCCTGTATTTTCCTAACTTCAGTTACTCAAGTTACCTTCCTTATTCTCATCTTAGTCTTGCATGTTGAATATTAATATACCACTTTCCTTTTGGTATATTAGGTTTATTTAATTCAAGTTCTAGATCCACTTCTTCATGAAACCCATGCAATGACACCATTTCATGAACTCCTCTTCCAGTTACATATTTATTTGTTCACTCTTTCATTTATACATTATAATTTATTCAACATAATTTCTGAGCACCTATTATGTGTTGCCATTGCATATACACAGTAGATAAAATATTTAAACTACTCTAGTAATCTAATTTGCTGAAAATATTACATTCAAATTATTATAATAAATTTTTTGTTTTGTTTTGTGTTTTGATACTGGGCATTAAACTCAGGGGCACTCAACTACTGAGCCACATCCCAGCCCTATTTTGTATTTTATTTAGAGACAGGGTCTCACTGCTTAGTGCCTCGCTGTTGCTGAGGCTGGCTTTGAACTTGTTATCCTCCTGTCTCAGCCTCCCTAACTGCTAGGATTATAGGATTGTGCCACCAAGCCTGGCCAAAGAAATTTTTAGACTCTAAATTCCCACTTCTCTTAGTCTATTTTTTTTTTTTCCATTCTACTTCTCAGATTTTATCCATGTGTATATTTTACAATTTTGAGTTCACATTCAAAAAACTTTCCTGTGATCTGGATATTTTATTCAACATCTTATTTTGACTTTTAATCACCATCTAATAAATGCACTATATCTTTTGTGGTACTTTGAGTTTTTACTTTCAAGTATTAAACTTTTGATGCTGAATATATGTGGATTAAACATAAGTAGAATTAAACAAATAGATGTTTTAAGTGCCTTTTTGCTCTTTCCTTTTTAGATTAAAAACACATAGACATGTGGATAGGAGTTATACTATAAACAATCTAGTAATCTAGGGATAGCATGACTCAAAATTCAAATAATGAAGAGTTGTACATTTTCAGAGACACAATGATCTATGATTAATTAAGAAATTACATATACTTGGGCATTTTTCCTGGCTTCTTTGGTAAGAAAGAGTGACACAATTTATATATGTTTTAGAAAATTAATGGTGCCTCCTAAATAGCTGAATCTGATTGCTTTTCCAAGATCAATGTGAAGTCTGTCCTTTCATCAACCATTTTACCTGTTAGAGTAGAAGAATTAAAAGGCTATGCTTAGGTTGAGAGAAAACATCACTGTCTCAAAGGCAATAGCAATGTAAAGACATTCAGTTGGTGAAAAATATTTCAAAATACTACTTAAAGACTTGCTGGGATCAAATATGTTCACAAACACTTTTTAGTTATACATAATATTAAGATTTATTCTGACATAATTATAAAAACTAGGACTTTGCTGTAATTCAGTTCCCAGAACTTCCCTTTCCCTCTCTTCCTCCATCCTGTTTTCTTCCCTTGATTCTACGATCTTTCTACTATTTACTTAATTTTTTTTTCCAGTTAGTGCATTGCGGACATACATAAAGATGAAATTCACTGTGGTGTATTCATATATGTACACAGGATAGCTTGGTCAGATTCATACCACTATTCTTCCCTTTTCCCATGCCTCCTCTCTCCCCCTCAATCCCTTTCCTCAACTCCACTGATCTCTCTTCTATTTGGATGAAATCCTCCCTTCTTTTATTTTCTTTTCTTAAGAGGTGTTTTTATATTGTTGAAGGAGAAAACAACTAAATCCTTCTCCACATTTCTATACAAGTATTTGTTCAATTTAGAACCATGATCTTCCTGGCTTTCTCAACTATAGGACTTATGTCTAATCTAAGGAACTATTTTGTAGGTGACACTGCACCTGAACCAAAGGCTTTTGGAAAGCTGCATTGCTCTTTAGAGTTACCCCATCCTTTAGGTTTAGTTCAGAAATTAAGCAGTCCTTATAATATGACAACAAAGAACTTTTATATGGCAGCCCTGTAAGCACAGGTCCATCTTAGGCTCATGACAGATATCATCTGCTAGAGAAGGTGCCGTCCACAGCTCACACTATACTGCCAATTTCCCACTTGTGAGGAGGTAGACAATTCCTGACAAGTGCCCAATTGTCATCTTAAAATGGAGGACATTTGGAGCAGTGCATGCTCCTATAGTAAATGATTAATGTGCATTTTTCTGATCCTGACAGATTCCAAAAGAAGAGCAGATTGCTACCCATAAAACTAAGCAGAGTCAACATGGAATTACTGGAAGAATCCAAAAGTCTTTGCAGAAATCCTGTGCTTACTCCAATGTTTCTCAAAAACCAGCTATTTTAAAGGGACCGGGGTCAATATAAATGAAATAAATGGAGGCTTAGATAAAAATATGTCAGAAAATTTGCTGAAAGGTTATTTTAAGGTGGCCTGTTAAAAACAATAATGGGCCATTAGGCTGTCTTGTTAAAGGCATTAAAGTCACAGGCACAATGTCTGAGTCACATGGGCAAGACTTTCCACTTTACATATAAAAATTTCAATATTGAATTTCTGGTAAGAGTAAAATGTTAGTGTTTCTGTGTATATTATTATAAATATTGAACTTAAATTACAGACAGAGGAGTGAGCAAAGTGTTTAATGCCTCTAAAAATGTACTATCAAAATGATACACATTATAATTTATTTTATAACACACTTTAATGTATTTTTCTTTGTACTTAAGTATGCATTTTTAAAATTTGTCTGATTATTTTGCAGGCAGGCATGGTTCTTCTCTTTGTCGCATCAATAACGATTTTTGGACTAAAATTCTGTGTACTTCCAGTGACTATAATGATATACTAGGTGAGTTAGGACACAAATTATGGTCATCTCACTGTTCAGTATGGAATTAGAGACAAGTGCCTGATGTGTTGGGGATTATACACTATGAGCAACTCTTCACGTGTTTTGCTTGCTGCTGAATATCCAGGACTCACACCAAAATCTAGCAGATGAAAGATGCTCAAGAAATATTTAGAAGTCCTGTTAACTTTATTGTTTTGAAAACTGAATAATAAATACTTAAAGCTCTTTTTTGACAATTAACTAAGACATTAGATCCTATATCTTAAATTCTTAATTTCATAGTTTTATTTAGTTTTACAATAATTATCAAAAAGGAATCTTGCTCTAATTCATTATGGGCTACTAATGGTAAATAAAATTATTCTAAGGGACTTGAAATTCTTTGTAATGCATTAACGTGGCTAAGAAAATTTTCTTTTAACCTTTGGAATCTATCTATTTATTTATTTATTATTTACTTTTAGCTTTAGATAATTGACAGCATAGCATCAATGAAAACAATGGAGTATAGACATATATTTTTCTCATTTGGGTATAATTGTCCATGACATCAAACTAAAATTACCTGCTTCTTTCCTATGAGAATCCAGGCATCTTTAAATAGTTTGAGCTATTTAAATCAAATATGTCAGATATATCATTTGGAATTCTTTAGCTTATTTATATTCCCACATATTGTCTATTTAATTACTTTCTGAATGTCTTACATTGTCATATTTTTAATTATTAAAATTAATTGAAAAAATTTATTTATTTATTGTTTCCATCCAGCTGTGCTCAGGAATTTAGAAAGGAGCTGACTCATGAGCTATGTGTGGGGACGCTGCTGAGGCTCAGCGGGTAACCTGTACTGTGTATACTCTGGAGCTCCATAACACACATTCATGTCTGGAATAGGGGAGGGGACACTTGGAGAGAAAAGAGAGAAACAGAGTATGAAAGAAGACTCCAGATGCTTGAATTTGCAGATGCTTTGATTACAGGAAACTCATAAATGATAACAGTACATAGAATTGGATGTGGAAGGCAAAAAAAAAAAAAAAAAAAAAAAAAAACATATGGGATCACAAGATATGCATCTGTATTCTGAAAATCACGGGTGAGAGTACTGAAAACAACTGTTGGGAATTTTATGATTTAATCCCATTGACTGGATCACTGAACAGGACATTTTTCACTTCCAGTTTTCGTGTTTTGGCTGACCTAGGAAATCTCATGGTTCTGCTTTGTGGCACATGCTTTCAGGAAAACCTGTTATTTCTGCTGCTCTGCACTGCCCCGTCTCCACTGGGTGGCTGGAGCTACAGTGGAATTTAGAGTTTCTGTGCAGCAAGCAAATGCAGGGAAATGGCATGATGTTACAGAGCTGGAGCTCTCATGGTAGCAGTCCATTTTGGTGTAGGTGGCTGGGAGGGAGAGGGACTGCCACCCAGTGTTTTTACAGTGCAGCTTCTAAACTGACAATGAAAAGCAGAGTGGGCAAGAAAAAAGAAAGATTTCCTTTTCTCCAGGGGAAAATGTTAATTCTGAAGTCTCTGAAAAACTTGGGTATGGTAATTCCCTATTCCAAATATACAAAAGTCACAGGCAATCTTATTTTTTGGTTTTTAGACACATTTCTGAGTTTAGCACAACAGGGAGAAGAAAATTGGAGGTTAGTGAATCCAGTGGGGCAAGAGGTGAAGAAGACTAAATTTCAGTCAAGACAACAAGGGAAGTACAAAGAATACAGTTTCTCTTTCATGTGCTTTGATCGCCTTTCCTGTTTTACCCTTAATGAATACTTTCTCAAAACTAAAAATAAAACACTGCATTCTATTACAGTATGCTTTCCTCCGAGGGAATTCTAAGTGAGTAAGTGTATGTTTCTCATCTATGAACATGACAATATATTTTCATACATACAGTTCATACATATGTACATGCATATGTATATTTTTCTTTTTCATGGAGTCAAGCAGTGGACAAGAGAAAGGGGGGAAAGGAGTCCAATAGAGACCTCTAAAAGCAAATATTAGTTTTTTTTTTTTAATCTGATTTTAAATTTCTAGTGATGGGCACTGACCAAACACAGTGAGGAGTATCATATTTTCAGTGGTGGCATAAAACGACATGCCATCAGGAGAAGCAGAGGAAGGTAGAGGTTTTCAATCCTTCACCTGGTGCTCTAGAGACAGCCTGTTCCCCAGCCCCATGTAGTAGCCCTTTCTGGGCAGTAGATTGAGAACCTCACTTATCAGGGAGACAATGAACATTTTATGACATCAGGCGAGGTGCACCATGTGTGCATGCTCAGAGTGTAACTTCGTTTTTCATTTTAGGTAATATGGCCACAGTCTCTCATGTTATTCTAATGGGGAATAAAGATATAAGAAATGTGCTCCCAGATGTTTTGATACCTTTCTTTGCCTTACACAGAGGCCATACGTGTATGGAGACTACTCAGCTGTTCAATCATTTCTTGCAGCTAGCTATAGCTTTTGTAGTTTTAGTTAGGATCTTTGCCATGGTAGAGAGATGTTGATAAATGTGGTAAGTGACTGTACATATTAAAAATAAGCTCTTACCAATAGAATGATTTAAATAATCAGATTAATAAATACATGATACTTGTAGGTACAAGTCACCTTTTCTCCCCCACTGATGGCTTTGATTACTTTGACAGACTAAGATACGCTAATGATACAAATTAGGAGCAAAAAGAATTAAAAGGGTGTTTAACTCTGATGCCAGGCTGTCAATTTCCTATAGTGCTACCAACTTACAGATAGATGATTAAAATTGTTTCATTTAGGAATTTTGAATATTTTAAAAATTGAATGGCTTTCTGGAGGAGGTAAAAAGAAAGAAAAATCTGTGCTTAACTAATTAGACATCTTATTTGATTTAACAATAGAACAGAATTATTCTTTGAGTGTAGAGTCTTCCTTCATTACTACAAGAACCTACATTTTGCTCACGTATCTTCACCCAGTGTTCTAGCGTTTGTCTAATTTCTTATACTCACTATTATTTGTGCATTTTCTTTACCCACAAGTTTATAAAGATAAGTTTATATAAAATTTATTCATAAATTTATTTTTTTTGTACCAGGAATTGAATCCATGGGTGCTCTACCACTAAACAACATTCCTAGCCCATTGTATTTTATTTTATTTTATTTTATATAGGGTCAGGGTCTCACTAAATTGCCCAGGGCCTCTCTAAGTTGTGAGGCTGTCCTTAAACTCATGATCCTCCTGCCTTAGCCTCCTGAGCTACTGCGATTATAGTCTTATACCACCATACCTGGCCATAAATTTATTTTAAAGTATTTCCAAATCAAGATGCTAGATTCTGTGGTTAAGTCCTAAATATGCAAAATATGATTTCTGTCTCTGAGTAAAAGAACTGAGGAAAAAAATGGAACCTGCAAATAAATAACTATGAATATTTAGGAATCTTGTGAATGACAAAATAGCAAACTCAAAGTACTTTGGTTGCATGGAGGTAAAAAAAGAACCTGGGTTTTTTGCCAGAGAGAATAGTAGTTTGAAGTCCTGATTATTTCACTATAAAACTGTATCCATATTTGGGAAAGTTATTTCATTTATTTAGGTATTTATTGTATCATCTATAGGATATGGAAAACAATCGTGTCTCTCAGATGTGATTGTACATTAATTTATATCATAAATACCAACTATATACGACCCAAACTGATACAGACTAAGTGCTTTCATGTTACCTAATTCTTATGCTAAGAATCAAATATATCTCTGTGATTTTATCATTTTTCTTCTCAATTTCCTACTGTAAGTTAGAAATTAAGGTTAGACACTGTATTTCATTTGTGTTATATATCCCCACTGATTGAATAATAGTTGAAGGGATTGATGAATGTTTAATAATCCAATAGCTAATAAAATTCAGTTGTTTAAAGGTCTAGCAAGGTATTTGTGCTCATCTCTATGAGGCAATTACCGAGGTCTGAAGATGCAATACTAGAAAGCATTGGTGGAATCACATAGGAGAATATAGTCTCCGATCCCAAATGTCAAATAAACAACTAGTTTGGGGGGATAGGAGAATAACATACTACTTACATGTTCTAATTTAATATAATAACTATTTAGGAAATAAAAACACTGAGAAAAGGCAATCAGGATTCATAATTTCCAATCTATAAAAACAAGCAGAATTTGCCTAAATCAATGAGGACTCTTCAGTTGGGTTCAGCTGAATGAGGATCAAGTAGTGAAAAGGGCCCCACACAATAAGTCAGAGCCTCACACTACATTCCATCCAGTGGGTACTTCATATTTCTGAATTTTACTTCCATCATGTGTGGATAGGGAATGGAAAGATTGGTGGTCATCAATTTCTTCTAAGTGTAAAATTTGGAATAACTTCATTTAATTTTCTTATTTACCTGAATTTTGGAGGAATGTGCTTGCTTCTGTTTTCTTGGCAAAGGTGAAAGACTGTTAAAGTCACTGTGTCAGGGGTGGATTTGAAAACAGAAATAGCTGATGACATTAGCAGGTAATATGTAATTTTTGTGTTTTTTTTCCCTGTGATATTTTATTTAATTATGAGGCTAGCCCTGTCAACAATTAAAAAATAGTTTGGACAGTTTGAACTTTCTAACATTACTGGAAAAATGTAATGGAAATATAATTAAAGTTTCCTTAGTTAGATAAGGTCCATATCTGTATTTTTATTAAATGGATCACACTTTCAATCACTGAATTAATAGTTATTTATTAAGCTTTCAAAAGTATGTAATAATGAATACTTTTTATTCATTTTAGTACATAGCCAATCAACTACAAATACATATATAATCTTAATGTTTCTCAAATGTATGAAAAGATTGTTGTGTTGAATATCTTATTTGCAACTCCAAATCTACTCTCCAACCTTCTACATCTATCTTTTTGCCCCAACAGACTGACCTCTATTATGTATATAAATCCTTCTCTTTATGAAAGATTGTCAGAAGAAAAGGTGAGTGAAGTCAGATTATTTATTTTCATGATCCCCTCCTTGTAAGGTTGCCTCAATTTGATAAGGGTTAGGTCTACAGAATTTCTTTCCTTCCAGGTTCTGCAAGCCAAGGGATGGAGAGATCACCCAAGTTTCTGCTCTATTTCTCAAAGTTCCACAACACTCCATTCATTCTTTTAAGATTGTTGCTATTTTAAATGAACTCTGGTTAAGGCATCCACATTCAAGTGTGCCATTTTCTATTGGATACTTAGAAAATTAAGAAACCAAATTTCAGGCTTGACTAAGGCTATTTCTTCAACTTATCCAAAGAAGACAGATCTTTGTTCATGTTTCTGTATTTTCTTTTTTTGTCAGTTAGGTATATTTTAAGATACTACGTCTATTATGAGAAATATATTTTGCTTTATGAGAAATACAAAGAAGTCAAGAAAAAGAATCTGCTTTATACATCCTCCTGATTTAGTACAAGAATCTACACATATGCAGCAGCAATTTTTTGTTAGAAAAGAACCCAAAGTAATATATTTGAAATGTAAATACCTACCTGAGTTAAAAGCTGGGGTCTGTCATTTATAAGATAAGTGACCTTAAATAAATAATAATATTTTGAAATATATTTATTAATATATATAATATATCATTATTATATAATTTATATATTATATATTATTTATATAATATTTCTGAAATTTAGATTTTTCTCCTCTGTAAAATAAACTTACTTACCCTATGTCATATAATGTAAGCAATTAGGAAGCATTTTTAAGTACTGTCTTGGTATACAGGCATTAATCATCTATTGTAAATCTTGAAGGTTGGAAGATGCAGTTACCATAGAAATACATAATGATAAAAATCTTGTAGAAAACTTTGGGAAAAATAAGTCTAATCCACATTGACAACTAATACTATCAGACCTCTGTGTCAAAGAGCTTCAGTGTAAAATATGAGGAATAACAGGTTAGTAGGTAAAGAGTGATTAAGGACAGGGTCCTAAAATAAAAGAAAATTTAGTATCAGTCTTACAAAGAGGGAATAAAATTTGATTAAAACTTCAAAATAAAAATACACTTAAGAGAATTCCTAAATTACACCTTTGTAGAATTTTTTTAAATGTTATTTATTTCAGCTACTTTAGTTAAATCAGATTAAGAATATTCTGCTGGGATGGACTGGGGTTGTATCTCAGTGGTTGAATGCTTACCTCACATGCAAGAGGCACTGGGTTTGGTCCTCAGCACCACATAAATAAATAAATAAATAAATAAATAAATAAAGCAAATATATTGTGTCCACCTACAACTAAAAAAAAAAAAAATTTAGAAAAAGGAATAGCTCGCTAGGATACCAAGTGTTGCTACTGGCTAAGCTTTCATTAGATAGAATGTTAAATGACCTCTGGTGAGAACAGCACCTAGAATGTAAATGATTTAAGACAAATAAATCCAAATATTCTTCTTAGTCATCTTTATCCAATTGATGCAAATTATTGGTGCTACTAAAGATCATCTCTCACTTCAAAAAGATCACAAAAATAGCATTTTCAGGATACCTATAAATGGACTACTTTGTCCTAATGATGATAGGGATGATGGTCTATTGAAAGAGGACATTAATAACAATAATGATATTTTATATTCACTTAGTGCTTCAGCAGAGAGCATGAAAATTTCAATGTGTAACTTCATTTAATCATCACAGTAACTCATTATAAGATATAGAATGTTTTGCTACAAATTATCTTAATTTCACAGATGTGCAAATGGAGGCATAAAAAGTCATATATGCATTAGATAACTAACAGAAGTTAGTGCTAGATTCCAATTTCGGAATTCCCCCAACAATTTAACTAGATATTTTAATTATTTTGTTTCTCCCATGACAAATTATATCTCTGCCCTGTTGTATACCAACTAGTTCCAGGATTGATCAGGCTGACCTGCATAAACCAGGCTGAATGATGGTTCCATGAGTAGTTAAAGCAAGTCAACCCTGATTTCCAACCTCTCTCTGGATCTTCCAGTTATACAAGCCAAAAATAATGAATAAAATGAAATCCAGTCCTTTATTATATACCATTGAAACCGATTTGAGTTGCTTTTCTTTAAACTGAAACATAAGAAGCCATTAGGGAGTCAAAAATGGGCTCTATTATTATGGAGTAGAGAAATCAAGGGCTGAAAATATTTTTCATGCATTTTACTCAGGAAGTACAAAGACCTAGTTTAAACCAATATGTATGCTCCAATCTGCATCAGGAGCCATCCTCAGTCTTGTGGCTAACCTATAGTAGTTCACAAAATAAGAATGCTCAATTTTTTTTTTTAAATGGAGCTACTGTACTCTCCAAACTCTACTTACTAATGTTTAGACAATGAAATTCAATAATTTAAAGTCTCAATCTTAAGGTCTTTTGCCCATTACAAGTGAAAATTGCCGTGTAGAAATAGCAAAAAGAATCTCCACTAAAGAAGTTGTTTCATGTTTTAAATAATTTCAGAGAAGTGCTTAAAAAGCCTGATTTATTTATAACCTTTTTTGGTATTTTTAATATTTGATTATTTGTTGACCCCTTCTTAAACATAAATATATTAATAATATTAAAGAACAGATACTATCTTCCTTATCTCTAAAGAACCTGATATATTTGTGCATGCTTGTATTTGCTAAAGTTCTCAAATAAACTGAAATGGAATTCTGGTGCGGGTTGATGCTTATAATTGTAAAGGTTCTTGTATGAATTTTTTCAGTTAAATATGTCATGGTAGAAGAATACAACAAATAATAAAATGGGTGCAAACACTCATCAATCAAGAGCTGCCTGCCACTTCAGTGCTACTAGAAGGGTCCTCAGAGTGACAGCACAAATGTATGTTGGCAGGCCAATCAAAGCTTTAGAAATAAAACAAAATGTTTCATACAGGTCCCTCAACTCTCTAAGGCTATGACAGCCCAGTTGCAATTTCGTTTTTTACATTAGTTTTGAATTTCTTTATTAAATCATTTCATTCGGACCCTTTGGCTGTCACACACATGCCGATACTGTTGATGGCTATGAAAAGCCGTATGTCCTTAATCTTTGGAGAATGGGGTTCTTTAGACATATTTGTGACTTATTTTTAAACCTCAGTGATAATATTACCATTTTTTTCTTTCAGACAATAAGTTATGTAATCACTATGTGAAAAAGTACTTTAAACCCAAAGAGACACAAAAAGCAATTCTGTGCCTCATTTCATCACTATTCTTGTGCCTATGAAATTTAGTTCTTTTAAAAAATACATAAATAGTTATAATGCAACAGAAATGCTAAGATTAACAATTATACTGTCCTTAATTTGCCTTAGTCTGAGAAGCCCAAATGTTCATGCCAAATTTTTTCCACGGGGTTATTTTCCCTTATAGTTCCAATCATGGATTGACATTTTAACAACAAGGGTCTCAATATGATTTGCAACATTTTTAGATCTACCATTGGTCTGGTCTGGGACATATGAAGCATGGCACTGAAAGGAAGGGCTCTTGTTAATGCATAAGGATGAATAGAAATTTCCATTTCAATTTTCATTTCAAGCTGGGAAAATGGATGTATTCTAAGAGACAGCACCACTGAACTAAATTCTTTGCACCCAGCATTTCTCTCTTGAGGCAAATATCCTTTTCTTTTTTTCCTAAATAATTCACAAATTGCTTCTGCACAGAGGCCAAAAAGGGTCAGAACAAAATTCAATTACCTCCTATCACCATATTCTCCTCTTACAAGGGAATGCTGTGGGTGTGAGATTTGCTATCTTAATCATACATGAAGGTTAAATGCCAAACAGATGATTATAAAATTTGGGGGTCAAGAGGATAAGATCCAATAACCTGTATGTTTGATTTCATTAAAAAGGAATGCTCATTCTTACCTTTTGTCTATCATAATAATTCTTCATTAAATCCTTCCAACACTACCCTTTTCTAGGGTTTCCTAATTATTTGTGTCTGTGCTCAGACCAAAAACCATGCCCCATGTCTCACTAGGTTGCATCAGCATGTCACATAGTGTCCTGTCACTTTATAGAGCAGAGTGTGACAGATGAGATTCCAGAACAAGGCATTACATTATCTCTTGGCATAATAAAATATGAAAAGAAATAGATTCCTCATCTGAATTTTTTCTCTTTGCACTCACACACACCATATGGGTTTTTCCATAAGATTTTCAAAGTTCATTAGAGTTAAATAATGCTAAATATACATTTTTCTCGACATTGACTTTTTTCTTTCCTTTTTTGTTTTAAACCAAGAGGTATGATTCTAACCATGATCTATACTCAGTGATGAGCTAAATTTCTGAAATACTATGTTTACCTTTATTTGTTTATTTTTGTGATGATAGCATAAGTTCAAGTTAGGCATGGTAAAATATATCATTCCTGTTTTAAGGTAAAATGACAGAAGGGCTGAGAGATTAAATGATGCATCTCAAGTCATATACTCTTCAGGCAAGAGCTATAAGAGGTGTTTCTACTTTTTTAACTAGCCAGATGTGCACGTTCAGAGTAAGCCTTTTTGTGTGAATGTGGGAGATTTTATAATATTACTATGTTACATGTAAAATGTGCTTTTTAAAAATTTTGCATAAATGCAAGTGGTAGGCAGAGTGTAATTTCTTTGGTCTTCATCCTGTGTTACAGCTATGAACCATTATGTGACAAAAATGGCCTTGCAGGTATCATTAAGCTGATAGATCTATTGGCCTTAAGATAGTAAGATTATTTTGGATTATTCAGTGAACCTAATGTAAACATGAGTTTTAAGAGATAAAGTTCAGCTCACAGAAGGACTCTGAACACTTGTGTCATAAACCAAAAATGAATAAGAATATTAAATGACAAAAAAAGACAGTTTGAATGTTATGTAGGTTTCAAATAGATGATTGGAGGTGGTGTTAAAAATCTAAAAAGTTGAAGATTCTTTCCCCCTACATCCCCACACCCTGTTCCCTCCTTTCAGTCTTGGGAGCGACACAGAATGTCTTCACACAGCATGGAGTGGGAGTATTAGAGAACAAATGAGTGCATGTGCATTTTCTAGGCAAACAAACAGCCTTGCATTTTCTCCCCAACCCAGCCTTTAAGAACTGCCCTGGCATCAATCCCTATACAGAATATATGTCCAAAGGAAATAAAATAAGTATGTTCAAAAGATATTTGGACTCCTATATTTATTATAGCTCAATAGCCACATATGTAATCAACCTAAATGTCTATCAGTGGGAGAATAAATAGAGAAACATGGTATGTGTACAGGATAGAATGCTATTCAATCATAAAGAAAGAATGAAATACTATTATTTGTAGCAACATGGATAAACCTGGAGGACACCATGTTAAGTGAAATAAACCAGCACCAGACAAATACTGCAAGATTTCACTCATGTATGAAATAAAAAGAAGCTGATATCTTAGAAATAAAGAATAGAAAAGTGGTTACTAAAGGCTGGCAGGAAGAGAGGCAGTGTGAGATAGAGAGAGGTGTTAAGTAGGAGGAACAAGTTTTGGTATTCTATTGTGTGATAGTGTGTTATGTTTAGCCATATCATATTAAACATTTCAAAACAGCTAGAAAAGAGGATTTTGAATGCTCTCACCACAGAGAAATATATGATCTGGTGGATATGCTAAATACCCTGCTTTGATTATTACACAATATATACAAGTTCCAAAACATCACTCTGCACCCCGTAATATGTTCCATTATTTTGCATCAATTAAACAAAACAGGAACAATAAAAAGTGTTGGCCTAGGACTGAAATAAACATCAGATAGAAATATGGTATCAGAAGCAATGGAATACTTTTTTTTCCTTGCACTTATAAGCAGTCCTAAAATAGCATTGGCAACCACAGAATGGAGCATGAGAGATGGAAGTCCCGGTGGGGGCTTGCTGAGCCATTATTGGGTGAAAACAAGATTGAGGTATTGAGCCTTGGACACCGTGCCATAAACCAGATTACTTGTGAAAGTCTCAATGTTGCTGAAGTTGCTTGGATTGCAGCAACTTCAAACACCAATCATTCTGGAATTCTCAAAAATCGGAGACCACTGTTAGTCCTATTTTCTCCTGGTAGAGATGGAGAAATAATTACACAGCACAGAGTCACCACTTTTACCTCTTCTACCCACAGCAGACATTGTGAATTTATCACTAGACTTCTTCCCGTTGAGCTGAAACAAGACCTTACCATCCATCTCAGCACAGTGCTCTAGGAAACTGCTGCCAACTGATGCAAATTTCCACGTATCAATCACACATGAAATTTCTCAGATATACCTTGGTGTGACTACTGGTTTTACCATTGACCATGTGTCCTGAGGTAAGATAGCAAATCTTTCTGGGCCTACATTCTATGTATATATTTTTACAGTATTTTAACTATCTTACTAAATTCTTCCACAGACAAAATGAGTTAATTTATGTTTCTAGAACAAGGGTCGGCAAACTACAGCTTATGAGCCAGATCTGGCCTGCCATCTGTTATTGTACATTTAGAGCTTAAAAAGGGTTTTACATTTTTAAATGGTTTAAAAAATCAAAATAAGAATAATATTTCGTGGCACATATAATTATATGATGTATAAATTTCAATGCTTGTAATGTTTTATTGGAACACAGCCACACCCTTTCATTTAGATATTGACTATGCCTGCCTTTATGCTATAACAGCAAAGTTGAGTAATTACAAGAGAAGCCATGTGTCCTACAAAGCCCAAGTATTTACTACCTGGACCTTTATAGAAAAAGTTCTCTGACTCCTATACTAGAACAATGCCAGGCACTTAGAAAATAATGTTAGTTCCTCTGTGTGTGTGTGTGTGTGTGTGTGTGTTTTTGCGTATTTATACTTTTTTCCCTTTTTTGTTTGAGAATACATTTCAGAACCAGAAATAATACAAGATCAAGAATGGCAAATGAGAATGGTAAGACTCCAAGATCAAGAATGGTAAATATGTAGGACTTGGTATAGATCCACAGATGTGTGTGTGTGTGTGTGTGTGTGTGTGTGTGTGTGTGTGAAAAAGCTAAATCACTGCTGTTATTTTACCATGCTTCTATTAGACTATGACATGCTTAGACCTAAATATTCATTTGCTAGTCTACTATATCTGTCAAAGACTCTTGCCCCAGTTTATAAGTCCTTACTAATGAAAAAGGCCCTATAAGAATTTCTGGAGAGCCTGATACCTCCTCAAAATGATTATGGTTAATTTCCTAGTTAGCAACCATGTAAGTTGCTTCATTTCTTGCTTTTAACTGTAGATCTGTGTGCTTAATTTCACCATGATCACCTACAAATGTTGTCCCTGTTGAGTCCCACATTTACTCATGTTGAATGTTGCTTTTGACCAGTTTCACTTGTGTTAGATACAGTCATGTTTTCTTTTGACCAGTTTCACTTGGCCTTCCTCTAATAGTGGGCATCATTGCCTAGACTGATGAGTACCTACTGCCAGCAACTTCTGCTTTCCTAGAGCATCTCTGTGTCCTCCAGTCACTGCTACTATCTGCTCCATTTGACATTGTGTTATCTTCATACAAATTGTGATACTGACAGGAGAAGAATGCTTGTCCCTTATTTTTATGTTATGTTCACTAAAAGGAGGTAGTAGGATTCCAATGACAAATTAACTTAGAGGGTTTGACTATATACTATTTATCATTTCTAATAAAAGATTTGAATCATTTCTCACTTATAAATCATGCTCTGCCCTCTCTGCCCCAAGATTCAGACAGGAGTGAGTCCAATGGTGGGAAGGGGTGGGGTTAGATTGAGAATGAAGTCAGTGTTTCAGAATAGTGCTGACTCTGATTCACCACATTTTCTGTGGTGAATATAAAGGCTTTGTTTGAAGGCCAACCTTCTTATATCTGAATCTTCCTGCCCTGAGGATGACACTCATTTTTCAGGAGACTTCAGAGCTCCTAATGCAAACTGACTTCTGGCAGCTTTTTTGTTTTTCTAGGCATGTTTGCCCATATAAGAAACATAGTGGTTGCTTCTCTACGAGTCAATTCTCAATGTCCTCAAAGGAAGATTATCTTTGAAGCAGTAGTACCAGTGTTCAATCTGGGGAAAATGTCACTATGTGTGCCAACCATAGAAACAGTTTTATAAATTTCTTTTCCTCTTGTCATACACAAAGTTCAAGATGATAAGCCTGGGGTTATTAATATCTAAAATTTTGCTGATGTTTAATTATGCTTAAAATCATGCTTACCAGGTTTAAAGTTTTCATACATAATTATGATGTAGAGATTTGAAGTCATTCTGCCTTTACATACAACTAAATGTATTGAGGAAATATATTGCAGGAGGCCTTGTGAATTGTCTTTCCAATATCTTCTCCTCTTTTACCTTTCATCAACAGAGCCACAATTTAGTTTAGAACAGCACAGTGCCTAGCTATTTCCAGTCTAGCCTCCACTGCAGACAAACATGAACACATTGTTGATGATTAACAAGTCTTGAGAGGTCTATTGGTGATTTCTAGAAAGACATGCTTTTATCTGATAAAAAGGGATAGTTAGAGATGGTATTATGTTCCTGGTTCCTATCCTCTTATATTTTCTGCATACTTGATGTCTGGAGTTACAGAAGCAATTTTGTGACTGTGAGTTGAATAAAAGTAAAGTGATACACATAAACAATGGTGGAGTCAACAGAGTATGTGTATCTGCTGGGTCAACATCTATAGCCACTTCCAGAATTGTTTTTATATGAGAAAAAGTTAACTTTTGGATGCTGTAAGTTACTAGTGCCCAGTTATTCACTTATTTTCTGTTCTTAGCTGATATATTAGGTTAAACCACATAAAATTGCTGATTTTTTTTTTACTATTTTTAACCTAAAAATATAACTTAAAAATTACATATGTAGTTTCATATGGTCAAGTTAATGAATCTTAGTATGTTAATTAAAGAGCATATCATTAAAATGCTTAAATTAGCTATTAAGATTCTTTATGCTGGTTGAATGAGACGTATATAACTTTCCTTAATGCATGATTGAAGACTTGAATTGTACGAATATACTTTGTATATAAATACTTGTATGTAAAAAGATACTAAATATATGCACTATGAGTTGTACATATTAAAAATTATAAAAATAAAATTTAAAAAATGACAAAAAAAGATTCTTTATGCTATATAATGCAGAATT
This sequence comes from Tamias sibiricus, assembly GCA_025594165.1. Classification (NCBI taxonomy): domain Eukaryota; kingdom Metazoa; phylum Chordata; class Mammalia; order Rodentia; family Sciuridae; genus Tamias; species Tamias sibiricus. Next base: position 79,995,170 of record CM046666.1, on the reverse strand, counting down.
TCTGTGCATTTTCTAGCCCTTTCCCTTTCTTCTAGGAAGGAAGTCCACCTACCTTCTTGGAAAATTATGTCTCAGTCTTCTTATATGTGTTAATTTCTAAATGTGGGACCAAAGAGATTATACACAGCCTTTTTTACCATTGGAAGGTACAAAATGCAGTGTTTGGGATATTTGCAGTCTGCGTTTTACACCATCTGGAAGAATACAACAGCAGGCAGAGCTAGAGTAAAGCTGAGACACAGGGAAGAGTCAGAAAAATGGCAGAGATATTTCTGGAATGGTTGGCATGCCTGGTGTTTCTTGAGGCTGAGCAAGAGCACTCCTCTTTACAAAACTAGAGGTTAAAATTTCCTTCAGTTCTAAATTGTACAATAATTTGCAACTCATTCACTTAAAAAATTTCAACACACTTTCTCCATCAGACATATAATTTAGGCACAGGGATAACAAGAAATTTGGGGATTTTGGTGTTGGGATAAATGTTATATGCTTACATATATTTATTTATACATTGTATCTTTTTTGCTCATTTTTCTTTTCCAAATGTAAAATGAGCAAATATTTTCAATGGAAATTTGGCAAGCATACACTGAGAAATGTAACTTTGGTTACACCATAAGAAAATAATAACAATAACAATAAATGTACTAAATAATCACATTGTGAGATATAGCTGAATGGAGACTAGTATGGCCAGGTGCCCCAATTGGTTACCACAGGCTAAAAAAAAAGCACCTTACTTCCTACCTCAGTAAGCTGTACATTCATCAATACTTTGTAAGCAGGCCATAGTAGAGGTTTGGGAACAACTTTGTTTGATGTGATCATCTAGGCTCCCTCTCTAGTTGTAATGTATATAAATTTTGAATATTACATTCAGTTCTATCAAGATGAGATATGGACAAATAAGAAATCTTTCTGCCCATGTGGAAGGAAAGTATTGAAAGAAAATTATTAATCAAAATAATTTTAAATTCCCATGTAAATTACCAAAAATAAAAGGGAAATATCATAGATTAAAATGAAAGAGAAAATATTAAAATAATTTGTAAATTTTCTATACTTTTAGGGGAAACAACTTGTTAAATGTTCAGATAGAGACCAAATTCTATGTGTACCATGAGCTCCTGAATTAAGTCACTACTAAGAAAACAAGCAACAAAAAAAAAAGGAAAATAAAAATAAAAACTTATAGAAAATTATAGAAAAGAAAATATACCCAACAATTGTCTCAAATAAAAGATAAGACATATTATTTTGTTTATGTGTTCACACTGAAATGGGGGAAAAATTGTCTCTCTTGAGAAATCAAAACCTAATAACTTACTATTAAATGGATTTGGAGTTCAGAATTATCCATGAGGTCTGGAGAACTCCAACAAAAAATTAAAATTAAAAAATTCTGCCCTCTGATTATACATCTGGGATATTCAGCAGAAGCATCGGTAAGACACACGGGAACATCTTCCTACAGCCAATGCTACAGGGACACCAGCATATACATACACAAAGCAATAAATTCAAGATAAAAAGTTTCAAAGTGTTAAAGGAAACAAACAATGTATTCTTTGTATTAACAGACCCAACATTATGAGAAACCAAGCATCAGGAATTCAATGGAATACAATAAGAAAAACAAAAATGTTTAAGGACTATAAAACAAGTAGATTCAAAATGATTAATGAAGGTTTAAAATAAAATCCTTATACAAATAAAATAAATAGGAAGTACAGGCCCATTTGAAGAAGAGCCAAATCTGCATATTGTATAACATTTACAGACATCAGATGAAATAAACACCAGTTAAGGCATTTTTAAATATGAAATTGGTAAACTTATTCTCAAAAAGTGTAATATTTTGAAACATAGAATGAGAAAGGAAAATATCAGTGAGATATTAATATATAAAAATTTACTTACTTTTCTATGTACCAGCAAGGAACAGGTGGAATTTGAAATTACAAACATTATACCATTTACAATAACATCCCCACTAAAAAATGTATGCATATAAAGCTTACAAAATATATTCAAGATACATATGAGAAAGGTGATAAAACTCTATTAGAAGATATCAAAGAAGACCTAAAAAGTGGAGAGATATCCCATATTCTTGTACAGGAACATTCAATATTGTCAAGTTGCTGAGTCTTCTTAAATTGAATTATAGATTTAACAAAATTCTATTGAAAATCCCAGGATATTACTACGGTGGACTCCTCATTCTAAAGTTAATAGGGAAATATTAAAGACCCAGAATAGCCAACTCAATACTGAGGTAGAATAACAAAGTCAAAAGACTAACAATACATCGTTTCACAAGATTTTCTAGAAATTACAGTAGTGAAGACCAAGGTATTGCTGAAAGAATTGAAAAATAGATTAACTGAAACATAATAATGAGTTCATAAATAGGCCCATCTAAATGGAGTCAATTGGTCTTTGACAAAAGCAAGACCTTGAGGTACACAGTTAAAACAAATGATGCTGGAAGAAGTCAGCATCTATATGCAAAAATATGAATCTAGACACAGACTGTACACCTACTCTCAAGCATTAACTCAAAATGCATCATGACCTAAATGCAACTGCAAAATTATACAACAGTTAGAAAACAAACAGGAGAAAATCAAGGTGCTCTTAGGTTATGTGATGACTTTTTATATATAACATCAAAGGCATAATTCATGGCAGAAACCACTGGTAAATGGATTTCATTAAAATTCAAAATTTTAACTCTCCAAAAGACAAACTGAATGGCATGAGAAAACAAGCTACAGAGAGGAAGTAAATATTTGCAAAAGAAAGATCTGATAAATGATTGTTCTCCAAAATATACAAAGAACTCTTAAAATTCAACAATAAGAAAATGAATAACCAAATAGAAATGAGCAAAAGACCCTAACAAATACATTACTAGGGAAGATACACAGATGGTAAGTAAGCATATGTAAAGAGGTTCAATATCATATGCCATCACAGAATTGCAAATTGAAGCAATAACAAATTACTACTATCCACCCATAGATATAAAATATAAAACACTAACAACACCAAGTACCGGTAAGAATGTGAAGCTGCTGAAACTCTCATTCGGTGATGGTCTGATTTCTTGCTACAGCAACTTTGGAAGACAATTTGATATTTGTTATACAACTAACATACACGTTATCATACAATCCTGAAATCACACTTCATATTTAAAGTAGTAAAAACCATATGTCTACCAAAAAAAATTTACGGAAAGATGTTTTTAGCAGATTTATTCATAATTGCCAAAACTTGGAAACAACCAAGATTTGCGACAGCAGGTGAATAGATGAATAAATTGTAGTACATTAAGAACATAGAATGTTATTCAGTGTCAAAAATAAATGACATATCAAGTCATGAAACACCATGGAGTTTGGTTAAAGGCGGATTGCTAAATGAAAAATGACAATCAGGATACATTGTGTTCTGTGAGCTTCCAATGGTAAGAAATCCTGGAAAATGTACAAAGCTAAGCAGACAACAAAAAGATCAGTGGTTCCAGGGATCAGGGTAAGGGAGAGATGAAGAGAGTGTCAAGGCAGTGAAAATACTCTGTATGCAACTACAATGATGCATATAGGTCATTGCACATTTGTACAGTCCCATAGAACCTACAACCCTATGATGATGATATGTCAATGAAGATTTATAATTATAACAAATTTTCCCACTGTGGTGGGGGTTATCAATAGTGTAGGAACTGTTATGTGTGTAGAAACAGATGTATATGTGATTTCTCTGTTAAGAGGATTCATTTTGGTGTGAACTCAATTTTTCAGGAAAAAAAAAAGTTTATTAAATTTTGAGAAGAGAAAAAGGAATAACATCATGGAAAATATGAATCATAAAATGTGATAATGGAAATAAATCCAAATACAGCAATATTCACAATAAATAGCAACAGAACAATTTCACAAGTTGACACAAACTTTCAAAAATAATTTTCAAAAAGAAAGCTTACATGATATGCTACATAAAATGACAAATATTTCATAGGAAATGGAGGAAAATCATATAGGCAAAGAATGAATAGAGGAAAATTGATATAATGATATTAATAAGAGTTTTGAATTTAAAACAGAACCATTATTAGAAAGTCACTATTGTATACAATATTTAATAGAACATTTTAATAATTTGCTATAATTCAAAACAGATAAGAACTTAAAATCATTCAAAATTTGCCTATGTTTTGACAAAGCTGAACATATCTTAAGTTAATACCAGAGATTACCATACCACTGGTTTAGAAGACAAGAAATCAAACAAAACAAAAATAAAAATGTAAGTGATTTAAACAAGCTTATTCTCCATGTATTGGCATGTATATTATCTCATCCTTAAGGCAAAGCCGAACAGTAAAACATAATGTCCTGAATGTTTTCTTTCTGTTCCCCAAAACTTAGCCAAGGTAAGGGAAAAATGAGAGCAAGCCTGAGATGGAAAACCCAGATATCTATTATTGTGGAGGACACTGGTTTTCTCTTATGCACACTGGAAACTAGGGAAAGTTAGTGGGATTGGTAGAAAGCTACTTGCATGTACACAAGGCTTGATGCTCCTCGGGATCCTGGTCAGACAAGCAAATTAAGCAAGCTAATACTGATTATGTCACTGCTTTGCAGGGTAATATAGAAGCCTTCTCTGATCAGAGATGGGTGCAAAACTGTGGGTACAGTGGAAAGGATATGTGTCACTGGTCCAGCTGATCACAACTTGACAAAATGCCCTGCAGCAGAGTAAGCACTCCTTGGCAAAGCATCATGAGGGATGGAGGTGCTGTCTGTCAGCCTGTCACCTGTTAACCACTGAACTCTTCTTGGAACAGTCTCTCATCTCTTGTAAGCTTTCACCAATAAACCATGTATGTCTCTAAACACATTCTTTAGCCTATATGTAACCTACTTTACAGCCCTGACACAATTGTGTTGTAGATACGATACATACAGAAATGTTCACCTTTTCACTTAGTGAATATTTATTATGTCCAAGCAAATGTTTGCAAAATTTAACCCAATTTTAAAGTATGAAATAATAAATGCCAAAGATAGATAAGTTCTATAGTTACTACAGCCAACATTTTAGAAAGTAAATTCAAGACATACTCATTCAGACTATAATAATTATACAATCACAGCAGTAAATATTGTACAATAAATATATGAGCATGTATTACTTTAATAGAAAACCTTTATGACATCTTTCTTTTATGTACAGTAAAAGTTAATATAATCAACCATAAGATTCATTTTTATTTCCTGCCCTGTTTTTATGAATTCCCAATTGCACTGATTTTTGGTGTCAGTCCAACTGATAAGATCAAGCTAAATAGTTTCTCAGGAAAAGTATTTTTTTTATTTGAGTATGGGATATTTAGTATTTTCCACAAATGTAATGGCACATATTTAATTTGTAAGAATTACCTTCTGTCTTTCAGAAAGTTCCCATATAGTTTATATCTCCAGGTTTGTTTTGCTAAACAAGGTTTTACAAATAGATTCTTTGCATCTATAAATTTATCATACAAGATATTCATCCATAAAACAGTGATAATTTTTAAATTGAAATACACTAATTATCATCAGAATTTATACCTTTTTATCAGGAAAAAATTTGGCTTAAAAACAAAGAAGTAGTAAGAACTTGTCAAATTAAAATTTGATGCAGATTAAGTAAAAGTATTAAAAAGGAAATAGAGAAAGTCCTGTTTATCTTCACAGTCCTTTTCTAGTCCAACAGTCTTATTATTGTTAAAAAAAAATAGATCATTTTCCCACAGAATGAGTTTTTGTCACAACCTACACACAACAGAAAACATTTCAAATGGAGTTAGTTTATCCTTTCCTAGACTGATGATGGACACTTCAAAAGATCATAGAAGAGTTTGGAAAAAATAGCACATGAATTTCAGTTTTACTATGACTATTTTTCTCATTCTCAATGTCAGTGTTTTTCCCACAGGTTGAAAACAGGCTTTCATGACATATTTAAATATCTTTTCTATGGTAGGAAACAATGATGTAATACATTCTGTAAGTAAAAAGTGTAGGAGTTTATCTACTTCTATAAGTCAAAGTTTTCATTATGACCTTCTGCACATTTTAGAAAAATAAAGAGTGACCAAATTTTTCATTATGATAGAATTGATATTACAGGTAGGCAAAGTACATATCTTTTTACTAATGATATATATGAGGTATGTAGGACATACATTTAACAGTTATGAGCTGTTCATTTTCCTTGGCTAGAAATTTATGGAGGAATGGAATTTTCACAAAATTGTTTGAACCTTTTGCTGAATATGCAATGGATGAACACAGCCCAGTTTGTATTTAAACAAGGTATCAGCCATCTATTATTGGATAGTTTCTACAATTTTATTAAAATTTTCATAAAAATCAAGGACATTAGTAGATTTTACAAATTGAAGTGATTAAAAGAGCTAAGGGGAACATTTGTTGTATTTTTGATGCTGTGATCTGAAATATCATTTGATGTACTGTGAAAAAGTATGATCACCATTTAACACCTGTAAAGTCAGTTCTGCACTGTAAAGACTAACACCAGACCTTTTAGTTGCAACCTCTTTTTCAGGAAATGTAACTGCATTCATACTTTTCAATCAATCAAGGGATGGATAAGACAAATGTGTGTTTCTACATGTTGTGTGCCCAAGTTAATTCAACAACTGCTGTTTTCAATTTACTGCCAGTATCATTTTGTAACATGAAATATTTTAATTGATTCACCAGCACTTCTGGGTCTTAACTTGTGAGTTCTGGTCTTCACATGTGCTTTCACCCACATGCCCAAACCACAACATTTTTCATATCTTTTACAGTAAACTTTGTTATTCATCTCCTGAGTCCACTTTTATAAATCCTTAAATGTGGCTTTAAATGTTGTGGTGGTTTACACTTCTTGTTTCCTCTTTCAATAGTAGTTATATTGATGCTGGTGTTATATTTGTTATTATTTTCATCATCAGAGTTCTTAGAAAAGATGGTCATAATATTCAAAATCTTAAAAACTGAACCAGGAGTATTTTGATAAACCACAATATTTAATCCATAATCAAAATCAAGGACAAAGTGTTAATGCTCACAAACATGACACATTAAGTTACACAATTGGTTTGCTTCAATCAAGTAATAACAATGGGTGATCCTTCATTAGGAATTTTAAATCATGACTGCCAACCTCAATGGTTGGGGAAAAAAACAGAACAGGGACAAAAGAAAGCAGAAGGTACATGCTGTATCCATTTAATACTAAACAATGTTGATTTCTTCCCCTATTTTTTGGCCACTGCATCATTTTTGTACTTTTACTCCAAAGTGCCATACTCATCACTGAAAATTGGAAATTTTTGAGTTCCACAAGCCAGTTTCTCAGGAGTTAAAACCTTCAGTGATAAAAATCAAGAAAAATTGAATGAAACTGAGATAGTTGGCCAGCCTGGTTGCACATTATGCAATAAAATCCAAAATTTTTGGAAAAAAGAAAAGAGAGCTTGCTCTGATCCCTAGGCATTTGAAAATTTTAAGATACACTTGTAGATTTCTGTATTTGCCTCCTAATTCAGGTATTGAATCTTAAATCATAGATTGGTATTATTCAACAAATTAACAGATTAAAGTAAAAAAAACATAGGAAAATGTTACTGAGTTAAGGGAAAAATCTATATTACAACTTCCATTTAAGATTAAAATTCTTAGATGTCTGCTAGAATAAACCTCTTTAACTTGGCAGTGTTTAATAAGAAAACATACACAATGAACCTACTGTTTGATTTCCAAAAGCATTATCTTCATAATCAGAAGCAGGACAAAAAGGTTCATGATATTCTAATCCAAAGAGATTATACTGAGATATGAGACATAAGAATAAAAAATGCAAATGATGTGGGAACAAATACTATAATTCATAGTACATAATCTGTTAGAAATAATGAGTTAATAAATATTGAGGGATTGAAGAATGATTTCTGAAGTCAGTAGCATATTTTACACTATAAATAATTAGGAAATCAATTAATAAAAATAACATTCAGAGTATCATCACAAATCAAAAGACATGGAAGTAAACACAACAAGTAAGTAAAAGTTCTTTTATGGAAAAATTTATAAAACCATGTTGGAGGACATAAAAGTGGCCAAATAAATGGAGAGATTTTAACATTTATGAGCAGGGCATGGTGGCACATGCCTGTAATCCCAGCACTTGGGAGGCGAGGCAGGAGGATTGCAAGTTCAAAGCCAGCCTGAGCAATGGCAAGGCACTTAGCAACTCAGAGAGACCCTGTCTCTAATAAAATACAAAAAAGGGCTGGAGATGTGGTCCAGTGGTCAAGTGCCCCTGAGTTCAATTCCCGGTACCAAAAAATAAAACAACAAAAAAAAATTTACGGATCTCAAGAGTCAAAATAATAAAGATGTCATTTCACCAAATTGCATAGAAATTAAATGGAATTTTAATCAAAATATTATATTATATAATCTTGTAAAGTAACATTGCAATATATATGTATTAAGGCTCTAAGAATAGTCCGGTCAAATTTCAAGACTCATGTAACAGCCTATCAAACTACATAAAGAAATTAAACTAATGTTAATAATGCTATAGAAAGTGAGGAAATGTAATGTGACAGAACTGATAAATATACACATGTGTATATATTGGATACAACATTTCAAACCCTTTAAAGGAATGGAAAAATTGATGATGCAAATGAAAAAAAAATAAAATTGGCTTTTAACACACCAATTCATTAAATTTCACATGGATTAAAACTATAAATTTTTTTAATTATTAAAATAAAACATGGAAGATATTTATGACATAAGATAAAGCAGTTAGATTCAATATTGACATTTATAATTTTATATTAATAAACAATTAAAACAATATCAAATAAATAGAGAATAATGATAATCCTAAAACTCTAGCACATATAAATAACAAAAATTCAGAATTCAGAGAAAGAGAAATCCTACAAATTTATTAAGCAAAAATGGAACACCCTCCTCCCCCAATTAAAAAATCAAATAAAACAAATAAGCAAAATTATGAAATGTTAATTTATAGAACAGGGAAATCAAATTGACAAAATATTCAATTTCACTAGCAATCATAAAGGGTGAATTAAAATTACAAGTTATCAGTAAAACTGTATGATTAGACATAGTTTAGTTTGAAAACACTAAATGTTGATGAAGCTGTGGGGAAATAGAGACTTTATTGCTTTGCTAGTGGTGGAGCAATGAGATTGGATGGATTTGGAATGCAATCTGACAGTATGCAAGAAAGTTGTGAATTCTTATTATTTAGTAATTTATATCCACAAATTCACAAAAGAACATATTTAAGCATAATAATCGTATGTCTGTGTAATAGGTAAATATGGAAGCAACTTAATATTCATCTGTAGGGCAGTTGATAACTGAATGTTTCAAATATAAGCATTCAAACAGAGTTGATAGAATAATTAAAAGAAATTAACTAGTTCTACCTTACTAAGCATGGATAAATCTTAAAAACATTTTTGAGTTATAAAAAAGAAAATTAAAAAATTAGTATGTATAACATATTGGTATTTTTAAATCATGAAAAATAATAACACTAAGATTATGAACTACCAAGTGGCCAAAATATGTGTCAGATTGAAATGTACAAATTGCAGATGAGAATTTCTTTTCCTTAATCCCATAGCATAAGGAAGTTGGTAGGAATGATGAAAACAAACTTTAATACACCTGTCACATTTTATATCTTTCTATGAAACTAAAATGACAAAGTAAATGTCTGTTTGCTTATGATTTGGAGTATATTGATATCCAATATGCTGCTTTTTGTTTGCTTGCTCGCTTTGGTTTTGTGGTGCTGTGATTGAACTGAGGCCCTTCCTTGCTTGTACTAGGCAAGCATTCTACCACTGAATTATATCCCTAGCCCTGATGCATTTTTTTTATGATTACTTGAAATACCTTGTAATAAAAAAAATTGTATGTGTATATTCCAGATAAAGGGAAGCATGAATTGTATTGGATTGCGTGCTAATTAGTCCAAATATATCTTATTGTATCTAGGTATTGTACACTGATTTGAGAGCAATGTTGAGAGAGATGTTGACCATTGACAAAAGGGAATACCTCTACATGTATATAGAGAGGAAAACTAATGGCAAATTGAGAATGTCAGCTAGAAAGCATTTTAATATCTACTGTATTTCAAGTTTCCTTTATGAGCATGTATTGATATAAGCCTATGTGTCAATCAAATAAGTCAATCAACATGTGCAAAATAAAACAAGTAGAAAGATTGAAGCCATCATTGAACATATTTATCTTGTGTAATATACATATGGTCTTTCCTTTCATTCCTATTTCCTCCCTGAATGGATATGAGGCGATATGTATAGTAGAAAGAAGCTGAGAGATAAGAGATTGTACAAAAATGAATAGTTGTAGTCTTAACAAAAGCATGTTGATTGAAAAAGAACTTCCACAAAAGCAAGTACAAAGGAAAACAGATGTACATCATTTGATCATTGAAACATCCAAAGAGGGTATGTCAAAGAGTAGCAGCTACAATGAGGCACGTACTAATTCACTAGGCTTTGCTTTATTTTCCTGTATCTGCTATAACGAATCACCAGAAATTTGGTGGCATAAGATGAATTTTTTTTTTTATTGTTACCCTCCCCATGGTACTAGGGACTGAATCCAGAGGACCTCTGCCACAGAGTTTTATTCCCAGCCTTCTGTATGTTATGTATGTATGTATTTTTGAGACAGGCCTTGCTAAGTTTCCCAGGCTGACATAGAACTTCCCATCCTCCAACTTCAGCCTCCCAAGTTGGAATCACAGGAATGTGCCACAGTGTCAGCTAATAATACTTTTTTTTTTTTTTTTAAATTTGCTTATAAAATTAAGTAAGTCAGGAATAGAACTGACCTGAGGCAGAAGTGGACATCAAGAGGACTTGGCATTCTGGTTCTCTGAGTGCTTGCCTCATTCTTTTTTTCCTGCAAACGTGCTTCTTCCCTGTGATGTTGAACTTCTTATACATTTTAAGGTTTAATTTGATTAAATCCAGGCCACAGAGAGAGAGATTCTTTCTTTCTTTATCCACATATAAAACATGAGATGGAGTCATCCAATTAGTCAGACATGGGTCAAGAGTCCACACACTAACTATAAATCCTAACCTATGAAATATTGTATTTAGAAAAGTTATGCACAAAATCTTGGGTCCAAGGGGAAGGGGAGAGCTGTGATTGGACTCCCCAAATCAGAACTGTTTGGAGTGGGGAAAAATATTTCATGAAATGCAGAGGCCCCTGAAGAGAGCTTGTCCTGGGTTCAGGACACCTCAGCAGGGTGGTCTACTCTGTAGCAGAGGGCCATCCCACAGAGTGCATGGTTTGACAGGAAGACCTCACTGTTCCCTTCACATGTGACAATTTCTTGTTTCCAAATATGTTAAAAACAAAATTTAAGAACCTGGTAAAACAGTATTAAAATATTGGCAATGACAATAGTAACACTGTATTTTGTACCACTTTCCTGAAACTCTATGTATGACACAATTTTGTTATATAGTTACTATTGTAGAAAATGATATAAGGTAAAATATTGAGTAATCCAAGCTTACCTTTTCTAAATAGAATATTGCAATTATCAAGAAAACCTATAAGACAATCATCCATGAAAGTATTTAAATGAAGTCCAGTAGCCATCCTTGGGATTCTTAAAACTACCTTAAGGGGAATGGAGGCGAAAAGGGGAAATACTGGCCAAATTATATTGTTATATTGTGTGCATTGTGAATATGTAACAACACATCCCACCATTGTGCACCAATAAAAAAAAAAATCTGGGGATAAACGTGCCTTAAGTTTTGCTGTAAAACTTGCTCCAAACGATCTATTTAAATTTTATGTTCCTGCCGGGCGCAGTGGCGCACGCCTGTAATCCCAGCACTTGGGAGGCTGAGGCAGGAGGATCACGAGTTCAAAGCCAGCCTCAGCCGTGGCGAGGCACTTAGCAACTCAGTGAGACCCTGTCTCTACTAAAATACAAAAACGGGCTGGGGATGTGGCCCAGTGGTCAAGTGCCCCTGAGTTCAATCCCCGGTACCAAAAAAAATTAAAAAAATAAATTTTATGTTCCCAACTGATGTTTTCTTTAAATCTCTAATTTCATAAGAAGTAAAAATGCAATTCCAGAATTTATGAAATTTCATGTACTTGGGTATCATATTGCCCAATTCAATAAACACACAAAAAGTATCATACTATTTGTATTATAAGTGTATTTTTGTATCAGATTTGAAAGTTGATAAAAAATAGTTTATTTCCATTTTTAAAACAAAGCAAAACAAAAAAAAAATGCATTAGGCCCTTGGTCTGGATCATAATTTCATATTACAATATTGTTTTTACAGGAACATCAGATCTGATATCCATCACTTCAATCTATACTGTTTTTCCAGGAATGAAAATGTCAAAATATTTGGAGGATGGCTATAGAATATTGGTTTTAAAACATAGTTTTGGTAAATGTAAGATACCACATTCTGATGGAAATGATTAGAAACACCACCACTGCAAATAAATTGGACAAATAATCAATCTATCTTAATAAACTCAATATTCTCCTTAATCATCTGACGGATTATCCTAGAGACAGGAGATTAAGTAGGATCATTTTATTTAACTAAATATGTTCTTTTAAGATTTGTAAACCACTCCCCTCAAAAAAGAAAAAAAAAAAAGAAAGAAAGAAAGAAAATAAAATTAAAAAAAAAAAAAAAGATTTCCACAAAACCACAAAGCAATTCTGACTTTTATACACATTGTGGAATGGCATTGCCTACAATCATGATGAAAGAAAAATGGGAAAAGATTATTTTTCAAAACAAAGTTGTTGTTGTTTTTTTCAATTGGGCAAGTTGATCACTTCCATGGCCCTTCACCTTTACTAATAAAAATTCCAATTTTAGCTAAGATATTTAAGTTTTAGCCTGCAGCCAAACATCGCATACAACTGACCATTGATTCTCTTCCTATGATAGTCAAAACTTTGCCTAAATTAATCAGTATATTTTTTCTCATGACCAGCATCAAGGTGGATATTAAGATCTAAACATTCTAACCATAACGAATTCCAGTTTTCCCAGGAATGTTAAAACAAAGCATTCTTTCTTCCTCTGTATGCTGCTGTGTGCCAAAGTGAAAACCAGAGGCACCTTGAGGAATGTGGACTGTAGTTTATGCCAATGTGAACAATTAAGATGTCACACACAAAATAATAAATCGAGCCAGAATACTGAAATAAACTGGCTCTGAAATTTACCCTATCTTTGGACTTCCATTTATGAGCCAATGAATTCTTGATTATTGGAGGTAATTTAAGTCAGGTTTTCCATTACGTGTTGCTGAAGTCGTTTTATCAGATACAATCACCTAGAGTAAGTTAAGCATAGTATTAGCAGTTTTAACTTTAATGTATAAAGAAACTCTTAAATTAGTGGTAAATTATTGATATTGAAGCAAAATTGAATATATATAAATAATATAAAGTTACATCTCGTTAAATAGAATGGCAAGGACAGTGGAAAACAATGGGGATTTGTTTTATGAAATATTAACTTTGTTAATTGAATTCATAGAAGTTTAAACAACATGGGTTAATTCCTTATTAAAATGTCCATTGCAAATTCCCCATAAGTGTCCAAAACAGTTAAAAAAACAGAGACTGGGGATGATAAAGGGGCAGGGTCTAGGGAGAAGAGGCTGATCAACAGGTACAATATTTTATTTGACAAGAGGAATTGGATCTGAAATTCTGTGGCTAAATTGGGTGAATATAATTAACAATAATACATTATATAAGTTAAAATAATTAGAAGCAAGCAATCGGAATGTACTTTCCATAAAGAAAGGACAAAAGTTTAAGGTGATAGACATATTAATTACTATGAGTTGACTACTACTGAATGAACACTTGAATTGAAAGATCATTTTGTACCTCATAAATACCTACAAATATGTGTCATAAAAATTTATAGGAAGAAAGATCTTTAAAAGAAATAAAAATGAAGCAAGAAAATAAAAGAGCTTAGTAATGACTATGGATAAGATTCAAGGAAAAGCAAAACTGGTCTTATAAAGAAACTCCTTAGGCTATTCTTTAAAAAGTGTTAACTGGTCTTTCAATAAAAGAAGTGATAGAGTCACTCAAAACAGCAGTCTTTTAGTGTTTGATGAACAAAATTCTATTAAAATAGTATACAAAGTGAAAATTTGCTCAAAACATTAATATCAGAATGAGGCAAATGGTCAAAATAGTACTATGGCAGTCATGCAAAAAGAATCATGCATTTTCAAACTTCAGAAGAATATTAAGCATCATCTTTGATATTTATATATATATACACACACATGAAAAAATATATAGTACATTTTTTCTTACACACATTTATATACATATATATATGTCTATACATATATGTGTACGTACACATATGCATACACATATATATTTATGCAGTATATATATATGTATATATAAAACTATTCTATATATATATATTAAATGATGCTGGTGATATCTTACAGGCTATAGTGAGGACTAAATGAGATATTTGAATACATTTAAAAGTTTGTGGACTAGAGTAAGAAGCTCTAATTACATAATATATTGCTGTAGTGTGTGTGTGTATGTACGTATGTATAGATGATAATTGTATATATATATATATGTATAATTATATATAATCTCCCAACTCTGAACAGGTAACATGGTATAAGATGACACGCCCTATTTTCTGCATTTTTCCCTCAGTTCATGAATAAAAAGTTTCTACCAATAACTTCAGATGTCCCAATGGAGTATGGATAAAAGTTCAATGTGCTCCATTAGTTTTTACAGGCTTTAGTCCTTACTCCTGGTAAAGTAGTGATGTTGTATTCTGCAATCCATATCAGAAGTGAATATTGTGGACAACTGTTGAACCTATATTTATATCTCTCAATTTGTTCAGCATCTTTAAAGATCAATTCATGTCTTCAAATTCTAATAGATAACTTACAAATACTTTGACCAACTTAAAATTTAGCCTTTAAATGTTCACATTTTAAGAACCAAATGAAAACTTGTTCATGAATAATGAATTGACTGGAGAAAAAATGTTTTAAGAAAGAAACTGTATAAAGCTAAATGATTGGTTATAGGGGATAAAGAACAGAGGTGAAACAAAGTCTAAAGAGAAGAGTAGGTCAGTGGCAAGATTGTAATGTAATGATACTACATTATGGCATCTTTCACATAAAATTAATAGGGTTGAATTGTACCCTAGATAGGTACTTTGTGATTAGATTTATTAGAATTATTAGAGCAGTTCATATATATTAGCTGCTTACTCTGGTTCACACACTTAAAAGTAGTCAAATATCTCATTCAGTCCTTACTATAGCCTGTAAGTAAAATATCACCAACCCCATTTGATTTATAAAATTATGGAGGATAGTGATAAAAGCATCCTCAAATTCTAAAGTGCTAGTGGAATATAAATTCAAGAATTATTTTTCAGTGCATAAGCTTTAACTATAAATCATAAATTTTACTACTTAATGTGAACATTTTATTTCCCTTGAAAAAGCATTTTCAATGTTTTAGATTTGCCTAGGAAAAATATTCTTACTGCTATGAATCATATATATATATACATATATATATATGTATGTATGCACGTATACATATACATATATATACATATATGTATATGATGTTATTTTGAAAACATTACTTTAATATAGTTTTATCAGGCTTTAATTATAACAGTTGAAAAAAAATCATATAATTTACTATGGCCATTGCCAAGATACAATGGCACAATCCATTATTTATCTTTGTGATTTCACTGCTTGGATGGCGTTTGTGAAAACAGATAATATAGACTCACAAAATGACACACATCTGGAATGAATCATTAAATATTCGGTTAGATTAGCAAAGAAATGACACTTTTTTTTTTCAAATTCATCAGAATTGTTTGGCATAATCTTCTAGTCCTGATTCTACAAAGTGGAACAATATCCTCCCTAAATTTGTGGCAAAGAGGATGTGTTCTATTTATTCTTTTCCAAAAATTTCTTGTAAATTTATCAACAGTTTCAGCCTATAGTTTCTTAGTATTCTTATATTTAATTCACTGGATGTTATTTATGGTATTTCTCTATTCTTTTTGTGCTTCCCTCTTCCTCTCCATTTATCCAGAACTTACCCTTTTGTCAATACCTTTATCCCCCACACTTGGAAAAGTTCCATAATATTTAGCTCAGATCTACTCTTTCAGAGTTATATCACCAATGTTAACATTTCTCTCATAGATTAATAGCATTGTTCACACATTAATGTACATTTTATAATCATATATAAGCTTTATATTGCATAAGCATTTCACTTATATTAATGTCACAAAATGTAGCATTCTTAGGTTTTAATACATATATATTTCTAAACTGAAATAATGCCTCAGTAAGACAGCACAGTCCAACCAGTGTGCTTTCCTTGTAACCCTTTTCAAAATACTTCACTTTCTTTGATTTGTGTCACTGTAGAATGGAAAGGTGAGTTTAATCTGCTCTCCATTTTCCCCATAAACTCAAAATTCTTCTCAAGGAAGACTCATGGATCAGATAACACAGTAGATTCTATTATTGCTGTAATTACAAATTGGCTCTTTTATCTAAACACTTTGTTACACCTTGATGAAGGTCTGAGGCATTTCTTATAATACTGATTCAGTAATATATTCAAGGCAGCCTCTTCTTCCAGAAAGCTGATCACGACACATACAGAATGAGATAAAAATGCTCCTATCATTTATTATAAAACCTCAGCTGAATTCATGCAATGAAGACATACTATTTGGCTTTCTGAAATTAGAATCAGTGCTGAAAACTTGCTCAGTTTGCTAATGGCCTTGGCAATATTCGAGTTGACAAGATATTTTGGAGATATGATCAGTTTTCTAGCTCACACTCTCTTCTACAAGAACTTTCAGAACTCACAGGCATCATTTTAGGTTTTGAATATGGGAAAAACGTCTTCCCTCTGACCTGAATGCATGTGACTGAATCAGGAAAACTACTGCTCCAAAGGGGGCCAATTTATCAATTTATTCAATCAGATAATGTCTTCTGTTTCCTGATAAACTGGAGACAAATATGCTGAAAAGATAAGAAGGCAAATTTATAACAGAAAAAAAAAGAAAATAAAATCATACTCCTATTATCAAGATGTGACAGCCTAATTTTATTTATTTCTGATGCCTTGATCATATTTTATTTTTATTAATATCTGTATAATAAATCCCCCCTTCCTTGAGCCCACTTGAGCAGACTTATGTTCCTTGCAATTAAATAGGCTCAATACTGATACTTATTAATTGTGTGGTAGTACATGAAACAGGTCTTCAAAGAAAATATAAAAAAAAAGGCAATTTCTATTGATCCAAGATGGAATTATTCCTTATGTCTTATATTGGGAAATGAGCACTCCATGAAACAGTGGTTTTCATCTGTAGTCACTTGACACTATCTATTCACTTACTGTGTGGCAGTGGGGAAATAAACACCTTTTACCACAGAATAATCTAAAGGAATTGGTAACACAGACTGTGGGTTAGATCCTTGCTTTCTCCATATTAGGCAAGATATTCAGAATAGGATTTATTAAGGGTTACGGTGCAAGCATTAACAAACAAAAAGAAACTCATACCTACCCTACAGTAAGAAATTGTTCTTTTCTCCAATCAATATGCTGATATTTATAAAAAGCAAGTTCTGAAAGAGATTACAAACATTCCTGAGTTTTCACCAAAATTAATAATTTATGTGAATTTTAAACATACAAAAGTATTAAAAGAATTATACGTCATATACATAACAAATTGATTCCATAATTATTAGTTTTTGTTATAAAATTATATATACATGTACATTTAACTGTTTTAGCAAAACATTTATAGTGTTATAAAAATTATACTTTTTCAAGAAGAGAAAAGATAGCAGATTAGTATGAATATAGAATATTAAAACATAATGATGAAGAAACATCATTTAATGATATAAATAGAAAATTGCAATCAACAATGACTGACTCCATATAGTTTTCAAGTAGTCATGAATCACAAAAAATTGACCAAAGTCCAGGTAAATAAAATAATAATAAAATAAATAAAATTCAGCAAATTTCAAATACTTGAAGATGTACAGTTTGTCACTGGTAAAAAGGAATTGCATACAAATAAATTTTTAAAATATTATTAAAAATTCTTAAATATTTGAAAATAAAGAGAATCACATGAGTAATGTATTTTTTAAGCAAGATCACATTGGCAAGTAAGACACATTTTGAATACATATATCAGAGAAAATAATTCATTGAAGAGAAAATAATTTAAGAATTTTCATAGAAAGTTAAAATAGCTGATTAATAATACCACAAGGTTGAAAGAAGGAAGCAATAAGTAGCAGAAATTAATGAAATAGACTACAAACATAAAATAGAGAAATAATTAGCAAAGTAAAATTGTGTTTTGAATATTATGAATGTGGAATCATTAACATTGGGTTCATTTATAAATGACCTATTTTTGTGTGTGTGTCAGAACATTAAAATATGCTCTCTTAGCAATTTTCAAGGATATAATACATTATTATTAGGGACAATCACCACATTGTATGATAAATCTCTGGAATTTATAACTTTTACGTTACTGAAATTTTATATCCATTGACCACCATTTTTTCAATCTCTCAACCTCAGCGCTGAGTACTACCACTCTACTCTCCACTTCTTTGAGTTTGACTTTTTTTTAGATTCCATATATAGGGAAGATCATACAGTATTTGTCTTACTGAGCCCTTCTTATTTCACTTAGTGTAATGTTCCCCAGATTCACCTGTTGTTACACACAAAAGGATTTCCTTTTTTCTGTTTTTTTTTATTCGAAGTTTTTGTATATATAAGAGTAGCACGCATTACAAGCCGGGCGCGGTGGCGCACGCCTGTAATCCCAGCACTTTGGGAGGCTGAGGCAGGAGGATCGCGAGTTCAAAGCCAGCCTTGGCAATGGCGAGGCACTTAGCAACTCAGTGAGACCCTGTCTCTAAATAAAATACAAAAAAAAGGGCTGGGGATGTGGCCCAGTGGTCGAGTGCCCCTGAGTTCAATCCCCGGTACCACAACAAAAAAAAAAAAAAAAAAAAGTAGCACGCATTACAATTCATAATACATATATAGAGCACCTTTTTACATAACACTGTTTGTATACAAAGTATATTCATACTATTCATGTCTTCAATCATGCATTTAGGATACTGATATCCATCTTGTTCTACCATCTTCTTTTTATTTTTTCCCCTATCTGAATCCAGAGTGGTGCCTTTCACCAAGTGGCCCAACCCACAGCGCTATTCTTCAGCTCACCAGGTATGCAGACTTAACTCCACCCACAATTACTCTACAACAGCCAGAGCATGTTCTGCAACAACTAGCTTAACAGCCTGAGAGTGAAACAGAAAAGCTTCCCTAAAGGTTGCTTGACTGAACTTATTTGTGGGTTCGACTTTGTTTTTTTTTTTGTTTGTTTCTCTTTTCTTTTTCACTCATCTTTTCTATTTACACCCCACCCTTGCACTCTCAACAGAGGTGAAAACAAGTTTTATACAGGAATTAGGATTTTTAGAACTGGGGCAACTGAATAATGCATCAAAGTGGTGTTATATATACTTTCTTCTCTATTTTTTTTTTTACTCACTTTCTCTTTTTTCTCTTTTTAACTAATTTCTACTACTACTTTGACATTTTTTTATTTCTCTCAAAGTTTACATAAGTTTGGTTTATATATACATCAGTCTTCCCACTAAATTGCTCCTTTCCTCTCTCTTCTGCTGTTACTAAACTTCTTCCATAGATTTTTCTTTTCACACTTCCTAAGAAAAAACAAGGTAATATCCTCACTTCCTTCCTCCTAAGCATATCACCTCTGTGTCTAATATTTGAAATTATAAACCCTTCACAAACATATGGAGTATATTGGAGACAATATCTGAATTCACTAATTCTGTACAGTATGAATTTGTATTTCTTTCTATAAAAAGATGGAAAATTCCACACTCCCTTGAAGTGGATCTTGTCTTGTAATTTTTTTGACTGATAAAATGTTGTGAGATATGCTGGTGAGTGACCTAAGCCTAAGTCTCAAAAAGCTTTCATAGTTTCCCTATTCCCTCTCGTCTTTCTGGCCTCCTGCCTTCTCCTTATTAACAAGCCTAAGTTATTCTGAAAGGATAAGAAACCATATAAAAGAAAGTTGAATGATTCCTAAAGTCATAGCTGAGGCTCTAGATATGTTGAGAGGGCCTAGCCAGCACCAGGAGAGCTTCCCAGATTAACACAGTTGACTGTGGATTCAGGAGAGGTTTCTCCAAGCGCAGCTCAGAATGTAAGAACTGTAGGATGTTAACAAACAGAAAGTGCAAATCCAAGATCAAATAAATAGACATATAATGTTTGAAAGGCAGAAATAAATTTTCATTCTCTGCAGATAACATGGTATTTTTACATAGAAAATTCTAACAAATTCATTTAAACCACCAAAGCTAATGAATTTCTAGAGTTTAAAGACACAATGTCAATGCACAAAAAGCAATATTTGTTTTGTTTATTTCCTGTTGAGGTTGGAACTCAGGGCATACGCTGGGCAAGTGGATCACCACTATGTTACATCCCCAGTCCCCCAGAATATTGATTAAAGTAAGTAAGTCTCATGGTAGTTTGTTTCACAGGGCTATTATTTTATAGCAACAAACAGGTTGCTATAAAAAACACTTTTATGTGTAAAATTTTAAATGAAATTCCTGCATAAAATACAGGTTTTCAAAAATGAGAGAAATTTATTCAAATATAATTAGTCCTATTATAATTCAATCTTATTAAAATAATGCTTTTGATAAAATTCCAAGTAAAGATAAAACTCCAAATATGATATTTAAATAGACAATTAAATATATAAATCTTATTTTGGATTTTTTTTTTTTTTTTGGAGTACTGGGTGTTAAACTCAGGGACACCCTACCACTAAGCCACATCCCTAGCCCTTTCCCTCTCTAATGAATAGATGGAAAGATCCTAAACAAAATATTATCCAAGGAAATATATTGGTCATTAGAAAATAAAATGCATTATGAAAACATTTAATTTGTTCTAAGACTTCATGGGACATTTCAAATGTCTTTTTGTGAGTATATGTGTATACACACACAAATATAATTTACACAGAAAATATATAAACATATACATTTTTTCTTTGTTTTACAGTGTTCAGTATTGAAACCAGATGTTCACATAGTAAGCAAGTGCTCTACCAGTAAGCTACATTCCCCCATAATATCAAATTTTTAAAATGATCCAAAAAATTTTATAAATGAATAAAAGGGAGTTGATTATAATAATCATCTCAAAACACATTCACAATTTTAAGGAACAGGAAAATAAAAACAGTTTTATTTTTCTGAAAAAGAATATCTACCTTTAAAAGGGAAACAGGAAGTACTGGGGACTGAACTAGAGCAAATGATATTCCATGCTTTAATAATTATGTCTAAATGAATCCTTGAATCCTAATGTTATGTATAACTAAAAAGAACCAACAAAAACTAAAATTAACTATGGAACAACAAAAAATCAATTATGGTTATATATGCAGGCATCAAAATGTTAGAAGTGTGTTTTAATGATACCCTTTATAATAGTAATAATGAAATGAAAGTTAAGTGGGAATTTTATATAAGAATAAAACACTGAAAGATATTGGAAAAGATAGAACTGAATGGGAATATTCAATGTTCATTTGTTATGGTTTGAATGGAGATATCCCCTAAAAGCTTATGAGTGATATGAGTGATATGATACAATATGCTTCAGAAGGGAAAGGATTTGGTTCTGAGAAGCTTAACCCAATCAGTAAATTAATCTCCTGATGGGATTACTTGAGTAGGAATTTGAAGGCAGGTAGGGTATGGCTAGAGGAGGTGGGACTTGGGGGTATGGCTTACTGTATACATTTGTATCTGACAAGTGGATTTCTTTTCCCTGTACTTTCTGATCACCATGTGAGCTGCTTCCCTCTGCCACACTCTTCTGCCATGTTTTTCTGCCTCACCTTGAGCCTCGAGGAATGAGGCTGTGTGTGGACTGAGACCTCTGAAACCATGAGCCCTCAAATAAACTTTTCCTCCTCTACAATCGTTCTGGTCAGATCTTTTAGTCACAGTGGCAAAAGAGCTGACTAAAACAGAAATTGGTACCAGAAGTGGTAGCATTGCTGCGACTAACCTGACCATGTGGTTCAGAAGCTTTTGGAGCTTTTCTAAATTGGTGGGAGGAATTTTGAGATGTGTAGCATTGCAAGCTGGAAACACTTTAGATTCTTGTAAGCAGAGGTTAAAGGCAGATTCTGGTTCTCCTTTCTCTTTCACTCCATGCCTCTCGTCCATCCCTTCCCTTTCTTTCCCTTCCCACCATCTTCTGGCACCAGTCTTCTTACTCCTAACTGCAACTTAATGCCCATTGATAACCTCTCTTTATTCCTTCCTACCCACTTCTCTCCCCAGGCACTGGTAACCACCATTTTACCCTGAAATTCTATGACATCAATGATTTTAGATTCTATATATGAGTGATATCATGTGGAACCTGTCTTTCTGTGCTTGGTTTATTTTAGTTGTCAAAATGACACTCAGTTCAAAATGGCATTCAGTTCTATCCATGTTGTCTAAAATGACAGGATTTCATTCTATTTATGGCTGAGTAGTATTTTATTGTGGACAAGTAATGCATTTTTTTAATCCATTCACCACTTGAGGGACCCTTAGGTTGTTTCCACTTCTTTTGCTTAGTGCTGCAGCTAACATGGGAGTGCAGATGTCTCTTTGATATTATATTTTATGAATAACATGAGTTCATATTAAAATATCAATTTTACTGGTACAAATTGTTACCTAATATCTTTTAACTTATATTTATATCTCTTTTATATTTTGACATTAGTTTCTACTATGTTAATATAATTATTTACATATTTTAATCTCATAATATTTATAAATGGTTTCAAATCACATTATAAGTATCACTTGTAGCAAACTACTAAATAAAGTGTTAAGCTATTTTAAAGATTATTACAATACTATATTACTAATACAAGATGTAGAGAGTAATATAAATCTACCTTATGCAAGTCAGGCAGAGAAAAACAATTTTCAGAAAGAACAAATATCAAGCAGATTTTAAAAGAGAGGTGAAGATGGCAGCCCAGGTACCTTAGACACCACAGAGCACTCACTTGGTTTGTCCTAAATTAATGTCTAAGTCCTTGTTTTTGCATTTACCAAGACCTATTAATTGACACAATCTTGAGTATTATTACATATTCCTTTTAGTATTACAACACACCCGTACATCCTTTGTTTATTTCTCATTGTGTGTTGTTTTCATAATTGCTAAATGAAAAAAAAAATGAATGTTGAAAAATCTAAGAATTAAGGCTATTAGAAAATTAACACAAGACTCACAACTAGCACTGATTGGAATTCTATGGAGGTTTGTTTACACTATTCTGATACAATCATTTAAAAAATCAGGCATTTCCTGGAACTACGGATATGACTCAAAGATAGAGTGCTTGTTTAGAATGCCTAAGGCTCCAGGTTCAATCTTCAGTACTGAAAAAAAAAAAAAAAAAAAAAGAGACATTTCCTACTTGTACAAATGTTTCAAGAAGTTAGTTCTAAGGCTTACCTTTAGTCTTTGTTCTTGAACTATGGTCAGTATCTGAATTTTGTTTCTGCAAATGATTATTTGACCCCTTGAGAATATGTCTTATGCACAGAGGTGACTATGTTGGAAACTGCAAAATTGCAAGAAACAAAATTTTCCTGTTATAGTTAATTAATCCAAATAATTAAGAAATAAACATGCATATATTATTATAGGCATTGAGCATAAGCATCAGTCTGTTTTTGATGAAATCAATCTAGCAGCAAAAGTCGCTGGAAAATGATCCCCAAATTTCTTGCTCCCCATACTGTTCAGAAGAGTATATTGGTCTCAACATCAAGTTTATCATATCATTGAAAGCTAAAAGGAATTAAAGGTATCCTATATTTGCTTCATTCTATCTCTGTCTCATGGAATTCTAGCAGGTTTTCCAGTCTGGATTGTAAAAACAGAAATTTATTGTGATGGGTTAGTGGTAATCCACATGAGAATATGTAGAACTATAGCAAACTTTAATTAGTTTCTGATTTATGAATTTTTGTGCATTCTAACATTTTACATTAATCCAGACAGTAATATTGTAGATATCAAATATTTCACATGAAACATCTATTTTTTCAATAATTTTAACCATCTTTAGTGCCAAATTTTGATTGTTAAATTTTACCTCAGTACATTATTAGGCTATTTCCTCATTTTTTTTTCAGTTTGATAATGTTATTGAAATATTTCAGAGCAGTATTTGGAGAAAATTTTTTCTAGTATTCTAAAATATGCAGTGGATGAAAAGTAGTTTAAGAGTATAATGTAAATGATATATTTGAGTTTCAACTTCTTTATGAAAGTAACTAGATACCAGAAAAACAGACAAACAAACAAATAAGTAAATATCCTCCTTAGGTAACTGCAAAATCATATATAAAGCTCAATATCAAGTATAGCTGTTGCTTGCACAAATGTCTCTTATTCTTCAAGTTCATCAGTCATCTTTTATGCATCAATTTCTAACTCAAGACAATAAATTCTTTACATTTAAGCTACTTTGTCCTCTGGCAAACGGCTAATATTGTTCAATCTTAAAATAGGCAAACTTAGAATTAGAATATACTTACACTGTAATGTTTTACTATTAAGATAATAGCAACAAATATGAAAATGCTGACTTCTTAAATAACTGGAAATATGGATGTTTTAATATACTATAACTGTAAAGAATGAATAAAACACAATTGTATTGTTGATACCAGATTGAATGCTTTGAAGTGAAATGACCACTTCATTGATAATGAGAACCAAATTTTGTTTAGTCATTTTAGGATTAAACACCTGCAATATATTCTGATATCTAAGAACAGAACTAGGCTGAAGCTAAAATGGAGGCTTATGTGATCATTTTCAGCATTATAATTTCCTGCAAAATTTGAGTGATTTGCAAAACTGTGATAGATTTCCCTGAATAGGATGATGGCAAAGGCTTTGTAGATTCAAAAATAGTTTTGCTGAGGCAACGAGAAGTAATATACTATCAGATTTGAAACTGTTCGTGTTTAGCCACACCAAAGGGAAGCTGAGAAAGAATTTGCAACCCACCATTACAATGTTTTGATTCTCTTATTTAATTCACTTGTTATTTTGTATTTTCTTTTCCTCCTTTTAATTCTCTCTCTCCGTACCTGTCTATCTCTCTCTCTACTGCAGAGTTGGTGATTAAACCCAGAGCCTCATGTGGAAAGCAAGCGTTCTACCCACTGGTCTACCCCAGCACTACATTTTAATTTTCTTAATATCTCTCCCTGAGGAAAACATAATTGTACTCAAAATTTAATGAATAATTGTTGTTAATAAATAACATTAATTGTATACATGCAAAAATTTGACTTTTGCTGTTCTTGGATGATTTGGAAAATATTTCCATTCTAAAATACAAAAGAACCAGAAAGAGTTACTCAAAAGGTTCAGTAGAGGTCTTCAGTCCTAGCAGATTGAGAAATGAACTAACTAAACAATGAAAATCATTCTGCTTAAAAACTGTGAAAGAATTTTCCAGCATTTCTCACAAGTTTATTCTAATAGTGCCATTGACTGAAACTATATGCCAATTGATTTCACATTGTATTGTCTATATTTGTGGACCTTATTTATATCAATGTCATGTTAAAACACCATCATCCTGGGATACCAAACTCAAAGTAGTTTAGATCATTTAAGCAGTGACAAATGTTGTCTTGAAAATAGTAATTGGTACACAAATGTTTACTTACTAAGGTATTGAGCTGTGATAAAAATGTTAAAACAAAAGTTGACTAATGTTAAATATTGTTAGGACAAGTACAGAAATTTATATAATATTTGCCCTCTATGAGCAACTGTATTCCTTGTGATATCAACAAGATTTTCCATCGATAATAACATACCATGCTTACACAATACATTAAATGTGGCAAATGAGCCCAAACATGGAAATGAAAACTAGACTTGAAAATATGCTGCTTCTTTAATTTTTAAAAATCATAGCCATTAGGCCTTTGAATATTTAACAATGCAAGACTTTATTTTATAAGCATACTTTATACTTTCTCCCAAGAATTGTAACCATGTTTCCGCTGTCAAGTGCCTGAAAAAGTGGCCTTATATGTAGTTCCAATATTGGTAGTGTTTATGTTATGATAAGGTTTCTAAGTGAAAAATTAGCTGTTTCATCATAAAGAGAAGCAGAAGTCCCAAGTATTTTTCCAAGTAAAGATAAAATCATAGCTTTCTTTAAAACTTCACAGCTTAATCAATTTCTAACTTTTCATAATTGTAATATAAAATTGGCAAACTTTGAGATGTACTTTGTTTCTCTCTACAGGCCTTGGAAAGTATACAGGAAAGCACAATCTTCCCAACTGAACTAAGACTCAGAGTGTAGCATATTCTTTGTCTCATTTCATAGTAGATCTCATTGAGATTTTTAACCAATCATGGTTTTAGTTTGAAACAGCATTTTCACTAGAAATTAAATTGAGACAACTAATTTTTTTATTGATACTTAATACACAATTATGGGTTTCTTTAAGATAAATTCATACATGCATCTCCCGACCTCCCCTTCCACCTCCCCCTGATCCCCTTCCTGCAATGGTTTTTCTTCTATTTTAATGGCATCACTATCCCCCCCCCCCCCCCCGGGCTTCCACATACAAAAGAAAGCATTATATTTTTCTGTCTGATTCAGATTTATTTTGCTCAATATCATGATCTCCAGTTCTATCATTTTCCTACAAATGACATAATTTCATTCTTCACTGTGGCAGAATTAACCTCCATTTATATAAATACCACATTTTCTTTATTCATTCATCTACTGACAGACACCTAGGCTGGCTTCATAAATTGGGTATTTTAAATTGTATTTCTGTAAACATAGGTATGGATGTATCTCTAAAGTATGCTGACTTTAATTTTTTGGATAAATACCAAGAAGTAGTACAGCTGGATCATATAGTAGCTCTATTTCTAGGTATTTGAGGAATCCTCATACTGATTTCCATGGTGGCTGTACTAATTTACATTCCCCATGACAGTGTATTAGAGTTTCTTTTTTCCACATCCTTGGTATGGTAGCTAGCATTTATTGATATTTGTATTCTAAAGATTGCCATTCTAACAGGAGTGAGATGGAATGTCAGTATAGTTTTGATTTGCATTTCCCTGATGGCTAAATCTGTTGGACATTTTTTCATATAATTGTTTAGCAAATGGTACGTTTTTTGAGAAGTGTGTGTTCAGATCCTTTGAACATTTACTGAATGAGTTATTTATTTATTTCTTTATTTGGTACTGGGGATTGAACTCAGGGGCACTTGAAACTGGGCCTCATCCCCAGCCCTCTTTTGTATTTTTTAGAGACAGGATCTCACTGAGTTGCTAAGTTCCTCGCTGTTGCTGAGGCTAGCTTTGAACTCAGGATCCTTCTGCCTCAGCCTCCCAAGTGCTGGGATTACAGGCATGTGCCACCTAGCCTGGCTGAGTTATTTATTTATTTATTTTCATGCTTTTTTTGTTGTTTGGGGTTTTGTTTGTTTGTTTGTTTTAGTTCTTTATATATTTTGGATATTAATTCTCTGTCAGAATAAAAGCTGACAAAGATTTTCTTCCATTCTGTTTCCATTCTGTAGATTGTCTCTTCACTCTGTTGTTTCCTTTGGTCTACAGAAACTTTTAAATGTGATGCCATCTCATTTTTGCTCTTATTTCCTGAACTATAGGAGTCTTATTCCGGAAGTCATTACCTGTGTTTAGATGGTGAATTTCTCCTCTTTTTTTTTTTTTTTTTTTTTTTTTGTTTGTTTCTTTTAACAGTACCAAATTTTTTTATCTAGTTCCTAGCTCTTTCATCCATTTTGAGTTGACTTTCATACAGGGTGAGAAATAGGGATCTAGTTTCATTCTACTGAAGGATATCCAGTTTTCCCTGCACTATTTGTTACAATGTCTCTTCTCCAGTGTATGTTTTTGGCCCTTTTGTCAAGAATCAGATGACTGAAGCTGGGTGGGTTTGTGTCTGCTATTTTGTTCTATTGGTCTACATGTCTGTTTTTATGCAGCACCATGCTGTTCATTTTACTATGACTGTGGAGTGTAATTTCAAGTTAGGTATTGTGAATAGGCAACTCAATCATTATAGCTGTTCTAGAGAGAACATGAGATGCAATAATACTTGCCCACTGACAATGGACAATAGATTCACATTTAAAACTTATGGACAAAAGGCTTTATATTCTATTCTGTATTGTCTAAAATTGAAATATTTTAGGAATTGAAATATAGAGGTTTCATGCTTATTAAGAAAGTTCAAAGAGTGAAAGCCCCATTAAATGGCAACCAATTTGGAAGGAAAAATTACCCTTTTCAAGATGTTGAAATGTTTAATAATGTTTTTTTTTTAATTTACTAAGATAAGGAATACTTGTGAAGATCTTAAAATACCCATTTAGTGGTTTAAAATCCTACTTATGGATGAGTTCCAGTAAAATCAATTCTTTTGATGTGCTAGGAAGTTATTGTGGTGGTACACTATATGCTGGGCAGAGGAAAAGTCACAAATGTACAATTATTTTTTTCAGTTTATGAGACCATAGGGTTTTCTTGCTTGCATGAGCAATTCCAGGATTCAGTAATTTGGCTGTGGTTTAGATTCTTAATTTCCTGCCAAACTTCATGTTGTTCAGAACAGGCAAAAATACATCTATTTTGATTGTAATTATGCCAAACATTTTTAACAGCCTATACATAAGATGTGAAGAAAAAGTGAAAGGGAGATGCTTACTTAATTCAGTTGAAGACTTAATTAGAGCTCAATTCTATCAGGCATTTAACATTGCATTTTACCTCATTTTTTCTTTTTTCTAATAGAAAATAAT
This sequence comes from Tamias sibiricus, assembly GCA_025594165.1. Taxonomy (NCBI): domain Eukaryota; kingdom Metazoa; phylum Chordata; class Mammalia; order Rodentia; family Sciuridae; genus Tamias; species Tamias sibiricus. The sequence goes on along the minus strand of CM046666.1, from coordinate 79,965,879 downwards.
GGCATACCAATTGTATATGATTATGAATATCTATTTATGGACTAGATCTTTCCTCTATACTTAATTACATTTTGTTTGGAGGTTAATATTATATTACAACTGTAGCTTTTATTTCAATCTATTCTTAAATTCCTCTCTCATTAGAACTCAGATTGCTGGTTTATAGATTCTCTTGTTTGTGATTTTTGCTATTTCTGTTTTCTATTTCTAGGCCTATTCTCTGGTGAATTATTCTTAATGAATTTAAAGGCATTTAGGGGTAGAAGGAAAGAAATAATTTATTCTTGCCATATGCTGAAGCCTTTGACAATGTATTTATATGCTAAATAAAAACATGCCAGGTAGTTTGTGATTCATTTAAATTTTACTTAGTTTGTCTCTTTGCCCTTTACTTTACTACCTACTTATTCTGCTATAGGATCATCATGATTTCCTGAACCCTCCCTGTATAAAGTGAAAAAATTGTGCCTTGAAAACAATCATGGATATTCATCATGAACACGGCATTGTTCGTTTCCTCACCTCATGTTTCTTCCTATTCTGAAAAAGAATGTAGAAACATTCCTTTATTTACAAATATCATAGAACTAATGCATTTTATATATCCAATAATAAGGTTCAAGAAAGCTAAGAGACTAGATTCATATTTCCATTAACACCGTTACTTGACAGCACCCTGATTTCTGTAAACTGTAACACAATTCTGGGAATAATCATTTTCATTATTTAGTAATCACTTGCTAAAGACTTCACATAGTTACTTTAAATTATACTAGATAAGTATTCAAATAAAAAAGTTGCTCTTATATTATTATTCTACATTATCTAGGAATGAAGTCAATATGATACTTCACAAATTGAAACCATGCCTTGCTAACATGTTCTGATATGCCAACCAACAAATAGATTCTTATTTTTATTCATGGGATTCTGTAACCAATAACTGGCTGGTAAAGAATGTGTCGAAATCAATCAAGTTGTAGATACATACTCAATGGATGGATAGGGAGAGTCACTAGGTCTTCTCATAAAATTGCACTTTCCATATAACAATAGAAGCTTATTTTTTTTCATTAGAGTTCCAAATATCTCAGGTTTGGGGAAGCCTCCAGGTAATATATGCAGTGAAGAATATTACTAGACACTGGGAAACAATAGGCTTCTATCAATCAATATACATTTGAATATGAACAGCTTTTAAGAAAGCTTTGGATATTTTTTCTTTCAGTGACATTGATGTTAATTAAGTATCATAATTTAATGAAACCCCCAAAAAAGATTGACATTTGTACAATTAGTCTTCACTTGGAATGTAAATCTGATACTCTGAATCTGAATTTCAGAAAACTGTTACTGCTGTTGTACACACAGAACTTTGACACCAGCTTGGCTTCCAAGTCCCCCATTATATACCTAAGCATGGTGACATAAAATAAATGAAATGAGACAAGACTTCAGTTGCAATCTTGCTTTACTCAACTGAGAAGAGAATATAGGATGATTGCAGACACCATTAACTCCAGCATGATTTGCTGTAAGTCCAGGACAGCCAGGGTGGAATAAAAAAAAATAATAATTTGTAATGTGTCTTCACTTATGTTTGTATTTACATAAATTCTTATTTATCCTAGACTCGGCTGAGTCTAGGATATTATTGCTAGGATATTATACCTCAAGTATGCTCTATGTACTCACTAATTATCCCACTGGAGAACTCACTCCCCCTGATTTGTTAGTTTTCTTCAGTTTTGAAAAATAAAATGTTCAGCGTTCTTAAAACACCTACTAGACAGAGATTAAGATCACAGTGACTGGCTTGGTCCAATGTTTCTCAACTTCATAGGGTAATACATTAATGAGTTTGAGATGCAACATGTTGAATTTTAACTAGCATTTGCTTAATATTGGAAAGGAATAGAATAGACTAAGGTAGAAAAGGAAGAACAGAACAGCATAGTATGAATTGCATATAGTGATGCTAGACATTTGTTAATTGTGTGTGTGTGTGTGTGTGTGTGTGTATGTCTACGTTCAAATACAACAGGCACATGAATTTACTATTGTATGACTGTAGGTTGAAGTTAAAGATGTTTGAAGAGAGCTTGCCTATTCTAATCAAGACTTGCTCCAAGATACAAGGTATTACCCCCAAAGTACTTAACTGCTAATAAGCATAAGGAGTAAAATGGATCATAATAAGACAGCCATAATGCCAACTATTTTGGAATTGTAACATGACACCAGTTTAAAATCTTTCTGCTTGAATAGTGGGGTGAGACTTATGAATATGAGATTACTCCTATGATTAATTAAATTAAATGGCAAACATAAAGGAATTTAGCAGATCTAAGTTTCTTTGTTAATAAAAAAAGAAAGAACAGATAATCTTACATGGTTCTAACCTAATCAGATGAATGCTTTAGAAAAAGCTCTTTAGGTAAAAGATAAGATGCAGCAGTAGACTTGCTCCCATGGGCCTCAAAAAATCAAAGTGCTTGTTATGTGGAGAGAAGAATGGATGACCTCTAGGGTTAAGGGCTTCCAGACTACACACACAAGGAAATTAATGGTGCCAACAATCAGAGAATTTCAAAGAGGACTTGGAGCTCAAGAAGAGATTGCAGCCCCAGCCAACACCTTCATCTCAGCTTTGTGAGACCCAGAACCGAGGACCCAGCTAAGCTTGGCCAAATTTCTGACCTAGAAAAATCTATAAGATAATACATGAGTGGTGTTTTAAGTACATTTTTTTACATAGCAATAGAAACAAATGTAGTTGTCTATGTAAATTCCAGGTGCATGGCACCCATTTTCTTTGTCATGGAGCCCATATCCATCACCATGGGAAGATAACATTTGCTGTACACTCTCCAACTAAGTTTTTGCAGCCAAAACCCATCATTATTACAGTTCCCTTCGCACCTGCACAACATGTCAAATGAGTCTTTCCTCATCTGGCTTCTCATTATATGCCCCAATCCTTTTTAAAATCACAAAGAAAAATACTCCCGGGTAAGAAAAAAGCTTTTGGAATATAATCCTCACAGCTTCATAAAGTATATATTAACCTGTTTTGCAGAAGTGATTACTAGGTCTTAAAGAGACGTTCAGGGATTTATTTACTTTTTGACACACACACCTATGTTAGCTAGATCTTCTACCTCAAGAGCAAAAGAAATCCCTATATTTTCTCATTAAAGTTCTCACTGAGCATCTTTTTACAAAACACTGTTTGTATACAATGTATATTTGTACCATTCAAATCTTCAATCATGCATTTAGAATAAAGACATCCATCTTATTCAACCACCTTTTCTTTTTTCCCCTCCATCCCCTGGCTGAGCCACTATCTGCACATGCCCTCATCTGGGAAGTATGTGTGTGTGTGTGTGTGTGTGTGTGTGTGTGTGTGTGTGTGTGTAGGAGAGAGACGAAGAGGTTATTATCGCTGCATTTAAGAGTTGTGGAAATTAACAAGATGACTACTAAATACATATTTTAAAATTACTTAATCACTATCAAAATTCTGTAAGCTCTCTTAATCACGTAAAAAAAGTTTATATTTTAATTTCAAAATTAAAATGGACAAATACCCCAGCAATTCAGTAAAATGTATGCAATGGAATTTTTTACTAACAATAATTTAAGATAATTTAAATATAATGAGACCTGAAATTTAAAAAAGGATAAAGGAATAACCTACACACATTAATAAAGAAGATAACTGGAAGATGTTCAATATTTTCAAATTTATATTTTGTTGCAATAGTGTATTATTTAATATACATTGTTCTTAAATGGTTTAAAAGATCTTTCTCTAGAAAAATTTTCATTGATAGTGTTACAGATATTTGTACATATAACTATATTGAGAATAATTTTTTAAATCTAACTGAAATTTACTCCCTAGAATTTATTTGTCACATTAATGAGTCTCCTTATCCAAAGCTAAAACCTATGAATTAAAAGTACTTGAATGGGTTAAGACCCATCAAAATATCTGTTGGGTGCAGTGGCACATGCCTGTAATCCCAGAGACTTGAGAGGCTGAAGCATGAAGATTGCAAGTTAGAGGCCAGTCTCAGCAATTTGCCAAGACTCTATATCAAAATTAAAAAGTAAAAAGCTGGGTATGTAGCTCACTGTAGATTGTTCCTCTGTTCAATCCCTAGTATCACAAAAAAGCAACCAAACCACACACACATATTCAAAATGTCTCCAGCATTTTTATAAAAGCATAAATTATATGTAATTTTTAAATAACTTTTCTTCTCCCTCGAAAAACTCAGTTCTCAGGATTAAAATTGTACACAAAAACATTATCTGGCAGTCTGAATTTAAAAGTAGACAATCCATAATTACAGATCTAAACAGACATTACTTGTGCACTTACAGCACACATCTGAACTATATGGAATCTAACACTGCTATTAGTATAATAATAGCTAAACTATGGAACCAACTGAGGTGCCCTTTAACAGATGAATAGATAAGTAAAATGTGGTATATATACACAGTGGAATATTACTCAGCCTAAAGAAGAATTAAATTATGGCATTGTCTGATAAGTGGATGAAGCTGGAGAATATTATGCTAAATGAAATAAGCCAATCCCAAAGAACCAAAGGCTGAATGTTTTCTCTGACATGCAGATGTTAATTCACAATAAGGGGGTTCTGGGGAAGAATAGAGAGAGACGAAGAGGTTATTATCACTGCATTTAAGTCGTGGAAATTAACAAGATGACTACTAAATACATATTTTAAAATTACTTAATCACTATCAAAATTCTGTAAGCTCTCTTAATCATGTAAAAAAAAGTTTATAATCTAATTTCAAAATTAAAATGGACCAATACCCCAGAAATTCAGTAAAATGTATGCAATGGAATTTTTCATTAACAAGAATTTAAGATAATGTAAATATAATGAGACCTGAAATTTGAGAAAGGATAAAGGAATAATCTAAACACAAAAAATATTTATAATCCAAATATTATATATAATCCAAATATTTATAATCCAGAGAAGGAAAAAAGTAAGGATATAGAAGTTGCTTCTCTATAACCCCAAATTTAGAAGCACAAAACAAAAACTTTGTACTATCTTACTCCTTATGAGTGTCAGAAATGCAGGAGCTTACCTGGATGGATCTGCCTAAGGTCACTCAAAAGTTTAAGCCAGGTGGTTGGCTGAAGCTGTAGTCATCTCGAGATTAATTGGGGGAGGATTCATTTCCAACATGTTGTGGCACATCTCAGTTCCACACTGAGTGGACCTATCAGTCAAAGGCTATCTGCATATTCATGATACTTATTTCCTCCCAGAGTGAATGATTTGGAAAAGAGAGGGAACTATAACATTCTAGAATTACGTAAGTTCATTATAATCAACATTGCAAGTGACTTTCCATCACTTTGGCCTATTCTACACCATAAAAGCATCACTAACTCCAGTCTGTACTCAAAGGGAGCAGAAATAAGCAGCACCTTTTGCAACAGGATTATCAAAGAATTTGTGGGCATGCTTTTAAAATTACTACACCTAAGTACTGTAGGGCATTATTTTAGTCCCATCTACTTCAGAGACTGTGGTTGGAGAATCACTTATCTTCATATGTTTGAGACCAGCCTTGGCAACATAGAAGAAAGCTATCTCAAAGCAAACAAGCAAGGAGGGGAAAATGTTTGCAAATAAACTTACTACAATAAGTTATGTATGGATATGTATAAAAAAAAATTCCTAAACAGTGGTATAGGAAAATCATTCTAAGAATTTATGGGTACTAAAGAAGAATGATTTAAATTGATGAAGTAAGTAAAGGTTTCAATGAAGAAGTGGTCATTGATGTTAATTGATAATTGAATATTTGAGAAAAATCACTTTAGGCAGAAGAAACAGGATAAGAAAATACAATAAAGTACAGAATTTGATGAAGAAATGGAAAATAATTTGATCAGGGTAATTATATGTGGGGAATAGTATTAGGATTGGTGACCCGATGCTGAAGGAAGAAAGTGACCAGTTTCTGTACTTTCGTGATTTACAGATGGACAGAAAAGAAAAACAAATATCTTCAAATATTCGGGCCTTAATCAGCATAGCACTGCTCTGACAGAAAGTAAAGCAGCAGCTGTGTGAGATGTGATTCAGGGTTTAATCCAGCTGTCTAGTTCCCAGCATCCTTACAACTTGGATAATGCTCGAGTAAAAGTATCTCTCCTATCAGCAAGACAATGTGTGTGCTTTCCCATGGGGCATTCACCCTAGCTAAGATTGGACTCAGTTACATATCAAGGACTTGTTGCTCATTTTATTGGAAAAAACATATCAGAAGTATGACAAATATTTTTATGGTTTCTTCTATTGAACAAGTGCTTTATTAAAGTACATATATTTGGATAACCTTCTTCAATGGAGACTATGCTAATAGGTAAAACCAGGCTAATAGGTATTAGATAAGCAGATACCTAAACCAGGCATGGGGGACAAGAGATGAAAGCAAAGTAATTCATTGATAATTTTGAATCTGATCAATCATATCAAGAGTCAACTAGCTTGTCTACCAGGTTAAACCTTTGTTTAAACCTCATTAATGACTGACTTGAAGGACCAAAAAAAAAAAAAAAAAAAAAAAAAAAAAAAAAAACAACAACAACAACAAAAAAAAAACAACAACAACAACAAAAAAAATGGATGCCAAATTTTAGAATTCTCCAAATTAATTTAAAATATGCCTCCATTTTTGAAGTCAAAAAGGGATTACTGTAAACAAAGATGGTATACAAGTAATTGCAATTGAGAAATTAAGTTCCTGAGAACTTAAATAATACATAAGCCTTCAATATTTGGCATGTTATCTGATCTCTCACCATAACATGGTAGAGGATGCAACGGTGACACAATTTTCTAACAGAAGCCAAGAAAACTCCAATTTTTGGGATGGCCAAACCAAGGAACATATGGGTCACCATATCAGATTGCTTACCTGTTTATAAAATATACAGTCAGGAAATACATTGTGACAGCTTCAAAATCAATGTAATTATTTTTTAGAATTGAGGATGACATAACTGTTTTATCATTTTACAAATGTAATAAAATATAGAATTTATCTAGAGATAAATTCTACCTTGATTTTTAATTAGTTTAGCCAAAGAGGGTAAACATGATTAGTCACAATAATTTGAGCAACTTTTATCATTATTCATTACACTACTTTGGGGATCATTTGTGCTATTATATTTTGGATAAATAAACATGGCATAAACCATAGCAGGTCTTTTTATTCCGTGCTACCTAAATTTGTCTATTTTTTTGCAAAGTTCAAGCTGTAATTTTTAAAGATGGAGGGTAAATGTTTATCAAAGTAAAAAAAGTTGAGGTGAAGTAGAAAATGTGTGCTTAGATTTAATAAAATTAGGTGGTGTTCTTTTAGCAAATATCTGCTGATTCTTAGTGCTAATGGAGAATGTTGCACTCATGATGAATTTCTGATGCTATCTGGTCACAATCAGTCCCTAACAGTTATCTTTCAATCCATAACAATATGTATACACATTCCAAGGAGACCCTACTTTCCCATACTTGTAAGATAAATTACTATTGGATTTATTTGTGTTTCTTTTCCTCAGTCACTTATAAGTTTGAACTAAGAGTTCTCAGCATTAACTTTTGGGAAGTAATAATTAACCCAATACTCTGACACTGTCACTGGGGTCTCAAAGCCATGTCTCTCTTCCTACCCACACGGTATACTTTTTCTCCAGCTTATTTTGCTGTTTTTCTTTAACAAATTACTCACCAGTTTTAACCACACTGCTCTGGAAATCAGTCATTTCTGTTTAAATGGTTCCACCAGTTGAATGCGAATGTGCAGTTTAAAATTTCACAGGTTCTATTTTAAAAAGGTGGAATCTAACTTCCTGGGGTGGGGGGAACAATACTCGATCAGGTGTGCAGAAAGATTGAGAAGACAGTTGTTATTAAAAATCTTTCAATATATACCCCAAATATCTTTCTTATAGTCTAGTTCTTTTCTTGAAGTTGCTCATTTCTCCAGTTTGTGATTCCCAGAATTGCTTTAAAAATTTAGTTCATATATCATGTCAATCTCTAAAAGAAGAAATTATTTTAATGATATCTTACTTTTATTTTTCTATTATTGTTTTTGACACAGCACATTCTACATACCTTTTAGAAATATCACACAAATCTGCAGAAATATCTTTTGATAGACCCACCTTATTCCAAAGAATGGTAAAGTGGTAGATATTTTCAACCCATCACAGGTCATACTAGCATTCAGCCCTGCAGTTGGAACTCATTCCAAGGTTCTAGTTTCATTTCAGCACTGTCCTAACGATAACTTCTAAATTCCAAAAGCTTCTCAACAATCTGAGAAACTCATTTATCTATTTGTCTTAAAATGTAAATTGTGAATAGTGCTGTGAAATAAATTGTGTCCCCAAAAATTTATACCTTGAAGTCTTCACCCATTAAGATGATAATATTTGGAGATGGGACGTTCACAAGACAATTAGGGATAGATGGACTCCAGAGAGTAGGGTTCTCATGATGAGATTAGTATCCCTTTAAGAAGACACAAGAGAATTTCTCTTTCTCTCTCTCTACCATGATAGGACATGGGGAAAATGTGGGGTCTGTAAAGGTCTGTAAACCCCAAACAGGGCCTTATCAGGAGTTGTATCAGCATGCTAATCTTGCATTTTCTAGTTTCCCGAACTGTGATAAATAAATGTCCACTCCTTAGCCCCTGAGCATGGTATTTTTTTATAGTAGCCCAAGCTAACAACTGCAAATAGTTATACAAATCACATTTTCATAAATTTGTTAATTTAGAAATACCACCCTCTTTTGCTCCCAATTTTCCTCATACTTGAATTCTAAAAAGATTATATTAGGCTAATTCATGCTAATTACATTAATCTGTCTCTCATTTTGTTTTTAATCCCTCTTATTTATGGAATATTCACTGTTTCTAGTTTTCCAGAAGTAAATTATTTAATTATTGTAATTTTTGCAGAAGTAGGTAAATAACATTGCGTCAATAGTCTGTTAAATAGCTGGGCATGGTGGCACACGCTTGTAATCCCAGTGGCTCTGGAGGCAGAGGCAGGAGGATGAAGGGTTCAAAGCCAGCCCTAGCAATGGCTAGGTACTAAACAACTCCGAGAGACCCTGTCACTAGATAAAATACAAAGTAGGGCTGGGGATGTGGCTCAGGGGTTGAGTGCCCCTAAGTTCAATTTTCAGTACCCCCCCAAAAAAAAGTTAAATAAAATACAGAAATATAAAAGAACCATAAAAAATAAACTTAGTTTTTATACTAATTTAATTAGGAAAGCTATTCCAGTTCCAGAAAATTCAGAAGCTAATGTCCAGAAGATATACTATTCTTTGCAGAAAATAAAACAGAAGTTGTCTTTAGTTAAAAAGCAAATTATGTTCACAAATTTGAATAATTCCTGAAGGAAAAGTAAACATAAAATGTTGTATTATTTCTTATTATCATTGTTAATGTTCTCTTATTGCCTAATGTAACTGAATTATTGTCTTATTGTGAGAATTACATGTTCATATTCATAAAACAGTGGGCCCATTATTAAAGGTTTGGTTCTCTAAATCAAATAGTCAGGTGGGGTTTGGGATTCAAGATGGGATTTACATCATTGACAGGAAGGACACTAAAGCAGAACTGGGAAGAAGGAGAGATCAGTTTGTGCTACAGATCTGAAAAAGATGACCCAAAGCTTCCTGTTGGAGTTGCCCTGCTTTGGGCCAAATGACCAGCCTTTTATTCCTCACCTCACTCAGCAACAGACTGGGGCAGCCTGCTCTCGGAAGGGCAAAGCAGCCTTTTGGAGCAAATGCACATCCTAGAAATGCCAACTGCTCAGGATGTCTGCTGGCTGCACTCCCCATGATGAGCAGGACCAGGTTGGCACATTTCAGGTTTTAGCAAAACACCTGGCTAATAGCGATTACTCACTACCATTGCACGGTGGGTAAATGCAAATACTGTATACCTTGAATGATGTCAGAATACCTGAAAAACTACAACACACTGAGACTGTTGAGGCCACTCAGACACCTCTGGCCACTTTCTCTCTTTCTCTGCCAGATCTATACTGAATCAACCATCCAAGGAACTTTACCTCCTGTCTGCTGTTCAAGAAACTGATTTTCACTGTATAAGACCACTGCTTATCTGTTGGTAACAGCATTTGATCCACTGACTCTCTTTTCTCTCATACTTTACCTGCAATGAATCTCACAGGGAGGAAATCTTAACACCCAAGTGCTTTTTTTCTTCCTTTGGAAACAGCACCCATGTTATGGAGCTCATGATTACTACTAGACATACCAGATGAACTGTTTGGAATATTATTATTCTAAAATATTGCAAGGAACAGTTAAACTGAATGAAGACATTGGCAAATTCAAAGTATCAAGTAGTATCTTTTGCCTTTTTTTCTTTTTAACAGAACCCAAAATTTTATCCCCAATTCTTCTTTGGAGAAAGATCAATCAGTTTAACTCTGATCCTCTCCCTAACTCTTTGTTTATTCAATATGTGGAAGGTAGAGTAATTTATGGATCTTATAAATTTGAAAAAGAACAGGCAGGCATACATCCACTCTGTCCTTTCCCCTCCTTGAGGGAAGCTGCCTGGTAAGTATGGGAACTCTATCCCGTTCTTCCAAGACAGGCCTTCCACATGTTGCTGCCTCTGAACTCAGGGTAAGGACAAGCCTAATTTTCACCCTTGCTGCAAATATAAAGCATATCTCAAACCTGTTTTCTATTGATAATAAAAGAGATATTTGATATTCATCTTTGTTCTGTGTGCAGTTTCTTATAACTTAAATATCCACCATGAAAGACATTATTCTGAGGGTCTTCCTCAGAAAATCCCAATAACTATAATAAAACATGCAAAAAAATTCATCCTTCTCTAAATGATGAGACAAAACTGCTTTTCATATAAATGGAAGAGAAAGAAAAATTAATAAGTGAATTTGAAAAGAAAAATCTGCTTTGACTTCAAAATAATAACTTTATTTTGCAACAATAGAACAACATGTAATGGAAAAAACTGAAGTTCTCATCTACTGTGCTAAATATTATTCCTTTTTATACTTTTCTCTCTTTTTTTGTATTAAAGGAAATCTTTTTTAAAAGTTGGATTAACCAAAGGGGCTTCTTGTCCTGGCATTATGTAATCATAACCAGAGATGCTGAATAAATGAATCAATAAAATGGGACTGTGTATTAAAGACGATAAGCAGAGTTTGTCTTAAATGTTTGCCCCATAACCAGGCTTACTTTGAGCCAGCATGTGAAAGATTTTGTGATTAGGCCCCAAAGCACAAAAATACCAATTAATTATGATGATTAACTACATCTTCATTAGTGGTCTATAAATAAATCATGCAAAGCATTATGCAGTCAGCTATCCTGGAAAAATATTCTTCTAGAGGGCTGTGAAACAGCTTAATTAATTATAAATGCTCTGAAACTTATCACATATTATATTTTGAAATGTTAAGCATACATATATACACATGTTATATATGTGTGGAGGTATTTGTCAGACTGTTTCAGTATTTCTTTATGCTACTTAGCACTAAAAAGCTTTCCAGAATCAAGATGGAAGTTTGTTAAGAATCTGTATTTATTGTTAAAAGTATAAGTGTGACTTAGAATGCTTATATTTCCAATTCGCTGTATGTTTTCAGATGACAGCCTGTTTCTCTTTGATACTTAGCTTCTGTGCTTCCAGAAATGCTTTGTGAATGTACTCTTCCCTAAAATTGCCTTTCATCCCTGCTTCAGTATCTTTTCCTCATTTATTCAAAAGGATTTCTTCTTGAAAGTGTTCCTATTATTAAACACATTTTAGTTGTGCTTGTAATTAACCCTTTTATGCAAGTTGCCCTCCACTCTCCCAGATCCCCCCAGTGTCCACTAGACCCCCCAAGAGACTGACCTGTATGAACCGCAACAAGTGGTCCACTTGCCCTACTGTTTCCAGTTGAGCATGGTCTATAGGGATCCCTGGCAGGAGATCAGAGGTAGGGAGGGAGATTTATTTCCCTACTTCCTTTCCTGCAGGTTGAATTTGTAGCTCTGCCAAAGGTCACAGCTCTTGACAAGTGATTCTTGTCACACAGATCTCCCAATAGGTTTTACTCCTTTCCTAACTGGCCCAGGGGTACTGTATTATATCTTTTGATTTCTCTATGCTCTACCCTGGCTTTGGTAGAAAGCATTTTTTATTAAGCTCATCTCAAATTACTCAACTTGAGTACTTAATCTTCAGGCCTTGATATATTGAATCTTCTTGTAAATTATTCAAAAAATACAAAAATAGAGTAAAATATGAACATCCTTACTATATCTATTGATTGTGAAAACTGAATATTCAGGTAAAATGGGCTTAAGGACTCAGAATTTTCTAGTTATCTGGGCCAATACATCACATGCCGAAACACAAGCAGAAACATGGACTTTTCACAGCTAGTTAAGTTAAAAACAGCACACCCAGAACTTCACAATCTCATCAGACATGGTTTTGCATATACTACCATGGGAATGAGTCTGTTTCAAACAGAGTTCAGTAAGAAAACAATTAAATCAGTTATATTAACACATAGTTTTATGGGAAAATTGTTAATAAGGTATTAAAGAATTAAAAGCACAAAAGAAAAATCATGTTAATATGAAAGAAGTACTTAAAAATAATATAGCAACCCTCCTAGGGCTCAGAGTTCAAACATACATGCTTCTACATGGTGCCCTGCAGCTGAAGCTCAGACCTCAGAGAAGGGACAGTGCTTTCACACATGCTGGTGTCTCTAACTTTATGACACTGGGACCCAAACCTTTGAGGAAGGATGTTGAGCCAGAGCAAGAAAGGAGCCCTACAGAAATAAATATGGAAAACTGTAAACTTCTCCATCCTTGTAGATTTCTACATTGTTTTCTAATGACTAAATACAACAAGAAGGCAACTGACTTGGTGGACTTTGCTGGTTTCCAGCCCAACATCAGAGAACAGAGTTTAGGAGAAAAAAATTTGAATTGAAAAGCAAAAATTTAATGACTGCATAAGGTAATGGCTAAAAAGATCAACTACAGTAATTGATTAGAAACAGAGTTGCAGTGTTTCTATATCACAACAAATTATTTGTGAAACTAGACTGTCTTAACATCAAGGGAGTTTAATGTGAGTAGAGAAGAATCATGACAGAAGTGATAATATGAAGCTTTTGGAATGACATTTACTTATTAATGTAGGGCCAGAAAGACCATTGTATTGAAAGTAATGTCCACAATGGAGTTGAATCATGAAGTCATTCAACAGGCAAATAATATGCTACTCAGTAGATACTAGAATCAGCTCAAAAGGTTGAGAACCAGATTTTGAAAAATCAAGAAGGTGTAGCATCATAAACTAGATATTCAGCCTTGTCAGAGAATTTCCGGGGCTAGGACACATGGGCCTCTGATTCTGCTGACCCTGGATACCACTGCACTAGACCTGCAGTCATGGGGCACAGCTGCTATGAACATAACTATAGCTAATCTACTTTTATCAGTCCCTTCTAATTTGCACCACTTTGTGTAAATTCAAAATGGAGCATCCAGTATGGAACTTAAGTCAATTACATTACTCTATGTGTTGCCAGGGAAAAGAAAGAAAACTTCACTCTATTAAGCAGATTTTGAATTCTAGTTCCTGCCAAGATCCACATAATAATTCATTTAATACCAAATAATAAGTATTTCAACAATGTGTTCAAGATATGCTTACTAGAAATGATCCCTGAGGCAATCCAGAATCCATATAAAGTAATTTACCTTTCTAACCAAAATAAAACAAACAAACAAACAACCCTCCAACATAATACTATGCCATTTCCTCTCCTAATAAAAATTAGCATCCCAAAAGAAGACAACACACAATCTCCTTAGCCACTACTTTTGGCTCTAAGACCAGAATCCTTGGATAATATCAATACTGAGTCTAGTACTTTTGGATGCAGTTTTGATAAGCAAAATATATATGAAGTTATCAGCTTAGTCATTACCCATGCTTATCACTATAGAGGCTAACAGAAGAAGATATGTGTGTGTAAATATGTGTCTGTATATTCACATACATATGTATATACCTCTCTCTCTCTCTCTCTCTCTCTCTCTCTCTATATATATATATATATATATCCCTATTTATCTATTGATCTACCTAATTATCCATATATACCTCTATTTTTTCCATCCATTTTATTTTTTTTACTATCTACTGTTCCAAAGTTCTTTTTAAAATTTTATTTATTTTTTATTCTAAGATGTTATAAATGGCAGCAGAATGCATTACATTTCATATTACACATATAGAGCACTTTTTTACAAATCTCTGGTTGTATGCAAAGTATATTCACACCATTCATGACTTCATACATGCACTTAGGGTAATGATATCCATCTCATTCTACCATCTTTTTTTCCCCTTCACCCTTTTGCCCCCTCCCTTCTCCTCCCTCCCCATTGCACATTCTAGTGTTCCTCTAATCCTCCTATGCTTCCTGTCCCAACCCCACTGTGAATTGGCCTCCTTATATCAGAGAAAACATTTGGCATTTGGCTTTTTGGGATTGGCTAACTTCACTTAGCATTATATTTTCTAACTCCATCCATTTTCCTGCAAATGCCATGATTTTATTCTCTCTTATTGTTGAGTAATATTCCATTGTGTGTATATACCACATTTTCTTTATCCATTCATCTACTGAAGGGCATCTAGGTTGGTTCCACAGTTTAGCTATTGTGAATTGTGCTGCTATAAACATTGATGTGGCTGTGTCCCTGTAGTATGCTGTTTTCAAGTCTTTTCGGTAAAGACCAAAGAGTGGGATAGCTGGGTCATAAGGTGGTTCCATTCCAAGTTTTCCAAGGTATCTCCATACTGCTTTCCATATTGGCTGCACCATTTTGCAGTCCCACCAACAATGTATGAGTGTGCCTTTTTCTCCACATCCTCTCCAACATTTATTGTTGTTTGTGTTCTTAATAGCTGTCATTCTGACAGGTGTAAGATGACATCTTAGAGTGGTTTTGATTTTCATTTATCTAATCGCCAGAGAGGTTGAGCATTTTTTCATGTATTTGTTGATTGACTGTATATCTTCTTCTGAGAAGTGTATGTTCAGTTCCTTGGCCCATTTATTGATTGGGTTATTTGTTTTTTTGGTGTTAAGATTTTTGAGTTCTTTATATATTCTAGAGTTTAGTGCTCTATCTGACGTGGATGTGGTAAAAATTTGTTCCCAATTAGTAGGCTCTCTGTTCACCTCACTGATTGTTTCTTTTGCTGAGAAGAAGCTTTGTAATTTGAGTCTATCCCATTTATTGATTCTTGGTATTAATTCTTGTGCTACAGGGTTCTTATTAAGGAACTTGGGGACTGATCCAACATGTTGGAGATTAGAGCTTACTTTTTCTTCTATTAGGTGTAGTGTCTCTGGTCTAATTCCTAGATCCTTGATCCACTTTGAGTTGAATTTTGTGCATGGTGAGAGATAGAGGTTTAATTTCATTTTATTGCATATGGATTTCCAGTTTTCCCAGCACCATTTGTCAAAGAGGCTATCTTTTCTCCAATGTACATTTTTGGCGCCTTTGTCTAATATAGGACAACTGAAATTATATGTGTTAGTCTCTGTGTCCTCTATTCTGTACCATTGGTCTACCAGCCTATTTTGGTGCCAATACCATGCTCTTTTTGTTACTATTGCTCTGTAGTGTAATTTAAGGTCTGGTATAGTGATGCCACCTGCTTCACTCCTCTTACTAAGGATTGCTTTTGTTCCAAAGTTCTTTACCCAGTAGGATGATTAACCCTTCATGACATACTAGTTCTATCTGAGCAAGTCTGAGTTTTTTACAATGAAAACACTGTCATGAGAAAACTCCCAAAGGGAGTAGCTGTGAACCCATCCTCCCTGATGTATTTTGTATCATTCTTTCCTTTTGACTTCAAGGACCCATTACCCTAAATAATACAAGCATTTCTTTTTATTTATAAATTGACTCATATCATGAGATTCTGAATTGGTCATATGGTGACATTTATTTCTATGAAACCATTTCTGAATACCATATTACATCATTTTCCCCATTGAATACAACTAATTTCTAAGTGAGTAGTTCCCATGATCTCAGAGACAGACTTTTTAAAAATAATGTGAATGATAGATTAGGTTAATTGGAAAAGATACTAATTCCAGTTCCGTGCTTTAGATTTTAGATGCATGTATAGTAACTATGAAAGAAATGGTATCATATTTTGAGCAATAATCCAAATAATAGGGAGAATCATTTGATGTGATCATAATTTTTCTTCAATGAGGTATATGATAAGACTAAAATAAACAAAGGGTATTATATTATCACTTTGATTCTTTGATAGGAAATTAAATTCCTCTTTTGGAAGAAATTATGAAAAATACCATGATGTTGAATATTGTATGCAATTATATAAGATAGTCATAGCAGTATTATTTGGGGCATATCAAATTGAAGGAATCCCCATGATAAAAGCATTTTAAAAAATCATCAACTGATAATAAATATATAACATAATAGTATATTAGAGGTTCAGACTTTTCATTTGGAAAAATATCATGATACACTGCTAAGGAGCCTCTTTTTCAACATAAGCATTCTTCATTAAATACATTTTGAGGTTTCTATGGTAGAAAGATGATGGAGAAGATTAGGATTTGCTTGTCCACCTAAATGTTATTATCCTGCTCTTCTGGAAAAGTCCAGTATGTAGCATTGATGTTATTTATGTTCTTAGATTGTTTAAAGAAATTCTTTCAGCTTCTACCCCTATACCCCCCCACACCCAAATCCTTGTCATTAATCCCCCAATTCAGTTCCAATGGGATACTTTATTATATATTCAGACCAACCACTACTTTCACAAATCTCAGTAGATTATTTTAAGTAATATGAAACTATTAGCAAGCTCCACATTATGTACAAGCACAGAGGAAAACTAGACTTTTTGTGTATGACATTATTTTACTATATGAGCTCCACAAGTGATCTGGTAGCTCATACAGAAATTATATCCTTCCAATGGACAAAATAGGCTAATGCCTATTTAATGTCTGGCCTAAGCTTCTCCAGAAGATCTGTGCATTTTCATTACCATAGAGAATCTTTACCCTGGTAAATAGCTATGGGTGACTTTAGGGAGCAGCATAGGGAAGTCTCTTGGTCAATTAACTATCAAAAGGAGTTACTGTTCAGGTCCCCAATATACTCTTTCCTGACCAGTTGTCAATTTTTATGACACAAAAAAAGGCTCTGAATTCAGATAGTTTAATTTTTCTATCTCTAACACCATATTTTGTTTTGTGCCAGCTCAATCCCTGCAGCAACCAAAGATAAGAGGTTCTTTTATCTTGATCCTAGAAACTCCCTAGATTTCAGTCAGTGCTATGAGCCTAGAATTCAAGGATTTTAACTTGTCATTTTCTTTTTTTTAAGCTGTTCATTGATGTTCAAAACAGTTACTCTTTCTCTAAGCCTATAAATTCCTCATGTACATCCTACTATTCTCTGATAGGGGCAACTCAATTCCCAAAGTCATCCCTGCAAATGAGTACTTCATGCCAGGTGACCACAGGCAATGATTTGATTAGCTTTTACACTGCCGTGAATTCCCATCTTGGCACTTAAAAGAGATTTTGACTAGTTTTTGACCCAGCTATGCCAAATAAACCATTGACATTCCCTACTACGTTTTCTTACAGGTATCTGATACAACCTATTCCCTGGTAACAATTGTTTCTCAGTTAGGGATCTTGGAAGTGAGCAGCAAAAGCAGCACAAGCTAATAAAAGGAGAAAATAAATTTGTGCAAAGGATGTGGAGTAGCACACAGAATTCACTGGCAGGTTGGGGGTACCTAGTAGGAAAATGGGCAGAAAACAACAGAAGCTTAGTAGAGGGAACCACAGCCAAAAATATACTGAAGACATGCTTCAGTCTGATGCCCACTGGTACTGCCCGTGCTATTGCCCAGCTCTCCTGATGGGTGCTGTCATTGCTACACATGATGTAAATCTATAAATGGTGGATCATAAAGACATAAATGCAAACACACATCACTGGTGAGCATGAGAAAGAATGAAAAAACAAAAACAGCAGAGAAATAAAAGTTCATCTGTGCTGGTGCTACACAGGAATGCAATTGAGGAATTCATTATTTGAACTTTAAAGGGAAAGGAGACATTTGATTAAGGTGACACCTTAGTCCAATATCTTCTAGTACACAGAATAATCAGTTGTATGATCTTGAAGAAATTCCTTGTCCTTACTGTGACTAGTTTACTATCTCTACAATGAAAACAAAACTAATACCTACATCATGAAGGTATCATGGGTTAGAAATGAGTTCATACACACAAAACAGATTAATTACATAGTAAGAACATTATTGGCATTGGTACTAGTAGTCTTGAGGTAAGAGAGCAACAGTAGAGCTACTGGAAGTTTCAAGAAAACAAATACAAATGTAAAGCAAAACAGAATGGGAAAAAATGTATGACTTATACTGTAATCAGTTTTAAAACTTTCATGGGTGCAATCTGGTCAGTTAGGTGTTTCCCACTTCTCATTCTGTACTAAACAAGTTAAATTGTCATAACTGTCAATATGTTTTGTCACAGATAAACTAAAGAAAAAAGTTTAGAAACAGTTTAATAATTTTTTGAAACATGCACATTGTCTACTGTAACTTTGAGGTAATTTGAAAACAAATTAATTTGGTATGAAATAACATTTTTACAATATTGAGACTTTCAATTCAATACATCATTTTACTGAAAAATGTTCTCCAGATGTTAAAATCAACAAGTTTTCTGAATTCAAGGCCAGATCTAATGCTTAAAAATATCCCTTCTGTATCAGAAGGAATGAATAAATGAACCTAGCTATATTGTAGTGAAATTAAAACCAATATCAGATGTTGGGAGATAGGAGAAATTTGTAAATAAAAATAAAGGATCATCAGAAATAAATATGTATTTCTATAATGAGAATATCAATTTCTACAAGAAAAGAGTTACTTCTAAATATTAGTAGAGAAATCTGTGGATTAAAAATGCAATAACCATAGCAATTGCACTGACCTGCTAGACACCAGAGGGCCTGCCCAAGCAAGCACTCTGCCTTTGTGGAGAGGACCACCACACTCAAGCATAGAGGACCACTGCATTGTGGCTCCCCATCTAAAAATGTGTGGCTTCCCCCAGATGGCCTCCAACTTGGGACACTGCTGCCACCACCATCAACCTCCCAATGAAGTAGTCTCCACAATGGAACAATGAACAGAACAGCCCATCACACTGCCTGCCCTTTCAGCCCTATCTCTCAAAGCAGTTGCCTCCATTTGGGATAACTCCACCACCATCTTGGGTTACCTCAGCCTCGACCTTCGCCATCTCATTGGGGAAACTTCCATCTTGTGATACCAACTGAGGCCTGGAAGCCCAACATCAAGGTACCTATAGATTGGATGCTATCTCCTTCACCAACAAGGGACATGGCCTCTTAGGACAAAAACCAGGACCTGGAAGACCATCACTAAGGTCCCTGCATGCCTGGTTACAAACAGAGGTATCTCTAAAAATACCATCTTGTTACAGAGTCAAAAGAGAGCCTTACACAGGGTCACCCCTTTCTCTAGAGCCTTACACAGGGTCACCCCTTTCTCTTTTTTTTCTGCTAACTGCCAACTTCTTTTTATTCCTTTTTCACTCTTTCTATAATTGAATACCTCTGTATTCTCACATCCTTCCTCATAAACATTATATTCTACACCCCCCATTGTCTCTCTGTCCACCATCAGAAACTGTAAAACCTTATGCAAACCTACTGTCTATATTGTAGATGATAATTGAACATATCGTTTTTTGTTTTTGTTTTTGTTTGTTTTTTTTTTAATACTGAGAAAACTGTAATTGTCTAAATAGGAGCCATCTGATTTAAGGCTGCATACTGTTTGCACTGGGTGCTCTAAACATTGATTTCCCCCTAAAAGGTAAGGTAAAGGTAAACTGCAGTGACACTACAAGATTATAGAGTAGAAACTGTGATACCTCAGAACTGCATGGCTACAAAGGAAGACACACAGACAATATGAAAAACAAAGAAAGAATGTGCCCCAAACAAACCAAGATGCTACAATAATAGAATCCTTTGACAGCACAGTAGATGAAATATTAAAGTGATCTGTGAAACAAAGTGATCTGTGAAACAAAGAATGACATAAGACAACAAATTCATGCAACAATTGATCACTTCAACAAAGAGATAAGAGAGCAAATATACAGATAGCAAAAGATTACTTTAAGAGAAAGATTTTGGGAAAAAAGCCAAACAGAAATCCTTAAAATGAAGGAAACAATAAACAAAATAAAAAATTCAATAGAAAGCATCATCAACAGACTAGATCACTTGGAAGACAGAAACTCATACAATGAAGAAAAAATATACAATTTTGGAAATAAAGTTGACCACACAGAGAAGATGGTAAGAAACCATGAAAAGAACCTCCAAGAATTATGGGATAACATCAAAAAACCAAATCTAAAATTTATAGGGATAGAGGAATGCACAGAGATACAAAGCAAAGGAATGTACAAAATATTCAATGGACTAACATCAGAAAATTTCCCAGACATGAAGAATGAATTGGAAAATCAAATACAGGAAGCTTACAGGACACCAAATGTACAAAATTACAACAGATCTAGACAAAAGCACATTATAATGAAAATGCCTATCATACAAAATAAGGATAAAATTCTAAAAGCCACAAGAGAAAAGTTTCAGATTACATACAGCAGGAAACCAATTTGGATCTCAGCACATTTTTCAACCCAGACCCTCAAAGCTAGGAGATCTTGGAACAACATGTACCAAGCACTGTAAGAAAATGGATGCCAACCAAGAATCTTATAGCCAGCAAAATTAAGCTTCAGATTTGATGATGAAATAAAAACCTTCCATGATAAACAAAAGTTAAAAGAATTTACAACAAGACAACCTGCACTACAGAACATTATCTGCAAAATATTCCAGTGGATGAAATGAAAAAGAACAATAAAAATCAGCAAAGGGAGGAACTACACTAAAGGAAAGGCCAATCAAAGGAGAAACCAAGTTATGTTAAAAACCGAGAGTAAACCAAAATGACCAGGAATGCAAAACGTATAACAATAGTATCCCTGAATGTGAATAGCTTAAACTCATGAATTGAAAGATATAGACTGGAAGATTGTATTAAATAAAAAAGACCCAACAGTATGCTGCCTTCAAGAAACTCATCTCACAGGAAAAGACATCCACAGACTGTAGGTGAAAAGTTAGGAAAAATCATTTTACTCACATGGACCATGTAAACAAGCAGGAGTTTCCATCATCATATCAGATAAAGTGGACTTGAAACCAAAGTTAGTAAGAAGGGATAAAGAATGGCATTTCATACTGCTTAAGGGATTCATACATCAACCATATATAACAATTGTAAATATCTATGCCCCAAACAATGGACATCTACACATATCAAACAAACCCTTCTCAACTTCAAGAATCAAATAGAACACAATGCAATGACACTGGGTGACTTTAACACATCTCTCTCACCACTAGATGGATCTTCCAAACAAAAACTAAACAAATAATCTATGTAACTCAATAATACAATCAATAATTTAGATTTAGCAGACATATGTAGAATATTCCATCCATCAATGAGTGAAAACACTTTTTTCTCATTAGCACATGGATCCTTCTCTAAAATAGACCGTATGTTATACCACAAACCAAGTCTTACAAAAAAAAAAAAAAAAAAAGAAAGAAAGAAAGAAAGAAAATAGAGATAATACCCTGCATTCTACCTGGAATGAAATTAGAAATCAATGATAAAATTAAAAAATAGAAGCTACTCCAACAACTGGAGACTAAATGATATGCTATTGAAAGATGCATGGATTATAGAAGCCATCAGGGAAGAGATAAAAAAAAATCTTAGCAATAAATGAGAATTCTAACACAATATATTAAAATCTCTGGAACACTATTAAAGGCAGAGCTAAGATGATAGTTCAGTGCATTAAGCTCATTTGTCAAAAGAATAAAAAGTCAACAATAAATGATCTGACATTATATCTCAAAGCCTAGAAGAAGAACAAATCAACTCCAAAAGCAGAAGAAGACAGGAATTAACTAAAATCAGCCTGAAATTAGTGAAATTGAAACAAAAGAAACAATTGAAAAAAATTACAAAATGAAGAGCTGGTTCTCTGAAAAAATAAATAAAATTGATAACCCTGAGCCACCCTAACAAAAAGTTGAGAGAAAACGCAAATTACTAAAATTTGTGATGAAAAGGAAATATCACGAAATACACTATTAAATTAAAAACTATTTTGAAAATTTATACTCCAGTAAAATAGAAAATCTTGAAGACACTGAAAAATTTTTATAGGCATATTATCTGCACAAACTGAACTAGGAGGACAGACATAACATAAACAGATCAATTTCAAGCAATGAAATAGAAAAAAGCTTACTAAGCAAGAAAAGCCCTAGACCAGACAAATTCTCATCCAAGTTCTACAAGACTTTCAAAGAAGAATTAATACCAATACTCCTCAAATTATTCAATGAAATAGAAAAGAAGGGAACCCTTTCAAACTCATTCTAGGAGGTTAGTATCACCCTGATACCAAAATCAGACAAAGATACATCGAGGGAGGAAAACTTCAGACCAATCTCTCAAATGAAAATAGATGCAAAAATTCTCAATAAAATTCTGGCAAATTGCATACAAAACATTAAAAAGATAGTGCACAGTGATCAAGTTTGGTTTGATGCAAGGTTGGTTCAACACACAGAAATCAATAAACATAATTCTTTACATCTATAGACTTAGAGATAAGAATCATATGATTACATTGATAGATGCAGAAAAAGCATTTGACAAAATACACCACCCTTTCATGTTCAAAAAACTAGAAAAACTAGGGATAGTAGGAACATACCTCAACATTCTAAAAGCTATCTATGCTAAACCCAAGGCCAATGTCATTCTAAATGGAAAAAAAAAAAAAAAATTGGAAGCATTCCCTTTAAAATCTGTATGCAGGGATGCCTTCTTTCACCACTTCTATTAAACATAGTCCTTGAAACTCTAGCCAGAGCAATCAGACAAACAAATAAAATTAAAGGGATACACATAGGAAAAGAACTTTGCAGATGACATAATTCTATATTTAGAAGATCCATAAAACTTCTAGAATTAATAAACAAATTCAGCAAAATAAAAGTATATAAAATCAATACACACAAATCAAATGCATTTCTATACATCAATGATGAACCCTCTGAAAGAGAAATTAGGAAAACTATTTCACAAAAGCTTCAAAACAAAACAAAACAAAAAAACAACAACAACAACAAAAATAGACTTGGGAATCAATCTAACAAAAGGGGTGAAAGTCCCATACAATGAAAATTACAGAACACTAAAGAAAGACATTGAAGAAGACCTACTGAAAATTCTAAGCTAAATAATGTACACAGATCATCCCATTTGATCTTCAGAACCCTGATTGTCTAGTACATCAAAACATTAATTACAAATGCTTCCTCAATAAAAGTGTGCCTTAAATGCCCAATAAAGCAACAGCCAAAATTGCTGTGAAAAAAAAAAAAAAAAGATGGAAAGTCCTCTCATGTTCTTGGATAGGATGAATTAATACTGTAAAAATGGCCATACTAGCAAAAGTGTTATGCAGATTTAATACAATCACAATTAAAATCCCAACAACATTCCTCATAGAAATAGAAAAAGCAATCATAAAATTCATTTGGAAAAATAAGAGACCCACAATAGCCAAAGCAATTCTTAGCAAGAAGAGTAAAGCAGAAGGAATTACAATACCAGACCTTCAACTATATATATAAACCTATAGTAACAAAAAAAAAAGCATAGAAATAGACATGTAGACCAGTGGTATAGAATAGAAAACACAGAGACAAACCCACATGCATTCAGTTATCTTGCACTAGACAAATGGTCCAAAAACATTCATTGGACAAAAGATAACCTCTTTAACAAATGGTGCTGGGAAAACTGGAAATCCATATGCAGCAAAATAAAATTAAACCCCTATCTCTCACCCTGCACAAAACTCAACTCAAAGTGGATCAAGAAATTAGACAAGAGACCTTGCACCTAAGAGAAGAAAAAGTAGACCCAATTCTTCATCATGTCAGATTAGGTCCTGACTTCCTTACCCAGACTCCTAAAGCACAAGTAATACAACCAAGAATCAATAAATGGGATGGATTCATACTAAAAAGCTTCTTCTCAGCAAAGGAAATGATCACTGATGTGAAGAGAGTACTGAAAGAGTAGGAGAACATCTTTACTACATGCTCATCAGATAAAGCAGTAATTTCCAGGATATATAAGAAACTCAATACAATAATAATAATAATAACAACAACAACAACAGCAGCAGCCAAATCAATAAATGGGCAAAGGAACTTAACAGACACTTCTCAGAAAAAGATATGCAATCAATCAACAAATATATAAAAAATGTTCAACATCTCTAGTAATTAGAAAAATGCAAATCAAAACTAAGTTTTCAACTCACTTCAGTCAGAATGGCAGTTATCAAGAATACAAGCAACAATAAGTGTTGGCAAGGATATGGGGAAATGGCATACTCATATGTTGCTGGTAGCACTGCAAATTGGTACAACCATTCTGGAAAATAGTATGGAGATTCCTTAGAGAACTGGGAATGGAACCACCATTTGACCAGATATCCCACTCCTTGGTCTATACTCAAAGGGCTTAAAATCAGCATATTATAATGACACAGCCACATCAATGTTTATAGCAGCTCAATTCACAATAGCTAAACTGTGGAACCAACCTAGATGCCGTTCAATAGATGAATTGATAAAGAAACTGTGGTACACACACAATGGAATGTTACTCAGCCTTAAAGAAGAATAAAATTATGGCATTTGCAGGTAAATGGATGGAGCTGGAGAATATCATGCTAAGCAAAGTAAACCAATCCCAAAATCCAAAGGCTAAATATTCTCTCTGATAAGTGGAACATGTGTGATTGCACGTATTATAGGAATCTACTTAATGTACAATAAGAGAAGTGAAAAATTGTGCTCCATTTGTGTATAATGAATCAAAAAACATTCTACTTTCATGTGTAACTGATTAGAACAAACACTAAATATTAAAAATGTAATAACCTGTTTATTTTTCTTCTGTAAGAAAAAAATACCCTGAATATATACTCTTTTCATACCTCTTCCCCTTTATTCACTTATATAAATTCAAAGATCTACCTTTGTTGACCAGTAGAAAAACTGAAAAAAAAAAAAGACTTAAGTATAAAAATTATACATTATTAAAATTTCTTAGAATAAAAATCTTGATGTAAATACTAATAAATAATTGTATTAAGCTGGGCATATAAATAAGTAATAGTTGAGAAGAAATATATCTCTTAAATAAAAGATGAAGGGCAAAAATCACACCGGGGACAACTGTGCAGCCAAGAGATTTATTCACCAGCCTTGTGTCTGGTCGGAGGTCGAAGGGGTGCTGGGAGAGAGGAGTCAGGGAAAGGAAATTGTGCAAGCTCTGAATGGAAGGTGGGTGCCTGGTCTTGCCGGTTGTGGTCTCTGGAGCTGTCAGCTAAGGCAGCTGCCATGGGGCTGGAGGCTAGAACTGTCGGCTGGGGCAGCTGGGCTAAAGGTGGTGGGTCTGGAGCTGGTGCAATGGCTGCCTCCTCTCAGCAGGGACAAGTTGTTGTGTGTGTGAGTCTCTCAAACTCCAAAGGAATGGAACTTTATATAAGGATTTCTGGTGGGGGGTGCACCAGAGCGACTCCAATGCCATTGGCTCTTTGCCCATGGAACAGGGTGACCTTTAAGCCTATTGGCTCCTGCCTGGGGGAAAAAAAAAAAAAAAAAAAAAAAAAAAAAAAAAAAAAAAAAAAAACCTGCCTGGAGAACAAAGCGACCTTTAAGCCCATTGGCTCCTATGCAGAAAATGAAACAAGGTTGCTTTGCTCTGGATATGGAAACTTCCCTTGTGTGTGTGTGTGGGGGGGGAGCCCATCTATCAAAAGATCTCTGTATTAGTCAGCTTTTCTTCACTGTGACCAAAATATCTGACAAGAACAATTAAGAGGAGGAAAGCTTTGTTTTATTTAATGTTTTCAGTGTCAGTCCATAGTTGGCCAACTCCATTGCCTTGGGCATGAAGTGAGGCCTGAAGGAGCCCTAATTAGGAAGGGCTGTTGTAGCTAGCTGGAAGCCATGGGTTCCACCTGATATGTATGTGACGCACCTGTAGGCACCCGCAAACCTGAAGGTAAAAATCTTTCTTTCCCTCTCTAAGCTCTCTCTAAGAAAGTAGAAGTAAAAGTAGTGAAAGCTATACTCTGCCTCCGAGAATTTTCCTCCCGTGGCGGCGCCGTGGCTGGCCACAACAGGCAGCTTACAAATGGTGGTCCGTCCGGGGCTCGGCAGGCAGAGAAGAAAAGCTAAGAAATAAGGAGAGCAACGAAAAAGCATAGCCTCTGACTCAGTTGAGGCCAGTTAAGAATTAAGCTGAAGCAGAGTAGCCAGTGAAAAGCCGAAGCGAGCCGGCCAAAAGCCATAAAAAATATAGAGAAAAAGCCTTGAGCTTTAGTATAAAGAAAAAAGCCATGAGCTTAAAAGAAAATAGAGAATTAAATAGCATGGTAAAAACCATGCAGGAAAAAAAAAAAAGCCATTGAGCTTTGGCAAGAAAGCCATAAAGAAAAATAAAGAAGAGGAGAAAAAAAAAAAAAAAAAAAAGTCAAAGCCGCTTATGCAATTGTGCTTAACTAGGTGCGTTAGCTGCTCCTCAGCATTAGGCTTCCTTAAAGCCACAGCACCTTCTCAAAAAGGGCTCAAATATCCACCCTTTCAAAAATAAAAGGTGAAAAGCTAGGTAGGGAAAATAAAATAAAATAGAGAAAATAGAGAAATTAAAGCACCTTTTTAAAACTAAAGGGAAGGAATATGAAGGAGCCCTAATTAGGAAGGGCTGTTGTAGCTAGCTGGAAGCCATAAGTTCCACCTGATATGTATGTGACGCACCTGTAGGCACCCGCAAACCTGAAGGTATATAACCGGGTGAAAGCAGTCCGAGTTAGGAGAACAAATTCATTCGGTCAGTCGGGCAGTCACTCGGTCGGTCAGAAGAATCAGAGCGGCCAGAACGTAGGCAGAGCGGTTACAGAAGAGAAACCAGATAGAAGAAGTAATGACTGGTCAGAGTTAGGCCGAGACTCCTGAGGAAGACAGAAGACAGAAGACAGAAGAAAGAAGAAGGAAGAAAGAAGAGAGAAGAAAGAAGCTCTAATCTTTCTCTAAGCTAAGCTCTATCTTTCTTTCTCTCTAAGACTCTAAGCTAAGAAGACAAGAAGAAAAGCTCGCTCTAATCATTCTCTCTAAAAATCTTTCTTTCCCTCTCTAAGCTCTCTCTAAGAACAAAAGCACCTTTTTAAACTAAAGGGAAGGAATATGAAGGAGCCCTAATTAGGAAGGGCTGTTGTAGCTAGCTGGAAGCCATGGGTTCCACCTGATATGTATGTGACGCACCTGTAGGCACCCGCAAACCTGAAGGTAAAAATCTTTCTTTCCCTCTCTAAGCTCTCTCTAAGAAAGTAGAAGTAAAAGTAGTGAAAGCTATACTCTGCCTCCGAGAATTTTCCTCCCGTGGCGGCGCCGTGGCTGGCCGTGACAGGCAGTTTACAGAGGCCCACCATATTGGAAGGGCACAGCAGAAGAAAGCTGATCAGCTGATAGTATCTGGAAGGCAGAGAGAAAGAGAGAAAACACTGGGAGAATCCTGGGACAAGATACAATCTGTAAGGGCTCATCCCCCCACCCTTAGTGACCTACTACCCCCATCCATACCCCACCTTCCTATAGTTACCACCCAGTGGTCCATTCAAATTATTAATCCATCAAAAGATTTAATCCACTGAGGTTATAGCTTTCATCATTGCCTAAAAAGGCCCAACTCTGAACCCTGCTGTATTGTGGCTTGTGCTTCCAAGACATCAGCTTTGGGGCAGATACTTCTAGGTTCACACCACAACAATCTCCAAAGGTAAAAGCCATGTATTAGGCATAACCCGAGGAACACCCACAGATAGTTCACTCAGAGCAGGGAGAGTGAGGTAAGGATATTGATATGGGACAGAGAGGCAAGAGAAGAGGATGACACCCTGGCAACCTACAGAAAGAAGTGTTTTTAAAGACAAGAAATGTTTGACACTGCCTACAAGGTGAGGGATAAAATAAGAACAGAGATCCAAATTTTTCACTTCTTAAATGTCATTGGGGATCTTAACAAAGTAGAAGTAGATGATAGATTGTAGGGTCTCAGTGTGGGAATAGAATAGCATTTTAAAGAACTTTAATTAGGAACAGGCAGAGAGAGAGAGAGAGAGATGTGCTTAATAAAAGGAGATTAAGTTTGAAAATGTTTGTTTGTTTGTTTATTTTAAATGAAAATAATTTTCTGCCCATGTGTAAAAGAGTACCGAAATCCAATAGTACTTATATAAAACATTACTGGTAACTAGAAATAACTTAGACATTTGCTCCTATAAGCCATGACTCTGAACTAAAATAATTTACTTATTAACACTAATTCCTTGCTCAATACTTGCTTGAAGACTTGACTTGCTTTATTCACCAATCCAGTCCTAAACTCTGCCTACTTCCAATCAGTTCTCTACCTTGAGAACTTACTGCAGCATCACTCAGGCTAGGCAACAAGAGTATACAAATGCATCTCCTAACTCTCTTCTTTGAGACACTGTAAAGATTTGTCATCTTGGTCCTCTCTCTTGAAGAAAAGACTACTTAATGTTTAATAAATTTAGCTTGTTTTGATCAACAAGTTTTTCTGGTGATCTGTTAAGCAGTCAACAGAAAATAATTTATTCAAGCTGGAGATTTGAATGTGCTTAAATATCTTTTAAAAATATTTTTAGTTGTAGATGGACACAATACCTTAATTTTGTTTATTTAGTATTTTTATGTGAATCTGGGGATCAAACCCAGTGCCTCATACATGCTAGGCAATCACTCTACCACTGAGCCACAACCCAGCCTTTGTTTAAATCTTTGTAGATGGTATTTACTAGACTCAGAAACATCAGGTAGGAAGAAATGCGGGTGGCATTCAGAGGTAATAAGGTATAATCAGCCTGAAGTTGGAGAAAAGGTTTCTGTACCATTGCAACAGGAAAACAGGAGCAGAGATGAGTGCAAATGTAAAAAATCAGACACACCTGAATCAGAAAAGGAATAGGGGAGTCAAGAAGACAGGACTTGTTTTGGTTTCAAGGTCACGTAACTTCCTGTGAGATACAAAGTCAAGACTATACTCTTGCCAAAATCATGACACTGGTGACCCAACAATGGAATGTGGAATTCAGCTCCTGCAATAGGCATTCCTAATTTTCTATCCATGCAGCCCCCAAACAGATGGCATTGACTCCTTCCTGTCCCCTCCCTAGTGGCCTAAATCAAATTCACATCCAGAATATCAATTAAAAGTGAGAATTAAAAATGTGTTGCTCCAGCCAGGAGCGGTGGCACATGCCTGTAATCCCAGCCGCTCGGGAGGCTGAGACAGGAAGATCACAAGTTCAAAGCCAGCCTTGCAACTTAGGGAGTTGCTAAGCAACTCAATGAGACCCTGTCTCTAAATAACATACAAAATAGGGCTGGGGATATGGCTTAGTGGTTGAGTAACCCTGAGTTCAACCCCTGATAGCTCCTGCATAAAAAAAGAAACTGTGTTGTTTGCTTTCCATATTTTTTAAGGAAAGTGAGATAAAGACAGGTGGAGAGACCCAAACCAAGTACTGTGCAAAACTGATGCTTTAGTAGGGAATCATCATTGCCTTTTAGACACAAACCCTAATTATAATTCATTAAAATTTTGTATCGCTAAACATACAGGATATTGATCCATAACTACCTATTATTTTTTGTTAGATTTGAGTGTCAGTGTTATGATACTTTCAACAAAACCTGAAAATATTCCACTTTTTTCTATGCTTTTAGCACATGGTTAAGTAGCATTAAAGTATGTATTTATTAAAGGCATAGTAGGATCTCTCCATGGAACCAGTTGGACCTGGTGCTGTTTAGTAGGCAGTGCTTTATAATTCTTTAAATTTATCTTACCAAGTTTTTAAACTACTATGAACCCAAAATAATTCATATTTTTTAAAAAATCAATTTTATATAGGTTTTGAAACCTGTCTTACTAGAATTGATTAATTGTATTATTTCCTCATCTGGGGTTTCAAAAATTTTTGTTCTTTTTTTTTCACAATAATAATCCCATTTGTTTTCTTCCTACTCTTTAGAGTTTAAACTCTTTACTCAGTTTCATGCTTGCATGCTTGCCCTATCACCTCAGGTTCACTATTCATTTATTTGGATAGCATGCATGCACCACATTTTTTTCAATAATGATTCATTGAAACTGTATTATCAATTCTTAAATGGCCAAGATGATTTGTTTTTCTTCTATTGAAATATAATTCAACAAGGGATGGATCTTAGTTTTCTTTCCTGATTGTCATTTCAGTATTGCTCCATAGGTTTCAGCCATTAATTATAAATAAAAGAGGTTTGGAAGCAAGCCTCACTCTTTCCACTGAATAAGCTTCATTAAAACATGGACTTTTTTTTTTCTGTTTTGTTCACTGTACTTTCTACAACAACAAAACCTATGTCCTCAAATAGATTATGTGGTCAATAAATATTTACTGACTAAAGGACCTGATCTTTCTGCTTGAATGTCTGAAGGACTTTCTTTTATAGTCAGTGGACTCACTAGACTCTGTCTACTGGTAAGCTTGGTGGGTATGGTGTTTCTTTCATGCAGGATGGGGTACTGACCAACACTAGGGCTCTCCTTTCTCCCTCATGGTTGTATCCTTTGCAGTTGTTGAACTCTCACTCACATCCACTTTGTTTTGCGTACTTTTAGCAGACACGCCTTCCAAGTGCTTTACTTTGCTTTTGGCAATGACTCTTTTTGGCTTCCTTCTAAAGAGGCTCTCTGTCTCTAACAGTGTTATTTTTCTCCATTCCTCTCACTCCTGAAGCATATCAGGTCATGTGTCATCTTCTATTATTGTGTAAGTTGTAGTCTAAAAATTTATTATATTTTCATTATGAAATGAAAGAAAATGGGTGAATAATGACAGGTTACTAGTTTGGGATTTATCTAAAGTCTTCTGAGAACATAGATTTGGTACATTAATTTTGAAAATTTTATAAAATCTCAGGTACTAACCTGTAAAATATGGATTCTATTCAATTAGGCATTCTGTGTTACTTAACTATCTAATGTCAGCTTAGTGCCTGTATATTGTTGGCTTACTGAAAACAATTGAAAATCCTAAGAGAATAATTTGTGACTCGTGGTATTGTAAAATGAAAATCTTTATTAGCAAATTATGTTTTCATAAATTTACCGTCATCAACAATTTCATTTACACATGCACAGTTACCCTTTGCTTACATTCATGATAAAAATCCATATTCAAATATATATGTATAGTATATATATGTAAATTGTGTGTATACACACACACACACACACACACACACACACCCCATAATGCACTATGAGTATATATGTATATGTATATACAATTAAAATTTGGGAAAGAATAATTTATTAATAAAATTTTTATTTTTTCTTTAAATAAAGATAAGTCATGTTAATTTTTCCCAATATATCCTGATTTTCCTGTCTTTTTATTTTAATGGGAATTAAACCAGGTGAGAAGCATTAATAAGTCTTTCCTTTCATCTTTTCAGGATGGTTTTACTCGATATAATAGAATTCCAGATAGCACCAAGTTAATTTTTATTTTGGTTTTAATAAGAGGTTCATTCATATTAGGCAATCTTTCAGAAGTCACTTTAGAAATATAAACTATATATGACAGCCTACTCAATATCTCCACTTAAATGTCTCCAAGGCAAGTCCACTGAATCTCCCAGCTTCAACAACACACTGCTAAAAAAATTCAAATTCAACAAATGCACTTATAATTTCTCTTCCCTAATCCTGATCCTGTCTCAGGGTGTCTTATCTCAATACCACTAGACCTCTAATTGCACAATCTCAGAACACGAAGTTGTCCTTCACAATTCTCTCTTGCCATATAATTTATATCCAATTTATTATATCCTTCTTCCTCTCAAGACTGATTTCTATATTCTGTCTTTTATGCCTTTCTTATTTTCCTGTATTCATTTGTATTGCAAACAACTCATTTAAGCTACTATCATCTTCCATATAAATACTGATTTTTCTACTTGGATGGTGCAATGGGTTAATTTCTCTCTCCATTCCTCACATGACAGAAAGAAAGTAACAATATGTAACTTAAATTGAATCATGCCAATCTTTGGTTAAAGACATCCACTGATTTTCTATTGCCCCCAGTTAAAGAATAAAGCATTTCTTTTCTTTAATAACTATGTACATTACCATGGCTCACCTCTCTGTTTCCATCTCATCCTTCTTGTCTCTTGTGTCAAAAGTTCTCAGGCTGTATACAAAATTTCTATCTTTCATCTTTCATAAGTATTCTAACATGTGCTCCTTCTAGACTGTAAGATTCATATATGTGTGTGTGTATGTGTGTGTATGTGTGTGTAGTTATAGATGAACACGATAACTTTATTTTGTTTATTTGTGTGTGTGTGTGTGTGTTGCTGAAGATCAAGCCCACTGCCTCACACATGCAAGGCAAGTACTCTACCACTGAGCTAAAATGCCAGCCTTAGACACTGAGATTCTTAGGAGAAATGATATCTCTGTATAGCATTATGTTTTTAGCACTCAACATGCAGTTCATACACAATCAATATTTGTTGAATGAATAACAAACATGAGTACATTTTTTCAGCCTATAAGTAGTGATCAATTTATTCCACCAAAATTCTAATCAGAGTCCATTTTATTCTCATAGGACTCTGTCACATTGAAATAGAATTAAATAATGTAATTATTCAACTATTAGCTGCATGTATTATATAATTTATTTAAACATCTTATTGAGTGAATTGCTTTGCAAGATTAAGAAACATTATTTCTGATCGATATGTGCTGAATTCCTAAGTGAATAATGACTTCTCTATATTCAAACTCATTCATAAATATAGACTATTTTCACAAGAAAAATTTTGGAGAGATCTCTAAACTTTCAATATTGTTACTTTTTTAAACAAATTGTTGTTGAGTTTAAAAATCTATAATTTTGAGATATTGATGCTACCATTGGAATTACAATGATTGGCTGCATGTAAGACTCTGAAAACAGTGATATTTCATGCTGAGACACACACTATGATATTAGATCTTACTTGAAAGCAGCAGCTTGTATTTGCAGGGAAGCTTCCTGAATTGGGTATGTATCTGTGACTCAAGCTTCTAGATAAAGATGACTTTCCAACTTGAGACAGTATAATATAAAATTCTTATTACTACTATGTTCTAACAAATTGCATTAACTATATCTCATGCTGTATTGTTCTTTTCTGGTCAATTCTTAGATTAATTTAGTTATTTATTATTTTTCAGGATCCTAGAATGTGTTCTAGGTGTTTCTCAAGGTCATTCATAGATGTTGATGGAGAAGTTGGATTCCAGGGTCAGAAAGATTTTGGCCTAAATCCTCATAATATCATATAATAGGTTCATGTATTCAAAAAGTTTACATAACCTAAGCCTGCATTTTCTCATCTGTGTAATGGAGATGATAATAATTGAATTGTAATAATAATTAATTAAGAAATTTTATATAAATGTTTATCCCAAGCCTGGTATATATGAAAAAAATACTCTGAAAAATGTCAGTTGTTGCATTACTATTTATTGGACAATGCAACTTTTGCTAATAATTTCCCTAGAAATGTTGGCAAAAGAAATCAAACTGAATCCACACTCCGAGAATCCAAAGTCAATTCCACATTTGCTCATGTCTACTCGTATCTACATAAAGCTATTGATAGAACAGAGTTTCAAAGTTTTGACTCAAAATAAAAGCTCTGCTTTGTTATATATATGACAATGCAAGGTAAGTCTTTTCACAGGTTCCCTTTTCAGAGATGCTTAGCTTCTATAATACAGATTCAAATTAGCTCAGATTGTGTTCCAAGATAGACTGCAAGGTGGCATGATTTGAGGCAATTGCTGTAGGTGACTTCTGAGAAAGTGAAGCCTAAATGAAATCTATTTTATCATGGCATTATGCTTGTGATGCAAAATGCACTTTAGGAAGACTAAGTCTTTATGTATTAACTTTTGCATTTGTCCCCTTTTGTTCTCAGTTTCAAAGCAGACTTGGATGGGAATATCAAATAGGTAGTGTCCATCCTATGTGTACACCCTGTGTGAGAGCATACAAAGATATTTATTCTTGAGAGAATAATTAAACTGTCCTTAACATCTCTCCACATTACATCTATGCATTTTTAAAAAGGAAAAACAAAACCTGACTGCAAAGCATAATTATAAATGATAATACTTACATTTTTATCATATTCATGCAATAAATAAGTCTGTCAAAAATAGGGTTTGGAATTGTAATATGCTTCTCTCTTATACTGATGTAATTTATTTTGTTCCTTTGCTAATGGGACAGCCTTTAGATAGCCATAAGCATTAGCCTCCAATAAAAATTAAAAATCAGTATATTGCATTTCTCCTTCTGTTCCTTCTGCATATTACATTGCTCCATAAGCTCATTGGTGCTGGAATTCTCTCTCTCCTTTGGCACAATTTTCCTCTGTGGTATGATGCTATGAATATTTATGGTACAATAAAAATAATATAATAATAAGCATTTCCTAAGCTCTTGTGGCATATATCTTCAGACTGAAGCTGGAAGGGCTAAATCTGTTACCTCCCACTAGAGCAGATCTTTATGTCCTGTGAAATAGCTGGCTGTCCCAAAGACCTTCACTTCCACGTGAGTTAAATGGCTCTTGTACTGAAAAATTCTGAGAAGAATTCTTTCTTCTTCCATATATAGTTTTGACTATCATCATCTCTGAAACATTGCCAGATTTTCCTTACATTGAGTAGGCTTCAATTGATATCCTTATTCATCCTTCCTATGTCA
Source organism: Tamias sibiricus (assembly GCA_025594165.1). Taxonomy (NCBI): domain Eukaryota; kingdom Metazoa; phylum Chordata; class Mammalia; order Rodentia; family Sciuridae; genus Tamias; species Tamias sibiricus. The sequence continues at coordinate 79,930,511 of CM046666.1, read as the reverse complement.
ACTACTACAATTCATTCTTTTATAGCCATCTTAAATCTTTAGTCTCTAAAATTCCAGGGTCTAGAATACTCTGAGCAGACTATTATCTTGCTCGGTGAAGCGGGGCTGCTTTACCCTCACTCCTCCTCCATCACCTTAACTGACTAGATTTCTTTTCATTTATAAATTCCACTCAAATTGTTTTCTCTTTTCAAATATTTCCAAACTTCTCATCACAGTCTATTTCCCCAGCTTGATGTCAGTGTAGCTACATATAAAGCTAGATGTGAGTGTAGCTACGTATAATGTTCCTAATACTGTGTTTTTAAACAGTCATTCTTCTTACCTGTTGTGTTAATACAGTCACAACTTTTATATTTCCTATTAATAATTAGAGGAAAAGTGGGGATTTTTATATTGACTTTTAAAGAAATCATAAGATTCATATCAAATGAACACCTTAATATATCATTGAATAAGATCTGGGAATTGTTTTCAAGCTATACAACATCTCAAAAATATTTCAGCATTTGCTCTGTGTGTGTGTGTGTGTGTGTGTGTGTGTGAGAGAGAGAGAGAGAGAGAGAGAGAGAGAGAGAGAGACATAGAGAGACAGATACTCAGAGACAGTGTACCTTAATGTATTTTTACAGGGTAGTATTTTTAGAATCAGTTCTCTATAGATCTCTCACATGTCTTCACACACATGAACAGAGGTAATGACTGCCTCTATGCCAAACTATTTTTTCAAGAATGTCATTATAACAAAGAGCTTCAGAACATATTGTGCTTCTATCTGTAGCAAAGGTCTTTTATTTTATCTTGGATTTTGTCTATTTGTGAGATTTGTTTTGTTTTTACTATTCAGTATAATAAAAACATATTAAACATATTGTTCTTTGTGTAAACATCAGCTATGATTTTTGTCCATTATAAAAGAGTTGGTTTCCCTAACACATACTTTCTTTCTTGTAATGCAACTCAGCCTGTGTACAGAGTCACCTTGTCACCTGAACCTCCTCATGACAGCCCTTGGGAGCTGAAATATGTGGAACCAATTTCAAAACTGATACGCTGACTCTATCACTATAAATAATAAAGTCCATTGTCTCTTATCCAAGAGTTTATTTTTTATTTATATTTTTTTCTTCACTGAGTATTCATAAAAATGTGGCAACATAACTTCTTCATAGGGTAAAATTCAAACCCTTCAAGTTTTCCTGAGAGTTTTGATGAAGAAACTGGTATACTCACACATACATGGTTTTCTACAAGGGGAAAGATTAGGAAGAATTAGTGTCTTAGTGCAAATTAATATGACTATAGGGAAGTTAATTTATGACCAACTGAGTAATATAGGATCCTCCACTTTGTTGTCCTGTAATTAGATGAGTAGAAGAAATGCTTTCAGGCCATGCACAGGGAAGTAGGTGCAAATTTTGCTGCTTCCAATAACTACTATAAACATTTGTCTTGGGATTTTGTCAATAGAGATGCCCTGAGAAAGAAAAGAGGAAAATTCATGATTGCTATAGTCAGAAATCAGGTGAACCATTAGAATTTTGGATAATTCATTGGAAAATGAAAGAATGAAGCATATAATGTTTTTCTAAGGAAGAACAATCTGTCTTTTATGGCTTAGTCCCTCCTGCAGTCAGACTGCCAATCCTAAACCCTTTCAAGGATTTTTGCAGTGTGTTATAGCTACTATGAGGAATTTCAACTGTCTCCAGCAGATTTTTTTTTTTTTTTTTTTTTTGAACCAGGGATTGAACTCAGGGGCACTAAACCACGGGGCCACATCCCCAGCCCTTTTTTTGTATTTTTAATAGAGACAGGGTCTCTCTGAGTTGCTAAGTGCCTCGCCATTGCTGATGGCTGGCTTCGAACTCATGATCCTCCTGTCTCAGCCTCCCAAGTGCTGGGATTAAAGGCATGCACCACTGTGCCTGGCTCCAGCAGACTTTTAAGAGAGAAAAAGACAAGGTCCTTGTGAAAACTACAGATGAGACATTTACTACTATTTGGGCTCTAACTTCCCTGGATGGGCTTTACAATGATGATGAAAGAGATCTGTGAATGAATCAGAAATAAAAACACACACTCCACATGGACAAATTCTTACAGAAAGCTATGAGACTTTGGAAAACTCTCTTAAGCCTTATTTTGAAACTTGGTAAGAAATTAAGTGATGCTATTTTGTAATGGGACTGCCCAACATTTAAAAGTCATAACTGTATATATCAAATCCAAATCATTCAAGGCAAATAAATCCCAGAGCTCCAACCAGAAAGTAGTGCAACTGTGGCTATTCAATCAAGGTATTCCCAAAACTAAAATAGATGTTGTAAATAAGATGAGCTTTCCGCTGATACAGGACTTTAAGTATACTGAAAACGTTGGAAGTTTTTTTGCTTGAGCTCATGCAGCTACCACTTTACTCAAAATTAAATGTACCTTATATTTTGATTCCTCCAATCCCTCTGATTCTTTCACTCCCTACTCCAATAACTTTATTGTTTTAAACAGAAAGATGACCTGGTTGAATTCTAGATGTCCCTGACTCTAAGGAGAACCAAAGAAGCCTTATGTGTCTGTCTGGATATGCTGAGGAATTAGTGGGAAGGAAGATCATAAACTTATGTGGCTCTATTACAGAGTTGGGTGGATTATGAGGTTTGCTCAAGGGTTAGTCTGGGACCCTGGGGACCCCGGTTGATGTTAATATTACATATTTTCTCATCTTGTTGCTCAGGATCCTATGGGTAGTAACCTTAATTACATGCTGTATGAAAAGAATCAAACAGACTTGGTTTCAATCTCTATTAGATTAATCATTAGGGTTCATAGACTATTGTACCCACAGGAAAATCTGTTAAAAGTCAAGAGGTATTGAATGGAACGATGAACATTATCATGGGATAATTCTCCATGAGTCTTGTAAGTCTCTGCATTTATTGAAAACAGAAAATAATGATGACCACTGTTCTGCACTATCATTTCATGGGACATGGAAGGTAATAACAATGTCTCTCTACAAAGTAAAAGCTGTGTGTAGTGTTCAGTATGAAAAAGATAAGGTTTCCTTATGGAGTAAAAGTTTGTTGTCTATTATAAAAGATTCAATTGCCCAAACTTGGAGTTCTTCTTTTCTAATACAAACCATTGTGTGTAGGTGGGCACTTATCCTGCTTTGCATTGTCCTGTGGCAACCAAAATAAATGCTAATGATCTGAGCAATTGCTTTGAGTGATAAAGACCTTCATTTCCTACAAGGAGTCTCTTGTTGTCTGTTAGCACTCACGAAAATGTGGCAAGTTCACTTGTCACACAAGTAAGATAAAACCTCAGACTCTTCTAAGCTACTCGCAAGAAAAATCTTTTTAAAGTATACTAATTATGATTTCATTCATACAGTATGGAAAACAGAAAAGAATACTTTAGTCTATAGATCTATTGGCTACCATTTCCAAGGAACGTTAGACTTTGAAATAATTAAATGAATAAATGAATGTGATTATATGGTGACTAATTCAGTACTGTCCAGAAAAAAATTTCTAGTTTCTACCAATGGGATTTAGCTCAACATTTTGAAGAAGCCCATAAAAGATATATAAAATGCCTGTGAAAAAATGTAGGTTTGATATTTGTAGGTAATTTGAATCCATGGATTATTTAAGTGACAACCCTTGCTCTCCATGACCATATGCCTTCTCTGGCACTTGCAGCAAAGAGTTTGTATACTGCTTCCTGGTGACAATTCTGGAACCTTCTTGGAATCATCCAAGCAATATCCTTTTACTGAATTCTTGGAAATGCAACATATTGATAAACTATAACACTATAATAAGGTCTATGAAGAAATTCATTTTTGTATATTGATTATATTGTAGATCTGGAGTCACATGTCTCAAACAAATGCCTAAACTGAGATTTACTTCTTACATTAGAAGTAAAAGGTAGAAAGTTTATTTCAAAGTTTAGAAGTATGGTAAGACCTCACTAATGGAATTTTTAAGCGTCATTCTATTTCTGTGAACATTAATACAGCATTTTATATGTCATTTCACATGAAATTCAAAAGGTCAGATGGCCAAGAAATAGAAAATCATTATCTAGATGCAATAAGTTATGTAACCATTTCTAAAGCATAAGACTAATAAAAAATATTAAAGATGATCTATCACACCATAAGGAAATAGATTTTTCTATAAATGCCTTTCTATTACAGTGGTAATTATAATTAATACTTATAATTACATTTGTAATTAACACTTGTAATTAACACATTATACTTGACCCTTGTAATTTTTTCTGAAATGTGTGGGAACAATGGAAAAAGAGAATCTCTTTAATAAAATGGTGTTGAAAAATTAGCATCCACATCCAAAATGTAAAATAAAATAAAAGTGAATCATTATCTTGCACTATATGCTCACACATGCTCACACACACACACACAACACCAATTCAAAACATATTAAAGGCCGGGTATGGTGGCGCACGCCTGTAATCCCAGCACTTGGGAGGCTGAGGCAGGAGAATCACAAGTTCAAAGCCAGCCTCAGCAATGGCGAGGCACTTAGCAAGTCAGTGAGACCCTGTCTCTAATAAAATACAAAAAAGGCTGGGGATGTTGCTCAGTGGTCAAGTGCCCCTGAGTTCAATCCCAGGTACAAAAAAACAAAACAAACAAACAAACAATATATATATTTTAAAGGTTTAAATGTAAGACCTGAAGCCACAAAACTACTAGAAGAAAACCTAACATAAAATATTCATGGCATTGGTCTTGGTCATAATCTTTTGGCTATGACCTTAGAAGCTCAGACAAAAGAATGAAAATAAACAAACAGGACTACATTGAACTAAAAATGTTTTGAACAGCAAAATAAAGAATCAACAAAATGAAAAGGCAACTCATTAAATGTGAGGATTTTTATAAACTGTACATCCAATAAAGGGTTAATATCCAAATTACATAAATAACTCATATAATTCAATAGCAAAAATGATAATAACTACCCAATCAAAATGTGATCAAAGAATCTGGCATTTTTCCAAGGAAGACATATAAACAGCCAACAGATATATGAAAAGGTGCCAAAAAATGTATGGGAAAAATGTACTTTGGAAAAATATTCTGAATTTTCTTCTTTGCTAATATTAGGGAAAGTTCATGAGGCTAGGGAAAGGTTCCTAGTTTGTTACCTAATCTCTGCTGAGTGCAATAGAACATGAAATAGGAATGAAGAAGGGAAGTTAGCTCCCCAATCCCAGCTGCAGGCTGATGAATCAGTCAGTGATTAATTGTTGCTACTAGTAATTGAAATAATCATATTTCAGAGAGAAAAAGAAAAAATGTTTCGTCTCTAAAATATATTTGCCTAAAAAAATGTAATTGCTGAGATATTATTGGACTTTTAAAAAAGAGGTATAAAAACCTTATTTTAAAATGTAAAGTGATGTGATTGCTAAAATCAGCCCAACATCTGGGATTAGGTCCTGAAACTCTCCACTCAGTGTCAAAATCAGTGATCCCTTTCAGACCAGCCATTTTACTTTCTTAGAGACATTTCTTTTAAATAGAGTTTGCTTTATAGAGAGCACACCGTAATGTAAAATGCAAAAGAAAAGCTAATGTACATTGTCTTATTTAAATAAAGCTAGTAAGGTCACATTTACTTACTCTAAAGTGTGGTTTATATACGTTGTAATTAACGTTAATGTGAGTCAATTAACAGATTTTTATAATATTTTTAAATTCTACACTTGTATAACTCTCTGCCAAGAATTTTGGAATCACTGTCTGCAAGGAGTTCATGCTCTAGTTATATAGCCTATACATAAAATGTTAACAATAGTACATAGAACACACACAAGCACTAGAGGAAAACACTATCAAGTGGGTATTTATATTTAGTGAGCACCTAATCTCTTCAGGCCCTCTACAAAGTTGTTTTTTTTTTTTTTTTTTTATAACTTATCTCTCCAGATATTCTTAAATGCAGGCATTATATTAATTTTAAATGAAGAATAAATAAGATCAGAAAGGCTAAGTGATTCCATACTGCCAGTATATAGTAGAGCAAATTTTCAAATCTAGCTCTCTTTCTGTCTGATTAAAACCGGGAAAAGAAAAAAGAAAAAGGAAAGAAAAAAATCACTTTTACATATTAATTCCATGTTGATAATGAAAATCTGAGATAATAGCATTTCCAGACTAGAATAATTGTGATAAAATTGGCATAGGAATAAAGATGAGTTTACTGTGGTAATTTATTTCTGAAGTGATACTGGGACATATAAAAAGAAATATCAAATATCAGATAGAAATAAAAGATTCTAATTAGAAAGTAAATTGAAATGAAAGACATGGGTATGTTAGTATTGTTTCGAGGTAAACAAGATGAAAAAAATAAATAAATGAGCAATTATACCCTTAATTCCACACCACTAGGTGATGCCATTGGAAAGTTTAAATTCTAGTATATGATGAAGTCAGCAAAGATTGCTGAAAACGTTCTTCTACTGCTGCTATGTATATATCCTCCCTTCCCCCCCACCCCGCAAACTCTCTCCCCCTCTCTCTCTCTCTCTCTCATTACAAAATAGAATCAATTTTTTTCTTGCATCTCGATTGGCTTTAGACTTAATTAAACCAATAGAATGGTATGGAGGTGATGCCCTGCTAGTTTAAGAGACATGGCGGCTGCTATGTTCATTCTGTTGCTAAGCTGAGGCTCCTGACAAGGAAATCTAAGTTGTCCATCTGGAGAAACAGGTCAGGAAAATAGAGGAACCTCAGCCAGCAGCCCAGCTCTAAGGTCCCTGACATATGAATGAAGTTATCTTTGATCCCCTAGACCAGATACTGCCAGAAAGGACTGAGCTTAGATGACAATACCCAGAGCAGAGATAAACTATCCCTGGTAAGCCCAGCTCAAATTCCTGAAGCACAGAATCATGATAAATAAACCACTAAGTGTTAAGACCATGTGTTACACAGTACAGAGAAGAAAAAGAACATGACTAACAAAATTAATTGAACAAATATTTGCTTTTTTTTTTTTTTTTTTTTTTCCTGACAGGTAATGAAACATCCTATTAAGAAACATGAAACAGAACTTAAAGATGGAGAGCTACCAGAGAGATGTTAGAGAAATATTTACATGGAGTAGTCAGAGATGGCTCCCAGAGGAGGCAAAAGTTGAGCAGAAAAGGGAGCTAGAGAACTAAATGGATAACACAAATAGGCATTGATATCAGAATTCCTATCGATAATATCCAAATGTTTGCATGATATGTCTAAGCCACATATCCAGAATCAAATTCACTGTTCTTCTTGTGTTAGTGTCTATATGGAAGGCCCTTTATATCAGCTCTGTTTTTTGTCTATATTACTATTAATCTTTGAAACTCCATTCAGATATCACCTTCTCCAAGAGGCCTACGTCATTTCTCTAATCTGGGTTATTTCTTTCCTCTACATCATCATAAACCCCTCTATTTTCTTCTGTGGTGGTTTAGAATGCATTGCATAGCTTTCTTCCCTGGAAATTTCACACAGTGAAACTTGGAGCTCCTCAGAGCCCAAACAACAGCTGCAGCCTTGGTATCCTCTGCAAGACAAGGACTCTGGGTGAAATGCCTGTGCTTTTTTGTCTCTGCTTACATTGCATCCACTTACCCTCATCTTTGCTCTTATATTTTATCTCCCATTTTCTTACTAAAATTTAGATAGATTCAAGAAAAATATTCCTGACCAATCGCTGCTTAATCTGTCACTGAGAAAATAGCAAACCAACAAAGCTTTTATCAAGCAGAAAGTGTATTGTGCTTCCTTTGGGAAGGAAAACAAGACAGCAGATACAATCGCTGCACACAAAGGAGAGAAAAGAAACGGAGGATTTTAAGAGTAACACCTGTCAAATGGAGCAGTAATGTGTACTGTTTGACAAAATAGGCTGGTGACTGTCAAAATAAATAATAAACCTTCCAGCTCTAATTACCAAACTGCACTGGAAAACTTGAGGGAAGCATCCAACAAAATGCAAAACTGAAAGGGAAATTGGAATGGTCGGCACAGCTTCCTCACAGCTACATTTCAAGTGATTTTGGAAAAATTGAAAACATTCACCAGGTTCCATGGCAGAGGGAAAAATTCCAAAACCTTCTGATTGAGAATTCTGCTTTAGTTAAGAAATCACATCGTTTCTGATGGAGTGCCAAGAAGTTGGTCTCTGCTTTTTCAATATAGAAAAAATCCAGACTTGACTGTGACATTCTCTGTGCAGACGTTCAGCTGATGCCAATCATATCATCAGGGAAGAGCAGCTAGAGTTGACCCCTTTGTGGGTAGAATGGGGAAGACTAAGAAAAGGCACACGTCCAGGGAAGTTCATTTTTAGTACTTTCTACTTCCAAGTTTTTTCCAAATTAGGTGCCTATTTTCTTTTCCCATAGCTTCTTAGATGGCTATAATTTTCTCTTACCAGCAAGCAATGTTTTCTAACATTACTGCAAAACAAAACTGGCTAAGTACTTTCTGATAAATCTGTGACCCTCTCTGGGAGCAGTTTCATTTAAATAAGTAATCTCTTGATATTTCAAAACCTCTTGATAAATTCCTGCTGTAAAATTCAATAATATATCACGAGTGGAAGAGTACATCATTAGTGGAAGAATTTTAATCATCTCAAAAGTTCTAGTTCTGTAGAAGTCATATTGATTCAGAAACTCCACTTATCTTTCAAGTTCAAGGTAGCAGAGGTGAATATTTGCTTGTCCCTCTGCCTGACTCCTTTTGATTGTTGCTTTGTTCTTAAGCTAAGCTATTGTCTGTATTCCCTAAATTATAGTGAAAGAGAGAAGGAAAAACACAAAACAGAATATCTGCTCATAAAGAGAGGCCATTTCTAGATATTATCTAGCCTACAGGAATATAGCTTGCTTTCTTCTTTAATTTTATTTATCTATGTTCTTCCATTATTGATTCCTACCTTATCTGTTTTGTGCATTATATTGTATCGACTTAGTTCCCAAACATGCTTTCATAAGTATTCTATTACTGTTATAAGAAAACAATTTGAAATGTGAAATAAAAAAATTCAAATCTGAAAACATGATTTTAATATTTGTTTCTTCCTAATCAAAAATTATTTGCTAAAATCTGCAATTTAAAAAGTTTTTTTTTTTATATATAAGAAAGCCACATAACTAAGTAGCAAGAAAACAAACCAATTGAACAATAGGTGAAAGATGTAAATAGAAATTTCTCAAAAGAAGATATATAGAAGACCAAAATGTATATGAAAAATGTTCAATATCACTAATCATCAGGAAATGCAAATCAAACCAATGAGACAGCACCTCATTTCTGTTGGAGTGGCTATTGTCAAGAAGACAAAATAAATATTGCTAAGAACCTGGGGGTAAAAGGAACCCTTAGACACTCTTGGTAGGAATGCAATGGAGTACCACTTTACAGAAAGCAGTACTAAAGTTTCTCAAAATATTAAAAATAGAACCACTATATAATTCAGCAATCTCACTACTGGGTATCTATTCAAAGGAAATGAAATCAGTATGTCAAAGAGGTATCTATCTTCTCATATTTACTGAAGCATTCACAAGCACCAAGATATGGAATCAAACTAAGTGTACAGCAATGAATGAATGGATAAAGAAAATGTGGCACGGAATACTATTTAGCTGTAAAAGGAAGGCTATCCTGTTATTTGTAATAACATGGATGGAACTAGAGGTCGTTATATTAGGTGAAATGAGCCAGGCACAGGAAAATGAAGACATCATTGTCAGGCCTTAACGTTGTCAGCCGAGGGAATGGAAAACTTTGGCTGCTTGCCACGCCCTGTTACAGACCTAGGCTAAGCAGGGGGTGTGGCTGTGACCTATCGTGAGAACCGGAACTGCCCTGCCTTTCACTGATTAGCTATTGTCCATTATAAAGCGCTGTCCACCTTTTCAATAAAGGAGCTTCAGCACTGACCAGTGACGGGGCTCCCTGGAGCGTTCTGAGTGTCTCTCATCAGGAGGGCTGGCGTGGGCCTCCAGCCGGCTCTTACTGTTCTAGATCACACCTTTGCCGAGGCGTACTCTCCCAGCTTTCTCTGCTGGATAAAGTTCACCCCTGGGAGGGTGGTTAAAAATCTCGTCCCCCCCTTTTTAAATCCCCAGCACATCATGATCCCCCTCATAAGTGGAATTATGAAAAGTTAATTTCTCAGAAATTGGGAGTAGAATGGTGGTTACTGGAGGCTGCTGGGGTGAGGGGTGAGGTTGGGGAGATGTTTATTAGACAAAGAATGCTTGCAAAATCATACTTAGGAGGAATAAATAGGATAAATCAATTGTACAGCATAGTGACTGTAGTTGAGGATGATATGTTGTTAAAAATGTGGTTAAGAGAATACACGTTAATTGTTCTCACCACAAAAATAGTAATCATGTTGGGAAATGCATAGGTCAATTAACCTGATTTGTCCATTCCACAACATATGTATATTTCAAAACATTATATTATACAGAAAAAATACATATAATTTTTCTTTCAGTTATAAAAGACAAATCATTTGGGGAAAAAAATACCCTAACCATTTTGTTTTTGTTAAACATTATATTTGAGAATCATGCTGGTCTAAAAATTTTATTTTTCATTATTATAACAGCTATACTTAATAAAGCAAAAACTCAATACTTACATTCTGATTACAAAAGGAATATCTGAACTCAAGCCCATCCCAGATATATAGACAGCATGTGGCTCTCTATAAGGGAAGTGAGAAATCAGTTCCTTTTAACATCCATGGCACATAAATGGGTAGAATTCAGGATGCTTTTGCTTCTTACCCAGTGATTTTAACACACTAGGATTCAATATCCCATTTGGTTGATCCATCCAACCCAGTCACCATCATGTCCAAGGAATCTTGCACTTCCTCCAGCAATTATTCTGCTTGGCAGGACTCTTCTCTGAAACTTTCCCTGATCATTATTCTTGCTGCCTCTGCAGGGTCAGTAATGTGTCTGCCAGTAAAGTGTTGTCTCCTTCCATTTCCTATTCCCATAACCACAAGGAGTAGAAGCAGTTCCCTGGTTGAGGAAAGAGCATTTGTCCATTAATAACCACACTAGTCTAGCAGCCAAATCCCCTGTTGATGATCTGATCATTTTTAACTTGGACTACTATAACCACATTCTGTGCTGTCTCCAAGACTTTATTCTTCTTTCTAGCTTAAAATGATATGCACTCTGCAGATCAAATCATTTTTAGATGCATTTAAGTTATACCTGTGGGAAGGAAGTGCCTGGACTTGGCAACATAGCATACAGAAAGTGTGGTGTGGAATTCAGAGACATGTGTCTAAAGGAAGTACTCAAATACACAGTATGATAACAGAGACCAAGCTTCGTAATTATTTGCACTTTGGGAATCCAGAAATCTCCAGATCTTTTACAACTTCAATTAGTACTTTTGACAGATTATAGGAATTTCCTCTGATTGTGACCCATCTTGTTACAAAGTACTTAAAATATCTGTGTATTTTGCAAGCTGAAATATCACTAAAGTACTGTCATGTTATTGTTTACTAACTTGTAATTTGAAGTAGCCAAATTTCCAAAAAGAATTTTTAAGAAGGCCCACCAAAATCTGCAGATAAGAAAAAAGTAAAAGTAAGAGGAATGTGAGAGAGTGATAGGAAAAAAAAAATTGTCTGTGCTCCCTGGAAACTCAGTTTAATATCCTGGCATCCAAGACATTTTTGTGGCTTATATTTTGGAATTACTATAGCTGTGTATGAAAGAGTTAATTCATTACCAAAAGGTGAGCCATTTCCTGTCTACTCAATTGTAGAATCAGACTAAGTACTATTTTATCAAAGGAACTTTGGCTGTCACCCAGCATTAATCATTTTCAGAACAATTATGATTTACTTTAGACATAAGACTGATGGATCGTTATTTCCAGATTCCATTTTGGCAACTTTGAGCCTTACCTCATGTATAGGATTATTACTAAATACAGTGCTTCTCCAAATTGTCTCCCTTCATTCTTTTTGTCTCTATCTTTCAAAAAAGGCAATTAATTACATTCAAGTTAGTGAGCCTATGTGACTGCCAATGCTAGCTCAAATACTGTTTGCATATAATCCTACACAGATGTGGAGCCAATAGGGATCTGAATGACTGTGTGCTTTTACACATCTTTTAGCTAAATTAAAAATCCAAAAGCTAAATCTTGTGTTCTGGGACAGCATATGAATTTGACATTTCCTGGAGGCTATTAGAACCATACACCAGAAAAAAAGGCAGGGAATGTGGTGCTATATTAATTCATTTAAAACGTTTGTGACTGTTAAAGACTAAGTATTTACAATGTCTTTTATCCTTGGATACAATATAATGATTTCATCATTTTAATAGCCTTTTATTCAACTGTGCATTTCAGCTAGATTTTGGAGTTATGCATTTTAAATAGTTTGGGTCTCTTTAACCATTTCAATAAATCCCAAGAATGAAAGAAAACATATAGCAAGAGTTCAAGGTGTTGAAATCTTGATTTTAGTTTTGATTTATGTCTTCCTTTCTAAATCTTGCACTATTTACCAAACTTCTCTAAATGTTCATTTAAGAAGAGATATTTATACTTACAAAATTATTCAGAGAAAAGTCAGTAACAGATTCCAGGCGTCCACTTATAAATGCAAGGCTATGCACACAAATATGAACTGGGCAACTGAATACATGAACCAGGACAAATCCAGAGCAGACACTATCGAAGCATTGAAGCAATATGCCTCACTAAAAACTGTGGGGAACACTTTGTGGTATGTATGAAACCATAGTATTTTCCCATAAAAGCAAATATCTGGTCATTTACTTTTCCTTTTCTTCAAAAATGCTGAATGATATTTCTCTAATTCTGGAATAAAAAAGGTGTTTGCGTATTTGGCTAAGATTATTCTCCACCCCTATTCAGTAGAGGATGAAAACTTAATCTTGTCATTTTTAACAGAAATGTAGGGACAACATTAACTAGCTCCTTTTGCATTTGTCTCTGATAAACACAGATTTTCATCTTTATTAATGTTCTATTTTTTTTGTATAGGAAAAAGTAAAAATACTGGTAGACATAGACATTATCAAATAAATTTATGGATACTTCATCTCAGGAAGGATTTGATCTACTACAGTTTTGTATTAATGCTTTTAGAATGTTCAGTTTTTAGTAGATGACCCTACAAACTATTTCATAAATCATTAATCTGATGTGCCTAGACATTGTATACAATACTTTGTTTTGATCATCTGTTAAGCCATAGTTTATGTCATGATGAGGTTAGACAGTAAATTAAATAAATAAAAGCTGGGGGTATATTTTGGCTTGTAATATGCTGATCCTTAATGAATGTTAAAAGAAAATCTTGTACAAAGGAGCAATGTTGCTTTCTACCCCACAGGGGGAAATAGAGAGAAATAGCATGAGCATATTATTTCACAGGATTAAATATAATGTTAATAAAAAAGAAAGATTGCTAGAAAGACACCAAGCTATAAGTAAAACAAAGCAAATATTTAAAACAAAACTAAAACCCTTATATTTGCAGATTTTAAGACTTGATTATGTTGCCTGTTCTATGGTAACAAAATCTGCTTTGTAGTACTTCACAAAATGTGCTTGAAAAAATATGAAAATCAAAACCAACATGTAATAATATGTTGGTATAGCACTGATAGTGCTAGCAAATGAGAAAGTATAAACAATACCCTGGCTTTGCCTTCTAAGAGCCCTCAGAATATTGGACAAATCAGAAAAGTAAAACATTGTGGGAAAAACAACTCTCAGCTACCTTGGAACACACCAGAAAGCTACACAAAGGAAGGGAATAACACTTGGACACACTACCAGAGGCAAAGTAAGAGCTCTTTGGGTGGAGAAGAAAGTAGTTCTCCAAACAGAGGAACAGTATAAACATATATCAATGAGCACAAAATATCATAAAACCTTCATCACACCTGGGACTGAGATGTGGAAGTGGAAATGAGGTGAAGGAGAGGTGGCTGAAGAAAAATATTAGAGCCATATACATGCTAATCTGATGAGTCAAATTTTTTGCCTATTTGATGAAAATTCTTAGCTATTTTTAAGTCAAAGTTTTATAATATGATGTTTATGTGTGTGTGAAAGGTATGTATGTGTGTGTGTGTGTGGAGTTTTTGCAGTGCTGGAGGTCAAACCCAGGGCCGTATGCATGCTAGGCAAGCACTCTACCCACTGAGTCCACATCCCCAGTCCATGATTCATATTTTTGAAAAAAAAAAATTAGTGTCAAGTCAGTAGTATGGATGTATTGTAAAGGATTTTTTTGATAGAAAGATCACGAAAAATGCCTAAAGATCAGTAGAATTATCCAGAATGAAAATACTTACAATCTGTATTAAATTTAGTTGTCTTGGAAAAGGTAAAGAAGGGATGAGTTAGAAAGAGACAGTGAGAGAGAGAGAAACAGAGGTGGAAGAATTATTATCTTGTAACCATTTAAAGATGCAGAGCATATTATTTAGGTTCTCCAGATAAAGCAGAACCAATGAAATATATATTTGCATACATAAGAAGAATTTTATTATAGGAATTAAGAGACTTGGTTCAAATGAGCATGTAATCCAAGAACTCTCACAATATTGTATCCTAAAGCTGGATTCACAGGAAAGCTGGTTGTGTAATTCATTTGGAATCTAGTTTCCTGAATCAGGGGAGTCAATGGTTTAAGTTCAAATCTGAGGCCAAATTGTGTTGGGTGGAGTGTGGGAGAACTAGTATATAAGTTCTAGAGTGCAAAAACCTAGAGCCAGTAGCACCAATGTCCAAGAGCCAGCAAAGGTGGGTATCCAAGCTCAAGAACAAAGAGAGAATTTTCCTTTCCTCTGATTTTCTGTTCTATGTGGATGCTTAACACAGTGGATAATGCTCAACCACGTTAATGAAGTCAGTCTTCTTATTCAGTCTAGAGATCCAAGCACTGTTATCTTCTGGAGATACCCTCACAGTCACACCCAGAAATAATGCTTTACAAGCTCTCTCTTGAATCTCTCAGCCCAGGGAAATTAATGCATAAAATTAACTGTCACAGCCTAACTCCTTGTCAAGATGGAACCCATACATATCACCTTAAACTATACCTAATTCCAAATAAAGATAATAATAATGGCATATCACCACTTTCTCTGATATAACTGTTCTGGGTACCACTGAAAATGCACTAATTCTTCTCTGAGCAAAGGGAGTAACATTCTTGAGGGATATTTTCTCTTTTCCTGACATTCCATAACTTAAATACCATGATGTGATACAACTCTTCAATACCAATATAAAGTCAAATCATCTTGTGTTACATGACCAGGGAATATGAGAACAAAGAAAAAATGTTTACTTAGCATATGAATACATAAATACTTTTGTTTTCATAACCAAATAAGGATAAAATACTCATGAAAATTGCTGTCTACTTATTTACAATCAGTGCAGTGGTCATATAAATTATTAATTACTACCCTCCACTACCTATTCTGTATCCCTGTTGATCTCAGCTGCTCATGGTTTTAGCCTTGCAGAATGACTCAATCCTGAAGGGTTTGTGCTATTTGTAGTCCCACCCGGGTAGAAATTATTGTAAGTTTTCAATAACATTAGTGACAGGACATGGTAACTCTAGGAGGATCTCCTGTGTTCCAGACATATTCTTTCTTACCTCCATTGTGGAACTGTAGTCAAACTTAATGATCAATCATCCCAGACAAAATTGAGTCCTTTCTTGGCCTGTTGACTCAAAGACATGGAGCCCCAAAGTGGCCATATGCCAGTCCTGATTTCAAGTTTAATGGAATTTTTATTGTGTTTTCCTGATAGAAGCATCTCTTTCTCTGGAACTAAAACCGATAGACCAGCAGAGTATAAATTCATAAGAACAGAAGCAAAATATTTTTCTAGTGGGTTACTAAGGGTAATGTTAAGAAACACCATTCCCATCTGACCTTTTGATCCCTGAAGCCATGAATCCTGGATAGCAGAGAAATAGCTTCCTATGGTGGAAGCTGATTCAGAGCATATTCAGCCTTCCAGAGAAACTTGTGCAGCCAGACAGTGCTACCCAGTTACTGGTGCCGTAACAGAGTCTTCAAAAGAGCATTCTACCATTCTATTAAGTCAACTACTCCAGAGTGATGTGTGATGTGAAGACCAGTCAATTTCATGAGCATGGGCATATCCCCGCACCTCTTTGATTGTGAAGCAAGTTCATTAGTCAGAAACAAATGCCTTGTAGAATACTACAATGGAAGATCAAGAAAAATGAGTTGGAGCTTATTAAAATTATTCACAGTGAAAAAATTAACAACCTATCTTAATAAAGTTGGCCCCCAAAAAAGTGAAGAATGGATTCGTTTGAAAGAAATAGAGTTGTGGTAGGATTAATAACATCAGGTAATCATTTAGAGATTAGGAATATAGGAGAGGAAATGACATGTTGGTATATGAAGGATATCTATGTTATAAAAGGATTTAAGTCTCCAAGCATGTGCCTAAATCTCTATCAGTATGGAAAGTATCCACAGCTCATGTGTAATTCTTTGTAATGTTTTCTAATAAATACCTTATTCCCTATTTTAATTAGGAATTGCCACAGCATGCAAGGCATTTTTTTTCATGACATGTAGATTCAGGCTGGCAATCCCTTACCTTTAGTAATTAGGAATTGCCACAGCATGCAAGGCATTTTTTTTCATGACAGTAGATTCAGGCTGGCAATCCCTTACCTTTAGTAATTTCTGAGAAGGTATATGAAGATTTGCCTACCCTTTTCTTATCGTGCTCTCATTTGGACAGCACTCAGCTAAGTCATGGGATTTTGGGCAGAGGTCTTTCATATTTGACTGATGAAGTGCCTGTGAATCACCACAACATGTATCTCTCAGGGGTCTCTTTTTTCACCCAGTTCACTTATATATTTTGCTCAAGGGTGTAAATGTTCATGGTAAAAAATTACTTAGCTCATTTCTTTCCATCCCCTGTTGAATGCATCCCTGTGTTAAATACATGACCTTAACATTTCTTTATCATTGCTGTTTGAATATCTGTAACCTCCAAAGAGAGAGGAATTAAGCCTAATTATTTTCCGTTTATACCACTCATTGCTGCCTTCTAAAAATATGGAAGTTTAATAAAGGTTTTAGTGATAATGAAATAATTTATCTTTCCTGGGGTGCATCCCATTCAACTGAACTAAGAAAAGCATACATTGTACTGGTTTAGGGAAGATAAATGTAATTCCATGACAAGTAAAAATAATAGGAGGAATAAAAACCCATCCATCTACCTAATGACCAAACTTCAGTGACAAAGATTTGATAATTCTACTGGAATTTGTTAGTGGAAGAGTCTTTCATTTTAAAACATTTTAAAAATTCAAGGAAATCTGACTACCTCTGTTAACTTACTAGTGTTGAACCATTTAAAGCAAGCTCAGTGGACAGAAAATAAAAAAGGACACATTCTACATTTTCATTTTATAACAAATGAAAACATGATATTTCCACTAGTTAAATTAGTTCAAGTTTGGTTCTTATTGCTTCCAACATGGCACACAAATAGAAAATTTAACTCATACATACACATACATACTTTACATGAATTGATAGCAAATATTGTCTAGATACATATCTCTGCACTGAAAATAATTATTTTATGGTTATTTTTTGAAACAGTATTATATTAAATTTTCCAAATGTAAAAACTGCTTTACCAAATGAAATGGGTATATAATTAATTAAAATCATTTTATTTTATTGATACAAATTTAAGAAGTAATCATTTTAAGTAGTGTGTGGTTTTTGTGGTTTTTTTTGTTGTTGTTGTTGTTTTATTTTACTTAAACTTTAACCACTTTTTTGAGATATGATTGGAAAAGATGCATGTTTAAAGTATACAAATTAATGAGTTTGGAATAAAGATACACCTATAAAATCACCTCAACAATCTATATCATAAACATATCCATCAGTCCAAAACTTTCTTCCCCACTTTTAACTTATTACTTTGGGAAAATAACAATTAACATGAGACATATCCTTTTACCAAAATTAATTTTATATTAGACAATTATTAACTAAGGATGCTTTGCTTTACAGTAGATCTCTAGGACTGGTTCATCTTGCATAACTGAAATTTTGTATCCTTTCACTAACACTTACCAAATTCCTTCAGGGTATGGGAATATGATTGGTGCAGCCACTATGGAAAACAATATGAAGAATCCTCAAATAATTAAAAATAGAACTACTCTATGATAAATCAGTCCCAGTACTAAACACATGATCAAAAGAATTGAAATCAGGTTATGGAAAAGATAATTGGACAAACATTTCAACAGCAGTACTATTCACAATAATGAAAACATGGTAGCAAACTAGGTGTCCATCAATAGAAAAATGAATAAAGAAATGATAGAATATTTTAAAGCCTGAAACAAAAAGAAAATCCTGACATTAGCAACAATACAGATGAACATAGAAGACATTATGCTAAGCAAAAAAGTCAGACATAGAAGGACAAGTACCATTAATATATGTATATTTTATTTTAATACCAATATGACTGAACCATCCTATGTCTAGAAACCACTTGCTAAAATTTTTGTTGCTGCATTAAGACTTCTGCTAGTCACATGTTCATTATTAGGAGCTCTGAATAAGGTAAAAACTCAAAACAAGGCAAAAAGTAATTTCTGATTTTTAACATTTCATAAACCTGTTCTACTTACTATAACATGTCTTGTAAAATAAAGGAAAATTAAAAGTACAATGTAACTCTGCATCCTGGTCTGTGTAACAATGTCATTCTTCTTTAGTTCCCAGAGTAGAACAAGTTGCATTGGTTATTCTGATGACTTCTACAAAGCATCTGAATGTTTTCTAATGAAACATATTTTCATACATTATTTCAATTCAAGCTTCTGAGGGCTAATATCAAAATTGTTCTATGCTTGTTACAAACATATCATACCAATTTAACTTAATTATCTTGGTAGACACTAAGATCTAAGAGAAAAAAATATACTTAAATCACTAGTTTTTAGTATATATCAGAAATAGGATGCTTAGAGTTTCATTTATAGAGTTTTAAATCATAGAGTTTATTTTGTTGATACCACTGAAATATTTATGGAAGGGACACTTACTTATTTTAGAAAATGTAGTTCTCATTTTATCATTTATACTTATGTTCCAGTAAACTTGCTTTCTCCTTTGATTTAATTTTATCCACTGAAATATTGCCTCTGATGTGCTTTGCATTTCCTTACCCCTTCAGATCTGTCCTTATATGTTCACAACCACAGATTTACTCTGATGCCGTTAGTAATTTCTGTCACCAAAGAGCGTTTGTTGTTGTTGTTGTTGTTGTTGTTTTTTTCTTTTTCTTTTTGCTGTGGCTCCCTTGAAAAGGTTTAAGAGAAACTAAGATAACATTTCAGTTCAAACTTATATATCTGTCCTATTAAATTGCTTAATTATATCTTTCAAAATTCAATTTCTACGCCTAAAAAAGAATAAATATTGTTAGTTTATATTGACATAGTTTATATTTTCTCATACTGGTGGCATTTAACTTCACTTAACATTTTTTACTTGTATTTAATTTTTAACTGTTATTTGCATTCATGGATTTCTTAGGTCATCAAGCCCAATGACTTCAAAAAGAATGAGTATCAAGTTTTATACAGCTAATCAATAGGAAAGTAGCATTCAAAATATGAAGTTTAATTTTTCCCAAAGCAGGGACCCTTTATGAATCTAAGTGCTGCCACTCTGCCACCTCTGATACATAATTATAATGAGTTGGACTTTTCTCTTCCCATTTCTACAGATAGCATCAAAAGAATTGCAGTTTGGTACCTTAAGACACATGCACAGGCAATACAAATGATATTATAAAAAGTAATAATAGTAGTGATGGCAACAACAACAATGGTGAACTCGTGTTAGGAAGGACAGGAGGTACTCTAAGGAAGCAATACCCAAGTCACACACTGGATTCCTTCCAATCCAACTACCATAGGTTAGAGCAAATCACAAGGCCACACCTATTCCAAACGTGTAGAAAGTGCTAACCTACAACTCATCAGGAAGAAAAAAATAAGAGCTTTTGTAAACCCTAATGATTTGAGTGACTTCTTCAATCCCTACATCAGCTTTCCTAATAAACACAAAAAATATCCTGCCTTCTCTTCCAGGTTTTCTTTTATTTTCTTGAAAGTACTGATGTGAAATTATATTTTTGTTTTAGAGATATAGAGAATATGCATGAAGAAAATGTGGATGCATCCTTATTCAGATTGTATGAACCATGAGGACAAGGGCTTTATCGTAAATGACTTTATAGAGAGCATATATTGGAGTCAGTCCTTGCCCTCATGGAACACCCAGGAGATGAACCCACCTCTCTTTCCTTCCTTCCTTCCTTCCTTCCTTCCTTCCTTCCTTCCTTCCTTCCTTCCTTCCTTCCTTCCTTTATTTTCTTCCTTCCTTCCTTTTTTATTTCTCTCTTACTTTTTCTTTCCTTGTAAATCTATTTCCAGTACCTACATTAATACCTGGCCAATTGAACATATAATCCACACTTTCTACTTGAATGAATGAATTATATCTATTTTTAAAATAAGAAAATGCAATCTTAGAGGTGTTAAGTAACTTAACTAACAGTAGCTATGATGGAGAAAAGCTGAAATTCAGAGCCTGAGATTTAAACACCCCGCTGTTATAGCTCCTCTTACTCGGTAATTACATAGCCTAGTGAGAAGGACATAAATAATTATGAGGTAGCATGAAAAAATGAAATAAGAGAAACATATACAAATTACTATTGACTCATAGAGGGCGTAAAAATAACTATCTGGTACAGTGGGTTTAAAGGTTATGGAGAATGGTAGGAAGGGAATGTTTTATGGAGGAGTACAGGGCTGGATTTTGTATTAGGTCTTGAAGATATATTCACTAATTTATTTGGAATTTCTTCTTTGCCTTTCTGATAGGAGCCAGGCATTTGTCAGTGCTAAGGATACAAAAATGCCCAAGATTAGAGAAGTTTTTGTCTTTCAAGTGCCCTAATTTTATGAGATATGTGCCAGTCAGACATACACAAACAAAAATCCCTCCTCAATGAGAGGCAGACAGTGTTATCTGCAGTTGGAGGAATGGCTGTGAGGAAAGAAAAGAAAATATTTCAATTGATTCAAGTGAGCATATTTTGACAGGACCACACCCAGATGAAAGGTCTTTGGAAGTTAATTCCAAAGATTAGCCAAAAGATGACCATGGAGGAATAGGCAGCAGGATCTGGGACTGTCACATCACTTCTCCTCTGAAGCATGCCCCAATGATAGTAGTCCATACTGGTTTTAATCAGTGTTGGAGGGTAAATAGATCATCATAAAATAGACATATAGCAAGAATCCAGGAAGAAAATATTTAAACTATCAAAGACTTAAACATACTTAGAAAGCTTATACTTACTTCCAAAGTAATAAAATGTTATTCTTATCAGTAAAATATATTGATCACCTACTGATCTCAAGGCCTATTTGCTACATTTTAGTTGAGAGAAAATGCATGTTGTGTGAATGGCTTATAAAGGCACATTTAGATATTCTAAATTCAAAGTGAGCAGCAAAGTCACTAAGTCTGTTCATTCACAGGAAGGAAAGACATCCGTGGGATGCTGTGAATGCTGAGATGAAGCCAATAAGAAATAAGAAGGAGAGCTTTCCAGACAATAGGAAGAATTATAAACATGAGGAGTTATATCACTGAGCATTATGCTTTAACTGCCTATAATAGAAAAGTCCAAAGTAACCAAATCCTTGAAAGAGATAGCATTTATGTATCTAGTATATTATAATATCTTTCCAAGCCCTCTTTTTGCTCTGACAAAAATATATATAATTGCATACTCAAAGTGTTAATGGTTGATAATTGAATAACAGAGCTATTCACAGAAGTAGGAAGAAGATTAAGAGCAATAAAAGATGATGATGAAGATTCCGGATTACTAGCACCAAAGGGAAGCCAACACCACTGTTAGGCCTGAAGGGGCAAGATGGAAATGCTGTTATAGGAAAATACAGGTGGTGGTAATAAAAGGGAGCTGTGAATATAGCTCAGCAGAAATAAAGTATATGGAATCAGTCTTCCTTGCATCGCCAACATTGGCCAAACCCAGCTAGAAGATAGGAGGAGCTCAGGTGAAACTTGAAGCTACTCAAAGCACATAGCAGGAGGAAGAATAAATATTGAACAGGAAGAATAAGTAGAATAATCAACTTATGCTTTTTATCTTTCATCTAACTGTGATTGCCTTTATTCTGTTTTGGTAAGTTTGGTTCAAAAAAAATCATTTGATGTTCCATGTTGAGGCATTCAAAATTTACCAGAATGTGTTTGTATATAAGCCAGGAGCTACTTTTTGAATGGAGTATGTATACTTGATGGCAGAAGGCATGAATTTAATCCCATATCTGTTCTGTGATTCTGATGTTTGTACTTGAAAGAGACCTGACCAAGCATCTGGATCTGCCACAGTCCCCCACCCCTTACTTTTTCTCTTTTCTTTTTTTTTTTTTTTTTTTTTTTTTTTTGTTACCAGAGATTGAACCCAGGGGTTCAACCACTGAGCCACAACCCCAGTCCTTTTTTTTTTTTTTTTTTTTTTGAGACAGAGTCTCACTAAGTTTTTTAGGGCATTGCTAAGTTACTCAGACTGGCTTTGAACTTGTGTTCCTCCTGTTTCACCCTCCTGAGTCACTGGGATTCACAATTTCTTTTAAACTTGCTGTGTCTCCTGGGTCCTAATGTCCATACATTAGTGAAAAGTTTATTGCAGCTTAGACCTTCTGGATAACCTTCACTTACTCTGGGCTCAACTGAAAATTGCAGTCTAATAGGCTACCTGGTTAATATGTTAATAAATTAGACCCAGATAATTTGTTTGATCTAAAATTAAGAGGTTATTCCTATTATATTTTGGAGGGTAGTGAAAAAGTGCAGCAACTTGTCTTTCATTTGAAGGGGATATCCCCACGCGAACCCCACCTAAGGTATCCATAGACACCTGATGGATTTTGCAGGACTGTGTACATCCAACTAAAGCACATATGTTGCTGAAAACTTCCTTCTAACTTGTTTAAATTAGCATAATATAATGAGTCAACATGAGGTCTAAGGAATGTTAAAAACAAATAAAGAAATTTCTTCCATACTAGATTATGACAGAGAGCAAAATGTTGACATAGACCTGAACTTTTTAGATGGCAAATAGTACTTCTGTCACTAAGATGTGAAGACAGAATGTTTCTGATTATGTTAACTGGCTAGAAGTTAAAGATAGTGTTTTCCACAGTAATAGCTCTTCAGGGGCCAAGGCATGTGTTTATTTGCCTCTATAAAGATATCATGTCCAGAACAGAGATAAAATTATTGCATTATCTGAATTAGGTTGTTATAATTCACAGTCATTCTATGAGATTCCTCTAACTTTTGTAGTAGTCAAATGGGAAAATTAATTGGGAATAAAGAAGATAAAACATATTTAAAAAAATAGGTAAACTGTTCTCTCCATTATCTCTAAAGTTCTTGATGGTGGTACTAATCTCTGCAGTACCTCTCAGGTGGTATTGCTTTTGATTTAGTATCTTTTAACTTAGTATATTAAAGAAAAATACCATAAGAAAAATTATATGGGACATTTCTATAATAATAACCCTTATTCCTTAGGACAGAGAATCTATGAAAGGGCATGCTATTTAGTAAGTATACATTTTTCTCTAACTATTTCAGGACTAGGTAAACAGAAAAAGCAACATCAATGAATTTATTGTAAGTGACTTGATAGAGACTTCCTCCCTCACCTGATACCCATTAGTCCCTAATTACACCACTGGATCACATGCTTAACTCACAGTCAGGACTCACAAAATGTCCAGATTTTTCTTCTTTTTAGTCACATTATTAAGGGATTATAGACTCTGGAGAGAACATGAAGAAAGATCCACATAAATAGCTCAGGACCTTTTTGAGGGTCTTTCCCTGAAAGGATTTGGCCTCCCTGCCAATCAAGTAATTTTGAGTCTGTAAGACAGTTTAAGTTTTAGAATTGAATAAGAGGCCAAGATCCCCACCAAGGTACCTCAAGTCTTGTTTTTTTTTTTTGCTCAGCAGACCTGGGATTTTTCTACTTACATAAGGTAAACAACATATTAGAAGTCTGTGCAGTTATTTAACTCTCTGGGGTCCTGGGAATAATTAACCATGGTTATAGATCTCAAGCTAATTATGGTAATTGTGCCCACCCTGTCTGTAAAGGTTACTTTTTACCACATGATCCCCATCACTCTGGGACCCCGTCATTTCCACTAGGGATCCTAAATCCATTGCATCAGAATTCACTGTCATTTCTAGTTATGGAGAACATTGTGGTCCTTTATTTGAATTTTGGTCATCTCCTCAAGAATGTATTTCTTAATGTATGGTAAAAAATAATTCATACAAGTTGATAAATTTTTTTGGTGTGAAAACAATCACCTCTTGGAGGATCCATCTGTCTGAGTATGTTTTATATAACTCTCATTCTGTTCATGGAGTCTATAAGAGATACTGAGAGTAGATACTGGAGAGAATACAAGTCTCCTTTGATGTACTCACACCAACTAACATCACTTAAAGTTGTTTGGTCATTTTTGTAATGTGAGAGAAGACTGCTTGTCTTAGTCAAGAATGGGGAAGTAGGCTGGTAAGAGAGGCTTCCTCTAACAAAGAAGTATGGTGAGGCAGATTTGAAAATTCAAATTATCAGCCTCATCTGTCTCCCTAAATTTGACCATAGCCACATCTCAAGGTACTGGTTCTTCCCAACTACCATTCTTACCTAAACAGAAGATAAGAGTCAGATTGTGTTTTCAGTCTCCAAATCTTGAGTTTTCACAATCAAACATTATTCCTGTTTACCCTTTGGCTGCATAAAATGGGAGACATCTCACATTCTAAGTTGGGAATATGTTTGCAACCCAACTTCAGCATCATATTTAGAGAGTCTTCTTCTGATAACCATTACTGTATCACTCAAAGCCTTTGAATGAAACAGGACAAATATAAAGGGATAATTGATATGTCATTTTAGAAATAGCTATTTGCATTGGACAGGCAATCTCCTTATGATGCCGTCAGTAGATGTTACTCGCTTAGAGCAAAAAAGAAAAAGCATTTTAAAAGGAAAGCCATTGGGGTGGGGCAAATAATGGATCTCAGGAAGCAAATGTAAAGCAGTATGAGCATAACTCTAGCATCATCTTCCATTCTTAATGTCATCTTGTGGTTTAAGAAACCCATATGGGTTCCATCTATGTCACTTATGTATTAAGCAGCATAGAAGCAAAAGGAAGTCATGGGACCTTTAAAAACAATTTCACAGAAATTCCAAACAACACTTACACTCAATGAACATGATCATATGTACAGACATCCCAAATAAAAGCAGCGTTCTTGTTACTGACGGGAACAGACAAACCCATGTTGAGATAGTCAAAGATCAGTCTCTAACAGAGAAAGACATTATCTTGCCTATGAAATATAGGTAGGCAAGGTCACAGAAGAGGGTGGGTTAAGCTAAGAAGTTGTAAGGAGGAATATGTGGAGTTCCCCCAGTAGCAGAGCTTGAATGCCAGGCTAATGAAGCATAAGCGCAGTCTTCTCTTTCATAAACATGGAATAGTTGGGAAAACAGTATGTAATTCACTGCATATAGAAAAAGAGTGTTAGTCTTAATCCCACCACTACTCTACTGAGCTTTCTATGGCTTCTCCAAAGTAGAATACTCAGAAGGACAGAAACCAATCTCACATGAACTGTAACGTGTTTGAAAGGGAGAATCTTTCAGGAGGATGTCAATGCTGTGAGGCTTGCATGGTAGAGCTAGGCAGACCCCACCTCACTCCACTGTGTCATGCACAACAGCTATTAATAAGTAATCCCAGAACTCTGCCAGTAAATTTAGGGTGGCCTGAAAGACCTGCCACAACATGCGGTCTAGGGAGCTGCTAAATAGTGGTTAGAGTTTTGAAACATTACCCATACAGGACATATTGAAAAACTTTCTGCTCAAATATGTCCTCTGCTAGAATTGCTAATTATCTTGTAACTTAAGGTACTTGGACCTCAGTTGTTTCATCCTTAAAATTAGACTACTGCTTTGTATCCACAGCAAGTGTTTGGAATAACTGAGAGAACTCATGCAACATTGCTAAGAATGGAAATATTCACTATTAATACTGACCTCTCCTCTTTAACACGTTTTTCTTTCTTTCTTTCTTTTTTTCTTCCTCTTTTATTTTACATTTCAATGTAATCTTATAAAATATTAATGCTGTAATCTGCACTGCACCTCAAGGATTCAAAATCATCTAAGTGTTCTGACTATAAAGAAATACAAAAACAGAGGCCCCATTGTATGCCCTTATTTTATCCCAAAATAGAGAAAACTTTATTAGAAAGATATAAATAAAGCATATTACCATCTTGGAAAAATAATAGCTTAACTATTTATGCAAAATATTATGATATTAGGTATGTAAACAAATTGAAAATAACTTCTCCTAAGGATAATAAATATTACACATTTCCTTTGTTTTAAGGACACTATTTTTCAAACAAAAAAAAAAATAGTTGGAAGCTTCTAAAAATTTCAATAATTGAGTTTATGCTCTGTGTCCTTTGGGATCTAATGCTAAATCTGATAGGTGCATTATTTGTTTTCTTCCTATAAATAATTCCTCATTAATCATTTGAAAATAATTAACAGTGCCATATGGAAAATATCTTTTCTTTTTTCTCATTCTTATTTACTATTCAAACAACCATTTGTTTGATTTCAGTTTTATTCAGTGATTCCAAATTGGTCAAGAAAATGCTAATGATTACCAACATACTATATTTCTCACTTGGAGATCATCATTTAATTCTAACAAATGCCAGTTGGATACTTGTTAAAACAGCAGGAACTAATTCATATATCCAAGCTAAATAAATAAAGTTTGATTGCATATTTGTTCCACTCAGTTTTGATAACTGGCATTGTAAGAGAGGTGCTTCATATAAATTACCTAGAAAATGCCTGATCACCAGGTTTCATTGATGAAAATAACATGTCAAAGCAGTGTTATATGGCCACATATTCCATGTTTGTGTCCACTATTGATGGATTATAGACCTTAAAATTCACATTCAGAAATTCTAAGTCTGTGCCATTTAGACTCTGTCTACCAAGAATTTTCATCAGTTTGTAAGGCAACAATCTTCTCCAGTAATCTCCATGTGAAAGCTATGAACATACTCCCAATTCAGTACTCTTCCTAAAATAAAAATAAAAATAATCCTAGAACTTAACATAAAAGGAAATTGAGGGGAAAACTGAGTGTTTCATTTCAAACAGAATTTGATAAGCCCTATACTTTAAAGCTTCTTTTGATTTCTTGGGGGAAATCTATTGCAGAAATTCTGTCTTGAATTGATTCCCAGTAAAACATTTCTCAGAGTTTATTTTTGAGAATGATGACCACTGCCTTATTTGTGACAAACTTACTTAACTAACACTCAATACAGTCTTCCAGTCCACTAATTATATCACATCAGCAAAGTGCCTTTTCCTTCTACTATGGTTTCATTTCATAGCTTCATTTATAGTGATCAACAAAGTATATAAAACTAAAAGTTCATTTGCTTATGTTGGTGTTTTACCAAACATCACATGAGAAGCAAACAATACAAAAATTTTTGTTTTTAGAATCTGGTGTAATTTTATCAAAAATAATCAGTATTTATGCAGTGTAGATAACTTAAACATCAAAGTGGCCACATCATAGTTCTTTCATCCAGAATTTAAAACAGCATCTAAGTGAAAGTGAGGATATTATATTAATACTTTTAATAGGCCCAATTAAGATACTGAATGAATCTCTAGTTAGTGATTATTCTCTACTATTCATACTAAGTAACTTTATATGTAACCCTTCTGCAGAATCATTAATACTCAGAACCTTTGTACAAAAGTCTTTAATAAGATACACATTTAAAAAAATTTTTGTTTACAGAATTCATATGCTTGTGAGAGATCAAATAAATTCTAATGTCAAAATGAAAAATGTTCAAAAAGAATAAAGTAAGCATATAAACTTTATACAGGGATCTTCTTGATGTAGTAGAAATGAGAGATGTAAATTTTAAAGTAGCAATATACACATAGAAAAGGGGCTGTGGTATCTCTTTATTGTAAATATTAATTTTCTATTAAATACAGTATTTGATGAGAATTTGACTGTATTTATAAATTATAAATCATCAACGTTATCAGTGTTATCACACTTAAATACTTATATGCAAAACAATTAGTCTCAACCAGGGTGACTGTCCTGGTCAGACTGATGGCACTATGCAAATTCCCAGCTGGCAGCCAATTAATATTCAGTTACTAATTAGTCAAGATCTGTTTAGTTATTCAAATATAGAATGATTCATTTAATATGTATTTGTGTATGGAATTATTATAACTTGTTTTCTTGCATAATTTGATTGGAAGTACATTGAGCTAGCTTTAATATATAACTTAACAAAAGGGGTAATCTTGAAAGAATTGAATCAGAAATCATCAAAGTTTATAAATGGAAAAAAATTGAGCACAAGCTATATTAAAGTATTCGAGAGGCATAGAAAACTCCCAGGGTAAATTTTAAAGGTTAAACTCAGAAAAAATAAATGTTTTTTAAAAGGTAAAAATTAACTGGCTAATAAATATATATTGAGCAGATGGTATATACTAAAATACTATGCTTAAATCCAGTTTAATAGTAAATGCTTTACCATGTGGGTTCAACAGCCCCAAGAGATTGTCATTTTCTCATTGACAATCTAGTTGTTATTCTGTGGAATAGGGGAGAAATGAAAATAAAATCTCTTTCACTTGATGTTTCAGATAAAATAGTTAAAGTGACCTCATAGTGCTTTGTATTTGTGCTGCCCATAAAAAGATTCAGAGGCCAAATTCTACCTTATACACTGTCAGTTATGCTCATTCAGCTGAGTATTGCTCTATGTTTAAAATAGCTGCCATTAGCTGAGTGCCTATTGTGTGAAGCATCAGTGTTTAATACATTATACATATTACTAGTTCTAGTAATAGATATTCCTACTTCAGAGCTGGTGACTCTGAGGTTCAGAGAACTAAACAAATTTCCTAAGCTGACTAAGCTCTTAAGGAATGACAAGCATGGAATCTCTCACAACACAGGTGATGCTGCTTCTGCTGTATTCCAGAGTTACCCGCAGGGGCATTGAGATTTATTGAGAATAAAAATTTGCTATAGAAGTCTTGAGTAAATCTACACTTGTAATCTGACAGGTAATAATAAAACTATCCACACTTTGGCTAGTTACCTCCAATGCATTGAAATTAACTTTTCTTTTTCATTTTTCCAAATATGAATCATCATGTTAGTATAACAGGAAAATAAGTAACTGCACTCTTTTTATAAGCATAGCAATTTTTTTCTAAGTATAAAAGTACCCCTATAAAAGCATCTTTTTAGTGTTTAAAATATCTGTGATGAAAGTGAGTCAATAATGAGAAGTGGCTTCCATTTAGTTCTAGTTTATAATTCCTTATCTTTTGTTCCTATCCTAAAGAAAACTTCATGCAAGTTTAAAAAAATCCACTTCACCTAAGTTACCATGTTAGACGATAACATCTCTTGGATTAAAACAAGACCAGACAGTACCTCTGATGCTAAAGAAAATTAATAATTAAATACAAAATGTTGACATTATAATTAAAGGGACAAGATAAAGCAGACATCAAAGCTGCCTTGAAAACAATTTATTCCTGGTCCCCATCTTGAAAAAGTACTTTTATTCTCTAAAAATATGAATTGTCTGTTATGTTCTGGGCGTTGACCAGGCCCTGAAAAGTAGTGATAAATAAATAAAATGAGTATAATCCCCAAACACATGAAGCTTACACACTTGAAACAGGTATGTGCATGAATAAATGCATAATGACAAAATATTATATATGCTGTGAAGATAGATAATTATGAAATAATAATAAAAATAATCATTAATAATGAATTAATAGCCATTATAAACTGGAAAATTAGAAAAAATACTCTCAGAAAATAGAATTCCAGAAGAGCACTGTAAATTAATGTGCTTTAGATAGCTGAAAAGTAAAGAAGAGAGTCTTCCATGATAACCCAATGTTTCACAGTGTTTTGCACATTTGAAGAACTGATATAATTGATGGAATGCTGTGAGTCTGGCAGAAGCTGGAACAAC
This sequence comes from Tamias sibiricus, assembly GCA_025594165.1. NCBI lineage: Eukaryota > Metazoa > Chordata > Mammalia > Rodentia > Sciuridae > Tamias > Tamias sibiricus. The sequence goes on along the minus strand of CM046666.1, from coordinate 79,900,085 downwards.
ATTATCTCTTTTCTATAAACAAAGACCAGGTCCTAAAGGCCATATTTGGTGTAGCTTATTAAAATTTTGTATGTGATACTAAAGGAAAAACATTAAGATATTTAAGCATGGAATTGAGATAATGTTATTTAAATGTAACAGGGTCACAGAATTTAATTGAAACTACAATGCAAATGTGTACAAAGACATATGGAGTATGTTGCTTGCCTATAATTTGCCTTTAACTTCTTCTTATCTTCCAACCACTGGCCAGCAAGTGGGGCGGGGAATAACTAAATTATTGATTCTATATAATGAGTAATTAGGCTTTATAGATAGTTCTTCCTGGTGTCAAATCTCTCTGAGATAAAAACAGACTATCTCTTTTCAATCTTTCCTTCCCTCTCCCTGATTCTCTCCTGAAGACCTCATTTAGATATTTCTAAACACTAGCTCATTGATTTAATGGGTCTGGGGATAAAAGAAAAAGTGCTGTGGATCTTGAGTTTTTTCTCTTTCTCTGTCCTCCTGTTTCTCTTTCTTTCCCTATACTCTATTGTTCCCTCTTCCCCAAATCAGGAAAAGGCAGATTTTCAGATTCTTCCCCCACTCTCCAGTCTTCCCACCACCAGGAAGAAGCACAACAGGAAACTCTGTAAAAGGAGTCCTAAAACTTTGCTCCTTGTAAAAATACAGGTAGAAAGGAATTTCAATAATCCTTTCTCAAAAACTTTAGCAGCACACTATTATCTTACTAAAAAACTCCACTCCTGAAAATACAAAGGGTTTATTTTCCATATTTCTCTACTATATTCATTCAGCAACAAATCTACATGGCTCACTTCCTTAACTCTAAAGCAGACAGGTACTTACAGAAGGTTAGGAGAAAGGTCACATAATCAGGAAGGCAGAAGAGAAAAGTTCTTCAACAAATTTTAAATTATTATATTAAGTTTGTCTAATTTGTAAAGAAGGTAGAAGGAAGGTGAAGGGGGCTTGCCCTACAATGGCAGGAAGAGCAGGAGGGAGACACAAAAGCAGAATGGATATAGGAAGGTACAGGAGGATGGGAGGAAAAGTCTAACTTTTTACCATAAATATTGACTAAATAGTGAAGTGTATCCCCCAATGGTTCAAAATTTGCATATTAATTATTTGTAAAATAGTTATATTAAAATACATCATATCAGAAGAACAAACATCCTCTTATCACTAAAATACACAAGGGATTTTAATTTTATTTTTTAAAAGCCTTGGAAGGACTGCTTTTAGTACTTGTCTTCTGATTTTACTTTTGAAAACCAAAAGCCATATTTAGATAATAGACTTCTGTGACTGACAAGAATAAAATAAATTGTCAAGTTTCTTAGTTTCGTTACTATGAAGTTTCAACATTTTCATTAACCTAATTTTATGAGGCACAAAATTTATTTTTATTTTCATGAAAATTTTATTTGATGTGTTGAAGAATGCAATAAAGTTTAATTCTATCCACTAATTCCAATTTTAAGAAAGAGAATTAAATGCCTTGTATATACATTTGTATAAATTCTATATGATGTCAGACAGATATTAAAAGGTAAAAACTTTAATATTATATTATAGTCAACAGATGTTTATTGAACAATTATGTGTTAATGTTCTACACACTCGAACTAATGGCTGTAAACAAAACCAACCATGTACTAACTAAAACATGAAAATCAGTGATTTTAATTTTTTAAGTAAAGACTCTAACCTAGGTAAATGTTTGTCCTTATAAAATATGGAATTATCCATTTCAATTTTTACTTTCAGACAACAGAAATTTTTGAAATTGAAAAACTAAAAAAGGAAGTCAAATAGTATTGCTTATCATTCTTTGTCATGTAGATCATCATCTAATCATAGAAGAAAAAATTACTTTATACAGAATCCAGTTAATGCCCTTCCTCCATGGAGCTTGTTATACCTTTAAGGAGATGTAAAACAAACAAACAAAGTATATTAAGCCAGGCATGATGGTGCACACCTGTAATCCCAGACGATCAGAAAGCTGAGGCAGGAGGATTGCAACTTTGAGGCCAGCCTGGGCAACTTAGTAACCCACTGCCTCTAATATGAATAAATATATACATATATAAATATATATTTTGTATATAATAAATATATACATATAAATACATATATATGTATATATACGGTTTAAGATGTAGCCCAGTGGTAAAGTGCTTTTGTAGCATGCACAGGTCCTAGATTCAATCCCAAGCACTGAACAAATTAAATAAATGTGTCATATTAAAAAAGTAATAAGTGCTTTGTACAAGACATATAGCAAGTTAGGAAGGGCAGGAACTCTGGGCAAGGAGGTAGTCTTACTGGAGAAGGGAAATTCAGCAAAGATTACAGGTGCTTAGAAAGGGAATGAAAGTCTAAAGCAAGAAAACTCCAGTAAGAAGAAAATGTAGACCCAACTATATCATATTTGCTTAAGAACTGTCTTCCTCAAAAAGACTCCTAAAGTGCCTAAAGAAGTAAAATCAAGAATCAATAGATGAGATGGTATCAAACTAAGAAGCTTCTTCACAGAAGACGAAATGATCAAGAACATGAAGAGAAAGCATACAGAATGGGAGAAAATATTTGCTACCTGCAGCTTAGATACAGCATTAATCTCCAGAATAGACAAAGAACTCCAAAAACTTAACAGCACAAAAACAAATAACCCTATCAATAAATGGGTAAATGAATTAAACAGGAATTTTACAGAAGAAGAAATGCAAATAGCCAACAAATATCTGAAAAAAATGTTCAACATCCCTAGCAATTAGAGAAATGCAAATTAAAACCACACAGAAAATCCATCTCACTGGAGTAAGAATGGCAATTATCAAGAATACAAGTAACACTAAATGGTGGTAAGGATATGGGGGAAAAGATTCACTCATACATTTCTGGTAGGACTGCAAATCAGTGCAACCACTCTGGAAAATAGTATGGAGATTCCTCAGAAAACTTGGAATGGAACCACATTTGATGCAATTATCCCTCTCCTCAGTATATATCTGAAGGACTTAAAATCAGCATACTACAGTGACTCAGCCAAATCAATGTTTATAGCAGCTCAATTCACAATAGCTAAGCAATGGAACCAACCTAGGTGCCCTTCAACAGATAAACGCACAAAGAAAATGTGGCATATATACACAATGGAATATTACTCAGCCATAAAAAAACAATGAAATTATGGCATTTGCCAGTAGATAGATGGAACTGGAGACTATCATGCTAAGTGAAAAAAGCCAGTCCCAACAAACCAAAGGCCAAATGTTCTCTCTGATATGTGGATGCTAACACACAATGGAGTGGGAGTGGGATAGAAGTTCATTTGATTAGACAAAGGGGAATGAAGGGAAGGGAGGTGTATGGTGATAGAAAAGACAGTGGAATGAGTCAGACATAATATACATGAACACAGGACCAGTGTAACTCCACATCACGTACAGTTACAAGAAGGAGAAGTTCTACTCCATGCATGGATGTCAAAATACATTCTACTATCATGTATATCTAAAAAAATACCAATAAGATAAATAAAGAGTAAATAAAATTAAAACTCCAGTAAGAGCATCCCACATGCAAATCCCTGAGGGGACTGTGTTTTGCCTTTGCATAGAGAAATGAGGTCTGTGGTGCTGGGGAGTATAGAAAGAGAAGCTCCATGACTGGAACAGGGTGTCTCACTGCAGCACCCATCTATTCTGCCACTGTCTGAGATGAAGAAATATTATAATAGTAGATACTGAAAACTACCTATACAGTTTGTGCTGAGTTCACCTTAAAAATGTTTTCTTTCAGAAATGAGAATGATTTCCACTTATCTAACCTTTCAGTCATATATTACTGTTTTGTATTCACCAAGCAGTGTGTCAGTCTCCTGGTGTGTGAATCATACATAATCCTGGCCTTTAAACCATTTCTCAAATCTCAAGTGATGAGAAGCATCCAGGACACTTGCTAAGAATGCACATCAGTGGGTCCTTTCCCCAGAGATCCTGACTCAGAAGTTCTAGAGTAGAACAGTAGTCTTCATTTTAATAGACACTTCTGCTCACTTCGATTAAGGTAGTCTAAGTATACAATTTAGGAGCCACAAACTAGTTAACATTTTACACATTGTCAGAGTTTAATATACTTCTGCCCAAGAACACATGATCATAAATAAGGACCCATTTGGGTCTTCATTACTAGTCTTCTTAACCAGAGAAAGTAATACTGATAAAGTAAAACCAACAGTGAATGCCTTGTGATTTAGAAACAAGGTGATTTTTCCGAGAAAACAAAGGGCATAGAGAGTCAGAGATTAAGATTTAGGAAATATATGCAGCAAAGAATCAATGAGGCAATGAAAAAAACTGAAAAAACAATCCTCTTGAGTCAATAGTATGTTACTGATTTTTCTTTGCATTGAATTATCATATTTTTTTAAACTCACAAATAACTATTTGTAATAAGTAGCCAGAGTTTCAGAAAAGATAATAACTGGTCCTTGGTTATGCAGGTAGGAAAAAAATGGATTGTGAAAATGAGCTTCAAATTCAAATCTATCCATCCTCCAAAAACAAGTGCATCAATTGTACTTTATAATGTTCATATAAACCCTTAGAGATTTAACATAATTGCTACTCACTAATGGTGTGATCCTGTGCATGTTATCAAACCATTATATGCCTCATTTTTGCTATCTGTAAAATGAGGATAAGAATGGTGCTAGCCTCATTGAGAAGTTCTGATCACACAAACTCACTCACACTAACACACACAGTGCTTAAAGTTGTTCATTGTACCAGATATATGCTGTGTGACATATAAAGCTTAGAGATCATCATCATCATCTTTTGTGGTTTATAATTATTCTGCATTAATTCCTCTGCATTTGTGTTATATCTGTTTTTCCAAATTATGCTACTTTAAGCCAGAATTTACCTTTACCCTAATTAAAAATTAGGTAAATTAAATAAATATTATTTATACCACACTCATACTCTTGTAAAGAACAAGTTCCCAACACTCTAGAATGAAATGAAACATTTCTATATGTTTAATTCAATATGTCAAATTATCTTCATAGTTGTAATAATGTTTTTATATAAGATACTGTATAAACCCAAAGAGTTGAGTAGGATTCTTCTCAAATTTTCTTTTTTGATAATTTGCAATAAGACTTTCTGATTGAGCATGAAAATTTTTCTAATTTCAAATCTGAGAAATTTCCTGAAGTGATAACCTTTGCCCATTGACCCACCAATATTAGGATGGTTTTCAGTCATCCTGATGAATAACAAGTGCCAGTTGTCTATGGGACAAAGACTACTTAGAATTGACTCCAGTTGAAAGAATATCTGCAAAGGCAGTTACTGTAAGACCAGAATGGTTTCATAAGAGTACTATATAATACTAAATTTTGATTAACATGTAGAACACACATGCAAGAAATATTTTAAGAATAATTCAATAAAGAAAATTTACATCTTAATATAATTGGTAGCTATTTCTAGATTGACATTGGTTATAAGCTTTTAAAATACACACTATATATTTAAATAATTTTGAAATATTGTTAAGTGCTTTTTAATGATGATGAGTACTTTGGATCCAGTATAATTTAGTGTTTCTTTCTAAGGTAAGTTGGTGATGATTATGACAAGGAAAAATAGAAAATGATGTTTTACTCCCTTTTTAACCATTGAATTTAAAAGAATTCTGTTGTTTGAAAGTACTGAATTAAAATGAAATTTTACATATATTATAAGAAGCAAAATTTAGCTACATTAGACTTTACTTCAAAAAATTAAAATTATTGATTTACACCTTTTAATACATCAACATAAAATGGATTCAAACAGACAGATCTTGTCTGAGTATTCTCTTGAACACTTGCCACTTGGTGGCCTAGAAAAAGTTATGATACATGATCATTTCAGACTTACACATCATATAATACATGGGATATCATTATTATAATACTGAGTGTGGTCATCACCATTATAGCTTTTGCATTAAAAGATACTCAAAAGTATAACCTATAAATGTAATTATTTTATTTTAATACTTATGCAATTAAAATAGGAAAAATATTTCTAGAAAATAATGATTTTCCCTTTAACTGTTGATTTTCCTTTTCCAGAACCATGTATGGAAATATTCAATGTGGGTAACGTAATTTATTTTTATATTTGATATTTTCTGATTTTTACCAAAATCTTATCAGATTGTAGAGAAGAATATTCAGCTTACTTTCATATAGAAAGTGTCATTTACAAACCCAACTTCAAACTACAAAGCTGTAATCAAGTACAGAATCTGGTATACAAATCAGCCTCTGCCTTTACTCTGACAATACTCCCTGAGTAGAACGAAGAAGCCTAAAATAAACTAGCTCTGATTGCCCAGAATAATCCATTCACAAGGCAATGGTTCCTATTTTTCCTTCCACTATAGATGAAAATCTTCTTAATAATATTCTCTAGTCACTGAATAGCAGTGTGCAGTATATCTGATTACACAGAATGAAGGGAATACACACATTCCTGTCACCTTCCCAAGGGCGCATATGGAGTGCTGTTTGTCGTCTGGACATTCATACACACACAGTGATATATTTGAAATGGTTCTCCAACTATTAATTTTGGATCCAGAATTTTCACCTTGAAATATAAGGATACAAACATGGAATAAGCAAAAGAAGGGGAAATTCCTGAGGGGCAAAATTAGAGGCCTAAATATTAACCGTGGGTGCAAAGGCACCCATAGATATGAACAGATGGCACACACTTCATTTTTAGAATTCCATTTCCCACTAAAATAAGTCAGGGAACTGTGGAGAAGTGGTTAATTGAAAGACTACGAAGAGCTGGGCATGATGGCGCATGCCTGTAGTCCCAGTGGTTCAGGAGGCTGAGACAGGAGGATTGTGAGTTCAAAGCCAGTCTCAGCAACAGGAGGTACTAAGCAACTCAGTGAGACCCTGTCTCTAAATAAAATAGAAAATAGGGCTTGGGATGTGGCTCAGTTGTTGAGTGCCCCTGAGTTCAATCCCAGTACTAAAAAAAAAAAAAAAAAAAAAAAAAAAGGCCATGGAGAAAGAAACAACAAATTAATCCAGATTATTTGATAGTACTAGAAAATTTAAAAAGTGCTCAAGAAATGACAGAGACATGTTGAAAACACAAATGGGCTTTCAGTAAAATCCTGGCACAGTACTTGCAAAGCATGCATGAGGCCTTGGGTTCCATCCCCAGCACTGCAAATCAATTCAATACACACACACACACACACACATACACACACATACACACACAATTAAAAAAATGAATCCATAATAAATAGGAACTTTTCAGAGAGCTTGTAAAAGGAAAATCCCTGGCTACAATTCCTAAGAATTCTTACTCAGGAAATGTGCTGTGGGCATGATAATCAGTATCATTAACAAGTACCCAGGTGTTTCTGAAACAGATCATCAGCAACCTACCTGGTGAGAAACACAGAGACACTTTTGAGTGTCTTCCCTGGGGAAGCCAGCTGAGTACAGCTTTCCAGCAGGAGAAAGAGCAAGCAGTTAGAAGAAAGTTGTTGTTTGTTTGTTTGTTTTCCCCCCCCCCCCCCAAAAAAAAGTCACAGTTAACCACTATTGAGCAGCATGGGGAAAGCTATTCAGTTTTGTTTTTACTCTCCAGAACTCAATAATTAATTTCTCCCAGCCTGGATTAAATATTTTAATTTAATTTTAAACATTTTTTCATTAGTACCTGCACAACACCTCCTTTCACAGTGGATTAAAATAGGGTTTAAATGTGTGTCAGATATTAGAATTCATACCCATTCCCTTTATATCAATTAAAAATCTAGAAAAGTCAAAATAATAAATACCTATAAAACTGACATTTAGAACTTAGTGACATTTTGTGACTTTTTCCCTCATTTAAAAAAAAAAAATTTTCAAGTAAAAGATTAAATCCCTATTTTTTGATGCTATAGGTCCCACTGTCAAACCCCATGTGCATACCTAGGAGAAAACTACTATTCAGGATTAAAAATTTGAATGTTCTTCTACTTCATTTTCTTTACATTTACATATACATATGTGATCATAGACAAAAAATAATATCTTCACTATTTACAAAAACATTATCATGTTATGTGCTTCAACTGGGTATTTGATTTTGTCTTTCAACTTCTTTTTAATCTGTTCATATTTATAAAGATAAATCTAACTCATTACACATACATTTATGATAAATCCAGTTTAAAACAATATACTCAATAGGTTTAGCTTAACACAATACACATTTGTTATCTCACCATTTCCATGGGTCAATGGTCCAGGCATGGCCTACTTGACTACTCCACTCAGTGTGCAATCAAGGCATGGCTGGACTGTGCTCTCCTTTGTAGCATGGGTTCTTTTGCTGGCAGATCAAACTATTTGCAGAATTTAGCTCCTGGCAGTTGCCGGGAATAGGCTCACAGATCCCTTCCATGTGACCCTCTCCATGTACAATCCACAATAGCCAGACTAATTCTTCAAGTTCATTTTGAGTGTCTCCTGGTGTGTCCCAGTAAGACTGAGTCTTATGTATACAGGTCTTCATTTACTACAATAAACATCATGGTGTAAGCTGAAACTATAGAGTAGTCTTATCATTCAAGGAGATACTATAATTTTCAATATAGCGGCTCTGTGACCTTTAAAATATTTTATTAAAATACTAAAAACTCTCTTGCTATACAAAGAAAAAAATACAGAAAAAATAAAAACTATAGTAAAACTAAAATATATCTAGAACTATAATTTCAGACAGGGCTCTTCATCCCATTAGTTACAAATAAGTCACAAGTCCCACCTACTCAAGTGGAGAGGATCACATAGAGCATAAGACCAGGGAGTAAAGGTCATCCGGGTCATTTTAGGATTCTGCTTGCCATAAGAATTCATAACATTAGTACCTTTTGTTTACTCCTGTAGCATTGTACACTCCCAACTGAAGGATAGGAGGATTTCTGCCTCTACAATTTTTATTGGCACTTTGGCATTGTCAGATAAGAGTGGTTTACAAATTCAATAGTTGAAAAGCACCATCTTAATTTAAAATTGTGTTTCCTTAATTTTCATTAAAAATTCAGCATTTCCATACAAATTTACCATTTCAGTTTCTATTTTTTAAAAATTACGTATACCCATGATTTATTTTCTGATTAATTTGATGGGTTTTTTTATCTTTATTCCTAGGATAATCATTTTCTTTCTTCTGTATAACAATTCTTGCTATACGATAAACATGGAAAATTTTTTCTTTGTCTGATTCAACCTATCTTTAATTTAGTTAGTCATGTCTATTACTGTATTCAGATTTTAATTTAAATATATTAATTTTATCAATCTTTTTCTTAAAGTTTTTTAAAAATTATTATCTGCAATGAACTAAATATTTATCCCCCACTCCCATAAAAAATAGATGTTGCAAACCTAAGTCCCAATGTGATGATATTAGGAGGTGGGAACTTTAGGGGATAATTATGTCCTATGGGTAAAGCCTTCATGTCATAGGATCAGGGTTAAGAAAAGGAACTCTGAGAAATCTTTTACCATCCTTCCACAGTGTACAGATGCTGAAGTCTTCAACCATGGTTGTCACAAAAACCTGATGATATTGCACACTAAGTTCAGAACTGTAGCCTTCAGACCTGTGAGAAATCAATTTAACAATTTAACAAAAGTGTTAACAAAAACACAGAACTAAAAATTGATTGCTAAATCATAAAAAAGTTACAAATGTGTGGCAATAATTACTTTACATGCTAAGTAGCAAAAGTTAACATTTAACATGAAAAGCAAACATAAAATTCAGAATTAAGATGAATCGTTACTTGCTATATCAACTTCCTTCTCCATAAGAGTAAATAATAGCCGGGTGCGGTGGCGCACGCCTGTAATCCCAGCACTTTGGGAGGCTGAGGCAGGAGGATCACGAGTTCAAAGCCAGCCTCAGCAATGGCGAGGCACTTAGCAACTCAGTGAGTAGTAACTCAGTGAGACCCTGTCTCTAAATAAAAAATACAAAAAAGGGCTGGGGATGTGACCCAGTGGTCAAGTACCCCTGAATCCCCAGTACCACAAAAAAAAAAAAAAAAAAAAAAAAAAAAAAAAAAAAAAAGAGTAAATAATACATTCTGAAAATAATTCCTTGCAATAGAACATTGGTAGATGTTACTAAAGACAATTTAACAATTTCAGATTTGGCAGAAAAAGACCATGAATAAGATTTGTTGGCTTTAGCAATACCTTGCCAAATTTGTACCCAAAGCTAAATGGAAAGTGCTACAATTCAATTTTAAAATCTCAAATGCGCTAGAATAGCAATATTATTATAAAAATTACCTGTCCTGCAAGTTCACAGTGCCACTCCCAAGTTTGACCTAGACAGCTTCTCTTCAACATGAGGTGTGTTTTCCTTTTCCTTTTTGTTTCTCCCCAAATAGGTCAATACAAAAGAACCTGAATTGATGGGAAAGCAAAAAGATTGAGTCTTTTTATCAAAACATGAAATATACAAAAGACCTGCTTATTTGTACAGAAAAATTTTTTAAAAATGCATCTGTAAAACAAACCAGTCAGCTTTCATCTGAACTGATCTCTTTCACACACACACATAAACATACACATTTTCTAACAAACCCTTAATCTTATAAATTTTTTGTTAAAACTGTTATTGTGCAATTTTAGCTGTAATTCTTTTTGGTTCTTCAAAATGGTTCTGGAAATAAATATTCTTCCAATTTGAAAATGTTTGTAAAATACACACTCTTTCAAATAAAAAATATTCACACTTAAAAGTCTATTTCTGTTATCTACGCACTCAATGTCAAAAGGCAAAGTGAACTGTATATTTCAGCCAGAATCTCCCCAAGGAGCCTCTTGATAAATTCAAAGACCAGAGACCTGGAGAGGTAAGGCCAGGATGCAGAGCTCTGTCATGCAGCCTACTGCCTTGCAGGTCACAGTTTATTCCCTGCAATCAATAAATATGTTAACCTTAGAAAACTTGAATGAAAATTGAAAAAGAAAAAAAAAAATTTCACACATACTAATTTCTCTATTCATCTGTGATGGTTCCAGTATTGTAACAAATTTTATCCTTAGTAATTCTAAGATTATCTCTTTTCAAATCATGATCTAAAACTGTTAGAGTGTTTTCTATTTGTTTTTTTCTGAATTTACCTTGTATTTTAATAACTAACATTGTTTGAACGAACATCTTGAGCTTCTTATGCTGACTGCTCCAAATTGATTCCTCACTTATTTTCTTTTTAATTCTCTTCCCAGGATACACTAATTAAACAGGACTGCACAGGAGGGCTCCCATGACCTTATATGTACAGTTGTTTGGGGACAGTTGACATTCCATCAGAGGGGGAGAATAATGTTTAAAGATATTTGGTCCCTTAACTCTTTATGACACTTGACCAAAGTCCTTGCACCAAGAAGACAGCCAGCTTGTACTCACTGGGCGTGGTCCTTGGAATCCTTTCTCTACTCCCTCAGGCTGAGGTTTAGGAACAACTTGGCAGTTACTAGCTCCTTGTTACTCCAATACCTTTTGTAATTCATTAACATTAACACTTTCAAAGTAAGTAATCTTTTCACAAATAATTTTTTTCAAAATATTCTATTTTAGTCTATGTTTTTATTGGAAAACTGATACATTTCCTACAAATTATTCTGTAGACTGAAAAATAAATATTTCATATATACCCAAACACAACTTTTCTAATTTGGTTATTCAGTGGTCAGTCATAGCATGATGAGTATTTTGAGGCATTTTTCATGTTGCTCTAGTGTCTAAAAAGAACCTAATGTATTTAGATAATATCTGACTGTTCTATCTGGAACAGGTGCATGAATTAAAGGTGATCATATGCTTTAATGCAGATTGTGGAACTTGGGAAGACAGAGTATGTGTTGGTAGAAAAGTACTGAGAACCACAACAACTATTTGAGGATCCTCAGGAACGGTGAACCATATAAAAAACAACGGAGATTATATGAGCAGGAGAGTAAGTATGGGTCTGAGCAGGGGAGAAGTTTTGCAGAATATAACAAGAGCTTTACTAATATAAAGTAATATTTCTATTATATTCGTCACAACAGAGTTGACCAACATAACAAAAAGAGGCTTACATGTAGCCTGGGTGATTATAGGGCAACATACCTACAAAGAAGAAGGAACATAAATCTTCTCCAGAGAGAAATCACAAGCCCAAGAAGAAAAACTCTCCCAAGCAACTTCACAAATCAGTCTGAGAACTCTATGAAGAAACAGGGGTAGGATTAGAGGAAGAGGTTTTGAGTCTTAGATTGATAGAGGCCTGGGTACTACTAATAAATATCATGTGTATCTTCTCATTGACTCCTTTAGGTAGGGACACATTATTATGTGCCCATATGTATTAATACTAATATGTCAGGGGAAATGAGCCAAATTTTGTTCTAGGCACTAAAAGCCCATAATTGTGCAGTACAGACAAAACAAAATTAAAATCTTCCCTTTGTGGCAATAATATGCTAGTTGGGGACAGTGAGAGAAACAACAGACAAAATCATTGAGTTCTTTTATAATAAGTTTTAATGGTAACAAGTGCTGAGGAAAGAAATGAACTGACAGGTAAAATGAGAAGGTGGGCACTGAGTTGACCGCTGGGAGAAGAGGGTACCAGTCAGGAGGAAGAGTAGGGAGGAAGCCCAGAGCACAAGTTCCACACTCCAGGAACAACATGGGTGCCAGTGCAACTGGAATGGTGTGAATCAAAGGTAGAGCAGGGGAAAATAAGGCAGGAAGCAAAGGGGACTTATTAGATCTTGGGAGACCTGAAGGTTGTGAGGACTTTGGATTTTGCGTAATGTGAGAAAGAAGTGATATAAACAGTTTTCTAAGAAGTTAAAGACTGCTAATTGGCAGCATTTTGTTTTTCTGACTGTTTTCTGTTTTTGTTTTGTTTTGTTTTGTTTCCTGTTTTTAGTCCCTGTTAAGGGCAGGGAATAAGATGTATGAGAATATTGGGGCTGTTTTTCTTGGTGGTGTGATCATTTCATTCACCATCACTCAAAGACAAAATGCCAAGGATCTGCAGATCTACAGCATCTTCAGAAAAATGTGCCAGACTTGAGAAAAGCATTGGCTCCAAAACACAAAAAGAAAGCTGCAAAGTGAAAATTAATAAATATTTAATCAAATTTTAATTAAATGTCTACAGATGCATAACCTTATGTCAACTTCATTAATTGTTAAAATTTGAATTCATAAAAAAAGTCATGATATATGAGAGCAATTTTAGGTTACATTTTTTTTTTTTTTACTTTGCAAGGTTCCATGAGTTACCAAGATTAATACAACTCACTTGAAGTCAAATGTAATTTTATTATGAGTCACTTCTAGCTAAAAAAAATCTTAAAAAGCAACAATACAATAATTTTGTTTTAAATTGCAAAAAGTCAGTTGAAATGCTATTTGGGTCTTACATCTGAGAAAGGAGAGGTGAAGTGTCTTATGAAAGTCACAGAGAATCTCTGGGGAAAATGGAAATATCGACCCAGGAGACTTTGTTAGATGTCTTCATTCTGCATTAAGTCACCACTAAGAAATCTAAACTTGTGGGGTTAGGATGCACCAAAATGCTGATCCTGTTTCATGGTAGAATTTTAATAGTTGAGAGGCTGTCCAGGAGAAGAATATCAAATATGGGTATCTTTTAAATATGCTAAATTTTGACTATGATGACGTTTTAAATCAAACAAGCGACAATAACAAAAAATAAAACAAACATGGAAATCATTGTTTTGAAAATGTTGTAAACTATTAACTTTGGTTTGCAAAAGGCGTGAATTCAGTATGTTCAAGAATTACTGAGGTATGTTTACAATTTGTAGATGGGCAGAAAAAAATAGAGCATATTACTTTAAAGATGAACATAAACTCTTTGGAAAGGAAGTGATACAAATAAATTATCGAAAAAAAAAAAAGAAATCCTGACTTTAAGCAAAGGAAGAGCTACAACCTTAGCAGCATACAATTCTATAAGGGAATATACTGACAGGAGTAATTACTGCAGTTAACTAGAGGGGGAAAGATAAAATTATCTTAAACAGAAACTTGTGGTGATAAATTGTTATCTTAATAAAATGTAAGTTACTGGCACTCTACATATATTTAGTCATGGCAAAAATGGGAAGATTTGCACCAAAATTGGTATCCATTATGAAGCAAAGATGAGAACTGTTGCCATTATTCTAGTTTCATGGCTTGAAATATCAAATGTAGAATACCTCCCTTTCTTCTTTTACATTAAAATTAAACCTCCCTCCTAATGCAAAAAAAAAAAATAAATAAGAATAGATCTCTGACTTATTATTTGTTGTTCAGACTTTATTTCTTTAAATTTTTATCATTTTATATGGGGTGGGAGGAGAAGTTTTACAAAATTCTCATGCTCTTTTTTCTTTTAATCCACGAGTGCAAGATATAGTAGTCCAGAAGGGGTCTTATTCCTAGACCAAATGCAGAAGTCCAAAGACCCACTCAATCACTGGACAAGTAGAATAAGGGAGCATCAGTGTGTACTGTTTGGGATGCAAACAACTCTGAGTTTGGATCAGAACTTCGTTTCTAACTAACTAGCCTTTTCACTGATGCCTGTAAGACTCCTTCTTTTGCAGCTCATAGGATTTTTGTAACAATTATATACTGAGGTATATGTAAAATATTATTAAATTCATGAGGTCAGAAAACTACACTGAACCATATTATGTTCAGTTCAATGGCTGGTATATATTCAAGAGGAAATTACAAGAGATACATTCAATCATTTACATTTAGAATATTTACCATAAAATATTTCCATTATGAAATTTTTTAATCTATCCAGAACAAACTTTCTAATCAATAAACAGCACACATTCACACTGAGGGGTAAGAGTTAGAAGCCACAGTGCATAATGTTTAGGTGGGATGCATGTGATGGCCCATTAGTTACCTCCTCATTATAGATCTTTTCTTTCTCTATAAGCCTGCTGTGTGTCAGTCCTGTGCCAGACCTCATTTGAGACAGGTATGAGCCTCCAGCCAGAGACCTTGACCTTCAAGAATTAGGAGATTGGAAAAACAAAATGCGACCCTGCTGTGGAGCAAGTGTCCTTGAGCTATTAAGACTCAGAGTGGTTACTCTCTGCATAGCCTCTTATTCCCTGATGGTGATCTGCAAACCTGGGATATTCCTTTCTCTCCTCACTAGAATTAGTTATATTTAAACAAATTAGGTCTACATGTTGATTCCAGATATGATTAGGGACCAAATGCTGGATCCTGTATGCAGCTATAGGATATTTTGATTATGCAAATATGAGATTCCTCATTTGTTCATGCGGTAAGATGCTTATTCCGCACTGGGACTAGAGTCACAATTCACTGAGTAAATGACCTAATACATATATAACACTTACACCCTGAATGGTGTATTATTAACCTCACATTAATATTTACTTCTAAGAGTCAAACAAAACAAAAGCAACAACAAAAACACAAAACCATCAATCAGTATTGTGACATGGATCGGGATAAAGAATCTATTCTGACTTGTAAAATAAGTAAAGATTTTACTCAAATCGTAGTCATATGGAACAAAAGGCCATTTTCATTTGAAAGTGCCTGCTGCGGGCTATGAGAATGGTTAAAATTCCCATTTGTGCACAGATATAAACCCAGTCATGTCTTGGACACACTTTACAGTAACCTCAATAAACTGAGAGGGTAACCCCAGAATTGTGTCGAAGGATAAAATGCTTTTTGTTTCTGTCTATCTTCTAACTCTAGAAATACTTAGAACTTAGTATAGGAATGTTTCAGAGAATCCATATCATGACATCTTATATATTTGGGTTAAGAAATTTGTGCTTTGGATATTTAATGTGCTTAAGAGGGTTCAAAAAATTTAACCCATAGAAGTAAATCAAAGTGTCTAAGTATTTGACCAAGGCTTGTGATTGTAAGTAAAAATGTGTCCATTTGCATATAGTGTTAGAAGATGAGTAACCTTTAAGATTTAAGATATCCATAAGTGATGCATAAATTAAGAAGTTGTGGTATATCGTGTACAACCATAGAATGAGAAGTTATACTCGTGTATATATGATAAGTGAAAATACTTCTACTGTCATGTATAACTAAAAAGGACAAATTTTGAAAACCAGAAAATGTAGTATACATACAAAATGGAGTTTTATTCAGCCATAAAGAAGAATGAGATTATGTCATTTGGAGGAAAATGGATGGAACTTGAAAACATTATGTTAAATCAAATAAGCCAAACTCAGAAAGTCGAAGATTATTATGTTTTCTCAAGTTTGTTGTACTGGGAAGCTAGAGAGAACAAAGGGAAAGAAAATGTGGGGGCAAGCAGAATTTTATGAAAATGAGAGGGAGATGGAGTTCGATAGAACAGAGAAAAGGGACCAGGGGAGGGAGTAAGAAAGGGAAAGAGAAAGTACTAGGGAATGATATTGGCTAAATTATATTGTTATATTGTGTGTGTGTGTGTGTGTGTAAATAAATATGTAAGAACAAATCCCATTATTATGTTCAAATATAGTGCACCAATAAAAAAATATAAAAAAATAAAAAAGTTTGATCTATTAAGAATTATAAAAATATTTTGTTTAATTAGAAAAGTGAAATACTTTGGAAGGAAATATAATATATTTCTACATAAATGTCATTTCTAATGATTGCTGATGTAATTAAATTGAAAAATTGAATTAAAATTTTATTTACCATCCCCCTTAAAGTAACAGTTAAATTTTACTAAACTAATAAATACAATAAAAGGTTTGCAAGAACTAATCTATTTTTTTAATTTTACAACTGTAATAAATGGTAAATTAATTTTTAAAAACAGCTACAGTTGCTTTTGTTATCATCCTTATTATCATCACCTGTATTAATCTGCTAGGGCTGCTATCATAGTGTACGACAAATCTGATAACTTAAATTAGATCAGTTTAGAAATATCATGGTACTGCTCAATATATTTTTTTAAAATTTTTTCATTTCATTTTTTACTGGAGATTGAACCCAGGGTTGCTTTGCCAATAAGCTACATATCCAGCTCTTTTTATTTTATTTTTTAATTTTTATTTATTTATTTATTTAGATAGGGTCTCACTGAGTTGCTTAAAGCCTAAGTAAGTTGGTGAGGCTGTCCTAGAACTTGCATTCCTCCTTCCTCAGCCTCCCAAGTCACTGGAATTATAGGCATGTACCACTGGGCCAGCCTCAAGTAGAATACTGAGTTTACCTTCAGACTCCATCAGCAAAAGAATATATCCTGAAAAGATTTAACCCATTGACATGATGCTGCCACCAAATGACAGGGTACATTAATACTTGGGGTAGAGGAGTCTGAGGTAGAGTTAAGATTGGAGTTAAGATTGGTCAAGTAGGAAACAAAAACCCCAAGTGGGGCAAATGGAAATGGAGGTGTGTATCCCACAGATGTATCCCATAGTCACAAAGTGTAGTGAATTGAGTATTCCACAGAAATCAAGGAATGCACACAGATTCCAGGGTGGAAGTTCATCCAGCGCTCCTTTCCCCCTTCCAAATTCTCACTGGTTTTAATTCTGACTGAGATGTCTACATGCTGAAATTAAAATTCATGCATAGAGTTAGGAGAATTCCCAGAATACAAGTAAAGAGAAAATACCGCTAGAATTAGAAGAGAACAAAGATTTCTAATTCTAGTAGTATGAAAGATATCATTAATATCATCCTTCTTCAAGACACCAAGAAGTCCTAGACAGCAGACAACAATACCATTCTAAAAGCATAGTTTAGCTCTTGAGAGGTCAAGGTATTCCCCCAGGGGCCAAAAGCATAGAGAAAGCTGACAGCCAGAGAGGGAAGTTGCTGCTTTCACTTCCTAGGAGAAGATTAGGTTAAAAGGCCTTGCTTAAAATGTTTAGCCTGTCAATTCAATAATGCATGTAAAAGCTTTGAAAAGTAAATAACCAACAAAAAGTAGAACATCTCGACAAAGAGTGGAGAAATTGTGTATATGAACAAAACGGCACAGTAACACTGGAATGGATCAGCTTAAATACTTACCTGGGACAGGGTTATCTTTTTTGAACAGTTGATGATATTCATCACACACACACAAAAAAATCTAATTAGGAGGGAAGGGGAATGAAAACAAAATTTCAAATCCCTGTTTATACTTAAGGTGTGCTCTAGAAAACTGATTGATGCTAATCATCTCCAAGATCCTGTCTAAAAATTAGCAAATCTTAGGTTATAGCCTTCATTCTTTCTCTTCTCCCTCTCTCCCTGTGTCTTCTCCTTTTCTTCCTTCTCTTTATCTTTGGCTAATGAAAATATCTACTTAATAAGTATTATTGAACTTCTTATTCCATCATAAAAGAAATTTGTGTATCTCTTCCTCCCATGCCCCACCTGCATCCTTTGCCTAGGAGTAACAAAAATCCAGGGATTTTTTGTTTTCCCCCACCTTTGGTATGAGCAAACTTTTCAGTTGGCTGCTCAAGAATCTCAAGAATCTCCCTCTTAGGTAGGGACAACTGACCTTCCTATCTTCTTTTTTATCCCTTCTCTCTCTTTCTTACCTATTTCCTTCTCTTTCTCTCAAAAATTTAACTTTGCTTAAGTCTCTCAGAATTGTAAGCCAGAATAAAAACTGTTTCTCAACATTACATGGCTCTTTCCCATCTTTTCTCTTTATAGCCAATATTGCTGAGAGCATAGCCTCTGGATATTCTCTACATTGTCCCATATCCAAATGTCCAACTCCCATCTATGACATTACTTTATCAATCTTAACTTCTTGGCTATAACATGTCTCACACATAATCAATAGTGACATCCCTGATGATAAATCCAAAGACAGGTTTGATTGTTGAACTTGACTATGTTCTGTGCAGGTTTGAACATTAATACCTATTCTTATATCTCCATCAATTTCTCCTCAACCTTCAAACTATTTTGCTTTTATTTATGTGATACTCCTGTTTCTTATTTTGCTTTTATTTATGTGATACTCCTGTTTCCCCTCCCATGGAAAGAATTTCTCAAACTCCATAATGAGAAGTCCTTTACAATGAGATCCTTTTTGTGCTGATTCTCTCCAGGACTTTGTCTTCTTCTTTTCCTCACATTACTCTAGATGATTTCACCCCTTTTCATGGTTTCAACTGTAATATATACAAGATAATAATGCTTGAATTTTCTCCCTTAAATCACATTAAGTGTAGTTATAACTTAGATATAAGGTGTTTCCCAAAAGTTCATGTGTGAGACAATGCAATAATTTTCAGGGATGAATAATAAAATTATGAGACACAAGAACTAATCAGTAAATTAATCTACTGATAAGGATTAACTGGGTGGTAATAGTAGGCAGTTAGGGTGTGGCTAGAGGAAGTAGGTCACTGGAGATATGCTTTTTGAAGTTTATATTTTGCAACTAGTTAGCAAAGCCCTCCCAGCTTCATGACTGCTAAATCCTGAGCTGCTTTTCTCTGCCACACCCTCCCACCACGAAGTTCTCTCTCATCTCAGGCCCAGAGCTACGGAGTCAGTTGATTTTAGACCGATCATCCAAAACTGTGGGTCAAAATAAATTTTTCCTTCTCTACATTGTTCTAGTGAGGCCTTTTGGTCACTGTGACAAAAAGGTTGAGTAAAACTATTGCTTTTTACACATTTCTACTTAATTGTACCATCAGCACCTCAGATGTCCTATATTAATGATTAATTATTCTTCCCATAAAGTAGTCTCTTTAATTTCTTATATTGAAGAAACATCACTTTTATCAAGTTTTCCATTTTAGAGACCCAGGTATCATTCTCTGTTTCTCCTTCTGTTATCTATTCACACATACCAAAGATATGTGATCCTTCATAGATCAGTGACTATGATAAAAACTGTGAAACATTTCAAAAACTTTAGCCATCTCAAGACCCTAGAGTCCTCCTGGGGTGGTATTGTGTAAATATTTGCTATTCTATATGAGAGTACATCCATAGGTGTTTCCAAAAAATGGAAACATAGAAAACATACTTTTATAAATTTTGAAAATTATGAGGTATATTTTTATTAAACCCTAGTGTTTATATTTTTTACTCTCTTGAGAAATTCCATATTATATTTAACATCAATCCATTTTCCAAATATCAATTTTTAAAGTGTGAAATTAGTAAATTATATCATCACTTAACTAAAATAGGTGTCATCAACAAGATTACATCTAAAATTTTGAATATAATAGTATAGATGTTGTCATTAAAATTTTATGAAAATTAATAAAGTTATGAAAAAAGATAAAGGGAAGAACAATAGCAATTTGAATTTAAATTACTCCATTCTTATTATGCACAATCTATCTGATCTTACTAAATGGAAAAAGAAGAATATGGGGAAAGCAAAAATACTTTTAAAAATGTGTTTCCTTTTAATTTTTTATTCTTTTATTTTTCAAATATACATACAAATTCTTTTATTCTGGAGAAGTGCCTTATATTTGATACAATGAGAAGTTCTTTGTATTTGATATAATATATTTAAAGATAATATCCAAATGAGTCTGTTTTTGAATAGAAATTGCAGTTTCATATTTTTATCATTTTTGTCCAAGTTTAATTCAAAAACCAAGAAGATGTTAAAGATATACAGAGCATGGATATACACAGCAAAAAGTGTTCTTTCAATCTCTTTGTCATAATAATGTGTAGTAACTACATTTATAATACAAAGAAATGTTTAAAATCACCATTTTTACTTTTGCTCCTTTTATTCTCAACACTTAAAAATGTACTATTGAATTTAATAAGATATAAATAACTTCAAAGATCAGTAGAATTATATTTATGCCTTTTTCTGTTTCTTTGATATTCCTTTACAACAGCATAAATAGTAAGAATAAACAAAGTTATTAACATTTTTAAACCCATTAGAGAAATGTACAAAAATAATAAATATTTCTCAAACTGTAAAAGTGAGGGGGAAATTCTTAGAAAGTATTCTTTGGTGCTGAACACTAACTGAAGGATAAAGTAAGAATCTATCAATACCACTAAAGGATAAAAATTCACAATGTCCAGTCCTCACCTTATCTGAAGTACTAAGTGAGGGAATTGCCATGCCAATCAGAAAATAAGGAAAGGCTATTGAGAATTCATGACTTTCATAAACTGTGCCAAAAATCACAAATAGACTCTGCTTTGGAATCTTGTGCATGGCCAAATATGCCTGTATTTTCTCTGTTTTAATCTTCTCTTTTATTGTCGTTTTATTTTCCTGGGGGTGGTTTTCTTCATTTACTTACTTGAAAATACATTTCATGATCTATAAACAAGACAGGTATTTTTGTTCTTTCAGAACTGATGAGATAATTCCCACTAGGAGTGATTCTTTGATAGAGTAGATTTGAAGATTTGGGGAATAAACCTGCATAGGAGTTTTGTATTTCTATGTTTTTTTGGTAATGCTCAGATAGCCATTATTTTTGGCATCATCTAGATTTCCTAAATTTTAGTTCAATTCAATAAAGTCTCCATAATTACGTTGTGTGATGAAATGTGATCACAATTGGGCTCATGAACTTTGATACTCTACAATATAAAGCATATTGATGTAAATTGATGGATGTTGTCAATCCACGGAAATGTCTTGTGCTTACTTGATCATACTACTGAACCCCAAATTTGTGGCTCAGGTTGTAACTCAGTGGTAGAGTGCTTGCTTAGCACATGTGAGATACTGGGTTGAATCCTCAGTACCACATAAAAATAAATAAATAAAATAAAATAAAGTTATCCATCCACAACTAAACAATAAAAAAGAACCCCAAATTTGGTGGCAACTTTTGTCCTTGTCAGATATTCTGTTAAGTGCATTGGGTATATTGGTGGTTATGAAAATTATGTAGGACTGACATTATAATGACTAGTGTGTTTCCAAATTAAATTATAAGATGCAGAAATTATTTGTGTAAATGACCCCTACTTTTCAATTTTTTTTTTTTTTTTTTTTTTTTTTGTACTTAGCATAGTTTCTATTTAGGCACAGTGAAGATAGCAGAACTGAATTTGGTGGCATATATATCCACAGTGGGATGGGTTGAACTGTTTTCAAATGACTCAACTAAGGTGCATAAACAAAGCTATCTCTTTCACCTGAACTCTATACCTGGTAGAATTACCCCCAATGAACATGACAACTGTATAACAGCAAATGAAAACCCTTTGTATCCTACAGAATCTTATGAAAAGATGAAGGGGTCTCTTGCCATTAGAAATAGGCTCCTGCTAAAATCTCATAGAATTGTATATAATGTCCATTTTTTCCCCCAAGAATCAAATTTAGAAGGTTCTAGCAAAGTGACTCTCCTCAATCTGCCACCAATAGGAGCCAGAAAGTCAAGGAATGCTACTGAGTTATAATACTTTATGAAAATAAATATTTAAATAAATATTTAAATACTGCTCTGCAGCAATGGAGCTAAACATTGACAGGAAACAGAGACATGGTTTACGCGGCAAAAAATCTTAAAGAGTTTATGACTTAGCACAGAAAAAGTCATATGCAGCTGGGCACCATGGTGGTGCATGCTTCTAATCCCAGCAGCTTGGGAGACTGAGACAGGAAGATCACAAGTTCAAAGCCAGTCTCAGCAAAAGCAAGTCATTAAGCAACTCAGTGAGACTCTGTCTCTAAATAAAATACAAAACAGGGCTGGAGACATTGTTCAGTGGTAGAGTGACACAAAGTTCCATCCCCAATACCAAAAAAAAAAAAAAAAAAAAAAGGTCATATGCATGCATGCATGGCTATAACACAAATATGAATGAAATAAATACTATAATAGAGGGGCAAGAAAAGTACTGTGGCAATAAAGAGGAAAAAGTGTACATTGAACACAGTGAGTTTTGTGTGAAACAGTTTGTTAGCATTTTACTACAGTAAGAGATTCCAGGATGAGCAAATCACATTAGCAAAGGCAGAAATTCATAAAGATGGATGTGGCATGCAGGGGTCATCACATTAGGTATTTTTACCTGACCATTGCAAATGTATGAAAGTGTAAAAGAAAATGTCACATTTAATTGATACCAGAGCAGTTTTTGTAGATAATTTTACGAGTCATTGAAGATTTATGAAGGTAAGCATGATATAAATTACCAAATTTTATAGCTGAGGGAAAATATGTTTGATAGTGACATTGATTATGCTTTGAGTGCCCCAAAACTTTTTGTATTGAAATACAATCTTTTGGGATATTAAGAAGGGAAAATTAATCTGACCATGGTGTATAGAGGTGGGCCCTTTGGAAAGAAATGAGGATTAGATAAGGTCATTAGAATGGCACCCTCAGGAATAAATGTTGGTGATTTTATAAGAATAGAGACACACACACACCTCTCTCTCTCTCTCTCTCTCTCTCTCTCTCTCTCTCTCTCTCTCTCTCTCTCGTCTCTCGTGTGTGTGTGTCTGTCTTTTATTTGTGATGCCTTTTGTCATTGTGGGACTATGCCAGCAAGAAACCATCGCCATGTATGGTCCTTGTTCTTGTAACTCCAGATGTATGAGCCAAAATAAACCCTGCTTCTTTAGAAAGTAGCCAGCCTCAAGTATTTCATTATACTAACAAAACTGTACTGACATCTTATACAGATAGTGATACTAAAAAGCCACAGAGAGTATATTTGATAATATTCAATAAACACTATAGGAGGGAAAGATTGAAGATAGAGAAGTAATCCTGAAAATACAGTAAATAATAGTTAGGACTAGTGCTCAGGCAGAATCCAGAGGGCATGATATAGAAAAGAGCAGCAAGTAACAGTGTTAATAAGTAACCTACAGATAACAGTCTAAAGAACTACAATCAGTGCTCCACTCAAGATAATGGACACTGAAGTACACATCCAGTATAATAAGTGCAGATCATAGCCATATCATATCAATCATGAATAAAAATAGATGATATAATCTAAAGAGCTTAAACATTTTTAAAATCCTGCTATCATCAGGGCTGGGACTGTAGCTCAGTGGCAGAGCTCTTGTCTGGCATGTGTGAGGCACTGGTTTCGATCCTTAGCATCACCTAAAAATAAACATATAAAATAAAGGCATGCTGTCCATCCACAACTACGAAATTAAAAAAAGAATCTTGCTATCAAATATTTGAATCCCAGTTAAGAAACAGGACATTCATGTAAAACTATAAATTTAAGTAGAGAACTGCATATGCTAAATGCCCCCATGGGTGACATGGACAATAAGTGGAAAAGCAATTGAGAAAGGATAAGATAGGATCCTTAGGTGAACTTTGTGTAGCTTAAGTCAAAACCTAAGGATGAATGAGATGAGTATGGTGGAACACACTTGTGATGCCAGCAACTCAGGAGGCTGACACAGAAGGATCACTCAGGAAGCTGACATAGGAGGATCACCAATTTAAGGCCAGCCTGGACAATTTAGCCAGACCCTGTCTCAAATACAATAAGTGGAAAAGCAATTGAGAAAGGATGAGATAGGATGGTTAGTTAAGCTTTACGTGTGTGTGTGTGTGTGTGTGTGTGTGTGTGTGTGTGTGTGTGGTGTGTGTACATACATATATGGAATATACATATATGGAATATCGTTCAGTGGCAACATGTCCCTGGGTGCAATTATTAGTTAAAAAAAATAAACACAAGGGACATATGATACTTAAAAAAGTCAAGAACAAGAACACCATTTTAGAAATAAAAATAAGATAAGTGTGCATAACTAGAAATGAAATTATGCTACTATGGAAGGAAACATTTAGCAAAATATTACAAGGAAAGGGTTAGAAAGATAAGATGTAGCCACAGTGGATAGGAGGTTCAATAGTAAGTTGCAAAATGGGAGAGCCTCTCATTGGCCATCTACCTTTAAAAAAACTTTAAGGAAAAGTTGTATCAACTTAGTTTTATACAAAGGTCTGTGTGCACTCCCATGTTACTGTTTTCCATGGTATGGACAACGTGGATCAAGTAGAAAGAAAAGAAAGACATACAATTAAATAGGGAAGAGACATGCTGATTTAATATCTGCAGAGATAGTGGCAGATAAAAAGGTCAAGCCTAACTCCAATATCTCAAGCTAGGAGTCTTGGAGATTAGGAATGCCAGTGATAGAAACAAAATGATCTGTGATGTAAAATGTAATTAAGAAAAAAAATGAATTTATAATTAGATAATGGTTAAAGACCTTTGGAGAGCCAAGCTTCAAATATAAACTTAGAAATAGTTAAGTTATGAGATAGTAAAGAGCAATAAATAAATTATATAAATTTGTTATAGAGTTATGGGGAAAACAACAATTCTTCTGCCAAGGAGTTTAAAACATACTATATGAGAAAGATGTGCTTAAATATTTAATGTACATGAGAAATATAATTTAAAAAAACTCTACAAATCTATAAGAGTGTCACAAAGATAAATATCTACAGTGGTCAGATATGGTTTCCCAAAATTGGTGACGTTAACTAAATATAAGAAAAGCAGGAATTCTCTTTTGTGGCAAGGGAAGAAAGAGTGTTCTAGTTTAGATAATAGAAGTCCCCCAAAAGCTCATTTGGGAGACAATGCAAGAAAGTTTAGAGGTGAAATGACTACGTTATGAGGGCCTAAACCTAATCAGTGCATTAATCCACTGATAGGGATTAACTGGGTGGTAATTCTAGGCAAGTTGGGTGTGTCTGGAGGAGGTGGGTCATTGGAGGTGTGCCTTTGGGGTATAGATAGATTTTGAACTCGGTGAGCAGAGTTTAGGTTCTTTCTGTTTCCTGATTGTGATGTTCAGAAGCTGTTTTTTTCTACCACACCCTTCCACCATGATTTCTTCCTCACTTCCAACACAGATCAGTGGAGTCTGTGGACTGAGACTTTGGAAACTATAATCCCCAAATAAACTTTTCTCCCCTAAAATTGTTCTTGTCGGGTGCTTGGGTCACAGCAATGAAACTGTTTATTTGCAAAGAGAATTTCAAACATGGAGCAGAGCAAGCAGAAAACCATAGAGGCAGCTGACATTAAAGTGTCAGTATAGGTTGTACTGAGGAATTGGTGCTAGGTTGGGTAGCAAAAAAAGTAGACTCTGGAAAGTCAAGTGTGCTCTATTCAGAAAATTAGGAAAATATTCAAGATTTTTATATATCAGATAATCTTCTCTGTAGATTCTATTCCAGCTACCACTATTCTGTTCTCTCCCAGGTTCTGCATCTCTAATCTCATTATCATCCCACACAAATTACTCATTTTATAGAACTAAACTTAACTGAGCTACCTATTCTCTGATCAAAAATTAGGCTTAAACCTGAAAACATGTTTAGTCTCTTTCTCATGTCAACCAATTTCATGCAAATCTTGAAAAGATGGGACTCTTCTCCAATGTTAATGTATTTTTCAAAGTAACTTCTGTGAGAATAGTCTCTGTAATGTCTTTTTTGGGGCAGCATATGAGTAAAGGAGTTCACTTAGATGACTCTCATTACTAAAAGAAAAATATCACTGTACTCATTTTTTTGTGTGTGTGTGTTGTTCCTTATAGTTATTCTGTACAATTTGAGTTAAAAATTCTTTAGTTGATCTCTTTCTAGAATTTTCTACATGGACATTACAGCTTATTACACAAGGGTTGCATCAATCCTTACTTCAATTAAATTACTTAGGATGATCAACATTGTAAGTGGGCTACAAAAGAGTGATATGAACTTCAAATGATTTACAATAGAGGGAGAAAATAATTTTATAAAAGTAGAATTTTTAAGAGATATAAATTCTTTAAAATGATTAAAACTTAGAACTAAAAAATTGATAAATATATTGGCTACCTTATATTGTCATATTGTGTACACATATGAACATGTAACAATAAATCCCACTATACAACTATAATTCATCAATTAAAAATATAGAAAAATTTAAAAAGTAAAAGCACAATTCACCAATTAAAAATATAGAAAAATTAGGGTTGGGGCTGTGGCTCAACAGTACAGTGCTCGCCTAGCATGTGCACTGCCCTGGGTTCGATCATTAGCACCACGTAAAAATAAATAAATAAAATAAAGGTATTGTGTCCAACTACAACTAAGAAATAAACATGAAAAATAGAAAAATTAAAAGTAAAAGTAAAAAATAATAAATAAAATGATCAGTGATTTGATGGGTCAAGGATAATACAAGATTCCAACTTACAAGACAAGTACTCCTATTTATGTATCAAATATTGTGTCTCTTAAACCTTTTTACATTAGTACTGGAAAAGGGATAACAGAAATAAATGTACTCTGAGTTATGTTCATTGTTGACTTTACATATCATATTTCATTGATTATTTTATAGTATAGGCATTAGGATTTTAAAATTCCCAAATGACATTGCACAAAAGTTGATTTATATAACTTTATTACTGATGGAATAGTGTGAAATGTCACAGGCTCTAAAACCACTTTTCCTCTTATATTTTGCTTCACAACTTCAGGCTAATATTAAAATATTTAGTAGAGTCTGATTATTTCCTGCTGGTTGGATTGTATTTAAAAATATATGGCTTTATGTAAAAGCATAGAAATTAAATATGTGAACAATCAGGCTTTGTAAAAGTATACCACATGTTAACCTAAGAGCAATAAAACATAAACAAAATGTGAAAATTTAGAACATTCTCATAATGTATGTTCTTTTTTATGAACTAACTGCTCTGTTGTGGGTTGTATTGTACAGACTAGAAGAAATTATATAATTTAATTTTTTTTTTCATGCAGTTTTTAAGATGATAAAGCTAAACTAATCTCCACTTGAGTCTTTCTCCTAAATCACTTTTAAGGTTAGAGTCTACCTGACACAGTGTTCTGACACCTTGACAATAAAGAAGGGATTATGATGGTCCTAGTGGTGTTGTTCTAAAGTGTTTTCCTACAGCTAACCAGTAAATCAATGATGGACGGAATGCCTGGCCTGCTACATTTTACCAGAGTTGCATTAAATCCATGTTACAATGTAAAAAATAAATTTTTCCCAGTCCCAGGATGGGACCAGTGTAACAAAAATTATTTCTATACATTGGCACTTGAAAATACTAGATGAAATCAAGTTTGCATTACAAACCATGTAATTTCTAAGAGGATGAAGCAACTTTTTCAATAATTGCTTCTGAAGACAAGAAAGGGTTATTTTAGAAAAAAAGTTGTAGGGTTCTCTCTCTCTCTCTCTCTCCTCTCTCTCTCTCTCTCTGTGTCTCTCTCACTTACTGAATGGCTCTTTGCTTATTTGTCTGGATATTTTTGAAGTGAATTAATTTAATAAATTAACTGAAATAATAAAATTATTTTTATTGTGAAAGAAAAGCAATGTAGTGCTTTAAAATTTATGATGTACTTCATTGTGTGTATTATAGAGTAATACAACAAAAAATATAAGTTAATGTAGGGACTTTATTTAGTACATCCAAAATAACTTTTTCTGATTTATCTGCAGATTCCCTACAACCATTAAACCATTAAACTGAATTTCTTACAGAAAAAAAACTGTAACCGATTTCAAAGTAAACTGAATTATTCTCAATATTCGTAAATGTCACTCATGTAACAGCAATGCCAGAGAGGTTGTCCTGGAAGGTTTACTTGTAAAAGAGTAAGAGTTTCTAGAGAAAAAAAGAAGATGAAAAAGCAAAAGTAAAGTCATGCAGACACACATAGATAACCTCTCTCACCTGGAAGAATTACAGAAAGAATAACTAAAGGTGTCCTTGTAATGCCATATATATAACATCAACCTATATTAATAATATTTGAATCAGTGTTAGATGATATCAGGTTCAGGTGTTTTATTTTATTTTTAAATTTTTTTCAGTTTCCAAAGTTATTATCAATATAAAGTGTTCAGATTATTTTTCTTTAAATGATGCCTCATGTACTCATATGACATCAATACCAATAAGCCTAATTGAAACACATTCATTTATGCATTAACATTTATATAATTTGGACTCAGATTTTGCAAATACCAACTACTACTCAAACATGATTTACTCATCTGCTGCATTAAATATTTTATTTGAAATTATCATTTGTTGATATTTTCATATTTTTAGTTTTAGGATTTGAATCAGACTAAAAACATTATCGGAGCACAGAGCAAGCAGGTTTTCTGAGTAAGGTGTGGCACATAGTTAGTTTATGAAAAAGACATTTAAATTTGTTTTAATTTTGAAATTTAATTTAATTCTGAAATCAGAATTGAAGTGGTGCCTTGGAATCATTTATCATTCAAGAGAACAAAAGTTGTCCTGTGAAGCTGGAGCCTCACCTTGTTAAGCGATTTCTGCTAAGATTCCCCTCTCTGCCTTCATGCTGTAACAGTAACATTATGCCATTCTGAGATATAATTGTTATTTTTTATTTATAATACTACGTATTTATTTTCTCATTTTTCAATTTATTTATGTAAAATATCTATTAATAATTGCACCTAACTCTTCAGGTCCATCTTGGCAAAATGAATAACAAATTGGTGTTTCGGAGGTGATGTACCATGCAAAATGCTAATGGGATTCCTGAATGGAAGACATCCAGCATGGATCAAGACCTTGCCCATATGTGGGGTTTTTGTCTAAGCAATCTTTTTATAAGCTTTTTATTGCTTGAACAGCTACAGAAGCAAACAGAGACATATTATTTATTAATTGTGCACCGTTAATAGTGAGGTCTCACCAACTGCCAATCCATATGGACATAAAGCCCTCAGTCCTAAATCTGCTCAGATTAATTTCTTTCAACGGCATCCAGCAGTGTGAGGGCGAAGTGAGAAACCCGGTTGTGCTCCTGCCTTTTTATGCCATGCTCGGAAGATTAGTTCACTAGGACTTCTTTACAAGCATGAAAAGCTGCAGCACTTCTTGGTCCTGTCCAGGCTAGAGATTTGCTAAGATGAAGATGAAAGAACCTTAGATCTGTTGTGATTTTCCCAGATCCTCTCCAAAGCCTACATAATCCTTTTGTTTCAAAAAAAAAAAAAAAAAAAAAAAGGCCGGGGGGGGGGGGGGTGAGTTTTTAAAAAACAAACACAGGAGATGTCTCAACAAGCCCAAACCACTACAATATCTAATTACATTAAGGAGAGCTCTTAGTTGAAAAAGCTTAAACTTTAAAAAATAATTAGGCCCAGTTGCAGTTTCAAGATGTTTGCATACATGATTAAATGGTTAATGTTAGTAATCTGATTCTTCATATAAAATATAGAAGCTGCCTAATCTAATCATGAGAACAATCATACACATTATATGCCAAATTTCATTTATACTAATTAAAAACCTGGAACATTTTCTAGTCTTTCCCAAATTTTGCAGCTTAGCTCAGTATTCCTGGATGTATATTAGTTCAGAGAAAGAACCCAAATTTAGTTACTTTCAGAACTATTTCCTTCTGGATGGCCACTCCCATTCTTAAAAAATAGAGGTGAACATTTTTAGGAATTGTGATTTCACTATTCACTCTGTTCCATGTTGAATGAAGATTTTTCAGTGTATGAGTGTGTATGTTTTAATAATGAATTCACATACAACCTGCAAGCATTTAGGGCAGAGTACCTTTAGTGTTTAAAACAGTTTTTGAATAAGCTTTTAGAAAATTAACAATTTATAGTTTGTTCAGTAAACTATTAGAAAAGTCAAACTATTAAATTTGTGGGATTGCCCTGTTAAGTGGGAATTCAGAATTCTGGCCTCTAGTCTTGGTGCTGGAAATCTAAAATGAGGTTCTCCATTCCCCACACAGCCCTTCCTCTTAAGCCCTACCCCTCTCCCACAAAAAAAAAAAAAAAAAAAAAAAAAAAAAAAAAAAAAAAAAGAAATAATACAGATCTTTTTTGTTTTTTTGAAATCTAGAACCCTAGCTATTTGAATCTTTATCACGCAGTGCTAAAAGTAGTTTAATAGGTACACACACTCTATTAAGCAATATGCTGAAGAAACCTGTTATTCACTGGTAAGAAAGAAGTTAGTGTGCTTAGAATCACCTTAGCTGCAAATCCTAACAAATCATGCAGGGGACTTTGCCCAGTTGCTGCATTGGTTTTCAAGAGGAAGAAAGGTCATTTTCCCTAAGAAACAACATGGCCTTGCTTATAAGGGCTAGACTCATTGCCTATGGGAATCACTTATTTTTCACTGAAACAATATGTATAATTTATATATATATATATATATATATATATATATATTATTACATATATATATATATATATATATATGTAAGTGATGTAAGTGTTTACTCTTGGCTGTGGTAAAACTCCCTTTATATTATTTTCTGAGTTCAAACAAATTCATTGAAGTCACCACAGTTTCCAGAGATACATTCTCATATTTATGGTCAGTTCATTTTTAGAGACTTTGTAAGCCTCATTTGTTACACTCTGGAGCAATATTTAATTGCCACAGTAAGTTTACCACAGAAGAACTGGACCAACTGTCAGTATATTTTTCCTTTTTTTTTTTTTTTTTTATTAGCTTTTCTCTTCTTTCATCTCTAATTTTTAAATCCAGGAGGTTTGACTATCATTTTGTTAATCTTGAAGATTTCTTCTAAGCAATTTGAGAAGGATCTGTCCTTTGCCTGAAGGATCTCAGGCAGCAGCTTGCGCTGTAGATCTAATGAAAATCTGTCTGTGCATATGCACAAATTGACTGAAGAGAGTACATCAAATGTTAATTCATAGATGCAGAACTAATATGCAAATTGAGATTCTAAACTTACGGCACCATCATTTTTAATGAAATAAGTTATTATAAGTTATTCAGTCCTTACATTTAAGGAAATAATAAAAATAAAGACTTGGCTCTGTGCACTGGAATGTAGTCTCTTCCTTTTAATTTACTGATTGCCAATTCACTTCTTTTTGCCTCCAGATAGATTTGAACTTACTGAACTAAGAGGACTTGTTAAAAAAAAAAATCATAGCTGAGGTAATCTTGAGAGTTAGTATTCCTAGTTTGTACAAATCATGTGTCGGTATGTTTCACCCATATCTAAATATGCACACAAATATAGGTTCATGAGACAGATTGCTAATTTGATTCAATATTGGTATAAATTTGATAAATGTATTACTGCCTAAAATGAGAGCTTATAAAAACAATACATAAACCTCACTTGTACCTATGATATTTTGAAAACTGAGTACTTACAATAATTCATGAAATTATATCTGAATAGAATATTAATCACTTCTATACATTTTCCATAATTTATTATTTTAATATTATTTTCAGTTAAAATTTCTGACTATAGTGTTAATTTGCACATTAATTTTATCCTAGTTGGGGATATTTATTGTGATAGAAAATATTTATTGAAAATATTTTCACAACTTATGGTTTACCAGGAAATTTTAAATCAAAAGAAGCTCACTTGGGGAAGAAGATATTCCTATGGAATTTTATCAAAGAAATGGTTTTTTTCAACAGTGTGTGTAAATCTGTCATAACTAAGTTCCTGTGGTTTTCAAGAAAAAAAGTGCACTGACATTAAAATAAAAGTTGAAGGATAATCATGGGGTAAGTTAGTACAGATGTTGGGTCAGTTTACCCAGATTCAGTTAATCTTTTCTGGCATTGTCCTGTACATATCCACAGGCATCTGTTTGCTCCAATTTAAAAAAAAAAAAAAAAAAACTACTGTCACAATGTAAGGCTAGGACAGATGTGATTTTTTAAGGAAAATATGACATGAACAGACAAAAATTAGAAGAGAACAAAAATATACCTAGTTAAGGTTGGATGAAATCTTGGGTATTTGAGAACTTATCTCACAACAGAAAATCTCAGTGGTGGTGCATAAAAGGAAGAAGGTGCCTTTACTTTTCCACCTGATCAAGCTGATCAAGCTACCCTTGACATGTTGGGAAGGAGACTTTTTGTTTGCTTGTTTATTAAAAACAAAACATTTACTGCACCTGTTTTAGTTTTATTTTACAGCATTCAACAGATTATAGATGTACTCACTTATCTATGTATCTATGTCATTTACTCATCCACACATTCTCAACAGCCCCATGTATCAGGCAGTAATCTAGGTATAGGTTCTATTGGTGGGGACAAAGATGTTAATTACTGATGTTTAGAACAATATCATTTTTAAGAGGTGTATATAACAGAAAGAGACCAATGTTACTTGTTATAGTAATAATAATCCTCAGGTTATTTGTATAAATTTTCTTTCTAAGTGATTCATGTGAGTGTCATATTATAGCCTTCATCTCAGTGGTATAGACAACTAGAAAAGTAAAATCTATATAAATTTTTATGATTAAATATCCAAAGTACACAATTTTTAGTAAAATAAATAATGAGGCATTTGATAAATGGTTCTGGAAGAATATGCATATTGTTAATTACTTTTTTGCCATTTATACTTGGGAAAATTTCAAACCCTGGTTATTGTACTATATTTAGGAATAAGCTGCTTATATATTTAGATGCATTAAAACATAAGATATAAAAGTAATAGAAATATGAATTCTAAAGTCATACTCTTTTCTGAGGTACTAACTTCAGCTTACTAATGGCTTTTTAGTCTATCAAATTTTAAAAACAACTAAAGTAAGAAAGATAAGTAAACAATACACATGTATAGAAATGTAATGGAAATTAAAAAGTGAGGAATTTTGATTAATAGAAAAGAAAAAATAAGTCTCAGCTGAGGAAAAATAAATTATCAGTAATTTTTAATGGCATGCAATGTTGTATATGCCTACAAAACCAAATAGGGCACAATAAGGAAGTTCAGTGACTGTTGTTACAGAGGGGGAATGTGCTGTTGTAATGTATGACACAGAGACAGAAGAGGTGCCTTGTTAATGTAAATTTGTAAGGCTATGACAATTTTTAAAAATTATAGAGTAATTCCTATACAGTCCAAATAGATACCAGATATAACTACAGACTTTATAAATGTGTGTGTGTGTGTGTGTGTGTGTGTGTGTGTGAGAGAGAGAGAGAGAGAGAGAGAGAGTGAGAGAGAGAAAACACACAGAGAGAAACAGAGACAAAGAGGGAGCGATAGGAAGAAACAACCAAACCTACTTGTGACACTCTGAATTGTGTGTAGAGCTAACATCACATAAATAGACTGAACACATTTAAGGTCCTACATGATTCTAGTGACCATTTCTTTCTTTCTTTCTTTCTTTCTTTTTTTTTTTTTAATATTTATTTATTTAGTTGTACACATTGCTTTCACGTTTATGTGGTGCTGAGGATCGAACCCGGGCCGCACACGTGTGAGGCCAGCGCTCTACCGCTGAGCCACAACCCCAGCCCGACCATTTCTGAGTATGTGTGAAAAACAGCACAAACTTTTCTGATTTGGCATATATTCCTTTTGTTGTTGTTGTTGTTGTGCCACTTTAGCCTAATCTGCTATTTACTTTTCACACTACTTATATTTCATTCCAGTATGTCCTGGCTTTGTTACTTCCCTCTGTTAGAACACATACCATTAACCTTTACTTCCAGAGTTGCTCTGTGTTCACTTGAGTCAAGTTGTCATTGCCAAAGAAGCTTCCCTTCTGTCAAATACACACTCAACACTCCAATGGCCTGCATTGCTTATTTAGTGGATGGGTATATTTTTTTGTTATATATTCAGCTTTGCCCTCCAAAAAATATTTTCTTGCTTTCTATGTGCTGAATTCTCTGTCAACCTTTAATAAGGACATTTTTAGTAACTCTTGGAAATAAAAGGTGGGGGTAATTGGCTAACCAAAATTCACAAATGACACATTCCTTCTGAGGAACCAAACAATTGTGTTTTGCTTCTACCTGCATCATCTACCGTCCATGAATGCATCATTAGTTGATTAAATTGACCTTGGTATCTCATTCCCTTTGCCAGTGATTATTTTAGGCCTGGTCTGCAAAATGGTTAAACCTGATCTTACATAATGGATATTCTGCTAGATTGCAATTAGGCAAGGTTTTCCAATATGATGAAATCTCTTTTTATAATTTCAGACTTTTATCATGAGAATAGAATCCATAATTATAATGTAACCAATAGCCTGATGATGGTGGTATTGAATCCTATACCACTAAATATTATAGGTTAATCCACCATTCCTACAACTGCCTGGGGCTTTTCCCAAGTTCCACAGAAGGCAGAGCTGACTAAAATTATACTTCTACTCCCTGTAGATCAGTCCCCATCTGTCTAAGTGATAAAAGGGAAAGTGGAGTGAGAAAAGTAGAAAGACTTCCTAAGAAACATGATCAAACTGGTCAAAACTTGTATCTAATGCAGCTGATCAGGGAGCTATTCTCGTTCAAAGTTCAAATAAAGGGTGACTTAGGGAAGCTTTGGAATTGGTATTTGTCATGTAAATTTTTTATGGAATTACTTCTCTCTCCATTGTATAATCCAGTGTTCCAAAAGGAGAGAGGTAAAACAAGAGGAACCAGACTGGTCAAAAATGATACATAATGGTACACATGTGTCAATAATCTGGTTTTGTTTTCTGTGTGTGCATATGTGTGTTTTGTGTATGATGTTTTCATTTTGTTGTTGTTGTTTGTTTTTGTGCTGCTGGGGATTGAACCTGTAATGGCTTTACAAATGCTAGGCAAGCACTCTGCCACTGAGCTACACAACAAGACCATTACCTTCAGTTATACTGTTCCTCAGACTCTTCATTCTTTCCTGTAGGTTTAAGTTTTTCCTTGTCATATTCCTTCTGTATGAAGAGAAAATTCATTCTAAGTACAGATCTTCTAGGAATGAATGCTCAAAATTTTTTTGGCTTAAAAAAAGAAATCTTTATTTGCTTCCATTTTTGAAAGATATTTTTACTAGATATAAATAATTCTACATTGCCAGTTTACTTCTTTCATTACTTACCCTCTTATCAATATTTTCATTTTCCATGATTTTAGTGGCCAACTATGATCTGGAAATATTAAATGGAAAATTACAGAAATCTAATTGTATACCATCCTAAGTAGCATGTTGAAATCATGTGCAACCCCATCATGTTCCACCAGGATGTGAACCAACCCTTTATCCAGCATGCCCATCTTATATAAGCTACCTGCCTTTTTTGTCACTTAGTAGCCATCTCAGCTAACAGAATATGACAGTATGTCTGTGCTTGCATTCAAATAATACATATAATAGTTAATAATGATCCCAAAGTTGATATGTGTGTGGAATAGGGAAGAAGACCATAGTGGTACTGGCAATCTTATTTCAGTATACTATTTTAATTGTTTTATTTTAGAATTATAAATTGCTGTTAATCTCTTTCTTATCTAATTTACTAATGAAAATTTATCATAGACATATGTATAAAAATAGCATATTTTTATTGTTGTTATCCATGGTTTCAGCCATTAGCTGTTTTGAAAATTATCTCCTCAGAAAAGGAGAAACTGATGCAGTTAAAATTTTAGGCCACTGTATTCTAGTTTAACTGATTTCACCTGGGAAGTTAGCTTATTAACTTTTTCTCCTTCTGTGTTATTGATCTCTGGTTCCTTCAAAATGTTGTCTTCATCTTTGATTTTTAATACTTTGACTCTAATGTGTCAAGGTGTTTTGGTTGTCATTGTGAGAATGGTTATTGTTGCTCTATTTGTCCTATATAGATTTCTCTGAGCTTCTTGGATCCGTAGTTTGATGTCTTTCATCATATTTGGAGAATTCTTACTCAATATTTCTTTACATATTTAGTCTGCTTCATTCTCTTCTGCAGCATCAAATTACACATGCATTAAGTTATTCAGTGCCCTTCCACAGCTCTTAAATAGTCTGCTTTGTTTCATTCTTTATCTCTTTGAATTTCAGTTTTAGTTATTGGTGTTGAACTATCTACAAATTCACTGATATTTTCTCGACTATATCAAGTCTATGTTAAAATGATGGCCATGTTGAAGGAATTCTGTATCTTTTAGGTAGTGGATATTTTTCTTAGTTTCTTTTTCTAGCATTTCTATCACACTCCTTTTTGCATTTGCTATCTCTCCAATGGCATTCCCCCTCCTTCCGTATATGTTGCCTGCCTTTTCCATTACATCCTTTAACATATTAATCATGCTCTTTAAAGTTCCAGTATTGTAGTCATCTCTGAATTCCAACATCTGACTCATGTCTGAATCTGATCCTATTGATTACATATGACTCTTCAATAAGGTTTTGTTTACTTTTATTTCCCCATGTGTCTTGTGGTATTTTTATCATTAGAGCAAAGAATACTGTTTAAAGGTCTGGGGTTTGTTTTATCCCCTACACCACCACTTATCATTTCATTTTAACCTTGTGGGTTAGAGTGTTTCCTGCCCTTCAAAGTATTCAAATCTGTTGCATGTGAAAGGAGGCTCCACAGAGGTGTACAAAAAAATTTTAATTACCCATTGGCTCCAACATCTGTCATCATTGTGAGAGCCCTGTGGTCTTGTTCCTTATTCCAGTTATTTTCATGAGTACTTGATGGAGGTCATGGCAAAAAATAGTGAGTGCAAAATCCCCTTATACCTGAGGCCCTTCAATATTTTGAACTGATATATCTGGCTTGTTCCTGTTGGTTTGTCAAATGTTTTGCTGATTTTGCCTTTCAGATTTAGGAGATGTAGATGAGGGAATTGAGAGTGAATTTATCAGTGTTTATAGTTTCATATTTAAATTAATGGAAATTACATTAACATATTAGTCTATAAGAAACAAGTTGTTAATTTATATATATTTCAATATATAAATAGATGTATTTATCTGTCAATTTGTGTATATTACATATATGAATACATGTTTATTTAAGTTACATAGAATACTATTTGGTCTATAATAATGTATTCTTCTTATAATAAAATAAATATTATTTACTGAGAACAAGAGTTGTATAAGGACATAAATTTGAGTACTGAGGGAGAGAATCCACTGCACTTAGACATCTTCTCTTTCTTAAGCTTCTCCAAAATCTCCTCTAAACAGACTGGAGACAGATGATCACTGTAGCTACTGTATCAGATTTGTGTCCTTTAGTCTCAATTTTAGCATGAAAAGATACTATATAACTATTTTGTTTAATGGGTTTGAACCAGTGAAATTTAGATAGGAAGAATATTAATGTACTATCCTGCAATACCTGTAAACTTATTTGAAATACTTGAATGTTGACTTTCCAAACTGGAAAACCTGAAAATTGAGAAAAGCTGATTTTGTTTGAACTATTGCATTAAGAGAGAATACCATCCTAATCCATAGATGTCTTGACAGACACATAGTAGTATCTCAGAAAGGAAAGTTCAGACAAGAATACTTACATGGTTTGGGTGTCTTGGAAAATGTTGTAACAAAGTAGGAATGGATTGGAATTGACAAAATGCATGACTTGATAGTTTAGAACTCGTGGATATGTCAAGACAATTGTCTTCAAATTAATTTTGATAAGAAAACTATTATGTAAAAATTGAAATATTAATCCAGTGAGCATTCTATTGTCCTGAAAAGAGATCATGTTTTCCAATAAGACAAAGCTATTTTTTGAATGGATTTTTTGAATCAAATAGTGAAGTTGTTTAATAATGTACAGTCTAATCTCCCACACAAAACTTTCCAAGAGCAAATAGCTAATTCATGTTGACACAGATAGCAACAATTATCATTATTAATTGATATTTGAATCTAAGGGTCTTGGACTTGAGTGTAAAAAGTAAAATTCTACAATGATGGTGTTCCAGCTATACATTGCTGCCAAACATTTTGCTACCATGTATATAGATCATGTCATTCTTTAATAAATTTCCCTCAGTGCCCTTCAAATCTATCATAATCTTCTTGAGCTCCCTCCAATTTGTGCTTGCCTCTAGTCTCAAAGTCACTGTCACATTTTTAAGTTTCTGTGATGATGGCATGTCTCTTCTTGTACTAATTTTTATTTCACACACTTTTTTATTGTGGAGAAAAATCCCAGATTTTAGTGGTTTAAAACAATCTATTTAGATTCCCCATAGTTTTATAGATTGGCTGGTCTCAGCTCTTTGATTGTCACTTTGAATTTCTGGAAGAAGAGTAAGATTTGGAAGCTGGGACTGGGGTGTTTTGAGGGCTCTACTGGGCTAAATATCTAAATGGTTCATTCATATTGTTGTCAGTTGACAATAATTATTGCCTGGGAGCTCATCTTTGTTGTCTTTCAAAGTAGATATATGTGGGTCTCTCTTGGTGGCTTTGATTACTCACAGCATGGAATCTGGTTTCCAAATGCAAACACCCTAAAAGCAATCATTCAAGAGACCTAGGTACAGGATACAAGACTTCTTCTGACATAATCTTTAAACACCAAAAATATTGCTTCCACTGCATTGTATTAGACAAATAAATCACTAAGTCTAGCCCAGAAGCAAAGGAAAAGTGGCATGTGCATGGATGGAGGGTAGAAAATGATGACAGTGTTTTTGGAAACTACCACTGAAGGTGCATACAAATTCAATGGAGGAATGATGAATGCATGGGCGCCCTAATAAAGTACAGATTTTAATAAAGATTCTCTTTATATCTTTGTATCATATGTAGTACATACAAAAGCAACATCACTTTAGTCATCTTCTGTCTTCATGAATTTCTGTTAAACCTTTAGTAATCTTGTTAGAAAAATAAAGCCATGTCATATTTTCAGTTGCCAAATTGCTTTTGTCTCTATTGTTTTATAAAAACCACCACTCATATATGAGCCTTGTTTTAACAGTGAGTAGACACACACACACACACACACACACACACACACACACACACACACATACACACAACCAGGAAGGCATAGATTAATGCTGTAAAGCATCAATCTTCTAGTAAATTTTCATGTACCAAATAAAATATAGCATTTAAACTCCATTTCGTTTGCTTAGATGGATTTTTCAGAGATTAATATGCTTCAGAATTTTGATTTCCAAAGAATATTTTAAATAACCCAAATTCTGTTTTTCTTTATACTGTGCTGATTTCTAATTAACCTCCATTATTCAGTTCATCTAAATAATGACTACAATTTATATCACTAGGCCATTTTAGCAGACCAAATTATAATGGTTGTTAGTGATGATTTTTTATTTTTTTTTTACTATAAACTTGTTGGTTCTTTGCTTTCCAAATTATCAGGTTGCTAGCTTTTGAACCATATGTACATTCATAAAAATTTTAGGAGTAAATTGCACAGGTAATTTAAGATACTTAAAAATGCAGTATGTAAATGTTCTGCTTTCAAGAGAATCGCTTAGCTTCTATGTGCCATCTTTAAAAATAGAACAAAATAATTACCCTGTATTATTGTGTTCACATATTTTAAAGGGCTTCTTAGAGATATTTTAGTTTGATAAATGCCTTCAATATACTATCCTTCAATTTAAAATGACAGAAGCCAATATATTAATAAATACTACTTTTCTCCCACACTATCTTCAGTAAACACAAGCACACACATTCTTATCAAAGTTGGAAAAATACAAATATTTATCATACCATATTCATTCAATACATCAATAAATGGCACTATGTTATAATTGGAGGGAGGTTTTTTTTTTTTTTTTAGGCTATTAGATTTACAGGAGCTAATGCTAGTTATAAAGGATATACAGAAATTTTACATTTAAATACAGAAATAGAAAAGGAATCAGATTTCAAACTAATATATTTTGGAAGGATTCATATTTGTTAGGGAGCAGTTGGAATATCTATTAACTTTTTTGTATTGTAAAAGACATATGTATTCAATATAATTTTTTTGGAAAAAAGAAAGTAGGATAAATAAGAACAAAATAATCATGATCTTTCTACTTATTAGCTTTGAGAACCTCATCTCTTTCTTAATATGTAAAATGAGAAATAATAGTACCTATATCATAGTGTTGTTTTCAGGTTTAAATGTCTTATATATGTGTGTAAAAAAAAAAAAACCTGAAAGATCATTTATTACCTAGGACCTAAAAGAATTTTTAGCACAAAGAAAATGTTCAAGGTGTTAACCATTTTCATTACTTTTCTTATCATTATTATATACATTAATTTATCAAATAAGTTGTTGAAATTCTCTGTTAAGTGCCAGGTACTGGTTTAGTTTTTGAACATGCACACAAGTAAGCTTAAGATACTCAACTTTTTGCCTCCAGAGACTCATATTCACATGTAAAGAAAAAGAAAATGCACATCAAAATCAGTGGGTATATTGCATGTTAGAAAGTGATGGATGGTTATAGATATAAGTAAGGCAGAATAAGTGGGATGGAAACTACCTGCACAGCAGAAGGTGGTCATATTTTTAAGCAGTGTGGATAGAATAGATCTAACAGAAAGTTACATTTGAATAAAGACTCTAGGAGATGACAGAGTGAGTCAAGCAAAACAGGGAGCACAAAGGTCCTGAAATACCAATCTGTCTGTTGCGTTTAAAGGAATAGGAA
This sequence comes from Tamias sibiricus, assembly GCA_025594165.1. NCBI lineage: Eukaryota > Metazoa > Chordata > Mammalia > Rodentia > Sciuridae > Tamias > Tamias sibiricus. The sequence goes on along the minus strand of CM046666.1, from coordinate 79,858,535 downwards.
GGAGGCTGCTGGCTAGTGAAGACTGCATGAGAAAGAGAATAGGAAAGATGTCAGAGAGCAAAGGAAGAGACAATCATACAAACACTTGAAGGTCTATGGCTTCTAATCTCTGGAGGCAAAAATTTGAGTATCTTAAGCTTACTTGTGTGCATGTTCAGAAACTAAAATACAGAGTTGTTAGAGGTTTTTAAGTAGACATGATCTCATACATGTGTATAAAGAATATTACTGTTTTGTTAAGACTAGCTTATAAGACATCAAGGGAAAAGCAAGGAAAAATAATTGGGATTGGGGAGCTAGCTACCGCAGTCATTCAAGAGGGATTTGACGGTGACTTGGGCTCAGATGGCAGAGAGGAATGACAGTGGTAAGGAAAAAGCTGGTGATACTGAAGAGAAAGAACTTTCTAGGACAAAGTCATTGAATAGGAAGGAGGTTTACCTTAAACAGGAACCTAAATTGCTCATAGAGTAACAAGAGGGAATGCAGGAAGTTGTGGTATTTGAATTTGTGAAATCTTCTGGAAGTATATACTATATTTGTTCCTTTTGTTTCAAATGACAGAGATAAGTATCATTAGTATTTTTTTATTTATTTTTTTAGTTGTAGATGGACACAATATCTTTATTTATTTATTTTTATGTGGTGTTGAGGATGGAACTCAGTGCCTCACACATGCGAGGCAGGCACCGTACCATTGAGCTACATACAGCCCCAGCCCCACCATTAGTATTTGATATGTTAGCTTCCAGGCTCTTCCCTCTATCCTGTGTGAAGGGAAAGGCATATCGGGGTGATGGATCTATAAGCCAAAGAGTGGCAAAGATTTTCAGCAAACCATTAGATGCTAGGAAAGAGGAATGGAGTAAATCTCCTTGATGCCCTTAGAAGGAATTTGACCTACTGACACCTTGATCTTAGATTTCTATGCTCCAGAACCAAAGGGTGATACATTCCTGTTGCTTTAGCTTTCTAGTGTATGGTACTTTATTATGGCAGCCCTAGCAAACTTATGCACTTCCTTATCCATAAAAACAAAGCCCACACTAACAGTCATAAGTCATATTGATGGCATATAGCCTTGATAAGATATATGAAAAGGACACTGTATCTCTGTGATCTTCTTCCCTAGCACCCATAACTCCAAACAACTCCTGACAAAAACAACAGACAAATCCCAGACATGGGACATGCCGTAATATACCTGACCAGTGACCCCAAACCATCGAAGTCATCAAAACTTAGAAATAATCTGAGATATAGTCACAGCTTAGAGAAACCAAAATAAACATGATACTTGAATGTAATATGGTAGCCTGCATTAAATTTTGAAGCAATAAAAAAAAAAAAAGGGACATTAGGTAAAAACTAAGGAAATTTGAATAATGTATGGAGTTTAGCTAATAATCTACTAGTATTGTTTCATTAATTGTAGCTAATAAGCTGTACACATACAAGTAATAATTGGAAAAGTAAATATGGGGTATATGGAAACTGTCTTCCAACATTTCATTTTTTACATAAGGCTAAAGCTATTCTAAAAATAAAATATATTTTGAAAATCTATGGGAATATGTTTGCTGATCCCTACATTAATTTACCCTGATCTAGACTTGTTCTGACTGCCATGCTTCCTCATCGAAGCCATACTCTCCTAAATTATGGTTAACATGTAAAGGTTTTCCTTTTTTCTTTTTTTCTCTTTTTTTCTGTCCTGCTTAATTTACACTGGCATGGATGAGATAATGAGTTCATGAGCATGGTGAAAGCCATCTTCATTTTCCCTCCTTCATTAGAGACTATAAAAAAGGCAGATAGATACAAATTTTTGTTTAATAATGACAGTTTTTTAAAATTGGAAAAAAATGTGGGTTCTAATTCCAAATCAGATAGATACATATTATAAAAGAGGCCTGAATAAATAAATAAAGTTACATGGAAGAATAATATATTCAGTATAAAAATATTTCTTCAGGAAAGCCAGAAAATAATTTTCTGATTCAATTGCATCTCAAACATGATACACATGAGCATGTTGACTTTAGAAAAGAAAATACAAAAAGGTGTTGCACATTAGCATTTTCATTGTCTGTTTAAGGCAACCAAACAGGTTACACTGAAAAACCGCTTACCTTTTTTTGATCACAGAATCATTGACGTGATGTTAAAGAGTAATATACAAAATATTCTAACATTCGAGGTTTATCAAAGAAATATACAAAAAAAAATATTAGAAAGCAGAAAGAATTTTATAAGAAAAGGGACCTCCACATATACAAACACAAATACTTATTTCTAAATGAAAAAAATATATATATAATATTTTAAAAACTTATTTTATCTGACTTTTAAACAGGAAAAAAACTTTAAATAATCCAAACTCACTTTAGAGTGAATAATAGTTTACCAGCTCCTTTAGGCTCCTAATGACTTTGTAGAAATAGATAAAGCAACAATAAGTGAAATATAACAAAGGTGAGGCAAAGCCACAAGTCTAACTTATAAATCCAAAATCTGGCTAACATTCTGAAAAAAAAACAAAAACAAAAACAAGATAATACTAGAAACTGCTGCTTTATTTTGTGTAATGATTAGTTACATAAATTAATTATGGTTGTTTTAATCATAATATATAATATATATTATAATCATGATATATATGGCAGATAAGATGTTTAGCTTGTTCTAATATTTTTCATATTTACATTAATTCTTTGGGTTGTTTAATTTATAAGCATTTAACTTGATGGTATACTTTATAAATAAGGTTTGTGTTTGTATTGTTTTAAAATACATACTCAAAATTGAGCTTCCAAATCACATCTCTTATAAATAAATATAGCACTACCAACCCCTGTTCATTGAGTGGGTTTTTCTGCTGTTGTTCTCACAGTAGTTGTCTTTCATTTGGTCCCTCATGACCAAAAACAACTTGCCAGGTTTGGGATATGAGCTGTGACCACAGGTTAGTGCAAAGTTAATTATTCTGCAGAAACATCAGATCCAATGCTTTGACCTCAGGAATGTCATGCTTGAAGCAATTGGACTAATTTAGCCACAGATAAATTTGTTAAACACTTTAGCAGCCTAAGCTGCAGATTAGTTAGCATTTAAACCAGTGGTGGTAGAGTAGGGGTGGTAGCTCATTTTTCTCATACTTTTGATTTTAAATAAATTATTTCATTCCAGCATGCTTGTTGCATTTTCACTCTCTTTCTGTCTCTCTGTTTACTTTTGTCCTTCCCTACCCAAATAGCCCCAAAACCCATACAGAATCCTGCCTGTTAAGAGACAGGATGAAACAACTATCTTGCACTTTCCTTTCATTCCCAGTCATCTATCTCTCTCGTCTGCTAGTGATTAACCAGTAAGCTTTTCTAGAATTGGGATAGGTTTCCTAACATTTTGCTTAAAAGGAGAAACCCTCCTTTTTAGTTCATAGTACTGGGGTGTTTCAGAACCCTAAAGTTTTTTTTAACCCCTTCTGCAAGAGGGGGGTTAGTCAGGAGGCTATGCCGATGTGCCCCACAGTTATCTCTTGGTTTTACCCTCTCTGTCCCTTCCACATAGCACATGCTCTTTGTGGTTGATCCCTAACTTACTGAACACCGCTGGGACTGACATCCCTCACATGATTCTATATCCTTTCCCATATATTCCACTCATAATCACAATATTCTCCCTCAGATCCCTACATAGCTACTTACTGCCCATCACAAAATATCTCATACTCACACTTACCTTACTAACCTCAAGGGCTGCCATCTCTTATGTTTCTCTAAATTAATTTCTTATTACCATTCAGTGCGTCCCATTTTCAACACAGGGTCAATAAGTTACAAGTCTTGGAAAAAATTAATCTCCTTTTTCCTGATTTTAAGTCACTGAATCTCCAAAGGCTCTCCTCCTGCTTCTCCTGCTTCCTGATGCTGACCCTCCCCTCTTTGTGCCCATTTATAGCCATCAGAGTTATAAGAACCAGCTCCAACCCTACCTCCTGTGATCATGCTTCCATTTTGCCTCTTCCAAGTGTTCAAATACTCAATCTATGCTATTTAATTTTTAACTTTTCTAAGTTAGATCTCATGAATTAGAGCTGGACACAAAGCACTGACAAATTTCAATGTTAGGTTAATATTTATTGTTCCTCATATTCTTTTTTTTTTTTTTTTTTTTTTTTTTTTTTTGTGGTACCGGGGATTGAACTCAGGGGCACTCGACCACTGGGTCACATCCCCAGACCTTTTTTGTATTTTATTTAGAGACAGGGTCTCACTGAGTTGCTAAGTGCCTCCCCATTGCTGAGTCTGGCTTTGAACTCGTGATCCTCCTGCCTCAGCCTCCCAAAGTGCTGGGATTACAGGCATGCGCCACCGTGCCCGGCTCCTCATATTCTTGATAATTGCCATTCTGACTGGAGTAATGAGCAGCATATTGTCAATGGAAGATACAGAAGGAAATGAACTTTTTTTTTACTCTAATATGTGAATTTAGTTGTATAGTGAGATACATGTAAATAAAAAAATCTAGTGGAATAACTTTTTACATAATATCATAAAATGATGTAGTCAGAGGCAAAGCCTGAAGATGTGACATTGAGGACAACCTACCATAGAAGTTTGTTTAGTGCTGCTGAAACAGAATGCCTAAGACTGAGTAATTTATAAAGAATACAAATATATTTTTGCACTTCTGAAAGTTGAGAAGTCCAAGCTGAAGTCACCATAGGCTTAGAGTTTGGCAAGCATACAGTTTCCCCTTCCAAGACTAAATGCTGCGACGTCCAGAGTAGAACACTGTACTTCACCTGGCAGAGAAAGAGAGGACAGTTAACCCACTTACCCAATCTATTTTTATAGCAGCACTAATCCAATCATAAGGACATTTTTATGGTCCTATTTTGTGACCAAAACACCCCCCCACACACACACAGGGTCCTACTTTCCAACACGGTTATATTGGGAATTAAATTTCAACACGAGATTTGAAAGGGATTAAAATAGTCAAATGATCATTCCTAGGGCGTGTGTGGAGGGGTGGGGGAGATCTCAAAGAATCATCATTAGCAACCTCTGAATATTAGGACTGGTTTTCTACCCTCCATGGTCTCATCCTATAATCAGGTTCTTCACATTAGATATGCATAATGCAAATGTATTTTACCTACACTAATAGCTACATACTTCCCAAAAGTTCTAATGCATAGTCAAAATGCATGGCCTCTCTCCATGAAAGTTAATTAAATGAAGTGAGGAAATATCTGAAATAAAATGAAGAATTAGAAATAATGTAATTTTAATTCTAGGAAAAATATCAAAAAAGTTTCTTTTGCTTTTTTTATATTTCTTCACTTAGCTTGCAAATATTGTTCTGTTCACCTGAGTGGTTATATTCATCTTTATATGGGGTTAAGTAATGGTTAGAAATATGGGCAATGGCATGAGAAAGACTGTCACAGAATAGCTACATGTTCTACATGTTTCTTTGTAAAGAAATTTCTATAAAATAGGAATGATGGTAATATTGCTTCTATATTGTTGTGAAACTTAAAACAAGAAATCCACATAGTGTTTAAAGCACATTGCCTGGTGTATAATAGGTACTCAAAAAATCTCATTGGTTTATTATCAATATTTCAGTTGCCTATGAGGATAATTTAAATGATCAATGCTATTGTTTATCAGACATTTGGAAATCAATTATGCATAATCCCATCATAGTCTTCTCACAGCTCTTTGAATACTCTCAGAGAGCAGGCATTTTTACCTGTATGTAAATATGGATAAAGTTACAAACTAGAGACGTGAATTCTGGCTACTACTTAGATCAGGAATTGTTCGTGTGTCCAATTTCAGCTGCATCATCTCACATTTATTTCCTTCTATTTTCTTCAGAAACAAATCACTGATTTTAATTTATGTCTTAGAATCATAATGAAAAGCTAGAGAAGTTACCATTAAATACTTGTCAACAAATTTCCCACCAATATGTACATCCTAACATCTAATGGAAACATAAGGCTTAGATTGTTATGTATATGTGTGTGTGTGTGTGTGTGTGTGTGTATAATTTATGTATATAGATATATAGATATATAAAATTTTTTTAAGACAAGTCTGTCTCACTGACCTTGAAATCCTGGGTTTGTATCTGTTAACATGCCAGGGTACATCTTAATTTTTAACTCCAAGTGTTGGATTATTTCTTTTTTTTATAGATAATTCAGAATAACTTGCATTTTAAATATTTCTGTGTGTGGTGCAGAGGCACGTGCCCAGCAAATCAGTAGACTGAGGCAGGAGGATTGTAGAGTGTAGGCCAGACTGTGCAACTTTACAAGACTCTGTCTCAAAATTTAAAAACTAAAAGAAAGGGCTGAGGACATAGCTCAATGGTAGAGCATCCCTGCATTGAATCTTCATTTCTGCAAAAACAAAACAAAACAAAAACCTATGTTAGTTAACACTGATATTATTTGAATTACTAAGCTTTAAGGAGTTTAACTTTCTCTAATTTGCAACTATGACAAACTAGTTATTAAAAGTGAAAAGTTTTAGGGGCTGGGGTTGTGGCTCAGTGACAGAGCACTTCCCTAGCATGCATGAGGCACTGGGTTCAATCCCTGGCACCACATAAAAAATAAATAAATAAATAGATAAATAAACAAACAAATAAATAAAATAAAGGTATTGTGTCTATCTACAACTAAAAATATTTTGTTTAAAAAGTGATATATATATGATAGATATTTTAGAACTCTAAAAATAACATTAGTTATTCATGAGTGTTTATTCTTTTCCTTAAGCATTTCTTGCTTCAAAATGCATTTGTCATAAATATCTTTCTCATTTGTACTTTCAAAATCTATACTAACAGTTACTACTGAGGAAGAAATCAAAAGCATTTTCATAATTTACAAAAATTCACATCTGAAGCTCTGAATTCCAATAGCTCTTGGAAAATGAAAGTTAATAAATTTATGGTTTTGTAAAAATAAGATACTTTATGTGTAATTTTATATACACCTTTTTATAAAGATATAATCTCAGTAGTCATTGCATTTTATAATCTTGTTATTAATATTTTAAATGATGTTAATTTATAAACAATAGATTAAAAATAAATTTTCTTCTAGAAAGGTTTTATAGATTTTTTTTCAATCTGGGGTTTAAAACTGGGCCTTGTACACCTTACAAAATTGCATCAACAAATTGGGTTAGCAGCCTATTAGGCTAAGAAAAATAAAATTATTGCTTCTTTGGATCCTCTGTGTGCTGTCTACTGCAGTATAAGTGCATCTCCTTAGGTCCTTGACATCTTTAAATGATTAGACAAACTTTAATAGGCATAGATTTTTAAAACCAACAAGAAAACTATTTTCCTAGACACACAAATAATACCTCTTTAGATAACTACATTATAACATCCATAACCATTTACCACAAATTTTGACAAATGTTTTAAAATGTAAAATGATTGGGTAAGAACTTGATAGCATATTTTTTAAATGATACTATCTATAGTCTTGTTTCTTTTAAGTGATTTATATATATTAGTCTTTATGTAGCAATACAAAGTAAATAGCAGGACCTGGTATTCTAAAGAGACAATATCTGAAAATATGGTCACACACTGTGTGCGGTACAGAACAGGTGCAAGTCATTTATCTTCATTTTCTGTCATTTATTTGTTAATACCTATTTAAGGTTTTAAGGTGGTCATAAGTGCCTCCATCCCCCACTTAAAAGAACAAACTTCCCTTTTCTATTGATAAGTAAACCTTTGATTTTTACGATGACATGATTAATATTCCTATCAAAAATTCCCTCTTGGCAGGAAATCATAGAGTGTTTGTGAAAAGCTAGGAAAGGTTAGTGGTGGTCGGTGAGGAGCCCTTGTGGCTGATGGACAGATAATTGGAGGACAAGAAAACTTGTACTTATCAGAGCCTGACAGCCTCCAGGAGCAGAGAACCTTTGCCAGCACTAGATCCAACACTTGACTGCTGTGTGGTTAGACACACTACGATGATCACAGCCTTGGATGCAGTCAGAATTTAATACCCTGGCAGCTGTGGAAACAGTAAGACGATCCACCACACTGCAGTGGGATTGAGTAACATTCACAGGCTTCATTGGGGGTGCAGAAAAGCACAACAGTGCCTGCACCCCAGAGGTTCTTATAATTCTCCAAAAGTTTGAAATTTTTCTTTCAAAAGGAACATGAGCTCAAGGTCATTTCTTCTGACTGATGTTTCAGTGACTTATTACATTTCCCTTGTCCAAGTGGCCTTTGTACACCTTACAAAATTGCATCAACAAATTGGGTTAGCAGCCTATTAGGCTAAGAAAAATAAAATTATCGCTTCTTTGGATCCTCTGTGTACTATCTACTGCAGCATAAGTGCATCTCCCTGGGTCCTTGATATCTTTAAATGATAAGACAAACTTTAATAGGAAAATGATGAGTATGCAGAAGAGCACTGCTAATCGAATTTTCTTTGAGTTTGAAATAATTGGAAATCAGAGAAATGCCCAATACCTCATTTTCTGGATTCATATGTGATAGTGTAGGATTCTGCAATGCCTTTTTAAATTATAGTTAGCTCTATTCAGTGGGACAAAATGCATCTTTTTTGACATTTCTATGTTTTTTTCTTTAATGAATGCAATCACTTGCTACTGCAAATGTTTCTGTATTTTCTGTTCTGTTACAGATTCTTAAGTATCTTTCTTAATAGTAATAAATACTATTTTTCTGTTCAAAACTTTAAGAAATTAAAAACAGTCTTGGAAAATTTACTTCTCAGAAGAGTAGAATAAGCAATCTTTATTCTAAGGAAGAAAATAAACAAAAGAGTGAACATCAGAGTCAGATGGAAAGCAAATAGGGACAAACACAGAAGCAAAGAAATGTGTGTGTGTGTGTGTGTGTGTGTGTGTGTGTGTGTGTGTTTTTGGGGGGGAGGGTTTGTTTTGTTTTGTGTTTTTGTCTTGCTTTGTTTTATTTGCTATGATGGAACTCCTATCCACCACCTTCCTCAGGAGGAGGGAAACAGGGAGCAAGTAAGAAGTGTAAGTGACGATTTTTTTTGAAGACTAGATGAAGAAAAACAGAGCCACTTAAAAGTTGGTGTGAAAAAAAAAGAAAAACAAACAAACAAAAAACACTTGATGTGGAACAATTAAAAAAAACAGCTGTTAAACCAAAACAAAACATATAAGCTATAATTTCAAAAAATTCTGGTCTTCTCATCAGTACGAATGATAATTGATTTTTTTTCTTAAATTTTCAAAAACTTTTGAAAGTTTAAAATGTGTTGATTTTTTTTTAAGTATTGTGTTTGATGTATTTGTTGTCCTAGAACTTTGGACTTGTTTGTCTGGTTAGCAATGAATCAGCATTGCAGGGTTTTTTTGTTTAGTTTTTGTTTTTGTTAATTTATTCTTTTTAGTAATGATACAACGAACTAATCTTTAATTAAGATACACTTGACACAATCACAAAAGCATGGAACCAACCCACTCTGATTATAGCAAAACCTGAAGTAGGAGATAAGGCTGTTTCATAGGTCAGTGCTACGCCTGTAACTAGAGGGGCATTTGCAATGTGCTCCAATTGAAGGTGACTTACGGAGTCTATCTGGACAAGTTTGGTCTTCTGTTGAAAATGGAAATCAGAACACCCCCAAAGACTCCTTTCACAAACAAAGAATGAATTTCAAGTGAATGAGAACAGATAAAAATTTACTGATAAAAATATTTACAGATAAAAATATTATGCCACTTTAAAGAAAGAGAGGATTTTTCCTTGTTTGCTTTTTGGCAGTGGTGGATTAATTTTGTTCTTAAATTATTGTGATTGTTTTCAAACGTGGAGTTGTTTATATACATATAAATTTTATGCAGCTGTCAGCAATTTTTCTCTCTAAAGTTGGTAAGATAGAGAAGAGGGGGAGGAAGGAGGGAGGGAGGGGGGGAGAGAGAGAGAGAGAGAGAGAGAGAGAGAGAGAGAAAGATACCGATAGAAGATATAACTCTGTGGTCACATATGATCTCTGTCACTGCTACTCCTTCTCCCATTTCATACCTCCCCTTCTTCCCATCCTCCTTTTTTCCTCTTCTTTCCCTTCTTCCTCTTCAATTCCCCTCCTGCTCTTCTTCATCTTCTACTACTACTATTCTGCAACAATGTCAAAATTATATTTAGCTCCTGAACTGTATAAAAACCTACTGTGAACCAGATTTGTATTGGGGCTTGTAGGTTGTCCTATAAAGCTTTTAAGACTTAAAGCTTAAATCTTACAAGACTTACACTTCTTTAAGTTCTATAAGAATTACAGTTTTTACCGTCACAGAAATTACCTTCTTCATGGCCACTGATGAGGATGAACAGAGGGTGCTGTAAAATCTTTGTATTTAAAGCAACCGTAAGTTATGGATTATTCCAGAAATGCCTGATAATTATGTACAATAAAGTACTGCAGCTTGAAGATCTGTTTATTTAGGAATATTAGAAGGGTCCTAACCACAGAAACAAGGAACATTAATGCTAGACATGACTTTAAGCCATTTTGTCCCATTGTTCCAGATGTGGAATTCCTATAAAAATGTAAATATAGTATATGGTTTATACTATAATTATATGTGTATCATAAGAATAAGAATATAACTAAAATATTTAATGTTAATTAATGGTAAGTAATATAATAGCATAGAATCACCAGATTATGATTTTCAACCTATTTTAATTAACCTGTTTCAATTTTGTTGGGATATTTGCAGAAATGAAAACTTGGTATTTAATAGGTCAAAGATTAATTCATTAAGCATTCATTTGTTTTAGAATTTGTGTTATTTTTCAGTTGAGCGAACATACTCTGAAAAAAAGTAATGTATATACTGCCTTCTATGATATTCTCAGGTACCACAAGCCATAGAGCATCAAATTCTTGTTTTCAGTACTGGGAATTGAACCCAGACCTCGTGCATGCTAGACAAGCACTCTTCCACTGAACTATAACCCCAGTTTTTTTTTTTTTTTTTGTTTTTGTTTTTGAGACAAAATCTCAATAAGATTCCCAGAGTGGTTCAAATTTTCAATCCTTTTTCCTCAGCCTCCAAAGTCTAGAGCATCAATGTTAAATCATTGACCATTTTCTTTTCTAAGATTAATAAAGTTCTTGTATGTCACTAAAATACTGACTCTGCAGAAAGAATTTGTAATCAAGTTAAAAGATAGATGACAGAGTGCAAAGTTGTATCAAACTACATGTTTACATACGTCATAACTAGTGTTTAAATAAAATATCTGCTATTTTCTGAGGAATATTTTATGACGGGCCTTTTACCCTAACCCTAATGTGACATGTCCTTAGCCAGCAAGGATTCTGCCTGTAACTGTCATCTCTCTACTTTTCACAGGTTTCTTGAGTGATCTTAACAACACCCATAATAAGCCGGGCGCGGTGGCGCACGCCTGTAATCCCAGCACTTTGGGAGGCTGAGGCAGGAGGATCGCGAGTTCAAAGCCAGCCTCAGCAATGGCGAGGCACTTAGCAACTCAGTGAGACCCTGTCTCTAATAAAATACAAAAAAGGGCTGGGGATGCGACCCAGTGGTCGAGTGCCCCTGATTCAATCCCTGTACCAAAAAAAAAAAAAAAAAAAAAAAAAAAAAAAACAAACACCCATAATTTTCCTATGTAACAAATCCCTAACTTTATATCTTTAGCCCTGAGTTTTCTATTTAGCTCTTTACCTGTATATATGACTGCCTGCTAGACATCTTTTTCTGGGGCTACTACATATGTCATAAATATCACTTGGTACACTTAAATTTACCAAGTCTCATTTTTCTCAAACCTCCCCCTCCATCTGTATCTGTAGAGCTTCTACCTACTGCTCCAATACTGAATGTTGGGCATCCTGCTTAACTTATCCAAAACTCTTATTATCCCCATGCCAAACTACTTATTAAATTTTGTTGATTCTATCTCTTTCATATCTTTTATATCCATCTCATTTTCATTTCCACCACTGCTGACTTAGTGCAGGACCTCATTATCCTGGCTTACACTGGCTCAATAATCTCCCAGCCAGCAGCCTTGACCCTCTAATCCATATCTGACACTGCAGCTATAGTAATCTTTTAAAATGCAAATTTAATCATCTTATTTCCTTGTTTAAATCCTTCAAATGGCTTCTCATTTCCTATAGGTTAACATCTAAATGCTTTTGTGTGGCTTACAAGTCACTTCCATGATCTCACACGCAAACTCAAGTCTTACCTCTGAATTCCATAGGAATCCCCCATTCTGACATTCCACACTGAGCTTGGAGTTCGACTCTAATTTCTCATACTCAGCCTTCTTCACTTTTAAGATCTTTTACCTCATCATTTACATCTCAAATTCTCACTCAACTTACATATTCAGCAAAAGTGGAACTGAGTGTATTAGGTTTCTCAAGAGAAAGAGATGTATGTATGCTCAAGTTTTGTACCTCACAAAGATATTTAGAATTCTGTAACTACAGCTTGCTCTTGAGACTTAATCTGTTATTCTATTAAACAAGCTTTCTTGTCTTTAAATATGTGATTTTCAATCTAGGAAATATTGTCCTTAGTGTGCATGAAGACTAAAATGCAGTCAGCTGGGAAATGTTCTTTCTCAGAAGAAGGCCAACTTTTTATTCCATTTAGACCTTTGACTAACTGGATGAGGCCCACTCCCATTAGGAAGGACAATCTGCTTTACTCATGTCCACCCATACAAATATTAATGTCACCTAAAAACACCCTCACACAAACATTCACAAAAATGGTTTGACCAACTGTCTGGAAACCCCATAAAGAAACCCCATATTGCAGCCCAATAGAGAAAATTTACCATGATACCCTCTTTGAAGTAACTAAGTACTCCACCATGATGCATTGGCTAATTATTATTTCATTGAGTCATCTACTATATGCAACTCTTTTTTTATAAGTTTTTACAATTTTTATGTCAGTCTCACCCATCAGATAAGAGATTCATGAGGAAAGGAAACATAACTAACCGTGTGTGTGTGTGTGTGTGTGTGTGTGTGTGTGTGTGTGTATGAAATTCAGTATTTTATAAATAAAAGAACAGATGGGTGAATGGATAGAGGAAAAGAGATATTGTAAAAATATGAAAAACTTTATATAAATAATTGGGTAAGAATAGATTTCACTGGCTAATAGTAACAGTTACAATGATAATAATGGATCTAGGCATTATCTTATTTCATTCTACACTGATTATGCACACAAATAACTGACTTGTTTCTCATCTAATAGATGTGACAACTGAGGCTCAGAGAAGACACAGGTTTGGCCAGTATCACACACAATGACACTGCTGTACTTCTAGATTCTACCTATTTAGCATTTTCCCCCCACCCCAACAGCAGGCTTTAATAAAAGCCTGTTCTAGTATCTTATTTTGTGATTTTTTAAAGCTAAGTGTCTTTTGCTTGGTTATTAATTTTCAGACTCTCACTGTACATAGTGAACCGATATGCTGTTACTTGGAGCAATATGTTGGAACATGCTACTTCTTGACTCATTTCCAATTTTTAATATCTGTAAAAAATGGAAGTAGTTCAAATAGCTGCAAATTAAAGCACAGTTTAAAACCACTGTATCATATCAAACCTATCTGTGCTTTGGTTTATAAGTGCATGCTGCCTGTGTGTGGATGATCCCTCACAGTTTAAAATTAGGAAAAGCCTTGCAGCAGGTCACTGATGTTTCTGACAACACGACCTTCTAAATGCTTCTTAAACTACATAGATGTGTTTTCCTCTGACTGTTTTCAAATCAAGATATTTTCAGTGGAGGCTCATTTCTATACTCTGAGAAGCTTATTTGAGTCCATGATTTAATTAAGCTGGTATTTGCATTTATAAAAGAGAAGTAACCAAGGGCAAGGGCATCTACATGCTTGTGTGCCCTAGTTCTATAATGGAGATGTGCACATCTGTCGAGGTTGTTGAAGCCGAAGCCACATGTCCTCTGATGTTGGATGGTGTTCTGGACACACTGCTTCAGCCTGCCTGCAGAGCAGTGTCAGATTTCACAGACCCTCATGGGATAAAAGGAATCTGTGCTGAGATGTGGTGGTATTGAATTTGGCCAGTATTTCTCATCCCCCTCCTTTTAAAACCTATTTTTATTATGTTTATTTTCGGTAAACACTTAAAAAGTCTGGGGAAAACTAACTATTCATATATACCCACCTAATATCAAATATCCAGTGAAAATAAAGTACCCAGTCATTTAAAACTTATGATGACAACACATCTTTTTTTCTCTTCACAAACATATTTAGAATCATATGCTTACAGCCTTCTTCCTAGACTTGGTGTCTAAGTTATTCCATTAAACTAGTTTTCTTTCATTTGTTCTGGCATTCTAGAAAATATTCTTCTCTTCATGCATTATTTGACGTGAACCATTGCTCAAAATTTGTGTCTCCTTTATCTTTCATACTCATTCTGAAATGCAAAACCTGAACAATTTCAAGTTTTGTAGCATCAAAGGCACAGTAGTTGATATGTTTATAAGGTGCTGTTTCTTCTAATACGATGGAGTATGATCCTTCTTTCAGCCAGGATCTACATCTTGTGGACCATGGGGTAGACTACTTCTAAGTTGAGTAGCCTGGCCTTCCTGTGCTGAGGAATGATTTTAAATCATGTGGCTGAATGGAGGAAGTTTTAGGCTTTTTTACTGGGAGCTGTTCCAAGAAGTTGTGTGCAGCTGAAAGGGAAAGATACGAGTGCTTCTCCTGTCAGGGAGATAGCCTAAAGATGAGAGACTGGAAAGAGAAATGGGGAGGGGGGGAGCCTGCCACAGCTGTGGGGAATTGCAGACTCCTTTTTGGCTAATGAGAGGGATGTAGAAGCATCTGGCAGCAGGGAGGACTACATTTTAGTACAGACAAGAACAGAAGATGAAAGGAGACAGTATGATGCACTTTAGTAAAGCATTTGATACAGTGTCTGGTGAAATTATACTTTTAAATACTTCTAGTAGATATAACTATCCAAAAAGAAGAGAAGCAACACATAAAGGGAATGACATCCTAGCCAGAAATGGTTGGCATGGAGGTCTTGGGAGACAGCATTTCCCGCGGAGTCCCTTAGGGTCTGCCTCATTTATCACCTACTCTAATGACTGGAAGGGGGACTGTAGGAGGATTGCACATAATTCATGGGTAATGCTGAGTGGGAGACAACGTGTGCACATATACATCCCACAGCATGATATAAGGAACTAAAGGGATGCATATGTAAGAGTCCAGAAGGTCACCAAAGTTGGATTTGTATTCTTCCTATATACTTAGCATCCCAGTCCGGTAATCATTTATATGGTCCAAAATGTCAAAGTCTGTCCTGAATATAAGACTTAGGTTTATAATATATTTTGATAAAAATGGCAAGATCTAGTCACAGCTAGTATGAAAATAAAAATCATAGAAATACAAATTTCTACATAAATGCAATAGAAATTCATCATTATATTACACAATAAAATTCATTCACATATTTTGAAATATAAGTGTGAAAATTATATTCCTATTCTCAGTAATTAGGATATCTTCTAATTAATAAAGGAAAAGAAACAAATGCTAAATTTAAGTAAATAAGAATTATATTTTAAAGTGTTATTAAAGTAATAATTAGAATGACAAAGATAATTAAACTTTAAATGGCTAAAGAATATTTTTCTTACAAAAACTAAGTGGTATATACTAATGGATGAGATAGGCTTTGATAAGATATTTTTGATAGCTTCACAAAGCTTGGACAAATGCCATATGGTAAAATCAATGTATATCTCAGTTTCTAAATCTTGTTATGTTTAAAAGTGGTTTTAAAAATCATTTGTCTTATAAAAAGACACATGTTCCTTTTAATGGAACACAGTGTGCATCTGACCACAATTTGTGATTTTAATCTGATTGTTAATATGAAGAAAACTTTATACAAACATGAAGCAAATAATTGAACAGAAAAAGAAAGAGTAAATTTAACATGAATTATCTTCTCTTTTGGCGCAAGAAAAGAAAAGATGCAGAAGTTATCAAGCTGCATGGAAAATGTTAGAAAGGCAGAAAATGTCTTTATCTCTAATTTACAGAAAGCTGTCATGGATGAGACTCGCACTCAACCAAAAGAGAGAAGCATTGATGGATATTGGCCTCAAGCCCTGGAGCAGTGCATGCACTCAGAAAACATTTTAACTTTAATTTAAAATATTCAAGATGATTGAAAGAACCATCTACTCAAAACAGAGTGTAGACTACTAGAAGAACTACTAGAAGTAACAATCGAGAATCAAAGACTAAGTACAATAGTATTTCATTTGGTATATAAAAAAAGATAAATCTTTTCCAAGAAATGTATTTTCACAGTTATATTTACCTTTTAAGCCAATAGCAGTTATCTCCCATATGCTTAATGGATGGGCCTTTGCTGTTAATTTCACTATTCCTTTCAGAAAATTTTCGTTTCAGACTTTCACATGTGCTCCATGAACCGCCTGCTGCTATCAACAAAGCCAAAGTCCGTGCTTTCAGTATTAAACTTACATTGTTCAATCTATAAATAAGGATAAGTAGAACCTTTCTGATACAGTGTATTTGTTGTAACTATAGATGGGAATTTGGGGATGACTTGAAAGTAATTGGCCTTAAAAATGTCATGCATTCTCTTATCGTCCAAAAAATTACTTTATTATACCTCTTTTCTTTCTTTCTTTATTATTAACATTTTAGGTGGGGATACTGGGGATTGAACCCAGGGATACTCAACCACTCAGCCACATCCCCCGCCCTATTTTTTGTATTCTATTTAGAGACAGGGTCTAACTAAGTTGCTTAGCACCTTGCAGTTGCTGAGGCTGGCTTTGAACTCATGATTCTCAGCCTCCCAAGCTGCTGGGATTACAGGCGTGTGCCGCTGAGCCAAACTATTATTAACATTTTAATCACTATTATTTGTTGCTTATTTTATCCTGATTTCTTTTCTATTGTTTCTTTCTCTGGGTGGGAAGGTGTTGACATTTGAAGTTCTGTGATGGCCTTATCTGAGCCCTGATTCAGTGCCAGTCCTCCCACTTGCCAGATTTTGCATCTGTCTGTATTCTTTCATCCCACCCTTCTGAACTCAGCTCTCTTAGAAATTTATCTGGGTCGGGATGATCACATACCCAAAGATGCTCCCTATTGCCTCTTCCTGAGAATAGTACAGTCATACATGACTTTCATTTTGTTTACTTTTGGTTTCCAATTTTGGTTTAGGGAGTTGAGAACATGATGTAGGAGGAGGAACCTTGGTGTGAAAGGACCTAATGTCCTTCTTGTGGCTGTTGTCTAATGCAATAAGCTTCTTGGAGCCAGCTGGCAGGTAGTTTATCCCATGCATAGACACAAGTAAACTGCGGTCCACTATAGTACCCTTCTGCATTAGTGACACCCAATCTATGTGGACATTTGACAAAGTTGGCATTCTGTTATCTCTCTTTCTCCTAATCTGGAGCATTCTATATCCCTTGCAAAAGCTCAAGTAATTACATTTTAAAAAGAATAAACTGATTAAAAAATGTACTGTTTCTCAATTCCAACTTATTATAGCATTCAAAAATTATAATTAATAAATACAATATGTCACAAGTAAATACAGATTTAGGTAGTCATATCTATTTAGAACTGATACTACTTATCACACATAAAGGTTATTTGTTTGTTTGTTTGTTTTCGATACTGAGGATTGAACCCAACAGCACTCAACCACCTAGCCACATCCCCAGCCTTTTTTGTGTTTTATTTAGAGACAGGGTCTCCCTGAGTTGCTTAGGGTTTCACTAAGTTGCTGAGCTTGCCTTTGAATTCACCATCCTCCAGCCTCAGCCTCCTGAGCCGCTAAATAACAGGCATGCGCCACCATGCCCAGCTAGATCAAGGTTATTATCTATATATCTATAATGAAATATGAACAGAAAAATAAAAGTAATTTTACAAAGCAAAACAGAATGAACAATATAGTCCACTAAGTTTTATATAGTATAATTCTCATTTTTATTGTATTTTTGGGCAAAAAAATACATAATCAGAAAATAGATATTGTAGTTCACTAATATCCACAAGAAATTGGTTCTAGAACTTCCCCCCATATTAAAATCAACAGCCACCCAAAGCTCTTAGATAAAATTGAATTTTCCTGTAACCTATGTATTATTCCCTTATACTTTAAGCCCTCTCTAGATTGTTTATAATACCTAACACAATGTAAATGTTGTCTAAGTAACTGTCCTTTTGTGTTGGTTATGGAATAAGGACAAATAAAAATAGTCTGTACATATTCAGAAATTATACACTGATTGAACCTCTGGATGTGAATCTCAGAAATTAGGAGGGCTGGCTGTAAATTAAATATTAGAATGCATTAATTAGTGAATGATCCTTTTGCTGGCATCATGAAATTTAAGCTTAGAATGTTAATCTGGGAAATAAATTCAATTTAATATCATTACTTCAGCCGGGCGTGGTGGCGCACGCCTGTAATCCCAGCACTTTGGGAGGCTGAGGCAGGAGGATCGCGAGTTCAAAGCCAGCCTCAGCAACGGCGAAGCACTTAGCAACTCAGTGAGACCCTGTCTCTAAATAAAATACAAAAAAGGTCTGGGGATGTGACCCAGTGGTCGAGTGCCCCTGAGTTCAATGCCGGTACCACAAAAAAAAAAAAAAAAAAAAAAAAAAAAAATCATTACTTCATTCTTGAACAAATCTATATATTGAATGTGAACTTAGTGTGGTTATTTTCTATTCACACATGGCATTTAAATTGCAGTTGTTAATTGCTTTGACAATAATCTTTATGATTCTCACAATCTCACATTGTTTTGGAAGCATACTCACTATAATATGAAAGAATTCAGTAGAATCAAAAGGACAAAACTGACTAGAAATTGAAAGATTTATTTATTTTTTTCATTCATTCAATAAATACATACTAGAGTCTACAACAAATTAAATGGCCAGTGAAAGTGCAAGAAATTCAAGCACAAATAAGGCAGAATCAATAGAGAAGTCAAGGCAGATATAGAGTCTTCTGGCCACACTGGTTCACTGGGTATTATATAAAAAGGCCAACTCAGGTTCCTTGGCTGATTTTGGTCTGGTTGGGCACTACTGTTCTTCCTTACTTTTTGTTTGCAATTTCTCTCTCACATGCCCTCTAGACTTGCACCTTATTGCCCTAATTTCTTTATTTTGTTTTCCTCTAAGTTTGGGTGTGAAAGAAAACAGCTTTTGAACTAACCTGTGTCCTCCTCCACAATGGATGCAGTTCTTTGAGCTGTAGTGTTTCACCCTTCAGCTTCCAGTAAACACACTTCAGTTTCCAGTAAACATTCCTTTTGGTTTTCCAGATCCTGGTTCTCAGAAAGCCCTTCTAAATACTGTACTTCTCTAAGGCACTCTTTCATCAGATGTTTTGAGTAAGATCTGGAAGTCAACCAAGAGAAACAGTCATATCAACACAAAGAGAAACCGAATGCAGAATATTATGGAGTAGAAGCCTGAAAAAGCACATTTAAGGCTCAGAAAGAAGAAGTAAGCACCTCCGTTTTCAAATAAATGTGTGAACTAAAATAATGTCATACTTTTAAAAACTGTAATCTATATACTCTACTCTACCATGATTCTTCTTTATCCATGTAGTAATGAAATAATATTTGTTTACTATATTTCTAAGCATGCAACAGGAAGAAGGCCCTACCCTGAAAGAGTTTTCAGTTTAGCACTGAAAACAAACTATGGCCAGAAATCACAGTTGCTGCAGGATATAGAAAAAGGCTGAATCATTGGGACTTCTGATAGATAATCTATACCTCTTTAGCAGGAAAGAATAGACTTTTTGTAAGAATGTCCCTATTTATTTAGTTGGCAATCCTGAAATTGTACTCAGGGTCTTTTTTTTTTTGGGGGGGGGTTTACTAGGAATTGGATTCAGGGGAACTCAACCACTAAGCCACGTCCCCAGCACTATTATGTATTTTATTTAGAGACAGGGTATCACTGAGTTGCTTAGCACCTTGCTTTTGTTGAGGCTGGCTTTGAATTTGTGATTCTTTGTCTCAGCCTCTTGTGTCCCTGAGAATACAAGTGTGCGCCACTGCACATTTATGAGCCTATCCCTGATGCACTAGAAAGAAAATTATCAACATGATCAACATTTTAATTTTCTCTTAGGACAAGCATTTTATTAATAAAAAGCAAATAAATGTACTGCTTGATTGCATTAATTAATGTGTAATAACACATTCCTCTTGCTGTTTTTCTTCTGTTACCAAAAAAAAAGAAAAGAAACAAAAAAGTTAATGGACACAAATGTGTTAAGCTCTTTCCATAGTAGGCTCACCAAAGCACTGAAGTGGTAAATGATTTTCTGTTATATCACAAGAAATCCACAGATCATTCTTTGTTTCAGATATATACACTGGGGAATAAGTAGAGGAACAAATATATTCAGATTCCTAAGATGCTATCTGCATAATGTATTTTTGACAAAAAGTGCTGAATTGTTCAAATTTCACTTTTTCTATTAAGCCGGAACTCTACCTATCAAACTGGATAAATCTATCTTCTATTTTTTAATCATTTATGGCATATCATATTTCCTTTCTGTATCATAGGTTTTTCTTGAGTGAAGAAAAGTCTACTTCGCTGAAGGATCCCCTACTATTGAGTGTTTGTTTATTTCCCCTTTAAATTTTCCACAGAAATTGAAATATAGTATCTTCTCCATAATCTGTACCTAATGTATTTGGGGTGGGTTAAATGGAAAGAAATGGGTTCTATAAAATAAGTCATATTTAGTTTTGAAGTAATAGGCCTCAGAAAGCATGCCTGAATAAGAACAGAAGGTCCACAGTTGTACAAACATCATAACCATGATAATTATTTTTCCACAGAAAAAGGGAAATGAAAATCAAAATCTCTATTTATTTCATCTGTTTAGTTTTCAAGTAATCTGTTAGAACTGATCACTAATTGTCTGATTTGAGAATTTATTTCCTCTAACTAATTTACTTTATAAAAAGAACAACTTCAGTGGAATGATTAAATACTTTAGAAACAAAAGACCAAGACAACCCATAAATGACATGCTCTGAATTATCAAGGTTCCCTTTCTAATTGCAGCCCAATTACAACATATAGGGAGGTTATCATGTCAGGAAGAGAATATTGGAAAATCAAAGATCTTAATCCTAAGTAGGTGTAGAGAACACACACAGTCCACCAGGAAGACACTTATGAATACAGGCCTCTTGCTTGTGCAAAATGTCTTGGTAACTAGCACTAGCCCTAAAACTGTAGTTTTCCTAGAAGAAATAGGGACTTGAAAAATACCCCAGACTAAAAGGGACACTAAATGTGAGAAGAGGTCATTGAGCAGAGATCAAAGGAGGTCTGCAGCTGTTCTATTCTCACTGTCCCGGGGTGCTCTTTGATGTCTATATAACTATTTGGGCTAAAATCAGAGCCCTGTGGAGAAAAACCACTCCCATTTCTCCCACTTACATTTATCAGCCCCACCTAGAAGTTGAGAATTGGATAAATACTCGAGCATATGGGCTATTTAAACATTACAGTTACAGAGACATTCCTATTTTAGAGGAGAAGTATGGTAAATGATTAAATGGAAATGGTACATTTATATAACAGCTTTATTGAGAAATAATGCACATACTCCTTCAATGATTTTTATACAAATATGTGGAATTATCACCATTGGCAATTTTTCAATGTTTTCATCACCACAACGCAGGAACTCTGTACCCTTTGGCCATTGTCTCCTGTGTTCTCCCCAACCATCTCCCAGACCTAAGCAAACCTAATCTGTTTTCTGTCTCTATAAATTTCCCCTTTCTGGACTTTTTACATAAGTGGAATAATATAATGTGGTCTTTTGTGATTGGCTTCTTAGCATAATGTTAAGGATTCCTTCCCTTCAAGTTAAGTGTTGTGTTTTTTTTTTTTTTTTTTTTCCCAGTCTCTCTCTTCTAGTATAATATTTCATGAGTGACAACCTCAGACTTCCAGTGATGAATCTGGCCACTCTTTCAAGCTGCACATGAACTATCTTATTACCATAAAAAATGATCTAAACTTTCTTTGTGTATCTTTAGATGTTTCATAGAAATTATGAGGTCAAGTTGAAAAAATAAATTAAGTATATTAGACACCATCAAAGCCATGTGTAATGATGTCATTCTTTGTCTTAAGTTTCTTTTCTCTAAAACCTAGCAATTATTTCATTTAGACATATTTCTTTTGGTTATGGTCCCTGAAATACAAAATGTTTAATTGTGAGGAGAAAACCCTGCAAACATGTGTTCAGGGATTTAAGGATAAATTAAAAATCCCCAATCCTCACACATCAGTTGAGTGCACATTTCCTAAATCTTTCACTATGGCAACAGTGCTGGCTGGTTCACTAGGACCAAAATGACCCAAATCTGATATCCACTGGCACATTTTCATAGCCAAAATGAAATTGAAAGTAATTATTGAATAATTGAAGTGAGAAACTCCTGTCCCACAATTCCTTCAACTATTTGGCTAATAGGTTTTCTGTCTGAAACATCCCAATTAATTGCAGCACTTCACACTTCAGTCTGACTGTGGAGACTTGCCAATTGAATGACATTATTCTGTTCTCTGTGCATGCAAATGTCTCCATAACAAGGAATGTACTTTCTAAAGAATGACTGTCCCAGGTACCATAGCTGTGAAACAATCTTAAGCAATAGCGTTGCAAAGTGGCTCTGTTTTATTTCTGTTCAAAAGCCAGAAAGACTCAGGATCAAGAAGTTAACCTCTTTCCTCAGCTGGCACATTTCACTTAATTTCAGATACAGAAGGAAAGTAGTATTTAGAAACTATCTTCTTACTTGGAGCAATGAAGACCTCCAAAATAGACCACATAGGATAAAGTTTACCTATAGAACCAAGTTTGCAATTTATTCTTAAAGTCTCTGTATTTAAACTGTATGTTCAAAGTCAGCTGACAGGAGAAATATAACACTAACCAACAGACATCCGATTTTAAAAAGTTTGATTTTTTAATTTAAGATTCAGAAGATGAAGACATAAAAATTTTACATATGACTTTATCCATCTTTATTGCAATTCAGGAATATTTCACGTCATAATTTGTGAATTACAATTGTCTATTGAAACCTGGGCCCAGTGGCTCATGCCAGTAATCTCAGCTACTTGGGAGGCGCAGATTGTAGGATTGCAAGAATAAGGCCAGCCCTGGCAATTTAGCAAACCCCATCTCAAAAAAAAAAAAAAAAAAAAAAAAAAAAAAAAAAGTAAAGAAAAGAAAATCTACATATACTTTCTAAACAGACTTCTGCTTCTAGAATGAAACAAAAAGTAATTTGCTTCATTGTATCATTCTGGTTAGGATTTTGTCTTGTTTTGTTTTTCTCTGTAAGAAAGCAAGAAACCATAAGGCTAAATATTTGAGGTTTCTTAAATCTTTTGGTACAATGGAATGAATCTGACATGACTTTCCTACGTACATATATGAACACAACACAGTGAATCTCAACACCATGTACATCCACAGGACTGGGATCCTAATTAGAATAAGATATATTCCATGTTTGTATAATTATGTCAAAACAGACTCTATTGTCTACTATAAATAAAAAGAACAGATAGAATTTTTTTTTTAAAAAAAGCTTTTGCCGCATACTGCATTTGCTTTAAAGGTCTTATTATGAAAAGTTATCTTTGGAATATGAAAAATAATTACAATTAAGACAATTGCAAAAAAAGGAAGAAAAAATGAGCTAATATATCATTTGTAAAGCATCAGATCTAGTTTATGCAATGTTTTTATAAAATATTCGTCCAATTCCAAACTGTACAAAAGCACCTATGGGGTAGCCAGCAGAGGGGATTTAGGGGTCAAGAGCATATTTTATTGCTGTGACGTCCCCCACAAATAAGGCCTGTTGCTTTTGCTCTTGGTTTCAAGAAGAGCCTTGGCACAGAGCTGGCCTTAGAGATAGATTTTTGTTGGCAATGTAAGGAACATTCTGGCTTTTGAGTTCTCAAATAGGAACTGATTGGGTGACTCTGCCCATGGCATTCCCTAGTCCTGTCTATTTAATCTGTCCCTACAGGCCTGAAGGAGGAGGTCACTGAGAGTGAGGTTCCAGGAAAGGTTCTGAGAGGCCTAAAGAGTGAAGAAGCAAAGCAACACTGCTTCTCAGGGATGAAAACTTCCCCAGCTGTCAGTTTGAACACAAAACACTAATTTTAAAACAGAAAGACAAGTCTTAGCAAGTTGTATTCCTTCCCCAAGTGAATTTATTTCATAGTTCTAGCCTTCCTCATACAAAAACAGAAAAATAAAAGCCTATGTTCACAATGTACATCTAATAAGGAGAAAAATAGCAAAAATTATACACTGATCTTCCACTGTGATGTGGTTATTTCTGCCCTTTCACACTGTTCTGCATGAGTTTCTCCATGTATAACATGAGCACTCGTTCCCACATGGATCATAGCTATTTGCACTTAAAATTCTGTTCAACGGCAACAACTTTTTTGTTCTTGTTGTTTCAATAAGCACTTCCCTTAAAATGTCCAAAATGTAAAATAAAACTTTCCCAGCAGATTCCCAGAATCTACAATATAATGTATTAGTGAAAGAGAATTACCACCCCATCCCCAATCACCTAAGGGACATGTCACAAGTTAAAGATCCTACCATTTTGCAGACGGGAAACGCATCTGTTAAGAAACCTTATTAGAGTCTTTACTCTCAACCATCTCCACTTTGGAACCTCTGAAAGTGCAGGCCACAGTACTGGCTACAGAGTTACACAGTGGTGTCACTGTTTCTTCTAGGTTGGCAATACAGACAGGACGTTGATTTCAGGGTAACTCATTCAGCAGACCTTCATTCAACCAAAATTTATTGAGTGCCTCCTATGTGTTCAGCATTTTATGTTCTAGTCAGACTAAGCTACTTGCCATTCCTCCCGCATGCCATCCTGTTAGTCTTCATTCCTTTGATTGCGCCAACCTCTCCGCCCAGATTGTTCTTCCCCATTGCTTAACTACATATACCTCTGTTCAGATTTTGCCATTCTACCTTTTGAAATTACTTCTTATTCCTTTCAGTGGGAGGTGATTTCAACCTTTCTCATGCCCCATAGAACATTATCCGTACTTAAGAGTACTTATGCAGTTTGTGGGGCCCAGGACAAATGAAGATGAGATGTCTCTGATTAAAACTAAGAATTTCAAGATAGGAATAGCAGGGCATTAAAACAAGTGTGGGCCCTTCAGTCCTGTGAGACTGCTTAGGTCAGATTACCCATGAAACCAGTCCTGTCTGCATCTTCTCAATGCTCTAATTGCTATTAATTTCATTATTAGGTGAATATTCTTACACACAGATTGACTCTTTATTTGCATACACTATGGGTTCCTTGAGAATGGAATCCGCATGTAATCCTGTAGTGGTTTAAGGAATTTGACAGCCCAGTGTTGGCCTATAATCCAAGCTGTTCCAGAGGAGGCTGAGTCAGGAGGATTGCAAGTTTGAGGCCAGACTGGGCAATTTAGCAAGCCCCTGTCTCAAATAAAAATAAAAATAAAAAAGGCCAGAGATGTTACTCAATTGTAAAGCACCTCTGGGTTCAATCCCCAGTACCAAGAATATAAAAAACAACAGCAGCAGCAGCAGCAAAAAACAACAATTTCACAAAATGTCAGATATTCTAATTTCTTGGTTAGAATATAGTTCACAGACTGACATCATCTGGTAACTTGTTAGAAAAGCAGAATATCAAACCACACCCTAGACAAAGTGAATCAAATTTATATTTCATGAGATCCATGTGATCTCTACGTGCAGTCAAGTTTGAAAAGCCTTACTGAATAAGTAAATTAATAGCTCTCTAGAACAGAAGGCACAATGAGATGGAAAAAAAAAATATCTGTTATAGTCATCATTTATCCCTTTAACACTCTGATAAAAAGTAGATTTCTGATTTTCTCACTAAGAGAGAAATATTGGATTAACATGTCTTATCCTTCTTTTCAACTCTTTTGAAAGAAGGGATTTAGTTGCTCATTGATATACAGAAAAATCTGGTCGCTGATGTACCAATTTTACTAGAAAATAGTACTTTATAAAAGTACTTTATAAAAGTATCTGGAAATAGAGGTCTAGAAATTTCTCCCTCCTCCTCTTTTTCCTCCCCCTCCTTCTCCTCTTCTCTCTCTCTCTCTCTCTCTGCTGTCCATTGATTTGCATATTGTTTCAGATTTCTTTCTTGCTCCAAAGATAGTTTATTTTATCAAGATTAGATCTTAGGCTTCTGAATTCTTAGATATACAAACTAACTTTAGAAACTGAACAGCTATGGACCTTAAGACAATTCACAAAAGTTTTATGAAACCCTTAACTCTAAAAGTGAACATATATAAGTGAATGTGGTTGACATAAAAATCCTCCAGGGAAATTTTTTAGCAAATTTCTGCCTGGATAGCCTTCAGATTTTTCAGGCTTCATTTCATTTATGCATATCCACAAAAGGGAAGTTTCTTTGCAATTACTTTACACAATCTGTTTGTATTTTAAAAATATTTAGGGAAGATAGTAGAATAGTGACTTCAACTGCCCCAGTTTCAAAACACTACATAAAATAACATCATGACCCACTAATAATATAATGGAAAGATAGAAAAAGTAAGCACATCAAGTCTGATTAGAAGATATAATATCATTCTTGTCCTGCATCATGATAGAGGCCATTGATAAATTCAAGTGAAGTCAAAACAAGTCAAATTTTACTTCTTTGATAGCCTTTTGCTAGTCAGTGGCAAAAGATAGCTTCAGTTTTATAATATAATCTCTGATTCCATTTTATTAGCACAGATCCTGATTCTACTCCCATTAATTGGTTATCTATTTCTGGGTAATAAATTATTCCCAAACTTAACACTTCAATAGCATCCATGGGTTTGAGGTGTAGCTTAGCAGTAGAGGGCATGACTAGCATGCATGAAGCTCTGAGTTCAATCCCTAGTACCGTTCCCTCAAAAATAAAGATAAAAACCAGCCACCATTTCTTTTGTTTGGTTGGTTTTGCTTTTGTTTTGGGGTACTGAGGAATTGTTGCCACCTGCAGCTATCGCCACCTGCAGCAATGATACCGTGGGAAAGAATTCGGAAGCAGACTGGAAAATGAATAGGCTCTTTATTCTTGCTTCTTCTAACTTCTCTCTCCAGCTCCAGCACAACCTCTCCAACTCCAACCACCCCCTCTAACCAACCTCACCCAGTTAAATACTTTTTGCCTTAACAAGTATACACGTGTCAACAGCTCAAACTTACAGGTGCGTCACATAGTTTTCACGGGCATAGAAAGATTCTTAGATAAATGCATGAATATCAGGTGAAAATACTGAAACACCTCCTATGGCTCTCAGCTAGCCGCCATCTTACTATCTCCTTGTTAGGGCTCTTACAAGGATTGAACCCAGGAGCACTTTACCACTGAGCCATATCTCAAACCCTTTTTCTTTCTTTTTTTTTTTTTTTTTTTTTTTTTTTTTGGTACCGGGGATTGAACTCAGGGGCACTCGACCACTGGGCCACATCCCCAGCCCTTTATTTGAATTTTATTAGAGACAAGATCTCACTGAGTTGCTAAGTGCCTCGCCATTGCTGAGGCTGGCTTTGAACTCGCGATCCTCCTGCCTCAGCCTCCCAAGTGCTGGGATTACAGGCGTGCGCCACCGCGCCTGGCTTCTTTCTTTTTTGAGATAGGGTCTCACTAAGTTGCTTAGGGACTCACTAAGTTGCTGAGGCTGGCTTTGAACTTGTAAACCCTCTGCCTCAACCTCCCAAATCACTGGGATTATAGGCATGTGCCACCAGGCCCAGTCAGCATCCATTTCTTATTTTGCACTTTCTGTGGTTCAAAGATGTGCGTTCAATTCACCTAGGTGTCATGCCTTAAGATCCCTCATGAGTTTGTAATCACCATATGGTCTGGAGCTGCATTCTATTCTAAAGATTAACTGGGGTTGATCTAATTCCAATTTCATTCACATGAGCCCTTTCACAGGACTACATGGTGACACTGTGAGCTCTCAAACACAAAACAAGAGTAGATCCTCTAGGGGAAGCCACTCTTTCTATTACTAAATCTCAGACATGACATTATAACACTTGTGCATTTTTCTACTGGTCATTAAATCTAGCTCATGCTCAAGAGCAGCGATTCCACAAAGTCAAGAAAACCTGCAGGTGAAATCATTTCAGGTTGCCTTAGAAGCTGTTTATTACACCCTCCCATTTAAGAGGCATAGTTGGAAAAAATACAAATAATTTATCCCTCTACCAACATTTTCTAAGTCATATTCTTCAGATAGATCTGAAAAAAGTAATCTGCAGCTCCCCTATCCAGTCCCATACGTATGACCTGCTGGATGGTGGCATGTTTGGCACATTTTTGTTTCAAGAGTGAACCATACTAGTCACTTTACAGAAAACATGGAAAATTTTAAAACATATTGATCAGAATTCTTTTACTGACAAAGTCTCCATCACACTATTCACATTAATAAAAGTTTTAAATAATGATTGAATGATTGAAAAATACAGAGGTATTTGCCTTTAGGTATGACAGGAATACATGAAATAAGACATATTTATCCTCTCTCAATCTCTCTCTCTTTTATTTTTATTTTTATTTTGACCTCTTTGTCAAATAGACACTGTTGATGTGGAGAACGCTGACATTTCTAGGTTCCTATCATTTTTACAGCCAACATTTTTATTATTATTAAGGCTATTTTTTTTTTTTTTTTTTCAAAATTTCAACCAACATTCTAGAATTGAGTCTTAATTATACTAGTTTGAATGACATACTACTTTTGCCCAGAAAAAGGCTCTTGAAGTATATGCCAACAGCTATGTGTGGGTCTATCCTGTGGATTGGGGGGTGAGCTCAGGCTCATTCAAATAGCATGTGCTAAGTGTGAAGTACTCCCTAAAATAAAACTAGATGCTAAAGGCTGCAAAGGTAGTCCAGAAAAACTGCCTGTGTTTACTACAAGTACTTACTCAATATCTATGTAGTACCAGGAAAAATGTAGATCTTAGGTACAATTCTATTACCAACTCATGTGGTTTTTTTCAATAGATGGAAGAGACATGAGTGTTAATTAAATGGTAATGGGGTCCTCCCTCCCTTTAGTCAGTGCAGAGGAGAAAAGATCAGTGTTAGTGAATATTTTGCATCATGGGTATTTTTATAACTGTGTGTAGTTTTTTAAATTAGTTATATTAGCATTATCAAATATCTATAATACAGATTAATTTTTAAGCAATATCTTAATGCAAAAAAAAAAAAAAAAACTAGTATCCTGTGCTACTGGTGTCACAAAGGTATGAATCTTTCCCTGTCTTTGATAATTTCTTCCTTCACAAGAGCCCTATTGAGGCCAGGTTCAGGCTTAAAATAACCACAATGGTCAAATATGGTGATTATTTTTACTCAGGAATATTATCCTAGGTTAAATCTTATACATTTGTGAATACAGTTTCACCAAGGATGAAACACTAATTCATGTAACTGAGTAAACTATTGAGCTATTCTACAACAGGTTTTAGGGCAGCCACATTACCCACATGTAGAGTTCTCTAACACTTTGTTTGGAGATAAAAATCTAAAAGAATACTAGAAAAACATTAAAAATGACCAAAATAAACTTTTATTTTCCTGGTTTCAACCAAAAAAAAGTGAAATTAGAGAAGAGCTGGGGGTCAGTATATGCATTCAGTTGTCTGGGGAGTAGACAGATGTTCATTTTTATTTGCTTAAGATTATGAACTGTTGGATCACTGCTGCAGTTGTAAATGATTTATGGAATGAGACACATTCCTGCTAACATACAAAGGCTATCAACTGTGCTAGCAATTACAGAGATATAGTACTATTTTTAGTGGTACAGTTACACAGAAACTACATTATTATTATATGAAATATCATGAAATATAAACTAAGTTTCTCTCACAATGGAGTTCTTATGAAGTTATCCCTAGTGAGAAAGCAGTGAGAGAATGATTATATTCCTTTGCAGCCTGTATCTGTGCATGCAAAATGAAGTGGTTTAGCAGAGAATGCACATAATTATAATGTTAGCATTTGGCTCTGCAATGGCCCTTGATGGTTACTTGTTATGTAACCTGAATGTCCTTCTGTCATCTCTCTTCCAAGATCCCCTTCCACTACTGTATGGGCAAAGTGGGTGTGACCCATCTTTACTATTCAGCCACAAACTTGCCAATTGCTTCTCAACTCACATCTCTTTTCCTGGGTACAGGGTCCATTTTCTACAGAGTTTACACCTCCAAGTACATTCTGGTCATTTCATTCTCCAAAGCAACACCAAGTAAAGAATGTATGTTTGGCATAGTTATGTGTGAATTTTGGAAAACAGAAGAGTTAGTGTTTAGAGTATCACAGATCACAAAAGTTTTAATTATAAGAAATTATGTTTTCTTAAATAATCTTCAGCACTTCTGCCATGAAATCTTCACCCTTGTCTCTTGTCAGCTTCATACCCAAACTATGGTCTTCTCCTTTCCTGCCAGACATCTCCTTCTGCCCTTTACCTCTTCCCCATTCTTCTGGAGCATTCTTCCCCAAACCCCAATTTCTGTTACTAAGTGCCCTCTGCATATAAAGTTATTATTTTGTCTGATCTTAGTCTTAGGAACTACAGATCCATTAAAATATGTTTCCTTAAACATAGTTGGTTGCCTAGATGCATAGAACAAATACAGAAAGCAAAAATAAGCAACAAAAAAAGCACATCCATGCAAATGCACACAGATAACAGGAGAAAAACACATACAGATACAGACTTGAGATATATGCTTACGTGTGTGTGTGTGTGTGTGTGTGTGTGAAACAAATTAGTAACAAAATAAAAGTAAAACTGGAAAAGGTATTTTTTGGTTATTTATTATCGCTTGTTTTCTTTAAATAAACCTTCTTTGTGTGTGTGTGTGTGTGTTTTGAAATCTTTTTTATTTATTTATAATAATAGTATGTATTACAATTCATAGTGCACAAAAATAAACCTTCTTGAAGTATAATTTATTACAAAGTCAATTGCAATTTAAAGAACAAAAAAAAAAAAAATAAACTTTGTAGATACCTGAAGTATAAAGGTTAGTAAAAAGCAATGATAGAAAAACACCTCAGTGCTGGGGGTAGTGGCACTCTAATCCTAGCGGTTCTGGAGGATGAGGCAGGAAGATTACAAGTTCAAAGCCAGCCTTAACTACAGTGAGGCACTAAGCTACTCAGTAAGACCCAGTCTCCAAATAAAATACAAAATAGGGCTGGAGATGTATCTCAGTGGTTGAATACCCCTGAACTCAATCCCTGGTACTCCAAACAAAAAATACCTCAACTGTAATTTACTTACTTGATCTGCATTAAAGTCATAGAACGAATACACACACACACACACACACACACACACACACATACACGCACGAGTCAGGGCAGCAATCTATGCAATCCATGTGAAAACTGCTTAAGAGTGCAAACTGTGCATTTCCATGATGGTATTTCCATAGCTGAGCTAACCATTGTCTCCTTTTGATAACTTTGTATTGTCATTTTTATCCTGGCTTCTGAAAACCATCATCTTTGTGTGGATAGAGAAAGTACCCTATGAGCAAGAGAAGTTTGTCAAATGTGTGCAGAGTAGGATGCTATCTGGTGTCTTGGTTTTATGTCTAGAATGTAGGATCTTAGAACATCTGAATATCCGACTCATATCTGTATCCATGTACTTTTTTAGTCTATAAAATGATACAACTTTGCATCTTTTATGATTTCTGTTATCTAAAATTTCCAAAAACTTAGAATGAACAATAAATATTTCACATTTAGGATCATGGACTGATGGTAATACTGAAGACATCATTCACAGAGCTATCTCATCAGTAAATGATTTATAAAGATAATGTCCATTCTACACAAATGGTAGGTAGATCCTGTGAGAGGTGCCAATTCCCTATTAGTGCTATGGAAATATCAAGATATTCATTAACATGTAAGTGGATAAAAACTTGCTAATATGGATGTTTTATCCCTGAAGTTCTTCTGTGCCAAGTGAGAGGAGTTTGACCTAACTCAGACATCATTTATGTAATAGTTTCTGCTTAAGATTTGCGTGTGTGGGGGGGAGTGCTGGAGATTGGACCCAGGGTTGCCATATCACTGAGCCATATCCCTAGCCCTTTATTTTCTTGTTTTGAGAGAAAGTCTTGCTAAGTTGCCTAGGCTGGTCTGGAACTTGTTTTCTTCCTACCTCAACCTCCTGAATCTCAAGGATTACAGGCATGTATGTGCCACTGCACTGGCCTCTATTTAGGACTTTTAAGGTGAAAGCATATACAAACAAGCCAGAATTGAGACTTGTCCAGTAAGCACAGTATGGTACAAAGGTATAAGCCAATTTTCCAGGACATTTAATTATACATAACTAATTCTATCTATATTAAATATGCAGATGGATTTGAATTAGACTACCTGTATGTGACTCTTTGTTTAGGTCTGGAGAAGGAAACTCAGCTTGGTGTCCCTGACTTGTTTTGGGTCCCTTGTTCTTGAGCTACATTTTTATATACCACAAGCTGTCCTCATGTATCTCCTTGTTCAACTAGCCATTAGATTGTCTTGTTCCTATTCAAATTGTTTTGTATTATAGTGAATTTACTTATGCAAATATTTATTGTATTTTATTATTATTGTTCTCGAATATTATCTGCTGTCATTTATATAAAGACCCATATTCTGCTTACCATCATTCTAAGTGCTTTAAGTAGATTAACTCATTTATTTTTTTATGGACTAATGAAAAAGGAATCCTCATTTTACAGATGAAGAAACTGAGGTGCAGATTGATTAAGTAACCCAAATTGACACAGCCAGTACTAAACAAGTCAGAATTTGAATCCAGGTATACTAGATCTAGAGTCTGTTCTTAGGCACTACGATAAACAGTCTCATTGATTATTTCTGTTACACTTTTAGTGTTAAGCTCTGCTCTCCTTGCAGTATATGTGGTATAGGCATATATTCTTGGTGTGCTTTTCTCCTTTCCCTTATAGTTTTAACCCTTTTATTTTCTATATGGGATAAACTTCATGTGGTAATACTCAGACCCAGTATGCTCCTAGTTTCTTCTGTTTTACTGCTGTCTGTGCTGTCCCTATTTTGCTTCTCTTCCCACACCACTTTCCCAGATTTTATACTAAATGACCTACTTCTCTCTCCATCTATCTCTCTACTAACATTTCCATTCAGTCTATACTCCCAAGGCTATTTGTATCAGATTGCCTCATCATAATCTAGCTTATTCTCTGATTTATTTTATGTGTGATTTGAATGACTATCTTTTTCAGAAAATTCCATTGTTTGAATGAAAAAAATTCTTTGAGACTTTTGCTGTTGAGTTTGTTTTGTTTTATTTTTAGCAATGTTCTTAGAGAGACCAGTACTCTGAATTTTTTTCCATGCATTTGAAAAAGTCCCAAACAAACAAAAAAAAATTGAATGTCAAAAATTTTCAGCTCTTTATGAATGGGAAATGTATCACTTCAACGTTAACTCACTTAAGATTTGATTGACCAGTTTATGTGTGCAGAACTCTGCCAGACGCAGAGGGAAGAGTGATCTGAGTGTCTTTTGATTGAGCTTACAAAGAGGCTGCAACTTACCTAATTTTGAGATGGCTACTCCTAGCACAGCCAGAGCAAAAGCTCTTGTTTTTGTTCATCAACAAGTGTGCTAAAGATATTATGTAGTTTGTTTAATCCAGATAACTCTACAATTTGTTCTTTCAGCTCTTTGAGAAATTGTTTCAAACATATATTAAACCGATTATGGAGAATCAACTGTTTTTCCTCAAAATTCCAATTGATTTCTAAAGATTTTTTTCTGCTTTCTTACTTAAATTTAGGGATAGACTAAGAATCTAGATTTTTGTGCACTGATGAAGAACTCAGTATATTTTGTGTACAGAGGTTTATTAGAGGTTGGGGGGGACAGGAGACATAGCAATCTTCGCAACTTAAAATTCCACATTGGAACTACACCTTTTCTGAAAGCTTCACAGCCATTCCCTTGGTTCAAGTTTTATCCTCCTGCCATGCTGCTGGGTAATCCCCCTTATACCTTTTCTCCTTATTCTCTCACATACCCCTGGCAGTTCTGTTTATATCTAGTACCAGGCAATATTAAATTGCCTTTGCCAGCATGACTCCTGCAGAACTGTGTTTTCAGAGTCTTTCCTTCCACCTTTAGGAGGCTTAAGAAGGTATTTTTCCCCAAACAAAGACAGTACTTTCCATAAGTTAGAATTCTGAAACCAGCTGTTCAGGTAATTAAATTCTCAAACCCTACTCGGATAAAAACTCAGATTTTCTGAGTGCAGCTCAATATTCTTACACTATTCTGAATATTTTAATGCCAGGTTTTATAATAGTGAATATATTATGTTTCCTCCTCTTCTCATTATTCAGTGTGAGGGTGCATTTCTTAGACCCTTTTCTTCGCTCATGACTCTTATAAAAGAGTGAATTGCTTGAGATCCTGAAACATTTAAAGCCGTTTAATCTTTGAGCTTGTCCTTGTTTGAGTCAAAGTCAAATATTTGAGATTCTGAACCTGAGGTTGATCATTTTCTTTAGTCCTCTTGTGCCTCTTGAGGTGCCATACATCCAGTGTTCACCTACACAATCTAAGTCAAGAATTCCAGCACCATAATTTGTATTCAATACACAAGTGAGATCAGGATGGTGAAACCATAAAAGTTCTGAATCCTTCTTTACTGTCTCTATGGGAGTGACACTGACTTTTGATCCACAGCGATAGCCAAACATTGACTATATTAGCTTTCATATTGATCAACTGCCTTTTTATCATTGACTTTTCTACTTAATAAAGACTTATTCAATCCTGAAAACTGAGGTGAAATGATTCTTATGTGTATTGGTATGGATAGCAATATACTTATATTCTATTTGTTCTGAAGTAGCTTCAGTTCTTTGTTGGACATGGTGATCTGGAGAACATGAACTTAAAATTAATGTACTAAGATTATTATTGTAATAATTATCTGTACAAAGCTTTTAAAAATGCTTTTCTCAATTATGTGCATCCCCACATTGAGGAAAAGAAATTATTTTAAGTTGAAAATGCTATTCTTTCTGTTGCTACTTTCTAATTAATAGGGCTTAATTGTAATATACTTTTAAATATAGTAATTATGAAACAATAGCTAAATATGTCATATTATGGTAGATATGGGCATAAAATAATATATTAATTTTTCTCAAGTAAATATTTTTCAAAGTTGAAGTAATTATCCTCTACACCAAATACTCCATAAGTGACACTTTTTCATTACAATAAATATTATTGTTGTGTTTATATAAGTTGTCTTCAATTATTCCTGAATATGTATTATATTTTTAATAGAAAATTATGATTCAAAGATAGTTTCATTACCCAAAAATGAAAATAAAAATTAGAAAACAATGTAATAAAGTATGACTCTTTAATGACTTCAATTAAACTGAAAAGAAAAAAAAGAGAGAAACTGGTGAAATTATTTTATTAGAACTGAGGTCATACATAGAAATTATTTTTAAATATTGTGAATTCTCTCTCTTGTATCTTACATCATTATTTATGCTTTCTATTCTTCCATGTCAAAACATTTCAAAACATATTACTTTAAAAGAACAGCCGTATTTCTTATTTTTCTGCCATCTGGACAGGGTTCTTGTGGGCCCAAGCCCTGAGGAAGGAGGTTTGGATTCTGGACGACTGCACTCTCATTTCTGGGAATGGCTGTGACTCTACAAGTGGTCCTCCATCATTATGATGTCTAACCCCACTTCTGCAGTGAAGCTGAATTCTAAGACAGCAAAAAGAATAATGCAACCAACTTTCTTAAGACCTAGACCTGAAACTAGCAAAGTATCACTTCTGCCAAATTCTGTTGATCACAGTAATTCCAAGGGGCAATAGATTCCACCATTGGTGGGAAATTGTATTTACATGATGGGGAATGTGTTAAATTGTTGTCATCTTTGCAGAAAACTCCCACAATAACTATCCAGGCTGGCACTTATGGAAAGAGAAGAGGTGACTAACAGCAATTTTTAGTAGGTGAAACTTCAGACATTGAAACCCAATATTTTTTAGATAAGTCTTATTTGCTAGATAAGTCTCCTGCTATTTAACATTAAGGGACTACTAAAATAATTTTTTAAAGTGACAATGAACATGCTGAGATGTTGGTAGTGCACAATGCCGATTAGAAACTGCTAGTGAGCATCAGTTAACCAAATACCTCTGATTCCATTTGGTTCAATTTTGTTAGTGTTCTATTCCAGACAGGCTCTATTTTCACAAGAAGGACATACAGATATTAGAAGCAGTGAGTGATGTGTTAATAACCAAAATTACATGTCAATTATCACATTTTCAATTACCTACCATATTTGGCAATTAACATTTTGTTAATCATCCACTCTACAATTTGATGTGACTTTCTAAAGTAAGTAGCTTACCCTCTACCTCTGAAAAATTACTGTTTATCATTGGTGAATACATAATAAGTTCTCCATCTTTGTGTTTTATGTACAACTGTCTTGTGGTAATGAATCCATCTCATGTGGGACTTGTTTAGGTAGTATACATATGTGAAAGCAGATATTTCAAGCAACAATTTTGTAGTTTGGATGTCCTATCTATACAAATGGAAGGCATATGGATTTGCAGACATTAACAAAAGTATTTCAAATGTGGTTCATTTTGACAATCAAAGGGCTTTTCATAGCAATATGTTCTTTCAGCAATGTAAGGAAAGCAGAGTGTTATTTTAATCAATATGAAATCATATGGGCTGTGGATTTTTAATAAGTGTCTAAATGCAGTTCTTCTTTGTATGTTTTGACTAATGAAGTGTGGTATGGGAGGAAATCTGTAGATGTTCACAGATTTGATTTCAAATCTTAGCTCATCTAATTATTGGAAGATTGTTCTGCTATTACCATGCTAATGTTCCCTATCAAATCATACTCAAACTCACTAACGAACTTTTAATTCTTAAGTTCATGGATCTATTGGTCACTATAGTTTGGCTCTATAAGACTGTGCTTAAAGATGTGATTAGCCTGGGCTTGACTCCTCACTGTAATAATTTAGTTTCACACTTCAACAGGTAGGTGTTCACTCAGACTATATACAGTGGAAAGGCAAAGTCCAGCTAAACTATATAACTCATTTGAAGGCTTCACTCACAAAATATTTGCTTATATTCCATTGTCAAACTCACATGGACAAATCCAATTTAATCATAGATTATACTGCATCCCAAAAGAAGAACAGAGAAATATATGTTTACTAATATTTCCACCTACAAAAATAGCTATCCATATTTGGAAAAGTCTCCTGAAATTTTAAATGCTGGGATACCAAGATAATTCTTTTGAAGTGACAATGAACATGCTTAGATATTGGTAATGTTACACCATATTGTAACATTGGTAATGTACTTTCATATTGTCTGAGTTTTAACGTTGTAGTCATCTGTAAATTGGGGATAGTAATGTAACATCACAAACTATGTGGGGTTTAAAGTGTTTCTGACAAAAATTGAGTGGATAATAATAACCTGGTGTTATGATTCATCTCAAAGAAGATCTATATCATGTAACAGATGTAGCTGAAATTGAAGTGAAGTCATGGCTGTTTTGAAATGGCTTTTCACCAACTAGTAATTGCTATTTACCTTTGTTAAACTTAAAGTTGACCTCAGGCTATTAGTGAAAGTTCACATAAAAATATTGAAGTTCATTCAATATAGTCACAAAGCCATATTCCTTAGAGATATGGCACTGACTCTGGAAAGTATCAGTAGGTAAATTTACCAAAAGGTTCACATCAATTGCTCTTTGAATTGTTCAGTTACTATCAGAGCAGAAAAGTGACAACAAATGTAACATAAAGGAATTCCCTCCTAGCAGCTTCTAATCTTGAAAGGGAGTATAAAAGCAAGAGAGTTTAAAACACTCAGGATGCAAATAATTTGATTGGAAAATTAGGGAGGGCAATAGTTATCTGCGTAATAATCATTAAAAAAACTCATATTGATATAATTTAACCAAAGGATTGGACTTGAGTAAAGAAAATGGTAGGAAGCTAATAGCTGGGAGGATTTGCTACCATTGTTACTATTACTGCCAAGCTTATTTACAGAACATCTCAAGCTCCATGAAGGAACTTTACCTTCATTGCTTTATTATCTATTTAAAGTGGTGTTTTCCCCCAATGAAGAAAACACTCAAATTTAATTGTTTAGAAAAATGCAATGTAAGAGATAAAAGTAATGCTAAAACCACAGGCTTGTTAAATTTCATGCCCTGAGTATTGACTGTGTAACACTTGCCCACATATTTGGCTAAAGAAGAGAGTGTGTTTAGTATAGCAGTAACAAATAATGTTGAAAGTTAATGTTAGCTTATAATATGAGTAACTTTGAATCAGACTAAAGGCTGAATGCATCATGTCAAGAAAAAGGCCATTGATGGATTTTGACCAGAAGGTCAATAAAAAGAAAAGAATGTTTAAAACAGATCCGTGTGACACAGACATAGTGGAGATGTGGAGATTAGATTAGAGGTTATGCCATAGCTGAGAACTATCTATGAAGAGTAAGCAATAGGACATGAGAGAAGTGAAAGAAATACATGCAGGTAGCATTAGTAGGCTCCAGAAAAAGTAGGTTCTACTATTTTTAAGTCCTCATTCAATCATTTTTTAATATAGCATATGAAGAGAAAATCTCTCTAGTGATGATTACATAACGTGCAGCCTCCTGTGTGTATGTGTGTAAATTTGCCTGCAGAGTGGGGCTGATAAATTTGTTACCTTTCCTCTGTTAAGACATTACATTGACTCACATACATTATTGTTGAAAGACAGAAGCAGATGTTAATTGAAGTGATGCTTAATGATCTGTGACCCTATATACAAAGAATACAGGCATCACAGTCATCTGCTAACCACATCCATGAAGCCTGCCAGTGCAATAGAATTCATGATCTTCAGATCTTAAGCAAGTACCAGCCTCTTCCCAGTGAGTTGAAAGGCCTCAGCTGGAAGAAGAATAAAAAGAAAGTGTAAACATTTGAACAAGTGTGACATCCCCTTGTGTTGGGCATAAGTTATACATGCAGCATTCTCTTTACTTCCCATTTCCCCTGCAATTAGGGCAAAGCCTGTTCTCAAGGTACAGAGCAGCTGGAGTTCACAGAAGGGCATTACCACAGTTGGGTGCCAATCTTTAATGAGGCAGCCCTGCCTACTTACACAGACATCAAGGTCATCAGCAAATATGTGAAAAATATCACAACAAGTTTCTACGAAAAGCATCAGTAATGACTCAATGACCAAAGGAAGATATTCACGTTCTAATCAAGTAGAACCTAACAACAGCTGAGCATATGTGAAGCTGTGTATAAGAGCAGCTGTAGTTCAAAGAAGGTCAGTGTATATTGCAGTTGAAGGGGAAATTTCCAAAAAATAAGGTTTTGTTAATTATCGTTAGTAGAATAAAAGTTTCACTTTGACACTAAGCGTCACCAATAGCAAGCAGTTCCAAATTCTTAGGCATTGTGCCATGTTATGATTAATTTTACAGTCCATGCATGGATGTTTAGTTAGAAAAGAGAACTGTGGATATCTTGTACAATCCATCAAAATAGTAGGAATAAACTGTCACTCCCAACCTGAGCCGTGAACATGTTTATTTATGAGCCACTCTGCTGAAATTGAAAAAAAGGAACTCAAGACAGCAACGCAAAAAGAGGCATCCGAAATGTTCTCTGTTAAGCAACAGCTAATGGAAAACATGCAGTAAAGAAAGTCTGGCTCATTTCCAGTTTCAGAAAGGTTGAGGATATTGGTTCGAATAGTTTAGGTTTTTTATTTGACCCACCTTGAAACTCTTAAAGTATGTTTGTCTACACAATCTGGCTAGTTATGTTTAGAAGGTGGGAAAGGTGACTAAATTTTCCCCCCGAATCTTTAAGACTTTTAAAGAAAAATAGACAATGAACACAACAACATGTTGATTGATCATCCTGGGGACTTGTACTGTGGGGGATGAGGTATCTTTCTAGGTGTGTGTATTTTTTTCATCTTATCTATGTTATAAATTATAGTTATAATGCCACATAAAACCAAGCTCTTCTATTTGTAGCTTTATTCCATTTCTTGGGACAATGACTAGTGACAGATGGGGTCAATATATGTGTTAACAATGAATGAATAAGGGGCTGGGGTTGTAGTTCAAAGGGAGAACACTGGCCTAGCATGTGTGAGGCATTGTATTCGATTCTCAGCACCACCTAAAAATAAATAAAATAAAGGTCCATTGACAACTAATTTTTTTAAAACGAATGAATGAATAAGTGAATGTTTCTGCAATTTGTTTATAGTTTTTTTTTTTTTTTTAAATTAGTGTCATGCGGGTATACTTGATATTTCACTCACCTTTTAAGTTCCTTTTGTTGGAATTTGCAGAGATTTGCAAATATTAGGTACATTTATGTACTTTTATATGTATCTATAACTCTATTAATGAGGAAATAGCAATTTTCATGAACTATGAACTATTAACTTCATATAATTTTCTATCAACTGTGAGACCAACACACCTAAAAACAAAAGAAACTTAAAAGGAGATTGCAATAGCCAGTAGAGGGAGGGAAATGGGGGATGGGGAAAGGGAAGTGTTGGGGACTGAAATAGCGCAAATTATATTCCATGTTTTTATGATTATATCAAATGTATTATAATGTTATATATAACTAAAAATAATCAGTAAAATTAATAATAAAAATGACTAAATGTGGCATATGTAAAGAATGATGTGAACCCAAAATATTTGATCCTCTTACTAAATAATATTGGGCCAAAGGGAAGACAAAATTTCTGCTTACTGTAATATTACATATCAAAACTTATGTGATGCTGTAAGAAAGGTTTGTTGACAAGGAAGCAACTTATTTGTTAAACATTTATCTAAGATGTTTAAAATAAAGTATAAGAAGATAATGCTTAAAGAATAAAGGAATTAAGAGGCAAATAAAGAAAAAAGAACTGATGATTTATAACTTTGTATCTTACAAAGATATGAGAACTCAACAATAAAAATAAGAAGAGCAGATTTTAGAAACATTTCCAGAAGAAAATTACTTGACAAAAGAAATTACAAAGAGCTAACTATCAGAGTATATATGAAAAATTATGAGAAAATATTCCACACAGGGTAGAAATAATTTGAAAATCTGATGAAAATAATTCAAACTCATATTTATTTTAAATCAGTATTTAAATGGTTTGACAAAGTGGTTTAAAACCCAAGAGTTGACCAATAGCCAGTAACTATGAAATAGAAAACCTATCCAAGAAACACCTCACCAAATGTAGCCAGGTCCTTATTATTTTTCTGCCACATGTTATCAAACCTATAGAAAATTAAAAAAAAAAAAAAAAAAAAAAAAAACTTTATTTTTTCCCCAGAAACATATCTCAGAGAACAGAAAATTTAAAATTTTCCCCCATAACTTTATAATTTTAGAGTAACTAAACCTAAAAAGTTACATAAAAAATTTAAAAAAACACTCTCTTGGGACTTTGGTTGTGTGTCTTCTGCTTAGAAAAAAAACTTTTGTAAGATGTTCAAGTGGACAAATTACGTTATCATATTGTGTACATGTACAAAGAAGTAACAACTAATCCCATTACTATATATAATTATCATGCACCAGTGAAAATATATTTAAAATAAAGATGTCCAAACCTCATTACTAAAGTGCCAACTCAAGTGGCAAGTGTACAGGGTCTTTCCTTAAAAGCTCAGAGTTCCTGTTGCCCAGGTGCTCTAACCAGTTCAATCAACCATACACACACACATACACACACACACGTGTATTTTGTCTTATGACAACATGAAAGCTTTTGCTTTTATTTTTTAGCATGTTTATTGTGCATGTCTGACCACTGGAGGGTAAGTTCAATGAGGCACAGTGGAAGCCTCATTATTTTGACAGCTGCTAACCACATAGCCAGGCCTGAGTGAATATTTGTAAAAGTTATTTTTCTTAATATACCTATAGGCATCATATATAGATGTAACATATAAAGTGATTTCAGATATAATAATGATTACATAAAACAGTACATTAAAGAGATTATAAACCGTAAACTGACTATTACTTATCCTATAATGTAGAGAAAGTGGGTTAAAATTAGAAAATATGTAAAGGTAACATCTTATTCATGTTTAAAGAAAAAAAAGTGATTATTGGGGTGCATAATTTAAAAACATTAAATGAAGCATGTATTCTTACTTGAAACATTTAATAAGATGGCAGATTATGATGCAGATTAATTTCATCAGTAGAAGTGAGTTTTCGTGTGGCATTTCATTGCTTATGGCCCTGTGGAACATGATAATAGATGTGGGTATTCGTGTGCTCTGGGAGACTACTAGTGTAGATTAGGGAAGCCAAGCAGGAAAACTTGAAATCTAATTTAGTTCAGGTATCCCTTGCTTTGGAGGTTCCAGGTGCACCTATGTATTCTGTAAGTATTAGGAAGAGACATCAATAGAAATTATTTTCAGTTGGGATAATACTCTGTAACCATGTGTAAACATTGTGAAAGTTCTGTAAGATTGTACAATCTGACCTAATGGAATCTGAAAGCCTAGAACTCCAAAAAATCAGAAGGTGCCTGTGAACCTAAGGAGGCCAGTAATTTCCATATGCAAATTTACTAGGTCTATTGGGACAGAGAACTTAGGCTTTCAAATGTCCAAATGGAGAAGGTGTCACTGGGGACATAACATGCTAATTGATAATAATGTAATATTTTAGGAACCTTATGAATTTTAAAACATCAAACTAGTATAAAAATAAAAATGTGTATTGCTGAGACAGAGTCAAGACTAGAAACAGGAACAGATTATAAAAATATAGAATAATTACAATATTTAAAGTTAGTGGGGAAAATATGACATTAGGACTATTTCTAGCCATTTGTGAAAAACAGCTAAATCACTACTTTACTCCTTATACCTGAATAAATCCCATTTCATTTTTAAATAAAACATGAAAACTATATTATTAAAATCTCTAAAAGAAATGAAAATGGAAATAAAACAATTCTTATGGGTCTCAAAAAACCCTTCTTATTCTAAACTGAAACCAGAAAGAAGGAAAACACAAAATTGATTTTAAAAAAGAACACTATTTGTGGTAAAAGTATGACAGCATGAGTAAGAGATAAATGATAAACCAGCAGAAATGTACAACATTTGACAGTCAACTACACGTTGCTTCCACATATAATTACAAAAATATTACTGTGTAATAGAATATAGAAAAGATAATATGAATGTGGAATTGAGCACAAATTATGATTCATAATCATTATTAGTAATCAAATAGGGACAAATTATAATGAAGATAACATTTTTATCAGAAACAACCTTTCCTTTTTCCAATAATAGTAATGATTTAAGGATATAATAAAGAAACAAAGCATTTTAATAAGTTTTTAATTCTGTTTTCAAGTAGACATTTGAAAATCTATCACAATTATAACATGAGCATATGTTGGAAATTTACTTATGAGATTAAGTCATCTGACAATTGTAAAGCCATATTTACAAGGCAATCCATACTAATAGTATCTTCCTATAGACAAAATGAGGTACAATTAAAATATCCATTAATAGTGTACCATTTACAGAAATGGAGTAGCTTCACAGGAGTCTGATG
Organism: Tamias sibiricus; assembly: GCA_025594165.1. NCBI lineage: Eukaryota > Metazoa > Chordata > Mammalia > Rodentia > Sciuridae > Tamias > Tamias sibiricus. Next base: position 79,814,509 of record CM046666.1, on the reverse strand, counting down.
CAGCCATGATAAACAGACAGACGGATATATGCATTTTTTATTGAGTCCCTATGTATAATGATAAATGGAAGCTATACATGATATATTAACATTTTCTACATATTAAAGGGGTTTTTGACCTTCATTTTCTTCTTCTATATTGGATGACAAATGAAACACATAAATATGTTAATTAGAAAAAGTAATAGTGATAATAAAACAGATAATGAAAGACTATAAGGTATTAAGTCATAACAACACTTTAATAATTTATATAATATGGTACTATTATAAAATCAATTGACAGGCCCAAAATTGATATTGTTGATATTTAAATAGAGACAGTTGTATTTAAAACATGTCACTGGTTAAGTTAGGTGATGAAGTAGATTATTCACAAATAGATATAGAAAAATGTCTCTAATCAGAGGCAAAATCGACCTTGATCCTCACCTTACACTATGCATCCCTTTTTGAAATAACAAGTTAAATGTGAAAATGAAATAAAAAAATATTGAGGTGAATTATCTGTTTGAGGGGACAAATAAGTATTTTATTCTTCATTTATTCAAACTCTGGAATATGAAGGTACAACAAAGACATTTCTGAAAATGTTCTAACTTCCTGCATACATTTTGTAGGAGGATTCTGAGGATACATTTTAACAAACAAAGCAGTACAACAGGCATGAAACAGTTAAAGAATCCAAGAATAAGTTGATCTAACCCTTTAGATCCACCACACAGGCCAAAACTTTAGCTTTCAAGAGGAAGATAATCTACAAAATAGTTATTATGATAGAAATATTAGTAGGTAGGAGGTATGAAAACAACACAGAATGCCAGGGGGAAATCAGGCAATCTGACACTTCAGAGAAAATAAATGATTGCATTTGAAAGCTATGGATTACTTTTATGGGTAACAGTGTACAACAAAGCAGGAAGCTGTACAAGTCCAAAAAGAAAAACAGAATGGAAATAGGTATAGTACAAATAAAAATAGAATGGCATAATCCTGGACAAAAAAGCATGTGTTAATATTTTTTTATCAGCAAAACAAAGGTAATTAGCAACTATGGGAGAAATGTATAATTCAAGAAAAACCTGATAAAAATGTGAAAGAAAACAAGAAGAGTATATTTAGGCACCCACTAGATTCTAGCACATACTTCTTTGAGTGCTCCTCGGGTTGTGACATTGAAAACACAGCAAAGAAAGTGTATTTGTAGAAAACTCTAGGACTCTCTAATGAATTGTATCTATTTAATCATAGTCACACAATCATATAAATAATGCTTCTTAATTTCATACCTTATAACCAACCTCCAGATAAAGCATGAAACATTTAATAAGGCATGCAAAATAAAGAAATAAGACTTGGGTAGCAAGTCATGTGTCTACTGAACATCAGAGATCAGCCTCAAAACCACGACTGTCTGACCAAAGTCTGTACTCCTCAGGGCTGCACAAAACTTTGCCTTGTCATTTATACCTCAAGCAGCTGATCAACTTGAAACTTAAAAAAAAATCACAGTGCTTGATGCTCCATCAAAAGAAATGAAACACCAACTTGCAAAAACTAATCTGTCAAGAGATTCATCTCCTAGATTCCCCAAATTTGTCAGTGGTAATTTTCCGCTTAATCAGCAATAGCTAGTTTTGGTTACTGAAACTGAAATGTGTTCTGAATATTAACCAAATTAGGATTATTATGCCACTTGAATAAAAAAAAAATGAATCCTAAAAGATGTTTTAAAAAATACAGAAATAAGGAAGGACAGGAGGGAACAAGTAGACAGAGACCTGGATGAGTTTATTTGCAATTACAAGAGGATCAGGAAGCCCTTACTACACATTTACTTGAAGATATGAATGAGTGATCCAATAGTAAGCAAGAGCAGAAATTAAGACTGTTTTACAAAACCAAATGGAGCTGACGATGCAGTGGAAGTGATATATGCAGGAGCCCTGGTTGGGGATTGGCTTGAATTGCAGTTGACTATGAGCCGTGGAGATTTGGCCTTTGTCGCCACCCGTAGTCTCACGGGATTGTTGCGGGATCTCGAGTGACTTGGCCGAAATTGCTGATCGGGTCAGCGCCATTTTAGGGTATGTTTTGGCGTGTGTGAGTCGTTGTTAGAACCAGAGAGAAAAGTTATCAGAATAAAAAGCTGTTTGTCTCCAGTTTGCTTCTGAAGTTTTTCCCGCGGCTCCGTTCCTCCAAGTGCTTCAGGCGGCAACAGGTGGCGGCCCGTACGGGGAACTTCGGAGCGGACAGGTAAGAACTGAAAGGTCTCTAAAGATGGGTTCGAATATAACTGAATCCCAAGTGATAGAGGCTATGCAAAGACTCCTTGATATACCTGACTCTGTTCTCAGTGAGGAGTATGTAGACAAAAGTGAAAGTGATCAAAAAAGTGTAGATTCCACTGGGCCAACTGAGACCAGTAAAGAGAGTATTAGAAGAGACCCAAAACTGACAAAAATCCAAGCTATTAAAGCTATTCGGGAGTTATTGGCGAAAGCTGAAGGATACTTGCTCTCACTGGAACCTGGGCCTCAGGATATTGCTGTCAGTGAAATTAGCAGTGGTGAGGAATCTAGTAAAAGTGATCCTGAGAAAATGAGGAAAAAGAAATTAAAAAAGACCGAGAAAAAGGTCCGTCAGGCAGAGGAGTCACTTGTGTCCTCTACTCCCCCATGGGTGGAATCCATTACAGAAAATATGAAGGGTATTACTAGGCATTTGCATACCCTAGAAACAGAAATAAAAAGTCTTTCTGATCGCTTATGCGCTCTCGAGGACAACTCACAGATACATTGGGAACCGCCAGCATTTGAAAAGAAAAATGGACAGAGTGTCCATCAGTCAGTAGATTTCAAAACAATAAAAAATCTCAAAGAGGCAGTAATGACTTATGGGCCCCAAGCTCCTTTCACGTTGAGTATGCTGGAGTCCCTTAACACCTTTAGCTTAACCCCCTCAGACTGGAAAAGTCTATGTAAAGCAACATTAAGCGGGGGGCAATTCTTGGTTTGGCGATCGCAATTCCAAGAACTTTGTATAGAAACGGCTAAAAGAAACGCGGCTGCAGGGTTTGAAAACTATAATATAGACATGCTCACAGGAGAAGGGCAATTCGCAGACTTACAGGCTCAAACAGATTATGACCCAGATATATATGCTCAGATAAATGCAGCTGCTTTAGAGGCATGGAAAACTGTACAAGGACCTGGGGATCTACAAGGTAGCTTGTCAAAAGTGATTCAAGGACCTAATGAGCCATATGCCGACTTTGCTGATCGACTTTTGAGAACTGCAGGTAGTGTGTTTGCAGATGTTGACCAAGCTATGCCATTAGTTGTTCAATTAGCTTATGAAAATGCAAATAAATGGTGCCAAGCAGCCATCAGGCCATGGAGAACTAAAAAGGATCTTTCTGTATATATACAACTATGTAAAGATATAAATGGCGCCTTTGTCACAGGAAATGTGATTGCAGCCTCAATGAGAGGTGCTTCCTCTCGAAATTTCACAAAGGCTAAACGTAGATATTATAATCAATCAGGATATTCCAGGCAAAATTATCATAATCAATCAGGCAATTCTAGGCAAAATCCCAAAAGAGAAATAAGATCAAGCTCATACCGTGCCCCAGGCCGCTGCCCCAGGTGTAAAAAGGGAAATCATTGGGCCAATAAATGCTATTCAAAATTTGACATCCATGGAAATCCTTTGTTCAGGAATTCAAAAAACGGGGCACGGGGCCCAATACCCCGGGGCCCACAAATGTACGGGGCATTGCAGAAGGAGTATCCTCAAACATCCACTCAGATGCTTCCCCGACACAATCCCTACTACCCATCCACTCCCTCGCCAGAGGAACAAGAGGAAATGCAGGATTAGACCTCTGTTCCACCACCCGAATAGTGTTAACACCTGAAATGGGGGTTCAACTGATTCCCACAGGAGTCAGGGGACCTCTTCCCTCAGGGACTGTAGGACTTATTATCGGGCGTAGTCCTAAAAGCATATTAGGTTTGCAAGTGACCCCAGGTGTAATAAACTCAGACTACAAAGGGGAAATAAAAATAATGCTTAGCTCACCCCAAAGTATAACTTCTGTTAATCAAGGAGATAGAATTGCTCAGTTGCTTCTCCTTCCCAATTTACATAATTCATTTAAAATGGGTATGCCTCAAGAAGGGAACAATAGAGGATTTTGTTCCACTGACTCAAGTCCCATGGCTTGCTGGGTTCGAGACTGTTCAAGGAGGCCTATGTGTAAAATAAAAATCCAAGGAATAGAAATGGAGGGATTAATAGATACTGGAGCTGACTCTTCCATTATTAATTTACGCCAATGGCCCAAGCACTGGCCTCTGCAAAAAGCTTCAACCAGTTTAAGAGGCTTGGGATATAATAACCTCCCAGATAAAAGTGCAGTAATTTTAAAATGGGAGGATGATGAAGGCCATAAAGGAACATTTCAGCCTTATGTTTTACCTAATCTACCGGTTACTTTATGGGGAAGAGATATTTTGCAACAAATGGGAGTACACCTTGCAACCAAGCCTGCAGATGTTAAATGTGAAAACCTACAGGGTAATCTTAACCATAAAAGAACTCATTATCAAAAAGTACAGAGTAATCTCAACCCTAAAAGTAATCATTGTCATAAAGGAAAAAGATATTTTTTTTCGGGGCCACTGAGAAAATAATTTTGAAAATACCATGGCTTTCTGATAAGCCAGTGTGGGTCCCTCAGTGGCCCCTATCTAAAGAGAAATTACAAGCGGCGGCCCACCAATTAGTTCAGGAACAATTAGAAGCAGGTCATATAGAACCTTCCACCTCTCCCTGGAATTCCCCCATATTTGTGATCAAGAAAAAGTCAGGAAAATGGCGATTGTTACATGATCTTAGACAAATCAATAAAACCATGCAAGTTATGGGGCCTACTCAACCTGGACTTCCTAGTCCCGTAGCTATTCCAAAAAATTTCCATCTTATTACTCTTGATATAAAGGATTGCTTCTTTTCTATTCCCCTACATCCTCTGGATGCCCCCAGGTTTGCTTTTTCCGTTCCTTCTATGAACAATAATGGCCCTGATCAGAGATATCAATGGAAGGTTTTACCACAGGGAATGGCTAATAGCCCCACCATATGCCAAATATATGTGGACAAGGCTATCCAACCCATTAAAAATAAATATCCAAACCTCATGTGTCTACATTACATGGATGATATTTTATTGGCCCACCCTAATCAAAAAATCTTATTTAATATATTCAGTGATGTGGTAGAAAATTTAAAAAAATATGGATTATATATAGCAGAAGAAAAAGTTCAAACCAGATCTCCCATATTATATTTAGGATTTAAAATCATGGATACTTTTGTTAGACCCCAAAAAATTTTAATAAATAAAGAACATTTGACCACCCTCAATGATTTCCAAAAACTACTGGGAGACATTAATTGGCTTCGCCCTACACTAAATCTCACTACTGGCCAACTAAAACCTTTATTTGACATCCTTCGTGGAGATCCTGATCCATCTTCACCACGAACATTGACTCCTGATGCTAGGAAAGCTTTAAAGTTAGTAGAAAAAGCCATCGAAGGAGCTCATTGTGATAGATTTGATTTAACTCAACCGCTGATGTTGATTATTATTTCTTCACAATATACACCCACAGGAGTATTTTGGCAACAAGGGCCTTTATTATGGATACATTTGCCCGTCTCTCCTAAAAGTATAATTGAATCTTATACCTCCATGGTGGCTAAAGTTATTCTTCAAGGACTTAAGACTTCTACTAAAATATTTGGCATTCACCCTGCTACTATTATTACTCCCTATTCATCGTCACAGATTGAATACTTGTGCTTCAATGATAATGATTGGGCTATAGCTAAATGCTCTACTTCTGCAAATTTTGATAATCATCTTCCTAAGTCCCCTATATTATCTTTTTGTATTAATCATCCTATTATATTTCCACAGGTAATAAAAAATCAACCTATTCCTAAAGCATTTAATGTATTTACAGATGGGTCCTCAAATGGTACTGCTACAGTAGTCACTAAAAAAGAAAATATGACTTACATAACTGCACACAAATCAGCTCAACTAGTGGAACTGGAAGCTGTGGTAAGAGCTCTGGAAAATTTTAGGGACCAGCCCGTAAACATTTTTTCAGATAGCCACTATATTGTACAAGCTGTCCCAAAATTAGAGTTAGCAGGACCAATAGCACCTCATACTCCAGCCTTTAAATTGTTTTATCAAATACAAAAACTTTTGTGGGCAAGAAAAGAACCTCTATTCGTAGGCCATATTAGAGCACATACTAATTTGCCTGGTCCCCTCCATGAAGGTAATCAAAAGGCTGATGAACTTACAAAAACAGTATTTATACTTTCAGCGCTACAACAAGCTACTTTATTGCATTCCCAGTTTCATGTCAACAGCACCACCTTGCAACGTAGGTTTAAAATCACAAAGGAGCAAGCCAGAACAATTGTAAAAGATTGTAAATCTTGTATGACACATTTGCCCAATCCTCATTTCGGAGTTAACCCTAGAGGATTAATGCCCAATCATTTGTGGCAGATGGATGTTACTCATGAGCCAAGTTTTGGAAAATTGCGATTTATTCATGTGACCATAGATACATGCTCAGGCATGATTTTGCTTCCTTACATTCTGGAGAAAAAGTTAAAGATGTTACATCTCATTGTTTGCAAGCTTTTGCTGCATTGGGCATCCCAAAAATGCTTAAAACAGATAATGGCCCCGCATATACGTCCTCATCTTTCAAACAGTTTTGCGCAAAATTCAATATATCCCATAAAACAGGCATCCCATACAATCCTCAGGGTCAGGGCATTATTGAAAGAGCAAACCGAACACTGAAAATTATGTTATTAAAACAAAAAGAAGGAAATTGGAAAAGTCCTAAGGACAGATTGGCAGTTGCCCTGTTTACCTTAAATTTTTTAACTTTAGACTCTAATGGTTATTCTGCTGGAGACAGACATTGGAATCCACACCAACAACATAAACCTTTGGTTTACTGGAAGGATGTTCTTTCAGGTACATGGAAGGGTCCAGATCCAGTATTAATTTGGGGAAGAGGATCTGTTTGTGTTTTTCCAAAAGACGAATCCTCTCCAATATGGATACCATCTAGATTAATAAAACAGGTACCACATCAAAATGATCAAGATGAAGTTATTGAAGAATCAAGATTAATAAAAAAGGTACAAAATCAAGAGGACCAAGATGAAGGTACAGAATGATTCCCTCAAAAGAGTCCTTCAAAATATTTCACAACTTAAGTGTCATTTCTCCCGGCCGGGACAAGGAGATCTCTCTTTAGTGTGCACACAATTGTATTTTTTTTTTCTTTTTATACATGTCTTTATGTCTGTACATTTGTCTACATTTCATGTTAATGTGACGTCACAAATATATGTTTGTATGCTTGTTCGTCTGTCCAGTGTGACGTCACAAAGAACAAAGCGCTTATGAAAAAGAAAATATATATATATATATATGGATCCAAATAACTTTAATTCATTTTAGGTTAAGAGTATTCAATTTAGGTAAATAATTTTATAAATGAAGGTACTTTCAATTTTGATTTATAGGTGTCCCTGGGACTTCTCTTTAGCAAACAATATGACTAGTGCTATATAACCTGATATTTTGGTGTTTTGACTTAAGATTGTTTATTTGTTATTAACTTCATTTGTTTAATAGCTCATTAATTTCAATTATCTCAACAGGTAAAAGATTGCTCTGTATACAGAGACTCAAGGGTTCCAGCTAACAAATTATTTCTCTAAAGTGCCTTTACCTTTTCTTTAATCTATCTTTAATGCAGTAATTACCCTCAGTCTTTCTTTGTTTTGTTCTAAATATGATATTTTTCCAACTTATGTTTGTAGAAGCTCTACCAGCGATGTGTGTGAACAAAAATTAACTTTAATTTTCTAATCTAATTATTCTATTTTGTAGTTTGACAACTCGCCTCTTGACTCAGTGCTGCAATAGCACTGCCTTTCCTTTAATAATTGATGCTTGAGTTTCTAGGTAGCGGGCCCTGAAGATTTGCCGGTGGCATTGTCTAAACATAAAAAAGACGTCTGCTGCTACAGCTGCAGGGATCGCGGCCACCGCAAGCATCCCTGCTGCTCAAACATCAAACAACCTCACCAACAGTGTGGCCTCTGCTCTACATGCATGGGGCCTCCTACATCAACATGTTACAACAAATGGACATTTTGATCTTTCATTGTTTGGGACTTTACGGGACAATGCCTTGCGGGTATTTGTCTAGAGAATTCAGTGTGTTACTTGATGGAACTTAGGGCAGCTGATTTGTTTAAACAATTTGATATGCTATGCAATTTGGCTCATCACCAAAAGGCTTGTCGCCTTAAAGCCGCAACATCTCCTCACAATTGGACGGCTGTTAGTCATCATATATAGTCGATCCTAAAGGGCTCCATTGGATGGCTGGTTAGCCAATGACGGGTAAGATCCCCAGAGGGGGACAACCTAAGACAGGCACAGTCGCATGGGACAGTCTCATGTGGCCGACATATCAACCTAAGACAGGAGTCAAGGGCACAGCCTTGATTATCCGATGACGGGTAAGAATGTTGGTTGCACATAGACGTCCTAGAGCATTACCTCTTTTAAAACAAAAAGGGGGAAATGCAGGAGCCCTGGTTGGGGATTGGCTTGAATTGCAGTTGACTATGAGCCGTGGAGATTTGGCCTTTGTCGCCACCCGTAGTCTCACGGGATTGTTGCGGGATCTCGAGTGACTTGGCCGAAATTGCTGATCGGGTCAGCGCCATTTTAGGGTGTGTTTTGGCATGTGTGAGTCGTTGTTAGAACCAGAGAGAAAAGTTATCAGAATAAAAAGCTGTTTGTCTCCAGTTTGCTTCTGAAGTTTTTCCCGCGGCTCCGTTCCTCCAAGTGCTTCAGGCGGCAACAGATATAAATAATCAAATTCTTCATTTATCCAAGATTCAATTGATTAGATTTATTATCGGCAAATTGTTTAGATATCAGGTATTCACAACAAAACTAATGCAAACAAGTGGAAAAATGTCAGAAAAATGATCCTAAAGTTTTGGAGAGTGGGCATTGAGCAATTAACTGGTCAGGTTGAAAGTATAAGCTTAGTGTTGTAATAACCTGAAAAATGAAGCAACAAAGCAAGAGGCATACTGGGAAAATATTTACAACACAGAAGGTATTTCAGGGCTAAAAGATGTAAATATTTTAAATACATAAGAGAAACATGAATATATTAATTTCTAAAAGATAAAGAATCTGAAGTGGTAACTAGTATCATAAAAAAATACTGCTCTCTAACATTATAATCACACAGCATACATATTACTTATAAATTTGATTAAAATAATTAAGAGTTTTTAAAGTTATATTTGTTTCACAGAGGCAAATATAAATTAGCTAATAACTGTTTACTTAACTCACATAATTTGAAGTAAATTGCAAAGTATTTTCAATGATTTTATGAGCCCTACTGTTTGAGTGCCTAGATATAACGAATTCACTTTTTATGTACCAAATTCATTATTCATAAATAGAATGAAATATTTTCTGAACACATGATCACAAATTAGCATAGATTTTAAAAATTCAGCTTTCTCACAATTTCATAGAAATTTTAATTTACTTACTGAGGCTTAATTACATTTATGGAATTCCTTCAGAGACTGTTAATTTATATATTTATTAATTTTAAAAATTAATGCATTTAAAATTCATTATTTTCATGAAAATTTGGCATTATGATCCTGGTAATTTTATTCTAGTACCTGTCTGAGGAATTCATCAAGCAAAGAAATGATAATAGGATGTCAATTTCAGAGTATCTTAATTAAACCAGTTTAATATATCAGTTATACACACACATGAAAACTAGAATTTTGCTATAGTATCATTTATTGTTGTGAAGATCTTTATGCAGCCATAATTGTTATAAACTTCACTGAAAAAGCCTTAGATAATCATTTGGATGATAGTCTCAGACCATGCACCCTGAAGGAAATACTGTATTGTCTCCCAAGTATAGCAATCTCTTCTTCACTAAAAAGACAAAAGTTAATTATTCAATAAACAGGAGTCATGAGTTTCTGGATTGTTTGGAAAATGAAGAGTTTTTATTTTATTCTAATGGATAGAAAAAAGCTAGAATAGGATATTTATAAATGAAGAATTAAAATATACTGAGGCCAATTTCAAGAGGACACTGTAAGTGGTGCTAGAATTTGAAGTGCATTCTGGAGACCAGGCAAAACTATTATGGGTTTTATGGGGTTTGCTCCTCTTGTTTTGTTGTTGTTGTTGTTATTGTTGTAAGATTATGTAAGAATTAGGTCTAGGCTTTGGACAGAATATCCCAAGAGAGGTTTTCTGAATTAAGCTTTTTTTAATTAAATCATATAGGAAGTGCATTCTAACTTTCCATTTGTACAATCATGAGTTTCATCATAAAAAAGGCTCTGAAAAGTCCTGCAATAAAATATAAAACCTGTTTAACTTTTTTAAAAATTCAGTTTGTGTCAAATACATTTCATCAGAAATTATTTTGGGAAATAACATTAATTTTCTCAGCCATCTTAGGAAACATCTACTTTATATCATCATAATCATTCTACAATGTATAATTTGATATAAAAAGCTACAGAATTATTTGTATATATACCTATACATATATCATTCTTATTGCTTACTAAGGAATTTATTTTTAGAATTTCTTACATTAGGTTTCACTTCTTGATCCTCGGTTTGTCTTTTCATGTAGAAACTTAGTGAGCCTGATTACTAAGTTTATAAGAAGTAAATTTCAATAGGATGAGATATATTTAAAAGGCACAAGAATTATTTTATTTTTATGTTTAATTTGTTCTAATTAGTTATACATGAAAGTGGAATGCATCTTGACACATTGTACATAATTGGAACACACTTCTCATTCCTTTGGCTTTACATGGTGCAGAGTCATACTGGTAGTGTAATCATACATGTATATAGAGTAATAATGTCTGTCTCATTAGAATTATTTTTAATAATAGTTTTTTATGATATTTAATCTTAGCTATTAATTCCCCTACAGAAGTTAATAAGTAACTTTAAAGATCAAAACAAAAGGAAAATTTTTATATTAGTGTTACTGTTTATTAGTCTACAGGAATCATTTTCAAGTCGTAAGTCATGCCTTATAATCAATACTTCTCTGTTTCCCCCAAAAAAGGGATCCACAATGACTAAAAACATCTATTCAATCCAAACTAAAACTATAATTTTGGATTTCTGAAGGATTTAATTCATACGTTTACACAGAATTGATTTTCTGAGGATGAAAGAGCTATTTTACTAAATCACCTGATCTGAGTGAAACACCGTTCACACAAACAGAATCAGAAGAGAGAGAGATTAACATTATTGGGTGTCAGTGTTCAAAATACATCATAAGCTATTGACAATTCTACCTGACAAAGCTTCTGATCACCTAATGGATTAGAAGGATGAACATGGCCTTGAAAAATTAGAAGCACTCTTCTTTGAGAAAAGTCCTATTCACAACAACCTGTCATCTCCCATTCTCAAACTCCCTGTCAGTGGAAGTTCTCTTGGGTTTTATTTTCAGTATTAGAAGAGACCAAACTCATTATGCCATTTAACACCTTAAACCAGACCGGCAATTTGGCAAGGAAAAAGCAGCCTGTTATATTCGCCATTTAAATAAGGCACCTTTTAAACTATTCAGAGTGCAATTTTATTAGGAAAAGACATCATTGGCTCAGGGCCATTGACTATAAATATTTTTTGGTCAAGATCAATTAATGTAGAACATCTTGACAATACTAAAGGAAACAAAACAAGGTCTATGTGTCAGATGATATATAAGACTACAAAAACATTAGGGATTAAATATAAATTATATCTAAATCATACTTTGTGTATGACATGGATATTGTTGAAATAGGGACATAGAATTCAATCCTATACCTGTTGAGAAAGCTTGGGTTTATATAATATATAGGACATGCAAATTTCTTTCATCTCTAGTGCACTTGTCATAGAATCCATAAAAAGAAAATCAATTTTTGGCTCAAGAGAGAATGTGCCTTTCTCTTTAAATTTGGGACATTAAGCAATCAATATCATTTTGGATGCTCTTTTTTGTCTTCATTACTCTAAACTAAGTGTCCAGAAAGTTAAGCAGGAGTAAAGAAGAAAAATAGAACGTAGCATAATGAAATTTTTACTAAGGCTGAAAGCTTATTTTAGTGGGTACCACATGGCTAACACCAAATATTTGGAAGATAGCTTGTTTACTCTTCCTTTGTCCCAAGAGATGAAGAAAAGTAATAGATCTTCATTAGAATTGGAAGAAAAAAGAAGTAGCATTTTGAGTATGCATAGGAAACTGGTAATTCATATTTTAAAGGAATGCAAAAGCAAATTTCTGTACCAACGATACAATTTTGATGAATTCTTTTTGTTCTAGGTATTATCTTTTACTTGCCCATGTAAAGTTTTAGTGCTGGTTTTTACAGAAACTCAGAAAAATGTGTGTTGAGTCACACAGTAGATAAGATATGAGAAATTTTTTATTTATAAATATATTTTCAATGGAACAGAGGGATATAGGGTTAAATAGCCTAAATCACAATAAAGTGCAGGTGAAGTTATTTTCCCAATTGTGAGAGAATTATATCCGTGGCTGAGAGAAGAAGAGTATAGTAAAATGGAGAAGACTCACTGGAGAGTGTGCAAGACACGCAATGGTAAATATCTTAGCATATATTTACTCTTTGCTCATAACAAGATTCAAATAAGTTTATTTTTCCTGAACAAAGGAAATAATTTTGTCATTTGATGAATCTGAGGCCAAATTCATCTATTCCACTAAGAAAAGTTTTTTTTAAAAAAATAGTAAATGAACACTGTACAGAAAATCAGTAAATAATAAGGAATAAAGAATATGTAGTACAAATAACTTCCTCCTCAGACCCCTGTCATGAGAAAATTGACATATATGTGTTGAAATTTCCTAAACAGAATATCAATTCATTAAGAACACAATGATCTTCCTTCTACCTAAATAGCAGATTTCTGAAATAAAATCAGCAAATGTGAGTACTTAATAAGAATTTAGTGATTTACTAACCAAATTACATGTAAATGCAAGTCTAATAATGACTATTACATATGAATCCCCAACCTTCAATTGAATTAAATGACATAGCACAGACTGGAAACATGAAGATCAAAGTTTGGGGTGAAGTAAACTTGGAGAGCTAGAGGGAACTATTTCACCTCTATAAAACTCAGTTTGGTCAAAGTAAAGTTAAAATACAGCAAAACCTATGTCAGGGTTGCTAGGAGACTGTCATGGGATATATGTGAACTCTCAATGTATATGTAAGCTCAGTATGAATAAGAGTCTGTATTATTTACAAAAAAAAAAGATAAATTGAAAATCAGCTCTTCACCTATATACTCTTTTTATCTCTATTTTAGAAAGGAACAGGATTTTAAATGAACAACATTTGATCAAGAGTATAGCAATATAAATCTGCAATTAAATGGAGGGAAGATATATGCTTATATCACATATTCCTCAAAAAAATTGAATGAGATTATATATTCAAGGTAATTTTAAAAGGGCCAATTATAAATGAAAATGGAAGAAAAATTGCTCCAAACATGGAAGACATATTTTCAAAAATTGTTATGACGAATTTATTGAGGTTAGTATTCAAACTTCATCAGAGCTGTAGCAAAATTGTTGATACAGATACATTGAGTGAAACAAATTTCCCACAGCTGTTGTGAACTTCTTCACAAAGAGTATGCAGCTGTAAACTCTCCTGGATGCCATTGCTTGTCTTGCACACTCTCCAATGAGCCTTTTCCATTTTACTACACTCTTCTGCTCTCAGCCACGAATATAATTCTCCCACAATTGGGAAAATAACTTAACCTGCACTTTATTGTGATTTAGGCTATTTAACTCTATATCCCTCAAATTTATGCCATCCTACCTGAAAATATCAGCATGTATTTCACCCATTCTCTCCTTCTCTACTGACTTAAGGGGGCGGGGGGACTTCCTCTTTTCCAAGCCTATTATCAAATCTTTATTGTCTTCTAGTTGCTTTATGCCACAAATACCTTTCTTTTCATTGTATTTCAAACACTCCCTCTTCATTTGTTCCTTTCTTAATGTTTAGTAAAACATTGATCTTTTCTAATCTTAAAATCCAGATCCCTGCCTCATCCTAACATAGTAGAACTATAGTAGGACTCTTACTTTTAAGGTAAACTGAATTGATCTCCACATCAGTTACTTATCTGTTCAGATTCTGCACCCACCTCAAGTATTATAGGACTGATATTTTTTAATTTCTATCCTCTCCAACTATATCTTCATCTGCTATGTTGTGTTGTGCAGATTCTATGTGCAATTCTTTTGTTATAATCATTCTTTGCTGTTTCTTTTCACAACCACACAAATTTCTGTTCTGCTTCTTTTCTGGAATATTGACATAGCCTACTAAACAGCCTTTCCCACCATAACTACCCTTTCCCTGATCTATGTTTTACATTATTACAAAAATAGTTTCCCTAATTAATATTTCTCATAGTTTTTGTTGTTAAAATCTTCATTATTTTCATTGTCACAGAATTTTTTTTGGAGGGGTTACTGGAAATTGAACCCAGGGCACTCTATCACTGAGACACATCCCCAGCCTTTTTAATTTCTTTTTTTTTTTTTTTTTTTTTTTTTTTTTTTGAGACATGGTTTTGCTAAATTGCTTAGGGTCTCACCAAGTTACTGAGGCTGGCCTCAAACTTGCAATTCTCTTACCTCAGCCTTACAGGCATGTGTCACCATGCCTGACTAGAATAATCTTTAAAACAAAGCATTTGAAAGACTCTACAACATCCTCCAAATGAGCTTTCCAATAGCCTTAATAATCAAAGTTGCAACTCTACAAATCTGCTCAATTCTTTCTTGCCTCTGTGTCTATGATCACATTTTTGATACTAAGATTATCCTTTTAAACTTTTTATACCCCACGCTAACTGGGATATATCTTTATAAACCCTCTTCAGTGCCTGCCTCTTCCAATAAGTTTTCTAAGTTCTAGGTCAGAATGGTCTCCATCTTTTAAATTATCAAGACTTTAAGTTTTTTGACATTTTCTTCTACCTTCTACTTTAGTCTTCCCCATGTATCTTTCATTGACCAGTAGATTCATGTTCATCAATGTCAGTGATGTTATCAATTTTGTCTCTGCCCTTTTTCCTTGAATATAGTTGGGGTTCAATTAGAAGTAAATGAATACTGACTTTGCACTCAACTACAAAACAAAGGATAAAGAACCAATTATTCCTTTCCTCTGATTTTAAAGCAGAAGTTCATAGTTTGCAGCATATTTGTACACACCTACAAACAGAGAGAGACAGACAGAGAGAGAGAGAGAGAGAGAGAGAGAGAGAGAGAGAGAGAGAGAGACCATGAGATCTCAGCAACTTAAGAAGTGAAACCTTGTGCCAAAGTAATGTTTACATGGTGGGTGAAAAGAGAGTACTGGCTGACAGGAAGGATGACAAGTCAAGTGAACCAAATCTGAAGTGGTAATTTTTACAACCTGAATAATCTGCTCTCCATATGTTTCCTGCAAATCCTAGGAAAGGTACTGTAACCATGATCTTTGCCTTAGAGTAGAGCATATAAAGATTCACCTCTCAGCAGGAATAAATTTAGAAATAGAGAAACAAGAAGAAAGCTTTTTGGCAACTTTCCTCAAAGTGTGTGCAAATCTGAAAAGCCAAATGGAAAGAGGAGTCTGTTAACCTTTATCATACACCCCATGCAAAGCAATCACACATCATAATGCTTTCATGTCATATGTTCATTTCACGTTCTCGTACATGGCACCACATAGTTTAGCCTCCAGCAGCTGGAGAAATTGTAATATAGAAATGGTCAACCCATTTAGCTCAGTGATTCCTTTAGAGTTTTTGGCTTCAATTACTTGAGGCAAATAGAAAGTTTTATGCTCATAAGTTGAATCCAGACTGTGACCTAAATTAATTTTTTTCTTGTATAGTTTTTTAAAAGTTTCAACTACTTTAAACCAAAGGAATTCTATGCAATCCAATTTGGGGAAAGTAAAGTGAGGTCTTCTTATGAAGGTGTAAATATGCTTCATTATTCCTAATATGCAATTTCATCTTCCCTTTTTGTCCTTTAATACATCTCTCCTTGGTCTTCATAGCTACTGCTTTGTCATGTCATTTCCCAAGAATCTAATTGGTAAAAAGCAGCAACTACAGGCCACCACTGGGGCGAGATATTTTAGGTGATTTGTTTACATCTCAAAGAACAATTTTATTTTACCATTGTTCTCAAATATTTATCCTTTTGGTAATTTTCTTAAGTCAGTCTATTGGAAAATATGATTTTTTTCAAACTTTTGTGATAATCTAGTTATTGGTTCCCACATATTCCCATGAAAATAGCACATCAAAGCTGTTAATATTGATTATAGCATAGTACAGATTGCTCATCTCTGAAAAAACATAAATTTATTATAAACCAAAGATTTCTAAGATCCTCACTTTTGAAAACTGGAGAAAACATAATTCTCATGTAATTGATTATATCAGAAATCTATTTTTTTTGAGATTACACTGAATTTTAATTTTTTAATTTTATTTTTTGTACTGTGGATTGAATTCAGGGGTGCTTAATCACTGAGCCACTTTCTGAGTCCTTTTTAATTTTTTATTTTGATAAGTGTTTTACTTTGGTGCAGAGGGCCTTGATAAGTTGCTGATACTGGCTTTAAGTTGGGAAACCCATCCTCAGCATTCCACATCACTGAGATTATAGGCATGTGCCTCCGTGCCCAGCTCACAGTGAATTTGTTATGCAATTTGTTACTAAAAAGGGGGGTAGTTAATATGTTTAAAAGATGTGTTAGTGTTTGGACTTTTGCATTAATGAGAACTCTTTCTCCTTAAGAACTTCACTAAAGAAAGACCATTTTCTTACTCCATTATTTATCTTATTGGCCAATAAAAGACCCAATAAAATAATAAGTAAATTGTCATTATATATCTGGACTTTTGTTTTGTTTTGTTTTTGTTTTTTTCTGGTTGTGCTGTAGTAGTGATATGATGAAAAAAACTCTATTTGGAATAATTGTCTGGGCTTGGTTAATTCCAAGTTTTTTCCTCTCCATTTACTGTGTAATACTGGACAAGTTATTTAGCAAACTTAAGTTTATATATATTCACTCATCTGTGAAATAGAATAAAATTTATTCTCCAGTTGTTATAAGGATTTAGAAAATATGATATGAGTTAAATTGTCTAATATTCACTTTAAATTTGAAGGCTCTTTGTACCCTTTAGTCCCTCACCCTCACCTATAGTAAATTCACTTGCATATTCCCTTTAACATAGATTACATGTAAGGATTTTAAATTTTATCTTATATCCAGTCCTTATGCCCATGACTGTGCTAGTTTTGAACCACCCAGTCAGTTGCCTCTTACAATTTAAAACTAAATGCTTATTAAAACACACACACACACACACACACACACACACACACACACACTCACACACACACACACACACACTGCCAGTATACAAACCACTTAAATGCACAATACCTCAATTAATTCTCATAAGTTATTCAAAATAGATACTATTTATCTTTAATCTATAAATGAGGAAACTAAGGTTAAAAAGGTTAAGTGGCTCACAATACCACAAGGCTAAGCAAGGTTAAGTGGCTTCTGTAATACCATAACACACATAAGTAGAAGTTCTGGGAATTGAACCCAGGTTTTCCGATTTCAAGCTGCGTGACCTTTCTTCTCTTCGTCCTGGCAGAGCTTTCTTCAAACATAAGTTTCCCTCTCTCTCTCTTACTATCATTTTATAATTTCCATGTTAAATCCAATGTTTTGTCCTGGTTGACTATATTTTTCCTGCTCTCCTCTAAGAACCTGGAAACTCTACTTGTTTCTGCAAATAGGAATCTTTAGTCACAGTTCTGCATTTAACAGACATTTAACCAGGAAAAATATTTAAAGCTATGGTATTCAAATCAAACCAAAACTATGTGCTTATCAATTATATGACATAACTCTTTGGGCAAATGTTAGAATGTTATATATATATATATATATTTTTTTTTTTTTTTTTTTTTTGTGGGTACCGGGGATTGAACTCAGGGGCACTCGTCCACTGGGCCACATCCCCAGCCCTTTTTTGTATTTTATTTAGAGACAGGGTCTCACTGAGTTGCTAAGTGCCTCGCCACTGCTGAGGCTGGCTTTGAACTCGCGATCCTCCTGCCTCAGCCTCCCAAAGTGCTGGGATTACAGGCGTGAGCCACCGCGCCCGGCAGAATGTTATATTTTTATACTACCACTTCAAAACACCACTTTGGATTCTTAACATGTTCATTAACAAGAAAGAAAATACATTAAATCAGTTGTGGCAGAAGGAACATAATTATTTTCAAAATTAACATTTAATATTGGCAAGCCATGTCCTTGTAAATAAGGTTATGGTAAACATCATTACATAAGTAATCAGGTATATAGACTTTCAGAGGAAAGAAAGAATGTATGTGTGGAAGGAAATGTTTCAGTAATGTTTGGATCATTTTTATAGGGCTTCTGAGTGGCTCTTTGTTAAAGAAATATAACTTACCCCTATGGTTATAAGGAGTAATGTGAAAAAAAGAGAAACAGAGCTACTGAAAAATCTTCATTACAAACAGAATGAGCAGAAATGGACTGCTAAATATATTAGTATCTACAATTCATTGAGTACTACAAAAAGTCAAATTAGATTAAAATAGAAAAAACATTCAAGCTTGCTGTGTGCACAAAAAAACAGTTTGTAAATCAGGGCACCTCAAACCAAAAGTGATAAACCCCACTTAGCAGTAACATCAGTTCATAAAGCATAAAAAAGGGGGAATTTTGAACTTATTCATAATTAGTTATTATGCATTGTCATTCTGTTTAAAGCAAGCAGAACTGTTTAAACTGATTTACCTATAAACAGTTGGTTAAATTTCATTGATGTTTGCTGTCAAGATTATAAACTTTGTGTTGTACTTGTTTACAGACAGACCTAGCTAGCATTTTGGGGGAAATCAGAATGACTTTAATTTCAGCTACATAGATATAGGTGGCTGGCCCTCTGGTATCTAAGCTGTGGCTTCCATCTCAGTTTTTAATAGTATCCCTCTTACACTTAAGCAAACTTCTATATAGATAAACATGTACTTAATATTTTCTCAAACTTTCTAAAAATCATATGAACTTGATATTACATTTCCTACAAAAATATAAAATCTCATTACTTTAGACAAGGAAATGGTATTAATGCAATTATCTTTTCTAACAACACACACAGTGTGATGCTTAAAGTTTCTGCTATGTCAATGTAAAATGAATGTACTTACACAATATCAGGCAGACTTGTAACAAAAATGTACCCTTTAATAAATAACAGGAACACTAAAGAATTTCTCTTAGGCTATCATGAGTCATTAAATATTAAGGCATATGATTTATATATATATATACATATATATAATAAATAAATTTCCTTTTTATAAAAATGATATCTTCATAAAATTCATAGCAAGAAATTATGAAAGGTGTAGTAGAATCATCTCTGGCTAAAAAGGAGATGTTCCTTTCGAAATGAGGGCTAGTAAAAACACACAATGAAACTGAAACATTATGAAAAACAAAAAGCAAGAAATCTTCAATGATTTGAACACACAGGACGGAAACAAAGAAAAATGAGTCATGTGTTCCTCCACTTACCAACAAACTGCTTACAATTTTAGACATGCTTATTCTGGGACCTGAGAAGTAAAGTGTTTCTTTTGTAGATTTGATTTATGAATAACCTCTGGTGCATCTGTAAGACCACGTTGCCAAAATCACAACTGTCATCACAGAGAAGAATCTTTAAAACAATGGGGAATTGTTAGTGATACATGGAATTTTTAAAAATGGCAATATATCAAAAATATAGACTTTGGCTACATTTGTGTCAAAATTATCAAGTTTAAATGTACAGTTTATATAAAATAATTGTTTGGAAAGACATAAATAAAATATTAACAGACAGTAACTATATATCATATGGGTATAAGTAAGTTTGAGATATCATTTTGTGCTACTTTGAATTATCTAAAATGGACTATACTAATTTGTATAGCAAAAAGACACTAAAGCTAACCTCAAAAATCAAAATTTATTTAGCTCGATTTTGAATGCTGATCATTCCAATATGTTTCAGGCATTTCCTTCAGTCAGGGAGATGCTACTACCAAGTGAATGACAAAGGGAAATAAAAAGAAACTCACTTTTCAAAGAAAAAAATAAGGCAGCTCCTTTTTGGTTGTCAGTGTGATCACGTCAAACTCTAAGACCCATAGAGAGAGACATTTGATTTAGACTGTGCTGTGCACACAATTATGATCATTGACAGTCACTCAATCTCTTTCCCTCTCTTCTGCGCCATTGCTGCCCTGGTGCTGCCTTGGCAGCTTATTTAGGTTTTAAGTTGTCAATCATGATTCTTTTATATTCCCGAAAAATGATAAAAATTCATAATATGAAAAGATGCCTGGTGGGACAAAGATTTTGCTGGACAATTGCATTTTTCTCCCATATGAATTACTGTGCAAATGTATAATATACCAAGTGTTTCCTGATCCAATCAAAGCTGGTTTCCTTGTTCTAGTTTCCATATAAAGTATTTCCAAAACTTGGCTCACTTTTTAAAAAATATTCAACAATTGCTTCACAATTCCTGAGACTGTCTGAGATTAAAGAGGGAAACCAATCAGAACAAAACAAGATCATCTTTGCCCTTCTGCATCAAAACATTGCAATCCATTCTCCCTTTCCAAGAGCAAAATCTTCATTAAGCTGAAATGTACACATTGACATAAATCAAAGCAAATGTATCTTTGCACATTCTATTTTAGGTTGAGTGATGAATCCCACTTACCACTTTCCAAAAGAAAATAGGTGTTTTTGTCTTTTGGGTTTTTTTTTTTTTTTTTTTTTTTTTAGTGTTTCAAATGGTACTTTCAGAGCATCTGAAAACTGAAGAAACAGAACACTAGATTAGCATTACAATGAACACACTTTCAGTGCATCTAAAATTAAATTTTAAGTGGAGAGAGTGAAGGACAGAGAAAAAGAGAAAGAAAGACTCTTCTCTTTTTAAAATAAAATTACCTACATGATGTTTACTACCAAAAAGTCACCTTTGTAAGCCCTAGAAACTTAGAAAATAGCAATCTTAAAGTCATGGGGGCAACCACTTTGGGTATAAACAGTAGATTCTTTCATGAAGTTCATATCCTACTGCCAAAGTCAACTGACTAGATTTGTTGCTGACAATGCTAAATAAGGTTTGGGACTAGATTGTCCCCCTAAAATGTATGACTGTCTCAGCCTTCTATTTCATAACCACAGTTCTTCATGAAAACACTTCTCAGTAAATTGAAACTAGAATTGTGTGAAACATATACCTTAATTGACAATTTAAAATATTTCATATTATTGGGCCTGTCTTCTTCTCCTACTTTCTTTCCCTTTTTCCATCTATTCCTTTCTTCCTCCTTGTTTTCTTGCTATTTACCTTTTTATGGAATCAATTAAATATTTGCATACTTGTGAATTATAATTTCATTATTTTGTTCTTTTTGTGCCTATTTAGTTATATATTTATATGTTCAAATATGGACTTTTAGTAGAAGATTGTTTATGAGAAATGAACCAAATATTCATCATAATATTAATTTGTTGTTCAGAATAAATATTTCAAGTTCTGATGTTTTTAAGTGCAGAAAGATTAGCGTACAATGTATTGCAATAAGTGCTATGAACAGAAGTAGTTAGGACTTTGATTATATGTCTCATCTCAGAAAATCACCTTCAGAAACCTAGAGTGCCCTAACTTGAGTATAGGGCACTATTGAAATTACATTAAAAAGTCAGGGAAAATGTAGTTACAAGGTAAAAATGTAACAGTAGTAATTATTTGGTCTGTGTTAGGGCAAAGTCATGAGACAGAGTCACAGAAGGAAACCCGATTAGCAGAGGTTATTGAAAGAAATAAGGAAACATTTACTGTAAGTGCCTGAGAATCAGAAGAATGTCACTGAAGAGTTTAAGTCCACTACTTAATAGGAAAGGGGAAAATTACAGACTGCAAGAAGGCCAACACATTTAATTGCTCCTTGGGTTATTCTTTTCTAAATACTAATAATTGTAAAAGGTTACTTAATGTGATAATAGTTACCAAGGTTGAAGAGATCAAAAGGCAATGTCAGAAAGTAATAGATTGAGGTGAGTAAACATCACTCTGAATGCATGTTCATATTAATGGTATTCTGGGAAGTACCAAAGAAGAGATACATCTGATGCTGAGGAGACTGTGAGAGCAAGTAGTGATACCTGGTGATAAGATAAATGGAAAGTATATATTTCTATTTGAGCTATCATAAGACAAAATTGTTCATGCAAAAAATTTTAAAATCAGTCAATTATCTGGTATGTGTTAAAGCTGTATTAAACTCCTAAGATAGGCTAGAGACTCCAGTGAGTTCCTAATACTTATATGGCATATCTTTAGCCAAAAGTTTTCACACAAGATTTGGTGAGCAGCTAAGGTAAGAATTGTGATTAAAGAAAACCTACTCTGAATACAAAAAGCAGTAATGAAGATATTCTAATCCATTTAAGATCAATGATCAAGGTAAAACTCTTTCTTACCAATGTGACATCCACGTGAACTCTAACCATGCCAACATCAAGGTGTTTAGGGTGATTCTATTCTACATTCTACTAACATTACGCACATCCTTTTAATGGGTATTTGAAACAGGATTTAATTCACTGTAAAAATAAATATTCTGTGTTAATGAAAAATCTTATCCATGGAGCAGGACACATAAAAATAGGTTCTGACTTTCTTATATCACAAAATACTTAAACTTATGAAAAAATACACAGATGCTTTTTCTCTCAATTTTGCCTGATTTTGTTAAACTATTCAAATCAAGAATTTTAAAAGTAACTTGAAAAACATGGTCCAACTACCAAACTTTAAAGGGAATTTATGTATATTTTCTCCTTGTAATAGCCCTTATTCAGCTACATAACATCTTAAACCAATAATTACAAAAATATTTTTGCAGCACTTTATCTTCCCATTGTACAACCTGTAACTGGTTGCAAAGCAGATGATGCTAATAGCAGTTAGCAGTATGCTTATATAATTTTGCTATAAGGAAATATCAATTATACCATAAAGTCTCTGATAAAACAAAATTGGAATATCTGTAATCTATTCTTGGGAAGCTGGTGAAAACAAATCTAATATTGGTTGCTATTTTTGCCAATTGTCACAATTAACTTAAAAGCTACACACATATTTAAAGAGCAAAATAGGAAGAGATAATATGAAGAAATCAAAATACAGAAAATAATATTAAAAGACATTTTAAACTGGAAAGTTTTAATTTGTTTCACAATTCCAAAGTCAGTAATGATTAGCACTTATTACAAGAGTAAATAGATTGTTTAATAAATTTATTAGTAGAATGCATTTTATTTCTTGCTCAAACAAAAACTTTATGTATATTAGGGCTGGGGCTGGGGCTTAGTGGCAGAGTGCTTGACTCGCATGTGTGAGACATGGGTTCAATTGTTAGCACTGCATAAATAAATAAATAAATAAACAAAATAAAGGGAAGCTGTCCATCCACAACTACAATTTTTAAAAAAGTTTATGAGCTTATGTATATTAAGTAACTTATAAAGCCTTTTATAAATCCCTTCCCTTCAAATTCTTATTTTATAAATGAAATCCTAGTATCAGATTAGAAATAGAAAAAAATTAAGGGTGAACTAGTAAAAGTTGGCCCTACATAATTAGGAACAAAAGAAGTAGAGCAATTATTTTTATCATTATTCGAAATAATTTCATGTATTCTAGCCAAAAGTTTTATATGCTGAATATGTTTATTAGTATTTTTTTAATTCCAAAGTATCTCAACTTTGGCAAATGATAGGCTTCCCAGTTGTTTTCTGTGCTGGGGACAGAACCCAGGGCTTCACACATGCCAGGAAAGTCCTCTACCACTGAGCTACATCCCCAACTGCCCATATTAATTTTTGATAGCTCATTTGTTTTCTGGCACAAAAAGATGGACTTAGGCCTATCTTGAAAATTTCTTGTCTTAAAACTGAAATTAACCATTACTTATCGAACCCAGTTCTGTGAATAATCTGGTATCAATTCTACCATAATTTCATACACACATATATACTTATACACATACCTGTCTGAAGTCATTTTTTTTTTTTCTTCCTGGTGGTGGGAATTGAACCCAGGCTTCAAGCATAGTGGTCAAATGTTCTGCCACTGAGTTATATGCCTAAAGTCTTTCACCGTGCATATTTCTTCCAGTTTTTAAGAAAATACATGCTGTTGTTTTTATTGGACATATTCATACTAATTTCTTAATAGGCAATCTTTAGTTTCCTTCAACTCTACTGAGCCACAATAAATACCTGTACTTCTCTCTCTTTATCAAATTTAAATTGATCATAATTTAGTCCTAGTTTATACCTGGGGAGTACTCAGTGAGCTTATTCTAGCCTCTGGGGACCTTTCCTATCCTCTTCTTATATCTGACCATGACACTAAATCTCTATTATTATTTCTGTAATCTTTATGCCCATTGTTTCATTTTAGGGATAAAATTATTTGCTCCTCAACAGAACCCAGGCAAAGGTCCATTAGTTGTCACTTAGAAAGCTGTTCTTATTTTCCAGTTGGATATTCAGGAGGGATACATAGGATCAATATTCTCAAAGTCCCTTCATGTCCAAAAATGTTTGCCTATGATGTCAGAAGACTGTGGTTGAACCTCAGAGACCTGGCTCATATTTCCTTTTGTAATAATCTAAACCAATGTTGCTCTAAGTTCTTTTGGCATGAAAGAATCCTGACAAAGAAAGCTAATGCTAATTTGATTTTCTTGATTTTTAGGATAAACCTGATTCAAAAACGTTTCGAGCTAACTGTTCTCTAGATTGACTAGACCCCTTCAAGGTCTTGACTCCCCAAGTGTTCTTACTTTAAAATTCTTATTTTATTACTATAATCTTTTCTTAGATGGACCTGATCTGACTTTTTAAAACATATTTTTAAATTACTTTAAAATGTATATGAATGAATAAAGATACATGAATTGCAAAGCAAATGGAAAAATTAACCAATGGAATAGAATAGAGATGGGTTCATATCAAAGAAAATTTAACAAAATTTTAAAAGGCACCAAGATCAGTGTAGAAAGAACAGATTTCCAGTATTCAGAAATTAAAATAGAAATTTTTCCAAATCCATATAAAAGGTGAAATCTTGGATATGTCTTAGGTGAAACTATCATGACAAGTACAGATAAAGTGACATTTAACAAATTTCAGAACACACATCATAAGAAATTTCTCACTCACTGATTAAAAGATCCATGACCTACTGGTTACATTAATTTGAATAATACTTTATCCTCTTTGTGCCTTAGTTTTCTCAATTTTAAAATAGGTATTAAATGATATAATATCATAGACATTTTAAAATAGCAAATGCTGTGATCTACTACTGTGACCAAATCAAGGATTTCTGTTCAAGGAGGGATGCCAAAGGCAAAGTAGAAAATAAGTGAGAGAAAGAAAAAAGGTTATTTTTAGTGTCTAAAACTCACAAGTGATAAACATTTAAACTACAAAAAAAATTCTGAAAATCAGACATTACAAGAGAGCTACTTGGTAGAAATGAGAGCAACAGGGTAAAACTGGTAGAGTAGAAGAAACCCATGAAGTTATTAGATTGAAACATATGTCACTGCTAGATTTTATAAATCAAAAATGTTTGGATAGCAACAATTCCATATGGTTCAGCTTAGTAATTGTTGAAATAATCAAAATCATTAGTAATCAGAAAAATGCAAATTAAACTGCAATGGAAACAAAAAAGGTTTGAAGATGCTAAGTGTTGGCAGGGATGTTAAGATCTAGGACCCTTCATAACCTGCTGGTATAAAGTGAAACAACCATTCTGGAAAACCTTCAAGTAACATTCCTCCATATTGTGTAAACCATGTATACACAGCATCGAAACAGCAAATCCATGTGTAGATATATGTTTCCGGTAAAAATCTCTAGTTTGTAGGAATGTATATGAATATGGTTCATGGAGTGTGTTAAGTATAAAGAAGGTAATAACAATTTTTGTGTCCAAAATCAGAAAGAGGGTCAGATAAAATAAAACAAACGCCCACAATGAGGTATTTTGTGACATTTAGCAACAACTGGCTAAATACAAAAGGCAACATATTAATAAACATGGATCTTATTAACAAGTTTTCATTTTTTAAGTAGAAAAAAAGAAATATGTAACAATATTATTTACCCATATAATAATGTTATTTAAGTACTCACCAAATAATATATACTTTGCAATTCTTCAATAAAAGGATTCAAATGAAACATAAAAATGGCATCCTATTCAGGCAGTTGAATGAGATTATGTTTATTAACATTAAATGGGACTAATTAAACAAAGATAGAAATAGTGTCAATATTTCAAGTCAAAACCAAAACTGAATTAAAAAGTAAATACAAATTGATCATTTTAAACTCCTGTTTCAAATATCAAGGGCAATAAATATGACAAGGAATCACTGCCTTTGATATTTAAAACAGTAGTTTTCAGCAATAAAAAGGAGGACAGTAATATTTCAATAGAAAAATTTTATTATGATCTCAATATTTGGATTCTTCCAGAACTCCTCTGTTGAAGCCAATCCCCAATATGATGGTATGAAGGGGTGGGGAGGTGATTAGGTCACAGATGGGGAATTACGGCCCTTAGAAAGAAGCTAATGGGGTTAGCCGGGCGCGGTGGTGCATGCCTGTAATCCCAGCACTTTGGGAGACTGAGGCAGGAGGATCACGAGTTCAAAGCCAGCCTCAGCAATGGCGAGGCACTTAGCAACACAGTGAGACCCTGTCTCTAAATAAAATACAAAAAAAAAAAAAGGGCTGGGGATGTGACCCAGTGGTCGAGTGCCCCTGAGTTCAATCCCCGGTAACCACAAAAAAAAAAAAAAAAAAAAAAAAAGAAAGAAAGAAAGAAGCTAATGGGATCTTGTTTGCCCCTTACACCATCAGAGAACAAAGAAGAGATTGTCTATGAAAGAGAAAACAGGCCCTCAGCAGACATAGAATCTCCTGAAAACTTGATCTTAGATTTCTCAGAGTACAGAACTATGAGAAATAAACTTAAAAAAATATTATTTTTTAGTTGTAGTTGGACACAATATTTTTATTTTATATATACATTTTTTTTTATATATACATATTTTTTATGTGGTGCTGAAGATTGAACCCAGGGCCTCTCACATGCTAGGTGAGCTCTCTACTGCTAAGCCACAACCCCAGCCAATAAACTGTTTTTTAATTTTAAGAAATTCCATCTATAGGATTTTGTTTTAGTAGCCCAAACAGACTAACACAAATGGGCAAGAAGAGAAAACAGATAAATAAAAATGCATAATAGAAATATTAAAAAACTCTTAGTAGTAAAAATTCAAGAGTAATTCTACGTTTCACACAAATGCAAACATGCATACTACTTAATGCTAGGCAGAATGTGATGACATAACTACATCCCATGTTGGCTGCCAGTTTTTTCTGTGGTATGTGAGAATGTGTGTGTGTGTGTGTGTGTGTGTGTGCGCGCGTGCATGTAGTGTAGATGTTGTATTAAATTGCTAAAAGATCTTAATGAATCTATCACTTCCCCTCCTAATTTTATTTTCAATAGTGATCCATTTAAAATATATTTGTGTTAATAAACTTCTCTGAACACTTAAATATGTAGTGGAGACACAGCAAACTCCAGAAATTTAAGGGAAGTTTTGCAAAATGACATGCAAGTGCTGGCTGTTGAAAGTAAAGACATGTTGAGGTGTCTCAACCCCACTTGTCTCCACTCATATGAATTAATATAAAGAGAGAGAAAGAGAGAAAGAGAGAGAGAGGGAGGGAGGGAGGGAGGGAGAGCACGCTATGATCTCATCAGAGCACTGACAAAATTCTCTATAAAATGTACACAGAAGGCCCTACAGAGGACTAAACCAGCCTGCCCACCACGGAGACGCCATCCTAGTGCGGGACCCCAGCAGAAAAAGCCCGACCTGCAAGCTTCCCAGGTAGGCCCCCACCAGCAGACTTTCCCAGCTCGCCAACCACAGAAAGGTGATCCTACAACAGGACAGCATGAGAACATGCCCGGGTCTACAAGCTCCCCAGGTTCTCAGTAACTGCCTGGACGTGATCCAGGACAACTGGCTCAAACTGGAAGGGAAAACAAGAAGGACTTCACGGGGCCCTGTTTGAGATCTGTTCCTGAGATTTGTTCTTGGGTTCGACTTTGGTTTTCCTTTTTTTGTTGCTGTTGTTGTTGTTTGATTGTGGGTTTGTTTGTTCGCTTTTATTCCTCTTTTCTTTCTTTCTTTTCTTCCTTTTCACTTTTGTCTCCTTTCTTCTTCCCTCACCTTTCCTATTTACACCCTGCCATTGCATTCTCAACAGAGGCAAAAACAAGTTATACACAGAAATTGGGATTTCGAGAACTGGGACAACTAAATTATACAGCAAAGCGGTGTTATATATAATTTATTCTCTCTTTTTTTTCTCATTTCTCTTTCCTCTCTTTTACACTAATCCCTACTTCTTTGTCATCTCTCTCTTTTTTCTCCTCTTTCTTCTGCTTCTTTTCTTTTTTGCTTTTCCATCTTTCTTTTTTGCTTCTCTCAACGGTTGCATAAGTTTGGCGTATATATATAAATCGGTCTTTCCACTAAATTCTTCACTCTCTTTCCTCTCTTGTCTGATGATATTTAACCACTTCCATAGAATTCTCTTTTCACACTTCCTAAGAAAGATCAACCCAGAACACTTACCTCCTTCTTCCTAAACTTATCACCTCTGTGTCTAACACATGAAACTATAAAAGCCATCACAAACACACAGAGTAAATTGGAGACAATATTTGAGTTAACTAATCTGTACATTGTGATCAAACTGGGATTATCTGAATAGTAAGTGTTTGGTTTGAAAGTGGAAAGTATTTATAAGGGGATCTGATAGCATTGTACCACAGGAGCATCATAAGGATTTAAGGTAAAAACGAAATAGTTGAGGTTCCACAGTGCTAGAAGAAAAATCACACAAGCAATACGAAGAAACAAGGGAAGAAAGTGACTCAAACAAATCAACATATCTCCTCAGAAGATTCCATGGCAAGCACAGTTGGTCAAATGCCAGAGATGGAATTCAGAAATTACATACTTCAAATGTTTATGGAACTTAAGAATGAACTAAAATATGATATAAGGGAGCAAATACAAGTGGTAAAATATCATTTTGACAAAGAACTCCAAAAAAAAAAATACAGGAAGCAAAATATTACTTCAATAAGGAGATAGAGGTTCTAAAGAGAAACCAAAGAGAAATTCTGGAAATGAAAGAAGCAATAAACCAAACTAAATGTTCAATTGAAAGCATCACCAACAAATTAGACCACTTGGAAGAAAGGTCCTCAGATAACGAAGACAAAATATATACCCTGGAGAAAAATGTAGATTACACAGCGAATACTGTAAAAAATCAAGAACAGAACATTCAAGAAATATGGGACAACATAAAAAGACCAAATTTAAGAGTGATTGGGGTGGAGGAAGGTGCAGAGTTTCAAGCCAAAGGAATAAGTAATGTATTCAATGAAATAATAGCAAAAAATTTTCCAAACTTGAGGAATGAATGGGAAAACCAAGTGTAAGAGGCTTACCTAACACCAAACGTACAAAATCACAACAGATCCACACCAAGACACATTATAATGAAAATGCCTAATGTACTGACCAAGGAGAGAATATTAAAAGCCACAAGAGAAAGGAAGCAGATTACATATAGGGGGAAACCAATCAGACTATGTTCAGATTTTTCAACCCAGACTTTAAAAGCTAGAAGATCCTGGAATAGCATGTTTCAAGCTCTGAAAGAAAAGGGATCTCAACCAAGAATCTTATACCCAGCAAAACTGAGCTTTAGATTTGAAGATGAAATAAAAACCTTCCACAACAAACAAAAGTTAAGAGATTTCACAACTTGAAAGCCAGCACTTCTGAACATCCTGGGCAAAATATTCCACAAAGAAGAAAAGAATAATAACAATGAAAATCAACAAAGGGAGATATTAAACTAAAAGAAATACCAACCAGAGGAGAAAACAAATAGAGTTAAATACCATAAACAAATAAAAATGGATGGGAATAAGAATCACATCTCAGTAATAACCCTGAATCTTAATGGCCTAAACTCATCATTCAAAAGACACAGATTGACCAACTGGATTTAAAAAAATGAGCTGACAATTTGCTGTCTCAAAAAAACCCACCTCATAGAAAAAGACATCAATAGACTGAAGGTGAAAGGATGGGAAAATTCTTATCACTCACATGGGCTGCAGAAGCAAGCAGGGGTTTCCATTCTCATATCAAATAAGGAAGACGTCAAGCCAAAGCTAATCAAAAGGGACAAAGATGGATATTTCTTACTACTTAAGGGAACCATTCATCAACAAGATATAACAATTATAAATCTATATGCCCCAAATGATGGGGCACCAAAATTCATCAAAGAAACTCTTCTCAAGTTCAAGAGTAAAATAGACCACAACACAATTATTTTAGTGGACTTCAACACACCTCTCTCACCAATGGATAGATCATCTAAACAAAAGCTAAATAAAGAAACTGTAGTTCTCATTAAAATAATTAATAACTTAGACCTAACGGACATATACAGAATATTTAATCCCTCAGTGAGTGAATATACTTTCTTCTCAGCAACACATGGCTCCTTCTCCAAAATAGACCACATATTATGCCACAAGGCAAATTTCAGCAAATATAAAAAAGTAGAGATACTACACTGCATTCTATCAGACCATAATGGGATGAAATTGGAAATCATTGAAAAAACAAGAAACAAAATAAAAACTATTCTAACAACTGGAAGCTAAACAACATGCTACTGAATGAACAAGGGGTTGAAGAAGACATCAAGGAGGAGATTAAAAAATTCCTAGAGGTAAATGAAAATGCAGATACATCATATAGAAATCTCTGGGACACTATGAAGGCAGTAGTAAGAGGAAAATTCATTGCACTGAATTCATTCCTTAAAAGAAAAAAGAAAAAAAAACAACAACAACAACAAATAAATGACTTAACATCACACCTCAAAGCACTAGAAAAAGGGGAACAAATCAACACTAAGAGTAATAGAAGACAGGAAATAATTAAAATCAGAGCAGAAATTAATGAAATTGAGACTAAGGAAACAATTCAAAGAATTGACAAAACTAAAAGTTGGTTCTTTGAAAAAATAAATAAAATTGACAGACCCTTAGCAATGCTAACAAGAAGAAGAAGAGAAAAAACTCAAATTATTAACATCCGTGATGAAAAAGGAAATATCACGACAAACACCTCAGATATACAGAAAATAATTAGAAGTTACTTTGAAAACTTGTACTCTAATAAAATAGAAAATATTGAATGCATCGACAGATTTCTAGAGTTGTACGAATTGCCCAAACTGGAACTGGAGTCTATCCACAATTTAAACAGATCAATTTCAATCAAGGAAATTGATGATGCCATCAAAAAGATACCATCAAGAAAAAGTCCAGGTCCTTATGGGTTCACAGCCAAGTTCTACAAGACCTTCAAAGAAGAACTAATACCAATGCTCTTCAACTTATTTAAAGAAAGAGAAAAAGAGGGAGCTCTCCCAGACTCTTTCTATGAGGCCAATATTACATTAATTCCAAAGCCAGGCAAAGACACAGCCAAAAAAGAAAACTTCAGGCCAATATCTTTAATGAACATAGATACAAAAATCCTCAACAAAATTCTGGCAAATCAAATACAAAAACATATCAAAAAGATAGTGCACCACAATCAAGTGGGGTTTATCCCAGGGATGCAAGGTTGGTTCAACATTTGGAAATCAACAAACATAATACATCACATCAATAGACTTAAAGATAAGAACCATATGATCATCTCAATAGACACAGAAAAAAAGCATTGTACAAAATACAACACCCCTTTATGTTCAAAACACTAGAAAAACTAGGAATAACAGGAACATATCTCAACATCATAAGAGCTATTTATGCAAAGCCCCACACTAACATTATCTTAAATGGAGAAAAATTGAAAGCATTTCCTCTAAAAACAGGAACAAGACAGGGATGCCCCCTGTCACCACTGCTATGTAACATAGTACTTGAAACTCTGGCTAGAGCAATTCGACAGACGAAAGAAATTAAAGGGATGCAGATAGGAAAAGAAGAACTCAAATTAGCACTATTTGCTGATGACATGATAATATACCTAGAAGACCCAAAACTCTACCAGAAAACTTTTACAACTAGTAAATGAATTCGGCAAAGTAGCAGGATACAAAATCAATACCCATAAGTCAAAGGCATTTTTGTACATCAGTGACAAAGCCTCTGAAAGGAAAATGATGAAAACTACCCCATTTACAATAGCATCAAAAAAAAATAAAATATCTGGGTATCAACTTAACGAAAGAGGTGAAGGACCTTTATAACAAAAACTATAGAACACTAAAAAAAGAAATTATAGAAGACCTCAGAGGAGGGGCTGGGGTTGTGGCTCAGTGGTAGAGCACTCGCCTGGCACGTGCGCGGCCCGGGTTCGATCCCCAGCACCACATAAACATAAATGCATTGCATTGTGTACAACTAAAGCAAATAAATAAATATTTAAAAAAAAAAAAAAAAAAGAAGACCTCAGAGGATGGAAAGACCTACCTTGTTCTTGGATAGGTAGAACTAATATTGTCAAAATGTCCATACTACCAAAAGCATTATACAGATTTAATGCAATTCCAATCAAAATCCCAATACATTCCTCAAAGAAATAGAAAAAGCAGTCATGAAATTCATCTGGAAAAATAAGAGATCTAGAATAGCCAAAGCAATCCTTAGCAAGAAAATTGAAGCAGGTGGCATCACCATACCAGACTTTAAATTATACTATAGAGCAATAGTAACAAAAATAGTATGGTATTGGCACCAAAACAGACTGGTAGACCAATGGTACAGAATTGAGGACACAGAGACTAATACATATAATTTCAGCTATCTTATATTAGACAAAGGCGCCAAAAATGTACAGTGGAGAAAGGATAGCCTCTTCAACAAATGGTGCTGGGAAAACTGGAAATCCATATGCAACAAAATGAAATTAAACCTTTATCTCCCATCATGTTCAATATTCAATTCAAAGTGGATCAAGGACCTAGGAATTAGACCAGAGACAATACTCTTAATAGAAGAAAAAGTAAGCTCCAATTTCCAACATGTTGGATTAGGCCACAAGTTCCTTAATAAGAATCCTGTAGCGCAAGAATTAATATCAAGAATCATTGAATGGGATAGATTCAAACTAAAAAGCTTCTTCTCAGCAAAAGAAACAATCAGTGAGTTGAATAGAGAGCCAAGTATTTGGGAACAAATATTTAATACGTGCACATCAAATAGAGCACTAATTTCTAGAATATATGAAGAACTCAAAAAACTTAATTCCAAAAAACAAATAACCCAATCAACAAATGGGCTAAGGAATTGAAAAGACACTTCTCAGAAGAAGATACACAATCAATCAACAAATACATGAAAAATGCTCAACATCGCTGGCAATTAGAGAAATGCAAATCAAAACTACTCTAAGATTTCATTTTACTCCAGTCAGAATGGCAGCCATTAAGAACACAAACAATAAATGTTGGAGAGGATGTGGGGGAAAAGGCACACTCATACACTGCTGGTGGGACTGCAAAATGGTTCAACTGTTATTGAAGGCAGTATGGAGATTTCTTAGAAAACTGAGAATGGAACCACCCTCTGACCCAGCCATCCCACTCCTGGGTCTATTCCCAAAGGACTTAAAAGCAGCATATTACAGAGACACAGCCACTTCAATGTTTATAGGATCACAATTCATAATAGCTAGATTGTGGAACCAACCTAGATGTTCCTCAGTTGATGAATGGATAAAGAATATGTGATACATATACACCGTGGAATTTTACACGCAATAAAATAAAATAAAATAATGACATTCGCAGGTAAATGGATGAAGTTGGAGAATATAATGCTAAGTGCAGTTAGTCAATCTCAAAAATCCAAATATTGAAATGTTTTCTCTGATATAAGGAGGCTGATTCACAGTGGTGTTGGGTCGGGGTACATAGGAGGATTAGAGGAATGCTAGAAAAGTCAAAGGGGAGGGAGGAGAAGGAAGGGAGCAAGGGGGGATGGAGGGGAAAACAGAAAAGGTGGTTGAATAAGATGGATGTCATTATCCTAAATGCATGATTGAAGATTTGAATGGTACGAATATACATTGTATACGAACAATGTTTTGTAAAAAGATGCTCTATATGTTTATTAAGAATTATAATGCATACTACTATTACAAATACAACAACTTTGAATAAAAAAAGTACACAGAAAAAAAACAAACAAACAAATACGGAGTTTAAAGAAACTTCATTGCTAAGAGCTCTGAGGAAATCAGGAACCAGTAAAGATGGCCAGTGAGAAAAAAAGTAAAACCACAAGTGGACATACCCATTTCCTAGTGTTTCTTGGGAAAAGTATCATTAACAGGATTTCTTAAAGCAATAGAAATTTCTTCTCTCAAGTTCTGGAAATTAGAATTTTCACATCAAGTTATCATTAGTTCCATGTTTCTTATGAAGTCTATAAGGAGGTAACAAAACAAAATAAAACAAAAACATCTTGCTTGCCTCTTCTAGCTTCTGTTGATAGATAGTAATTTTTTTATTAAATTATTCACTTATTCTAATTTGTTATATATGATGGCAGAATGCAATTGATTTCATATTACACATATCACGCACAATTTTTCAAGTCACTGGTTGTACACAAAGTATTTTCATACCATTCGTGTCTTCATACATATACTTAGGGTAATGATGTCTAACTCATTCCACCATCTTTCCTACCCCCATGACCCCCTCCCTTGCCCTCCTTGCCCTTTGCCCTATATAAAGTTCCACCATTCCTTCCATGCTCCCAGCTCCCATTATCACCATTATGAGTCAGCATCCTCATATCAAAGAAAACATTTAGCCTTTGGTTTTTAGGGATTGGCTAACTTCACTTAGCATTATATTCTCTAACTCCATCCATTCACCTGCAAATGCCATGATTTTATTCTCTTTTAATACTGAGTAATATTCCATTGGGTAGTTTCATTATTTCTAGCTTTGTGGATGCATCACTCCAGACTATTCCACCCCTTTCCATATAGTCTTCTCCTGTATGTGTCTTTATATACTCTTCCCTCTGTCCATATCTCAGTGTCCAAATTTCCCTCTTCCTACAAAGCAGCTAGTTATATTGGATCTAGTGTCTGCCCTAACACAGCCTAACTTTATTTTACCTGTGAAGACTTTCTAAATAAGGTCACTTCACAGGTGCCAGTGAATATGAATTCCACAGGGATGATATTAAACTCAGTATAGTCAACTGTCCTGGTAGTCAGTGAAGGATTCTCAGGAAGGAAAGAGTGATCAGCTGGTCAAATGCTCAGATGATAAATTTTCTTTCAACTTGGTTAGCATATCTTGAAGTCTAATCACTTCCCATTTGTTTGCAAAAATAATTTTTTTCCTCTATGGATAATTTTAGAATTTTATCTTATTGTTTCTAAATTTCACTCTGTTAACCATTCTCCTATTGATGAATATTATGATTGTTTCTAGTTTACAAAAACTGCTAAATCAGACCTGCATGTGCATGTCTCCTTTGGCACATGTACAAGTTTTTTGAAGGCATGTTAAATAATACCTAATAGTTGTTTCACATGATTATAGAAGATTATATAAGAATTCCTCTTATTCTATACCACAATAGAACTTATTAAACCTTTACATTTTTGCTGATGAAACTGTTAGACAGTTTTCATTTTCCTAATTCCCATTATTGATATAAATGTTTTATCAGCCAATCAGTGTTCCCTGTTCTGTGAAGTGTCTCTTGATATTCAATTGCTCATTTTACCTATTAAATTTTAAAAATCAATTCATGGGAATTTTTATGCATTCTAGACACTACTCATTTGTAAAGTATGTGTTTTTCAAATGTCTTCTGGTAGATTTGGCTTATTTTATTCTCTTCATGGTATCTTGAACTTTATTCTTATGTTTTATAATTTATGTGTTTTAGCTAAAAGTTATTTTTCTACCTTAATGCTTTAGAAGGTATTCACACAGGTACTTTTTCCCCATACATTTCAAATGGGTTGACTTTATTGAATAACTCTTCCTTCTGCTACAGATTTACAATGACACCTCAATATAAATAAAATTTTAATATATGTGTGTTTCCATCTGAACTTTGTGCTCTATTCCATTGATTATTTTCTAATTTCTGCACCAATATTACACTATTTGATAATGTTTTAAATGTAAATTTCAATCTATTATACAATATTTCCCCTTGTTCTTTTTTTTTTTTTTTTTTTTTCAAAAATTTTGTAGCAAACTAATTGGCAAAGATGTGCCCATGTTATACAGGAAATTTTTTTTAAAAATGTGTCTTCTCCCTTTGTGGTTCTTGAACTTGGATTTTTGCTCTTGTCTTCTCAGCAAACAACCTTCTGCAACACACACACACACACACACACACACACACACACACACACAACTAATAATGTTTTCTCCAGATATTTGAAACAGTTTACAGATTATACATGATAATTCTGATAGTTTATTATCTTACTGGATAAGAATTACTATTGTGCCCACTCACAGATGAGAAAAGTGAAATTACTTGGTTTCCAAGAACTTGAACAAAGAAATTCTAATTTTACTTGATTTTTATGCATAAAAAATAACATTCTTTGCTTATAGACTATACAAAAATTTGATTATAGATTTATTGTCTAGATCACAAAGAAATTTATTATAATGGATCACAGAATTCATCATGGAGAGGAACATTCCTATGATTCTGACAGACAGTTACTAGCACATCAGAAAGAAGCATCCTCTCTTCTCTAGTTTGAGCAAATAAAAGTTAAGTGTTGTCAAAATCCTGTATCGATTGTCTTTTAGAGAGGAACAGATATGTTGCCAGCTCACATATATGGTGATTATCATTATCATGTAGAATACATTATAAACTGGTAGTGTATAGCAGAAGGCTGCTGGCACTTGTGCCATTCCAACACATAGTGTGTGCTCATATGAAGGCTATTCTGTAGATTGAAGCTGTAGCCATGGACTATTTCCACCAACTGTTCTGAATCATGTTCTAAATAGTGATTCTTAAGAAATGTTATCTTATATCTAATTACCACATGCTTATTTCTGCTCTCTGATTATGCTTATTGCTAGTGATTTGTTAATGTGTAGAAACCATTTGTAAGTCACATGAATACACATAAATGTTTTTGAAATTTATTTCCCAGACCTCTTAGGCAATATAATCAAAATGAAATCATGAAAGACCACTCATTGCAGATGAATGCCTTCAAATATTTCCCTGAAGCAGAAATTGTAAGCATGCCTCAACGAATTCCCTAGGAATGAATTCCTTAGGGCCTAGTCCCTAGTGCATCAGATTTAACAAAATGTCTGAGACACACCTGGTAAAGTCCAAAATATTATGAACTCCAATACCAGATTTGCACTGGTATACAACAAGACAGCATGAACTAAAAAGTGTTTCTACTAAGACATGTAACATGGAATTGTGATTTTAGAGTTAAAGCAACTATTTATTCTTATTGGGAATACATTTCTTATCCAAATTCCTTTATTCTGTTTTACTGCATGTGACCTTTTTTCCAAATCAGGAATTTTATAGTGGAGTTATTGTTAAATACTTACAATAATTCCAGCAAATGTTTATATTTCAAATAATTTGAAAACGGATATTTGGCCCTTGAGTTCCTTAAAGGAAACCTGAATCATAGTCTAATGACTGGATTTCCCCCCTTTTTTTTGTTACTTTTCTTATGACAATTTACTGAATCTGACAACAGCCGGGTGCGGTGGTGTATGCCTGTAACCCCAGCACTTGGGAGGCTGAGGCAAGAGGGTTGCGAGTTCAAAGCCAGCCTCAGCAATGGCGATATACTCAAAACTCAGTGAGACCCTGTCTCTAATAAAATACAAAAAAGGGCTGGGGATGTGGCCCAGTTGTCAAGTGCTCCTCAGTTCAATCCCTGGTACCGAAAAAAAAAAAAAAAAAAAAAAAAAAAAAAAACTTGAATCTGACAATAAGTTTGTCTTTTACAATTAGTATAAAATCTACCATTTAATCCACATTCCTTTAGAATACTTATCACTTGCAATCATTCTACTTCAATAAATCATAACACACTTCCTTCATTATCCAACGACACAAATTTTATCATATTCCATGAATCTATCTTTTGTAAATAAAATAAGGCCCTCCCAAAAGATAAAATTTTCTTTTGTCAGTGTTGCCATTAGCACAAAATATATAAGCAAAAAGCAAAAGAAATAAGTATATCCAGAAAAGATCAATAAGTTCTGTTTATACATAAATGATGTTAGTAATAATGATGAAATAATATTAATAATAATAATTAAATATAATCACATTTATCTAATTTTCCTTTTGTTGGGGTCAAATTTAAAAATACCATTGCTTAGACCAATGTCAGGGGCCTTGTCCATTACTGTTCCCTATGTGTTCAGTAGGTCTGCATGTAAAGGTTTTATGACTAAAATACTTCTGCACAGCAAAGGAAAATTACATTGGAGTGAAGAGACAATCTACACATTGGAATAAAACATTTGCAAATAATACATCTGGGAAGTAATTAATATCAAAATCATTAAAAAAATATAAAAACTCAAAAGCAAGAAAGCAAGTAACCCAATTTTAAAATGTTCATAGGGCCTGAATAGACTTCTCTCAAAAACTAAGACATAAAAATTAATAACTGGTATAAGAAAAAAAAGCTCAACATCCTAATTATTAGGTAAGTGCAAATAAAAATCACAATGATATATCACCTCACACATATTACAATGGATATTCTCAAACAGATGAAGGATAGGAAGGGTTGATGAGGATGAAGAGAAGGCACTTGGACATTTTGGGGTTGAAATGTACGATAATATATTCACTATAGAAAACTATATGGCACTTTCTCAAAAAAGAAAAATAATACTACCATATAATCCAGTTATACCACTTCTGTGCAAATGTCCAAAGGACTGGAAATCAGAATGTTGAAGAGATATCTGCATTCCCAATGTTCATTATTTGCAACAGCTAAAATTTGTAATCAGTCAGGCTCAGTGGTACATGTCTATAATCCCAGTGGCTCAGGAGGTAGAGACAGGAGAATCACAAGTTTAAAGTCAGTCTCAGCAACTTAGTGATGTGCTAAGCAACTTAGCTAGACCCTATCTCAAAATAAAAGTTAAAAAAATTAAGATGGGTTAGGGATTTGACTCAGTAGTTGAGTGCCTCTGGGTTCAATCACTGGCAACAACAACAACAACAAAAATAATCAACCAAAGAGTCCATCAGCAATGGACATTATAAGAAAGGAAAAGATGACTCATTCACTGGAATTCAGTCAGCACTACTTTTTGACCATTTCCCGCATTTACACAAGGCCCATGAACAAAGTCATCATGGGTATTTTGGTCAGTGGAATAAAAAATAGAAGTGGCATATATACATCTATAAAAGTTAGAAAAATTATCATGTAGTCTGGCCACTTTACTTTTCCTCCCATTTCTCATTGGCATGGCAATATTAGTAAAAGAAGCTTCTGTGTCACACTGGGCTCTAGGTGGAGAGAAGAGGCACAGAAAAGAGCCACAGCTAACATTCAGTGAACATGTAACATGGTCAGTCATTGTACTTTAAAGCCACTGAGATTTCAGGGTTCATTTGCTACCACAGCAGTGCTTAATCTATCCTGACTGTTAAAAACTATCAACTTTGAATAACTCTAGCAATAATTTATTAAAAAGCATTCACTATTTCTATTGTATAAACCACAATTTCCAGTTCTTAATTTTGAAATTATACTGACATCCATCTCATAGGGGCATGGAGAAGTGGACATGCACACTTACTTGGACCATGACTCAGCATCTCTTGTTATGAAGTATAAGTTTCCATTTCTTCTGGGAGAGCACAAGTGTGCAATTCCAAGATGATTTCAAGAGCAATTCTTGACAGGTGTTCAGCCAAGTTAAGTAATAGCTTTCTTATCACCATGTACAATGAGGTACCCATGTAATAGTGCTTTCAATTTCAATATATGCCACCTCAAATGAATTCATGAGGCAATAAGTCAGTAGTTTTCAACCTGTGCCTTCAAAATTTCATAAGGGAAGAAAAGAAGAGCGGCACATTTTTTTCAGATTATCTTTCCAGGTCTAAATCAGGACCTCTACCACTCAGAGACTGTCATTATAAGGAAATATTCATTTTCCTATCAATTTTCAGCATCCTTGTACTCTTGTCATAATCACCAATGCTAATGAGGGCTTCAATCTGATTTACCCATATAGTAGCTGCTCGTTTGCAAACAGAAGAAAAGACTACAGTAATAATGTGCTATACAACTCACATTTTAGAATTGAAAAGACAATTTCTTACCTTAAGGTAGAAATAACAACCACAATAATAATAAATCTCTTCGTTTACATATACAAGGGGCCTGATGAATTCAGTGTGAACTGAATTGGCCTCAAGTCTTTACCTAATCTGAAATCATTTCATATGCATTAATGGCTATAGTGAAATCATTGGTTTTGTGTGGCAGAGAAATACTGATTCAAGGAGTCTTCCTGACAGGTATGCAAGTGAGTTGGATAGCACAGAAAGAAAGCGTCTTTAAAAATAAAATAAATAAATAAGTAAATAAAATAAACAAACAACAGAATTCAATGCTTTCCTTCCTTGCAGTGAATCACCACTGCTATTCTTTTACCATTTTTCCTGGGAGGGAAAGTAGTTATTTATCCTGGGTTCCCCATTGTTTATGTAAATGTACCTTCATGGTTCTCAAAGAATGGATCACAGTGGTCACTCATTCTTTCTCCTGTCACGCCTCTTGGTGGTCCTGGATAAGATCAGTTGACTGTTTTAAAAAGAAAACCACTGGTGGTCAGCTTTCCCCAGGGGGTGACAGTGAATTCCTAAGTGTACATTACTTGCATTAAAGGTATAATATTTCTCTTATCTAATCCTGTATACCGCCATTTCACCTGTATCTTTTAAAAGATATGGAAAGATCACTTTGCTAATAAAATCTTTATTAGCAAAGTTTTAATAGGTTATTAGCAAGTCTATTCAAATTTAACAAGTTTTAACAAGTCTATTCAAATTGTTCAGGAGTGATTTTTGGCATAGTATAGGATATATCCTGGTGGACTGATGCCATATTATAAGCTGATAGTTTACCTTGATTTAGGTAGCTATGAACTACTAATCTTTCTTGAGTTATTTAACATAAGATTTCCTTAGGATCTGTTATAACACCAACCCCAAACACTAAATATTATATACTCATTACTCTAACCATGGGACTATACATTCTGAAAGGATCTCATGGCATCCACATAGATATTTAAATTCTTGCAATGTAGGTTTAAAATCATTGCCAATGCTCCTCTATAATGAAGACCTAGAAGCACTCTTTCCAGTAATAAACACAGACATTCCAACAGTTTTGGGATCTTCCACAATAGAAAATTTAACCGATATATTGTTTAATACTAGCTTGTATTCTACTACATTTTATATATGCTGTATATTAAAATGATCAGTTTAGCATTTCAATGTTTGTTCAAAAATATTGAAAAAAAAAACAATGTTTTCAAGTATTGTAATTTCAAAAAAGCTGGCTAATAACCTATTAAAATTTAAGTCCAATGGCCAAATTCCTTAATATGTATTTTTCAATCAATTATATTCAGAATTGCTATTGTATACTTTCTCCAGACAAATAAGTTAAAAATTATCATATATAAGGATTTTCAAATTGAAGATTGAAATTAATTTCTATATAAAATATTAAATGTGAACTAAACACTTCTGAAACTCTATGACAAAGATTTTTCACAGGCATTTGCTGTCTCATTAAATTT
The DNA here is from genome assembly GCA_025594165.1 of Tamias sibiricus. Taxonomy (NCBI): domain Eukaryota; kingdom Metazoa; phylum Chordata; class Mammalia; order Rodentia; family Sciuridae; genus Tamias; species Tamias sibiricus. The sequence continues at coordinate 79,772,029 of CM046666.1, read as the reverse complement.
ATAAATCCTAATATAGTGGTCAGTAGTTGTGGCCATTCCAACTACTTAAAATTATTATAAAAAAAAATGCACATTTACATATTGAAACAAACTTTTTATTGGTATTTTTCAAAATAGTATCTAATTGAAGGTAATATGTAGATTGGTCATCATTCAAATGTAGATGAAATATTTGAATTTTACAGTTTTGATTATCACTGAAAATAAATTAGTATGCTCTTTATTTTCTTTATAATGGTTAATGAAATTATATTCCTCATTTAATTTATATTACAAATATAGATTATTTATAATTTATGGTATGGCAATGTGCCTTCTAAAAAATATGAATATTAGTAATATTAGTTAAATGTTATTCTTACTATCTAACAAGCATGACCCCTTGTGATTTTTTGAAGCAGTTGCAGGAGTCTGTAATTGAACTTTTATACAGACTTTCATATGTCCAAATGGTAATATCTATTTTTCTTCTGTAACCAACAAAATTATTTCTAATTATCAGGCATCAGGAAAAAATTTTTCTTAAGTAAATCATGTTACAATCAAATATGGCCATATACTTTTGAAATAGCCATAATTTATTGCTTACACTACTACATGAGCAGAGGTCCAGTTGGGAAAACAGAAACTACGTATGATATTTAAATACAGAGAAGTCAAAATCAAGAATTAATTTAGCATATGTTAGAAAACTAGAAAAGGAAAACAGGAAACACTAAGCTAACACAGACATAGTATCTTCTGGAAGTAACCACCATTTCTAGAGCGTGGAAAAATGAGAGGAGATGAGTGGAGGACCCCAAAGAAATAAGACTCAGAACTTTGATGCAAGAGCTTGGCTCTTTGAACCTCAAAGGAGTTTGGGAGAGAACACAAAAACTAGGCAGTGGTAAAACTCCATTGCCAGAGTGAAGGGTCCTTACTGGGAACATATCATCAGGACCAGAAAGTGAAGAAAATAGAGCAAGTCCAGGCTTCCAGGTCTGTCCTACAGCCTTTACTGGTACCACCTGTCAGAAAGCAAGCTGACAATATGACTTGGAATATCCTTACCACTACATCACATGTAAAAGGAATGATTAGTTACAGTGTCAGTAAAAGACACTTTTATCTTTAATAGACTTATTATTGTGAAATACTCATGAAAATCTGAGAATATAGATTCCATGACATAGTACATGCTTTAAAAATCTTATTTGATGAACATTATTTGTATATATTTTCATCAATCTACATATCTAATGCATTTTACTTATACTAAAGAATTAAATAAAAAAGAAACATTTTCTTTTGGTACATCTCAACCTGTTCTCAAGCTCCCTCTGGAATTCTTCACTTGAGGGAAAGTGACAGAAGTGTTCATATCATGCTCAGGTCTTTGCTCTTTCTCATCCTGAAGGGCAGGGTAACCTGGCTGGGCTATGTCATTTGTCAAGTTTGTCAAGGAAAGAGTGAGCAGTGCACTTAGTTGTAAGCTATTCCTCCATTTTCCATGAGCGGAGAGAGTACACACACACACACACACACACACACACACACATCCACTAGAACAAACTTAATTATTGATCTTTCTATTATACAATGTGCTTTTTTATATTTCAATTAAAAAACAAAATATTTAATTTAAATTACTAATGATAATATTTGCTTTCTCACTATTTATATGCCATAAAAATATTTTTCTTCTACCATTCATATCAATAGTGGCAAATTCCCTGTAATATAGAAATAAAATATTCCTTGTTTTGAATTTTAAATATTATAATTATGGTATATAATGAGAAAAGTTATTGGTTTCCTACTGAGGTTGACATTTGTGGAAAATTTTGAATTCAAGACTTTCACTTGGGCATAATTTGTCCACATGCAACTAAAAAACATACTAAGAATTGCTTGAATAAGGGTCTTGAGAACAATTCTTTCCAAGGAAAAGATAAGCCCAACTTAATTTATCTATTTCTATTTTGAACATTGATGTGTTTGTCTCTTTTGAGTGGGTTCTTTCTAATAGTCACAAATGCTTTTAAAGCAGTCCGTAGATCTGAGTGAGTAGGTTAGGAGGTATTCCTTGTAATGTATTGCTTTTTTTTTTTCTTTAATTTATTGGTTTGTTTTTAAATTTATTGATTCTTTTCTATATTGCATCTTTTCTTGCATGGGGTGGTACTGGGGATAGAAGTCAGAGGCTCTCAACCATTGAGCCAAATCCCCAGCCCTATTTTATATTTTATTTAGAGACAGGGACTCACTGAGTTGCTTAGCACCTCACTTTTACTGAGGCTGCCTTTGAACTTGCGATCCTCCTGCCTCAGCCTCCAGAGCTGCTGGGATTACAGCTGTGTGCCACCCTGACAGGCTTGTATTGCATCTTGATTCTATTCCAAAAAGCCATAAAACTTGAGGAAATTCTATTATTGTATGTTTTTAATTTAAAAATTCTACATTTCTTTTAAAATAAAAAGTTTTATTATAAAATATATAGAAAATTGCACAAAACATAAATATACCTTCCAGTAAATAACATAAAGCAATCACTCAAAAAATCTCCACCAAGGTCAAGAAACTGGATATTATGAAATGTGTTAGACCAGATGGGCTTCAGTGATCTTCTGTTAACTATGCCTTTTGGTTGGTTTGAGTTTAGTGATTTGCTTCTGACAAATTCAGTGAGTCAGTGGTAATAGAATGTAACTTCTATAGTTGGTAATTAGACAATAGATTCCCTCCTGATGCTCTCTCTTTGTTCTCCTCTAAACCACTGGTTCTGGGACAAGCCAGCTAAAATGACATGAGGCTGTCTTAGTGTCTTAGGGAGAGACCCTCGTGAGTGATCTTGGAAACGGATTTTTTGAGGCCTGCCAAAATCCTATGAGTGAAATTAGAACAACACACTTCAATCCCTGTAGAGGTTTGAGATGACTGTCATCTTGTCTGACATCATAATTTCAACTTCATGAAAGACATTGGACCAGAAAAAACCTACTAAATTGTGGTGATTCCTGACCTAAAGAAATTGGTAAAATAATTATTTATTATTTTCAGATACTAAGTTCTTGTGTTATGCAGGAACAGATAAATAGTATACCATCACCCAAAAGGACTCTTCATATTCTAATCAATCCCCTTGTCTTCTCTCCCCTTCCTAAAGATAACCACTATTCTTACTCTTAACAGAATGTTTTACCTTCTTTGTTTATGAACACTATGAATTCAACAATACAGCTTATATTATTTTGTGTTTGGTTTCTTTAATGCTACATTATATTTATAGATTCATTTTCATAAATGTTTGGTTTCTATTTGGGGCTCTTATAGAGTTGTAAAAATCACTATGTCTGTCTCTTGCCTCTGATGTTCATAGATTTCTGATTACCTTAAAGTAGAATTCCTGTATCACAAAAAGAAAACACATCTTCAATGATGGTGTATAATGAAAAATTGTTTTCTGAAATGTTGTACAAATTTACCCTCTCAACAACAGTGTTAGACTTCCCATTGTACCACATCCTCTTCAAGTTTGACCACTTTCATTTTTTAATTTTAGACCTCTGCCATGGGAGTAGTGCTATTGCAGTGTGGGTTTAAATTCCATCTTCCTCATGACTAATGTGATTGAATATCCGTTGACTTCACTCAGAGTTCTTGTCAATTACTCTTAGAAATTTTTCTTTCCTTATTGATTTGTTGTAGTTCTTTATAAATTTCAGATAAGAGACCCTCTCTTAGCTATATGTGCTTCGATTCATTTTACCCATTTTGAGGGAACTCACTTTTATATATTTTTTTTGTTTTTTAATTTTATTTTTATAATTTTTAATATGTACAACTCATAGTGCATATATTTAGTATCTTTTTACTTACTACTGTTTGTATACAAAGTATATTCGTACAATTCAGGTCTTCAATCATGCATTAAGGAAAATGGTATCCATCTCATTCAACCACCTTTTTTTTTCTTTTCTCCCCCTCCCTCCCCTCTTGCTCCCTCCCTTACCCTCCCTTCACTTTTATATTTTTAAAATAGTGTCTTCCTATATACAGAATCATTTTTATTATAATCTTAATCTTGTCTATTCCTGAGAGTTATAACTTGCTGGGGGGCTTGACCCTCCAACATCCACTATGGGGGGCTTGAGGGCATGGAGAAACCCCTCCTGAGATGGTTTCAGAGAACAGCGTCTGTTTTATTGTGCAGCAAAAATCACATTTATAGTGGGTATGTGCCAATTTACATATAACAGTCCTGATAGGCCAGTGGTAATACAAACATATCATCTTATGGAAGTCAAGACACCAAGAGTCCAGAAACTGCCACATACGCACCAACAGGGGAATAACTTCTGTCAAAAGAGCAAGGAAATTGTGCTTGCCAGTGTTCTGACAGCACTTTGTCCCCAAACATAGTGTTCTGTGTTAGGACTTCCCTGGTGCACAAGGAGCAAGATAAGCATTCTTCCATGAGGGTCCAAGGTTAGGCCCTGCAGCAATAACTTTTGTGACTAATAGAATTTTTTTCCTTTCCCAAGGTCAAGATGATATATTTTTATGTTATCTTTTTAAAAGTTTGCTGGTTTACTGTTCATATTTAAATCTACAACTTACCAGGTAATTGATTTTGTGCAAGTATAACATAAGGATCAAAATTCATTTTTTCTGTGTGCATATATAGTTGATACAAGATAATTCATTGAAAAGACTATATTTAACCCACAGCATTATGGCATTTCCTAGGTTATAAATCAATTGGCCATATACATGTGATGCGTTTTTAAACTCTGGATTCCATTTAATTGGCATGTATTTCTGCTCCTATGCCAACACTCACTCTACTATGACAAGATAAATTAGTTGTAAAATATTTTATAGAGCATAGTGTCCATAGTCAAGAACAATATTTTATGCACTTAAACATTTTTTAAAAGAGTAGGCTTTTGGCTCTGGATGTGGATCAATGATAGAAGTTTTGCTTAGCATACATAAGGCCCTGGGTTTCATCCCAAGTACCACACATACACACACACACACACACACACACACACACACACACACACAACCACATGAGAGCAAGCCTCATGTTATTTGTTCTTATCACACACATGCAAACACATACACATGAAATGAAGGAATAAAAGGGAACTTTTGGAGTTGATAACTATGTCTATTGCCTTGAGTTTTGTGATGTTTCATGGATATATGTGTATCTCCAAACTTCTCAAAATGTATGCATACAAATAAGTGCCATTTATTGTATATGAATTATATGTCAAATGAAGCCTCCTAATAGATCAAAAATCTGATAGCATAATTCTCTAATTTTGTACTTTTTAAAAATTTGGTTTTAGTATTTTTCATATTTTCTTTTTAATCTGTTTATCAATTTACCTTAAATAATACTTTTCAGGATTCTAGTTGAGATTGCATTGACTCTTCAGACAAATTCATAGAAAATTGATGTATTTACAAAACTTAGCCAGTCAACTCTATCATAGGATACTCCCTTGGTTTTTAAGGATTTTCATCTTTGGTCATAGTTTTTTGGCTGCCAGATCTGTGCAGCTTTGGAATTCAGGAAATATACACTGATGGTAAGACCAGTCAATGTGTCCGAGCTTCCTGAAACCTCCAACTATGTTACTTAGTTCCATGTGAGTCCCCAAAATGCTGCTTCACATGGTGTCCCCTAGAAATTCCCCTATGAGTGTGTTTACTTCGGGGTCCTAGCCTATGTCTCAAACCCAGAACCAACAGACACCCTCAGGGATGACTACAGATCCTTAGCTTTCTTCTGTAAAGGTTTCCCTTGCTGGGATTTTGCTTTTTTTTTTTTAGTTCTGTGGCTTATCAAGTATTCTGATGCCCTTAAATTAATAATTTTGGAATTTGTCCATGTTTTCTACTTGATTTGGTCTGCATTGATGCTCCATCTTACCCAGAAGTAAAACAGTCTAATTATTTATATTTGATTTAGGCCAGCAGCTAGGGATACTAGCAATTGGTGACCACCTTAATCTAGTTACTGGGATTCAGATATCTCAAATTTGTGCTGCATATCTTAAAAGGTAGAACATTTATTTTTTATTTCTGCTATGTCTTTTTTGTTCTGTAGTGCAACCTTTTGGAGTCCCTAATTCAAAGGATGAGGTTCTCTAAGGCCCCTGATTTGTTCAGAGTACACTTGAATTACTGTTCCTCAGCATCACAAATTTATCAAAAGTTCTGATTAACTTATCCCTAAAAGAGTCTACAGATCTCCCTAACCCCAGAAGAACAGGATCTCCCAGTATTGGATTTGCATCTTGGGATTTCTATCACTTCCTCAATTGTGGCTCCATAATTCTTAATGCCTTATTAGATCTCCAGTGTCATAAAGGGTTACTTTTTATATTTTTTTTTGTAAGCTTTCCTAGTTCTTCCAATGAGGAAACCTGATCATATTATCCAGCTAATATATCTTTAAAAACACAAAACCAGAAAAAACAATTAATTATTTTTTCACAGTAAGGAAGGAATAATTTCTTGGACTGGACAGAATAAAATAAGTGGTATGCTTTGGTTTGGCAGCACTTCATTTTATTTGTGTTTTCTTAGCTTTTATGCTTTTGGCTACAGTGTCAAAGAGCTGCTCTGTAAGTTCAAGTATTTGGAGTGAATTTTTCACTTGAAAAAATAGTAGCATACACACATCAAAAAATAAGGGCTAACCTCTATTTTAATTTTTTGAGGACCAATTAGAGTCTTCATTTGGCTGGTCTTCTGCCAATTTAAAAAAAATTTTTGAACATTCTAGACTTGCACATGCTTGCATCTATAAAACTCTCTTATAAAAATTTATAAAGTGAGGTCTTTAGGGACACAGTAGTATTCCTTTTTACTGTCAATAATACCTCAGTCCAGATGACAAAGTTCTACATTTTGCTATTGAACATGAACAAACTATATGAATTACACATACCAGAACAAAAATCTCAAATCCACAATCTAGATTTTGTAATCCCTTATTATTTCTAGATATCACTTATACTCCTTATACTCGTATTCACAATGTTCACGTATTTATTCCCAACGTAATTCTCATAGTCTGTGCATCAGATTAAACTCTTTTAAACTCCTTCATTTCTCCAAGAGTTTAATCATTGCTTGTTGAGTTAGTGTAGACTTTCAAAATACTACACATGCACCCCTCTATTAGTTATTTATTGCTACATAACAACTTACCACTAAATTTAGCATCTTAAAACAATTCATTTATTATCTAAGTTTCTTGGATTAGGAAACCAGGTATAGCTTATCTTAGCTGGTCCTTTTTTTTTTTTTTTTTTTTAGGATCTCTTACAGACTTCACCATGTGTCAGCTGGGATGTAGTTATCTCAAGACTTACGAGAGAAAAGATCCATGTCCAAGCTCACAGGGTTGTTGGCAAGATTAAGTTCTTTGTGAACTAAATGCCTCAGTTCCTCACTGGTGGTTGGATATAGGTCACTCTCAGCTCCTTCCACATGGGCCTCTCCACAGAGCCAGTTTTCTTCATGAAAGTGTGCAATAGAGAAACTGCTACTAAAAAGCAAGTCCTAATTTGTTGCAACTCAATCATGGAAGTGACATATTCACATTTTTGCCATATTCTGTTATAGAAGCAAGTTTCTAGGTCCAGGCCACATTCAAGGAAAGGCAATTACTAAGGGCTGCTGGAATGCACACAATGTGACATATGGAGGGAAGAACTAACAAAAAAGCATATACAACTGGAAATCATGTTCTACATGATTATTATGTACAATCAATCTTCCTGAAGCATACCTTTGATCACATCCTGACTTCAAAAGAAGAAAAAGAGAGAGGGAGAAAGAAAACAAAAAATCATTAAAGATCCCCTGGCCTATGACTTTTGACAATCAGAAACTATACCTAATTTCTAAATTCATTTCTATTATCTTTTGCAATTTATCATTAACCCTATGCTCTAGGCACTGTTAAAGCTTATAAGATATATGTTTAGCATGTTTGTTCATGTTGTTCCCTCTTTCTGAAATAATATGTCCTTCTTTTACTAAAAAAAGAGAAGAAAAAAAAAAAGATTTTTATCCTGAAAAAAGAAGGGGAAGTGAAAGGCACATATTTTTTTTTTCCTCTTCCAATACTTACAGAAGAGCACTGATCAGATCAATACGGAAAAGACTGAATGGGCAGGACTTCAGGTATAATGGAGAATTCTTGACAGCCTTTCAGTCTGCTCAAAATTGAAATAAGTTGTCACAAAAACACGAGTTTTTCTTTTCATTTTTAAAGTGTTAAAATCAAGACATAAATCTGTCCATGAAGGTCATGAAGGGATTTCAGTGTCCAGTGGGAGTTAGAATGAATGGACTTCTAAGGCATCTTCCAACTCTTAAGATTTCATGAATCCATGAATTTATATAAGGAGGAGAAGCCAAAACTATGAGAAAAAATAAATGATTTACATGACAAAATTCCGAAGAAACTGTATTTATTGATATTTCTTTCTAAGCTGAGGTTATTTTACAAACTCAGGAAACTCCATTTTCAATATTTTCTATTTTAGTTCATTACTGTCATAATAAACTATGAAATTCCCTCACATTCCAAATTTTAAAAATAAATATATTCATGATCAATGTGTACCAAAGCAAGGTTCTATTTGTATAACACGAATGATGGTGCCATTTGAAAGCTCCTTTTCTATCAAATACATGCCTAAATATTTCCATAAAAAGACGTCCATCTTTATTTTTACAGTTTTTGGTTATTGTGCATTTTAAGCCTTTTTAGAAAAATCTTTATCTTGCTTGAGAAAAATTTGCAGATGCAACAGCTGCCCTTACACTTGTTGCCACTATTCTCCTACATAAGTTGGAGCAAGTGATGCTATGAATGATGTTGTGAATCATTGGGCGGAGAGACTTCTAAAAAAGAACACATTTCAGCCTTTCCAGAGAGTAGGGTGGTGAGTGAGAGAAAGAAAGAGAAGTGTCAAGGACCAGTGATGTCCGTTCTTTGTTGGAACATTTGATGTAGCAGTCCTTCCGGATGGTGTCCAGTGGAGAATAGCTAATCTGTTGATGGAAGCTGGAAAACTTCTTATAAAGGGAAAAATTTTGAGAATCATTCATTCTTTACCTATATTGTAATATGGCAGAGGGAAGGTCCTTATCTAATATTTTCTTATGGTGTGGTTGAGTATTCATCATATACAGACAGACATTTGAATGAATTTTTATTTAATGAATCAATAATTGAATAAATAAATATAATGACAGATTATGAGATTGAAAGACATGCCAGTATGCAGATGTACTTTAGAAGTTTGGTTTCCACTGAGATGTTTATTATTATTAGCATCCTAGGATCATATATCACAATATCAAAGAGATTTTAGTGAAACTAAACACACAAACACACACACACACACACACACACACACACACACACACACACACACACTCTTTTTAGTGAGGAGAAATAGAGTAAGTTGCAAGCCCATCTACCCAGGCCAGGCTGTTTCAATCACAGTCATACTTCTGTTCAAAGCTAAACAAGTCAGACATAGTGAAGTCAATCAATTTGGTCTTTTTACATGAGATAGAACATACTCCTGTAGATGAAGATGGCCTTTAAGAAAAATGAAAACTTCTATTCTGAAATGAAGTTAATTCTGAGAAACATGAAAGTGATTTTAGATTAAAGAAAGAAAATTTATTCTCATCTTCCTGAAGCTTAGCATCTAACAGACTTTGAGATACAGCTAGAAATGAACAGTCCTAGCCACAAGAAGCACATCAGAAGTAAGACAGGAAGGAGGTTTATATGGGTGACCCATAACAGGAATGCACATGGGCAGTTGTGGAAATTCATTACTTTGTAACACACACCTTCTATTTTGCTAAATGTTGGTGTGCTTTTATTAAAATTAGTGGTATGAATTCTGTTTGGGAAGATGTGAACACTTTCTCGAGTATGCTAGTCATAGTAGCCATTCACCTGAGTGTGACCCTGGTGGTCAACAGCAGCAGCAATAGCCCCAGTGAAAACATGACATGGAAGTCTCTCCAAAAAGACCACTGGACAATCACTTGAAAAAATCCAGGATACATTTAGAGAGCAGCTGTTTGGTAACCAGTTACCTCGTCTGTGAAGTGGAGCGATAACACTTGTCCGACCTAGCTTCCCTTTGGGAAAGTAATGAAATGTGAAATAATTGATGACTGTAATGTGTTTTGAAACCTTGGGAGAAACACGATCTGTAAGCATATGATATCATGATTGCCTTCATAATAAAAAGAAAAGAAAATATTTAAAATAACAACAACATGTACATTTTTAACACCTGCAGTTGTATATGAAATATATAACTATTTTTACTGTTTTCTGCCTAATTCACTGCACCTGCATTAAAAATGCACCTCAATGGCCTGATTTAAAATAATATATAAAATTTAGACAGGTACTTACTCTTTTATTCACCCCATTGTGCCTAGGTCTCACAGAACATATTTCAAACAATATGCTACCACAAAGAGACCACTTCAATACAAATCTCAATAGTGTGGGTTAATAAAAATTACTTTTAAAAGCAAACATCTGGCACCTCATAAATACATATCACCTTTCATCAAGAGTTTTTCAAACTCCATCTATATATATTACACTTATAAGCATTATTAATTCAGCATATTGTACACTGGTTTTAAAGTAGTCCCAGAGCAGAATTACATATGTAAAATACGTGCTGCAATTTCTAGGCCCATGCAGATCATAAAGAACAAGACATTAACCACAATGCTAAATCCTTTTGATTTAATGTGTTCTGTTAGCTAGCAGGGGTAATTTTTTTAAGCACAAATAAAAGAAAACACTATAGTTAAGCTTAAAAGCAGCTATTTATTCCAACTAATTTTCCCTCTCTTGTGACATTTAACAAATTATTCTAAGCTTACATTTAGCTTATGTCAAAAATGTGTTTGAAATATTTTATTCTGGTTTACTTCTACATCTGAAAGAAATTTCAAGAGATGATTTGCTTTAACAAAATTTGTATCTATAACCCAAATTGGTACTTCTTTTCCAGAGGATATTGCATAAACAGGATATTCTATAACATCATTTGGAAAGTTTTCCTGTCACTATTGATCTTGCTATGACGTTTTTGTTTCAGGGATTTGAAAAAACTTTCTGTACAAGTAAAGTTCAATTCTTCTAGCTATATCTTTAATAAAAATGGAGAAATAGGATTAGCATTGTTGTTACATTTTTACAATGCTACATGTACTTATTATTTTTAATTTTTTCATATTAAATAGAACTCATAACTTTATTTGTCCTGTGCAAGTTGGAGTTATTACATGTATTTCCTTACATTTTCATATTTCTGTCTACCACCTCAAGCAATGACTACCACAAAATGCAAACATTTTTAAAGATAAGGTTTGTAAAGGTTGTGGCCTGATCTTGCATAGACTAAAAAGGTGGTCTAATATATTTATATCAAGTGGCTTCATCTTGCCTAAAATTACCACCATTGCTTTATTTCATAATTATGTACTTCTAAAATTCCTTTTGGCTCTCATATATCATCCTAGGCAGTAGACATACAACAACAAACAAAGCAGACAGCCTTTAAAACCAGATAGAACATTCACTATAAAATTAAAGATACTAAATAAAAAGCAAACAAATAATTAAATAATTTAAAATCACTAAGTGTTCAAGGGAAAACTGTAAGTGTAAGTACCAAACAATTTAAAGGGGTCTTCATTGAGTAGTATGAGCAGAGGGAACCTCTCCAAGTACCTAATGTTCAGCATATAAGGCTAATTTCCTGTTTGCATAATGAATAGACTACATCAAGTTTTTGCATTAAAATGACTACCTAAATATACAAATAGAGGAAATTCTGCACCTGTCTTAGAGAAAATGGAATAATAATAGTCATCTACCAAAACCTCAAGAGAACTCTCTATATAAGGAGGGAACCTTCTTAACAATGATCTGCAATATCTATTATTTGCTGCCAAGAAACAACTTGCCTGGGAAGAAAGTGAAGATATTCCAAAGAACTCACTAGCAGCCACAGGTTGGAGGACAAAATAGGAATTAGGATAGTAAAACAGCAATGTGTGATCCCTCCAGATCCTTGTAAGGACTATGTTACTGTTTGTCTTGCATGTCTAGATCTCACAGCATTTACTCACAGTGTATCATTGGAACTGCTCCTGCTAAATAATTACTGCCTTAGTAAACACCAAAATGTGGACTTTGATACAGGAGAAGGCTCCCTTTTATAAAAACTATAACAATGGTTCACTGTCAAACCTCTGGTAATGAAACTCTGAACAAAAATCATAAATTTATAATCTATAGAAACTTTATTTTCCTCCCTTCACATGAGCTTGAAAGACCCAGTCTCACAACCTCTGAAAGGTCCCATTCTCCTTAGAGCAGAATGATCTCAGAGGTCTCTGTACAGAAAAATTACTGAAAAAATGAAAGTATGTGGAAGTTCAGATGAGGGTAAATCAGAAGAGCAATGAGAATTTAGTTAGGTTTTCTTACAAAGTTCTAAAACATTGTTTAAATACAAATAAATATTTTTTCATAGGGGTCAAGTAATAGTAAAACTATAAGTCAGACAACCCAAGGGAAGTTTTGAGCCAGAACAAATGACATAGAAAACAATACAATGGCCAAAATTACAACTTCAGTGAAGCAAAGATCAGCAAAATTGAAAGAGCAGAAACTAATGATCAACATAAATTTATTGACTGCTACCATGAACCAGACGAGACACTGTGATTATAGCAATGAATAAAACAAATTACCTCTTTTCATGAAGTCCTGTTTTACATTCCACTGAGGAGAGATGGCCATGAAATATGAACAATTAAACATCTGCTAGATTAGATGATGATAAGTGCGATGGAGAGCTATAAAAAGGGAAAGGAAAAGAGTAAAGATCATGGTGATGTTGCAATTGAGTAGTCAAAGAAGACCTCACCAGGAAGGTGACACCAGGAGAACATGCCACTGTTGAAGAGACTCTGTGTGACTTCTGAGGCTAAGCCATAAAAGACATTCAGCTCCCGCCTTGATTTATTAGATCTCTCATTCTGGGGTCATATTGTGAAGACACTTAAAAAGTTTATGTGGAAACTGTCATGAAAAAAATTAAATCTCCTATCAATAGCCAACACCAAAGTGCTGTACATGTGAGCAGCCATTTTGGAAGCAGATCTACCAGACTTAATAAACACTTAGGATGTCTGAAGTCCCAGCCAATATCTGACAGAAATACACAAGGACCTGAAGTAAATCTTCCAAGCCAAGATCCTCTAAATTCTGGTCTCAAAGAATCTGTGGAAGATAGATAGTAAGTAAATATTTAAAAGTATTAAGTCATAAGCTTAAGGATAATTCATTACCCAGCAGTGCATAATAAATGCATATGTAGCTATTCAAGGAATAGCATTCCCAGCATAGAGAATAGCAAGGGCAAAGAAGAACATGCTTGGTATGTTTGAGGAAGAAGAGTAAAGAGGCCAATGTGGCTAGAACTGAGTGAGCAAGGAAAAGAATATAAGAATAAGAATTAGTGAGGAAATAAAAACCAGTTGGTAAAAGGCTAAATAATCCATTGATTTTAAACATGGAAGCAATGTAATCTTACATTTTTAAATATTCATTTTGACTAATGTTGGGCATCCCCTGAGGATGCAGTAAACAATGTTGAAACAGAGAGACTAGTTAGGGGGCTATTGAAATAATCCTGACATAGGTTTATGATATTTTATACTAAAGTGTTTGCAGTGGAAAGTAGTAGACAGTGGAAAGATTGTAGATAAATACTGAATCAAGAATTAAATGGAGAAGTAAATGAAAAAAGACTTTTAGCTTTAGGTATAATGATAGTACTCAATCTGAAAGATTATCACACAATCAGTATCTATAATATTGCATAATAAAACCATAGCATGGTATACAAACATATGTAGATAAGAAATTGAAATTGATTTTCATGTATTTTGAGTTTGTCAGGATGAACCCAACTACTATATATGTAACCATAAAAATCTAATGAAAATATGTAGATTAGAAAAAAAGATCAAATCATTCTTCCATAAATGAAAATTTTAATTTCAAATTAAAAATCTCTCTGGAAAAAAAAGCAGACATTCATGTTAAAAAAACAATAAGTAGATAAAAAAGTTTTGGCCAAATAATTTAAAATGCAGAAGAAAAAACTAGAAATAGATAATATAAAAGATAAGTTATTATACAATGAAGACAGAATAAATATTTAACATAAATCCAAAGTTAGAAATACCTTAATACTTACAAAAGTGCCTGGGATGTTGCTGCTCTTATCAAATATTTACATGCTTATAAAATTCATGAGTCCTGCAAGAAAAGTGTCAACAGAAAGAAAAGTTCAAAAAACTTAGGACTGGAAATGTCCAACAAAAAAAGCTCAAATTAAACCACAATAAATAAAATAAACAAGATACATAAAAATAAATTCAAATCCAAGTATTTGTTTAAAACTTCAGAAGAATAAAAACAAAAGAACCATTGCATATCATGAACAATTAGACTGAGAACAGATTTTTTTAAAAAATCAGAAACAATAAAGTCTGAAGACACATGTTCAAAATACTGAACTTAGAATTGTGTACCCAGATAAACTTTTGTTTATACTAAAAAAAGAAAATCATCTTCTGAGAAACAGAAGCTTGCCATTTACAAATTTTTACTGAAAGTTTTGCTAAAGTATACAATTTTTTTCAAAAGCAAATTGACTATAAGGAAAAAAGTAGAAGGTAGACCAAAGACATTAGAAAATGATAATAGCAACCAAAAATGAATAATAGTAATGGCAAAACAATAACAACAATAATGATGACTATTTATGAGAGAATAAAAAATGAATGATAAAAGGGGAGTATCAGAATAAAAGGTACTCTGAGATCCTAAGATTATGCCAAATAACACTCTTAAAATACAGGTAGCAAATTTTTTGAATTTGAAAAAATAATGGGAGTGTACAGGCACAGTAGACTGATTAACAAATCAAGTGAGCTGTTAACATCTTAAAAATTTCTAGTGAAGACCATCAATAGCAGAAGACAAATATTTTACATCATAAATATACAGACTTATGTAAATATAAAGGTAGTGATTCCTCAGCAAAAAAATGATAATAATAATAAAATGTGTCATTTTTATTTTGTAGCTTTAACTAATTCATGCATCTTTTTGTAAGCTTCTGTGTTTATCATATAAAATGCCCCTGGTGTCAAACAGTTTATAGTACAGAGTAACAGTCACATAACTTTAAAACATTTTAGTCCCAAAATTATTAATATGTCTTTAAAACTCAGATCTAACAAAGAACACACAACATCCACATAACTTATGGTACAATCACACTTTTGAAGTTATTCAAAACAGTAAGGAACACTGTTTAAAGGTTTATTAAAAGAATGATACTTTATAGCCAATTAAGATATAGAGGGGAGAAAATGGTGGCTTCAAGATAGGAATTTTATTAATAAAGTACTTCAATGCATTAAAGAAAAGAAAAGCAAAATGTCATCTGGAAAAATGACAAAGTAGCACCAAGAAAAGTATCATTCTTAGAAAATTACATATAGATATTTCCTGAACATGCAAAGGACAAGGAAATTTATGATCTCCACTTACCATGCCAAGCTATTTCAAAAGCTCTTGTCAATTGTATGCATAATGGTATAAATAATTTGTCAATGAATGCTTCAAGAACATGCCAATATCTATATTAAAATACAAAAAAAATGTGTTTTAAAATTATTTAAACTAACAGAATTCTATATGTTAGCTATAAAACTATACATATTTAAAGAAATCAAAAGCTCTTTTGGATAACTAATGGCAGCTTAGATGTCAGTTACTATAGCAACCATTTCCTAAAATATATATAAGAACAAATTGTATAAAAATGTTTATAAAGAATATCATAAACTTCACTAAGGAAACAATATTATCAAAGGTAAGTAAAATGAGAGACACTCCACATTTCTGGATGAAAAGAAAGGAAGCTATAAATGTATCATTTTTTTCAAAATTATCTGTAAATATAATGCAATACTAATAAACACTCCCAAAAGGAAAAATTTCAAACTTTACAAAAATAATTTTAAAGTACACTTGAAAAAATGTGTTGTACTATCTCTATACCTTCTCCCATACAGAAGCCCATGCTCAAGGGAAGTATTTGGTCTATATTTTACACTGAAGTTCATATTACATATGTAAGTCGACAGAAAATTTGTTGGTGACTATTTTTGGCAAACTACATATCTTGATAGAGTCAATATTCCACATTACATTTTTGAAATGTACTAATTACATAATTCACATTTCAAAATTTTATGCCCGGGGGCTGGGGTTGTGGCTCAGCGGCAGAGCGCTCACCTCACACGCGTGCAGCCCGGGTTCAATCCTCAGCACCACGTAAACATAAATGCATTGCATTGTGTACAACTAAAGTAAATAAATAAATATTTTTTAAAAAATTTATGCCCATAAATGTATTTTTGTTATTAGAATTACAAGTAAAGAGAAAAGAATCTCTATTAACCATGCTTCAATACCTAACTTATGTTTCATAAATGGAAAGTAAGACAAACACTGCTATGTACTGATATTGTTAACTTTCTAAGAAATTTATGTGCATTTTATTATTTAATGTTTACAGCAATACCATGAGATTCGTATGTCAATAATTTCATGAGAAAACTAAACCTCAGAGAAATTAAACCACAGCTATTCAATTGGTTATTTGTAAATTTGGTCAACTCTAGAATTTTATAACTTGAAATTCCGGCCCTTTATTTTTTTACAATTTTCTTACCTTTTATTACTTCTTTCATGTCCTTAGTCATTTTTAATATTCTCATTTCAAATATTATTTTTAATTTGATCCTTCTCTTCATTGTGTCTCTGATTCTCATGTTGGTTTACTTGGTGTGCATTAGTAACTTCCAATTAGTTGAAATTCTATTTATTTATTTATTATTTTTATTTAGGAAGTCAAATAGTTGTGCTAATGTCGTTTCAGAGATGTTTATAGTTTATTTATTCATGAAATTTCAAAAAATTCATTGATCCCAGACTAATTTTTATGTTGAATTTTTAGCATGTTGTTCTTAAACCATGTTATTGCTTGAGCTCTTTGTTATTGTTTTGCTTGTTCGCTGCTTTGTCCAATGCCCTAATAAGAACAGTTTTATAAGAGGAAAAGTGTATTTGGGGCCCATGTTTCAGAGATCTCTGTTAATAGCCAGCCAGCTCCATTGCTCTGGGCCAGAGCAAAGAAGGCAGGATATCATGGCAGAAGGGTATGGCAGAGGCAAAAAAACTCAGAACATTACACCAGGAAGCAGACACACACACACACAGAGAGAGAGAGAGAGAGAGAGAGAGAGAGAGAGAGAGAGACTGCAGCTCAGGGATAAAATATGTACTCCAAATGCACACCTCCTGACCCGCATTCATAGAGCCATACAGAACCTGCTGATAGTTTTTACCCAGTTAATCCCCGTTTGGGGATTATTGCAATAATTAGGTTAAGGTTTTTGTAATCCAATCATTTCACCTCTCAATTTTCTTGCATTGTGTCACACACGAGCTTTGGGGAGACACAGAATATCCTAAACTTATCATTCCATACTCACATATATGATAGCCTTGATATCTCAGTTTCTCTTCAAGGATTTCCCCCTTCAGAGATCAAGGAAGACAAAAAAAAAAAAAAAAAAAAAAAAAAAAAAAAAAACCCTCACTACTTTGAGAATGTGAAGTAACTAGAACTGAGGTTTATGCAGGTATGTGCCCTGTACTGATCTGAAATTGTGTTGCCACCCTCCCACATCTTCCAAAGCCTCAGGGCGCTCTTCTCCAGCCTTTATGTAACCCATAGACCTGAATCCCTAAGCCATCTTGATTTCAATTTCTATTTACCATTTTGCATAGGTTTTGCAGTTGATTACAAGAATATGTGTGTATAATTACATATTTGTTCTTTTTTACTTTAAACGTTTAACTTTTTATCTACCATTTCTAAATGTTTGTCAAGGGGCATTTCTTTCTGCCCTTCCACATGAGCTTAGTCTTAAAAATCCCTGCTGATCTCTCCTTTTCTCCCTAAAAATGTAGAAGAATTGTCTGTACTCTCACCTGTTTTTCTTAAAGTTTTAACACTAATATTTTCTATCCATTTGCTTATTTCTTATTTCTAGATTTCTCCTAACATCATCTTCTTTAATAATCTCTGATAGTATCCAGACTTTTTCTCCATCTTTTATTTTTTCTTCTCATGTAACATTGCTTACTAGTGATAAATTTTGTTTTGGTATCTCTTGTCATACAAGCGTATTAGTCACATCTGGAATATTATGCTATTTTTGTGTGCTTCATTGGTTATCTCAGAACACTACAAGAAACTGCAACTGAAATGGGGCTTAAGGGATCAAATTATGATGAAAATTAATTAAGTTAATTAACTATAACTTGGAGTTTGAAGGTACAGACCTCTTTCAGGTAATTAATACTCCTATAGACTAGGGACTGTATTATTTAGGGTGGAATAAAGTATGAAGTTTAAACTGAAATCATGTAATTTATGAAAAACTTCTTCCCAACTGCAAGTTCTAAGTAAATAAAGGGCATTTCAGTTTTAAATGTAAGATCTGCTCAACTATGCCAAGACAACTTTCAGAATGAAGATGTTCTATAAATATGATTAAATCTCATTCTAATGTAAAATGATTGATAAAAGTTCCAACAAAACAAAGATTAAAAAATTCTCTTATTCATGTAGCAGTGGAGTTACTGTCCTACTATTTTGTGGACACTTTTGATCAAGATCTCAGTTTATACAACAAAAATAATACTAGCTCACACTCTATCCTATGCATTAAGGACTATTCTACGTGACATAGTGTAAATACTTCAGTATATTCTACAATGGCCTCCACAGTCCTGGAAGGTACTATTATTTTTTAGTTTTACATGTGAGGGAACTGAGGCACAGACAGAATAAATTCTTTGCTCAAAGACACAAAGGTGTTGGGTTTGGGAGTTGGTATTTTTAGTTAGGCAAATTGACTCCAGATTCATGACTTTTAAGAAAAACTACACTTAAAGTACTATACTTTCACTTTAAAGCAATGGCAACATAAGAACCAGGTAGTCCTCAGACAATATTAATCCAAGAAGCAAAGAAAGAAGAAAAGAGAAGTATGTGCACATCCTGCACCTATAAATGAACACAGATGAGCATTTGTGTGGATTATTTATATATATGTCCCAGCTCTTTCTACTGAAAGGGACAGTGAAACAATAAAACCCATGAAGCAAAGGAAACACCCCGCTGCTTCTGTCTCCATTTTTTAATGCTTTTGTCCAAGAAATGCAATCAGGCCTTCTCGAAAAATAGGTTCTGGTTCCAGTATGGTTATGTTATTCATTTGTAATAACTTTAAACGGATTTAAAATTCCTGTATCATATTCTAGCCCTGCCCCCACACACCTAAATCCTGGTTTGTTTGTTTGTTTGTTTGTTGTTATTTAATTATTTACTTAAAAGAATTAAATCGGGGCCATGTTAGCTTTTGGGGATATATTAAACATTAACATGGATCTAAAAATAGAAATTACATGGAGAGGTATATCAGAGAAGGGTTACTCCCTACTCATGACCTCTACCCTAAACTCAGTCCTTCCCATTTTTATCTCTTCATTTCCACTCTGGAAGTAACCATCTCATTATTATCTTCTTTATCCTTCCTGAATTTCTGTTTACAAATATGAAAATATACTTGAATATATTCTTATGCCTTTATTTTCTTCCATAAAAGTAAATGGGGCTGGGCTTGGTGGTATATGGCTGTAAACCCAGCAACTCGGGAGGCTGAGGCAGGAAGATCCCAAGTTCAAAGTCAGCCTCAGAAACTAGTGAGTCTGTAGGCAACTTAACGAGACCCCTCAAAATAAAAATAAAAATAGCTAGGCATGTAGCTCAATGGTTAAGTGTCCTTATGTTCAATTTCCAGTACCAATAAATAAATTGATCAATAAATAAGAACTGCAGATACTCTTTTTCATTTTGTTTTCTTTTGCCTAACAATAACAATGAGACCCTTCTCATTTGTCTTGATAGCTGTATAATAGTGTGTTATGCAAGTGTGTCAGTTGTTTGATCATCATCCCATGTATAAACATTTAGGTCATTTCTGCAATCATGCAAAACAACATAGAAATGAATCATTTTGTCAAGATGTAGTTTCACATTGGAAATCTATTTTCAGAATGCTTTCTGGAAGTCAGATGGATAGATGCAGGGGGTTAACTGATGGTCTTCAGAACCTATGACTCTTACCTTGTTTGTGAAAAGGATTTCCCAGGTATAATTAAGAATGATCCCACTCCTTTGTCTATACACAAAGAATTTAAAAGTAGCATACTACACTGATGCAGCCACATCCATGTTTATAGCAACTCAACTCACAATAACCAAGCTTTGAAAACAACCTAGGTGTCCTTCAACAGATGAGTGGATAAGGAAAATGTGGTATCTATACACAATGGATTATTATTCAGCCATAAAGAAGAATGAAATTATGGCATTTGCCATTAAATGGATGAAACTGGAAAATATCATGCTAAGTGAAATAAGCCAATCCCATAAAAACAAAGGCTGAATGTTCTCTCTGATTTGTAGATGCTAACCCAAAGCAAGGGAGGTTGGGGAGGGAAATAATAGGAATCCACTGTACTAGACAAAGGGAAATGAAGAGAAGTGTGGCAGGGGAGGGGTGGGTAATAGAAAAATCATTGGACTTGTAATTGGATATAACTTTCCTAGCCTTTCCTTACAAAAGAAGTACAGAGAGAAATTTGAGATAGAAAAGAAGACAGAGAAAAGGAGTGAAGTTGGTCACAGTGGCAGAGATTGGAGAAATGTGGCCACAAATCACAGGATGCCAATAGTCAACAGAGTGAATTCTCCCCTAGAGTCTTCAGAGGAAGCATAGTTCTACTATCTCTTTTGATTTCAAAATACTGGTCTTCAGAAATGTGAATTTTGTTGTTATTGTTTAGGCCAAAAGGGCTATACTTTTACACTAATAAAGACATCACCTGAGCCAAGTGCCATACCACTGAGTTACATCCCCATCCCCAGGCCTTTTTACCTTGAAACAGCATCCAAGTTGCTTAGGCTGACTTCAAATTTGTAATCCTCCTACTTTAGATTCCCAGGTAGTCTGGATCACAGGTGTGCATCATTGTACCTGACGTGGTGTCCTTTTAATTTATATTTCTCTATGAGTGAGTTGAACATCTTTTCATATTTTTTAAAATATGCATTCATACTTTTTCCTAATATTTCCATCATGGTCCACTAACCCATGATTATTTTAGAATTGTTTGTATGTTAGGACTCTTTTCCTAATGCCTATGATGTATTCTGACAATGTTTTCTTATAGTTTGTCAGTTTCCTTTTAACCCTACTTATAGGGTTTGCACCATACTTGTTCTTTTCCTATTTTTCTCTAGTTAGATTTATCAACCTTTTCTTTTATCACCTCTGGATTTTGTTTCATGGTTAGAAACTTTCTACATCAGGTGAAAGGGGAACTCACCCACTGGATTCTAGTTTTCTTTCTAGTATTTTTTTATTATTATAGTACTTGCATGATTTTATTTTCATACTTGAGTTTCTTCCATTTGGAGTTTATTCTATCATTCACATTTTGCAGATACAGTTTGGTCCACACTCTTAGTTTTATCCTTTCTGAATAACTAGTTTTAGATTTCTATTCTATGCAGCCTATAGTTGGCTCTTGCTTCTGGAGGCAAACTGAAAATCTTCCAACATGTGAGGTAAATCCATTTGCATTTATTGATATGACTGAAATGATTTCAACTCTATAATATTTTCAGACATTTTTATTGGCAGTGTTCCCATAAATGTGTGTATTATTTGCTATTTTATTTTAAAAATGATGGTATAGATAAAGATTTGAGTTTTATTGTGGTAATTATCTTTTCAGTGACAAATTTATCAGTGTGTTGGCCCCTGTTTTTATGTTTAACCTTTTACTCTTTGAATTTTCAATTTTCAATTTGTAACTACAGCTTACACAAAAGCCAATGTGATCATTTTATCTTCTTTGCCTTTTTTTTTTTCTATTTTTGGGGTATTGTTTTGTGTTTTGTGAAACATAACAATAATAAGTCCTAGTATTCTACCCTCTATTCTATCTTCATTTTAGACAATAGGATATATATATATATATATATATATATATATATATATATATTAAAATACTCACCATCATTCATTTTGCTGAAGCATGCTCATTTATGCAAAAATTAAAGGATGATCATCCTTCAATAGACTCCTCAAAAAGGAGTTATGGGTACAAAATTCCCTAAGTCCCTGTATACAAGAAATTTGTTTATATTGCCTTAATACTTGAAGGGCAATTTAGCTAAATATAACCCTTAGTTTACATCCTCTCTCCTTGGGATTTTGAAAATTTGCCCATTTATCTTGCTTTTTATGTTGTTTTCAAAAAGTCTGATGTCGATCTAATTCTTTTGACTCAAATTTGGTATTATCATTTTGCTTTGAGATATTGAGGTTATTATCTTCATTTTTGAAGTATAAATATTTTATTAGCTTATGTCTTGGAGTCATTCATTCTATGTTAACTTTTCTAGTAACCTAGCAGACCCCTTTAAGAAATACATTTGGGTCCTATTTTATCTGGAAAATTTCTGTGGATTACAATTTAAAACATTAGTTATATTTTATTATTTCCTGCACCTGTCAAGTACTCCAATTGTATAATTATTATTCTTTCTTACTCTTTTTATTTTTGTTGTTATCTTTCTGGTTTATTTTCCTACTTTTCTTCAGTCCCCTTATTAAGCTTCCATTTTATTTAATCTTGTATTTTAGTCTTTATTTTTAAGATAAATTTTCTCTTTTCTCCTATTTCTTTCTCAGAGCCCAAGAAAGTCTATTTTTATTTCACTCTGTTCTTTGTCCATTTCTGGTCTTAACTTTTAAAGTTCTGACTCAGGGTGGTTGTTTCCAAACCAAAATGTTTGTATGACTATATTTTACTTTCAAATGTTATCTTCTATTCTTTTCTTATGTTTGTTTTCTGTTTTTGCTTTATGAAAAGGGAGAAGATAAAACACTTTCATCAATTACAGGTTTTAAATTTGTTGACTGTATTGTGTGTGTGCATGTGTGTGTGTGTGTGTGTGTGTGTGTGTGTGAGAGAGAGAGAGAGATACCTCAGTATAGATTTATTGAGATTTGTCTTTGTTTCTGTGATTTGGTGTGATTATTAAGATTCTTAGTTCAAAGGAAAACTCTTCTCTTGGTTTTTGAAAGTCCAAATTCTTCTTGGATTTTACTTTTTGGTAGGGCATATGAATGTGCAGTGTGCCACTGATCTTTTATTTTTTCCCACATGTCTTGCACGGCCTTAAATTTTCTCTTCTGTTTCTTTTCCCCCTGAAATGTGGTATTTCCAAAAGTTCATTTTTCTTTCCTGAGTACCTTTTACTAGCCTAAAAGCCGAGCCTTTCAAAATTAGTCATTTCAAATTATGCACACTTAGTTGTAGTTTTATGGTCCACACTGTTATCTGTAAGAATTTTTAATAATAATTTTACATGTAGAGTGGAATGCTTTATCTGGTATTGATGTCACCATAAGCTTAAATCTGTTGCCCACTCTCTCTTTTTCTCACAGTTTTTGTCTACTTCCCTTTGATCTCACAAAGATACGTAGCAGGGAATCAGCCACACATTTGAGTTTTGACTTTTATTTTCCTCACATTTATTTAAAATTTTAGTATCTTCTGCTTTCAAGTTATAATGAAGGCATTGTTTAGTGCAGTTTTGTCTTTATTTTGTTGTTCCTTCTTGTTTTGGAAGAAAATAGTGAGAGATGTAGACATACACAATTGCCATTGTCTTAGGCTACCCAGATTTAGAAATCAAAATTTTAAAGTATGATTCCTTACCTGAAATATATGTTATCTTGAGAAGGATATCAACAAAAAATATTGACAAAAACATAGAAACAAAACTACATTAGGGAAAATTAAGTTTGTAATCATTCTTCAGTTCTTAACCTAATGCCGTTAATAAAGATTCCTGGTGGTATTATTATCCCCATGGTTGCTAGCACCAGAACAGTCTTGCAGGGCCTCCTGGGAGTACATCTATGCAGTTAACTGCACAAGGCTGTGTACTCTGAAGGACTCCTTGCTTGCTTTAAACCTCTATTGTTACTATATTGAAATTCCTACATTTTAAACCACAAGTCCCTTGGTTTTGTTTTGTACTTGGCCACTCAAACTCTGTAGCAGGTTTGAAGTCCTCACGAAGGGACTAACATATTCTTGGTAGGACCTTCCACATCTGTGTACTTCTTCACCTCAGAATAGCTGCTATCTTCCATCATCCTTATTTCTCATGCACTCTTTTCCAAGCAAAGTGTACTGCCAAGTAATTAACACCATGACTTCCTGGTTTTCAAGAAATCTTTATTTGTAGACTATTTCATTAATTGTCCCCTCTTAAATTTTCTAAAACATGAGAAAAAGGGGTTTGTGGCCACCTAACTACAACTTTTTGAGTAGAGAAACTATAATTTGAATTGTTAACACATCAAGCTAAAATTGTATTTGCTTATATCAGGCATCTCAAAAATGATTTATTTCATCTCTACCATTTAAATCTTTAAATATTTACTGTATAGATGTTGTTTTTGAATCTTCATTTTCACAGTTTAATAATGATCCATTAATTTCCAAAATCAGCACTTTCCCTAGTTTTCACCGTTCTTCTTGGCAATATCTCCATTTATTGATCATATTTTTACTTGAAATTTTCTTCTCAACATCTTTGCATGATATAATATTTTTCTTCCTCTCTCAGTCTGCTTTCTGTGATTCTAAACACAACCTTAATACTCAATCTGCAGTCAAATGAAAAAGAATGACAATTTAAAGCAAGGATTCAGGGATAAAATCAAGAATCAATAGCATACTGACCAGAGAAAGTCTCAGAACCCAGCAATAGGAATTTAAGGCTCTTTCTCCAGTGCTTTGCTACGGAAGTGATTTTGCAACTGTATAGAGACTCCAGGCATTCTGGAAAGTTTTAAAAGTCTCAGAAAATAAAATCTGATTAAGGCTTTGCATCAGTCATCTTTGGCTATGTACATGATAAGAAATAGAGCCATGGTCCCAGAGGCTGGAAAATCCATTTGATATCTATTGCAAGTATTCACTGTAAGTAGCTGCAGCCATCCTCCAATGAAGTACAGATTTCTGGATAGAAGACAATGAATATACCTAGCAAGTAAATACTCAGAGAAGGATGACTGAACTGAAGCTGAAGGAGAATCTACAAAACCATTTAACAGTTAAGACAAGAATTTCAGGGAAGAAAATATAACATTATAGTTTTCAAGCATTTTAAAGTTATTATAAGTTAAAAAAAATTCAGCTAATTTTCATACCTTCAGGAAATAGAAGTGAATATCACATTGTAAAATATGTGTGATCATATTTCAGAAGCTCAAGGCAAGGAGGTACATTTTAAACATTACTAAGTTTTTCATTAATAATGTTATGAGAATTTAAGCACTCAATAAATATTATGAGCAAACTCTAATTTTTCTCTCACTAGAGATACTCAAATTGAAGATTAACCATCATCTATGAGACCATTCTGAAGAAACATATTGATATTCTGAAAATCCATTGCTAACAATTGTCCAAGAATATCATTATATAGTGTTGACATTGAAATAGGTCTTATATAATCTAGTCTACTTCTATAACTCTGTAATGAACAACTGAAACCCTTAGAGGTTATGTGGCCACAAGGTTGGTTAGTGACAGAACCAGAGCCAACACACTATCGAGGAATGCTCTACAAGCCTGGAATGCAGTACAACATTTGTATTGTGCAAAGGAACATAATAGGTCACAAGCAAGTGCACTGGTTAATCTTAGTCCTTAATGTCAAAAGTTATTCTGACAGGATCCAGCTGTAAAGTTTGCCAGAGCTCTCAGTTCCTATATGAGAAAATAGTGTGAGCTGACATATTTTTCCTAACCAGGATAATAAAAAGTGTTTATATAATTTTTAAAATATAAAAGTAATATAAACCAAAACCAAAACATTTTTAAATGGAGGGAAAGAAATCACCAATGGTGTCCACTCAAATACAGTTATTTTGATACTCTAGTTTATTTAATTTCAAAATTTATTGCTTGTAAGTGTATTTTATGTGGTTTCACACACACACACACACCACCACCACCATATAAAAAAGTGAAACTTTTTTTTTTCTGTTGTCCTAGATTCTATTACACACTGTTAAATAGTTCTCTACATTTTGGTTAAAGGAGTTATCAAAGAATATTTTTCTTTTGGGTACTAGGGATTGAACCCAGGGGCACTTTATCACTGAGCTACATCCTAGACCTTTTTATTTTTTATTTTTTATTTTGAGACAGGCAGTTGCTGAAGGGCTTGCTAAACTTCTGAGGCTGGCCCCAAACTTACAATCCTCCTGCCACATCTTCCTCAGTCCCTGGGATTACAGGCATGTACCATTGTACCAGCATTTCAAAGAACATTTTTGTAAAAAAGTGAAAATCTTAATAAAGTGTTTTAAAGAAAGTCATAGAATAAATTAGCATTTTTATATTAAGATAATGCTGAGGTATACTTTGGTCTACATAGCTGAGAATGTTCTCTAATTATTTGGGATGAAAGCTATGTTTTTCTGCTACTATTATTCTCACCTATAATAACTTGAGCCACTTTGGACTTCTAGCAATATCTTGAACAGGTATCAAAATGTCTCAAGTTAAATAATGGTTCTTCTTTCCATAATGATTCATGATACATTATTTTTCTCCCAAATAAAAACTTCATACAAAATATCCCATTTCAACATGCATTTTCATTTAAGGCCCATAAAATATACTTGTGCCTTCCTGTTGGGGAAAATAAACTTGTTCTTTCAGAATTGAACCTTTATTTGCCAGAACATTATTTTTTTAAAAAAATTAATCCTCAGTGATATTTGAACGAGAAAATTTAGGAAACTATCATGAAAATAAAGATTGGCTCATGGTCTTTATGAAGATCTATGGGGTTTTAAAATAAGAGAAAGCATTTGCAGTAATGTTTTTAGAAAAAGGGAGAAGATGGAAGAATATTATTTGAATAATATTCCTATGCATATTTTAACCCTAAAAGCAACTGGGGACAAAAACATCCAATAACCATCCTTCATAAAACATTAGCTGTTATCTATATGTGTAACTATTTTCTGAGTCTTAATTTACTTTTGTTATGGGCACAGTAAACAGTATAATTTATAAAATTCCCCTTTGTTATTCAAATGTAATCTGTTACACAACTATTTCCAGGGATTATAAGTAATGATAATACATTCATTGGTTTGGATTTTTTTTTTTAATAGTGGGGAATGAACTCAGGGGTGCTTAACCACTTAGCCACATCTCCAGCCCTTTTTATTTTTTATTTACAAACAGGATCTCACTAAGTTACTTAGTACCTCACTAAGTTGTTGAGGCTGACTTTGAACTTGTGATCCTCCTGCCTCAGCCTCCCACGTGGCTGAGATTATAGGCATGTACCACCTCCTCCAACCCTGCTTTGGATCCTAAGTGTCAATGGAAGGACATAGTGTTAAAGGCTTAGTCCTCAGAGTGGTGCTATTAAGAGGTGATAGAACCTTCAGCAGGTGAATTCTGGTAGGGGATCTTTAGGTCATTGTGGACATGGCCTTGAAGGGGATCCTGGGACTTTGGTTCCTCCTTCTTCCTTTCTTTCCTTTCCCAGCCATGAGGTGAGCAGTTTTGATCCACCACACTCCCCTGCCATGATATGCTACCACAGGCACAAAGCAAAAGGGCCAAATGATCACAGTCTACAAACTCTGACCTTTTTTTTTTTAATGATTGTTATAGGTTTGACAACAAATGCAACTGACTTTTGTTAAGCATGAGTCCCTGGAGAAAACAGAAGTTCATAGGTACTTGGAAGTCACCTGCAGTACTGATATTCACTGTCTTTAGCTGCATAATATTACTCGTAGAGGGGCTATGAGCCTGTTAACCCAGCAGTAATGCTGAGTAGAAACTGGCAAGACAGTTTCTGCTGTATTGGGGAAAACATAACACTTTAACATATGAATAAGTGCAATGATTTGAATATGGTCAATGTATGCCCCTTGTTTTAGTCAGGTGTTTTTTTTTTTGTTTGTTTGTTTGTTGTTGTTTTTTGTTTGTTTTTTTGCTGCTGTGACTAAAGGATCTGGCCAGAACAACTACAGAGAAGGAAGAGTTTATTTAAGGGCTCAGGGTTTCAGAGATCTTAGTCCATAGAAGGCCGACTCCATTTCTTGGGGCTCAAGATGAACCTGAACATCATGGTGGAGCATGTGGCAGAGGGAAGCAGCTCACATCATGCTGATCAAGAAGCAGAGAGAGGGGATGGAGTTGTAGTTCAGCGATAGAGCGCTTGCTGAGGCACTGGGTTCGATTCCCAGCACCACATATAAATAAGCAAATAAAATGAAGGTCCATCGACAACTAGAAAAAAAATCAAAAAAAAAAAAAAAAAAAAAGAAGAAGAAGAAGAAGAAGCAGAGAGACTCTGATGCTAGATACAAACATAAACCCCAAAGCCACGCCTTAATTCCCACTCCTTCCAGCCATACCCTACCACTTCAGTTACCACTCAGTTAATTCCTACCAGGGTATTAAATCACTGAGTTGGTTGAAACTCTTACAACCCAGTCATTTCTCCTCTGAACCTTCTTGCATTGTCTCACACTTGAGCTTTTGGGGGACACCTCACATCCAAACCATAACACCCCTGTAGGGTTCATGTGCTGGAAGCTGAGAACTCAGGGTGGCACTATGAAGAGGTATTGTACCTTAAAATGGTGCATCCTAGTGGGAAGTTCTTCTAGGGCATACCCTCAGAAAGAATTACCACCATTTTCATGGGACCCCAGTTAATTCCTGGTCTCACTCTTTGGCTTCCTGTCTCACAAATGTTTCTCTTCCTTGTGCCCATGCTTCCACCATTTGCCTTCTGCCATAAGTTTCTCACCCAAGCCAAGCCTATGTTAATGCCATGCACTTGGACCTCCAGAACTATGAGCCACATAAGCCTATTTCCTTTATAAATTAACGCAGACTCAGTTATATAGTTCTAATAACAGAAAACAGATTATTACAATAAGAATGTAAAAATTATGGCAAAAATCACTATCAAAGTACTGAATATATAATATCTTCAGCATAATGTCTAAAAAATGAATTAATAAAGCAAAGTAAAAAATTAATTTAGAAAGAAATTTTCCAGGTTAAGAGTGTTAGGGGGTGACATTTTTTGCCTACTACTAAATTTTCTTCTATTTAATATTAAATAAAATTATTGGAAACTTGTGTCCTCTCTCTGTCCCTTACTCCTTCCATCTCAGGGAAATAGAATTTTTTTTCTCATTAGAAAACTTGAGTTAAACATTTCCCTTCTTCCCTTTTTGGAATGACCTGCCTAAATAGAGTGGGCTACTTTTCCAAAGATAGATTTTGTACCAGGGTGTAGAGGGATCTTGTCCAGGCCAGCATTGCCTATGATTTAGGATTTGCTATTAAGAAATGCACTTGATTTCAGATAATAGCCTCAGTCTTCAACCCAGTGTTACTGGTTAAAAAAATAAATTAAAAAAAAGGTGATATTTTGGATGCTGTCTGCTGATTTATTTTCTGTTTCCATGTGGTTCAAAACTAAAGTGAGAAAAAAGGGTTGTACGTAGTGGACTCTTCCAAGACTTCAGACAGCAGATCAAGAATGCTTCCTAAAGTACATGGATGGGGAAGTGAAGACTCCCAGGTACTCATCCCTTTGATTTAATTGCATTTTATCAGGTCTATCATCCCCAATTCTTTATTGACACTTCTATCATCAACATGTGCCTATAGCTAAAGAACTCAGTTTCTCAGTGTAACATCTGAGACTTTTATGAACAGTTTGAGCAAATATTCTGTTTTTTTTTATTGTTTGTTTTGTTGTTATTTTCAGAAAGTCGTAGTTCATTTATATTGTTTCCATGTAATTATAGAACCCATTTTATCCTCCTAGTGTTCCACTTCAAAAAACTTATTGTTGACCTTATTTATGGTCTACCTGTTACCTAATATTCAGTCACTTCTCCTGCTGTTCTCTTACTTTATGTTTTTCTTCACCCAATACAATCCACTGGGTAACTCCAAACAATATGTGACTATTGTCTCTTCTGCCCTTCATCAAAGCTGTGCTTCTATGTGGAAGGCCTTTTCTCCTTTCCCTCTTATGGTAAAATCCTACTCCTTCTTCATGGCCCAGATCCAAGGTCACTGCTTCTGTCATACCTTCCGTGACTCCTCTTTAACCCTCTGGATTTGTACTCACTCTGTGTCTGCCACTGGAACAAAATATACTGGAGGCTGTAGTACACTGGCACATTTTGATCAATGTATGCTATTTAATTTCTCCTAAAACAGAATATACATAATGTTAAACAGTGTCTACTGAGAGAACATGGAGAAGAGAGGGTCCTTCATTTCAGCTCAGAGCTGGGTACAAGGTGTTCTATGGAACAATCAGAGTTTAATGGTAAGCAAGGATCAGAGAGCAAGCTCAGTTAACACAGTACATCTGAGAACTCTCCCTGGTGAGTATATAGCAGTGCTTGTTTAGATGGGCAGTAAACAGTCCAACTCTAACAGTGGCCTGTGTGCAAGAGCAGTGGATCCTTTTATAGACATCACGAGGCATTGTTATGCTGAGGTGGTGATTGCACTGTAATTGTTGCTAGCCTGTTTAGTGTTCTGTTGAGTCTTTTAATTACTTCAAGCATGCTGTCAAAAATTCTACACTGACACCCCCCAAAAAAAATGGAGAGCTCCCAGTATATTGACAAAGAATATAAGCTTTTTGAATAAAAGAATACCTGGGATGTATTTTGTTATATCCTAAGTATGGCCTTAAAATAAGGTTTTTTTTTTTTTTTCATTATTAAAAGTGTAAAAATGTCGTTAAAGTGTTGCATAAATTACATATTTCATGCTTGTATAGAATAAGAGCTAAATAAATGTTCATTACTTCTGCTTAAAAACTAGTTATGTATTATAGTAAGTTTGATATTTATATCATGAAAACTAATCATGTAGTGTAACCTTTTTCCTTTGGGAAAGTGTGTAAAAGAAAACTAAGAAATTTGGAATGCAAGCCTGCTCTGAACAGCTTTGTAGCCAGTGTTGACTCTGGTCCAGTAGTCTGAGTTCTCACCATTTGGCTCAAGAAGACCGGGCACTGGGAACTGACATGGGCAAAACTCCTGCTACTGTCCCCTGTGGATACTTACCTTAAGTGTCTTTCATTGGCTTTTCTGTCTCCCTTACTTTTTCCTCTTTTTCTTCCTCTCCCCATCTCTCTCTGCCCTGTGTTCTTTATCTGTGATTTTTAAAATAACTCCAGGTGTTTACCTGGCAAGCTCTCTTTTTGCAACAGCTTTCCCAGTCAAGGTTTCTATACCTACTGACTCACAATGGGATAGAAAATAATTTCTTGTCTTCTTCTTTATCTAATCCTAAAGCATGTTGAATATTACATTGTAACATTATTGCTATTAATGAAGGTAATAAGGAATAGGAAACTCCATTCTAATACCCTTGCTCACTGTATCATTCTCTATGAAAAATTTTAAAAAATAGTTCCATAAAGACTAATGGTAAATTTAGATATACAAATCATAGAAGTAAATCTTATTTGCTTTGGAGATAAAAAATCATTCTGAGAATATCTGAGCATGTCTTTTCATTAAGTGCTGGGAGTACTTCTGGGTGAAGTACTGAAGAGAGAAGGGTGGTAAAGATGGGAAGTTAACAGTTTCTATTTACTAGAAATAGTAGCAGAAGATTACTAAAAGTCACCTCTAGAGCATTATTTCTCCTACCTCTGCTGCATTGCTCTTCCCAGGTTATCAGTAATAAAGTCAAACAGGTTGTACTTTAGTTTCCTTATGATAAGTATAATAACATTATAAATTTCCTGTGGTTGCTTTGAAAATTAAACAAAGTAATAAATGCAAACAAGTATAAACAATACATTGGACATATAAGAACTCAATAATGTTAGCAGTTATCATTTTAATTTTTATTGTTGGCCCTACCCTAGACTGATAATAAAGCAGAATGAAAAATTGATGGTTTGTGTGATCTGATGGAAAGAGATGGAAAGAAGGCAATTTTTTTAATGAGACAAAAGATTGAATATAAATGAAGAAAGGAAAAATACAAAGTATTGAGACTAAACATCTCATATCTGTGTGTGAGTGAGCATGTGTGTGCACGTGTGTGTATATTTAGTGTTTGATTCCGGTAAGGGAGTCAAAGATGCATTGACTGTCATGTGATGAGAGGGTAGACAGAGTGGAGTAAGAGAAAACAAGAAGGCAAAGGGGTGCAGAATTTGTGCCACAACAAAAGTTTCACAGAGAAAGATCCTAGAAATGGGTTTAGAGAAGCCATTCAAAGCCTAGAACCTAAGGCCTGAGAGAAGAGTGTAAAACCAAATGTTTCTTCAGTGATAAGAATATGTCTTCTCTGATAAGAATATGGTAACAGAACAGTAATATTATTGCAAGGGAGAGACAATGAGCCTATCCTGAGATTTATTTCATTCCAGAAGACAGGTGATAAAACTGAAGGAAATCATGGAGGAACCTGTATTCAGGACTCAATTCATAGGAAATGAATAGAGCTGAAACAAGAGAGAAGCATAACTTCAGGGGGAAAAGGCTGGGAAATTCATATTCTTAGGAACAAATGTGATGTGACCTCATAAAATAATGAGTAATGGGATCAACCTTAGCTTCCCAGGGCAAGTTTTACAAACAGAGCAATGCCACCATTGCTTCCAAAAGTGGAAAATGTTTCCAAGAACATATTTTGATTGGTTATTTAGATGAACCTAAGAAATGAGCAGTATCCCACGTAGTTCAATGTCCATTTGACCCACTCAACTGGGACAAAGAGCAGGCCAAGCACAGACTAAAGCTTATTACAATGCTTATCTCAGTATAAAACTGAATAAATGTTGACTGTATCCAACCCAGAGTAAATTTGCACTTTAACTATATTTTTTGATCCCTGTATAGAACAGTGATTGATGGGAGATTTCTAGTATATTGACAAGACTGAGGTTGGAGATTTTTGGAGCCAAACAGATTTTTGCATCTTTTCAAATTCCATTGAAACCTGTGTGTACCTAGGACCAAACCTTAATACAGACAATTTTTCAGAAGATGTTGGAATTTGCCAAGGATGCCATAAAAATATAAACATTTCAATCCACATTCCCTGGGGAAAGTAAATCAAATCGCTTGACTTTTGTGGAGAAAACACTATGAAATTGTGAGGTTTTCACAGAGCCACCAAAATGTTGTCATGATATCATGTGAGCTTTAAAATTTTGTAATCAGGGAGCCAGATGATAATACTAAAAATTATATAAGCTAAAATGAAGATAAAGGAAGCAGGGCACAAATTTGAACATGTTTATGTAGAAATTGAAATCCATATGCAACAAAATGAAATTAAACCTTTATCTCTCACCATGCACAAAACTCAATTCAAAGTGGATCAAGGACCTAGGAATTAGACCAGAGACAATACACCTAATAGAAGAAAAAGTAAGCTCCAATTTCCAACATGTTGGATTAGGCCCCAAGTTCCTTAATAAGAATCCTGTAGTGCAAGAATTACTACCAAGAATTAATGAATGGGATAGATTTAAACTAAAAAGCTTCTTTTCAGCAAAATAAACAATCAGTGAGGTGAATAGAGAGCCAACTAATTGGGAACAAATATTTAATACATGCACATCAGATAGAGCACTAATCTCTAGAATATATAAAGAACTCAAAAAACTTTACTCTAAAAAAACAAATAACCCAATCAATAAATGGGCCAAGGAATTGAGAAGACACCTCTCAGAAGAAGATACACGATTAATCAACAAATACATGAAAAAATGTACAACATCTCTGGCAATTAGAGAAATGCAAATCAAAACTACTCTAAGATTTCACTTCACTCCAGTCAGAATGGCAGTCATCAAGAACACAAGCAACAATAAATGTTGGAGAGGATGTGGGGAAAAAGGCACACTCATACATTGCTGGTGGGACTGCAAAATGGTGCAACCGTTATGGAAAGCAGTATGGAGATTTCTTGGAAAACTGGGAATGGAACCATCCTATGACCCAGCCATCCCACTCCTGGGTCTATTCCCAAAGGACTTAAAAACAGCATATTACAGTGACACAGCTATCTCAATATTTGTAGCTGCGCAATTCACAATAGCTAGGTTGTGAAACCAACCTAGATGTCCCTCAGTAAATGAGTGGATTAAGAAAATGTGGTATATACGCACAATGGAATTTTACTCAGCAATAAAAGAAAATAAATTAATGGCATTTGCAGGTAAATGGATGAAGTTGGAAGACATAATGCTAAGTGAAGTTAGTCAGTCTCAAAAATCCAAGTACCAAATGTTCTCTCTTATATAAGGAGGCTATTTCAAAGTATTGTTGGATGGGGGTACATAGGAGGATTAGAGGAACACTAGAATGGTCAAGGGAAGGGAGGGTAAGGGAGGGAGCAAGAGGGGAGGGAGGGGGAAAAAAGAAAAAAAAAGGTGGTTGAATGAGACGGATATCATTTTCCTTATTGCATGATTGAAGACCTGAATTGTTTGAATATACTTTGTATACAAACAGTTGTATGTAAAAAGATACTAAATATATGCACTATGAGTTGTACATATTAAAAATTATAAAAATAAAAAATAAATAAAATAAATAAAGGAAAAAATAATATACATATAAACAGACCAAAGTATATTTGAAGAAATTTAAACTTACAGAAAGTTTAGAAAATGAAGTCAGGGTTACCTGACAATAAGATGCTGACTTTATCCATTGCTGTAATGCAGCTATCAGTATCTTTTCAAGTAACCTGAAGTTTTCTGAACTCTTCTGGATTTAACTCAGATTTCTAATGACATTTTAACATTTTACACAGTGGTTTAATAATACAGAGTCTTCAGCTCAAAAAAAAATTAGGAACAGATGGTGAGAATGGACTCATTCCCATTCCTGATGTGCACTTTATTATACTACTTTCAAAGAGTGACTTAAAGCACATTCCAAAAAAAAAATGTACAGTAGGTGTGTGGATTGCATCCCTGGAGGAATGACTACTTTGTTCAGTATTCCTTTAACTGTTTCTATTCCCCCCAATTTTTTTCAGCATGTAATGATACTACTTTATGTAATAAAAAAGGAAAGTTAATATCTAATGATGCAATGACCACAACATTAAATATTGCCTACAAATAAATCTTAATACTGAGTCTACTAAAAAGTAAATAAAAACCCAATATTTTGAAAAGTATTTTACAACATTTAGTATCATATAACATTATGTATTAAAGGTTCCTGATTTTTAAGTTAAGTTTCAAATGCTAAGATAAAAATAATAATATCCATAGGTAATATTAAGTGAATAGCTGATGTGTCCCAGGTACTACTTTTAATTGTATGTCTTTTTTAATTTTTTTGCTCCAGATATCTCCAATTCGTGAGTAAGAAAATAAAAATGCAAGTAAATCAAACACACTCTATGTTCCTAAAGTTCATGAATAACATTTTGATGACAGCATTAATGTCTTATCATTAGTAGCATAAGAAATATTTAAATGTACACCAATAGAGAAAAAATAGTTGATTTTTTAAAAAATTTTACAGTATATTCGTGTATGACAGAAATGTAGACAGCCATGAGCAAGTTTTCTCCAATATACCACCAACTCAATATATTTTCACTGTGATCCTGCAAAGTCATGAGAAAATCATCTTTAAAATTTGATACTCTGCTTCTTCTGTCATAGTTATTTTTCTAGAATAATAAGCAGAGTATAGAAGTTGGGGGAATCTGGAACATCTTTACAGTGGTAATATCTTGCTGTAAGTTCTGCCTTTGAGATGGAGGACATAAGCTATATATATGCAAAAACAATGATCCAAGTCTAATTCTTTACTAAAATTCCCACAAACACTAGAAAGTGACCTAGAAGGAGTATACCTCAGTGTTCTTGAGTCACACCTCCTTTTAGAGAGATTTAAAAATAACATCTTGTATTTGAACAATAAATATTTCCTTCCTACAACTTCCAAAACATCATGCCTGAGATGGATAAGGAAGAAAATGACCTTTATCTTCATTTTTAAAAGTAACCAAAGGGTGGCATGCACTTTCTCTGGATTTAAAATTAAGGAAGACTGCACAGATTTAGACTCAGAATTAGTTATTGTGTACTTTTTATGAAACATAAAGCAATGGTTTTCCACCATTAATGTATGTCAGATCATCTGGAGCTTGTTTAAAAAGCTCCAGGGGACCCTATCTCAAAAGTTTCTGATTCAGTAAGGCCTAAATAGGAATGAAGATTTGCAGCTCTGTCAAGTTCTCAGGTGATGCTGATGCTGATATTGGAGAGACCATATTTTGAAAATCACAGTTTTGTGTTTGCTACACATCTTAACCATGCACCAACAACTTGGATCTTACATATTATTTTTAATGTCTTTGATTATTGTCCTCTAGAGATAACTTGACTACACATATATGGATACACATATACACATATATTTATTTCATATTCACAAACATATGTATATTTCATACATATATATGAATATAGCATACTTTTTCAAGAATAATTACCCTGTAAATTATTCTTTCTTGTGTACTTGTATATTTATATATTAAATCAAAAAATAGAAATGTAAAATTTTTTAGAAGAAAGGTCTATGTATATAAATCATCCTCCCTATATTACCACCAATTTTAGTTGGTTCTTTTTCTCAAATGAATGATTTTTTTTTTTTCATTCAAGAAAATGATTATCTGTTCAAAGTTGTTCTCCTTTCTAAAGAGAAATTACAAGGAATTTTAATCCACAGCTTTCAATTTTTTCTAGTTGCAAAAAGAATATACCAACTATATTTTATTGATACTGGGGATTGAACTCAGGATTGCGGGGGGAGATGATTAATCACTGAGCAACACCCCAGCATTTTCAATACCTACTATACACAGCAACTGAGACTTTTTTTTTTTTTTTTTTTTTTTTTTCGTACCGGGGATTGAACTCAGGGGCACTCGACCACTGGGCCACATCCCCAGCCCTTTTTGTATTTTATTAGAGACAGGGTCTCACTGAGTTGCTAAGTGCCTCGCCATTGCTGAGGCTGGCTTTGAACTCAGATCCT
This sequence comes from Tamias sibiricus, assembly GCA_025594165.1. Lineage (NCBI taxonomy): Eukaryota > Metazoa > Chordata > Mammalia > Rodentia > Sciuridae > Tamias > Tamias sibiricus. Next base: position 79,734,508 of record CM046666.1, on the reverse strand, counting down.
CCTGCCTCAGCCTCTCAAAGTGCTGGGATTACAGGCATGTGCCACCGTGCCCGGCTTGGCTTCTTTTGATGAACCCATTATTTCCTCTTTTAAAAATTGTCACATCTCTTAATGGTCTTTAGACATTGTAAATGAATTTTCGAGTAACCTGATTCCTCTCAAGTCTTGAGAGCAAATTTTTGACAATTCTTAGACATGAATTCCCTTTTGAAGGAAATTAACCTATAAATTTAACCTTAGAATTGAAAATGCTTATTGACTATTATTGTAAAGAACAAACATATTGAAAGCTGGTCAGAAATATTCTCCTTAAAGAATTCATTAAATATTAATTTATGGCCACTCCCATTTACATCTTAATGTGAAACTCACTTTATGTGCTGTTGACTTGTTATTGTTAATATTAATATAACCAATAAGATATTCTTTTAGTCTTGTAATTCTCAACACAGCTACGTTATCAAGGTACAGTATTTAAAGAAAAAAAAAAAGAAGAACCGAACATCTGTTTGCAAAGTAATTTTGCAGTCACTAAGAGTAAAACCATATTACTATCAGGAGACACAAAGGAAGGCCAGAAGAGTAGTATTTTCTGGGCTTGTTTGTATTGTAAAGCATAATTAAACAAACAGTATTTCCCTTTCATGACCCAGAACCCCAGCCAGTAATACAGCTGAGGATGAAAAGATTTGAAAGGAAACTGTGGCTTTGTTGAGATCTGGCTAGATGACATTGCATAGTGGAAAGCGAAAGTGCTCTTACTTTACCACAAATATTTTACAAGGCAAGGAACTTTAGAGAGGGACAACAGCAGATCCTATTAGAAGATTAATAAGGATCCCCACAGCCTGTTCTTTTATAGATTACCAGTAACTCTTTCCTCAATCATATTTAATCAGCAAGTGAACTCACGGGGGTGGGAGGCGATATTTATATTCTATAAGTATTCGAAATATATTCTATAATATATATATTCTACAAATCTCCTTTAAGGTAGGACATTCTCAGATTTTCAACAAAAGAGTTAATGAAATTTTATTAATAATGAAAGACTCAAAAGGAGTCAGGGAGTGGAAAAAGTCAAGGGGAAAAGTTAGGAAAACTTTCATTGTGCATGCCAATTAGCCATTTTGCTCTCCAAATGCCAACAAGTCTCTCTTTTCTCTCTCACCAAGTAATGTAGAGTGAAAGTGCAATATATCATGTTCACAATATTTTAATGTACATGTTAAACCATTTAAAGACTGTGAATATGTGGCCTTTCAACAATAAGATATTCCATGTTCATTATATAAAATTAACACAAAAATGAGTATCAAATTTTTTCAGGATCTTTTCCATTTTTTCTAGCTGCAACATGTTTAATATCAAATTTGTATAGTACTCATATAAAACATGTAGTTTCTTTCTTTATGAACCCACTGAATAGGTTTTAATCTGTTTAGTGTGCCATGGTCTAGTACAGCAAAATAAATTTAAATTTCATATTCCAAGTAAAGATGTCAAAATAATCCATACAATTCTGCATTGAATTATAAATAAACACATCTCTGGTAGAGAGGGCCTACTTCTTTAGTAGCCCCCTTCTTCCTACTGCCTCCCAATAGGCATGTATACTTCCAGAAGAAAATGCAAGTTAACCTAGACAGGACACGTGATACCTTCCTAACATGGAAAGGTGCTATGTTCCATTGGTGGGGACAGTTGCAACTTTTAGATGACTAGATTTTATAAAATTTGAAATAGATATTATATTACCTTTACAACATTCCTAAACAAACCAGTATCCTAAATGGATATATACCATGGGTGTAACTTGCTTAATAATGTAAGAATTCTTGAAGTAGGAACTGTAGCAAGATTCATGATTGAGCTGGGTGTGGTGGTGCATGACTATAAGTAATTCCAGCAACTTGGGAGGCTAAGACAGAAGGATGGCAAGTTCAAAACTAGGCTCAGCAAAAGGGAGGTGCTGAGCAACTCAGTGGGGATGTGACTCAGTAGTGTAGTGCCCCTGAGTTCCATCCCTGGTACCCCATCCCTACAAAAAAAAAAAAAAAGATTCATGATTGAATCCCAAATCTTCATATCAAGAGGAATGCAAAGAAAATGATAATTACAAATGCCCATTAAATGGATATTAGAACAAAATTAAATGCTTATATTTGAATGAGTATAAACACACAGTAAACACTCAATGAATGTATCAATACTTAAAAATATGTATAATAAAAATCAAACAATAAAGATACTTGAATATTATGAGAAGATGTGCTATGTTCATAAACAAATTTAAGTGCTCTGTTTGAAATAGAGAAAATAAATAAGATAATTACTTTAAAATTCTAAAACATGGAAGAAATGTTAGTGTTTTGAAGTATTGATTTAATATTCTTATTTTCCTTTTTAAAATCCACTTTGCTAAACATTGAAATATTATACAGAATCTAATTACTACTAATAAAAATATAATATTAAGCAATAATAACGTTACTTATTATGATTTGGTTTATAAAAGAAGAAATATAAGCAAAATAACATTCCCTAATAAAATTTTAACTCACATAAACATTTAAAGATCCCAACAACCATGCAGTAGGTTGATTCATCTGAATGTAACAGAGAAATACCAGCATTAATTTATTAATAAAAGTCATTGCCCTTAAAGAAAGTCATATGACTTCCTTCCTCAAGTCAATATATAAAATGCTTAGTTTGACAGTTCAAGGAAAAATTATATGGAAGCTTGAAAACTGTTCAAGTAAGTCACAATTAGCTAAGGTACACACTACTCTTAGAAAATGTATCACTGTAAAATGAACATGATTATGATTTGATTTGTGCAGCCTTCTGTCTGTGATTAGGCTAAATGCTACCTATTAATTTTCAGAATTATATTAACCATATTGAGGAAAGACCAGGTAATATCCTTTAGGATTTCCATGAGAAAAAATGTCTTTTTCATTTGGATAGTCAGGTGGGAAAACACAAACACAAAGTCGATAGTAATTTACATAACATAGTGTACTGCTTCAAAGCCTTGAGAAGATGCATTTTTTCAAATAGTAGCGGTTCCTTCTACATTACACTTTGCAACTTATACCACATACTTTATCTTACTTGAGCTTCATAACAATCACATGAGTTAAAAAGAGCAGTGTATGCCAGGTGCAGTGGCACATACCTGTAATCCCAACGACTCGGGAAGCTGAAGCAAGAGGACCAGAAGTTCAAAGCCAGCCTCAGCAAAAGCGAGGTGCTAAGCAACTCAGTGAGACCCTGTCCCTAAATAAAATAGAAAATAGGGTTGGGGATGTGGCTCGGTGGTTGGGTTCCCCTTCGTTCAATCCCTGTACCCACTCCCCACACAAAAATGAGCAGTATATTATTTCACTTCTCCAAATAAGAAAGAAGAAAGTTGTGATCAAAACGGTAAGTTTTCCAAACTTCACAGCTGGAAAACAGACAAAACTTCTAATAGCCCAGGGTTCAAAATTCTATTCTAGCACTATTTTCCTTGTACCACCCACTTCTGTTAATTTCCTGACAGGCAGTACATGAAATAATTAAATAAGAGTGCCCTGAGCCACGGCTGCCTAAAGAAGCATTATGATATCCATGTTTCCCTGCCACAGCACACTCAGCCCTGACACCAAGTGACTCTTCTACACACAGAGGCTGAAGACCTCTCTTGCATCATCAAAGTAAGAAAGAATGCTAATCCTGTGAAAAGAAAGCAGCTGCCAGTAGATGCAGAGCTCTCAGAATAGAAAGGCAAAGTGCAGCTGGGATCTACTCCTAGACAGCAGTTTCCAGAACATACTGAAGTGAAGCATAGCTTTCTGTAGAAATCAATTGATAAAGATCCAGTTGTTATGGGGTGGCCACTTAGAAAACACACTAAGTCCAAATTTGAAACAAATCAAAGAATTATATTTTGCCAATTTTACCTGGCCAGGCACTATTTCTGACAGAGTTGCTCTCTAAAAGAACAGTCTGTAGCCAAGATATTTAAAGAAGAAAATAGGGAAGAAAACCATACCCTGGGGACTTTCCTATGGAATTTTATAAATTTTGCAAATTGCAAGCAAGCAGAATACAGGGGCTGAAAATGCAGTTAGCAGAGCAAAAACAGACAACCATATCCTCATTTATGGGGGTCTACAACCTCATTTGTATGGGTCTATATCCTAATTGTATTGGTCTACACAAAAACAATTTAAAAATAACATCTTGAGAACAGGCTATGTAACAAGTTCCACATGGGAATAAAGAAGATGGAGTCATATAGCTATACTTATTTATGCTTCTCTATAGTTATTTTTTTATACTTAACTACTGTTCTAGTAACATATATCCATCTCTATATTTATCTGTAACTATCTGTACCTACATTAGATTTATAAGCTTACACTTTTCACCTTATATTATCTATATCTTATTGCTAGCAACTTAAATCCTATGTCTTACAGTGATTATATTGTTGTATTGTTACTTTTTTTAAACTTATAACTGTGGCATACTGGAGTACCTTAACATTATTAATTCTATAACACTTATAATCCTATTATTCTTACTAATTAATATTTCATTAACCCATAATTTGTAATCTATAATTTATAACCTATAACCTGTATTGATTAAGTTCAGTCTCTAATGCAGTACTTAAAGATTACACATTGTAGGGGGTAGAAATATCCAGAAAAAAGACTGAGAGACTTGTATTAAGAAAGCTGAGGCTGAAGCTGGCTTAGGCAGATTCGGGCAAGAGGAACATGAGACAGAATGATCAGAACACAGAATAGACTATAACATATTCTTGAATAAATATCACAAGTTCTAGGTGAGGAAAATCTAGAAAGTGATATCAGAATCTACTCTAGTATCCTTCTTCATTATACCAGTTCAGATCCCTTGCCCAAAATTCTTGGAACCAGAAGTATTTTAGCCTTCAAAATATTTGCATATAAATAATGAGATATATTGAGGGTGGGATTGAAGTCTAAGTACAAAATCCACTTATATTTATTATACCCCTTAAAACACAACCAGAGGGCAATTTCATAATTTTTGTGGTGCACCTGTGCTTTTACTGACTTATCACATGAAGTTAGGTGTGGAATTTTCTTCTTGTAGTATTAGGTTGGCAGGCAGTGTTTTCAGACTTTGGAGCATTTTAGGGTTGGGATTTTTAGGTTAGAAATGCTCAATTTGTACTATAAATTGTATTCAGTCTTCTGGTCATTTATTACCTTCATTCAATTCCAACATGAAGAGCTTTCTCTGAATATGTTTATATGAAGATACCTGGATAACATAGGTTCTAATAGGATCCAAATTCTGGAACCCAGATTTGATTGCATTTATCAGTGAGACCACCTTATACCATCCTGAATGAGACTTGTTTGTGTCCATTTAGGTTGACTGCATCTTTCTACCAAGAAGAAGAAGATTACATATGACTGTATCCTTCCAGGAGCTCAAAACTACTTTCGCCTTTATTTCTCCTGGATTTAGTAGTGATAATAACTTGACTGCTACTCAGCCTTAGATGATTGAAATAGCCTTTGTGACTACTATACATCTACCTACACCTTCATAATCAGTACCTCTTAATAAATTTTACTAGAACTAAACTATTTCATGTGTGAAATCTGTTTCCTGTTGGACTCAAAAGAAATACAACCCCACATAGCACTAGACTTTTTGTTGCCTAATCTTCATCACAACCATAAAATCTTATTTCCCACTTATACCAGTAATGCTCAAGTTCACAGAATTTAAATAACTTATACAATGTCATTCATATAGTAAGCACTAATTCTAGACTTTTGGTGTAGTTTACTCTGAACCAAAACCTCTAGTATCTCCATTATATTTATTGACCCCTGAGTTTTTCTTATTTTTTTTTTTTTTTTTTGCATATGTATGTTTAAAGTTTTTTATAAGCACTGCTATAAAGTGACAGAGTTTAAGTGAAAAAGATAATAGAGATAGCCTACCTTGATTCCCCATGAACAAATGAGGTAAAGAATTAGGGAAAGTGAAGAAACTTGCTCATATTCACAAAGGCATTCATGGTTAGCTAAGTACCCCCTGAACACTACTAATTCAATGACCTATTGATGCAGAAACAAGAAGTGACTTGCAAAAAGTGACACACTTGAAGGAAAGTACCATATTCCTTATAATTTCCAAACATCTACTCTAAGATTATAGGGCAGAGTAGGTGTTCATAACTCTGCTTAAAAACAAGGAAATAAAGGATTATTATAAAAACAATATATTCATAAAAATTGGGGGAAAATTTTAGGTAGAAACAAAATTAACACCAACTCATTCTCTGGCAAATGGTTGTTCTAAAATGCCACGCCCAAACAGAGAGAGGTTTGGAGAAACTGTTTGTAGGAGTCTACCTTATAGGCCAGATCTCTCTCAGGTCTGTTTGAGAGGCCCAGGGATACTGGCAGATGCCTGCTCCAGGTAAGCCAAGGAGCCCTGAGGGCCTTCAGCTGGCTTTTTGTGCTGCACATTGATGAACTTCAGCACTTGCTGCCAGTGCCTCAGCTTTGTCAAGTGCTTCTGCACCAGCGCATCTTTCCACTACAATTCATTCCTTAGTTCTGAGACATACTCTTTGATAACTTACTCTGGTTTCTGAACAATCTTTTTTGTAGAAAAAAGAATTCTGTCTGTCTTACAATATGCAGAAACTTCTGGATACACTGACCAACACCAGTTTTCATTTCTTCCTGATCAGTGCCATTGACATAATCCTGACTCACAAGAGGAGCAAAGCAAGCCTCCAATGACAATTACAACTCATCCATCAGGATGCTGCTAGAAGTTCTAGGCATGCTAGACACTGCCTAAAGAAGCGAAGCCCTGGAGCCCTGGTGTAGGTGGCAGAGGCCTCAGTGGCCCAGGGAACATACTGCCCAGTGGAGCCACCACGTCTGGAATGGTGGGCTGCGGCCCACCAAAACAATATATTCATTAGATTTATCTGATATATTTTATTAGAAATAGGAAGTTACTTTCTGACAATAATGGTAATTTTGGGGAAATAATGGTTTGAAATGTTATAGTTTTATTATCACCTCTTATATTTAAAGAATCACCACCAGATAAAGTGAGGAAGAATTCTGATATTTGAGTTAACTTTGAGTAAATCTTACTAATGGATTTAAAGGTAAATGAAAAAAAGGACATTTAAAACATAATTATCCTCATATTAAATATAAAATACTAATAAAATTGGGGGGAACACAAGAATCTCTGGAAAATGTATAAATTTTTGTGACTTTCAAAATTTTAAGCAATGCAATTATTACTCCAAAATAGAACATAAAGTGTAAAATTTTATGGGTCAATAAACTAAATTATAATTTTTCTGGATAGATTGTTTTTATAGCTAAGGAATTCAAAAAAGTCAATGAAAACAATACTAAAATTAACAAGAAAACTTAAAAAAAGTGATTAGAAACAAATTAAACATCAAATTACCCAGATTTCTATATCCAAGTTTCAAAAATAAGAAACATAATTAAATATATGTGTCTAGCCGGGCGCGGTGGCGCACGCCTGTAATCCCAGTACTTGGGAGGCTGAGGCAGGAGGATCGCGAGTTCAAAGCCAGCCTCAGCAATGGCGAGGCACTTAGCAACTCAGTGAGACCCTGTCTCTAATAAAATACAAAAAAGGGCTGGGGATGTGGCCCAGTGGTCGAGTGCCCCTGAGTTCAATCCCGGTACCAAAAAAAAAAAAAAAAAAAATATATATATATATATATATATATGTGTCTAGATATATACATGTATATGTATATGTACACAGGGTATATATACACAGAGACATATTATAAATAAACACATACACATATTCTGGTGTTGTAATGTAAAACACTTATTGATGAAATGAATAATAAATATATTGGATCCATAAGAATAAAACTACACATTTTCTGAAAGCCACAAAGTTTAGTTTAAATAAATTAAAAGTCATTCAATATTTCTAGATATGGGTACAAAACATAAAATCTAAGATTCTTTCAAACTACTTAAACTTGTAATACAATTTTAATTAAAAGTTTGAGGAGATATTAATTTTAACAAAAATAAAGTTAATGAACAGCAAAACAAACTAAATGATTATTTTAATAACAGATATGTTTGAGAAATTAAACTATTCTAAAAAGTATTATAATTCAATGTGGAATGTCAATTAACTAAATAAATGTGATGAATAAGTCAGCAATAAAAACTATAGAAAAGAATATATAATTAAGAAATATGGAAAATAATGAAGAGGAAATAGATTAATAAAACAATGACCTTGAACAAATGGCCAGATAACAGAAAAATATGAATGAAGTTTAAGCCATATTTCAAAAATATAAAATTATAATAAATTAAAAGTTTAAATATAAATATCAAGTCATAAAAATAAAATCATGAAAATAAATCTGTTTAGTCACTGAAAGAAACCATGACATAAATTTATCATACTTGTAATAATATGATAAATAAAAACTAAACTAAATGTCATGTCAAGAATATCATAACCATTATTAAAATATATAGAAATATTTGCAGTGAACATAGAGTTCATTAAAAGAAAGGTGGGAAAAAGGGATACATGAGTAAAGGATATGAGAGATAATTAATGAAAGAATTTCATGTAGTAAATGTATAGAAAATATGACTCTAAGAGTAGTAATTAAAAGACATTTTAATACACTAAAATTAAAACCAGTTTTTAAACAAATAGATTTGGAAATGTTTTTAAAAGTTAGTCCTTTTATAGGTTTTTGAAGAGAGGAAGTCTCAACCATTGATGAAAGTTGTAAACAGAGTACAACATTTATAGGCAGCAATTAGAAAATACACATTGGTGCACATACTTCATTCATGGTAAATGAATGAAACATAAATAATCTGAAACATAAATATTTATGGACTAAATTCTTCACTGTATTAGAGCAAAAACAGGGCTAAGTTGCATATATATTATTAATTATGCATAACTATGTTAAAAATGGTGGAAGGTTATATAAATGGAAGTTAGTGTTAGTTGTTCTTTATATGAATCAAATCTCTACAATAATTTGCATTTCTCTAGTAAATCATTTATATATGCTTATTTTCTATTAGTATATGTTAATTGGCAAAATGTCTTTTTAAACTATTTTCCCATTTTCACTCACATAATCTTTTTTATTCCTGAAACTTTAATTCTCTTTTATTCCTGAAGTTTTAATGTTCCTTATATATTCTGAATAATTGCACATAGTGAGGTACTATTACACATCTATTAGAATGACTAAAATTAGAAAGATTGATCATACCCTGTGTTAGGAAGATGTAGAGGAACTAGAACCCTTATACCACTGATCCTGATAAAATATTCTGATTTGCCTGGTACTGTGGTGCATGTCTCTAATCCCAGTTGCAGAAGCCCTGATTAACGAGTTGGCTGAGACCGGTTTGATTACATGGAAATGCCCGGGCATTGTTGCCTTCCGGGATCTCACTTGGGAGACTTGGCCGGGAATCTCACTCGAGGGACTTGGCCTGGAATCTCGCGAGACTTGGCGCGGGATCTGGAAAGACTTAGGCTGAGAGGTGAAGCCTGTGGGCGCCATTCTGCTTGTGCCTGAGAAAGAGCGTTGGAGATTAACGCTATTGTGTGTATATGTTGTAGCTTCTTGTAAGAGTGCCATGGTTTCTTGTGGGAGTGTGTGTGTGGTGTTAGAGGTTACAGAAGCCATAGAGAGAAGAATAAAAGAACTTTTTCGTTTCCATCCTGCCTCCGAGTTTTCTCCCGCAACGCTGCTGTTCCAAGCGGCAGATTGCTACCATCGCCTACACCCAGTGACTCAGGAGGCTGAGGCAGAAGGATTCCAAGTTACAGGCCAGCCTAAACAATTTAAGACCCCATTGCAAAATAAAAGAGAAAAGGGCTGGTGTTGTGGCTCAGTTGTAGAGTACACCTGGGTTCAATCCCCAGTACTGCAATAACAACTAAACAAAACAACAGCAACAAAAACCTCATAAAACTACTTTAGAAAACAGTTAAGCAGTTTACCATAATTACCATATTCTAGTCACACTATTGCTAGTATTTACCCAAAAGGAGTAAAATTGCATATGTACAAAACTTTAACTGAATGCTTGTAAAAACTACTTAGCATAGAAAAATCCTGAAAATAACTCAAGTGTCCTCCAACAAATGAATAGAAAAACAAATTGTGGTAATTCCATACAATAGATATACTGCTTAACAACAAACAGGAATGAACTACTTGCTAACATGCAATGATGCAAATATCTCTCAGAATAATTATGCTCAGAGAAAAAGCCAGGTAAAAAGCATGCATATTTTATGATTCAACTTGTATACAATTCTTAAAATAATCTGCAGAATTAGAAAGCAGAGTTGGACTTTGTGGTTGTGAGACTAGGTGGAAAACAGGAATTACAAAGGGTCATGTGATTAGTTTAAAGAGTGAAAGATACATGTACATCACCATGATTCTGTTGACAGATTTACAAGTGTATTCTTATATCAAAACTTTTTAATATGTACATTTTATATATGTAAGGTTTAATATGTATAATTTCTACCACAATATTACAGTTAAAATTAACAAATATATGTGTCTTATTTTTAGATGATTTTCTTTATTTTGGGATGATATTTTGCCCAGGTTCTTATCTTGCAGCAATTACACATTTGGTGGAGTTTCTAGCAAGGAACAGGTTCTGAGGGGGAAGTTCTACATCATGAGACAGTGAGGCAGAAGACTTTACACAGAAATCTTTCTGTGGAATAGGACATAGTAAGAACATAAGAGCATTAGGAAAGAGGCAGAACAAAGACTAAGGATAAACAAAAACAAAGGAGAGCTTTAGATATGTATCTGTAACAGTCCAGATACACTTGATGCCAAGTCAGTGATCCAAGACCTAAGGAAACCTCCTCATGTGGGTCACCTACCAGGTAGAGTCTAGAGGGCCTTGTTAGATGTTGAGGGAGAACCTAACACACCTTATTAGACTGGGGTAACACAAGTGACACGTGTATTCTGAGCTACAGGATGAATTCATGGATCAAATAGAGACTTCTTAATGACATCTCTTCAAAAGAAGAAAATTCCCTATATTCAACTAAGAAGACATTATTCACATTATGTAAAAATGATTTTGCTGATGATGTTGAATTTCGGCTAGAAAGGAAGGCACATGAACACTTTCTTTTCCTACTGTGTATATAAAATAATTGCTCTTTGCAAAAGTAAAATCTCAATTTAGTGATAATGCTTAGGGATTAAGATATTCTTGTTAATTGAATTTTTTATTTATACAATCATTGATGACAATTATAGAATTTCACAGCTGGAAAAGGGCCTCAGAGATCATTTAGTCCAACCTCATTTTATAGATTAGGTAACAGAGGACCATGAGGTTAAGTAAATGCCCCAAAGTGGCAATCAATTAGTGACAGAAATAGTATTATTTAAGAGAATTTTAACTATAGCATGCTTTTTCTTTCAATTCATGTGATTGAAAAATCTCTCTGCACAAAGTGTGTTCATCTATTGAAATGATTTGATACACAAGAATTTTGAACCTATGAGAAGTTTCTGTTTCCAATATCTTCTTTTACTAATTCATGTAATTATCATTTATGGAATAAGTACTATATGCTGGGCACTAATTAAGTTCTGGTGACAAATAAACCAAATAATACAAAAATCTTGTAGTATGAGGGTTGACAGAAAGCAAATGCAATGAATGCTGTGACAGTAGGACATGGAGTCTGAAGTCAGACCTCAGGGGCATCTACAGCGTGGAAAAGGGAAAGCAAAAGGGTTGTGACGAGTATTGCATTGATATAAATAATACATTATTTAGGGACATACCCACAGTAAAACCTTGAAGAAAACAAGGAAGTGGTTATCATAAAATATAAAGTAGCAGTTAACTCCAGGACAGAATAAGGGGGACAAGTGACAGAAACTCATTTGGTTAGATATAATTATCTCTTTCTTAAACTTGAAGAGCATTTGTATATTTATCGAATCATTTTAAAACTTTATGTGCACGGGCACACACACACACACACACACACTTTTGGCTTACATGCTATGTTTTTTAAAGAAAAAATGTAATTGCCTCAGATGTATGGAAGTAAAAGAAGAATGAGTGAAAACCTCAGTCCCTCTCGGGAAGGGAAGGCAAGAAAAGAAACTTCACAGGTTTTCAAGGGGCACAAAAAGTAAAGAAAGAAAACAGTAAAGCTTATCTGTTGGTCAAGATGATATAGAAAATTGAAGACTGGAAATTAAAGATGAGAACAGCATCAATAACTATAATTATGGAAAGTACAGAATAAAAGTGTTGTTCTTGGGGTTGGTAGCAGGCACTTCTTTCTGTTAACACACACACACAGAGACAGACATGAGGATGACTGAATTTGATTCAATATTAAGAACCAATGCTGACATTTCAGAGTGCTCCCTTCAGATGTTCATGATTCTCTTAGTAAAATAAAGAGAGATATTCCTTATTTGCTGAGAGTGGAAGGGCAGGAAGTGGTAGGGGAGCAATAGCAGAGTAGAAGGGATACAAATGGGGCAAAAGTGTTCTTAGAACCTGAAAAGGGTTCAATGTGTGAAAGAGTCTTAAATGGATAGAGAACTTGCTATCAAAGTCTATCTGAGGGGAAAAAATAAATGCAAGGTTGAGTACATTTGCAGTCTTATGATTTTGTTTGATTTGGTTCCTTAAGCAAAGGTAAGCAGTCCGGCAACAGAAGTAGGAAGGTCAGAATGCTAAGAATAATAGTGTCCTGAGGAGTTGACTGAGGGGGCAAAGAAACATAGGGGACAGGTCACACTTTGGACTACAATGTAAGAAGTGGAAGTCCAATCAAGGAAACAAAGAGTGGAATGGATGAATCCACTTGGACCTTAATCTAAACCCACCAGGGAGGAACAGGTGTGGAGAATATGTTTAAAATGCAATAGTAAAATTTATTGTGAGACTAAGTACAAAGAGCAATTGAAAGGGGAAGGGGTGTAGGAGGTAGCGTGAACCATGAACAATGTAAAAAGAATGTAAGAAACTCAATTTAGATTCAAACAAAAGTCAAAAGGGGGTTTTCAAGAGCAGGTGTTAGATCCCAGCAGGAAGGCAGAGCACAGCTATAATCTGGTTGATGGCTCAGGAAATTTGGGGGGTGGGAAATGGTCAGTATGCAGAACAGGTCTGTGGGTGGAAAATAAGGGACCAATTAGTAGGTGACTGTTTTGAAGCTACACTTTTGTACTTGTAGAAAGGGGTAGAAAAGGAGAATGGCTAAAAGGAAGTGACTTATTAATTAGCCCTGTTCTGGGAACTGGATCCCCTGGGGTAAGAATAAGTGTGACTGAAGTCAACATCCCACAGCCTCTAGCTACAAAAGTAACAAAGGGTAAATATGTTTAGATCAGTGTCTTGAGCTTTTCAGAAGTTCTTTTCTAAATCAGTATGGTCTGAGAAGTGTGGGATTATGGAAGCATATTGGATGTGGATCATTTCCATTAGTAAAGTTGGAATAGTAGAGAAAGTGAACTGAAGTAGGCCCTGAAAAAGAGCACAATAGACAGGTTTTAGTAGCAAAGGTTAGCATCCGGTCTAGAAGACTGGTAGAATGTGGGGCCAGCAGTCAGGGATTCTCTAGTTGTGAATGTATTTTGCTTGTCTAGAGGTTTCACATCCTTCTACTTTATTTTTCCACCCAGATGGTACCAAATGATTTATAGTCACCTGCATTTCTACTTACAGATGAACTTCAGTACCACATTTATCACTATCAGATCATGAGTTGGCTTTCAAAGACTTGAGTTACTCTTAGGAAATCTGAAATATTCCCCAAACTATGCCAGCACCAGAGCTGCTGAAACTTCCATAATATATGAAAGTGCCATAAAAGGGGAGGGGGAAAATCCCACACCTGACTGAAAAGTCCAAGTCACTTCACCCACAGGCCATACTTAGGAGAAAACTGACAAGCCAGAGTCACTGACCTTGAGATAGTGGAATGTGATCAACCATTGGGAAGGTTAAAATAGAAGACAATTTGTGGAAAAGATTTGTCATTTTAAAAAATAAAAATAATGATGCTAAATGAATGTAGGAAAATATTTACTTAAACTAGAGAGGTTAAAGTATATATTCACTTTAGAGTTTTTTCTGTATTAAAGTATATTTTAAAGTTACTTTTTAAATATAAAGAATTGGGAATATAGCTCAGTTGGTAGAGTACTTGCCTCGCATGCACAAGGCCCTCCTAGATTCAATTCCCAGCACCACCAAAAAAAAAAAAAAAAAAAAAAAAAAAAGAATTGAATCTTAAGGAACTATGCTGCAAAGTTTTCCACTATAAAGAACATTGTAGAAGAAGAAAGTCTAGTGGGCATCATTTGGAGAAGAACTATTTAGAAAATTACCAATAGGTTCCTGAACAAATTTCATCTTTTAGGCAGTCTCACTGCCTAAAGCATGAATGATGAGTGCCTTGCTTATACAGTCCCAGTATATATTTTTATTTTAATACTTTGGAATAAAACTTAGAACAATTTTCTACCTAAACAGAATATTCTAAGAATATACGGTGAGGTTTTTTGTTTGTTTGTTTGTTTTTGTTGTTGTTTAATTCTGTTTCATAGTCTTAAAGACGAATTAGTTAATATTTTGCAATTATGTCACTAGCACACTGTTGGTTGCATCATTCATTTTTGTCTTTTAGAGTACATATAAAATATTTGAAAACTTTTAAAATCATTTATAACTTCTTTACTACTGATATCAATTGTAATCCACAAAATATTTCAAGTTGGTTTTATTTTTTCAGGCACAAAACTTTCACGAAAGGATTTTGTATACTTATTTTTACCCTGAGAAATATTTTAATGCATTTTAACTGATTTATGTTCTTGAATAAATAATGCCACTTAATAGGAAATTATCTTAAAATATAAATGTTCTTCAATCTACATAATTTTGAACTATGGCTCTGGAATAAATACATTTTGCAAAAACACCATTTTTCACTTTTAAGTTAGTCTTGCACACACACTTGCCTACGGGTGAACTAAACTTATCACTGTACAGTAGTTAAAAAAAGAAAAAGCCATTCTTATTCACTTTGGATTTTTGTCTGTAGAATAAGAACTCTTGGAAATAGAAGAGAATTATATGAGTCAGGTTCCCAACAAGAAACAGATGCTGCAGTCAAATCAGGATAATTCCACAAGCCACTCTAATATGGGACTATTTACAGAAATAGTGGTGTAGGGGAATCACAAAGCACAGTGCACTGACTCTGGCTTAAGTAGGAACTGGGAAGCTGCTGTGCCCTGACCTAAGGAAGAAGGCAGGCAGAGGCTACTGGACCATTGCAGAGAGGGAGCCAAAAGAGTGACTACCCTAACTTGATTCTCTTCCTTGCCTCAGATCTTCTGAGGGTTCTTCCTGGGATCAACACAAGAGTTCTATTGTTGCAGTACAAATTGCTTATTTCCTCAGACAGAAAACAGGGTAGAGGAAGGAGAGTGAGGATATGAACCAAAAATATGTAGTTGAATTTTTTCTCCTGAACTAGTATGCAAGGTGTTATATGATAAAAATTATCAAATAGTATTACTAATTACAACCAACAAGTACCTAGTTGAATTATTCCTAATTTCAATTACCATAATTGATATGGTACATAATCTGGCCAAACCAAATCTCATCACTAGATCACACTTACAGGAGTTGCTTTCTGGGATTTTGTTCACTCATACATACTCTCTCTCTCTCTCTCTCTCTCTCACACACACACACACACACACACACACACTCACACACACTTTTTTAAATTAATATATTCAACAGCTAGTTTCATCATTCATTCTTTCAATCATTAAAATGCACTCTGCTAGACACTAGGGATTTAAAAGGAGGTCTCTGCTTTCCAGAAATTCACAGTGTAATGAAGGAGACGATTTTAGCAAGTAATTAGAATACAATGTAAGTGAAAAGTGGTTAAAGACCTCAAAACTGGTAAATCTTCACAAAAAGCTAACTTTTGACCTTAGACTTGAAGAAAGAATTGCTCTAGAAAGAGAAGAGAAGTTGAGCAAAAGCAAGAAGCAAGAGGGGCGGATATATTCGGGAAATCACAGAAAACTCATATGGGCACAGTATGAGTAAGAACACGAGATACAGAGGAGAGAGAGGATGAATCAGGACCGAATTACAAAGGCTTTGTGTGTCAGGAAAATAGCTTGAATTTTGACCTTAAGATAATGCTGTTGAAACTTTTTGCCAATATAATAATACAGAAACTGGAGTGTATTTTAACCCCATAGGTCTGTCAGCAACATCTGCAGAAAATTTAAAAAAAAATAATTGAAGTCTTATATTTTATTGTGAATATTAATGAAAATTTTAAATTCTACTCTTTTGTTTGTAATGACATGAAAGGGATGTTTTGATTCAGTTGCAAATGAGTAAAATGGATACTACAGGAAACTCAACCATGGTTTGTTGGGGTTTCTAAAATTCCCTTGAATGATCTAAGCATGCCCTTCCCAGGAAGTTTGAAAAGAAGATTTGATAAGTCCCATAAGGTAGGGAAGAGCCAACAGAAATTTAAATATATATATAAAATGCAGACAAGATAAAATTTTCCAGAAGGAAATACTTTGATGTTGGGGGGGGGGCACCCATGATGGCATTTAAAAAGTAGAGAAATAACAGGCACAGTGGTAACAGAGGAAAGAGAGCTGGTTCCAGAAAGTTAAGATGCAGTGTTTGGAAATCCTGGGAAAGGAAGAGTAAGAAGACAAAGATAGTTTCAAGAATTCTGTTTTGGGCAATTGGTCTCAAGGGTGATGGAACTATTGAAAACTAAGAACAAAATTTGGGAATAAAAAGACAGTGATTATAGTTTGGGGACATACTGAGTATACAACCAAGTAGAGCTTATATACATACATACAAGTAGAGTTTGCAGAAGAAGGACATAAAATCAGGTTTAGAGTTCTGAAAGTAAGGTTTGGATTAAGGATTAAACAATTAGCCACCTTAAGGCAAACTGGGGCTCTACAAGTGTTTTGTTTGACTTGCCAGATGTTAAAATACTTTTTTCTGAATGAACATTTAAAATATTTGGAGACCAATTTCAACTCTTAACATATAATAGGTTCAGAGGACCATGGATCAAGTCACCACAACATAACAAATATCCCACTTATTAAGTGAAGGCTGCCACTTTTAATTTCCTTTACTTCACTGACCATTAAAGGAGGCCCAGATGCTTAACTCCATCTATCTCACTCATGTGTATTACCTGGTCACCTGTTGATGTTGAAATTTTAACATCTTTATGGTTAATGAACTTGTAAGAAAAGAAAAGAGGGGAGCAATGATGGGGGGAAAATATGAAAAGCGGCAAAGAAAGAAAAGGCAGGGAGTAGGGAAAATAAGAATAATGCTTTCCCTCAGAAACATTGAAGCAGAAAGGCATGCAAAGAAACAATTGTAAAGATGAAAAAGCAAGTAAAAAAACCTGAGGTTGTGCTGTCATGAAAGCCCAGGGAGCTTAGATTTCTAATAAAAAATGAGAAATCTCATGAAGTACAAATGAAGTTCAAATGAATTTGGAATTTTGGAGGTCACTGTGGTTTCATCAGGAAAAAGATACAAGACATTAGAAAACAAGGAAAAAGATACAAATAATAATTAAATTCTTTCAGTCAGTGATTATTTGTACTTTTTGAAAAGTTTAGTTCACATGACAGAGTACTCTAAAATTATTTTTAAAATATTTCATAATTAAAGATTTGTGAAAACATTAGAAACTAATATCCTAAATTATAAATTTTCCTTAAATTTGAGTCTATGTAAATTTTATTTTCAGAAATCACATATCACCATGAGAAAATAGTTTGATGAAGGGGAAAATGATGCAGACTTTATTATGGAACATTACTCCAATACTAGGATAGATGAGGACTTGAAATAATTGCTTCAAGATAAGTCTATGAAGATTTTTTTTTTTTTCACTTTTTTACCTGAGCTTGATATTGATTCCTCTACATTTTAGAAGGAAAGAAATGTTAGTAAAACACCATGGTTTATTCCCAAGATATATCAGATCATCTTTGCACCCAAATACCAACTTAAGCATTTGGGGAACAGCAGGAGACTGTTCATAGCCAACAACCTGTCTTGTAGCTCACTTGTATCAGTCAGGTTATTGCAGGAAAACTAAGATAGACTCAAAGGAAGTCTGTGATGAAGAGAGTTCTCAGAAAGGACTATTTTATAAAGGCTTCAACAAAAGTAAAGGGAAGCAATAAAGGCTGGTAAAGAAGTGTCCAAGAGCTCAGGATAAGCAAAAGGCCTAGTCTGAGGCCTGAGTAAGGAAAGAGCAGGAGGATTCACAGAACCCAGGTAGCCATGTAATTGTGGGACAAGGAACAAGAAAGGAGCTGTGGCCTTCAGCATAGCAATAGCTAAAGCCAATGTGAAGCCAGATACAAAGGGTCCAAGGAAACAAATAACTCATTGTCCTCTTCATCTCCAATTCCTGGCCGTTATCCCTCATTTTCTGAATCCAACCAAAAGATAAAGGAGACCAGTTGATGTAACAATAGAAATCAGCCTCCTTGAACACCAAGCAAGGTTAAAAAAAAAAAAAAAAAAAAAAAAAAAAAAGAAAGAAAGAAAGAAAAAGACAAGAGAGTCATCTTTAGCACAGCCCAGGAAGAAAACAAATGTTACATCATCCTGGTGCCCAGGATCCACATTACAGCATTTTCTTTAAGCAAAAATGAGATGAATCCTCTATCCCAACAGCAGTCATGTCTCATTTTCTTTGTTACTGTTTGTTACTGTTGGGAGATTTCCACAAAAGGTAAGCACTGACTATACTAGTTTGTTTTAGTTTGTTCGTTTTTGAAGCATCCACCCCCTTCCTACTTTGAGAGGATTCACCATTGCTTGTTGTCTCTGTGGAGAGCTGACTGTAAAAGTCAAAGCACCAGGTCTCCCTCTGCCTGCCCTCTGCGCAGTAGACAAGTCTGTGTATCTACAGGGATTGAATGAGATGCATCTGCTCCCAAGACACTAAATTTGCAGGATTTATTCTAGACAGAGGGCATCATACTCATTTTCTTTGTAGCAGCAGCAGTCTGGCCAGGTAATCCCTGCTAAAAACACTTGTAATACTTCCTATACTTTTATTAGTGGGAAGTGCTTAGTTAAATCCATTCCACTGAACTAGCCTTCCAGCTACTTTGCAATTACATAAGCTCTAAAAACTTTCCACAAAATTCTCAGATTAGTTTCTCTTATTTGTATTCAAAAACACCTAATATGTAAGGATTCTGCTTGCAGCATCCAGTCACAAGCTGGATGACACCAGATTTTCCCAAAGAGTAGGTGTAGTCTTTCCTTGGCCTCTGTAAATTGAATGTGTCCCAGTTTGCCCTGTCCTCCTGATCCAGCTAAAGATGCTTCTCTGTCCTTTCTTTTTGTTTTGTTTTTGTGGTACCAGGGATTGAACTCAGGGGTACTCGACAACTGGGCCACATCCCCAGCCCTTTTTTGTATTTTATTTAGAGACAGGGTCTCACTGAGTTGCTAAATGCCTAGCCATTGCTGAGGCTGGCTTTGAACTCACGATCCTCCTGCCTCAGCCTCTCAAGTGCTGGGATTACAGGTGTGTACCACTGGCCACTGCACCCGGCTCTCTGTCCTTTCTTTACCTTGCTTGGTGTTCAGGGAAGATGATTTCTCTCCTTCTGCCTTCTGATTGACTCACCTAAGATTTCCTTTGTGATAGCTCTGTCTGCTTCCCTTTCCTTAATTTTTTTTCTTTTCTTCTTCTTCTTTTTTTTTTTTTAGTTGTAGATTAACACAATGCCTTTATTTTACTTATTTATATTTATGTAGTGCTGAGGATTGAACCCAGTGCCTCACATGTGCTAGGCAAGCACTCTACAACTGAGATACAACCCCAACCCTCCCTTGATTTTTTAACCAGTAACCTTTTTAAAAAAATCTCAATGCTTTACTTTGGAAATATTTTAGTGAATTCATTTAGGTATGAATAACTGGTAGAAAGAAACTTGTTATAAAAACCAAACAAATTTCAGATACAAAAGACCAGCTGTTAGTTGAGATACTTGGAGAAGAGGAAGACCATGTTGGCTCAAAAATCTCAGCAGTTAGATGCCTGTCTACTCTGCTTACAAATTTCCATGCAAAGGAAGGTGGGGAAATGACATTTCACACTTGCCTACTGTGAGTCAACAGCTCTACGACTGCCACTTTTTGAAAAGATTTTTCCTTTCATTCTCACATTAAGGGTTCAGACAACTTCCCCAAATCCTGGCTATTCAGTGACAAAGCTGGGAACTGAGCCTGTGACTCCCACCCTCAGCTCCTGCCACACCACCACCCTGCCTAAAATAGACAGCTACCTCTTTATAGATCTTGACACTAAAATATGAATGTGAGGGAATTAGTGGCAGCAGTCAGTTCAGTGACAAAGGTACAAGAAACTACATGGCACCTCAAATTTCAAGAAGAATTTTTGACAGCACAAGAGGCACTTTATTAAGAAGTCATGAATTTGATTGGGTTATGCTTGAAACATCTACAGTACTAGAAAACTATTTCTTAACATTACCATTTTATTTTCTGCAGTATTGATGGAAAGGAAATTGCATAATTTGCTCATGTGTCAGAGGTAGTCTGCTTGTTTACTGTTAATGATAATCAAAATATCTGACATTTAATAATGTTCTGGTAACACTTAAATCAAACTGATTATATTGGAAACCTAATAAACAGTAACTATGGAGTTTTTTAATATGCTTCTGGCTGTTGAAGTACTGCCAATCTGTAAAATATTTAAATTCCAAACCGCAAATGGATGTGTATTCAATTGTATAATCAAAATAGAGGAAATAAAAACACAGCTTTGAATGAGTACCCTTTTAACATTAAATTAAAGGAAAATAACTGAAAATCATAAAAATATGCTTCATTTTGGGATGTTAATTTTGGGGAATTAATATTGTTTCATGAACAAGATGAGTTTCTTCAGTTTAATTGAATTCTTTTTGGTAATCGGGTTTCATAGGTGTGACTGGAAGCAGCTGCAAAAGCAAATCAAGTTTGTGCAGAAAGAATATTAATGGCATTCTGAAATTCTTTATTCCCAGGAGGAGAGTAAAACTTTAAGCTAAATACTTGAAAGAATACACATTTTACATGTTTCTTTTATTAGTTATGAGAGTTGCTTATTAATCAATGTTTAACAATGTAATTACAGCTGTTTTAGTCTCACCAGATAACACAGATTAATAAATGACCTGCAACTAGTGAAGTGTGTAGAAAGGGTAATGAATTCTTTCCATCAGCACATTAATTTATTAGTAATAAACAAAGACCATGATGAATTAGGAGAATTGTAGGGTTTCTGAATATTGAAATCACATTTCCAGATGAAAGCATTTAATCATTCAGTTTTCCTTCATTTATTTCTCTTCATGTCTGATAATGGGTTGGAATTTGCCTTTCTGGGCTGCATTAAATAGTTCATCGAAAGCTCATCTCTTTTACTATTTGCAAGTTTACATTGATTCGACTTTTGTTGTTATATGTTAATTGTACCTAACATTTAGAATAATACAACTTTGATTTTGACTAAGTGAATCACTTATATTTAGAAGAGTTTCTTGATCCTTCTTAACAAGGCACTAGTAGATTAGCCCTGTTTTTGCCAAAACTGGCTTGATCTATATAAGATCCTCTTTGAAAGTTTCAGCTAAAGCAAAGGAGAAAGACAGAAATGATGTCTTATCATAAGTAGCACCAAATCTGACAGTGAAGGGAAGTTATACACAAACCCACAATTAACACTGTAGAATGTTTAAGATTCATTTCATAAACATTTTCAAATCTAGCTTTCTCTGAACTTCTGTGTTAAACAGTTGTTCAAATTTGAATGTATACCTTGTGGCATATACAGGCATTAAAATATGTTTATTTAGTCATCGCCAATTTGGGGTGGGAGGGTGAAACAGTGAAGGAGGAGCAATCTAAATATGAATTACTAAATTAGAAAAGAAATTTTGTCTAAAAGAAAATAATTAGAAGTATGTGATTCAGAATATTCTAATATGCAGAAGTTACTTGCTTAAAATTTATACATTTTAACTGTATTTTAAGCTGTGACTTTTGAAAGAATGGAGGGAGGGGAAGGGAGAGAGCAAGGGGGTATGAAAGGAAAAAAAAAGATGGTAGAATGAGATTGATATCAGTATCCTAAATGCATGATTGAAAACATGAATAGTATGAATATACTTTGTATACAAACAGTGTTATGTAAAAAGGTGCTCTATATATGTACTATGATTGTAATGCATGCTATTGTTATATATACAACAACTTCAAAAAAAAAAAAAAAAAAAGAAAGAAAGAAACAGGATGGCAAGTAAGTTACAAGAGAAAATAGTAAAAGGATAAGAATTGGAAGCAAAATATTTTTTTTTTACAAACTTCTTGCTCAGGAAGGAAATGAGCAGAGCAAGAAAATTATTCTCTCCTGATGATAAAGGGTAAATTATACATTCTTCAAAGACCCTGAGGGTGACACTGCCTCCTGTTTGTACCCACATATAGCTGTAAATGTCCTGTCTCATTCTAGTTCAAGTCAAACATGGTAATGCAGGAAGGATATTTTTTTTCCCTTTTCTGTAAAAGAGGCAAATAAGCAGAGGGAGAACTATTCATATATGATATGATCAGGTTACTTGGTGCATTTTCTCCATGATAAATTATGAGAAGAATGTTAAAATTTTTCTTTAAGACTGGAGAAAGTAGCCTATAATTGCTTTCCTTGCAAAATTGTTCTATGTTCTTAGAGATTAAAAAAGTAATAAATATATTCCTCCTGAAACAGTGCTAACTAAAATTAAAGAAGCATACTTGTAGTCTTTGCAAATTTTTGCAAAAAAAAAGCCTCTTGAGGTTTTCTGGAAGCCCAAGGTATACTCTATCACACTATGCCACTTCTGCTCATCGCTTCACCCACTGGGATGTTTGTGTCTGTGATCTGTATGGTTTGCTTCATAAAACATCTTCTCAGTTATTTGTTAGAGGCTCAGGGAATATCTTATATTTTTACTCCTATAGTGGATGAAATAGTAGTTGCTGACCTAAATGTAGAGAATAGCTATGGGAATGAAGCCTGTCTCTTTGGAGGTTCACAAAACTCACTGCCAATATAGCATCAAGCTACAGACCCAATTCATGTTTCTCTTTAACAGTCTTCACAGCTGTGGCACTTGAGTTCACCACAAATAGCAGGTTGAGCTTCTTGAGATATCTGAGTATCTGAGAGGCCTATTGAACTATTAGTGTCAGAACAAGAACATTAAAATTCAGGTCTGTAGGCATTTCTTGGTGTGGAACACGCCGTGTTTTAAGAGAATTCTGCTAGGCAGATCAGAGTGTTAAGGAAGGAAAGACATTTAATAAATATTCAAATATTGATCTGACAAGTAGTAGTGACAATCAGAGAGGTCAGCAGGAGGAGGCTAAGCTTTATGAAGCACAGCCATATGCGGTGAGTCACGGTTGTGACCAAAATGCAAATATAGAATGGGAGATAGAGCAGCCCAGGATACAGATAAAAGAAACAGACTTTATTTATTTGTTCTTTTTTCCCCCTCATTCTTTCTTTCCTTTCATCAATTCTTTATAAAGAATTCTTGTCATGCCCTGTCTAAGAGGCTGTATTATGAAAATTCTTCATAATACGTATCACTGTAAAGCATAACTTAACAAGTGATAGGTTTAATGGGAGAAGGAATTCATTCAATGATGTATATATAAAATGTTTCTGATCTTATAATATCAACATTGGCTCTACAACATGGACTAAAATAATTGGTAGTGAGACATTTTCATAGCACTCTGTTGTTATTAATGATTAATTATAAAAAGTCAGGAGATGTGTATTCAATGATTGCCTGTGTCCCAGCAGAGAGGACTCTACAATTTTCCTTTAAATTGAGATAAGAAATAAGAAACAAGCTCAGTTGTTGGTTATCATGAGTTCTAAGGCAGAACACAGGAACAAGGTTTCTCTGTTTTTCTCTCCAGAGACAGGGTAAATTTACAAGAATAATATTATCAATGTCTTACTTTTCTATGACACATATTCAGTTCTAAGCTCATTAATCTCTTAAAAATCACATGGGGGACTGGTCACGGTGGTGCACATAATTCCAGTGACTTGGGAGGCTGAGGCAGGAGGATTGAAAGTTTGAGGACAGCCTCAGCAACTTAGCAAGGCCCTAAACAACTGAGCGAGACCCTGTCTCAAAATAAAAATATCAAAAGGGCTGGGGATGTAGTTAAGTGTATTTTTTTATTTAGAGAGAGTCTCACTGAGTTGCTAAGTGCCTTCCCATTGCTGAGGCTGGCTTTGAACTTGCAATCTTCCTGCTTCAGTCTCCCAAGTGCTGGGATTACAGGTGTGTGCCATGGCACCCAGCTAGGACCTGATATCATGATAAAAAGGAAGTTGGAGAATATAATGCTAAGTGAAATTAGTCAATCTCAAAAATCCAAACACCAAATGTTTTCTCTGATATAAGGAGGTTAGTTCACAGTGTGATTGGATGGGGGTACATAGGATTAGAGGAACACTAGAATGGTCAAAGGAAAGGGAGGGCAAGGGAGGGAACAGGGGAGGAAAGGGGGGGAAATGGTGGTTGAATGAGATGGATATCACTATCCTAAATGCATGATTAAATATCTGAATGGTACTTATATACTTTGTATACAAGCAGTTGTATGTAAAAAGATGATATACTTGTGCATTATGAATAAGTAAATAAATAATCTAAAAAAAACATAAAAAAGGAACTATTCATCAAGAAGTCATAACATTTTAAACATAGACATACCAAAATATATGAAGTAAACATTAGCAGAATTGAAAGGGGAAAATTTAACAATAAAAATTGTATATATGTATACACACACACACATACACACACACACACACACACACACACACACATATGTATCACTCCACCTGGTGACAAAAAAAATACATATTCTTTTCAAGTGCACACAGAACATTCTTAAGGATAGACTACATATTAGGATACAAAGTAAGTCTTAATATGCTTAAAAATAATTATCATAAACTTTTTCTTCAATAACAACAGGAATGCATCTATAAATCAATAAAAAAGGGAAAATAGAAAATTCACAAATAAAGTGGAATTTAAGCAATGCACATTATGTACCTAAATAACCAGTGGATCGAGGAATAATACACAAGGGAATTGAGAGGGAACAATTCATATAATAAACTAATATTATACCTAAAGATAGTAGGAAAAGAAGGACAAACTAAACTCAAAATTTTCAGAAAGAGACAAAGCATAAAAAGTAGAGATAATAAACATAGAAAAACCAAGAAAATCAAGAAACCAAAGTTTAACTCTTTGCAAAGTTCAACAAATTGGCATATCTATCTACAATTAAAAAATTAGACACAAATAACTAAAATCAGAAATAGTGATGATATCACTACTAACCCTACAAAAAATTTTAAAAAGATCATATTGAATATCTTTCACAGCTGCAGAAAAACAAATTAGGGACCTTAAATAAAATGGACAAATTCTAAGAAACACTCAAAGTACCAGAGAAAGAGAAAAATCTGAACACATGTATAACAAGTAGAGATCAAATTAGTAATCAAAAACCTTCCAACGAGGAAAAGCCCAGGATTAGATGTCTTCACTGGTGAACCCTACCAAATATTTAAAGAAGAATTAACATAATTCTTTCTCAAACTTATTCAAAAATTAAAGGAGAAGGGAGCACTTTCTAACTCATTCTATGAGGCCAACATTACTCTGATACTAAAACCAAACAAAGACACCATAAGAAAAGGAAACTACAGATGAATGGTTCTGGTAAATATTAATGCAAAACTCCTCAATAAAATACTAACAAATATAACTCAGCAGCATATTAAAAGGATTACATATCATCACCAAGTGGGATTTAACCCAATAAGGCAAGGGTGGGTCAACATAAGGAAATCAATCAATGTCATATACCACACTAATAGAACAAATGGAAAAAAAAATATATCATCTCAATTTATTCAGAAGAAAACATTTGGCAAAAATTAATACCATTTCTTGAAAAAAAAACACTCAGAAAACTAGAAATAAAAGAATTTTCTCAACATATTAAAGGGTATTTATGAAAAATCTACAGTTAACATCATCAATTCAATGGTGAAAGACTTAGGGCTTTACCCCTAAAATCAGGACCAAGACAAAGGGGTTCATTTTTACCACTGATATTCAATAGTGTACTGCAAGTTTTAGCCAGAACAAGTAAGTTCTAAAGAGAAATATCAATCATCCACACAGAGAATGAAGAAGTAAAATATCTCTTATTTGCAGGTGATATAATCCTACATGTAGAAAATTCCAAATTGCACACACATACATACACATCGCACACAGCACACATAAACCAATCTAGTCAAAAACAAAGCAAAAACAGCAAAATAAATAACATTTAAAAAGAAGACAACTACTAGAACTAATAAAACACATACACACACACACACACACACACACACACACGGCAAAGTTACAGAGTACAAGATCAATACACAAAAGACTTAGGTAAAAAACCTCAATTTGATTTACAACAGCATCCAAAAAAATAAAACCCTAAAGAATAAATTTAATCAAGGAGGTCAGAGATTTGTACAACTAAAAGTCACAGAATATCGCTAAAAGGAATTAGAGAAGACCTAGATAAATGGAAAGACATCCTGTGTTCCTAGGTTGGAGAATTAATATTAAGATAGCAATATTGCTCAAAAATAATCTACGTGTTCAAATCAATCTTTATAGAAATTCCAATAGTCTGTTTTTGCAGAAGTGGAAAAGGTGGCTTAATTTATATGGAAGTGCAAGGACCCTGAACAGCCAAAACAAAATGGGAAACAAAGGCAAAGCTGGAGTACCCACACTTCCATTTCCAAAACTTACTACAAAGCTACAGTGATAAAACAGTGCAGTATTGGCATGAGGATAGCTATCTAGACAAATGAAATAGAATCCAGAGCCAAAAAATAAGCCCATACACCTGCAGCCTATTGATTTTCAAGAAGGGCGTTGATGCCAAATAATGGATATTCACATTAAAGAGAATAAAGTTGAACTTCTACTCATACCATATACAAAATAATTCAAAATTTAATAATGATCTAAATCTTTTTTTTTTTTTTTTTTTTGAGATAGAGTCTTTCTGTGTTGTCCACACTGGTCTTGAATTCTAAGGCTCAAACCATCCTTCCACCTCAGTCTCCCAAATAACTAAAACTGCAGGCATGTGCCACCTGGTTCTAATCATAAAATTCTTAACAGAAAATATAAGAGTATGTCATTCTGACCTTGTATTTGACAATTTTTATAACAGTGTGGTATAAGAACTTTAAACATACTATACTGAAGCATTAATTATTGAAAAACTGTTAAGGAAAGTAGAATGATGGCAGATGGTGAGATAGAAGAGAAAAATCATTATTAACTACTGTATAATGGTGATATAGGAAATAGAGTGAATGTCCAGAAATTTAATGAAGCAATATTTTAAGTTATATGGTAATACAACTTATACCTGAAGAAGTGACAAAATCAGAGGCAATGTATGGAAATTTCCTTTGCATTAAGAATAAGACACACATTTTAACCAGAAATTTACACCAAACACCACAAACCCTGCAGGGGATATGACATTAAAACAGTACTTTTTTCCTCCAGATTGTCCATATAGTATACACTAGTAATCTCAGTATCTATCTTCTAAAGACAATGATATTTTTATAGCATTTGCAGTTAAAATCAACCACTGAGTTCAAACGAGGAAATTAAAATGACTCATAAACTGTGGGATCTGCAATATGTAGAGAGAAATGATTTAGAAGTAGCTCTTTTGAGGTAGCTCTTAACCTATAGGTTTAGCTCTTAACCTGTTATAGGTTAAACCTTTTAAAAACATGTAGAATGTATTTCTCTGGTCAACTGAGGATATATTTAAGTGCATATGTATGTATGTTTACTTAAGTATGTATGTATACTTATGTATGTATGTATGAAAGTACATGACTTCTACCAAAACAATCTTCTGTAGTAGGCTGAAAAGATCTTGCTCCATCCAGTTCTGACAGGCAATTCTTCTGGAAACATCAGCCTCACATACTTCCTTTTAAGATATTTTCCTTGCAAGAAACTTCAGTCTTGTCATGGCAGACACAATGGAAGTTTGTCAGTAGCATCCGTCCATCTTATATCTCAAGGAGGATTGAGCTAAGTCCTAGGAGTATGTTTTCACCTTTATAGCTGCTTTGATTTTAGTGTGTTACTTTTGTCTTCTTTTTAAAAATATTTCCTTCCATGTGTTGAAACTCATGATAAAGGAGCACATGTGTAATACCATTTCTTTTGAGGATAATTTAAGCATTAAAGAGTTAAGCTAAGTTTGTATCAGAAAGACATGTATACTTCTTAAACAGATCCCTAATTCTGGTCTTGAATGCATTCCCATAGTAGTTTCATCCTAATACTTTTCATAGGTAGTTTAGGCACTTAATAGAACAACAAGTCTGCTGGCTTTTAAGAGACATTCTGTTTTTATTGAAAGTAAACCTCAAAACCAATTACATACATGTATGTACACACATGTAGGACACACACACATAGCAAATATATGTATTGTACATAATGTTTGAAAATATATAAATATTTTACATACATAATGAGGATGACAGAACAAGTTCCCATTCTCAAGTAGTCTTTTCTATAGGCAAAAGAGGAAAAACAGTTGAAAACGTGTTTTTTTAAATTCATGAGGTCTTAATATTGTTACCATCTACTGCAATAGAAACCTGATCTCCATACAATCATCTTTATGCAGAGTGATCAGGGTGCTTCATCCTGCAGCTGCTGACATCACCCTTTGCTTTTATTTTGTTTTTAATACATTTCATTAAGTTTTTATTACAAATAAATAGTAACCCAACTATATTAAATATTAACTCAAAAATCTTAGCCATATAATTATGTATTTGATTTTTTTTTTTTTTTTTTTTTTGTACCTGGGATTGAACTCAGGGGCACTCGACCACTGGGCCACATCCCCAGCCCTTTTTTATATTTTATTAAGAGACAGGGTCTCACTAAGTTGCTAAGTGCCTCGCCATTGCTGAGGCTGGCTTTGAACTTGCGATCCTCCTGCCTCAGCCTCCCAAAGTGCTGGGATTACAGGCGTGCGCCACCGCTCCTGGCTGTATTTGATTTTTATTATAATTATTAATCATGCTTATTGTACAAATTAATGGGTTTTGCTGTCACATTTACATATATGCATATATTGTAAGCTGATCATGTCCACTCTTCCTTCTATCCTCTTTCCCTCACCACTGTCAACTTTCCTGTTCTTCTTCTTCCCGTTCCCAAGTAGTCCCTGGTTTACTTTCATGTCATCTATTTTTGTTGTTGTTGTTGTTTTTTTAGCTTTCACACATGAGGGAGAACCTGTGATACTTGTCTTTCTGTTCCTAATAGATTAGGATTTTTTTTTCCCTAGTCCTGTGAAGAATGCCATTGACATTTTGATGGGAATTGCATTGAATCAGTAGCTCACTTTTGGTAGTGTGACCATTTTAAGACTACTAATTCTCACAATCCATTAACATGAAAGATTTTTCCATCCTCTAGTGTCTTTAATTTCTTTCTTCAGCATTTCCTAATTTTAATTTTAGAGGAATTTTACCTCTTTGGTAAAGTTTATTGCTAGATATTTTAATGATTTTTAGCCTATTGTGAATGTGATTGCTTTTGTGATTACTCAGTAAGTTCATTACTGATGTATAAGAAAACTGAATTTTGTACACTTATTGTGTAGCCTGCTATTTTGTTGAATTTGTTTATCAGTTCTAATAGCTTTTTGGTGGGGTCTTTGGATTTTCTAACTAGCATCCTAACCTGTATTCCAGATCCTGTTCTCATTCATGTTTCTACTCAACAGAGGCTTTTGGTTCCTTCAGTTTCTCTAGGTCATCTTATGTCAGGTTCTAGAACTCTGGGTCTACATCCTAAAAAACATCTTAAGCAGTTTTTAGGAACAGGGAAGTGGCCATTTTATAATTTGGTTTCAAGAGCCTTGCAATCGTGCATTCCCTGGCCCCAGTTCATAAAACCAGCCCCAAATCTTAAATTCCTTATATGATCTATAGTTTCAACCACTTTAAGATGTTATCATCACTTTTCCATCTTTTTTGAGGTAGGGTTGTGGGGGTACTGGGAATTTAACCCAAGGGTGCTTAACCACTGAGCATCATTCACAGCATTTTTAAATTTTTTATTTCAAGACAAGGTTGTTGCCGCCTGAAGCGATGGCCGCTTGGAGCAGCAAAGCCTCGAGAATAAGTTTAGAGGCAGACTGGAAACAAACAGGCTCTTTATTCTGTCAGCTTCTCTCTCCGGCTCCAACAACACCCCGACACGCCGTCCACACTCCTCTAACAACCAAATGGCGGCGACCTGCTCCGATCTCGGCTCAAGTCTCGTGAGATCTTGGGCCAAGTCCCGTAAGACCATGGGCCAAGTCCTGTGAGACCATAGAAGGTGGCAATGTCCAAACATCTCCATGTCCCGCAGCCAATCACAATCTTAGCCATCTCCCAAATCAGTGCTCCTGCACAGGGTCTCACTAGGTTGCTTACAGTCTCACTAAGTTGTTGAGGCTGGCTTTGAACTTGCAATCCTCCTACCTCAACCTCCTGAGCCCCTGGGATTATAGGCATGCACACACAGCTCACTTCCTAATCTTATGTATGCCATAATATCTCAAGGCTTATCATAAAGTCAAAATTTTTATCTTCTGCTTCCATCCCTCCTTCAGACAGTAGGATCAAAGACACAAAAAGATTGTCACTGAATAGGTACTCACCACAGAGTACCTATTCATAATTGCTCTTTTTTTTTTTTCCCACTTCCAAAAAGCCTTTAATCTTAGGAAATAATGGTGTTCCAATTCATAGCTATAGAGAGTGTATTTGTGCAATCTTTAGCAATTGACAAATGTCTATTGATAGATGGGCTACTCCCCACCCTCCCCACCCACACTCACCCCCACCCCTACCCCCGCTCCCCCAGAGGTTTCTGTGTCCTGAGCAAAGCAACCTTGTTTCGTTTTCCCCGGGCAGGAGCCAATGGGCTTAAAGGTTGCCCTCACCCGACTGGCAAAGAGCCAATGGTGCTGGGGTCCGCTCTGGTACATACATCCTCCACCAGAAATCCCTATATAGGGTCCTGTTCCTTCAGAGTTTGAGAGACTCACAGATACAACAGCTGGTCTCTGCAGAGAGGAGGAAGCCACTGCACCAGCCTTAGACCCACCGTCTCCAGCCAAAGGCAGTTGCCCCAGCTGACAGCTCCAGACCCACTGCCTCCAGCTGGACAGCAGCTGCCCAATGGACAGCTCCAGCCTCCAGCCCAAGGCAGCTGCCTTAGCTGACAGCTCCAGAGACCACAGCTGGCACGACCAGGCACCCACCCTCTGTTCAGAGCTTGCACATTCCCTTCTCCCTAACTCCTCTCTCGCACCAGAGCTTGTATACTCCCCTCTCCCTGACTTCTCTCTCCCAGCATCTCTTCGACCTCTGACCATCCACAAAAGTTGGTGAATAAATCTCTTGGCTGCAGGGTTGTCCTCGGTGTGATTTTTGCCCTTTATCTATGCCTTAGCTTCCTTTTTGGTAACATAGAAATAATCATACAATTAGCTTTGATAAAGTCATTAACAAACTCCATTGTGTAAAACTCAAGACTCCCTCCCTGTGTGATTCAAATTCTCATTGCACTGACTTCTTGTCGACGTTTGGCTGAGCTGAGCACTTTTGAGGCACAGGTCATACTAATGACAGGTGGGTTGGGAAACTTTCCCACCAGAGTGCACATTCAAGATTTGCATATATCTCCAAGGTATTTCTGAAAAATCCATTCTCAACGTATTTTTATATGATTTACTTGAAATAATGTGGGCTTTAGAGAATTTTTTTTTTAATGTCCTTAGATCTAAACCTTTATTTTCGCACATCATTTCTAAGCAGGAAAGATGGGACTAGGCTACTGTGTCCACTTTGCTTCTGTTAGTGATGATTTAAAAAAAAAATTAAGCATTTATAATGAGAACTTATCTTGCTTAATTCTGCCTACTTCCCTAGTAATTATCTTCTATATTTTAATATTTATAGCTCTCTTTAAAAATGAATATATATCCTCTGATATATTTTCTCTCCTTTGAATTTTATATATTAGCTATTCTAGTAATCTGCCAAGATTTGAATTGTTATTACTAATGGCACTGCCAAAAATCTTGCCTCCAGATAATCTAGACAGGAGAAAATGTCCTTGTCGAACATTTCTCTAGAAGTAACCTTAAAAATCTAATTATAAAGCACATGGTCAAAGTAATTGAAAACTATCCATTCATTTATTCAACTACTCAAAGCCTGATATCTATTTAAGCATTGATGTGGGCACCAGAAAAACTGAATTTTAAAATCCCCTTTACTCATTTAAGTCTCACATTCAAGTTTAGAGAGACAATGAACATAGTAAGTTGAGGTATAATGTATCGAAAGGCTATAAAATCCATGAAAAATAAAAAAGGAATAGAGAAGTCCAAGTACAACTTTTGTAGGAAGAGACAATCCAGTAGAACTGAAAGAGGTGATGAGGTCACAAGTGATGTACCAATCAAAAGCCTCAAAGACACAATGCCAAAGGCCATAACTTCTGAAAGATCAAACCTCCTAAAGTATAAAATCTCCATGTCTAAATGTGATTGAGGAATCACAATCCTGAATGATTAAAATATCAAATGTTGAAATCCTGAAAGCTGAAATTCCCCAAAATACAGTTCTCATAGGGAAACAAAAACAAAGCAAAAAATAAAACTATAAACAAGGAGTAGAAAGATACATTCTGGGGAAGGAACTGGTGCATTTTCAGTTGAATGGAGAATAGTTACATCATGTTAGGTGGAGTGAATACTAAAAACCTTGGCACTTCAGTGTGTCTGTAAGGGGGTTTCTTGAAGAGATTAGTGAATCTCCATGGACAGGGCAGGGGATCCTCCAGATTGAAAATGAGTGTAAACATATTCTCAGAGATGAGCCATGCCCTAAAAGATAAAAGCCACTCTTCCACAGGATGCAAGATTTCAAAATATACATAGGGAGCATAAAAGTCCACAGTCTATCATCATATACAATTTTATTTGTTGAATTTCCTTATTTTTTCTCCACTCCTTTAAATTGTTAGCATTGTATTTTTACCATTCATTATGCTACATATTTCATAATCACATCATTTCCAATACTGGAGGTATGAATTTGCTAACTTTTAAGAGAACTCTAATTAACCTGATGCATTTTTTACAAATTTGATTCTGTGAAGAGTGTCTTATCACAAGGTTGATTTTAAGTGTAAGTGTCCGTGCACATAGAAACTTCCTCAGTTTCTACATTTTTAAGAGATTCTTTGTATAACTGCATTCTTGAGAGAGAAACTTGTTTAAGATCTCTGCTCTTTGGGTGACTACATTTGCAGTGGTGACCCATTATAGTTTTGAAGGACTTCATCAAAAGAAAACTCTCTTTGGCTATAAGATATTTCTGATAACCATCGTTATAAAGCTGTGTACACTCATTATCAATCACAGTGGTATGCATTTATATATTTCTCTTTTTTGGCCTTTTTTTTTTTAATGAATAAGGTCTATTTGCTCATAGCTGTTGCATTTATGGGACTGACCTGAGTGTTTGTGTTTCTGAAAATATGTATTTTATTGTTGCCTATTTTATTGTACAAAGTGATTTGTAAAGTGTCTGTCATGTTTTTATGTTTTTCAAATAAAAATCCTTTTTAAAACGAAAACAAATGTCTTTTAAATAATTAAAAATTTTTTTTTTTTCAGAATTCTGTTTTTAGGATTTTGTGCTTTGGGGATTTTAAACTTCAGAAATTTTAGATTTAAGGGCTTTTGATCTTTCAGGATTATGGCATTCAGGATTGAGGATTTGGGGATGATGGACAAACCTAAGGAATGATCTATGCAAATGTCTAGAAGAACTACCTTTCTGGTGAAAGGAATTCAAATGTCCTGAGGTAGACGCAGGACTATTTTATTAGAAGAGCTGAAACCATTGTGTTAAGAAAAAGAGAGAATGGGCAAAATGGAGCAGGGGAAAGGTTGACAGCTTAGTGAGACTACTGAGCTGTTAATGAACTTGACATTCACCGCCAGGTGAGATGGGAGCCACTGGAGTGCTCCAGAACAGGAACAATGCTTTCTGCTCACTCCGGCTACATGGGCAGTGCCCCAGGTGGAGAGGGTTAACAGACTCATCCGGCATCTAGGGGATAGATAATGGATTTTAAATTCAAGTGCTGCATTTTACACCTAAATTTCTGAGTTACTTATATGTAGAAAATAATTTTTTGAAGATCAGTTAGCAGTCACTTAGAAAATGAGGCCTGTCACTTTGAGTGATATCAGAAGTGAATCTTCTGAGACCTAATAGTTAGTGTGTGTTAAGAAGCAAAACCACCCTTAAACTTTAAGGTGACCACAGTCCAGACTGAGACCCATGGTTGTAACTTTTGGGGGACCATGAGCGGGAGGACCCAGCTAAATTGTATTAGATTCCTGGCCCACAGAAAGCATGAGATTAAAACATGTTGGTTGTGTTAAGCATCCTAAGTTTGGGGCTAATTTGTTATGCAGTTATATATAACTAATACAAGAAACTTCACAAAGTTTAGTGAGCCTCTTATTATTCAAATTAAATTCCTTCAGCTTAAAATGCCTAAGGTAGCTTCTGTTTCCTCAAAAAAGTGTAACTTACATCCTCCCCATTGTGCACTTTACAAATTATCATGCTGTCTGAGATCTCCTTTCCCCATAGCCTTTTTCTGACTAGCTATTATTTGTTGTCCAACGTCAGTATAAAATGCCGACTAAGGATGTTCTCTGTAGTCTGATTTATTGTTCTGAATATACTTATCTAAGCACCTATCTCACTTAAAAAGCAGTATCTGTTAATTGTGTATATTTCTGCCATATACTAAAATAAGGATGTTTTGAGGAATAAAAGGGAAAATATTTCTTATGCAATTTGCATACCAGTACCTAGCCTAAAAATAGCAGAAGGTTTTCGTAAAGTTGATGAACTGAGGAAAGTAAGGAATTAAAGTAAGAAAAGAATGAAGAAAGAAATGAAGGGAGGTAAGAAGGGTTGACTTAATTCTAAAACCAGACATTCTTTCTACTATAGTATGATGACTGCAACATGACGCTCTAAAGCTACAGGAACTATACATGCACTATATTGTGATGTGCTGAAATCTGATGTTAATGCATTCTCTGGTACCTCATGATGTGGAAGGGGCATTGTTGACCAACTATAGAAGAATGGACTAGAGTAAAAGAGGTCAGGCCTGGAATGAGATATATGGAAGTTTGTTAAGGGAAATACCCAGAGCTGTGTGTAATGATAAAGTAACTGAGAAAGGTGGGTAGTATATCGTCCAATATATATTTCAACAGGAAAAAATGATACTGAATGAAAATGGTGGACTCAGATAAATTCAGAAAAAATAAAAAGGTAATAATTGTCAACTGATGGCAGGAAAAGTCAGGCACTGAAGAGCAGTTGACACCCAGTAGATGGTAGGCAGTTCACACCAAGAGGGTTTATTAGCAAGTAGCGAGGCCTAAAGCATACAGCTAATATCCTGACAGGGTTACCATTAGAAGGATGTGGGTAACTGGAAATTCATATATGAGGATAGACCTAAAATAGGAGCTTGAACATTAGATTTGGAAAACCTAATATAGACTTTGATTTGAGAACTAAACAATGGTTCTTTGGGGATGTATGTACCACATGTTCCTTGAAAGCTGCCTTCCTAAGGCTAGGCTTAATTTGGATAGGAATAAGATGGAGACCATTTGTCATCTAATGGGTGCACAGAAATATATAGTCTGTGAAACATGTAGTTTTTTGGAAACAATACATGGCATGGATATGTGGTTAGGTAAATATTCTTGGATCTATGTTTGAGATTCGAATCAGATATGTTTAAAGAAGTAATTATGACTGATAAGCACTTACATTTAACATTGAAATAAACACCTTATAATGGTGAACTCTAAACCAAACACATTTTGAATTAATAGTATTACTAGAGAAAATATTTCATGAAATCTATAAAATATAAATAATTCATTAAAATACATTTTATTAAACTGTACAAAAATGTACACTATTGCACTAATATTTCATTTAGAATTTTAAAGATCTTTTTACAATATATGTCTAACAACATAATTTCATTAATACATTAATTTTCTGACTAAAATGGATTTTTCAGGATTAAAGTTGATAAAAAATTAAAAAGCTGAATAGAGCATTTTTTAACATTTTTCATATTTTGAGGTATTTGAATAGGCAGACTCCTAACATTGACTTTAAGCTTGTTACTTCTTTACTTTTCATTCAGAATCTTTCTTTACAATCTTGCTTTATAGCCTTGAGAACAAGTTTAAGTGATTGAGTCATAACAATGAGTTATGTAAAATGGACACAAGTATGATTTTTCTCAAATATGATGATTCAAGGCATTTTCCAAAAAGCACCTGAAAACATTCATTCATTATATATTTTTCCAAACTTGGAAAATAATTGCACCTTCCAAAGTTTAACTCAAAGGAATATGCAAATATACTAATTGTTAGAGAGAGATGTGATGAGTAGATAAAAATTAAATCCAAGTTGAAATCCAAGAAAACTCTCCTAGGAGGTCCTGTCCTTCTATATTGGAACACAACATGGTTTCTCCTTACATTGTACTTGTGAGATCAATAAATGTCTTTTATGGTTATCATCTATCCTTAAAGGAGGCAAATTTCTGCTAAGTTTGTCATGTCTTAAATTTTATAGACTTTGCCACCAAAGCCTCCCTGTTAAAAGATTGCTGAAAGAGTGAGTAGGAGATACTAAAATAATTGAAGGAGATTGAGGTCAGCCATTTCATCAGTCTAAAATCAGCCAGAGAATGTGCCAGGCTACTTCTGTAGCTTTTTCACCTTATAAGGTGTCTATGAAACCAAACAATGATAATAATAACCTCATAGACTGAGATGAATTGAAAATTTTCATGAATTTTTCTCTGTGATCTGAGTAGAAAGAGGGAAAAAGATAACAGCTTTAGACAAGCCAGATGACAAAATCTTGATTGTGCACTAAATCATCTTGTGACTTATGATCAATAGAGTGATTAAGAAGATATTATCACTGTTGATAATGTCAAAATCAACACACAGAAGAACTGGCAGGTTACCTGTTTCTGCTTCCTGTTTCTAAAAGGAAACATTGGTCACAAAGAAAACCTGATGGGTGTTATGTCTCTTGAGTAAATGGTATGCTTTGTTTATCTGCTGATATGCCCAGTGACTCTTTAAATACTTAGTAAATGCTTGAAAGCCCTATTTTTAAATTGAGGTTAGTAGTCTCCTTCTGAAATATTATGTACTTTGGATTCTGAATCTCTAAACGATTGACTCACATCATCAAGAAAAAATACAGTTACTCATCTTTTTAAAGTTGGCTTGTCCAAACTTTTAGCATCTTTCTTCTGAGGATTTTTCCTCTCCTTAATTGTCTAAGAGACCTGGGGAACATACTCGGTGCAAAGGGGTCAAATTTCACATGTTCAGTGTAGTATTAACCTTTTTTTATTTTCATCACTGCCATACTGAATAACTTTTGAAAACTGACTTTACATAATATTACCGGAAGGATCCTTCTTTGGTAGGTCCCTCCCTATTGTAATGTCACTCCACATTTGAACTACAATAGTACAGACATCTCTTTTCATTCATATTTATATAATCAGCACAAGCACCATAGATGGGTTGCTGGGTTTCAAGGGCCTTCAAGTCTTAGGAACATGTCTTCATCCAACAAAATTTAAGCTCAGAATTTTATTTCCCTCAAAATGAACACTTCTTTGAGTGTTCATCATTCCCAGCCCAATGAGAACCACCCTAATCTTCTGGAACTTCTAATATTGATGAAACTCAAGTGGGATTGGGTCAGGGTTCCCTCTTCCTAGGAAGGTCCTTTTCTCCTTAACAAATTTATCTACTTTCTCCAGAGAGAACAACTGCATGCCAAGTCAAAGGATGTTATGAGGTACCACCTTTGGCACCATATAGAATTGTTCTCTGAAGCTGATGCAGTAGCTTTAAAATTTCACAAGTAGGGGACACCATTCATGCATTTCTTTCTCCATAACATAAATACTTCTATGTTACTATGATATATAGAAACCCTTATTGTTTGGACTCTTGAAATGCTTTGAGATTATTCAGACAATTTTGACATAATTTAATTTTTTGTATTAACTAGAGCAGAAGACTAAGATGAGAAGTGGTCTCTAAAATATTTATCAAGATATAGAGTTATGGGAAATTCAGAGGATGTGTAAAAACTGGATTCTCTGAATGGACCAGTCCCAGAGCTCACTTCAGCCCTGCCTGGCCCCGTTTCCAGGATAAAATACTTTGGGATAAGTAGGTAGAGAGGAAGATAATAGCTGAGATCTACCTGGAAACTCAGAATTCTTCATATATTTACTTTAAAAATTAAACAGAACTTTTCTGAAATGTATTTTACCTTCATAGGTGCCTTTCAGCCCATCCAGTTTTGGGCCTCTAGAATAAAGTATTTATGTAATAATTTTTATACAGGTTTTTAATAGGTGGGCATAAAAGCAGAGAGGATATGAAACTCAAATGTGTCAATGAGATTAAATATTATGTAGTCACAATGTGTACATACATATACATTTGTGCACATATACACAGTTCCATAATTAGCTCATTCTTATTTAGTATGCTCTTGATTGGCTGGACCACCCAGAGGTCTGGTGCCCCCTGGTGGTCACTGAATCATCACAGATCTCTTGACACCTAAAAATCCACTGAAAATTGAAAAAAAAATTGAAAAATTGGAAGACTAGAAACCATAAAAGCATGTAGAAGTAATTTGCATAATTTAAGCCAGACTTTCTTATCAGCCCTGC
Source organism: Tamias sibiricus (assembly GCA_025594165.1). Lineage (NCBI taxonomy): Eukaryota > Metazoa > Chordata > Mammalia > Rodentia > Sciuridae > Tamias > Tamias sibiricus. Next base: position 79,695,186 of record CM046666.1, on the reverse strand, counting down.
AATTTATGGAAAAATTAGTGTAGGAACTACTGGAAACAAAGATCCTTCTCAGGCAAAATCAAAATTTAAAAAGAAATTATTAAGAATATTAAATATAAGCTAAGTGATTTTGAGTATCTTGTGCCACATTTCCCCAGTCACGTTAATTTATTTTAATACCAATCCAATAATAAACTTCATTTGACTCAACACTTGATATTTTCAGTGATCAGAAAATTTCAAAGGCACTTCGAAGAGAATTCTTGCAATTTTGATCAAAATAATACTGTTATTTGTTTAAGCTGTCTTAAATCAACACAACAATTGCAGTTGAAGAGTTATGATAATAATCTTCTGATCGCTTTCAATTTATCTGACCTCACAAAAGTGGGTGGAATTTCATAAAGACACAAAATATGGTTATCTTTATTTGATTCCTGATATTTGATTTCCAATACAGTCAGCCAAATCTAAAGCTGAGAAAAATAAGTGGAATTATTACTATATCTTTATGAGTTTAGCTTGTATACAACTCTTACATTAGACTGCAAATAAATATTTTCTATACAGTTCATAAATTATGCTAATGTACATATGTAAATGATTTTTCTGCACAGTGGAAAGACTGCTTACATGTTGACTGAAATCACAAGTAGAGAACCCAATTTTCTATAATATCTATTAACTGAGACATAATGTTTCTTTTCCATTTATAATCAGTTTATTCTGCACAATACCTTTCCTAATTTAGTTTAAATTACCCCTTTTTCTGTGATGAACTTGCATTTTCACATTAAACAGCTGTGAATGCATTTAGACAGAAAATACCAAAGTAGTAGGTTGAGAAACAGCTCTTTGATTTCATTGTTGTTGTTGTTGTTAACTGTTTACTTTGAGAGCCTTGGATTTGTAACTTGCTGAAATCTCCAGTTGTTTCTTTACCCTGTAAAGACACATTACTAAACACACACACACACACACACACACACACACACACACACACAAACACGGAGGTTGTTCTTTTATTTGAAAATTCATAGAACTTTCTCTCCGAAGTTATTATAATTTACTGCCAAGTAACTATTTTTGTGATAAAATCAGAGGATATTTCCTAGAGGTACATGGTATGCTGAATATTAGTGTTGTAATAAAAGAAAATAACAGCTGTACTCTCATTTTGGAGGAATTTCTTGAATTTGGCAATTCATTTTCACATATATACAGTTATATGTAATTAGTAGTAATTGTATAGAAAAAGTAACACAAAGGATATAAAAATTGGGAGTATCCTCTTTGCATCAGAAGACAGGCATTTTTCATCATTCCAATGCAGCTTTAATAGATGTTTCAACATAGGGGATATACACACAAATATTTGTTTTAGAATCTTTTTCCATTTATTTAAAATTTGTTAACTGCATGTTGACTTTATGAATTACATTGTACAATGAATACATAAAGACTAAAAACTGTTTTCAGAATTTATGCTTTGGCGCACCTTTGTTGGTTGTATACATCATTTGGTATCACTTACGAAAACTGATTATTTTTCAAATCAATTTAAACATATACACACTTTACTTTTCTCAAATTTGTTCTAGAAATACTATGCATAAAACAGATATCAAGCTAAATAAAGTTTTTTCAAGTGATTTGAGAAATTCACTATTGTTACTTTAAAATGTGAAACTTTTTGCTATTTTATTTATTTTTACTTTAGTGGCTTTATATAGAAATAGGTTTATATGCTTTACCTCTAGTCAAATACAGTGTAGTATAAATTTTTACATTAAAACATATGTTGTATAATATTGTATAATACAAAATCTCTTCTTGACTGTCATTTTTTAATCAAATGCTGTGACTTCCTTATCAATATGCTGATACACTACAAAAGAAAGAAGGAGTTTGGTAAACATAAAACTGCATATTATTGTGCAGTTCTTCAGGGAAAACAATCAGCAGCCTGGTACATGTACAGTTAATGAGAAGCTTCTTGTCTCTAAAAATAAAGTGGGTCTGCACATGCCCCTGTGTCTGACAGAGAGGGGAAGCAATAAGGGGGACTCCCTATACCACTTACACTCTTCAGAGAAGAAAAAGATATTACTTGTTTTTCTGATTTTAATAGAAGAGTATTTGTATTCCCATCACTGAGTATTAGTCATTCAATAGATGAAAGGAATATTTTAAACTTGAAAGGCTACCTTGGTGTCACTCTAAGAAGTGGGGATGAGACCCTAGGGGAAGTGTTGAAGTACTGGAGAATTTATTTTGACTATTAGAAGAGGTTTAATATTTGTGAGTTAGTGCTTCTGTGTGTTTTTAAAGCCTATGCGTGGGGATCTATGCTTTTAATTCTAATGTTTTAGCTTATAATTTTTACCCTATTTGGGTATGTTGTGCTTCATCTTTTAACAAGTGTGCTCTACCTATATTGTTTTGTCTGTTTCCAAGATTAATCTATTAAGCGGTTTACATTTTCTATGCATCTTTCAAAGGGCACTTGGGATGCTTTTAGATACATTTTCTAAAATATTTACTAGGTGTAATGGCTAGGAACATGTAACATTTAAGAAATAAAGTACAAACTCAAAGAGGTTAGAGAAGGAAATTTCATTTCTCTCCTCTGTGTAATTTAGTAGGCAACAAAAAACTACAGACAATTTACCATTAAAAAAAAAAATGTCAGGGTACTGTCATCTCTGAGAAATCTTAAGTATACATACCAAAAATAATACAATTTAGTTTATATCTGTAAATAAGTCAGAAAGGAAGAGTTTGGAGTCTTAAGATCAAACTTTGTGTCTATCAGAAATAAAGGTAAATAATGAATGAGAATTGTTTTTTTAAAGAAAGAAGTATAGAATAAGAAAAAAAAAAGATACTCAACTTAAACATATGATCAAATTACTCTGTGACTTTTAAAACCGATGATTTGGCAATTAAGGTTTTAAAGTTCTTTCTCTTGTTATATTACCCATCTCTTGAATGCAAAGTGTCCAAAACTGTATAATGGAAAACAGATTTCTCTAGGCAGTTACCCTTTCAGTTCGAGTTGGATGAATTCAACTGGAAATGGTTACATTTTTATTCTTAGTTTTCTTTTGAAGCATACTTATAGAATAATTACGGCATAATTACCGAAAACAGTAAATATTTGAGAAAAATCAAGGTCTGGCTTTATGGATTCGATACATGGCAGCTTTCTTTAAAGTTAAGAGTAATTTATGCAACGAAATGGGGAACGATCAAAGTGGAAGAATCCCAGAAAAACCTCAGAAAATGGTTAAGATGTAAGAAAAATGATACGGAATTCTGTGAAGGTTCCTTCCTTATGTCCCACTTTAGTCAACCAACTATTGTGAAATGATAGGGCGGAGATGAAGGGAAGCTTAAAACAAAAGACTTCCTTTCTCTATGCCTGTTTCTTTTGCCAAGGATTGTTGCAAACTCTGAAAACACTGTTTAAACATAATACATTTGGGTACTTTTATTCTTCCAGCGATTGTGTGTGTGTGTGTGGGGGGGGGGTCGTGCCCAAAGTTGACTGCCCTTGGGGTAACAGAAAAAAAGAAGTCTAAACTTTTCAAAAATGGCAAAAACCAAAGTTACCCGACTCGCGGAGGCTGGAACAAAAAAGTAAAAGACACTTTACTTAAAGGCACAGCTCTTTTCACTGTCCGGGCTCCACGCTTGGTAGCTGAGAGATGGCTGGCTTTGCGTCTGGTTTCTAAAGGACCACGAGAAGCAGAGCTATGAACAGGATTGTAAATTGGGAGCGTTATTCTCCGATTTATTCGGCTTCAGAAAAGCTGCTGTTGCTAAAAGCATAGCGCCCACAGCAGCACACTACTCGGCTGCCATCCTCATCCTCTCTTTCCGAGCATCCAGCGCGAGCAGAGCCAGAACCTGGAGGGAATCCTGGACCCGCAACCTGATTCCGCTCTGCGCCGATTGGCTCGTGTTCCGGACCCCGCCCCCGAAGTTGAGGCTGCCGTTTCGCTGGGACCCGCCCCTCGGCCCTGGGAATCGCCGCCTGGCAGGCCGGCTGTGTCTGCCACTCAGACAGAGTGGCGGAGGCTCTCGGATCGGAGCCCCGCCCCCTCCCTCCTAATTGATATTATTGGAGTGTGGAGCAAGCGGCCGGTCTGCAGTCGGAGACTTGCAGGCAGCAAACACGGTGCGAACGAACAGGAGGGGAGGGGGATAAAAAAATCTAAACGTGGAGCAGCCGGCCTGGGACCGAGAAGGGGAATCGATGCAAGGAGCGCAGTAATAATAATAGAAACCCACTTCGGAGCAAACAGCATTTTAAAAAGCTGCGACTCAAGATAACTGAAACCTAAAATAAAACCTGCTCATGCACCATGGTTTTTCAAACTCGGTACCCTTCATGGATTATTTTATGCTACATCTGGCTGCTCCGCTTTGCACACACGGGGGAGGCGCAGGCTGCGAAGGAAGGTAAGGCGATGGGAAAGCAAAGTTTGTTCTGACTTATTTATTTAGCTGTCTACCTGCACGAGCCGGCTCGTCCGCGGCGCTGCCGGCCGCGCCTCCGGCGCCGGTCGACCCTCCCCCGCCGGCTCCCCGCCCCCTCACCGCTCAGGCAGCTCCTGGAGGACTGGCAGGCAGCTAGCCAGGATTGCTCCGAGCCTCCTGCAACCCCGTGTCCGGGGCCGTCTATCCGGTGGGAGCGAGATTTCAAGCACTGGCAGTCCGGAGGGCAGAAGCGGCCACGGAGGGTGCAGGGGTGGGGTGAAAGGGACAGCCGGTGAGCTCATTCCCTAGGACCTCGGGCGGGTCATCTCTCTCCTTTTAGCCCTCTCCTCTCTCCCTTCTCACTGTGTTCACCTCTTGTGGGAGCTGCGGCCAGAGTTGGGTTGGAGACTGAGGAGCGCAGCTCCTAGCGTTCCCACCAGCCCTCCAGCGAGCGGCGGGAGCCTGGAGCCTTCCCAGAGTGCCTGAGACTTTTGTGAGCTCCGAACATTCGGGTTACTAATGAAGTGCTCACTGCGTCGGTGGAGGCGGCGCGGGCCTGCGGTTGGCGCTCGGCCGCCGGCGCGGAACAATAACGCCTGGAAGGTGAAGCGGGGCGCGTGCGCCCCGCGCCCGGCGGGCGGGGATGTCTCCATTCAGGGCACTAAGAGCTCGGGGCCCAGCGGCCGTAGGGCAGCGGCAGCCCAGCGGGCACGGTTGGGCTGGGGAAGCTGGGGGTTGGCTGGAGCTGTGCAATTTGTAATGAGATGCCGCTGGGTGCTTAGAAGTCTCCAATCATTTGACCCAGAGTCCTGCAGTTAAGGAGTACAAGTGGCCAAACCTTGAGGAAGACCTAGGGTTAGTTCTGGTGGGAAGATCAGGTTTCATTTGGCCAGCTAGACACGCCTGTGTATAGTTATTATTATTTTCCCCTTCGTCTTTGAACCATTGACAAAAGGTATAATACCTTTTGGTGCCTGTAGTTGGAGCTGAGGAAAAATACATCCTGTCAATGGAAGTGTCTTGCTTCTGATCAGTGTCACAACCCCCCACCCCATCTTCCAGGCCATATTCGTGTGTACGTATGTATGTGTGTATGTATGTATGTATTTATATATGTCGGTATTTTAAACAAAATACGAATAATTGCTTGTTTCGGAAGTGTAAAGTGCAAGAATCTGTTGGATTTAGGTCATGCTGGTAATAAAGAAGGGGAGTAGTATCGGTCCTCGCTTCCCCTATTCCTGAAAATTGAGTGATTTAGTGCTTCTTTTTATTTTCTTCGTGCACCCCCTCCGTTCACTGAACAGGTTACCCACCCCCCCTCCAAATCAGGGCCATATTCTACTCTTCCAAATAGCTTGACCTTGTGACCCCAGTCTTCACATCTGCATTCTGCGTTGGCGCTGAACCCATTGAGAGAAAACCATGCCTCTGAGCTAATGGTTATGTGTTTGCAAAGGGACCGACCTCTAATGCAAATACGCAACCATACACATAAAACCCACATTTGGATTCTTCTGACATTAGTGATCAGAAACATGCAGCCCTGCTACCTTGTCGTGATTCAGAGTAGCGGGACCGGAGGAAAAGTTTACATCGCCGCGGCAAAGACCAGCGTGCGAGCACACGCAGACTCCAGCAGGAGTTTGAGCTATAAATAACTGCATCACTAGGGGGAGAGGTTCCTGCAGCAAGAATGTCTTGCTCGCTCGCTTGGCTCTTCTGGGTGCAAATTACGTGGAGTGGATTCTGATTCTAGAAGCCTGCATTTTCTAAATGCAGGAATGAGATGTTTAAGACAGGCTGGGGGAATTGCTCTATGGTGGGTGGTCCGCAAGTGCGCCCGACTTCTCTGTGTCTGCGCTCCCAGGGCTCAGTGGCGATCAAGAGCTGGTGTTCTGGGAGCGAACTAGCCCCGAGGTGGCCCGCGGCGTCGTGGCACACAGGGGTAAGCGCCGTGAAGCGCCTCGAGCAAATATTCAGTTTCTAGGATGGTTGGAGATGGCTGGAGGAAGAAAAGGGACCCCCTTCCTCTTCTCTCCCCACGCACTTTCTGTCGCGGAGGTCAGTTCCCGCTACTGGAAGGGCGGGTATAAGTCAGAGTCTGACGCCTGGAAGCTAAGTGCAGCTGCTGCTTTTCTTTTCTGTAAATGTAGCCGCCACTGTTCCCTCAGAGGAGACGCTTCCCGAAAGCGTCTCTCCTGCTCCCCGCTCTTTCTGGAGCAAGGGCGCCACCGGCTCCCTAGAGTGCCCAGGTCTGGCGAAAGCCTAATGGATGCTTGGCGCGGCTGGCGCGCCCGTCCGGAGCCCCCGCCCCGCCCCGCCAACGGCCCCGCCCCGCCTCCGACAAGCCACCGCTGCCCGCGTGCGGCCCTTGACTGGCTGGGTCCCGGCGCGCCTGTATCTAGCTTCTGTGCACTCACCCACGCCGGCCCGCGCGGCAGGTTGAGGAGCTCATGAGCCCTGAACCTGTCCCGCGTCTGGATCGGCTGCGTGGAGGGAAGGGAGGATAGCTCTAGGTACTGCCAGCAGAAAGGAAAAAGCGCGCACTTGGGGTTTATCCTGAGAGTGGACCGCGGGAAGTAATATGCCCATCACTTGAGAGCTGCTTCTTTTTAATCAAAAGCTCTGTGGTCGTTTTTTGTTTTGTTTTGATATGTTGGTTGCTCTCTTGTTTGTCATCACCGCCCTACTGTGGTCCTTTACTCCCACCCGCGGGCTGATCTGAGGGGTGATGGAATGGCTGTGGCAGTAAAGGATAATCTCAGTGTTAATTTCATTCCCCAAAACCACCCAAGAAGGTCACCTGGATTTTTAATCCCGTTGTCTATTGTCAGTGCAGAAACAAACAGTCTCAAAAGAAGAAACCAGGAACCCACAGTTTCCTTGTGCTTCATTTCTCTTGCTGAGGGTACAAATAAACTTTAAAAATTACTTTTCACTTAAATTCACTAGTCTAACGATTTGTTAACATTACAAATGGAAATACAGATTGATATATTCTAAGTGTGTGTTTCCTAATTGAAAGGAAGTCAAATGTTCGCGGTTAAGGTTTTGTTTTGTGTGTGTGTGTGTGTGTGTGTGTGTGTGTGTGACATAGACTCCCTGACAAGTCTTACTTGTAAAACACTGAAATAAAAACTGATGTTTCTATGTCTATCTTCAGTTACGGGAAATAACTTTGACATGTGCGAAGCAGTTGAACACAAAATCAAGGGCTCCTTTGTTTTCTCAACACGTTTTCATTACCTTTCAAGTAATACAATTTTCCCTCTAGAGATTGAGAATTGTTCAGTATTTAAAAACTCTTTCAACTACATATTTTTAAGTCAAAAATTTAATATTTTACTAGGGTTAATGTTAAGTATATTTACATACTGAAAGATATATGTACATATATATGATTTCTGCCCAAACTAATGAATTTGCCAAAATACAGTAGTCAGATAAATATTTTAAAAACGCATTAACTTATGTAATTCTCAATCCAGTTTGATCCAAAGAATTGTACTTTATAACAGTAATTGTCCAAAATGCAATAAAATATATCAAATTGGAAATATGTGTATCAATGTATAATATTCCAATGCATTATATTATCAATTGTATTCATAATATTTACTATATTAAATTAATTGTATTATGTCTTTTGATAGAAAAAATGGAATACAATTGGTTTTAGAAGTCAATTCAGAGTTCAGATATACCACTTCGAGAATTTGCTAATTCATTGAAATATTCAGAAATCTAAAAAAAATACTGAAAGCTAATGTTTGGCTAACTAAAAAATATGCCTGGTAGATATTAGTCAATTTGTTTTTCTTGTAATATTGCTTAACAGTTTTTAGTATATATAAGTTCATTTTGGGAAGAGTGAAAACATTGAAAAGTTTCTTTTTTTTTTAACAAACTCCAATTCCCAAGAGGTATTAGAAAATACAGTTGGCAGAATATTATAAATTAGTGACTGACTGAAGGGTAATGGGAATTGCACCTTGTTATATTCATGCTGTTATATTTGAGAAAGTCTGGAGAGTTCAGTGGTTTATAAAACTATAACATGCAATTGCTGTACAATCAGTGTATCACAGTTCAATTTCTTACTCTAACTTTTATGTTTTAAAATTTATTTAAATATTTTTAATTAAAGAGTACCAAAAATATTCTGGTATTTACTATTCTTTTTCCTTCAAAAAGTAGCGTATACTTTAATAAAGTAGCTGTTCTTTGCACTATTCATTTATAGAAATAATTATCTGAATATTTTAAGTCATATAGTGGTAATTATATAAAAATTTTCATCTTAAAAATGCTTACAGATATGTTTAAATTTTTCATGTAACATTTGGAAATAAAACTTTTTTTTTTTTTTTTTTTTTCAGTACTACTACTGGATTCTAAAGCACAACAAACAGAGTTGGAATGGATTTCCTCTCCACCCAATGGGGTACGTACTTCTACTCAAAAAATACCACCATTTATTCTTTAAAACCAAAACAAAACCTTCCTTTGTTCTCCAGGGGAATTATTCACCTTCTTATATTTAAAGTGTTTTAATTTCAAACATGTTGTTCAGTGTTTTGTTGTGCTATGAGACTTGAGTTCTCTGAATAGACAAGACATATATAGAACTTGGGGAAATGGGGGAAAATATCCCTATAACCATAGCTTTTCAATTCTTATAGTGCAATCATACCTCAGGGTCTAGGCTATAAATACTACCTAATTACAGGGGACATTCCCTTGAAAAACTCACTTAAACCTTTCTTTTTTGTTGTTGTTGCTTTATACTTCTATAATATAATCCCCAGATAGGTTGTATGTAATTCTTCAAAACAGTAAGTAATCTTTTATCCTTTTTTAAAATTAGTTTCAGCATCATTGATAACATACTCTGAAATGTAACTAAAAATGTAATACGCTCAACATTGAGGCATAAGATTTGCTATAAAAATTATCCATATTTATATCATATGTTATCTGCTGTTATTAATCAGTGGTGATGGTAGAATGACCATATTACTGTAAAAATCTGCTACAGTAAATGTAGCAATAAAAATCTATCAGAACAGGAATAAGTCTTAAAAATCTTGACAAGTATTTTTAATATATTTAGAATAATATTATTTACATTTTGTTTACTACCCATGACTTACTGTCTTATTTTTAATTGTGGGATAGGGTGCATTCTTCATTCTTTATTAAGGCAGAGTGCTCCGAGAAAGAAGAACATATAGTGTTACTTAAGTTTGTCTTCACCACATGAGGAAATCTGGAATCAAAAAGAGCTTGAATTCTAAGTGAGGATATAAAAACTGCAAATAGAAGAATAAAAGTCTGAAAAGGACTTTTTAGTATAAGAACAATATCATAAAATCAGTATATCATGAACTGAAATTTAGTTTTAGGAGTGTACAATGTGGACAATTTTAATCTTCCTAAAACATTCACAGTTTTTGTTACATTAATTTTTGAGGGATTGATTCAGATCACATTTCAGTTATGTGTATTAGTCACAATAAACTGAAAAAGTGACAAATATTTCACAGGTTACATATAAAAGTGCACTGAGTTTGAGGTATGAATGTAATCCTTTTTCTGAAAGTGAAGTGGTTTCCCTGAGTAAAATAATATACATAATAGAAAGATATTGATGATTAAAAATGAAACATGTCTCTTGCCAGTGAAAGATTTAGTCCATTTTCCACCATTCATCAATTAAAACAAATAGAGATAGAATATGATTTTATCTCTGAGGAGAAGTAAACTGATATATGATTGTAGTATTTCACTCATGTAAAGCACAAAATGATAAAATATGACTTTCAATGTTATCTTGGGCTCAAATGGGCATTTTATCAGTCCAGAGAATCTTGAGCTAATAGTTAAACATATATGGCAGTAGGATTGAGATTGAAAATATTTTTCCATATATGACACAGATTTATTCAAATGATTAAATAGAAAACTGGAAAAATATTGTAATTAACACACAGTTTTGAGAAAATATTTTACAAGTATACTATAAAAATGCAGTGCCTGAATTAAGACATCTCTCCCAATAGTGTCATTTGTAAAATGATTGCAGTTTTAGATTATAAAGCAAGAGTTGCTTTAAATGTATTTATGTAGTTTCACTATTTGTTACTTATGTCACAGTTTTCTTGAAAATTTCCCCTCAGAAATAAAACAATTTAAATACAAATATAAAGTAAATGGGCTTCATAGGAAGTAAAATTAATTTTTCATGCATAGAATAAAAAATATTCTTGAGGTAGATATAGGAATTCATGAAATATTTTGCTTCTTAATAATCAGTCTTGGTTTCTGCAAACTGAGGAATTGTCAAAAACAGCACATTTATCTTTGAGGATTTTGCTTTTTTTGGTAGATTAACTTAACTAATTTTACGTCATTTGATAATTTTAATTTAATTAAGAGACCAAACTCTACTCATCCAAATCTATAAATTTTGTATATTTGGCTAAATGCCAAACAGAGTATAAGCAACTAACTGAAACAAAGAAAAAATGTGAGTACTATTGACTAGTCAAACAATTTGTGCTAATGAAAGTGCAACATTGAAAATTGGTTCTTTACTATATTTAAAGACCTTTGGTGATACTAGCCTGTCACAATAAAATTGAAGCTAATATTATAAAACTATTACAAGAAATTTCTAACTTTTAATGTGTTGGTAATTTGTCAATTCTGTTAATTTCCTAAGAACAGTTTTAAACGTAGATAATAATATTATACAGAACAATTAAATTGATGTGCTAAACATGTGTAAAAATAAAACTCATTATAAAATACTCGTTATTTTATTTTCCCATATTTTCTTGAAATAATAGTTTAAATATTACATCCTAAGTGATTTTGGACTTGCATAATATTATATTTTTATATTTGACATGTGTTATCGCAGAAACTAATACAAGTAGATGCATTTCAGTATTGTTATCATAAGTGTAAAATAGAAAATTTACCAATAAGAGTAGTAAAGAACAGAAACTATTCTTATTTTAGGCATATAAAGCTATTAGGTAAAATGAATTCTTTACTGTTGTGCACTAGGTAATACTATGTATGGTTCAACAGTCTTTGAAATTGTTACTAAACTGCCTTTTTTTTTTTTTTTGTTTGGTATTTTTTTGGTGAAAACAATATTGGTTGGTTTGTAGTATATATTGTATCAGAACATGAATAGACATTTTTAAACTTCTGATGTTTCCTATCAGAAAGCATATTACTAAATGTGGTACAACTTGCTGATTTGTCCTGTCTATTGAAAACAATTTTTATAAAGATGAATCACTTTTGCAACTACTTATTTATGGTTATGTGGCTTTATGTACAATATTTTAACAATCCTTCAATATATAAACAACTCTGTAAAATGCTACTCCCTTATACCTCATTTTGAAAAGATTGTAATATATCTTACATTGTAAATAACATGTCATTGAATACTTTTATATTACACGTTTCTTGGCATTTTCTCCCCATGTTTTTAGGTAATCTGTAAGTTGTAATATAATATGGCCACTTAAAATGTGAATTGAGTTTTTAGGTATTCTGCCATGCATCTAAGTGTATATACTTTAAATGGTAATTTAAATAATTGTGAGTCTTAGTCTATAAAAATTGTAATTTCAGTGGAGAATACAGACATAAGCAAACATGTAAAAAGAAATGCTAATACACTAGCAAACATATATTAAACAAAATGAAATATTTATTGTATGTTCAAACAAAGCTAGCAACATAAGTGATGTTCCAAGCTGAAGTGGAAATTATTCTTTCTCTGGTTTGCAGTGTTTGTTGGGATAGAAATCAATATAACACTTCCAACGATCCACATTTGGGATATAGTAAAAATTCTTCTATGCACTTTGAAGAGCAACTTGTTATTTTATAACTGATGAAGTTTTTTTTTAAAAATTTTTACAGTGGGAAGAAATTAGTGGTTTGGATGAGAATTATACTCCAATAAGAACATACCAGGTGTGCCAGGTCATGGAGCCCAACCAAAACAACTGGCTGCGGACTAACTGGATTTCGAAAGGCAATGCACAAAGGATTTTTGTAGAATTGAAATTCACTCTGAGGGATTGTAACAGTCTTCCTGGAGTACTGGGAACTTGCAAGGAAACCTTTAATTTGTACTATTATGAAACAGACTACGATACTGGCAGGAATATAAGAGAAAACCTCTATGTAAAAATAGACACCATTGCTGCAGATGAAAGTTTTACCCAAGGTGACCTTGGTGAAAGAAAGATGAAGCTTAACACTGAGGTGAGAGAGATTGGACCTTTGTCCAAAAAGGGATTCTATCTTGCCTTTCAGGATGTAGGGGCTTGCATAGCTTTGGTTTCTGTCAAAGTATACTACAAGAAGTGCTGGTCCATTATTGAGAACTTAGCTATCTTTCCAGATACAGTGACTGGCTCAGAATTTTCCTCTTTAGTTGAGGTTCGAGGGACATGTGTCAGCAGTGCAGAGGAAGAGGCGGAAAACTCCCCCAGGATGCACTGCAGTGCAGAAGGAGAATGGTTAGTGCCCATTGGAAAATGTATCTGCAAAGCGGGCTACCAGCAAAAAGGGGACATGTGTGAACGTAAGTAATATGTGCTATTACAATTCTACTTTGAATTTTTTCCTATTTCAAATGTCAAAAATTTTTAGTAATAATAATTATTTGAACAAGTAAATCTTCTCTATACCAGCTGTCCAATTTAGTAGATTTGACACAAAGTCACTGTTGGACTTAGCAAGTGCCTACTGTGGTATCTGCACTAATGGTGTGCTGTAAATATTAGTGACAATGACATTTGTTAATAAAATTTAATTTGTTCGGATATGGAACTCAACAGTTCCAGTTTGGGCTATGGGGCTTAAGAGAGGAGACCAGAGAGGTGGACTAAAATTAGGAGTAGTAAGGTGACATTAATCAGGATTTAATGAAATGTGATTCCTCCTGTTTTTAAGGTCTTTTAGTAGTAGAAATTAGAAGTTTATCAATGGGACTGCTAACAAGAGCTCTACAGATAGGCAGGGCATAAACTGATACATTTACAAACTTTAGAAATGTTTATTATAAATAATAAAACTTTGATACAAAATCATTATATTTCACTTTATAAGTCTGCATTTACTTCTGCCAAAGATATATTTCTTTCCTGGACTAGATATTAAAATGAGTGCTCTTCTGATAAGTCATGTTACAATGGACCACATTTTTGTGAAAGTGGGCCAAAGTGAAGTTTTAGTTATTTCTATATATCAGCTGAATGTTCTTTATTTATTTTCAGACAATACTAGCATATAAATTACTAAATCTTTTCCTTTGTAAAGCAGGATTTTCTCTTACATAGAATTATGTGGTCAACTGATTGGCCAGTATTTTTTAAAACAATGTCACATGAACCTTCCAAGTTGACATTATTCTACATGTACGTCCTGAAAAAATATCTTATTATAAAATTATATTACTTGTATTACTTATGACTTATAATACATAATACATCACCAAAATAACTTTTGTATATTCTTTGTAATCCTATGAAAGCAGCCTACGATGTAGGTTAGAGGGGACTAGAACTAATCATACCTATTATAACTGAATTTGTTTGATAACATTATTTTCAGACACTGTACTTTGTGCTATGCATATTAGCTTACTTAATGAAGTACATATGATTATCATGTCTATTTTAGAATGTAGAGAGTTGAATCTAGGAAGGGTTAACTAGCTTGCTTGGCATTACATTAGTAATATTTGTCTTTCCTTATATTCAAAGTTAAGGCATTCTGATTCTAGGGCCTGGGCTTTTAGCAGCAATACCACTATTTTTTTCTCTCATAAAATAAGAAGAGCCCTAGTGAATATTCTTTTTCTTTGCTGAAATTAAATGTCTCACGTGTAGCAATGTGGTGCCCCATATCTAATATAAAAAATCATGTTGTTTCCCGATAATTATTTTAGTAAAATACTTAAAGAAATAATAACAATTTAAAATGTATTTAGATTTGTGATATCCAGAACAGTCACATTTAGTTCTTGGCGTTTTGGAAAGTGGCTCCTCTAAATTCAGACATGTTGTCAATATGAATTACAAACTGGATTTCGAAGGCAAAGTAAAACATAGGAACATAAGATACGTCATTAGTAATTTTTAAAAATGTTTACTGCAAGCTTAAGTCATATTTTGGATATGTTGAGTTAAATTTAATATAATATCAAAATTAATTTCAACTGTTTCTTTTTACTCTTTTCTAATATTAGCTATTAGAAATTCAGAAATGGCACACATTGTTCATATTATATTTCTATTGGATAAACTTTTTAGATAGAGTAACTGCAAATATATTTTCCATACTGTTTGAAGAGTTAAATCCTTCATTAGAATAGTTGCTAAGCATACAAAGTACTGTGGCTCAGAACTCAGTTATTATTTATACTTATGTGACACTGTAAAGTGAACTCTGAGCAAAACAAATAGAGATGCTGTAGGTTCAGGTCCCGTAGAACAGCTTAGGAGCATCTTTTAGTACCCCTTGAAGGAGTCAAACCTGTCTCTTACTGTCTTCTTTCTTGGCCCCTCAATGATAGCATTTTTAATCCAGGAGAAAATCCTTCAGGTCCTACAGTATATGTAGAAATCAGTACTAGTAGGTAGAATGCTATTGCATAGGGTATGGATAAAAGTATTTCCACTGAACAAATTCTTGCTAGTGTACTGATTATTCAGTGAAAGGCTTATTGATTAGAAGTTACTTGAAAGTGATAGTGGTTTCAATGGTAACTATTATTTCAAAATTTTAAGAACACCACTACACTTTTGTTGAAAAGCAGCCAGTTTCAGTATTTTGCAGATCTTAGTTGATGTGGAAATGGATTTTAAAAGTTTTGCACATTTAAAAATGGGAAAAATAAGAAGAGAACAGACATACGTATAAAAATATACAGTTAAATTTGTTTAAGAAAAGAATAGGAAATAACATCAAAGGTCTTGCTGGTTTAACATTTAAATGTTATAATGAAAATCATAGTAATTTTTTGTTTCATTTTGTGTAATTTAATTGAAATGAGTTCATTTATTTGTCAAGAAAAGGCAAACAGGAAGTGTTTGAGTTCTATACATTTAAGTAGAAAATTTAATAAGAGAAAAATGCTTTAACCACAATAAACAGATATATTTACTATGAAAAGAAAAGTTCCCAATTTCTTCCAAATGAGCAAAATCATTTCTTTAAAAGTGGTACTGTTAAAACTGTTTTAGTTTTAAGAATTGAAACCACATTTGAATTGCAAGCTATATGAGGTACCTAAAAAACAAACTAAAATTACTCCACTGTCATCTATGTGAACTCTGCCTTGGAATAGATTGAATTAGGTATTAATAGTAAGAATCTATTAAAAAAAATGACTAAAGAAGGCAAGATGCCTCCTTAAGGTTCCTTATTGTGTGCATTGCTGTAAGTCCAATCGTTTGTGGCATAACTTTCTTATTTTTTAGACTTGGTGATGTTGACAAAGGAATTAAATACCTTAAACTTAACTATGGAACCATGTTCATTTGCAAAAACACTTCTCTCCCTGGCATAATTCCAGTGCATTGCTGTAAGAGTGCTTGTCCCTGGATTCAATCCAGGCCTGCCTTTATAATATTCCTCCTGTTTCCTTTCAATGATTCTGTTAAGAGTTTGAAAACAAATCCAGTGCCATATTGAGGAAAACTAATGTTTTGAGAGAGGATGCTGGTGAGTCCCTAGCCAAATGAGGGTGGTTAGTCACTTAAAGGCAAGTTTATCTGGGCACTTCCTGATGTGGTAGCCCATTGTATGTTTGATAAGAGGATAATATGAAATATGAATAACAATGAAAACTGATCACAATTTTGATCAGGTGATGTAAGTGATTTTTTTTTTTTTTTTCATGAGCTTGAAAAAAGAACTCAGTTTTGAAAGCCAGTCATTTCTCAGGTCTACTATTTGCAGAACATAATTCTTAAATATAATGCTTTCATGAGAATATGTATTTACAGTAATTTTAAAATATATAATTCTAGTTAGTAGGCTTTTATTGTCACAATTTATTTTGAAAAATTTACTTTTAAGATGAAGTGTCTATTCAAACTAGCCAATATAGTTTCCTAGATTAAAAATGTGATCCTTTTAAAAATATAGAGCACATTATTATGTTTTACATATATAAAAAGGTTTTGAGAACATTAATAAAATTGTATAATGAAATATATTTTAAATTTTTGTAACTTCTGTATAACTTTATTCAACTTAAAAAGTAGAATGGTGTTTTGAGATGTATGGAGCTGAATATTGTAGCTTGGATTTGTGTACTAAATTCACAGTATATACTGAACACTTATGTTCATTTTCTCATTTAATCCTTATCATATCATTAAGAGATGGAAAGTTTTGTGTTTTTCTCTTTCTTTCAATGTATGAAAGAATCAAAGCCCAGGGATATTAATAAGTAATACAATTAGATGAGAATTCAGAATCCTAATTATCAATTTGTCTTTTTTTTTCCCATTATACTACTACCCTAAAATTTGCTGGAATTTTCCAGTACATCTTTGTTACTGAACAACAAATGAAACATTATTTTTTTAAATATTTATTTTTATTTTTTAGTTGTATTTGGGCACAATCTTTATTTATTTATTTATTTATTTTAATGTGGTGCTGAGGATCGAACCCAGTGCCTCACACATACTAGGTGAGTGCTCTACTGCTGAGCCACAACCCCAGCCCCTAATGAAACATTATTTTAAGTAGGGTAACCAAATGCCCAGTTTGCCTGGAATAATTATTTTACTTGTTATCATTACCTGTTTTCACTTTCAAATGTGCTTTTTCTGATGAAATGATAAAATATATGATCATTCTAACTGTAAAAAGTTAAGGATGTAATGCAGTTTCATGCACGTATTCCAGAACGTAGAAATGGAATTCACTGGCCTTGTTTATTGCTCAATTTTAAAATTTCTGAAAACTAAAGTACAGAAATTTCCTTTTTGGTGATTTTATGTATATAGATGTATAATTTTCATTATAAGGAATTTACTTAATAGTCACTAATTATTTTCCATTAATAATTTATCAGTTCTATAGCTATTTTAATAATGTATAATTATGCACACATTACATATGTAATTCTATAAATTAAAACATGTATTCAATGTAATAGCTGTAACAATATTTAAAATCTGTTTCTTGATTAGATATTTTGGAAATCATTCTTTATTTTTTATAGACAAGCAACATGTAAATTATACCATCAATTTTCATGATAACAAACAATTCTTTAAGATGCATAGTATTTATAATTAAATAACATATACTGAAATGGAAGATAACTACAAGGTAAATGGGAGAGTTTTAAATAGAGTTTTAAAATTTTGTCTCCACAACTTGCCAGGTACATAAAGTAGGACAAACTCTCTAAAGTTTAATTTCTTTAAGTATAAAATGGGGCTAATAAAAATAGTACCTCCCTCACAGCATTCTTGTCAAAATTGAATGAAATAATACATGTTAAAACTCTAAGAATAGTATCTGGGACACAGCAAATAATCAATGGATACTTGCTGTTATCTTATTATTAATAATGCAACAAGGAGTTCTAAGTAAAGAAATCTCATAATAATGAGTGAATGAGTATATGTCTCATAGACCACAAATAGTTAAATATCCTTTAAACCAATAATCTACCTCATGTATTTTAATTAGGAGGGCATTTAAATAAAAGAACTTTTGACCTAGGCTTTTGTCTCTCTAGCAATGTATATATCTTGGAATATTGGAAACAAGTTAAGGTATGTCACATTAATTTATTTTAGTTCTTAAAATATCAATGCTGCCTATCAATGATAGGAATTTTGAATTGTCTTATTAATAATATCAAATGAAAAAGAAAATAAACTTGCATATATTGATATTTAGAGTCATGCATAAGATACCCAGAGAAAAGAATTAATGGGTCATAAATATAACAATGAATATGTTAGAGAGTGTGGGGTTGTGAGTGCTCTTTTGTTCTCTCAGAGATTTTAAAATATGGAGAAAATTAACTCTTATTTTTACAATTTAATTTTTAGTTATAAGTAACCTGATAGCTCATACAAATACAAGGTGAATTATACTTTCAAAATATGGGTTTTTAAAATTATGTTAGCTTCTGTATAAAACAGGTAATGGAGCAGCAGTAAATAGCAAGCATAATTTAAACAATATAAAAGGGGAGCATTTCAAATCATTTGACAGGATTTTATTCATTTGATAGATTGATTTTATTCATTTGATCATTAGTTATTAATAGATAGCAAGTCCTATTTTAACTACTTCACATGTATTAATAAATTTAATCTTAGAGGGAGGTGTCTCTAAGTCATTTGACCTAATATGTAGGCATTATCATTACCCAAGTATAAAGCACTAAGTTAATTGAAGTATTAATAAGATACCTCAACAGTATATATAATAGGTTGCATACATCACCTGTATGATGTATATAAATTTGATTTTTTGTTTGTTTGTTTGGTACTGGGGATGGAACTCAGGGGCACTCCACCACTGAGCCACATCCCCAGACCTATTATGTATTTTATTTAGAGGCAGGTTCTCACTGATTTGCTTAGTGCTTCGCTTTTGCTAAGGCTGGCTTTGAATTCAGGATCCTTCTGCCTCAGGCTCCCAAGCCACTCGGATTACAGGTGTTCACCACCACATCCAGCTAAATGCTTTTTTTTTTTTTTTTTTTTTTAATATAAAGAAACCAAAGCATATTGAAGATGGGTTAAGTACTGACTACCACAGAGTGGCAACCTGCTATTAAATCAAGGTATTCTGATTTCAGAATCCTTAACCTGTACTGTTTTTTTTTTTTTTTTAAATAGAGGAGCATTTTATCTATCATAAATTCTTATAAAATATAATTTCAGAATATCTAGAAAATAAATGATACTAATCTGAACATTTTCTTTCATGATTATTTCAACATTTTTGTCTCTGGGTTAACTAACATTCTATTTTATCTGATTTGTCATTTTCTTTCCTATTCCAGTTCTTTAAGTGGCAGTCAAAATATACTTTGTAAATCATAATATAAATGAAGTCCTTTTATTATTGAGAAAATGCCAGGTTCTTAATTGCCCACTGAATTCACTGTTTTTTAGGTTGGCATTCAGATCCTTTCATCTTGACCCCAGTTATATATTGTCCTTTAAGTCCTTACTTCTCTGCCTGGCAATGGTCTTGCTCTACTTTAAGCACACTTGTAGATATTTCTGGGATGTCACATTAATTAACATTTGGCCTCTCAAAACCAGGAAAACAAATTAAATCCTATGCCTCTTATGATCACTTACTGTACTGAAATCCTGCATCCTGGAAGAAGCTTTCCTGCCTTCTTCAGTGACCTCCCTCATCTGTATTTTGGTGGTTATGGTCAGTACTGATCTTCTGGGTCTTACTGTGCCTTTGTTATTTTCTATACTCATACCTTATCTTGTGGTTTCCCTACAATAACAACCAGGGTAGCTCAGGTTAAAAATTTAGACCTTCCAAATTAAATGCTATTTATACCCAGTTTGATAATCTTTCCCTTTGAATAGTTATTCTCCACCCTCTCCTCAAGGCAATAATGGCATGGTATTACATTTTATTCATATGTATTTCCCTGTTAGACTGTATAAGCTTTGTAACACCCCAAACATAATTTTTGTACTGACAAGCCACAATAGTACAGTTCCATGAATGACCTTAATCTTCCAATAAATGTTCATCAAATTTCTTAATATTTAGTCATAAATTACCCACTGAAAAGGCAAATATTTTCTTACTACCAGTTCCTGTCATTAATTTACTTCTGTACATGGCTGTTCTCTAGGAGTTGTCTTAAACTTTGGGAGCACAGAACTCTCTCATTTTCATTGTCACATAAAGCAGGATGATGTGCTCAGAGTTACAAACATGGACAGCAGGCTGATCCAGATTTGAGAAATTTATTTCTATAAAAAGAACTGTTTTTATTCATTGTCTTTTGCCATTTCCTGTTTCTGCCTTTTTTGTCTTTCTTTTCAATTTCTCCATCTCCCTCCTTGAATAAAATGAGAGGCGTTTCACTCTCTTTACCATTGTCTACTTCTTAAGAAACAGAAAGCCAAGAGTCTGAAAATATTTTCTGAATCAAGGAGGTCTGGAGAGGTGTCTATATTTCTTATCTGGAAAAATAATTTTTGTTCTAAAATTATATTGTTTTGGTTCTGCATTATGTATCACAAATATTTGAATTGCAAGACAAACAAAAATATAGAAACAAAATGTATAAATTATTCCCTAAGCTAATATGATATTCTTTTCTGTAAATTGGAAAGTATGTATGTTCGTTCCATTATATGTCAAAAATGCATCTCTAGTTTGAGTTATACCTTGATTACCTTTATAATTCCCCCCTCCCTTGTTAAAATTATTCACATTCAGAAGCTCATAGTTGTTTTAAGGCATTTTTAAATTAGTAATGGATGTGGAGCAATCTCACCTCCATGGTCCAGGCCCACAGACATCTATTCCAGGAGCAACTGCTCTCACCAGTTTCTTTTGTACTTTCCAGAGATAGCTGCTCATATATTTTTATAAATGTAGAGGAATATAAGTGTGATACTTACAAGTAGAATCATTTCACAGTTTCGTTTTGGACATTGTATGAGTCTTAACATTATCCTACCTTTTCTTACTCATCTTCAGTTATTTTTTTGTGTACCCACAATACATTGAGTATGGCAATAAATCAGTAAATAAAGAAGAATAGAAAGAAGGATGAACCAATAAAATGCAGGAGAAAATAAGGAAATGTGAAATGAATGTGTCTGATTTAGTTTTCTTTAATTTATGTTTATTATGTTTTTGAGCATTTCTAATTAGGGTGATATTAGCAAGTATATGGTCACTTTTTAAATTACTAGTGGAAGTTTAAATTAGCTTCAGTCCTGCCAGGTGGTATCATAATATAAATCAAATATTTTGGATTTAATTTGGTCTTTCTATATAATTTACAGAAATTTCCCCTAAGACAATTATTACTAATCTGTAAAACATTTTATTCACAATGATTTTGTCTATATAGAGCTATGAAATGTAGCTATATTATGTGAAAATAATATTTTCATGAAGAAATGTGTTTTGGCTATATATGATATTTTTCTCTATGTGCATAAAATATGATATATGAATCACAGAGGACGATTTCAGAAAATCATTTTATTTCAATTTTTCTCAAATAATTTTAAATTAATTCATCACATGCAAAATAAATCACACATTTAATTTTATGAACTGGATTCATATCCTCATTTATTGTTGATGTAAAGTCAATATGTAAAAAGTAAAAGGTCATATACACATATAATTCAAGGTTTTATTTAAAACAATTTAACTTGGAGTTTAGGTAAAATTAATGATTTATAATTTTTTTAAATTTTCCTTTTCTACCAATGGTATAAAGTTTGTTAAAAGTTTTTGAATCTTCTTGTAACAATGCAGTAGTACTTTACCACCTCATTTCTATACAGCCTTTCCTAGGAACCAAACTTGGTTCATTCACTTAAATTACTTACTTTTGGCCATAAATGTTATCTCTTGCCTCGAATGTATTAGCAAATCAGGCAGCTTTGAAAGGTTACATATTATGCTTGCTCTATATCTTGCTTCCTGTGTCACCTAGTTAAACTCCTCACCTCTGGTCACATTAGCCTCGGATCTGCATTAAAGTCATTACCACTGAATTATAGCTTTTTGTAGAAAACCCAGATCTGGGGAAGGAAGTACCTTGGTGCTTTTGTCAATAAAGTATAAGGTTGACCATATATAATTTTAACTGCATATCTTGGATTTATTATTATTAAAGTTGAATGATCAATGATCTTTTATATTAGTATAAGCCCCCCTACTTTTTAAGAACATTTATAAAAACGACAGGGAATGAGAATTAGAATAGAGGTGGATAGGTGTGGAGAAGTAGAGTGTATCTAAAAATGTGCTCATAATAGCATTTAACAAATGTAATAAAAGTTTATTTTGAGAAAAATAAATGAAAGATTAGTAAGCTCACTGTATGAATTTATATTTACCAGTGATTTATGCATTCTGTGTCTATTTTAATAGTAGTTTACTATTATTATCTAAACTACTTCCTATGTAGGTAATTATACCTAATGACGTTAATCACATTAAGTTAAAATAATAGGTTAAACTAATAAACCCAGTGGATTTTTAGAAATCTTTCTTTATATCCACTTTTAAAAAAGTAAAACAAATTATGTTGCATAGTGTTCCTATTTAAGTTGATATTTTCATATAACATAGTTTTATCCTTGAAGAGAGAGAAGAGGTATGATATGCTACTTGCCCACTGATATATCATGCATTCTTTATAACAAAGATGCTTTATGGACATACATGTGCTATTTAAGGATATATAGTATCCTTAAAAATTTTTTTAAGTTGTAGATGGACACAATACCTTTATTTTATTTGTTTATTTTTATGTGGTGCTGGGGATCAAACACAGTGCCTCACACATGCTAGGCAAGCACTCTACCACTGAGCTGCAGGTCCAGCCCCAGGATATAGTTTCTTACAAGACAATTAGAATTATAAATTCTTGGAATGTGAATGTATATCATAAAAGATAAATTAGAGGTTTTTATTTTTTATGGTCTTTTATTTTTGTTTTAAATCAATGGGACAACTTAAATCCTTAAATATAGTTCTAATAATTCATCCATGAGAGTTGCAAAATTAAAATCACAGATTTCTTTCTGTTTTTTCTTTTGTACTTCACCATCATTTCTATACAATAAAATATAGATACACATACATATATGCACATAAGCACACATATGAATATAAACATGTATACATGAATATATACATATAAACATTCATACACACACACACACACACACACACACACACACACTCAACACAGTTCTGTGCCCACCAAGAGGAAAACACACCTGAAAATTATGGAACAAGGAAACAAAGTTTATTTTTCTCCTTGACCCATTTTTAAGTTTCTAAATTGCTGTGCACTAATCCCTTAATTTATAAATGCTTAAAAACAGTTAAGATTTTCTTCTCTGTGGATGTCATAATTAACAATCACAAATGGGCTAAAAATTCCTATGGAATATTTTTGAATTATTATACATTTAAAGAGAAAAGAAAATAAAGCCACCACAGTAATGTCTCTAAATTTGGCTTCAAAAACCCAAAAATTTACAAACAACTTTTTATTGTGGTAGCTACTTAGAAGATATTTTTACCATATGTAATACTTGAAGACTGCATCTTCGAAGAGAAGAAAAAGTAAATTCACTCTTTTACTTATGCTATTTTTTTTAGTATTTTAGATATGAAGAAGATGAATGTTAGCAATAAATGCATGATTTGAATATTGTGGCAATTTGTGTAAATATATTTTAAAATGAGAACAGTGGACACCTCTTACCTTTCAGTAACCTAGGATTTGAGCAGGTACAGGAACTCTGCCACTGAACCAGGCAAGTTTCTAACTAGAGTTCCTCTGAGAATCCCTCAGACTTTAGCCCCTCAGCCCTTGGAAGGGAAAATGGACAATTCTGCAAAATCTGTTTACCAAACTGACCCTTAAAAGTAGCACCTGATAAACTTAGACATTTAGGTGGGAGCCGGAAAACATGGGGCTCCTAGTTTATATTGAGGTGTTTATTCTCATTTTCAAAGGAAAAACTGACAGGAACTTTTAAAGTTTATTATAGGTCACGATTCGTACTGTGCCTGATGTTTTTCCCCCCCTCTGTTAATTATTCAAATCAGATTAAGATTTCTAATTATATTTCAATAAAGTATAAAATTATGAAATTTAAAATATTATATATAGGAGACCTGTTTTTTTCAGGGATGAATATAATGATTTTGTCATTTTTCCACTTTGAAAATTCTTTAGTGTGATAGCATTGTCACACTAAATTCAAACAGCTGTTTTGTGGACTTTGAAGATTATTTATGCACTGCTTATGTACCCAGGCTTCTTTTTTAATATAGCTTACCTGTCGTTAAGGTAAAATGTAATTTATTTTTCCATTCCTACTCCCTCTGGTTTATTCGTTCATTTGTTCCTTTCTTCCTTCCTTCTTCTCCTTCTTTTTTTTCCCCTTATTCTTTCTCTGCATATTCTCTAACAGTGTTTTAGACTTTGGCAATAGCTTTTTATTTACTTACACTATTTCTTGTTTACAACTTTTTAGGATATACCTTCCCATCTATTAAATGGATTGAAATAATAAAAGTGCGTCTGCCTTTCCCATTCTGTATGTTTATTTATTGAAACATAAGTTTGTAGCTGGTAACCTCTTACCCTTTTGCTTTCCTTACATGACAGCCATCTTACATATTCAGTGTGATGCATATTAATAGTCAAAAGAAGTAAATGAACATTACTAATAACTGTTATTCTTTATTATTGCAAAATTTTGATCTAATGATGACATATATCTCTGTTTTAACTAACCACACTTTGCTTTATGTTTTCTAATAGAATTTTTTTGGGGGAGTACAAGAGATTAAACCCAGGGGTGCTTTGCCACTGAGCTATATTCCTGAACTTTTTACTTTTTATATTGCTATGGGGATATTTTATATTGCTAAGTTCCTAAGCAACTTAGAAAGCTAAGTTGCTTAGAGTTTTGCTAAATTGCTGAGTCTGCCTAGAACTCGCAATCGTCCTGCCTCAGCTTCCCAAGTCACTGGGATTATAGGCATGTGCCACTGTTCCCAGCTCCAATAGAATTCTTAATTAGGCATAATAAGAAGTGCAGTTTTTACCTCTTTAAGCCAATAGCAGTGTTTATGATTTACAAAACCTTGTGAAATTAAACATAAAAGTTTAATAAAGGAAAGATAAAATGATACATTAAAATCACAAATCACAATATTGTGATTTGAATTCTGACTTGGTTTGTAGAGTTAAGTGACTAAACCACACTTAATCAGTGCTGAAGTTCATAATCCTTTTTGTAACATTAGGACTCTGACTGTATAATTTCAGAATGACCATCCTTAGTTCCTTAAAGGAATGCAGTTAGTTGTGCGTATGAGTGCTCAAAGTTCTTAATCATTATTTATTAAAAAATATGTGTAACCCTTACATTATGGTATGTTTAAATTGGAGAAAGAGAAACGGAAACTTATGATAAGAAAGAATGTAGTAATAATTTAAAGGTCTTTGCTGCTTGAAAGTCAGATTAGGGGTGAATGTATAAGGAACAAGGTTAGAATACTAACTCAACATATTCTGATCTTTAGTTTTTAAGGATTTTCTGTCCTGTGTACTCCAAAGAAAGCAAACTACATGTTACATTCGTAACAGATCATAAATATTCAGGACCCTATAAGTACAGCTTGTTTAAGTTTATATGATATAATAAGAGACTAAGTTTAGGCTTATTTTAAAACATTTTTTTTTTAGTTATAGGTGGACACAATACCTTTATTTTGTTTATTTTTATGTGATGCTGAAGATTGAACCCAGTGCCTCACACGTGCGAGACAAGCACTCTGCCACTGAGCCACGACCCCAGCCCTAACTTTTTGAAAAATGAAACTCTGATGTATACCAGAATCCACATTAAGCAAAAATATTTTATTGTAGCCATTTCATTTATTTCCTCCTCCTCCTTCCCTCTTCTTTTTGCCATTTTTTAATGTATAAGATGAAAATAAAAAAGAAAGAAAGAAGGAAACAAATAGCAGGTCAACTCTTGCATGTGGGTAATCTATATCAAACATAATGTACATTTTATTCATATAAACCTAAAGGGCATGGTTATTTATTATTCATTAATGTCAGTAGATAACTGATTGTCACTTGTCAGTCAGAGTGGACTCTGATAGAATGTTGGCATTGATTGATGGACACATTCATGGGAATACATATTGGCAGACTGCTTAGGTCAGTTGAACACATACCATCCTGAACCCAAATTGGGGCAAGGAACTTTCTTGTTATTCTTATTTTAAAAAATTGTGTGTAATGAATAACTCAACTGATTCTTAAGAAATTTTTAAGTTTTAGTGCCATAGTTATCACATAGACATGGACTTTTTAAAAATAAAAGTGCCTGGTGGCTGAGATACACATCTCAGAAAAAGACTTTTGATTTTGTTCAGATTTATAGAAAGAAAATTCTAAATAAAAATCAATAGTTGTGTTGCAGATGCAAACTTGAAATTACTAGAAATTTTCTTGAGGAAAAGCTGTTACTCAGACAATAAAAAATACTTTGTTGATGTACAATCTATATGATGTTAAAAATGAAAGTAGTTGGGCTGGGGTTGTGGCTCAGAGGTAGAGCACTTGCCTAGCATGTGTGTGGCCCGGGTTCGATCCTCAGCACCACGTAAAAGTGAAACACATTGTGTATAACTAAAAGCAAATAAATAAATATTAAAAAATGAAAGTAGTTATGTATTGCTCCTTGAATGATTGTTAGTATTATATGTTTTCAATGACCTTACCCATCTTAATAAGTATACTTGTTTTAATTATAGATGATATATTTAGACAAGGTGTTGGCTACAGAAATTTTAGTTAATAGTTGTTTTCTATCATAATTTCTTAATTTCCTCAAGCTAAATAAAATATGTAGAACTACGTAATC
This sequence comes from Tamias sibiricus, assembly GCA_025594165.1. Classification (NCBI taxonomy): domain Eukaryota; kingdom Metazoa; phylum Chordata; class Mammalia; order Rodentia; family Sciuridae; genus Tamias; species Tamias sibiricus. The sequence goes on along the minus strand of CM046666.1, from coordinate 79,667,992 downwards.
TTTTAATCTAGGCTTAATCACTTATATTTCATAGTAAAGGAAAGTGATCATATTACACTTTGCCTGCATTCTAGTAAAAGGGTTAACATAAGTTAGAATTAGTATATTCTTATCTTTGTATTTTGTGAAGTCTACTTTTATGTTTGCATTCCTCTTTTAATGACGACTGGTATATTTATATATGTGTTGCTGGCTAACTCAGAAAATATTTTAGATCATATTTTGTATGGAATAAATAATGTTGACAATCATGTATTATAATGTTTTAGAACTTCTGGATTATAAATCCATATATAATTCAAAATAGTATTTTCTCTAAAATGTGTTACACATAGATCTATTTGTAAAAACTTTTAGTCGTCTGAACATATGCATTTTTGAACATTGATTGTATCAGTAGCAAATTTCCAATGTATTAAAAGAGCTCATGGCCAGCATTTGAAAGTAACATGATCATTCTAGCATTTTTGTTCTAGAACTTTGTTAGATATTCAATATTCTGTGTGCTTTTTATCACATGTTCATCAACTATATGATAGGAAAAATATGGTTCTGAATATTATGTAGACTATTTTTAATTATATAATTTAAAATATGGTGTCAATAACTTTATTTAAAGTGGATGGGGAAGCATTTTTCCCTACCTTCTGAATTGTTCTGCATAAAAGCTGTACACATATTAGTTAGTCATCAAAAAGGCTCTGAAGTTTGAATTTTCCATTTCGAAATATACTCTGAGATTATTTCAGGGTTAATTTTGAAAAATAAATGACAAATCACTTTTATTAAAATGTCATTTGGAAACTGAGATAAATAGTTGAGCATTTTCTGGGCTGATGTAATGTTGCTGTCTGAGTGCATCCTTTCCAATAGGCAGCAGAGAAGCAATTACAAAACAAACAAACAAACAAACAAAAAAAGACATCTGTGCCAAGGTTTAGCTAGCCAAAAAGGGCAAGATCTTGTGTTTAAAAGGTAGAGAATCCAATCGATGAAAATGTCTGGATCTGTTAGCACCAATAAAGCTGAAGGCCACTGGGAAGCTCAGAGAGGGTCTTTTGTTGTAGAGATAGAAAGAGACCCAAACTATGACACTTTGTGGGGAGCAGGGTCAGCAAGGAAGATCATCCATCTTCTTCAGTGGCAGCTTTCTGTCAGATTCTAACTCTGTTTAGTGGAGGGACTAAGCTTCTACTGTTGACATGGACAGATTCTCAGCCAAGTGTAAATGCAGCTAATATTCACTGACCTTATGCATAGCAAATGAAGCCCTCCCTGTCATTTGAGAAATAATGTTATCTGACACTTCAAAAAGTGAGTGATGGACAGAGAGAGAGAGAGAGAGAGAGAGAAAAGAGAAAGGAAGAATGTGTACCAGCATGTTTTTCTGTGTGTTGGTCAAATAAGTGAGGATATGTCCTTCAGCCACTCCAAATTTTTACTTGCTAATCACTCTAGCTACAGATTTACCATTTTGATATAAATTTAACTTTGTAGTGTTTTCATATACATGAAATGACATATTACACGACAAGCTTGGCCTTGCTGTAGAATAAGCTCTTGTTTAGCTTCTTCTAGTCTTAAAATGCAGTGTCTGGTCACAGAAAGAAAAGATTTAGTTTCTGCTAATAAAAGATATAACTTTAAAAGGCAGTTCTGAGTTCCTTGTTTACATTCAAAACATAATGAAGCAGAATATACTAATCATAAAAAAATGGATTGATCTCATTAGAGAGCAAGACAAAGTCTGATTCTTTTTAATAATTTCTAAAGCATTGTCTAAAAGGTCCTTTTCTTTCTCTAGTAATGTCTGTTGCAGTCTAACAGTTGTTCATCTCTAAATCAATATGTTCATAGTGTGCTCACTGAGGATAATAATTTCGTACTATATATGTCTTATTATGAAGGAATTTTCATTATTACTCTTTAGAAAAGTCTCACAAAAATGAGGATTAAATTCAGCAGAGTCCATAAATATCCATTACATTAATGATATAAAATAGTTGCAGTATAGTAAAGCATTACCATCAACAAAAAAGTAAAAGAGTTGTGGCAAATATGAAACAATGATTTCAAAGAATGTGTGGAATGTAAGGATTTGAGGAAAAGATAAGTTAAAGCATAGTCTTAGGTTTTCAAAGAGTTTCATGGAAGGTGATTATCTGCCATGGTGGATTTCATGAGAATCGCCAGAACAGATCTGCATCTAATTGACATCAATCATGTTTGAACTGAAAATAAACAGTTGTAAAATTTTTGGAATCTGTCTATTGATTTTTGTTCACCTCATCACTCTTGTTTATTTGTACTTATTAAATGAGTGAACATGTTTCTTGTCCTATTGAACTTAAAAAGACAGCATCTGATCGGTAAAATATTTTCTTCTCAGTTCTTTTTTACAAGTAACTAAAATCAGATGAGATCATGCACAAAGTTACCTCCTGGCAGTATTCCTAAACCTAATCATACAAAGACACTAAACATGTGTTTAGTCAATTATTCTTTTTTTTTTTTTCACATTTTTCTGGATCTGAGCACCCTGCTGAGTAAAATGATGCTCAAAGACCAAAGAGAAATTATCTGTGTCGACAGTAACTTCGCTGAATTCTGTCATATCTTTCTCTCATCAGTTATTTATCCTCTGCAGAATTTAACCATTATCTACATAGCAAGTTTTAGAGTTGTGCCTTTCTTTATAAATTACATGCACTATCTGTACAAATAGATATTAAATTCTGTCAATGGAACAATTACTTTTGAAGCAATATTCTGACAAAGAATAACTTAAGTATTATCACTAGTGGAGGTGTTAGTGGCAATGGAATAAATAGAGCTGCTTTTCAAATCTTTTGAATTATAATAGTCAGTTTTGATAAGAAATCTTTGAGGTAAATCTAATGGACACACATATAAACATATATACTCCAGAAACGACAAGTACCTCCTATTTTGGAGATAAATATGGACAAGTGACTTACACAGCTTAAGTCTCCTCATAAAAACTTTGTGGAAAAGCTGTTTAATGCAAAGATACATACATTTTGTGAATATTGATATTACTTTGTCAAGGATTTTTAAAAATTCTGAAGAAATTTCAATGAAAGTGTTTCCATGACGTACAGAAAAAAGGAAAAATTGGTTAAAAAGCCATGGATTTTGCTTCATGGAGTCATGAGTTAATGAATTTAGCCAGGTGTTTGAATCTACATTGAAAGAGCAATTGTACTTTATGATCTGCAGAAGTCATATTAGTAACAATGAGGTTTAGAAACCAAAATATCATTTCATGCTGCTGTTAAGTAAATTTCAGCCTTTTTTGCCTATAGAATTTACATAGTTCAGTCCAGTTCAGTCCTGCTAACCCAATATAGGGTATTTTTATGAAAATTAAAGTATTATGATGTCATAAAAGCTTCCGGAAACTTTCTAAAATTATTCTATGTGGAATCATTTCAAGCAGTGGTGTTGTCTCAACAGGACATCTTGGTTTATTCCTAGATGCATTGTTTGCATAGAAACATTTGAGCCTAAGAAGGTACTATTCATATGCTATTTTAACAGTCATTGCACCACCATACTTAATATTATTTAGGTACTATATTCACATGAATGATGATTTATATTTCAGATTTTTAGGAGCCAGCAATCTCTGAAATAATTGGGATTCCTAAATTCTCATCAGGAAGCCACAGAAACTGAGGGTTATGGTTTGACAAAAGATGACAATAGAGGGTTATTAAAAATGATTATTGAATTCATGCAACTTCAATACAAATTATGTTTTGCTAGAACAGGTCTTTAAGTGACTTTTAAGAATCTTTAAATTTAATCAGATTATAGAATCAAAGCACATTATTCAGAGTTTATTGCATTTATTATCATAAGTGATTATTAGTACAATGACATATTTTGTTCTAACTAGCTTTAATTACTTGGTTCCATATTAATAGATTGCTATCACTTATGTAGTAATAAATGTATGTAAATATGAAATAACTATTCCCAATAAAGAACTTGATTCAATTTAGTTTTTAAGAAATTATTTAAGTGAACTTTTATTTTAACTTTTATGTTTTTGTATTTAAGCTGTCACCTGGAAGTTATACCAAAATAGACATTATGTTTATTGTTTTTTACAATAATAAATGGTGCTTGATTGTTTGATAGATATGGCATGGTTTTGTATTTAAATGTTAAACTAATCATTTCACATTTAAGCCGCAATGAAAAGAAGCCAGTCTATTCCTTGGCAGGCAATTTCTATGCTTTCTAAGTGTATACTAAATGTTATATTGTGTCTTCAAGGATAATTTGTAAGAAATAAGTAGTGTTTGGTTTCAAACATGTGTTTTTCCTGTTGAAAAAGTAAAGAAAAAAATGTGAGAGAGATTTTTGTAGTATAATCAATTGGAGAATCATAGAGTGAATAGTGACATCCTTGAGATCCATAGAAATTGTTGTCTTTTCCTTTGTCATTCATGGAGGGGAAATAAACTAGAGTTCCAGTATCTGTTCTGACTCCCCCCTTTCTTCCTATTGAGGAAGTCAAGAAAAAGCACAGGCAAGAACTGCAAAGGTAACCATTCCTTGGAGGGCAGGGTTGATTTTACTTCTGGTTCTTATTGTGCTATAGGGGTCAAAGATTCTGGATAAGATTAACCTATGTTTGCTATCAGGAAAAGTAGGAGATTTTCCCTTTCTATACCTGCAGATCTCTGAAGTCATGTGTAGATTAGAGTTAACTCTGCACTGCTTTGTCAGCATAGCTGTGGCTTTCTTTGACAGATGTAAAAAAATCCTGAGATGGAAGGAATTGAGTGTAAAAAAATGCCTTCTGTAGAGCAGTGGACTATAGCATATAATTTTAAAAGTTTGTATTGTACCATATATACATGCACACATACACACACACAATGTGTGTGTGCACGCACGCGTGTACATGTATATAAGATTATGCCATTTTCTATTTAAGGAATTCAAGTCAAAATCTGTCTAAATATGTTCCAAAGTAGCAACATTAGGATGAGTTAAAAGCCAACTTCAGTTCAGATCTTAGATTTTCAGTTTTGGGGTTTCTGTTTCCAAAATCATAAAGAGTTGATGTTTTATTCTATTTTTAAGTAGCTGGAAGGTACATTAGGAAGTAATAGGTCAGAAAAGTAAATTATTTTATTCTGTTGCCCTTATCTTTTTCTCCAGTTTAACTAAGGAACTAGCCAGCTTTCCCCTTTCCTATTTGTTTCCCTCATCCATCTTCCTTTCTTTCTCTTACTTATTTGTATTCATAAATATAAATAAATAGTTCACAAGCCATATAAATATAACCATAAATATGTAGAAAGTTTGCTCAGGTCAATAGTGAAGACTTCTTATATGAAATTTTTCCTTTGTGACTTACAGTTGTCCCTTGAGTTTGCCTATTCAGGCTGCTTCCCTGAGGCCCTCCTGTGTCCTTCCTATGAAGGCCTAATGTTGATATGAAAAGAGATCAATAAGCTAAAAATATTTTTTTCTTAGTAAAACCACATAACTATTTTACCATTTGAATATGGGAGAGCATTTTCAGTTTTGTTTTCCTCTGTTGCTAGTTGCCTGCTTTTGTTTACTTCTTATAAATTGGTACCATAGTAGAAGTTTTCCAAGTGAAGATGTCGTTGAAGTTTCCATGTACACTTTTATATTTAATAATGACCTTTGTTGCTCCCAAGGTGAGATGCATGTTTAGGAATCTATAAATCTCTGGAGAGGTGGACTATGGTGGAGAATTCTGGAGGGATTGCTATCATTAAAGTATACTCAATAGGACTATAAGAACATTCAGCTAGACTTAAATATTTGTTGACAATTTAAATCATCATCAAAATTTAATGCATTTTTCTAAGGAAAAATGATGAAAGTGACAGGAATGTAATATATGGGCGATTAGGCATTCTTCACTGGTGCATGGAGAGTAGAAGAACAAACACAACAAAAATATGATCAGTACTAAAAAGACTGTTGGGGAAGAATGTTTAGAATATAAAACCAATTCAATATAAAAATGTTCAACAAACATTTCTTAAATGCTTACTGTTTATAGACACTCATAATATGTTTCTTGGGGATAGATAAACTTACATGAATTTATAGTTTGGAAAAACCTCTTAAAATTAATTCTGTTTACTATACAATTAGCAATATGTTTTTAACTCCATTTGAAAAATTAAATTCTCTTATAGTCTTCCCCTTTAAAATATCAAACCAATGGAAAACTACAGATTAGTATAGTGAACACACTAACATCTTCAGACTCTGTGATTGTTAAAAGCTTGCCACATATGTATAAAATCACTCACCCCTCTGTGTGTGTGTGTGTGTGTGTGTGTGTGTGTGTGTGTGCATGCATGCACATGTGCATGTAAGTGTCTAACCTTTTTTCTTTTTTTACCTGGCTTAATCAGTGGATAAGTAACTTTCAGATATCCCGAGAGTTAACTTCTAAAGATTCTAATATATTTCTCCAAAATAAAAGCATTTTCTAATATAAACATAATACTATATTTCAAACTCAAGAAATTTACCAGTCATTTGAATTTTATCTTAATATATAGTCCTTATGCAAATTTCCCAGTTGTGTCAAACTCCTTTTATTGATGATTTCCCCCCCCCCACAATCTATGATCCAGTTAAGGTTCCATATTTGTTTTGTTTTGTTGCCATGTTTCTTTTCTTTTTTCAATTTAGAATTTCCGTCATACTTTATTTTTTTTTTAAGAATCCAGATTAGTTACCTCTTAGAATATGCCACATTCTAGATTTGCCTGGCTACCTTTCCTCATTACCTCATTAGATTCAAGTTAAAATTGTTGGTGGAGATAAACACAGTTGATGTGGTTTATTTTCTATGTCATCATAGCACTTTGTTTCCACATTTTCAATATGAAGTTAGATGATTTGGTTCAAGTTAAGTATGCCACACTTCTCTATCATGAATTTACCATTGTTGCTGATATTTAGAGACACTATAATTGATTTTCCAGCTTCATGCCAGCCTTTTACCCAGGTCTTTCTCATCCAGTGATATCAATTGGAATCACTTATTACATTGATAGGTAAAAAATGTTCATTTTCTCTTTTCATGTGCCTTTTACATGTAGTTTTTTTTTTTTTTTATTATTGCACAAAAAGAGGTTTTTTTTTTTTCCCCTTTCTTTATTTAGTCCCCTTTTTTTTTTTTTTTTTTTTTTTTTTTTGTGGTACCGGGGATTGAACTCAGGGGCACTCGACCACTGGGTCACATCCCCAGACCTTTTTTGTATTTTTATTTAGAGACAGGGTCTCACTGAGTTGCTAAGTGCCTCGCCATTGCTGAGGCTGGCTTTGAACTCGCGATCCTCCTGCCTCAGCCTCCCAAAGTGCTGGGATTACAGGCGTGCGCCACAGCGCCCAGCTTCCAATATTTTGTTCTTGAATAGAGCTATGAACTCATAGATACTAATAAAAGTATAAGTTAAAAAAAAAAACCCTCACAACTAAATTATTTTCCATTTAATTAAGAATGAAATTGAATGTTAATTATATTCACTTTTAGGATTGAAATTCCAGTTTATTTATTCCAGTCTTGGTTTTATTATTATTTTTGCCCTCTGAAAGGAAGCTTAATGAAACTTTATTTATATTTATAATAATTGAATAGGTTTTATTTTCAGAGAACTTTTTTTTTTTTTTTTTTTTTTTTTTTTTTTTTTTTTTTGTGGTACCGGGGATTGAACTCAGGGGCACTCGACCACTGGGTCACATCCCCAGACCTTTTTTTGTATTTTATTAGAGACAGGGTCTCACTGAGTTGCTAAGTGCCTCGCCATTGCTGAGGCTGGCTTTGAACTCGCGATCCTCCTGCCTCAGCCTCCCAAAGTGCTGGGATTACAGGCGTGCGCCACCGCGCCCGGCTTTTCAGAGAACTTTTTGAATCATTTTTTAGACTGACACCATTACTCTATCAAATTTAAATAAATAAAGAGTAAGACTATTTCTTCTAGACTGGAGGTAGAAGTGCCAGGCTGGAATCCACAACCTATTTAGCTGTGTGAGTGGGCAAGCTACATTATCTCTCAGGGCCTTTATCTCCTACTTTTAAGGAGGTAAATATTAACAGTATCCATCTCTAGTAGTTATCTATGGACCAAATGATCCAATGTAGATACAGCTGAAGCTCATAAAAATTGGACAATAAATATGTATGAAAATGAGATGATGGTTGTAAAGCATTTAACACTATTGAACAATGGTTAACAATCAATAAGGGTTAGCTACAATTGTTGCTATTCTAAAAATTGCTTTCTATGTTTGTACTTTAGTAAATGTGGCTGGCAATGATCCAGAAATCTTATTGATTTTCCCTCCATAAAAATTTCTCCAATCTATCCTGTTTCTCTTCATCCTGCTGCCAATAGAATAGTTTAAGTCTTTGTTCTATCTTAGAGAATATCAATAGTCCTTTAATTTATTGGTTTGCGTTTTCTCTTGTTTCCCACCAGCATTTTTTTTTTTCTTTTGTGATGCTGGGGATGAGCCCAGGGCCTTGTGCAAGAGAGGCAAGCACTCTATCAACTGAGCCATATCCCCAGCCCCCACCAGTATTTTTTAATCACTCATGATTCACTTGTTTTAAAAATGCAAATTCAAAGATCCCTTTATTTAAAATATAAAGATCTTCCTTAAGGTCTGATTGAAAATCCCTTGTCACCTACCCCTGCTTATATTTTTGCCTACCATCCAATGACCCTGAATAATTTGAGGTGTACTAAATGTTTTATTTGCGCTTGTGATTTTTCTACACTGTAACTTTCTGCCTCAATTGTCATCTCTTTCTGGAAAAATTTTCTAAGCTCATCACCTACTCTCTGTTCCCTTTCCAATGAGTCCACAGTCACACTTGTCAGATGAGTTTCCAGTATGCATCAACTTTAACATGTCCCATTAGATTATAGGTTACTAGAAGATAAAGAAAACTTATCCTCTGCAATTAGCACCTTCCCGACTAACTTGCCAGAAGAACAATTATTAAACATATAAATGAAGTTATTTAGTTCACTTCTGTAAGGCAGGAAACAGAGATTACATTTTCTTATTCACAGTGGAATTGAGTACCAACAAATAATTTTGATGTTGACAATTCTCAAAGCAATAAAATGTCCTTTTACTCTCGAAAAGAAAATTCCAAATTAAATCTTCATGAATAGGGAACTAAGACTATTAAGAATATCCACATGGATAGATGTTTCTGGCTCACAGTGTTTACAATATTAGGCTAAGCAAGAATGTAATCATAAGGTTTCGTACTTTTTTTTAAAGAAAAAGATCAGAAAACTATACATGACATTGTTAATTTTTGTGGATCATCTGTAGCTGCTGGGTTTCTTAGATATGTTCCTCATACTTTCTGCATTGATTATATATTGCTACATATGTATATGAATATATGAACATATAGATATCTACTTCTATCCATCTAATTTATTATGTATAATTTCAAAGTGAAAAAAGAACTGTAGGAGTAGAGCATGACAAAATTAACATATCCTTTCCTTGTTTTTTAGCCTTGCTAACATGCAGGGTACAAGTACTATTTTTGGTTACATTAAAAATGTGGAATATCCTTATAATTAATAAATACAGGGTTCCTTATTTTCAGGAACTTTAAATATAAATTTAAAAATGCAATCTGGACTAATTTAGTAAATGCATTACCATAAATGTCAAGAGAAATTGGGGCTTTGTGGGGTTTAAAAGTATGAAGCATTTCATTTTTATGATTTCTTTCTAGCTGCTTGATTACATAGAAGTGGATTATTTGAATGCATTTTAACATATAAATAAATCTCTGTACATACACATATACATATGTATTTTACTATATTACTAATCTTTGAGCTATAGCAGTACTGATAAACCATTGTACCTTTTAAATCAATTGCTTTGCATTGTAGCACTAAATATCATTTATAGAATAAGCTGCAAATGAGTGGCATAGCTTCTAATGGTTTTGTATATAAATTCCTCAAAGGTAAATGTGTCTCTTTGTTTAAGGAAGTCATTGGTATATAATTATATTCCAAAAAGGAAACCAGGTTAATTATATAGCTTACCTCTAAAAGGAAGTGACTACATTGTTGTAGTCTTCTTCAATGGAAATCGGATTTTCCTGTATCTTGTATATCATATAGTATTGGTATTTGTACCACAATTAATTTTTTTTACTTGTCATACAAAATCTGTGGGTTTCTTAGCTTCATCAAAAATAGAATTTTTAATTTTCTTGCCATTCAGTAGGTTTGTTTGAAGGAACTCATACAAGAGTATAGGAAATATTTTAGAGGAAAATCATTATGAGTTCTACAATAGCATCTAATTTAAAACAATTTTTTAAGGATATAAAAAAATGTGACCTTCAGCTCTGTTTATTTTTGTGTCATTTCTGGTAGATCAGCTTTCTTTCTTCATATACTCACTAGGTAACTATTGTTTCAGGATCTCAACCTTAGAAGTTTTGGCAGCAAAAGAAAACTTGTGATTGGCAGATGAGATGGGCAAAAAACTGCCAACAGTCAGTGTTTCCCCATCACAGCAGCTGTTGGACAGCATAAAACTTCCACCACAAAAACCTCTCCCACTGATCATCTTTTCCCAAATTTATCTCCCAACCAATTATATGGGGGGAAAAAGCCAGATAAATGAACAAAACGGTATTTTACATATTTTCTATACTCTTCAAGTAGACTTTATATCTACATCAAGTATAGGTATTTTAAATAACTGGATAGAAAATAAGTCAGAAAATGGTAAATTGTATGTAAATTTTAATTCAGAAAATAAATTTCAACCAGAGAAAAAATAAGGGCTCCTATCAGATAATACATACATTTGAGTTTTGATGGACAGATGTGAGAGCCTACCAAGGCCCACAGGCACAGTGACATGATGAGCATAGTGAGCCACTGAGCTGGGGTTTGAATGAGAATGAAGGAGAGAGAAGACTGGGAAAATAAATAAATTGTACTGAATTCTGCAGTGCTTTCTGTGTTGTGCTAAGGAACGGTACTGCCATTTGTAATTACGGAGGAATCATCAAGGATTTGTAATGAGGGCACATAATCCAAATTGAGCAGCAGTGTTAACTTTAAGGGGAGACTAGATTAGAGAATGGAAGGTCTGGACAGACCGAAGGCAACAAAACCTTTCAAAAAAACTCTAGGCAAGGACTCTGGTGAAAATGGTAGGGAAGCTGGATGTTAGAGAATTGTTATTATTGAGGTAGAACTATTATCCATACAAACAAGTTATAAAGGGTTACATATTGTGGTTTTGAGCTTATCTTTTATGGTCTTTTTAAAGCCAATCACTTCAGAAAAACATTTAATCAGTAAAGTTTCTGTTTTTGACTGTGCATGTTTTTACTCTTCTGGCAGTATCTTCTCTCTTCCTATAGTATTCATATATTATTTGTCCTTCATAAGTTCAAGTATTACTTCTCCAGGAAGTCCTCTATGATTTTTATGGTGAAAAGCAGTATTTCCTGTCTTAGAAGCCCCAGAATAGTTTACTTACACATTTTGTGTAACAAATAAACTATTACCCAAGATATTATGTTTAAGTAGTGAAACATAGGAGCTGAGGAATCAAACTCTTACATTACCACATGTACCAGTGATGATCTTGATCAACTTATATAACCTCACATAACTTCAGTTCTTCATTTTCAATTGGGAATCATGATAAAAAAAATTCTAAGTGATATACAATGTTATTATTAATATTAAATAAATAAATACACATATACTAATGACTAACATTGCTGGCCAAAGTAAGTGCTTAGTAAATATAAGTTTAATTATTTGGTGGTTTGTAAGATGATATTTAGATTATACAGAAGATTTAAGGCAGTGGGGAATGATATCTCCTATCAAATGATGGGCTAGTCAAATTGATCACTATTATTGAGGGACTCTTGAAATGGTATAAAAACATTGTGATTGGTTGCAGTAGACAAAAAAAGAAAAAAAATAATTCAAAAATACCCAGTTTCCCTAAGATTTCTTTGTTGACCAGGACGGAAAATGCAGCAGTCTGAGCTTCTGTTGTAGTGAGTGTGGCAATAGATGATGATTGTAATTTTAGTGATATCTATTGGGTGTGCTGGGACATTTTCAGAGATGTGTTTGAAAAAATTAGTGATAGAACAATCTGGGAAGACAAGTTAGATTATATTCTGGTAGGACAGTTCTTCAGGAGAATCACATGAGGCAAGTAGGTTCTCAGTTTATCACATTAACAGTGGTGAGTGCAAAGACCAAACTGAAGTGAACCAAGGAGGAGATGATAAAGTGGAAGATGGCTGGAATAATAGTTGTTATGAACAAAAGAGAAATGACTAAGTAAACCTAGTTAGCAGAGTAAACAAAAGTTTAATTATTTGTATGGCCTATATAATAAGGGCTCTATCCCTTTTGGAGGAGTGTCATAATGAAAGTTTTGAGAAGTCAATATTAAAATAATTTTCTGTCCAAAGTTTCAGAAACTTATTTCATCAATAGAATGTAGATAGGAGAACACATACTTACATGAAATTCCTAGTAGTATTTAGAGCAATGTTTGTGAACTCATTTGGGGAAATCATCACCACCATCATAGTGAGAAAGGAACAAAATATAAGGCTGAGATCAAAGTGGGGGATTTTAGGATAATTGCCTAAGAAATGAAAAATTCTGATTGCTGATGATAGCATAAATATGGTTTTGCTTGTTGACAGATGGGAATGTTATCAATTTGTCTCTTCAAAGCCACAAAGAGGAATTGAGGAAAGGTTCACAGGTATAAGGGGAAAAAAGGGGTAGGGGGAGCTCGAGATGTAGCTCAGTGGTGAATGCTTGCCCAGCATGCATGAAGCCCTGGGTTTGATACCCAGCACTTACCCCCGCCAGAGTACTTTGTTGCAGAATTTCAGAATGTAATTATCTTTCCCCTAATTTATTAATTCATTGCTTTCAACAACCAACAACCAAAGATATAAAGTTTCTAAGCTTTTTAATTTGTGATTTAATTTGTGATTAATTTAATTTGCAATTAATTTGCTAATGTTTATTAATTATCTAGTTTTCAGAATTACTAAATACATGTGTTAGTAATCACAGTACCAAAAAAAACAGCTTGTTTTCATTATAAAATAATTCAAAGGTACAATTTTTTTAAAGACGTCTTTTGAATAGAAAGTTTTTAAAATCTTCAGTTTGTTTCAGAGAAGACTGTAAAACACAGTATGAGGGCTGGGGTTGTGGCTCAGTGGTAGAGCGCTCGCCTAGCATGTACGCGGCCCTGGGTTCGATCCTTAGAACCACATAAAAATAAATAAATAAAATAAAGGTATTGTGTCCAACTACAACTAAAAAATAAATATTAAAAAAAAAAAAAAAAAAAAAAAAAAAAAAAACACACAGAGCCAGGCATGGTGGTACAAGCCTGTAATCCCAGCGCTTGAGAGTCTGAGGCAGGAGGATTGCGAGTTCAAAGCCAGCCTCAGCAATGGCAAGGCACTTTAGGAACTCAGTGAGACCCCGTCTCTAATAAAAAATACAAAAAAGGGCTGGGGATGTGGCCCAGTGGCCAAGTGCTCCTGAGTTCGATCCCCGGTACCAAAAACAAACAAACAAATAAACAAAAAAACCAAAAACCAAAAAACACAGTATGAACCTTTGAATGCATATCACATTAGATCATATATGTTCCTCAACATTTCCCTTTAGTTCTAGAATTTTGAAAGTGAGATATGCATTACCTTCATATCTGACATCTTAAAACACACAATTTTTATTGTTTAAGTTCCTTAAAGTTAAAATATATCACATTGGAATTTTCTGTTTGCAATTGTGTTTTGGAGAGTAGATGTACATGGAACACTGAAAATAGATTTTTAAATAGTAGATGTGATCCTTTGAGATGAATATACCTGTAATAACACTAAAATTTTTCCCAGAAAAATCTACTAGATACTGTTTCTAAGGATGACATCATTATTTTTAAAGAGGATCCTTTCTGAAAATTTTCAGGAAGCATTACTTAATGGCAAATGAAGCAAATGAAAAGCAAATGGAAACAAGGCAGTCACCTTCTGGGGAGCTTTGAATAGTTTCAGTGAAAAATTAAGGACCACCTGCCATGTTGAATTTTATAAGTATGAGTGATGCAGAGGTCCTTGCCAATGCATTCATGAATAGGTGAAAAAAAGAGGGGTTTTATATAGTAACACAAACCTTCAAATGGAGTTGAAAGACAAGGCTCTTCTTTACTGGGCGAAAGTTATCTGCTATATAGAAAGGCCTACTGAATGAAACATTTGTCCTCAAGGTCCTTTTAATCTGCTGTGAGGTTCTGCCTGTTACCTCACTTGGAATAATGTGCCAATTTTGTAAGGATAAAGAGAATTTTATCCTTTTTTCATTCCTTTAGCTTCTTGATGCAGCATTTCCTTGAATTTCACAGTACCTGCCTGTTTTTAGCAGCTCTTATTTCAGACTATCACTTTCCTGGACAAAAGTGTAAGAACTGATATTCTCATCGACTTGATGGAGAATATTCAAGAAATGCAATCCCAGTGAGAATGTCACTTACTAATGGATATTTCTTTCTGCAGGCATCTTGAAAAAATTCTGTTACTGTTCCCCCTCTCTAATACCTCTTATTCAGTACAAAGACGGATTAAAATGTCTGTTATCCAGGGACATTTGCTAGCATGGCAGCATGGTGTTGCTTTTGTATTGTGAGTGCTTATTGTTCACATCTCATGCTTTTAATAGTGTGAGTTAAACTATTTTCCTTTCCCTAACAAAATATTTACTTTGTCCTGTGATAGTTTAGAACTGAAGAGCAGGAATTATGAGAGATTTAATTGAATTTGATCTGTTTTGCTTTTATTCTTTACTTCTCTAAGTTGAAAAGGAATACATGGAAATATTAATAGATTTTTTGATGTTGTTAAAATTGAAATCTGTTTTATAACTGGGATGAAGAATCCAGGTTCTTATCACTAGACAGAAGTTAGTATGGAAGACTGTTAAAATCAAGCAAACAAAAAATTTCTCAGTTTTTAATTGAAATTTAAGCAAATTGTTATTGTGAAATTTATTGATTATAACTAATTCTAAAAATACTGGTCAAGAAACTGACTGGCAAAATTTTATAAAATTTCCAAATATCAGGGGTTGGGTTTGTGGCTCAGTGGTAGAGTGCTTGCCTAGCACGTGTGAGATACTGGGTTTGATTATCAGTACCACATAAAAAATTAATAAATAAAATAAAGGTTAAATAAAAAAGAATGCTTTAAATTTTTTTCCAAATATCAGAACTTTAGTGTTTGTCTAGGTTATATATTTATTTTAGTTATATACTAAAATGAATTTTATTAAGAGACTTACCATTGTAATTTCAAGACTCTTTAAAAGACCTCTTTCTTTTCTTGTTATCTCATTGTAGTGATTAAGGTGACACTTATTCTGTTGCTATTTTTAATATCTACTTCTTCACTCTTTTTTAAAAATTTTTATTATTCTAATTTGTTATACACGTTTGCAGAGTACATTTCATTTCATATTGCATATAAAGAGCACAATTTTTCAAGTTGCTGGTTTTATATAAAGTATTTTTACAACAATTGTGTCTTCATACATGTATTTAGGGCAATCATGGATACTCAGTCTGCCATTATTCCTATCTGGTTTGGATGTTTTGTGGTCATCTTCCATTTAAACCTTTTGGTGAGAGGCAAAGAAAATTCTAACTTTTCTGTTATTGAAAGAATGAAGCAATGACAATTTCATATTTTTTCCTCTTGAAATTTGAAATAGGGGACAGTGATATAAAAAAATGGATAATATTAATAAAAGTAGTTTTCAATTTAAATCTACATAACACATTCTTAGATTTTTCGAAAACTTTTTTTCTTTGTTTGTTTACAGAATTATTTTGACAATGTTACTTTCCAAGCATATTACCTTGGGAACTTTGAAGGAAAACTAAAATTTTGATGAACAGGACTAATGTTTCTTTAAAATATATTTTATTTGTGTTTAAATATTGTTTAAAGTGGAGTCATAACCCTTAATTATTTTGCTTTATTAGAACTGGGTTTCATTAACTAGGACATACATGAAGCAGAGAAGAATAACTGATACTGTTTGGTAGTGAAGCAGGTTTTCTCATCAACTGTACTATTGACATTTTGGGCAGGATATTTTTTTGTTTTGAAAGATATGTATGATGTCTGCCTACTAGATGCCAGTTATGCTTATTAAAAACATTTGCAGACATTGCCATTTTTGTGTGCATTGTGGGGAGAGAAAATGGATAATTAAAAATTAAAGCCCTCGATACATAGATAGGAAACTTTGATTATATTAAAACCTTGTCATTCCCATGTGAATTATCTATGTATCTTTTATTTTCTTATGGTAGTTTTTAGCAAAACGTGTGGCATCAGGATGATTTTTCTCCAATACTGTCAGAGAAGAAGTGGTAAGGTTCCTAAACTGCTTGTTTCAGGCAGCAGAGACAACTAAGTAATAGAATAGGTGATAAGAACTTAAGATAGACAATTATTATATGTTCTGAGGATTTGCTTCAAAGATGGTAGGAGAGAGTACATCAGTTTTCCAAACTTTGACTTGGAGCTCAGGATTGAAGAGTTAGAGTCCTTACATAGCCTCAGATGTGGAACTTCAGTTATATGGTGGGCATCTATGCATATAGTATAATTTATCTTTGTTCAAATATACTGATATGGAAGAACTTGGATGTCTACTCTATAATGGAAGAACATGATTTCCAGAAAATCTGTAGTATATTTTCACATATATCTCATATATTATGAATTGTGATATTCTCAAAGGATTCTTATCAGATGTTTTGTTGCAAACTTCCAGTGTTGAATTAGTATGTGCAAATGAAACAATGAGGAGAATTTGTCCCCTGATTACTTGTGATGATGGTAAGGCATGTCTTCTTCAGCATGTCCTCTCTCTTTTTCTTGTTTATCTCCAGGCTCGTTTAGTAATGATGAGGTGACCCACACCCAACTATTACTGTATATCTTCTCCCATATCCATGTACCTAAAATCTTTCATGATGAGTATTCTGTGGACATACTGGCTAAGAGAAATAACAATGGAGAAAACTCTGAATTATTTTTATTTTATTTCCCCTTATATGTTTATGAAGGAAGAAAATGGGCACTTTCAGTTTTCTTAATTGTCCTTAGAAAAAATGGTCAGATCTTAAAAATATGTATGGAAAATAAAGTAATATCATATTGTGTATGTATTACTGTTAAGGATAGCAAAGAAAAGCATGAACTACCTTGAAATATAAATTAGATCATAGAAATTTGTTCTTTTTTCATTAAATTTTTTTCAAATGTTTGATCTATAATAGCTGCCTACAGAATACTGGAGTATTCCTTGGGCCTTCTAAAATCTTCTCTGAGTTTTTATCAGTTTTCATTATTTTATTTAATTTGAGCACAACGTGGAAGTTACAGGCATGTCTTTGGCCTGTTTTCTTGCATTATAGAGTAAGAAGTACAATTATACTTCTACCAAAATAACATCCTAAATGTTATGATTTGGATTTTTAATATCCACTCCAAAACTCATGTGTTAGGCAATGCAGGAATGTTTTGAGGTGAAATGATGAGATTATGAGAGATGTAACCTCATCAGTGGATTCATCCATTTTAAGAATTAATAATTT
Organism: Tamias sibiricus; assembly: GCA_025594165.1. Lineage (NCBI taxonomy): Eukaryota > Metazoa > Chordata > Mammalia > Rodentia > Sciuridae > Tamias > Tamias sibiricus. The sequence continues at coordinate 79,650,217 of CM046666.1, read as the reverse complement.
CACGGATTACTTAATGATAAAGTAATTTGGTAGAGTGTGACTGGAGAAAGTTGGTTTCTGGAGTCATGACCTAATCTATATGTGTCCATGGCCCCTTCCTTTCTCTGTTTCTTGGCTGCAATGAGCTGAGCAGCTTTCCTCCTCCACACCATTCTGTCAAGATGCTCTGCCTCACTTCAGACCCACAGCAATGGAATTTGTCAACCATGGACTGAACCTCTGAAACAATGATCCAAAATAAATCTCTCTCCTTCTGCATTGTTTGTATCAGGTATTTTGGCTACAACAACAACAAGCTGACTGAACAAAATAGGTTTATCCAGAGCAAAACAATAGAAAGGGAAAATAGGTTAACTTTCAAACAATTTTTTAAAAAAAGTACCGTTATCTTAAAGGATTCAATATACATTATTTCTTTAGTTGAAGATGTTAAAGGTATTTTAAAGTTGAAACTTATAGGCCTTTACCTACATAGCTTATATGGTGGGCCAGTTAAAGACAATATTCACAAAATATTGGAGAATATTTCCAGAAAATTTTGAATGGTTTGGAAGTAGTGTTATTTTAATTTAAAAAATATATTGTTCTTCACTATGTTACAATAATGATAATAGTAACTGACATAGATATAATACTTAACTATATGCTAGAAACACAAGTTTTAAATTTAGTTCTAATCTCAATCCTATTATGAAAGTATGTTATACCCCTACTAAAGATGAGGAAACTTATGCAATTTCCTATTAGTGATCTAGTGATAGGACTACCAATTGAAGTCATAATACAAACTCAGAGTATTTGGCTTCAGCTTCATAGCCTGCAGCATGTTGCAGTACCTTCTACTATTCTGTAGAGGTTTTATTATTCGTCAATATGATTTCACAGAAGTTTCTTCTAGTTTGGTAAATAAAGTTATAATTCACGTAACTATACATAAAATACCAACCTACTGGTGATATCAAAGATTTGCTGATAAAACATGACATATCAGGAAGACTTCAAAGGCTTAAACTATAAAATGTAAAGAAAATACATTTGACACTTTTGCATTGAATTTGGGAAATTTGGTAATTGTTTTTGCATAATTGCAATAAAGGTATAATGTACTCGACATGATAGATAGCATACCTATATTCTTATCTGTACTATTAAATGGAAGAAATGAGAAGATAACGAAGGGCTTAGTAGCATAAACTAGAGTGCAGATATGGCTTCATTAAGGAGGTGATGTGATTTGGAATTTATACAAATAAACCTGTAATGACTTTCAGGAAGTTCAGTAGCACATAGCTTACTCTTAATATAATCTTCTCTAGATTTCAGGATGATTTTTTTTAAAATATCTAGTTACATATTCATTGGAATACTCCATGTAAGTTTGGTGAACTCTCTTTTGGCTAGGAATTCAATACTGTACTCTTCTCTTATTAATTATGCTGATGTTCAATAAATTCTTCATTTATTCTTTTGCTGTTTTTCTGTGAAAGTTAATAGGAGTGCTTATGAAATACTAATATGTACTGTGGCAGAATTTATTCATTCATATACTAGTCTGATATATAAAATGAGCTTTGTCATACGTTTTACCTTTTGCATAACACAATATATTAATTCATTATTAAATAGAGTGCTTAAATTAGCCTTATGATTCTTCAGAAGAGAATATACCAAATATAAAAATGAAACAAAATGACGAGTACAACATCAAATTTTTATTCTGCACAAATAACTTTGGAGATACTGGTGAATCCTGAGACCTAAAAATACCACTAATTTTCATACAGTCCTCTAAACTCTAATTAAATTATCTCACATAGCACTATGTGATAATTTTATGTGGTAAACAGCTGGCAAATTAGTGAATATCAAATTTCAGAAAACTAGTAATGTATGTTAATGGCAAGAATGATAATCTATTTCATGCATTTCCCACGAATTATATTAAAAATAAATATTATTTAAATATACTTTACTAAATGCAAGGCCTCATGCTATACCACAGTATTAATAGAAGAAATTTAATTATGGGACTCACTATTCCTGAGAAGTGAAGTATTCTGTTTCATAAATGAGAAATGTTTGTTTTTCTATTAACTTTTTTTTTTTTTTTTTTTTTTTGTAGTACAAACAGTTGGAACAGTTGGATTTGAAGTAAAGATAGTGAGAATTAGTGATCTGAAGATTTTTGGTTATTTTTTTTTCTTTTCATATCCAAGAAACTATGTAGAAATTTATATTATATTAATAAAATCAAGTATAATGAAACCTATAGGAAAAATGTAATTTCTGTTGGTTCATTTCTAAGTAATTTACATGTCAAAATATATAAGTACAAATATAAATAAAAACATGAGTGAAAGGAAGTCTACTAGAGTAGAGGAAGGAGAATGGGGGAGGGAAGGAAGAATGGGAGGCAAAAGAGGAAGGGAAAAGGTGGGGATCATGAACTAAAATTGATTTTCATGCATGTATGAGTTTGTTGGGATGAACTCAACTACTGTGCATAACTGTAATGCTCTAATAAAACTATATAAATATATGAATAAATATAAAATCCATATATATATGGATATAATATTGTGATTTATATATATATATATATATATATATATATATATATATATATATATATATATTTTGTTTGTTTGTTTGTTTTTGGTACCAGGGATTGAACTCAGGGGTACTAGACCACTGTGCCACATCCCCAGCCCTTTTTTTCTTTTTTTTTTTTTATTTTATTAGAGACAGGGTCTTACTGAGTTGCTAACTGCCTTGCCATTGCTGAAGCTGGCTTTGAACTGGGATCCTCCTGCCTCAGCCTCCCAAGTGCTGGGATTACAGGTGTGTGCCACCATGCCCGGCTACATATATATTTTTAATATATAAATTTGTATCACAATTACATGTTAAATATATATATATGTGTGTATATATATATATATGTACACACACACATATATACTGAAATGTATAAATTGAAATGATCCTTATAACAGAATATATATATATATATATACATATATGTATGTATGTATGTATATATATATCCTAATCTAATCAGCTATTTGGACAATTATTCTAAGACATATGCCCTAAATCACAATATTATATGTTATAATGTAGAGGAGAGCAGGACATTTTGAGAATGATATGCTTTCTTTGAAATGTTACTTACTTTGAAAGACTTGTGGAAGAAGCAATTCAATAAATTTTAATGAAATTATCACATAGATATTACATCAAGGTCAGTGTATGAACTTGTTCAGCTATTTCATTTTTTATGTGGTAAGTAGGGTGTTTAACCAACTGCATTAAATACCACTTAGTCAATTAAAGACAAGTGTCTTTCTTTACACTTAAGTATGCAAAACATTTAATGAATGAACAGAAAACCAAATAATATGTTTTAAAAGTTCAAACTATTTTACAGTTGACAATTCAGATGGAAAATGTATAAAGCAAAAATGTAATGGAGATAACAAGAGCAATACATCATATCTTTATAAATTGTTTCCTCTGAATTCTAATTTTTGAAATATTTTATATCACTCAACACAATTTGTATGATAAGAGAAGAATTTCTGTCTGGGAAAATCAAAGAACTTTAAAGCCTTTATTGACACCATGTCTAGACATATTCCTCTAACATCTGTATCTTGAAAAGATTCACCTTCTAGCCTCTTACTTAAAGGACTACCAATTTAAACTACAAAATAATCATGTAGGGAAATGTCAAAAGGGATAGTCAGATCCTTACAAAGTTGGGACTCTCTCTGTTTAATTATTGGCATTCAGCAAAGATTACCCTTAGCCTTGTCATGCCTCAGGTATTATGTTCATTATGGTGACATGAAAGCACAATGGAAAGTTTTAATTGTCAGGTACCTTATTTCTCCACTGGAGTTGGTACACATACAAAGTGTCTGCTTCACAAATTCTTATACAATACTTGGTTATTCCTCAATTACACAGGACTAAACTCTTCACCCTTGGGCTTTCTGTATTTTGTTTGTTTAAACACGTGTACTAGTCCTCTTGTTAGTGTTTTGTTGAACATTTACCCCAAAAAATATTTCAACTCAAATGTTGCAAGAAGTCTATGCTAAAAATATTGCTGGACCCATTCCACCTGGTGTCCACCTGTGGCGGCATGTCTTCACAATCTGTCATCTGCTCTTCTTCTGTATGTTCTTAACCTCTTCGTTTGGGTACAGTTTTTGAATAGCCATTTTTCCTTATTTTATGTGTTGTAAGTAGTACAAATTGATATTTCCAAATATTTAGTCAGTTTCTGGGATGATTTGTTACTACATAATTAAGGTGATTTAATGCACTATCAGTTCTCTATACATAATGTTATTTTATAGCACTATTAGTGTAGAGATAAAATCAGTCATTATATTCTAGTTTATCAGTTTCTTTCTGAGAACTTTTAACACATTTTTCATTTGGAAATATGCACATTTACATTATTATTATTCTTTTATGTGAAAAAATATTTAATTTTTAAATTTCCAATTATTTTAGATTCATATATATTTATATTATACATGTTGAGATCATGCAGTGCTTGCCATTACTTTTTCTGGCTTTATCCTTTTACCCCATTTTTTTTTCAATTCAAATTTTATCATGAAAAATGTGAAATAGCATGTAAATAGTCTTTGATTGAGAGATTATCATGCCTACAACATGGATCAGAGGTCAATAAATTAATTTATCTTGAAGATATATAAAATTAAAAGGGAAAACACAAATGTACAGAAGGATGTGTTTTCTGTATGTGTGTTTGTGCTCATAGTAGAACATGTAGTAGCCCGTTGTTTCAAATTAGTTTTTGTTTACAATAATTGTTTTAAAATTTTAAAGAGAATCAGTAAGAAATAAATTGAAATGATCCTTATAACAGAATTTACTAATGATATTTCAGTGTTTTCTAATATAAATGTTAATTATGTAAGTTTATTTTAATAGATGCCTGTCTAGTGACAAATAACTAACAGAATGAAAGTATTGTGTACTTAATGTATGGCCATTCTAGTTAACCTAAAACTGGGATGTTTATATGATATATTTTAGTTTGGATAGGTCATATCTTTGAGGAAAAATGGTATTTTTTAATGATTCCAGAGCATAAGAGAACTATTATTGTTTAGTGCTTTGGCTTGGAAAAGAACCCTACACTGATGGTTTTATTATAATTTAAAATTCACAGTTTAGTTGTTTTCTTCTCTTGGACTTTCTCTTTTTTATGTTCAATGGATGTATTCCAATTATACTCTTCTAAAATGTTTTCCATGTCATTTATACATTTATTTATGTTACTATATTGAGGACACTGATGTAATCATGTAAGAAATAATCTAAAGCATTAATCTAAAAGTGGCTGTGCAGTTGCCTACGTATACAGTGTAGCAAGTAACTCCTCTAAGAGTGAAAGCCATGAAATGTCTCTCCTTACTGATGTAGCCCAGGCTACACTGCCCACTATTGAGAATGGGCCACATCAATGCAATTATTGATTATCATGAAAAATCTGGACTCAGTGAATTACTGTTGTTAAGTAGAATGACATTGCAAGATGCATAATGCTGTCAAATGAATAATTTTCATTCTTTCACTTCGTAAGTGTAGGTTAACCTATGAGATAAATGTTGTGCTAGGCATAGGAATTCTTGGATACATACAGTCCTAGCCCTTGAGGTGTTCACAGTGAGCTAGAAGAAAAACAAAGAAATAATTATAGCAGTATTAATGACATAATATTGGTATGTTTCAGAGGGTAAAATTATCCTCTTAAATAACCATAGAAGGCCAGAAAAATAGATGATGTGAAGCTTTTAACTGATATTTGATGGAAGAATTATTTATCGAAAAAAGAATGACATAATTAAGTGGTATTGAACAAGTACCTACATTATCTTTTTTTGCAAAATGCTATACAAAGTTAATGGGATCTGCATAGAGCTGTTTCAGATTATTTGCTTGGTGTAAAGATAAAAAAAATAACAAATATTTAACTAGTTTTACTAAGTGGTAGAAAGAATGAGACTCCAGTCATAGAATTCTTAGTGTTTCAGTTCTAACAATTACATTTATCTTACCACTTGTTTGAGTGTGCCTGTATGTGTGTGTGTGTGTGTGTGTGTGTGAGAGAGAGAGAGAGAGAGAGAGAGATGTCCCTTTTCTTTTTTTCTCTTCATTCTTTTCTATAGCCAGCTTCTTTTTTGAAAAAGAACAATTGAGCTCAACAACATCAATTTTTTTAAGGATTTATTTTTCCTGTTATTTCATTTCTAAGAATTAAGGATTGAGAATATCCTCATTGTCCTGATGCATCTTTTTCAAATGTCATGCTTCAGGGGTAAACTGATTTCTTTATGATCTCTGGAAATTTTTGCACTGACATAACAGAAATGATTATTTATCTCCCTACATGTTCAAACTGCCTTATACTGCTTCAGGGTTATTTGCTTCACAAGACTTAGTATTGATTCACATTTTATAACCGACTAAATATGGCAAATGTAGTCTTCACAAAATAGCTAGAGAGATTGCTTTAACTTATGATTTTGTTTTAAACATTTTCGAAACTGTTGTAAAAAATTGATGATGAAAACCCATGTTGAACGACTTTGCAAAGGACAGCTCTTTATTTTATAAAATTAAGATAATTTCTTTCGAGTTTAGGTTTTCCATATAATTTTTCTATAAATATGTAAATCTAAGTATATTGTGGGATGAAAAACAATCATTAATGAATCAGAAATTTGAATTGTTTGTACTGAGCTAAAAATATTTACTAAATATAATGAAATAGAAAACATTTGTGTATTTGTTGTATTTCTTGTTCATTGAAGTTTTACGACTTACACTAACCTACCTTTGCATTTTGTTGTTGCTGGATCCACCAGTAACCTCACTGGAAAACAATGCAGTAACTGCTACAAATAACTTTCCAGTTTAAATAAAATTGGTCGATAATATGTTCCTACCCATATTTCCTGTATGTCTAACTCTGCTGTGTATTTTTCTCACTTAACATTGATGAAATGCTGCAGCTTTGGCAGGAAAGGTGACTTTAGAGGCTGTGTTCCCACTACTGAAATAGAAATAATTAGGCAGTTGTGAAAGATAAAAATTAAGCACAGTATTTATAATTTATAGAAGTAATTTCCTTTGAATAGCAAGAATTTAGCTTAAGGTCATTTAACTGGTTATCCATACCATTTAATATTTCTGATCAAAATGATAATGTAGTATGTAGCCATCATAATATTTGTTTTTTAGCTGATACACACCTTTATAGTTTATTGCCTAGCACTGAGAGATAGACTAGCAGTTGTTAATTATTTGGTCAGTGAATGCTTCATTTGGCTATATTTAATCAACAATTAACTTGCCTTTCTACTACATATGCATTTGGTTGTAGGAACATGATTCAGTGGTTGTCAAGGGTAGAAATACTAGAGTAAGATAAAAGATATTGCATGAAAATTGACATTGCAAAATACTCATAATAGCTAACTTTTAAGTGCTTATTGTATGCTGGGCACTGTGCTATTTTCTTCATTGAACTATGCTCTAATTCACAACAATTTTAGGAGGTAGTCTTATTTGATTTTTTTCTATTTTAGATATAGGAAAAATTGACTCAGAACTTAAGCAAATTTACATAGGTCTCACAGCTTTTCTAAAAGAGAAACAAAACTCCTCATTTATAAAAAGAACAAGCTGTACTGCTTCATTGAAATGACACTTTAATGCTCTCACTCTTAATGAGTGACTAACAAGGTGTATCACTCAAATATGAATATTATCTTTTCAGAATTGTTTTGTAAAATAATTGTGTAAAAACAATAGTACTGATATTTTAAAAGAGGAATATTAACTTGTAAATGTTACCGTTTTTATATGTAAAATCTATAATGACCTTTCTCAGTATATTTTCTTAATGAATAATAAAATTAAATTTGCAAAACATATGGTATTGTAAAGAATATTAGAAATCTTTAAAAATAAGCTTGATAGTGGCATAAATACTACCCTGTCTGAAATCTTCCTAATCCAATTGTAGTTTAAGAAACCTCTTCATAGCAGACTCCTGTTTATAAGTGCATGTGCTCAAGAAAATCTTTTAGTACAATAAAATATCACTGTCACAAATAATCCACTCTTTTGTAGTTACTAAAAATATGTCATATAACATTTGAGTTTGTTAAGCTTGTTCCCCCTAAATTTTTTTTACAGTTTTGCTCTAGATTTGGATTATAAGTAATATTAATTTTTCTTAAATTATTTTCTAGTGCAGTTAGTAAAATCTGAGATTTCCTAGTACGTTCATTTAAAAAATATATGTATAAACATTTTATATACATATTGTATATTTTAGTGAATCACATGATTTTCATATGATTTTAAAAACCCAATCTGGATCTTTATCTATATGAGTCAAAATGAATGTGCACATCTTTGGGAACACCATCTATGTAGAATTTGACAACAGTGTTACAGAGCTAGAGATGAATCCAATGCAGAGGGAACCCTGAGAGGTAGCTGGCACTATCAGGGATACCAGACATTCAGGATGGCTCTTCTGGAACCTGCCCTACTGAAGGATTAAGTGGGTGTATTGCACATTTGTATATGGTTGTTTTCTGGGGTGGAGGGTGGAGTAATAGGATATATACATGGTTTTAAAAATAACATTTCTTTTATTCTCTCTTTTTTTTTTTTTTTCCCCCCTGTACTGAGGATTGAACCCAAGGATACTCTACCTAGAGCTATATTCCCAGTCCTTTTTACTTTTTATTTTGAGATAGTGTCTTGCTAAATTGCTGAGACTGGCCTCACCTTGTGATTCTCCTTGTTCAACCTGCTGAGTGCCTGGGATTACAGACATGTGAGAGCACATCCAGTTTAAAGATAGCATTTCATTTAAAACAATCATTGCATAGTTTAACAGCTAGATGAAATGATTACTGTGTTATTATTAAAACAAATTTTTCAGATAGAAACATAAAAAAATAAATACTTTGGTACTTTAGAGTAAATAACAAGAAAACAAGGAAATTGAAGCTCAGTTTCTGTAAAGTGGTAGAGTAGATTTAAACACAGATCCTTTAAGTTAAAATCCACCTCTCTTTTTATATTTTATATTACTTCTTAATCACAGCCTAATGTTTATAAAACAAAATAAGTAAGACGAGAAAATACAGGTAGAACTTGACTTCTTTTCCTCCTTTTAAAGATCATTTTGATAGTGACATCAGAATTATGATGATATTCTAGTAAAATAAAGAGTAGTTTAAATTCAATAATTAACAATATTCTTAGAATATTCTAGTTTGATAGTTTAATTAAAATGTGTCTACATGATGCTTTGTTTTGTATCATGTGCATTATAAATCTTAGAAATAAAACTTTTAAATGTTTTTTCTTATGTTTTATTTGCACCATATAATGTCAATAAAATTAACTACTTAATTAAATAATGCATAACAAACACACATACATGATACACATTTTTAATACCCTGAAATGAATTTTTATTTTAGATTTAAAAATTCCCAAACTGTTTTCAGGAACGTGGTTACCTTATTTCACAACCTTTATATTCTGCATGATTTCTAAGCTCTTGCAAGTTAGTTGCAAGGTAATATGGATGGTGTCTTACAAACTATAATACAGTCATTACATCATGTTGTTTCTATCCTCCCTGCGTGCTGTTCATTCTCAACGTGAAAAATCATAGCATATCAGTGACAGGAGGTCTGGATTTCAGACGGACTTTTGTAATTATTCCCACTGGGGCACTGTCAATAGGATTAAAATACAGATTCTGGATCTGACCATCCCAGATGAGGTCAGCACTTTGAGCAGTGGGAGTACTATTTCTACAAGCAGTGCTCTCCCATTTGCCTTATAGAAGCACAGATATTAACATGACAAAAATATTTGAAAGCTCCTATGGAAACAGACTGGTTTTGCCTGAATTAAGTAAAATGTCCATCTGTAATAAATAAAATAACAGCATTCATTAGAATCCTCAACTATGTATGTATGTAGATTCTACAATAACATTAAAGCCCAGAAAGTTTCAATTACAGAACAATCCACTTATAGTTCATAATTAATAAACTCTTTGCAGCTGTGGAACTGTGGCCGGAAACATCTGCAAAGCCTCATATTTTACACAGACATATATAATTCCTTCAGAAAAAGTTCAATTGTGCTTAAACTCACAGGTCTAGAGATGGAGTAAGACCTGAGGAAGCTAAGTCTAGTTGTATTCAGTTAGCTCGCAGGGGAGGCAGAGTGGGAGTAGGTGGGTAAAGGAAACCAGCTCTGACAAAGTAATGTGTTTAAAAATTAAGCATGTTTAGGATCTAGTCAGATATTCAATTACAACTATTTTTATATAATGAATCAAAAATCCTCCTAAATTTTGGTGCAGAATTGATGAGAAGCTGTTTCTTTTACATTATAAAATTACCATTCATTCCTCAGATAAAATATAAACTATCATTTATCTAACTATAAAAATACACACCAAATTAATGAAAGAGTAACAATAAGGCACCGATATTGTTTCTAAGTTTTTAAATTACTCATAAGTAATTTCATACAACTAAATACAACTTTATAAAATATATTAAGAGTATGCATGTTAGAAAGATAAAGTAATATAGACAGATAAGATTTGCTATTTTCTTAATGTTTATTTAAATATTCAGATTAGAAGTAACATTATTAATTTGGTTTGTTATAAAAGGTCTGTTGAAATGTAATTCACATACCATACAGTTCACCCATTAAAATGTACAATTTAATGTTTTTTAGTAGTCATAGAATTGTAGGACCATCACTACAAATCAATTTTAGAACACTGACATCACCCTGAAAATAAACCCTGTACTCTAACAGTTGCTTGCCATTTTTCCTTACATGTCCATCTCCACACAACCAGTAATCTATGTTCTATTTGTATAAATTTGCCTATTCTTTATGTTTCATGAAAGTAGAATCATAGAGCATGGACTTTTGTGACAAACTTCTTTTGTGCAGTCGTTTCTCAAGGTTCGTCTGTTTTCCTATGTGTCAGGGTGTATTTCCTTTGCATTGGTGAATAATAGTCATCCATTTAGATTAAAAAAAGTGATAGATATTTGGGTTGTTTCTACTTTCTATCTACTATGAATATTCCTGTGTGAGGTTTTGTATGAATATATATTGTGATTAGTCTTATATATGCCAAAGAGTGGAATTTTTGAGTCTTACAGTAACAAGTTTTGGCCTTTTGAGGAAAACTTTACCAGTCATTCCCACCAGCAGTGTAGGAACTTTCTAATTCCTCTTTATTCTCTCCAGTATTTGTTATTTGCTTTTTTATTATATTCATCCTAATAAATGTAGTTTTGGTTTGCACTTTTTTAATGGCTTGATGTTGAGTGTCATTTTATGTGCTTATTGACCATTTGTATATCTTCACAGAGAAACACCTATTCAGATTTTTCACCTACTTTTTGATTGGCTTATGAATGTATTTTAATTTTTGTGTTGTTATTTTTATTACCATTTTATTCATTAAGTTTCTTGATGTTATCTCATTTTACCTTAATGTTTCATGTTGTGACATTTTATTATTGTTCATCTTTGGAGACTGACAGTTTTAAGAAAAGATCTGGGACCTCCAGGATGTCAGTTCTGAACACCTGAAAAACTTTTGAAATACAGAAATGTTCAGACCCAGTAATAATTTAATGATTGTGATTGAGTCAAGGGTTTTGTTTTTTGTTTTTTTTTGTATTTTGTTTTTTTGATACTGGGGCTTGAAACCAGGGGCATTTAACCTCTAGGCCACATCAGCCCTTTTCGTTTTTATTTTTCATTTTTAGAGTCTTGATAAGTTGCTGAAGCTGGCCTTGAACTTGCAATCTTCCTGCTTTAGTCTTCCGAGGGGCTGGGACTACAAGCATGTACCACAGCATCCAGCCAATAATGTCTTTTCAAAGATTCTCTGATGGAGCAGCTATGGAGAACAGCCAACTAAGATATAGATAATAAGAGTACTCTTGTCCAGGATAATGTCAAGGATGTTGGTAATAAAAGTTGGAGCTTAAGATTTTTAAAAATTGAGAGCCTGTTGAGAACCAGCAAATCTTTTTTTTTTTTTTTTTTTTAATATTTATTTATTTGCCTTAGTTGTACACAATGCCTTTATCTTTACGTGGTGCTGAGGATCGGACCCGGGCCACATATGTGCTAGGCGAGCACTCTACCGCCGAGCCACAATCCCAGCCCAAATCTTTTTCTTTTTCTTTCTTTTTTAATTGTAGAAGATTCTTCTACAGTTAACGTATATTTTCTAGGACAAGACTGTGGGAAGGGGATCATTAGAAATAATAATCACATAGGATGTCCCCCAAGCTTATCCATATGAACCAGGGCACATCTGATTATTTGCATCCCCATTTAGAAGGGATGATTAATTTTACCTAATTATGTACCCTAGATGATTAGAAATTACTATGCAGCTTTTCAGATGGTCTTTAGAATGTGCAGTTAGAACACAGTTGTTGCAACAGTACCATGATTGTCCCACTGACTGACTCAAGCCTGTGTAGACTCAGAGGCCAGATAGCTATCGTTTTAATAGTTGTTATGCATTGAAGGCAACTGTGGAATATATGATTGTTAGAAGAGTTTAATCGAGAATTATCATACAACTTTTAGTATCAGTTTTCTTACATATTACATATTGTATTCAGAATTTTGGTGCAGTATTATTATTCTCAGGTCATTTTAATTTATAAATGGGAAACTATTGCCTTTTGTGTTCTATAAATAATTTAAATCTCAAATATTATCTGAATCAATTCAGTTATATAAGGACAAGGTATTCCTTATTAGAAATAGTTTAATATAATCATAATAAACTGTAGTTTTCACAGTAAATCTAGCAGATCTTGTAGTGTTCTATAATGAAATGTGTTAGATATATTATAGTGGATGACATTGTTATTGTCTATTATAGAGAAGTTTCATGTGTTTCCTAGATTCTCTCTCCACCATCCCTCCTTTTTTGTGGTTTTCCATTTTAAAGAACAGAATAAGCAATTACTTGCTTACCATGTGAAATCTGGCAAGATAACAGTTCGTGGCTGTAGAATAACAAATTTATTTTATGCATTAAGGCCTCAGGGACTGAAATAACAATCAAATGTGTAAATGTCAGGCCTTTGTGTTCACACAGAAAGATACTGTTATTATTATATAACAGGGGAGAGATTATTTTTCACAAACGTAATTAAATATTTGAAACAAATTTCATGCATATCCCCAGTCTTCACCAATATAGCACAATGTTACTATTAAAACAATATGTAGATTAAAAAAAAAAAAAAAGCATCCAAAGGCAGGAAATTGAAATGTTATATTTCTTATTTTACTTTACTGTAGTGAGTGTGCTACCTCAATTAAAGGTTGTTTGGAGTCCAAGTGTTGTTGAGCAATTTGAGAAATACAACAAACGATGAAAAGGCTGCTGTTGCACAATTCCTAGAAAGTTTTTCTTATAGACTTAATCTTTGAGGTTTTGGAAGGCATTTACCTCTAATGACTTTTTCCTAATAATTTCTGGAAAACCAGCTGCATTTATAGAGGGAAGAAATTGCCTGGATTTCCGTCAAGTCTTTTTGGGTTCAGTTCGAGAGCTGATCTAATGCTCCCGTATGTGTATGGTTCTCAGATATGTCGTTTCTGTCATTGAGTATTGGCCTCTAGCTCTTTTGTGTGTATATCTTATCACAATTTCTAATTTTAAGAGCATCTGTTACTTCCTTCCCAAAACTTCTGCCACCCAATTGCTCACTATTATCCTAAGAGACTCAGCTTTTGTCTTCACATGTTCTTGGCTTCACTTTTAACACTCCTTCTCCAAAAGTTTTGTACTTATTTTTAATAACTCTAAATTGGTAGTTTCCTTAGAGGTTAAAATGAAAACTGGCTCGTTAAAACTTATAATTTTCAATATTAACTCAATGGCAACAGAATATTACTTCAAAGGAAAAAAGTTCAAGACTTTTCTGGTATTGCCATTGTCTGGTATAGTCGTATGTGTACTCCATAATTTTGCAGGCAATAATCAGTGCCAAAATTCATAGTAGAATTGAGAATGCCTATTTAATAGCTCTTCTTAAGGTGTGCTAGGATATTATTTTGTAGTTTTCTAAGTTAAAGTAATAGCTTTTAAATTAGTAGAAGTGCATGGTAAAAGATAATAAAGATTCATTGAAAGTTAATTTTTGAGCTACAAAAGCGCTTGATATCGATTAAATAAATGCCAAAATTTAGCTCATTGTGCAGTGAATAGCTTATGGTTGTCAGTAGTCCTGTGTCCTAAATCCATTTTTAACGTAGTCATGTGAAATTATTTGAAGAACTCAGGTTACTTTTATTCAAATCTGTTTTCCCATCTGTTAAAAGGGGAAGAGAATTTAATGTAATTTGAAAATTGAGTGATATGAGTTTTATATTTCTCAACAGTAGTTATCACATACATGGAATATGCATACATATATGTGTGTATAGATATTTTGGAAAGCATTTATGTTAAACATTAAATGAACTCCCTGATTTGTGTGGAAAATGGAGATTTGCTTTTATTAAGAGGCTTTTATTTGGTGATTCCTCTGGAAAGCATTAGTTTTCTGGATACTAATTGTGGAAACCTACCTAAGAAATGTCAAATCATGTTGCCATTGTAGTTCCCTGGCTCTCTGCTCCCTAACCTCCCTTAAAAGTAAATACATGTATAGTCTCATAAAATACACACACAGTGTATCTTTTCTTTCTTTCTCACTGTTTCTGTTCTGTGTCTACTTTATATTCTCAGACCCTAAAAATTCAAACTTCAGGTTGTGAGTAAAGCATTACTTTCTCTGATTTTTGACACAGGATCTTTGATCTTTAAATATAGATAATAAATAAAATAAGATATAGTGGATAAAGAATAAAGATTTTTCATCTTGAGAAATCTAAGCTAAATCCTTTGTCCCTCCTCTTAACCAGTCTCTAACGTGGCAAGATCCCATCTGCAGGTGTTATAATTTTGTTATAGTATTTATATAATTAATCTCATTGTCTTCTCTGTCTTATATTTATAGTAATTTCTACTAAGAATATGTGAAGATGCATTATGCTTTTTCATCTAATGTGTTTGTGATTGCTGTCCATTTGTATGAATTGAGAAGCCAACAAAAGGTAGTTAGTGAAGTGGCTTCTGAACACAGTACTGGATTATGTATTTACAATGAAGTGGTTGTAGTTCTGTATATCTAAGTATCTATGTATCTAAATATCTATATATCTATGTATCTATCACAATATAACTCATTTTAATTAAATTTCTCTAAGTTATATAATGTACCTAGTTTGTTCTTTTAAAACAGTCCTCTTAGAGTTTAAATAATGAGTTTGAGCTCTCAGATATATTAGAATAATGCATTGATTATTCAACATGTGAGCAAAAGTAAAGAATGACTCAACATTTTTTCTAGAGATTATGCCATCTCAGTGAGATAGGATTTTTCCCATTTGCCACCCTCTAAGAGTAAAAATGTAATTAATTTTCTGACGCCCAAGTAAAGGACATTAAATAAACTTACAAAAAATAAGTTAAAAATTTAAAGCTGAATTGTTAAAAAATATTCACTACCTCTTCTTTGTAGATATGATTTATTAAGTTGTATAAAATTTGAACATCACAAATACTTAAATAGATATCCATTTAATAAATATTAAGGGTACACCAAATTTATTTAATATATTCAATGTGGAATGCTATCAGTTAATAAAATAATGAAAATTTTCAATGTACTTCTTTTTAATTGAAGATAAACATAAATATATATAATACACAGGGATATGAAATGGTACATGGGTAGCTAATTTAATATCAGAATCTAAGTAAATTTGAGCAGCTTTATTAGGAGGTGACAGATATCAGTACCTCTGTTCACTGCTAAGAGCAGTTGCTGAGTCAATGTGACTGAGCTCTTAACCTCTCTCAGCACAGGAGAAACACGGTTATCATCTCTCTAGCATGGATGACTTTTCCAGTTTCTGGTGGTATAGCCATCTGCTGCACATTGGATTTTGTTATTTTTTGTAACAAAAGCCATTGACATGATGGAAAGCAGCCTGCCTGACAACTTGCATGGTTGAAATTATATCTCAAAGTTCCAGAAAAGTTGGGCACAGATACTTCTGTTATATTTAGGTGAAAGATTTTACATCATTATTACTAATTTGTTAATTAAAATTATACTAATGTTCTTCAACATGAGCCAAGTTAACACCTTAAAAAGTTAATTTACAGCTACAGGAGACTAAGGAAACATAACTTTGAATGTGCTAGTGTAGACCAACAGAGTTAATTATTGTTGAAATCAAGTTAAATTTGACTTAAATATCTGCAGTAAATATCCTAAGATTTTCTCTAAATAAATTATTCCTAATGTTCAGTTTTGCACTGTAGATTTTGTACTGTTGCCAACTAAAAGTGCAAGTTTGGCTGTATCATTTTGTTTCCATTATTTTGTATTAAGATCTAGCATAACATTGAGTTATTGACATATACTAAAACATATCTTGAAAAACTTGTTTTTATGAGACAAATTTGATACTTTATTCTTGGCTAAGTATTTCTATTTTATTTAAACACTCTATTTACTGTTACGTTCCTATTTTCACTTTCTCTTGCTCACCCAGCCTGTGGCCGTGGGTTCTACAAATCTTCCTCACAAGATCTTCAGTGCTCTCGTTGCCCAACCCACAGTTCCTCTGATCGAGAAGGCTCTTCCAGGTGTGAATGTGAAGATGGGTATTATAGGGCTCCATCTGATCCACCGTATGTTGCATGCACAAGTAAGTTCATGATGTGAAAGTAACAAAGGGCTTTCAGAGCCCTTCCATTTAGTTGTACCATTGTGACATGATTGAGAAAGCTATTGAATTGGTAAACAAATTTGTTAACTGTTCTTAAACATTCTGGAAACTTTTCATGAACATAGTTAAGTAATATAAAATAGATATATCATTTTCCATGTGATATTCATTTCTCCAAAATTAAGATATATTTTAGTAACATTTTCACTTGTATTCAATAGAAATCATAAAATTAAAAGTTCTTAGAGCCTTGAAGGAATATGAAATGTGATTAAAATTAATGTTTTCTGAATTAAAATCACATTGCTAAATAGAGCAAATCTCACACTGGTGCTTCTATTAAGAGTGTTTTAGAGGCCTAAATCCAAAGCCAGTCTTGCACATTACTATAAATTATTCCTGAGCACATTATGAATGAATAAATGTTTTTTTAATATATGGTTAAAATGAAAATTATTTTTGAACAACTGCACAACTGTTTTTCTAGGTGCCTTAACTGTTCTTTTTTTAATTGCTTGGAAGAAAAATAGCTAAAGATTGTGGCAAAAGTACAAAGACAGTTGTTATCCTGTTTTCATTTTGACATATTAAATGGAAAATAAATAAAGCCTCTTGCCAAGTGAATTCAAGGAGGCTTTTATATAGCTTCTCTAGTAAAGGTAGTGAAATGTTTATGTGAACGAAAGCATTTCAGTTAGTTTTCTCTTTGGTAATTAAGGCACTAGCTTAATATTTCCACATAGATTTTGTTGTTCGTTTTTTTGGGGGTATTTTTGTTTATGTGTAATTTATTTTTGGTTTTTAAAGGACCTCCATCTGCACCACAGAACCTCATTTTCAACATCAACCAAACCACAGTAAGTTTGGAATGGAGTCCTCCTGCAGACAATGGGGGAAGGAACGATGTCACCTATAGAATACTGTGTAAGCGGTGCAGTTGGGAGCAGGGCGAGTGTGTGCCCTGTGGGAGTAACATTGGGTACATGCCCCAGCAGACTGGATTAGAGGATAACTACGTCACTGTCATGGACCTGCTAGCTCATGCCAATTACACCTTTGAAGTGGAAGCTGTGAATGGAGTTTCTGACTTGAGCCGATCCCAGAGGCTCTTTGCTGCTGTCAGTATCACCACGGGTCAAGCAGGTATGTTTTGTGTTTGTCTTTATGGAATGAGTAATGTGTATGACTGTGTAAATAAGGTTTCTAGCTTGTATGTTTACTTAACACTGCTTGATTTCCCAGCTCATTGATTATTTACACCTTTAACTTTTTTCTCCTGTTGCCTATTAAGCCATTACTGTACTCATTAACATCTCCATAGATCTTGCCTGAGAAATAAAAAGTTGTTAACCAGTTGAGACTGCTGTTAAATCAAACAACTTTTTTGAAAGATCTAGAGAAAGGTAAACATATTGGTCAAAATGAGATAAAGGATGTTTCTTACATTTTTACCTTTTGTGCTTGATATATGCTTATAATTTACATGATAGTTAGGAATAATGAAAGAGTTGGCTTACTGCCTTACATAATGTTAATAAGCCCTATTTTACTGCATAGAATATGATCTTTGTAATATATGACAAGTCTGCATTTAAATAGGGTATTTTAAGTTCATCAGTATGTTTGCGATCATATGAATGTCCACAATATTGGAATAAGTACTTGGCAGATATAAGGGTTCAAAGAAATGGTAATGATAATGGTGAACTTATAGCTTAGTATAGTTTTTATTTTTATTTTTTTCTGGCATTTGAGGTGTTCTCCCTAGTTATTCTTTGTTATGGTTAAGTTTTTTCAGGAAAATACACACTGAGAAGGAAGTTTCAGAATCAGGAGATTTCCTAATCTCCAGAAAATCCTTATTACTTCAGCAAGTTTCAGAAATGAGGCTTTCTCAGTCTTTGGAAAAATTCTTGTGGCTGATGGGTGAGGCTCTGTAGTAGATGTAGCCAAGTGCTGTCTTACAGTCTTGAATAAAGTTGGACCTAGACTAGAGTACAGAGTTGTGTGAGCATCCTGGTTTGGTTTATCATGATGTCTTCTTGGTCTTTGGCTGTCAGTCTAAAACCAACCAGTATTATCCCAAATTTCTGGGCAAGTACTAATCTAGTCTTCATTTCTATGCCAATTTTAACAAAATGTTGCCTCTTTAAGTTACATCTGCAAAAAGAAGACTGTGCATGTGTTCTCATGCACAGATGAGAGGGTTCTTATTCTAAAGGTTTCATTCTGACATTTACTTTAAGACTATTTCAAATCATATCTCCCATATAAGAGCAGATACCTTAGATCAAACAGAAACTTAAGACTCTAATAACTTGACTGAATAAACAGCTGAGTTAACTGATGTCTAAACTTACTCATTTTGCCAATAATATTTACACTATTTTCTATTAAGATGCTTTTGTTAGTAGATATTTTCACCTGTATTGCCTTATATTGAAACTTGTCATCATTAATTTATAGTGAGTGGGTTTGAAGCATTCTAGGTTTGTGACATTGACATTAGGGCTATCTTTTGGAAGTATTAATAGGAACTCTTGAGTCTATTTATCTAATAACTTTGTTTTTTTCCTATTAATACCAATAAGTAATTTTTTTATTTTTTAATATGACCTGAAGATATTAAACTGCTATCACAAATAGAGTTTGTAAAATAGTATCCTTTGTTTTGGGTCTCTTTTCTTGTTTCTTAAGTGTCTGTTGCTTAATTTTTTTCAAGTTAATACAGCATGTCATAGATTTTCTCTAACTTCTCCTATCAAATATTTCACAACAGTGTGGTAAAATATCTTTGGGTGTTGATGCTGTGCTGAGTAGGAACAAACTTGAGTAGAAACAAACTATATCCAGGAAAACCCATTATTCCATATGATTAATATACACTTAGAAAAGAAAAGAACAAATTAGGTTTGGTGGTTTTGGTCTTTTTTCCCCCCACTTTTGCTTTGATATTTTTTGGGGGGTTAATTTAAATGTGAAAAAATCAGGTTATGAAAATTATACAATCCTGTAAATACACTAAAAATTGAATTATGTACTTAAGAATGAGTGAATTTTGTGCTTCATGAGTTACAACTCAAAAAAGAATATGTAAACATGATAAATATAATAACTTTATAAAAATAAGAAATATAAAAAAGGTTAAAAACTATGTATGTATTTTTATTCTAAAAATGCATTTGATTTATGGCATTATGATTGCCTAGTCTCTACTATCTCTCAAATGCTAAAACCCATGAATTTACACTGTTAACTTTTTCTACTTTCAAAAAAAAGCACATAAATAAGACATTATATGTAATCATTTTATTATGATTTTATTAGTACATTACAATTTTACATAATGATAATTTTTAAAAGATGAACAGAAAAAAAATGGCATACATTGTTGAATATCATTCTATTTCATTTATATATTTCCTTCAACACCAATATTTTTGCTTTTTATAAAAGGAGGGATGATTTGGAATTTTGTCCAAGTTTATGACTATCCAGAAAACCTGCATCATCCTTGAGATTCTCATTCTGCATGAAGCAAGCAGCATCACTAGTTTAAGCTGCTGTTGCTATGAATTTAAAACTGGATCTTTGGTTATTCACTTCATCAGCAATCTACTGGTGCCTAGTATAAAAAGGTTTATTAAGTATATCTCCATGAGTCTGGAAAAAATTAAGAGTAAGGATAGAAAATAATTGGACAGTGCTTGAGACATACTGTGTACACTTTGTATTTTCTTTGAAACTACATTGAAGGAGGGAGAAATTGATTTTGTTTGGCCTATAAACAATAAGACTATTATCTGTCATCAGTTATCTTAAGACCAAGGTTCTTATTTAAATCAATACTTTTAAGTTTGAGACTCATACAGAAGCATACTATGTGAATATTCATATTTACACAACTTTTATATTTATTTTTTGGTACACATGTCTTACCAAATTTGCTGAAACATATATTCTTTTTGATGTTATTTTATTAGAAATTATATTAACTTTTTAAGGTGGATGTCACAGACATCAAGCCTATGTAAAATTGGAGTTACTTTTTATCTGTGTAAATGAAGAAGAAATCATATGTATTTGATCTATGGCATTATGATCTTCATTCTTTTTTACATCTGAAGGCTGTCTTAAGAAAATATATAAGAATAGTAATGACTACTTAAATTGTTAAGGACAATTGAATGCTATTTCTTATTTGCTTAGCCTTGTTTTTCTGAGATAGACTCGTGCCTGCACTGGTTTTGAACTCCTGGGTTCAAGTGATCCTCCTCTTAAGAGGGTATCTGTGTATCCTCCTGAGTAGCTGAGATTACAGGTACTTGCCACTGTACCTGGCTGAATGCTATTTTCACAGACTAATTCAGCCAACCATACTAAGTATCTAGTGTGCAAAACACCATCAGGGAATGCTGAGAACAGGAAAGCAAAGAACAGTCCTTCCTTATGAGTATGTGCTGCAGCAGACATGCACTTACTTACAAAAGTAATAATAGTACACTTGACTATATGTAATACATATTGAGTGAAATACAGAATCCTTGAAGATAGGTTTCTGTATGTGGATAAAGGGGGTTACAGAAAAAGATTCCAGTTGATCTAAAGTTTCAGGATGGATATAGTTTTGTCATATGAAGAACAGTAATTCATACTCTAGGGTATTAGGAGAAACATGCTGTTCACCCAACTACAAGATTGTAACTGCAACTAAAAACCTTCCACAGACCAAGTGCGGTAGCATACAAAAGGTTTGCAAAAGTATGAAAGCTAATAAAAAACTGATCACCTGAAAATTATTGCCTTTTTATGTTATATTTTTGTTCACTCTAAAATTATTTAAGTAGTTAAACTTTTTAAAAACATTGTTAGTAAAGATGATGCAAAATTATACAATGTGATCTCTCCCCAGAGGAACTTAAGGGGACTTTCAATTATCCTCCACATCAGAAACTGTCATGTTTATATGTGTTACCCACCATCTAGCTCAATTCTTTCCACATGCAAACCATAAAAAGAATGTTGTGTAATTAAAACCAATGGGAAACCTACTCGTACACAAGAAAAATTAAATGATTATACAAGTGTGAAAGCATTGAGACATTGTTCAAAGAGACGTGTAGTTTGATGTTAGCTAACATAATCACATGATTTTAGACAAGTTACATCTCTTTGAACTTCAATTTGCTCCTGATATAAATGCCATAATAGTATTTGACTCTACATATTATAAAAACTGTGACTCAGTAATCATTATAGTTATTCAAACAAAAATGGTGTAAATATATATATGGTATTATAATAATTATAATATAATAGTAATAATAATTACTTTTTACTGCACACCTACTATGTGCCTGATACTTTTTAAGTGTAAATTATACTTGAAAAGAGTGTTAAAATTGAGTCACCTAACTTCTAAAGCCTCATATAATCTCCTAGACAATCAAGAGGCATAAAATAATACACAAGACCTTCTCTTACAGCCAAACAAATGGATGAGTAATGATACAATACAATCATAAGAGTTATTAAATCTTGTCTCAAGTTTCTGGGGGAATATACATTCTTCAGAATAAGTTTATACCAGGCCTTAGGCTCCATCATTAAAAACTTAAAAAAAAAAAAAAATTCTAAGGGGGTAAGGAACAGAGGTCTGCTTTCTGGCAGCTATCTCAGCTCCTGGGCAAAGAATTTCTTCTTTCCTTCAACATGAAGAATGTAGCCACTATATTCCAACATTCATTACAGATAGTTAAATCATAAAAAAGGGGTGGGGACAAGGTTCAGGAAAGAGAGGCAATGATAAAAGCTGGATGAAATCAGAAGATTTAGTGTGGGAATTTATTTTTAGGAAATCAAACCTTTCTGATAGATAATAGAGGAAAATAGGATGCTTTGGTATAGGCAAATGACATAATTGATCTGGTTCTATTTTAACTTTTACATATCTGCCACAGTACCTTAGATGCATTGTTTATAGTAGTTTGTTTAAAAAATGTTCTGTGTAGATTTGATTTCTGGACATTTTCTGGAAATATGAGATAGCATCAGAAAATCTTCCATTATGGTATGGACATTCTCATTCTCTTCAAACATCTATTGTCATTCTTAAGAGGAAAAAAAACTTTATTCATACCCTCATTATCAATTTTGTTGTATATGAATGAATGGTTCATATAGCACTCACCCATTGTATTAAATTTTGGAGTAAATTTGTGAAGTTAAGACAAATTCTGATACCATTTAACAGATAAAGAGTTGAGGTGAGAGTGTGTGGCTTTATAATGGACACATAGTAAACCATATAGTGATAATCCAGATTATTGCAGTCAATTCCACTGCTTACTTTGGAATTATTAAAAGTGTTTATGTAAATGTATCATAGACTGCTATCTTAATGAACTTAGCTCTGTAATCTATTACATAGGAATTTGCAAATTGATTCAGTCATCAGGAATAAGAACTACTAAGTGAAAAGGGAACCTTGTAAGAAGTATTATATTCTCAGAATATTAATAACAAATATTATTCCTGGGGAATAGCATTGGTAAACATAATATTTTATATCTGCGTACAATTTTATTGCGCATCTAGAAACTTTAAAAATAGCCCTGCACATTTTAATTTGACTAATTTCCTGATGCTTTTCTGTGCCCAGATCTGATTTCTCAGTTAAAATAAAGATTAGTTTCAATGTTCCTTGTCTTTGATTTGTAATGTTTATAAAATGTTCCAAATGAGATATAATAATAGAGTCATATGATATAACTTTATACACAAGCAAAGTTATACCCCAAAAGACAGTAACAAAAGTCATTTCCTTTATTTGTCAGAAATAGCTTCATTCACATGAATTAATGAGTCAACTGTGACTATTTTTCTCATAAATTAAACCAGATCATCTCTTTTCAATGATTTAAAGTGGACACACATCAAGTTATGTGTCCTTTAAATAAAATGAATTGACTCCATTTCAGTTTGTATATTTTAATATTTCTTGGTCATTTATAAACTTGATTTATTTTTTATGGAAATATGATATTAAGAAAATACATTTTCTTGTTTGAGGTCATTTACTGATAATATAAAGTAATATATAGCATGGGGATGTTGCTTAGTGGCAGAGTACTTGCCCAGCATCCATGAAGCCTTGATTTGAAACCCAGCACCAAAAGAACAAACAACAAAAAAGCTAAGTAAATAAATGAAATGATATTAAATTCAGCAATATTCACAGGTTGAAGCAGACATAATTACTTTACCACTAGGTTAAAAATGATACACACACACTCACACACACACTTTATAGAAACGATGTCACTGTTACCCAAACATTACATATAAGCATACCTGTGCATGCCATCTGCAGCAGAAAAATCAGAAAAGCTGATGATGTGGCAAGAGCCTTGGAAGCCAAGGGAGCCGCCCTTGGGAGGCTGAGGAAGGAGATAACACTTGAGCCCAGAAGTTTGAAACCAGGCTGAGAAACATAGTGCTACCCATCTTTAAAGAAAGGAAAGAAAAGGTAAAATAAGTTGAATATGATTCCTTTATCAGTAAACTGTTCAAAACACCAGTTCTGTGTTTATAGTCTTTTTTTAAGCTTAAGGTCTCTGAAAGATCAGGATTTAGTCTTGTTAATTTATGCCACTGTCCACAATATTTTAGTGATTCATATACTTTGATTAACAGAAAAGAGTCTTAGACTTTATGAAAATTAATTCTTAAGTATATAAGTATTTTGTGGCATTACTAGTTAATAAAATATACATATTAATTCATTTATATTTTTTCTTCAGTGACTATTAGTAATTAAAACATATATATGTAAAGAAAGATCTTTTAGATAATACTTCAATAGAATTTATGTAGGGGAAATATAGCCATGCTGACATAAATACAAATAACTATTACCTAGTAAGCCCTTGGTTCATGCCCACTACATATGTAAATTTCCACCTGCATAGACATCCTGAACTTATAATGCAGGTTTGGAAGGAAATTATATTTTTGTGCTCTATGTTCCTAGAGTAACTATCATATATATTTATAGCATTCATCATGTATTGATTGTGAAATTTTTTTCTTCCCTGTTGAACATCGCTTCCTAAGAATATAGCAGTGTCTTTGATCTTATTCTCTATCTCAGATCTATAACATATTGGATCCAGGGTAGGTACTTCAGTCAATATTTGTTGAAAGAATATATAAATTCTTTGTATAACAAAATATAAAGAGACTATCTAGTTATTGTAGATAATGTTAGTTTAATTAAAATGATAAAGTGTTATTTAAACTATGCATTGAATATATAATACTTTCAAATATAGAAATTTTGCGAGTTGATTCTTGAAATTATATATTTAAAATATTAAACTGTGTTTCTACTCATATCTAGGTATTTAAGCAGAAATTTAGAAAGAAATAAAGTAATCTTATTATAGAATATTAAAGATAAATAAACTTTGTGACAACTTTGTGATTATCCATATTTTCAAAAGTTGCTGAAGATATAATCAATTTCAATCTTAAACATGAACAGAGGCCAATATTGGAGATTCTTTTGATTATTCCCCAGAATATATGGTGCCAGCTTTTTATACACTGTTTTAATATGTTGGTAGTTTTTGTAATTTGGTATGGTTGCAGTTTTAATATATTTCTAGTTTTTGTGGTTGTGTGGCAGGTTGAGTCTATGGCTGTGAGCCTTCTCAATTAAAATACATATAAGGAAATGTCTTTATGAAAACTGGGTTCTCACGCTTACATCTTCATCTTTCCATTCCAACTCCCCATTCCTTAGTCTCAGTATCTTTCTGAGGTCTCATATCTGCCCTTTTATGTTAATGTAAATGTTTGTATTATACTATTTATGCTTATATTGGGGCTAGAGTAACAAGTGAATCTACATATTGTTCAATGGACATCTCCTTTTAGATATTTGAAAGAAACCTATTAGATGTTTTAAGTAGCCTCTCACATTTTCAATTAATACTTCTATTATCTTCAAATTATTTGCTTTCAGAATTGCTACTTTGTGAATAATGATGTTTAAGTATCTGGGAAGCAAGGGTCAATTTGCGGTAGCCTAGGTATATTTCCATGGATGTAATTGTGTCCGACAAAAATCCACATGTTGAAGACCTAACCCCCTATATGACCATAGTTGGACATTGGATCTATAAGGCAGTAATTATATTTAAATGAGAACATTGCATGAGACTCTGACCTGATAGTGTTAGTAACCTGATATGAAGATATAACAGAGTGCTGCGCTGTCATCATTTATCTCAGATCTCCCACATACTCTGAGGAAAGGCCGTATGAGCACACAGCCAGAAAAGAGCTACCTACTAGCCAGGAAGAGAGGCCTCACCCAAAACTGAACACTGTTGGACCTAGTTTTGGGCTTCCAGCCTCCAGAACTGTAAGAAAATATTAATTTTAAGGCAGTCTGTGATATGTTGTTATAGAAACTTATGCAAAGTAATACAACTGTTCATCCTTGAAAAAATTGAATTCTATCCTTTTACATTGAAGGTAAGTATTTTCAATATGTGTGAGATTAACTAAGGTATGCAAACTGTTTTCTATTGGACAAAGAGGGGGAGCTGTATAAATTTTATGTGTATCTGATTTTTCTTCCTAAAAAACTACTGAAGTTGCTTAGTATAGTGCACTAGTAATTGCAGGAATAAACAATATCAATGTTCTGCTTTCAATGTCCAAGATAGGTTTTTGTTTAATAGAAGTTATTTATTATCTAGTAAATTATAGAAGATGCTGCATTGATGGTAGCAGAACATCCAATACAAAATTAATTATGCATTTTTGTCTCTGAGTTTTCAAGCTTGAACAAGTTTGTCATATTCTTGACAATTTTAATCTAGCAATTTGTACATATTTCTTAATAAGTCATATTTTTAAGGTTTTCCTGTGTAAAAGTTTCTAGCTCTGTATTTTTGAGACTTAAATTTATAACTTGCTAAATTTAAGCTTCCTCTTTTAAGAAAATTCCAGGATCATTATACTGTAATAGTTCGTAATGATGGAATTATGTAAAATAGTTCTTCTAACATGTGTTGCCTTTAGTAGAATATTCTTCATTTTGAATTTATTGAATAGAGATTGTAATAAAGTAAAATGCATTCACTAAAATAATATTCATAAATAACCAATTTACTTTTAAAACAAAGTTTGAGTGAGGTACAAAAATCTGTTTTAACTAAAATGCAGCTGACTAAACCACCCACTCTTTACTTTTATGGGGGAAAATACAAAAAATAAAAGTTTATAATGGAGACTTAAATAAAATATGTGAATCTTTTCAGGTTACAGACTTTCTTCAATATATATTGAATCCATTCTCCTTTTCT
Source organism: Tamias sibiricus (assembly GCA_025594165.1). Lineage (NCBI taxonomy): Eukaryota > Metazoa > Chordata > Mammalia > Rodentia > Sciuridae > Tamias > Tamias sibiricus. The sequence goes on along the minus strand of CM046666.1, from coordinate 79,622,888 downwards.
GAAGATACTAAGCTATTGTAAATAATAAAAATAACAAATAGCTTATTTAACAGGCTTACTATGCAAAATCTACAAATTACATTTGTAAAAGGTTTCCAGTATGAATTGAATCAAATTGTAGTTTTTGCTTAATCTTTCATTGACCAAAACCAGTTACTTAAGTTATTTAGTTCTAGGTTTTGATCCATTAGAAATAAATCAATTCTTATGTACAACTAGGTTTTGATCCATTAGAAATAAATCAGTTCTTATGTAGCAAGCCATCATACCCAAAAGTAATAATGTTGTGGAGACAAATACACAGTTTCAGAAAAAAATTCATTTAAGAGCAAGAAATCAATAAGCTGCATTTCAGAGAATAAAAAGCCAGTAGATGGTAATTTCATACATTATTTTTGTATAGACAGATACACATAATGTGAATTGGTAATCATGATGATGATGGTGATAATAAAAACTTGAGCATATAAATTTGAAGTACATGAGTTTTCTTGCAGTCCCAGTTCCTAGGAACTGCTAACCTCAACCATACACACCATTTTAAAACCCGAATTAGCTGAGGAACATTGCCTTAAGAAAAGAAGGAGATAATCTTTAAATTGATAAGCATTTAGTTGTTCTGTTTTCAGTACCAGTGTACAGAATGAGAGAGTAAGTGTTGATTATTTTATTCCTTGCTTTGTTGGTGATGAATTGAAGCAAATTTGATTCAGACAAGCAATCCGGTGGAATGATGCAGAGCCATCCTAAGAAAACATCTGTACTAATCCACCAATGCAGCAAATTAGAGCTACAAGGAAAAGACATTGATCCACGAAGATCATTAACAGTTTTAACCAACTGATCCAAGTAATAGGGTAAAGGAGAGAACACTATCAAGATCTTGCTTTTAATATCTGTTGATTACAACTGCAAAAGCCTGACTGTGACTTGTTTCAATTTCATATTTTTTTATGACTTTGGTTCCTTTTGCACTATTTGAAGGAAAGAACAAGGATCAATTAAGAGGTAAAGACTGAGGGAAAAATTAATCCAAATTTCTGGCGCTTAATTTACAAAGAGGTCAGTCACAAAGGGAGAGATAATTGCTGCAACCCAACAAAATTAATCGGGGACAAGTCAGAGTGGATGATGTATGTTCTGTGACAAAGTACATGGCAGAGATGCACATACAGACCTGGAGCTGCTTGCCTTAAGACATAGTGACTACAGAGGAGATTTGTGAAGAACAATTAGCATAGCTTTAAAGTATGCAGTTCTTAATTATCCATAACATGTTGACATCAGATAATTAGTGTCCCATTTTTTAATAATATTTGGTCATTAACTTCAGGATATAGAAAGAGGCAAATCATAGAGCACAGCATTCATATTGGTGATTGTATATGATAATAAAAATAAACATACTGGATGAGCCATGTCTCTTTGTGTGAATGTAATGTTGTTGATACACTTAAATTCAATGCCCATAATTCTAGTTATGTCAGTTCATACCATATATAATCTATTTGATCTATTTTATTTATTGCATAGACATGTAGATAGATATTAATAAATATTTATATTTGACAGAAATGTTTTGAGAAAACCATCTATTAGGAGAGAGAAGAGTAGTGATGGCACGTAATAAAGACCAAAATGGAATGAAGAGAATGTGTGTTGGATAGGAGGGCTGTTGTATTCATCAAAGAAGGAAAGTTTTCTAAGTTAGTTAATCAGAGAATCAATTACTATAGGAAATTGGTAGAATGAGGACAGGAGAAGAGTATGCTAGATTTGAAAATTCAGAGCCATGAGAAAAAAGAGTTTAGCTAGAGAACCTGAGGTAGAAAATATCATAATAAAATAAAAATCCTGTACTTGGAAACAAAGCCTGGTATGGCATATGTGGTTTAAGTGCTCAATGTTGGCTGAAGTGAACTATAATAGATTACTCTTTATGCTGATTTCATACAACATTTATCAAACTGAGAGTGAGTCTGAATTTTGTTTGGAAAAATTACTGCCTTTGTTCTTTTCTAATACATTATCATAACCTTGTTTTCTCCTTGTTTTAACATCTCATCCTATTTTCTCACATGCCTGACATCACCAAGAACCCAAATTTAGCCTCACATAAATTTCATTGTTGAAATCCTGATAATCTCAGAATAGAGGTCATAACAAAAGAAAAGGTGTTAATTCTATAATGATTACCTATGCATTTATGACATTTCTCATATTAATTTTCATTTTATATTAAATACTAAAAAATCAATGTATCTCATAGACTATTATTGTATATAGAGAGATATAAACTATATTTATATAGTTTCTATTCTTTTTATTTTAATTTTATGTCTTTTCCTGGTTTCTCTTTTTCTTTGTCCCAAATATTTTAAATTATGCCTCATGCTATATGCTCACCTATTTTTTTAAAAAGGTAGAATTCAATTAGGGAGGTTGTATGGTAGTAGCATGCTTCCTTTGCATTTGTGAGGACCTGAGTTTGATCCCCAGCACCAAACACACACACACACACACACACACACACACACACACACACACACACGTAGGAGAATCGCCTAAAAGTTCAGAAACTCTATTCTTGCTCTTTTCAGTATTTGTTAATACAGATATATTCTCTTTTATCTTTAGGAGTTATGTAAACAAAGAACAGAAATCAATGTTGGTATTCCAGCAAACCCTGGATATTAATATAATTTGTAAATCACTTCTGGTGCACCTGCTGCATTAAACACTGGTATTAGGTTTGAAAGGACACTAACTGACCTCCTTTAAACTGCTGTCTGACTACTTTGATGTTTCATTATTTCTTCAATCCAGGGTTGAAATGGATGAATGAATTGTAATTATAGTATCCTGGTGACTCTCTTTCAGACCATTTTTCTGGACAAGCATCAGCTAATCTGACAAATCATGAGCAGTTTACTTTATAGTTTGGTTGGGATTAAGTTACTAACTGGAACCTGCAGGAACATAAGAGCGGTGTCCCCTGATAAAATGCATGGGACATCTGCTGTGCTTGTTTTCACTTTTAAACTGTAACCTTTAGGAATGGATAACTATAAGCAGAGAATTCTTTGTCAGATGTAATTTTATACATTTACCAATAGCATTTCAAACACAAACTCAGAATATCAAATTTACATGTTAAAAATTTGTAGTGTATGTTTACCAATGATTTTTTTTTGACTTCTGAAATTATCAGCATGTGGAAAGAACTATTTAAAATGTATTTTTAGTTTTTTTAATAGATATTTCCTTATTAGAACTATGTTAAAGCATTTATAATTAGGTTTTCAATTACTGATAGGCAATGGTGCAAAGTAGGTTTTCCTACTACAAGTATTTTTTGAAATTTGAAATATTTCATGTGATATTGGGATAGATGGATTGTTGAGGATATTTAAATTTGAATTTGGTTCTTTTTCAGCTTTAAATAACAATTATACATTTTTAGAAAAATTACTCAATGATTTGAGTGTTTACAATAATGAATCAATCTTAAAGTTTGTCAAGTAGCAAAAATTTTTCAGCCTTCATGTTCAAGTTATTATGATCTTTTCTAACAGCAGTTGTCTTTTTTATGAAAACCTTATGCCATGTACCAGATCAAATGGGTCTCCTGCTCAACATTAAATTTGTTCTTGTAGACAAGAAAACTGTTATGAGTGTTCTTTATAGAAGTCAGTAAAAGTCAGATGTGTTCGTTAGTTAGAGCAGGAAAGTGAGTGAGCATGTAAAGCCATATTTTCCAATAACTATCATTTAATTGGACATTTTGTTTTATCTATCTGCTCTTAGGTGTATAATAAACATATCCAAGAAAACTCAATGTAGAAATTAGATTTAGCATCCCTCTGGGTAGCTGAAATTACCCTGCCATTGTTATAAAACATGGTTTTTTATTGTTCTTAGACTGTAAATAAACGTATTGACAGTAAAGAATTAACAACACATCCAGGAAGACTCTATTTAATAATGATGATGTAAAATACTTCTTGTGCCATTCGATTTATCTAATTTATAACTCTGTTTGATTGCCACAGCATGCTTTTCATCTGTAAGAATTGCCCCCTGGGGACCAGTCAACTTATTAATTCATCACTTGCCTTCTTTTATGGTTTCAATCCCCATTATATTATGAGCAGAGTGATTCTCTGTTCTGAAAGCTGCTAGTCAACTGGTTCCAGCCCCACTGACCTTTTGTTTGTAACCATGATCCTAATGGTTTTTCTATTGGCTTCTTTTTCTAATAGGTTACATTACAGTCTACCTTTTTGTCTTAAGGTATCTTGATGAGGATAGGCCAGCAAGAGTGAATTCCACACCCCAATTACAGAGCTTTAAAAAGAGGAAAGACCTGCTTCAAGTTAACCTGTAGGCTTTTTTAAAATGCCTTTTGATTTATCTGTCACTTGATCCATCAGCAATGAATAATTTTCATGGAAGGTGCACTTTAATTACATTCCCATTTGACTTGCATTATCAACCCCTATCTAGGTAATTAATCTCACCAAGTATCCAATTTCAGCCTTTATTGCTGGCAGGCAGACCTCCTGAATTATGTGTGCTTGAATGGGTCATGGGTCTTTTACATCAAGCAGACCCTGAAAGAGATCTGGGGCCTCCCAATCCTTGAACTGTGCCTTAGAATTTTTTTTCTTGTATATTGTGAGTAAATTTTACTTAGGATCACAAGTGTACTTCATAACCAAAGAAACTTTTAATTTTTGTAATCATGAAAGTGATAAAACTGCATCACCCTTCACTTCTTGGTGTAGTGAATCTGCATGTGAGGGGTCTATATTAATGTTGAAAGTGCAAGTCAGTTGTTTGAAGTTTCTTATGATTACCCTTTAAACTTTCCAGATTTTTTAGTTCAGGTTTTAAGATTCCTATGAATTGATGTGAATATTTGGGTTGAAGTTGATAAGATCAAAATTAGAAGCACTTAAAATTATTTTTCTCCTTTGTATTTAGTCATGTACTCTGTCTTCTACAACTTTCTTTATTCTGAATTAACACCTTTTTCATATCTTTGGATTTTGATCATTTCATTCCTTTATTTCCTATACACAAGATGAGTAATCTTAATGTGGTTTGGTTATACACACACAATAAGTCTGATATATATAATTTGCCTTTCTGGTATGGTTTTGTTTTGTAACCTGGCACAAAACATGCATAAGTGATTTACGTTTTCAGACTTGGAAATTAAAATTACAGTATATGTAGTGTTTGACTTCTCTATTCTGAGGACATTTCAGAAACATGAGAGTTTCTTGAAAATCAAATTAAAATATAGAGTAAACAGATTGCCTGTCTATATGAAGTGATCTAAACATGCAACATTATTTTAAGGCTTGGATCATCTGATTTGCAGAAAAGACAGTCTAGTTATTATTAGGCTAACTAGGTTATAATGCCTATTACTGTGTACAGTAACATAATTTTGGAAAATTTTACATGATGATATGAAAAGCATGAGCACTTTTCTGTTATCCCTCCTATACAGATACTCTATGTCTTTTCCTGTAGTCCTTCCCTATCTCATGTGCTCCTGCTTGTATCTTCAGATTATGATTGCTTTTGTAAGTATTCCACCATCAAACCAGACTCTACACAGCAAAATATAACTTTATTATTTTAATTTCTTAATGTTTAACTTTAAATTGACCTTTAGTATTTTTATGAAAATAACTGAACACATTTTAAAGTTACATGTAAATGTAGATTCCTAAAACATTTAACATCAATAAAAATCACATAATATTTTTTTCCATTTATTAACTTTTTATTTTGAAATGAATGTTTATTTTTTTTTTTTACTTTGGTCTAATTGTAGAACTATATAGGAACACTTTACTACCCATAATGTTTCTAGATGAAGATGTGATAATTTAATACTACTTGTATTAAATTAGTTCATAAGAATTATTTACAAACTACATGATATTTTAAATTAGAATTGAAATAGGCCAGCAATATTTATTACTGAGTAGTTGACTATTGTTAATTCATCAGTAAAGTATGTATGCAAGAAGATGGATACACATATAAACAGATACACATTTGGATATTATATATCATATTGTAAAATATGAAATTTTACTACAGTTTTTAAAAACATTTCTCTATAAACATATTATTAACATATACTTCCTCTAATAATAATTAGGCATACGTGCCAAATGAAGAGCTTATGGTTTTTAACTTCTGTGTCTGTTAATCTCTTTGGAACCTCTAAATTACGAAAGTTTGTATTTTTCAGTACTTGTTAATTGTTGCCTATGACATCATTTTAATTTATAATTTAAAATACAGTTAATTTAATGTTTAGAAATGAAGGAATTGAAACTAAAATAAGAGACATCATCATACAGTGAATCAATCCAATCTACCTTAGAATTTAGGGAATGCTTGATATCCAGAAACATTCTGCTTGAATTATTTTGCTTTTCTTCTGTATATTATTTAGACATAGGTGTTTTTTGTTTGTTTGTTTGTTTACATTATCAACATGGTAAAAACATGCTGTTTGGGCTATTCAGTGTAGTCGATATATATGTTGAACTGAGCAGATTATTTTCCTATAGCAAAATAAAGTCAGTTTCTTGGACTAGTGCATCTTAGAGAATAAGAGAGACCTAAAATATATGCCAGACACTTTATGCACTGAATGTTGTCATTTACCCCTCTATAATTTGAAAAATAAATCATATTATAAAAAACTGGTTCCTTATGGTATTATATATGATATATATATAAAATTTAACATTTATTTGACATAAAATTTAATTCTCTCAATATATGTGTATTATAACATATATATATATATATACACACACACATATATATTTATTTATAGTTCTTTATCAGAGTACAGGATCTACCCTACCATTGCAGTCAATTTATATTGTATTATGAAGGTTAGATTATATAAAATTGGAAGATAATAGTTTTACAGGAATAACAGAAAATTCTGAAGATCAGCAATCTGTAGTTGTTTAAGTTTTTCAAAGATATTCTGTATCTATCACCAGTAAACAATAAGAAAACTTAAAATGACCTATTTAGGGTTTTGTTAAATTTTTTATCATTCTAATTTGTTATACACGTTTGCAGAGTACATTTCATTTCATATTACATATAAAGAGCACAATTTTTCCAGTTGCTGGTTTTATATAAAGTATTTTTATAACAATTATGTCTTCATACATGTATTTAGGGTAATCATGGATAACTCAGTCTGCCATTATTCCTATTCCCTTGCCCCCTCCCCTCCCTCCCCCCTCTTTGTTCTATTTAAAGCTCTTTCATTCCTCTTATTCCCTCTCTCTTGCCTTTATAAGTTAGTATCTTCATATCAAAGAGATCATTAGACCTTTGGTTTTTTGGGATTGGCTAACTTCACTTAGCATTTTTTTTTTCCTACTCCATCCATTTACCTGCAAATGCCATGATTTTATTCTCTTTTAGTGATGAGTAGTGTTCCATTGTGTATATATACAAAAGTTTCCCTATCCATTCATCTGCTGATGGCATCTAGGTTGGTTCCATAATCTAGCTATTGTAAATTGTGCTGCTATAAACATTTATGTGGCTGTGTCCCTGTAGTAAGCTGTTTTAAGTCCTTTGGGAATAGGCCAGGGAGTGGGATAGCTGGGTCAAATGGTGGGTCCAAGGATTTTGATTAGTATTTAATATCAGACATAGTTTACAAGTTTGAGGAAATTTTAAGTATTATGGAATATATATATATATATGTATATATATGTATATATACACATATATATTTGAATAGAAGTATATATGTATTTAAATCTGCTTACAGCCAAAATGGTATAAGAGAAATATGATTTATTGGAATATCAATTTGGAAAGAAATTTGAATTTTGATGGTTTTTCAGATGTGGCAAAGATCACAGGCAGAATATTTCAATTTCTTTATATATATATATATACCACTTTCTAATTCTGTAAATGCTAACTGGGTACCCAGAAATGGTTTTCCCATTTAATATATTTGATTGGTTTCTATTTTTTCCTTTAGTTCTTTCTCTGTTGGCCAGAAAGGAGCCTTTGAATACCTACCCCCCACAAACACATTTCTTAAATTGCTTGAAAATAGTAAATGAAAAATATCAAGAATTAGGAAGGAAGCCAATGTATGTAAAACACAAGAAAAAAATAAGGAGAAGAGCATGACTTCAAGTTTGCAGAGTACCACAGATGACTCCATGTTCTCACCATCCTTTGTCTCAGAAAACTACTTTCTCCTCTTCTGCGTTTCTGCTCTAGGGGTTATTTGTTGGTATACTATGCAACATGACAATATTCTTGGCTTTTATGCTGTTTAGCTAGTTACTCCTTTCCTTTCTCTCTCAATAAGTCAGTCTCCCCCCCACCCCTGCTTTTTCTCTCTCCTTTCTTTCTTCTCATCTTTCTTTTCTCCTCTCCCTCTCACCTTTCCTTCCTTTCTGTGTTTTGGTGGCAGACAACTAGGTGCAGAGGAACGAAACAGGCTATAATATGAAACCATTATGCTAATGTCACAACAATCGTATAAATAGTGAGCAAAGGGCAAGTTCTTCCCTCAGAATTTGTTTCTTTGTCTCTGGGGTGCTGTTGCTTATTCTTCCCATGATATTTACTTCTCTTTCTGAGATGCATCCAACCTGAGAGCTACATTCTTTGATATCAGCGATGAGGATAACAATAGGTTTTTCTATGATCCTGTACTCCTTGATATGAAAAAATGTACAGAATATTTCTTTTCCCTGCCAGTTCCCTATGAGAGATAGCTCTCAGTTATCTACTGGATATGTTTATATGAATCTGAATAAGTTTATATTTTTTTAAAAAGAAGTTGCTTGAAAACAGATCTTACTCTTACCATAGACACTTGGGGAAAAAAAATCTCTCAAGTAAAACATGACACAATTCCCAAACTGATTTTATATTTGTAAAACTAGCTTTTTCTAGGGGAATTGGTCAATGAACTCTTCACAGAAAAAAAACGTAGGTCTTATTTCTAATCCATACTCCAAAGGAGAAAAACAGAGTCTTTTCTTATAGCCTTGTTCAATCAGTGTGTAAATGCATTCACTTACTAAAAATCTTGTGATTCTGACCTTTTGGAAGTGGTGTGCGCTCACTGGAACTTTGCTTTTGATCACTGGTAATCTTTGACATTATTGAGCAACCTTATCCTTGAGGATCTTTCTCTAGTGTTCTGGGTCAATCTCCCATGGGAGAAAAGTGTGGGTTTGAATTGTGGATATGAAAACAAAGCAGTATCACAGTCTCCTGTTATTTGAATACTTTATGTGAAGAATCTTATTCAGTGACTGTGCCTTCAACCAAATAGGCAGTTGAATCATCAGTCCCCTATTAATTACTCCATTATACTTTACTTGTATATCTGTTTTGTTACCACTTCCAACCCCAATGGTGGCAAAAGATAACACACAGGTTGGTCAATATGAGCCTCTTTATTTTCCTGTTCTTTTTATAGTGTTTTCTAAAAGGTATCCAATTTATATTGCTCTAAATGTCCTCCAAATTTGTAGTAAAATTTTTAAGTTGGAAGAAGGATGCCATTCAAAGCAAGAGTTACTCTTGGCTACTTGGGCAGAATCTGGAACCTGGTGTTGGGGTGAAATTGTTCACTCCTATTTTTATAAGGTGGAAAAGGCTTTGAACAGCTGTATATTTAACTGCCCTCAAGGCTTTCAAAGTGATGTGCACACTACCACCTAACAGCTTGTAACATATGGCATATGAATAGAATCTGAAACTTTCACAGATGCTTTGCATACATGATGTTAAACTCAACCAAAGAGAGTGTAAGGCATAGTGCTTTGGGAAGCCTTAAAATCTAGTGCATAATTGCACATAAAGTTATGTGATAGTAGTATGTTATTTTTCTTTCAAGTTTATTTAGGTTTTTTAGTACTTGAAAGACAAGTTTGGGTACTTAATGCATAGCATGAACTATTTTTTTCCTATTAAAATCCTACATTAAATAAACTTCTAAAATATTTATATCATGCCAAGCTCTGTGGTTCAATCCTATAATCCCAGTAACTCAGGAGGCTGAGGAAGGAGGATCACAAGTTTGAGGGCAATCTCAGCTACTTTGTGAGACCCTGTATCAAAATAAAAAACAAAACAAACAAAAAGGACTGGGAATGTAGCTTAGTTATAAAGTCCAATCCCCAGTAACAACAACAAAAAATATTAAATTAAGATTTTTATTGAATAGCAATGATCATCTCTGTGTCTCTTTTTTGATGTTATAGCAGCAAATATATATAATGTGTCTCATGCTATATACATGCTCATGTATCTATCCAACAATTTCTGTAGACTGTCAAGCAATGAATAAAGGAGAATCCCATTGTGTTTGTTTTAAATGTTAATAATTATTTCATTGCTAAATAAAAAGTTTTTATCTTTTCTTTCTAATATTTTCTAAATGCAATGGAAAACAGTGCAACTTTAGTTATTCATGTCTTGGTAAGAAAATATTGTTATAAGAATTCAAAAGAGTTTTTATTGCTATAGACACATAGGGCATGGGATTAAAAAAAAACTGTAAATAATTATTGCAAAGTCACCAATTATTACTATTTAACTTACAGATGCAATAGGTTTTTCCATATTGCCCCTTTTATTATTATTATTATTTTTTACTACTCTGTATCTTTTCTGCATGTCTCTTTTACAAAGCACAGGTGCTTTTTAAAAATATGATTATTTCACTGCTTATTAAAATTGTAATTCCCTATGTTCTCAATGACACCCATATCTTTAACAAATCCTTTGGAATTATAATGTAAATACCAATGAAACTGTAAAATTTTAAATAGAATTCATGGCTCAGGTTTGGTCAGGGTAAGAAGCTTATATTACAACTCTAGACAGATAATATATCCCATATGTTACTGATTATGCTTTTCATTCTAATACTAAAAACAGAAGTAGGGAGAATTTTTATGATATTTCTTGAGTATCCCCATACATACTTACAGGCAGAAAAATTGAGACTGGAGTTATATAAATGGTTAAACTATTCAGTCATGCCTTTTATCACTTTATTGACTCCCTAGAAATCAAACTTGCTACAGTTTACTGTGAAAACTGTTATTGTTCAGAATGTGGGGAGAATTAAACAATTTGTGCAAGGTGGTAAGTTTGTAAAGTAGTTGGGTCAGACTCCTCATGAGGTTAGACAGTCCCTGTGACCTAGGTTATTTTTTTCCTATCCTTGATTATTATGCTCATGTTGCCACACATCTGAGAAAAATCAATCAATTCTAATACACATATAATGATACTTATGTTGAAAAAAAATTAAATATGGGCTACATATCCAATCCATAATAGTTTTAGATTAGTGTTAAAGTGAAACCTGCAAATATATTCATGGTTATCAGCAAATGAAATGGATTTGCATCATCACACTTTTAATGCTAGTATTTGTAATTCGATCCAGAATGTCTTCATTATAATGCATACAAAAGTCACAAAGCATACAGATTTCCATGCAGAGTAGTAGAAATTATAACATCTTAATATGCTTCTTAGGACATTTTTCCAACATTGCACATTAAGTTTTGCTCTCTAGCAAACTTTTCAGGTATTGCATATGGAGGCTAGAAAATTATCTCTAGAAATGTAAAATTAATATAAACAGAAGTGTGAAATTAATTTGTATTATTTTGATAAATTTGAACAAGCATTTTGTGGGATGTTTCCTATTTAATAGTTTAATTAGGATTCATAGCACTGAAGGAAAAGGCAATATCTAAGGAATATAACAAAAAATAAATACATTAACCAAAGCAAATTTCTTTTCTCTGTTCAAAACCTATAAAAATAAATAAGATCATTTTGGAACTTCATAGATCTAAAAGGTAAAAATAACAGCATTTTCATGTTTAAATTAATCCAGGCACAAGTTAACTGCTTTTAATCTTTGCCATATCACATTGCTGACCATATCAGTTTATTGGAGTATTTGAATTTAAAAATATTCCATATAGTTGTTTTATATTCTTGTATTGAAAATTTGAGGCACTTTCTGAAATATTTTTTGTTTTTGTCTTCATATTGAAAATAGATTAGTAAGATGTTCATAAAACCAATATTAAAGTTTATACATTTTACTCCTCATCTCTCAGCAGTCTACTGAACTCCACCATATTATACTTGATCTTAGTCAAAAGTACAAGAAACAATTGTAAATATATTTTGAATCTAGGTATTTGAGAATATTTTAAAACAATTGTTTTATTAAGTCTTTTCAAAGTCAAGCCCCCTAACAATGTCAGGTGTAGAATACTTGTATAATATATATTTCTAGATTAATGTATTACTTCTATTGAATTTAAATATTGAGGAAATGTGACCTGGTATTGTGTATGTTTTCCTTAAGACAGAGTTGTGTAATGAAAACCTAATCCTTCACTATTGGCTTGTGATGCTACAGAACAGATAAAATGATAGTGCTTCACAATGTCCACTGAAATACAGAGAGTAATACATTGAATCATTAATTGAAGTATTCCACAGGTTGAATGGCGATTTGCTCTACATATATGGATTACATTGAGAAAGTTATTGGGTGAGAAGTAAAATTGCTTCAACTGTTTGTGTATTTCAAGTGAAGTAATACTTTGTCCTCAGTTTTTCTGATTTTTTAAAATTCTATGATAATGTTTTCAAAAAATGTTTATCTGTGCACATGAACTACACATGAACTAAATTTAATGTTCATTTTAGAAGGGATCTCTGTTTTTTGGTAAGTTGCATATGAAAAAAAAGGGCTACATTTAATTTAAAGGAGCTCCAGAAAATGCTATTCATATTGGTTTTCTGCTGAAATTGTAATCTTCATATTTCAGGAAGGTGTGTGGTCAGGAGTTTCCAAATTTGGAAAGGGTTTAAAGATGAAAAGAACTGAGAAAAAACCTTTGGATTTAGCTAGAAGGATATCAGTGAAGACCTTAGGAAATATGGTTCGTTGGAGTGGTGTGATTACATGTGTAGAAAATTAAACTAGAAAAAACCTGTTAGGCCGTCTAAGTTTACTACTTTTCCTAAAATACAGTGACATTGTAAATTTATTTATAGTGTTGTGAATTATATAATCTTTGCAGAAGTCATGCCTAAACACTCACAACCCTATTGCTTATTGAACTCTCCATCACCTGCAGGACTTTTCTTCAAGTAGTCCATTGCTTCATTGAAACATCTGATGTGGATGCCTACACTTGATAGTGAACCTAAACAGATTTTAATGAAAGGCCACTTAATGCTCAGTGTTGTGATTAGATGTGTCTTTCTCCATGTAGCAAAGTTCTAAAAATCAAGGTCCACAGTGAGGAATCACTGGCTGCTTGACACCTTTTAAGATACCTTCTTAGCAGATACCCATGCACACATAGAAGAGGGAAGAATAATTATCTTGCTTTTGTGAAGATGCTATTGATTGCCTTAATTAAGGGCCACCTTCTTCCTGTGATCACCCTTTTAGGCATTGTTTAAAAAAAAAATATTTGCTATATTTAACAAGGTATATTAACTATGACATTTTTCTCTATCTCCTCCAAAACTAGCATAAAAGGGAGATCAACTTACACTTTAGATAATAATTTACATTTCTAATTATTTAATTCATTAACATCATTGCTCAGTATCTTCTGCTGTAAGCATGAGTCTTTTTTTTTTTTTTTTTTTTTTTTTTTTGGCACCAAGGATTGAATCCAGGGGAGCTCAACTTATGAGAACATCCCCAGCCCTTTTTATTTTTTGAGACAAGATCTCCCTACATTACTTAGTGCCTTGCTAAGTTTCTGAGGCTGACTTTGAACTTGTGATCCTCCTGCCTCAGCCTCCCAGGTTACTGGGATTATAGGCATGCAACACCATGCCCAGCAATTTTTTGATTTTTAAATGAAACTTCAGCTGTTGAGCATAGTGGAAAGAAGATGGACCCTGGAAAAATAAACTTGGTTTATCTTTCCAGTTTGATCACATTTTCTTTTTTTAAAAATATTTATTTATTTGCTTTAGTTGTACACAATGTGTTTTATTTGTATGTGGTGCTGAGGATCGAACCCGGGGTGTGCACATGCTAGGCGAGCGCAATACCGCTGAGCCACAATCCCAGCCCTCACATTTTCATTGTATGAAATAATCCATGCATAAAACAAAATTAGTGTATAACATATTATCAAAAAATGTTTGAGATGACAAGATTGTGTGAGAATATCTACACAGTACTAAGTTCCTTTAAATTCAATCATACCTTTTGTAGATGGAATGTATAATTTTGGAGATGTCTCCTTATTTTAAAAAAAATCTACAAAGAATTGCTATTTTGGAAATGTATTTGAAAAAATCAAATACATGAGGACTGATAATTCTTGGTACAACACTCACATTCTTTATTAGGCTTGAGTAAAATTCTTGGAAGGGTTCTTGGACCATATGCTGTTACTATGTTAGCATGTCTAAAAATGACAAGTTTATTTCCATATTTTCACTAATATTGCTTATAGTCTGGCTTAGATGTTAATTGGCAAAACCTTTCAAACTTTCATGTTTGAGGTAAAAAGTACTAATGATTGTCAATTAGCATATTCAGGACTTCTGCTGAAAAGAAGTATGATAAATGTTTAGTAGCCAGTTTCTCAATCAGAACTTCTGTGACATACTTTATCATTATTTGTTAGGTGTGTATTACTCATGCCTTCACAACAAATGTGAAGAAAAGAAAATATTCACTTAATGTAAATATAAAAACTCCTAAATATAAATATTCCTGAAATATAAAATCGCTAAGGAAACAGAAGTTAAAGTTACCAGTAATTTTAAGAAATGTTAAGTCATTTTACTTCATTCCCTTGGAATCCCTGAAGAGTTTGTTTCTTGTATGTCTGTGCTAGTGAGATTGCATCCTTATGATGTCATTGTTCAAGTCATTTTGATGATGAAAGATGAACATGATTTTTGTAATGATGTTTTGGTTAATTTATTATACAACATATGACCTTAGCTTGACCTTTCTTCTATTCCTTCCTCAATATTTTTATATTTAAATTAGAAAACTCAGAACTTCGCCTTTTTTGTTGATTTTATCATATAGTCAAATTATTATTTAGTATTTCTAAAGACACCTGCCATCTCTCATCCCTCTTTCCCCCAGTGAATCTTTCTCTTTAAGATGTATGCTTAAAGGGGGCATATTGATTACATAGGAGTTTCATGAGTTTCTGTAAGGAGAATATACTACTCCCCAGATTGAACAGTTTTCCTTTTGAACTATAAAATTACTACACCTCAGGAGTCCATGTCCTAGGGGATTTTATCATACCAAACTGTTCCCAGTCAGCTGATACTTGAAAATTCATCAATGACATATTTTTCCTTAAAACTCTTATTCATTTTTGTATCATTCAAAAATATTTTTCATAATTCATAAGTTTCATACATTATTATAGGTGCTGGGGAAAGTTCCTTAAGAAGTTTCTAGCAAGGGTGAGATGGGGGTGCAACAGACAAAATTATGTTAAATGTGTAAAGTAAAAGATCAGATGATGTTGTTTAACAAGTTATCTAAGAATGGCATGAACAGAGTGTCAAGAGGGGTTACAGATTTAATTTATAATGCCGTTAGGAAAGCTTCCTGGAGGAGATAATGTTTGAATAAAGGCCCGCATGATATATGAACGACAAGTGAAGGGAGGGTGTTCCAGACAGAGAGAACGTCACCCAAGGAACTAAGGAAAGATTCCATTTGGCATGTTCCCTGGGGAGATGGGCATAGCCGGCATGTCAGTGTAAGGAAGAAAGCAAAAGAAAGGAAATTGATGTGGGGTTATTGGGGTTGCAAAACATTGTGTTAGGCCTTCCAGGCTTTAGAGGGGGATGGAAAGCCATTGGGACTTTTGAACAAAGGAGGGACATGGATGTGCTTCCATTTTAGCAGGGTCACATGGCTGCTATGTTACAAATAGATATGAGGCTCAAGAGTGGAAGCAGGGCATTTGTCTGAGAGGGTATTGTAGTAATCTAGAAAAGACTAAGGTGGTTTCCAGTAGCGTGGTTGCAATGGAATGTCAAAGAGTGGTCGGTTTGGGATGCATTTTGAATATGCAGTCAACAAAGTTAGCTGGCTGTTTGTGTTGTATAACAGAAAGAGAAAGACCAGGTGTGGTTTTGAATATTTTAGTCTAAGAAGCTGGAAAGCAGAAATCATTAGTATTTCAGAGTTAGAAGTTTGTGGGAGGGATACGTTTGAAGAAATTTAAGAGCTCCATTTTGGGCATGCTAAGTTTAGGATGCCTCTAGCTGATTACACCTGTCTATAGTTCATGCGCAACTTCTGGGTTAGTAATTCGAATCTGGTATTCTCAGCATAGACATGGAATATAAGTTATAAAACTAAGTGAGATTTGAAAAGGAATGAGTATAAATAGAATCAAAAGAAAATTATGATCTGAGTGCTACCAGGTTATGAATAAAACTAAAAAAAAAAAGTGATAACAGTTGGTAAGACAGGAAGAAAATGTAGAGGTTGGTGCTCTGAAAGCAAAGGAAATATTTAAAGGAGGAGGCAGGATCTGAGTCCAGTGTTGCTGACAGTCCTACTAGGTGAGGAGTGAGAACAGAATTTTCGTTATAATTGCCTCAGTATGAGTCTGGTGGCCATGGCACCATCTCATGTGTTTAGTCTGCACTAGTGTGTAGACTAAGGGTGACTTATGGTCATCTCTGCTTCACACATGTCACCTCCAACTGGGAGTATTGTGCCCAATGCTAGATACCATGAGTGAAAAGCAATACAGACACATGTTTAAGGTGATGAGGAATGTGAAGAAAAACCCATTTATGGAATTTGGAGGTTGGAAGAGTGGATTTATCTAACTTAGAGAAAACTGAAGAAGTGTAATTGAAACCATCCAAAAATTCTGCAATTTTATACCTTAAGAAGTTCTTTCTTATATTGTTACAATGTGTCTCCCTGTTATTTCTCCCCATACATTTATTTATTTAATATTGGTTGTTTATGAGAAGCAAACTCTGTGCTAGCTGCTGGAGATGAAGTAGTATGTAAGGACGATACGATATTATTATAGATATTATTATAGTCACTACTGTTACTCAGTAGGTTTATGGATTTTGGTCCAAAAATGTGATGTGCCATGATGACATCCCATGTCCTCTGGACATTCCATAGTAGCTGGCAACTGTCTCATGGAAGCTGATGAAGAGAAAAGAGATAATATAATTTTACCTAAAAAGTCAAAAAACAATTGCTCTCTGTACTTGCTTCTATTTAAAATTCTCAGTGAATAACACACTAGTTAGTCTTCTAAGTAAATTCTAGTTGTGCTATTTGTTAGATATATGAGCTTTCATAAGAAATTGTCTCCCTATATTTTATATCAGCAAAGCATTCATTTAAAAATCACTTTTTCACATGTTAAAGAGAACAATCTGTCATGCAGTGTCATATTGAGTTGCAGGTTTTGTTTTCGTTCTTCTATTAAATAAATATCGATTGAATGTCTATGGTATGTCAGGTAATTTGCTTGGGCCTGGGGATTAAGTGATGAAATGGACATAGCCTCTCTTGGAACTCAGACTGCAGAGAGACAGATACCATTCTCTTTCCTTTTGACATCCACTAATACTGTAAAGTTATTCTTGAGTGTTCTTGTGAGGTTTTCATTATCTGGATCTGGCCTATGAATAGAATTATTTGTTATATAGCTAATGTTTGGTGAAGACATCAGGCAGTTTGTAAATCTAGAACTGTTATTCTTGAATTTTTGATAGATCTCATTGATGGCAAAGAGAGGATGTTGTGTCATTTCTTTCAGTAAGCATAGGCGTCAGCACTACATCTATCTTGAGCCAGAAGAGAAAACAAATAATTGTTTAATCTCATGTGTTTGATCATAATCAGTTTTCTTGGCAAATTCTTGAATTAAGCAAGTTCACTTCATTGATGTTTCTATGACTCAAAATCCTCTTCTTTCCCTGACAATTAGATATATTTGGATTCTTCAGATTGTTTCTGAGTAAATATAAAATGCCAAGTACACCAATAGATTCAAAATATATTTTTACTGCAATCAAAATTGATTAATGTATATGTACTTGGAATGTTAAGGAAAGTGATAGTCCATTTTACTGGGCTATTTTAAAAATTCTCTTCACTTAGTTTGTCCTTTATTTTCACCTGGGTACTCTAGGTGGATGTATTTTGGCAAGATAAAGAGTAGGTGTGGACAGTTGGAAGCAGGAGTGTATAGTTGCAAAATGCATTATTTTACCATTTTAAACAAAGTTTTCAATTACAGAAAGTTTTAGATAATTAATCCTAGTAGTTGTTTTTTGAATCAGTTAACCAGTACTTGTTTTGTTTATGTTATCATGCAGCTTCCTTGCCTGACCTTTGTTTTGATAAAAAGATATACTATCTTTTTAGAAGGATGAGGTGATGAATATTTCACTGGAGAGTTTTGGTTATTAAAAGACAATAGAGTAACTGAGATAATGTGTAAATTTCTATGACATAAAAACCATTTAGGACTCATTCTTTCTAAATTCCATCGGTCCTCTTCTTTGAATTTAAGATTGACATTGAATCATATTTCTTAACCATTTCCCTGTGTGCATATATTATTCCTGAATATTCTAATTTTTTTAAGCTGGTAGGACATTAAAGCATATTTTGGTCTATACCATAAGTGTTTTTGTTTAATTTTTGTATTATGGTTTGGAATATTTATTTGTTTTTTTCCTCTCCCTGGGGGAGGGAAGAGAAGGGGCTCAAAGGTGTTTCCTTGTAAGATACTTGTCTGAAGTAAACCTCTCTCTCTGTTCTTCCTCTCTTTCTCATTCTTCTCCCGTTCACCCTAGTTTTTAATACCACCTACCTCACCCTGAAAGGATACCTTTTCCCAGAATTATTATGAATTAGTAGAGAATAGAGCAGTAAGTGGGAAGTCTCTGAATAAACGCTTGGACATATGACTTCTTCCTCCCAAAATGTGAGATTCTTTTACATCTGCTCTTTCTATGAATGAGCACACAGAAATATTTTCCTCTACTTTCTGACTAAGGTCTTGAATTTTAAAATATTTTTTTTAGTTGTTGATGGACCTTTATTTTATGATTTATTTATATGTGGTTCCAAGAATCGAACCCAGTGCCTCACATATGCAGGGCAAGCACTCTACCACTGAGCCACAACCCCAGCCCCTAAGGTCTTGATTTTTAAGAAAGTTCAAAGTTTTGGGTGCATAGGTGATAAAAAAATGAAGATTTATTTCTTTGTATATACTTTTTACTCATTGTTGATTTCTTCTTTTCTTGATCATGTTTCTCAAATCTGAAAGAATGGACCTGCCTCCACTTAGCCCAACATACTCACATACATATTTGTTAAAATGGAGTGACCAGTGTTTTTTAGAGGTAGTATACACAGTTCTGACAGGTGAAATTTTCTGAAACTTTCCGTGTTATTCACTAGTGTGTCATGTCAGTCCTGTATTTGCCTCCAGGACAATCCTGCCATATTCTTGTATTGCATACCTGTAATCTACTTTCTGTTTTCCCAGAACCTAAAAATGATTTGTAGAAGATTCTTCCCCAATTTAGAATATCTAATAACCACAGAGGGTTATGGAATATTCCTTGGCACCACCTTAAATGTCTAATTTTCTGGTTGAAATTTAAAAAAAAGTACTTGAGATTTTCCTGGCTAGCCTGCAAACTTGGAGACCTAATTATTCAAAGTAGTCAGATAAATATTATCAGGATTTAATCACAAGCATATTTTATGAGAGTTAATATACATATAGAAGAAAAGGAAGTTATCCTAGGACCAATAGTACAGATTTTTAAAAAAATTATCCTGTTTATTAACATTAGTTTTATGAAGTTTTTATTTCTATGCAAACACATCAATATTTATGCTTTAGGTAAAATAAATCACAGAAATGTTTCTTGTGCTCAAGAATTTATCTTCCCCTTCCTTGATGCCTTAAGATAACTTATGTCAATTTAAAGTGGACCACTGATAATACTTGGAGATAGTTTTGTATTTGTGATTAAATACATGTGAAATATGTAAGTGAAAGGACTCCTGGAGTTAAGATTTTAATATTTCAGTTGTAGATAACTCTCTTTGAAAACATAGCTTTTTATACAGATTTGGTGTGAAAATGTTTAGTTGAGCAGATGGAGATCCAGCTGGTAGAATATATGTTTGTCAGAGTATTTGGCATTTAGCTACATCCAAAAATGATATCAAACTGAAAGATGCTAAAGAGCAGCACTGTATGAAAGCCAGTGTGATCGGCTAGGGGTAGAGTGCTTTCATTTTTGATTTCCTAACCCTGAAGGAATACATTTTAATCCAGATGGAATTTTCAATTTTAAAAATAAAATCTGAGAAAATGTAAATAAAATCGTCAAACAGCTGCCTTTCCAAAATCTTGATTATAGTATGGCAGTAAAAACATGCTACTTTGTATGTTGAAATTTAGTACCTAATGAATAGAACATATCTGTAATGTACAATAAACATGTACATTTCCCAGAATGTTATATTCTATATACTCCCAGAATGTTATATTCTATATACTTAAGTTCATTATTTTGGTTTCTTGAGCTAAACTGTAAGAAGTAGTAGATGATGATGAGTAGAGTAAGAGAAGGGAGGACTACACTTTTGGAAGAACAACAAGATACATTTGAGAATATTTTGCCCTGTGAGGCACCAGTATTTTAGCCCCCACTGAAGTGAACAGAAGGTTAAGGATGAAAAATAATGTCTTTACTTCTGAATTTTGGAGCATATCATACCAATCATCAAATCATACCAATTTGATTAACTGCTGTTCTGTAGGAGCTTTACGTAGCATTAACATATTAATTCACAGAACTGGTAAAACATACTTGCAGTGGGGGATGAAATGAATGTCCCCTGAATCCTTTGCTTACTGTTGTGAGTAAAAGTATCCATAGGTGACTTTTGGAAGGCTTACCTTAGGGATTTATGTCAACCACTAAATTCAAAGAGAGGTTTGATCCTGATTTAATTCAATGACCTCCTCATGAAGATGGGTTCTAAATTAAAGGAATAATCAAAATAAGATAGTTGCTAATATAACTCTATGATTCTACCATTCATATAACCAAAGCTAAATGCACTGCTTTAAAATATCCCCTTACCAAAAACTTGGTCTGTAAAAAGCATTTTTATTAATGAACATAATTTAGTAAATTTGTACTTCAGAATCAATTAATGAAATATTTATTAGAAAAGGATTCCTTCAAAATAGTAACTCTTTTATCCTTCCCAGAAATGTTCATATCTTATAGAACAAGACAAAAAAATATTATAGACTAGCAATAGACTATAAATGATACATGCTTTTGATTTTGTCATAAGGTATTATTGGACTATTTCTTCCTAAATTTTAAAAAGAATACCAATTCCCTCTTTCCAAATATCCATCTTAAAATTTGCTTGCTTTATAATCCTTTCTTTTATATATATATTATATACAGCAGGAATTACAGATATATAATATACGAATTACATGCAGTGTAAATTATAAATATATATGTATCTCCATGTATATATGTGTGTATATACATATGTTTTATATATGTTTTATATATATGTATGTAAAATGTATGAGTGTATGCATCTGTGTGGTGTGAAAACCTGTGTGCTTAGTTTGCATCATACTGGTCTCTATAATAGGTTCTTTGCTTTTTTATATAAATGCAATGTCACAATGCCCTGCAATGCTGTTATTGTAAATTCACTCATTGTAGAGATAAATAAATAAAAGTCCAGAATTTGAGTAGTCCAGAGTCATATAGAAGCAGGAATCAAACCTCAGATCATTCGCTTACAATTATAATTCCTCATGTCCTTTGCTACTTTCTAGTATTTTAAAAGTCCAATCTTACAGGGTATTGTTAGACATTTACCTGAGTAACTGACTAATTTCTCTAACAGATTATTAAACAGCTAAGTGATTGGTGTTGAGGCCATTGTAGAGTTGTGTGGACCATAAGGACCTGGAAAGAAAATGACCTCTCTGAAGCAAGCAGTCACCTCATCTTTCCCAAATGAAAAAACAAACTTTTCCAGTGGGGCCAGATAAATAAATCCCAAAAGGCAAATGAAAAATCTGGATTTTTCAGTGAAATCTTCAGATTTTACAATATTTCTCTACTAATTAAGTTTAAAAATAAACAGCACCTTCACTGTGTCAAACCAAGCCAATATATAGAATTTGGAAAAAAAAATACATTAATTTGGGAGCTCAACCATGGCCATACATTTGCAAGTTGAGTTCCAAGCATAAACAGAGACAGAGATATGTATGTAGGCAGGAATTTTATTGGTGACTGCTTTTGAAATCAACACCTCAAACAGTGTGATTAACATAGGCATCACTAACAAATAATGTGTAACTCTTGCCCATTATCTGATTATCCCATTATCTGAGTTTTATTTACAAACTTCCTTTTAGGTGCTTGTTAAGAAATGCAGATTCTAGGTTCACACTGAAGAAGTTTTTAGGCAAACAAGTGGATCCAATTATGCATATTTTATATGAATACAGGTGGATTCTAATGATTTTAATATGCATGCCAGATATAGCAGTTTGAGATATACTGACTTAAAAGAGACACATAGAAATACAATTTCTCCTCTTTTCTGCATGGCATGGGTCATGTATCCCACAGCTTTCTTTTTTTTTTTTTTTTTTTTTTTTTAAACTCTTCAAATAAGTTGTGATAAGTAAAACTTTACTGCCACAATTTCATTTATTTATTGTTGCAGCAGAACAAAATACACAAATTATTTTGTAAACCATGGAGCATTTTAAAGTGAAACCATGTTTTAGCTAATCAAAATAATTTTTTAAAACTTCTGACTTGGTAAACTCCTACCATCCTGTATTTCAACATTTTCATGCTGCCTCAGGACTTAGCTAATTGCATTGGGCTATCTTCTCTCTAAAGCAACTAGCAATGCTGTGTAAGCTTTAATTATATTTTTCCAACTAAAATTTCATATGCCTTATTTGTAAAATATTATCAATTAAAAAGTATAATAAATATGTTTATTATAAAGTATATCTGTCTCCTTCACCTTTAATTGCACATCTGACCTGTGCCTAATTGCACTTTTTTAAACTATGAAAGAGAATGGTTACTTCTGTAAAAACTGTTTATTCTGGGTTCCTTCTTAAATATATTTACTAAATATAGAAGGGGATTGTTTTTTCCCCAAATGAAGTAAAATTGCATTTCTAATCATTTTGAGTTAATGATAGCATTCTTTTAGAATAGCATGCATGTTTGGTCTCTAATCATTTTGCCTATTGTAATATAATGTTAATTTTAACGAATTCTTTTTTGGAATGAAAGAACTAATATGCTGAATTTTTATTCAAATTTTACTTATATATTAAAATTCTTTGCTAAGCCTTTGTTAATTCTCCAGAATATTCCAACATGCTGAACCTTCTTAGTATTAAAAGATGACATCTATTAAAGCACTTTTGTGTAAAATAAACAGTAATGGAAACATAACATTAGACAGTTTCTTTAAAAGTTAATCAGTGAAATGGACCAGTGATTTCCTTAAATGAGCAATCCATTAATATATATGCTAGAGATTCACCATTGGGTCACATCTT
The DNA here is from genome assembly GCA_025594165.1 of Tamias sibiricus. NCBI lineage: Eukaryota > Metazoa > Chordata > Mammalia > Rodentia > Sciuridae > Tamias > Tamias sibiricus. The sequence goes on along the minus strand of CM046666.1, from coordinate 79,599,126 downwards.
TAATGATCTTCCATATGTTTTTATTGCAACATCTCACCCAGTTTTATACTAAATATGTAGTAAATATGTACAAGTACAGAGAAGCCTCAGCATAGAAAATTTATTTTACATCTGGGGTAGGAGAGGGGAGAGAGGGGGAAAATGCTCAGAAGTGATATTGGCCAAATTATATTGTTATGTTGTGTACATATATAAATAAGTAACACCAAATTCCATCTTTATGCACAGCTATAATACAACAATAGAAAAATGCAGAAAGAAAAAATATCACATTTTATCACAGAAATTGAAAAAAATTTTTAAATGAACTCTTTCTTTGCTTTATAAGAATTATTTTCTATTTGTATTTGTAATTTTTAATTATTGTTTATTAAGGAGGATATAATATTTTATTGTTAATATATAGTATCTCAGGAAATACTGCTGAATCTCACCTCAGCATATTTATAATAGATGTGATCTGACTACTTCCTTTTTTGTTGTTGTTGTTGTTTTTTTTTTTTTTTTTTTGTACTGGGGATTGAACTCAGGGTCACTCGACCCCTGGGCCACATCCCTGCAGGAGCCCTGTTTGGGGATTGACTTGAACACATCCCCAGACCTTTTTTGTATTTTATTTAGAGACAGGGTCTCACTGAGTTGCTAAGTGCCTTGCCATTGCTGAGGCTGGCTTTGAACTCATGATCCTCCTGCCTCAGCCTCCCAAAGTGCTGGGATTATAGGCGTGCGCCACCGTACCCGGCTGACTACTTTCTTTATTTGCGCAGTTAACTGACTCCAGCATTTTTTACCTGAATTACTGAAAGAATTCCTAAGAGATCTCTGATCTTCTACCTTTGGCCCCATAACATCCATTCTATACCCTTCACTAAAGCTTGGACTGTTTCTGTCCTCTGCTCAGAAAGCCAGTCACTGAGATTCTGCATCTCACTCCAAGCAACTGTGAAAATTGGCCTGGCCTTATGTGATCCACTTTGTGCTTCACCTCCTTAAACTTTGTGGTCCCTTCTCTTGTCTTTCCTCCCTCACTCACATATTCTAACTATGTCATTCTCTTTGCTGGCCCTTAAGACACAGCAGAAATGCACCCACCTTCAGGCCTTTGTTCTAGTTACTCCCACTATCTCACAATCATCTTCACCTGGCATTATGATTTGTATATGAAGTGTCCCCCAAAGACTCATGTGTTGAAAGCTTGGTCCCCACTGCAACAACATTCAGAGGTGGGGCTTTGAGGAAATGTTTGGATCATGACCTCATCTGTGCGTTAGTCCACTGATAGATAAATGGACTGCCACAAGGTGGTAGAAACTAAGCAGGTAGGGCATGGTTGGAGGAATTAGTTCTCTGGGGACTTGCCTATGGAGAATGTAATTTGTCCCTGGTCTCTTCTCCTTCACTGTGTACTTTCTGGCTGCTGTGTGCTGTGCAGCTTTTCTCAGCCCCACCCATGATGTTGTACCTCCTCTTAGGCCCAGAGCAAGAAAGCTAGCCAACCATGGAGTGAAACCTCTGAAACTATAAGTGAATGTAAATCTTCTCAACTAAGATTTTTATATCAGTTATTTTGGTCAAAGCAACAAAAAGCTAATTAACACACCTGGTTTTCTTTTTGGTTTATTAGTCACCTTCAAAGAAACCATTCTCAATGGATTCAGTCCGGACAGCCTAACTTAATAAGAAAACATGTAACTTAGTATCCCAGATCCCCCTACCCTACTTCCTGTTTCTTTTTTCTCACCATCTTCAATATGCAGTTTTCTTAGTAATGCTTTATTGCATGTTTTCCTTCATGATCATGTGAGCTTCATTAGGACAGAGATGTTTCTTTTCCTTGATTTCTTTTTCCTAACATTTATAATGTATGAGGCACTTAATAAATATTTGTTATTGAACGGTTATTGGATTTCACTTGTAACATTATTAGGAAGACAAATTATTAAATGCATATCATTTATACTTAAAGATATAATTCTGCATTAAATGACAGCAAAGGTAGTAAAACTGAAACATCAAAAAAGTTTCTGAATTCATCACAAAAGATCACTATTTTATCTTAGTCACAGTAATGGTTTCCTGATTCTAGAATTTTATATAACTTTAGAATTAGGAAGAAAAACATATTTTTAAAAAAAGAACTAACAAGTGGCTATGATGTTTAAAGTTTTTTTTTTTTTTTTTTTTTTTTTTTCCCTTTTTCATGAAAACTACATGAAGCTTTAGTAACTAATCTCATTATGGCATCATTGCTATAAGGGTCATGACATAGAAAACAAAGCAAAAAACAACAAAACAAAACAAAAAGACAATATACTTTTATCTTCACTATTTCTTAAAATCACTTGCATTTAAAACTGCATAAGCAGAAAATGCAATTAAAAATTAAGGACATCTATTTAAATATACTTACCTTATAAAAATGTACTAATTTGTTGCCTTATCTGCCTTATTTTCATTTCTGGTGAAAAAAACATAAAAAAAAAGTTGTATTTGTCGGCAAATCTCAACTTAGATTCCATGAATAAGTGAACTTTTTGGCTTTTCAAAATGCCTGGTTCCAAGTAGCATTTTCTTTGCATATCTTTCACTTTCTCACCAAGCAGATGGCAGCATAGTGGCAAGCTTTGGAGACATGCAGGCCAATTTATTCTGCCATACACTGAAAACTGTGCTAGAATTTGTGGGCAAAATAAAAGCAAGAAAAGGAAACTGACACTCTTTAAGAGCCATAGTATATACCAAGCACTGTGTTAATGTTTTCGTATACACTATTTCATTCAAGAAATCCTTAAATTAGCAAGAAAGATATGTTAACACTTAGGAGTACAGTATGCCTCATGAATACAGTTTTCTTTTGATAAGAGTAGTGCCTTTAGTGCATTATTTGTTTGAACTTGGACAGTGTATGGAAGAAGCGTACTGCACTCCAGATATAGAAAATGATTATGAAGGTGTGGAGGTGTAAATGAGAACTATGATTGTTGGATGGCTGTCTTTAAGGATGGTGAGGAGTTCCAACTCATATGTAACCTTATTAGATGTGCCACTTCATCTCTTTCTGTAGCTAATGATTCTCCAAGGATTTCTAAGCCAGCTGTGATGGCAGCAGGAGCCAGTTTCACATACTGCAGGTGCTAGACATGGTCAAGGATTTCCGCTTTTGTAGCAGCTGAAGGTTGGGGGCTGGGGGTGGGGGTTGCTGGTTTGAGTCAATATGGAAGAATGCAACTTAGCTGTTTTCATTTTTATAAAATTGGGTCTGCCAAAACAACATTTTAACTTGTGATTATGTATAATTTCATAACCAAGTTTAAATGTAACTTAAGACTAAGTTTCTGTATGGAAAGGAATTCTGAAAAAATAGTTCATAGTTGAATTAATCACTTTATGAATGTTAAAAGAAAGTGACCTGAGAAATGTGCCTGAGTGTCCAAGATGGCTTATAACTCAATTCTAAAATGTTCCAACACCATCACAAATCTAGACCCTATAAATTGCACTCTCCACATTAGTAACTTTATTCTTGAACATCTGCCTGCTACTTACCCTTACTACTTATACCATGCATTCCTAGGACATGCTTCTACATATCAGATAGAAGGAAATGCAAATTCATTTCTATATTAGTTTATTTAAAATATAATTGAAATAATAAATCTTCTTTAAAACTTGTAAAAGACTCAGAATCACTAAATTGTGGGGCTTCTGCAAGATTATTTTTTATTAACCCAGGAAAACATACAGCTTATAACTCAGAGAGTAAAATCCTCAAAAGTGTTTGCCCATAAGCTTGCTCCCCTACTAGCAAAAGGAAAGAAAGAGGAGAAAAGAGAAAAAATTCAGAACCTTATCATATGTTTGAAGGACAGCCAGGGAGAAATGACCCTAGTAAACACAGCAGGTAGTTTTACTAAACATGGAGTATGAAATAACTTCATTTCATTTTAGGACAGTGGTCTAGTTATCCTCTTGTCAAGGCTAATTATTATACTAGATCTGGTTTCTAAATGTTTTTAACATTTGTATACTTATATCACTTGTACATTTACAAATCATACTTAAAGAAAATACATACAGAGACTCTGTAAAAACACCATAAGTTTATATGATGTAGAAATTCAATATCAACCAGACATTCTTGAAATATAAAATCCTTCCAAAATATAATCAGATGTAATAAGAATTTATGCCTTAGGTTTCCTCATTCATTTTTGCATATTAGCATAGAAATTATGCAATTGATATTTTATGTACAAATGATTCATTTTATATCAAATAAGCAAATTGCTCCTGATGTGTAGACACTTAAAAGAGTATAGTCTAGAAATTCTGTAAATGTAGTATGTAATTAAGCATCGGCATATTGGAACAATAGGTGATCAAAATGAAACACTTATAAAGATTTAATTTTCAACATGAAATTGTTAGAATATGAGAAATTGGACATTATGCTATTCTTCTTAAACTTAGATAAGCTGCTGTATATATACATTATTAAATGCAAAAGATTTTTTTTTTAATCAACTCCTGCCTGCCTTACCTTAGATTCTGAGAGTGAAGATCTGGTGGCTTCAGTTTATTATTATCATTAACTATGGCAATGTAGAACCTTCCTATGTTAGCATAACTAAATCATTTGCTTTCTTTTAAGTTGTGCATTTTCATTGTTTCATTTGATCACTTTCAAAAACTGACTTACCTTAAATTCTTATTTGACTAAGACAAACTTTAATTTTTACAACAGGACAAATGAAATTGATTTTTCCTAAACCACTCAATGTGTATTTTACAGTACACTTTTCAGAGGGTCTAGTTGTTATAATAAAACATAAACTATAGTTTCCTAAAGAAAGTATCAAAAACTGAGAGTAAATCATTAGTTTTTATTACAAGTAAAGAACACATTGTGAAAAGCTTACAAAGATTCATAGCCATGAAATTGATAAAATAAAACAGTACTCTTGGGTAAAAACTTGGTCAGGGAAAAGTCATCAGACAGTGAAATATTGATTGTAGAGTTTAGGATGGGTACTTTGAAAAGTCTCCAAGAGTCAGATCACTTATCCACAAGAGGAAAACTAGATTTCTATAGAGTTTTCAAGGAAAGAAAGAAAGGAAACAAAAGAAAAGGATTAATCATTGGTTTTCACAACCAGAGATATTGGTCAAAACCAGAGTAAGCCATTATTTAAAAGGGAAGTTTGCAGCCAGGTATGGTGGTGTATGCTTGTAATCTTAGCAAATGGGAAGGCTGATGGAGGAAAATGGTAGGTTCAAAGCCAGCCACAGGCAACTTAGCTAGATCTTGGATCAAAATTAAAAAGAAATAGGATGAAGGATGTTAAGAGGTGGTTAAGTACTGATTGTTCAATCACCAGCACCAAAAATAAATAAATAAGTAAGTAAATTGGAAACTTGTAATTTTTTTTATCATTTAGGAATTTTAAACATTAAGTATTTATTTTTAAATTTTCCTCGAATTTGCATGATTCAGACCCTTTGAAGACAGACCACAAAACTTTTGAATATTCCTATGATGATATTTTTTATTCTGTAAATTGGTATACATCTTTGAGATATTTGATGCACAGTTTAGAACAAATTAATCTGGTTAGTTTTGAATTGTCAATGTCTAAGAAATTCACAATATAACCAAATACCTAACTCCATTAAATAATTTAATATTATATTTTATCAGATTTTGAAAATATGTATACCATTAATAAGCACTTAGTACATTTTAGTTAAGAAAATTATTGTCAATTAGTTTTATTGTAAACTCTCAATTTTTAAGTTATAAATATCATAGTGACTTGTAATATTTTAAGAAAAAATCACAATCACCATTAAATTATGCATTATGAAACTAAAATAACACCATAAGAATGTATATTATGAAGCTAAAATATTTAATTAAATCTATACAGCAATTTGAGGTATTACTAGTTAAAATATATCTAAGTATGAATTAAGTTTTTTTTTTTATGTGAATATTTCATCCATTTTTACTGCCTCCCCCCCCACCAAACTGGTTGTATTTTTCAGAGTAAAGCCTACTAATATGAGTTTTCAAGTTTTTCTCTAAGTTTGGTCATGGTTGTGGGTCACATACCTAAGATGAACTTGCTCCTATGTTGATTGAACTTAAAGCTCTCCAAATGTTCAGTAGATGAATAATTAAAAGTCATGTGATAAGTTAGGAGAGACTTGTGTCTAGGCATGTCTAGGAAGTATGTGCCCCCTTGCAGTCAGCCATCCTTATACTACTTTGTTAAATATTCCTCCAAGCCTGGGATTCTTCATCTCTAAAGTAGGAATCACAATAGTAATTAGGATGATTATTGAAGGGCAAAAATCACACCAGGGACAGCCATGCAGCCAAGAGATTTATTCAACAGCCTTTGTGGCTGGTTGGAGGTCAAAGAGCTGCTCTGGTTGAAGGTAGAAGAGGTGCTGGGAGAGGGGAAGTTAGGGAGAGGGGAGTGTGCAAGCTCTGGTGGGAGAGAGGAGTCAGGGAGAGGGGAGTGTGCAAGTTCTGAAGGGAAAGTGGGTGCCTGGTTGCTCAGGCTGGGATTTCTGGAGCTGTTGGGTGGGGCAGCTGCCCTCTGGAGCTGTTGCAGCAGGGACAAGCTGTTGTTGTCTGAGAGTCTCTCCTTTCTGCAGGATCAAGCTGTTGTGTGAGTGGCTTCCTCCTCTCAGCAACTACAAGCTATTGTGAGTTGAGTCTCTGGAACCCTATATAGCAATTTCTAGTGGGGGGTGCACCAGAGCAACCCCAACACCATTGGCTCTTTGTCCATGGAACAGGGCGACCTGTAAGCCTATTGGCTCCTGCCCGGGGAAAAGAAACACCCTGTCCAGGGAAGAAACATCCTGTCCTGCAAATGAAACAAGGTTGCTTTGCTCAGGATATGGAAACCTCTGGGGTGGGGGTGGGGGGTAGCCCATCTATCAATTATTATGACACATAAATAATAGGTAAATTGATAAATAATGGGTAAATTACTTACTAAATAATGTTATAGGATATAATAGCAGACATTGGTGTATTATATATGATTTTTTCCCCATATAATACTTTTTAAAAGAGAAAAAATCCAAGCTAACCCAGCAAATTTCTCAATATTTATTTTCTGATATAACTACTTTTGGTATATTGTATCAAAATCTCAGATTATTTTATGTAATTTCCTTAATAAAAAACAATATTTTCTTTGTGATACTCTGGCTTAACCATGGGAAAATATGTGAACACAATATGATTGCTTCAATATGACTGCTTTTTAAAAAAACAGAAATAGCCACACTCCTGCACGTGGAGGTGGCTCTTGTGGCTATTGCTAAATGGAATTAACATCTTATGAAAGCAAGGTGATGGAAGCAAATGGATGAAGAGAAGGATAAAATGAAAAAAATAATTATTTTAAAAATATAGCCCATGTTAGTCTTGGTCTTTTTAAATGCACTTATTAGATGGCTGATAACGCAATAACTTAAAGAACTATTAAAGACTATGAACCACATGTAAAATGATGAAAGTAATTAAAATTCACCTCCTAGACAGTAATTTTCAATGCCCCCATCATACTTCTTTGATTGCCTTTTAAAGAAGCAAAAATTGCCAATGGGCACTGGGCTGGTTCCGTATTTTGCTGTTGTGAATTGTTAGGTGCCTGTCCACAGAAAAAAGGATAAAGAACATGTGGTATATATACATAATGGGTTTTACTCAGCCATAAAGAAGAAATAAATTATGGCATTAGCTGTTAAATGGATGGAACTGGCAAACATCTTGCTAAGTGAAATAAGTGAGACTCAGAAAGTAAAGAGTAAAATATTCTCTCTCATATGCACAAGGTACACCAAAATAATGGGGAAGAAGCTTATCGGGGGACCCATGAAAAATAAGGGAGATCAGTGAATGTACTAGATAGGGAGGTCAGAGGGACAGGAAAAGGGAGAAATGCTGGAATGAAATTCACCAAATTATGCTATGTATATAAATGGATATACCACAGTGAATTTTGCCCTTGTGTATATCCATAAAGCACCAATTAAGGATAAAAAAAAAGACAAACAAACAAACAAACAAACAAAAACTATAAATGAATAGAAGGAAGACCAGAAAAGTAGAAGAACTGGAACAAGGGGAGGAAGAGGACGAGTAAAGGGCAGTACTGGATACTGAAGTGGAGCAAATTAATTTCCATGCATATATGTTTATGTCAATTTGAACCTCAATGTAATGTATAACTGTAATGCACTAATAAAAACATAAAAAGAAACCTTCAAGAAACCAAAAAATCTGAAAAAAATGTTAATTTCTTTTTTTTCTTTTTTTTTTGGGGGGGGGGGGGGTACTGGGGATTAAACTCAAGGGCACTTGACCACTGGGCCACATCCCCAGCCCCTTTTGTATTTTATTTAGAGACAGGGTCTCACTGAGTTGCTAAGTGCCTCGCCATTGCTGAGGCTGGCTTTGAACTCGCAATCCTCCTGCCTCAGCCTCCCAAGTGCTGGGGTTACAGGTGTGCACCAGTGCGCCTGGCTTAATTTCTTACATTAATGAAATTAACAGAACTTTTACTACATTGTTGATTTAATTTTGCAATGATTCATGGTCTTCAACACAAAAAATTATGTTAGTGATTTTTGCCAGTCTCTATAAAAACATCGATTTTATTTTTCATCTACATTAATGTTAAAAGTAAAATGTCTTATCCTATAACATTCTGTAATAGTATTATAATACATACATATGAAATTTCTCATATATTTAATTATACAAACTATATACTTCCATACTTTATGAAATTTACAAAATGGATTTCTTTTAACTTGCATTTTTAATAAATGTTTTAATTAGTGTCATTACATACCAGGTTATGTTTTTAATACTTAAATAAAAGTGATAAGTCATTATCACCTCTAAGTCATTATTTTATATCTAGATTAGTTTTTCAATTAAAACATCATTGTGATTAATGCAAAAAATATTATCTAGAATAGTTTTATTGATTTGATAACTACAGTAATTTCAGATTATCAGCATTTTAAATGTAATACATTACATTTAATAATTATATATGTATATATACAGAATTCATTTTCAAAGTAGCCCTCATGGCAAGACAAATAAAGAAATTGCTTTGGTTACATATTGTCTTTCAAGGAAAAGAAATCTCCGAAACTTATTTAATAAAACATTCCTGAATTATTTATAAATAATTGTGAAACTCATAGGGTCTTTCTTGTCTAATATGTGTTCAACTTGCCATAAAGTTTATGATTAGATTTAATGGTGCATTGATTCTTGTTGTAGAGCAAAATAATTTTTTTTCTTTTCATTATTGAAATCTCCTCCATAACAGCCAGAGATAGTGTTGAAGGGCCTCTGTGCTCTGATCATCAAGGCTTAGAGAAAAGTTTCTAGTGTCCTGGCAAGAAAGGAAGGTGATGGTTAGAATCCCAGAGAGAATTTGACTTACTATGTAGCATATCACTCAATAGAGCTTAAACCTCAAAAGATTAAAAACGGTCAGCGTTTCATTAGGTACAAAGAATATGCTTTCTGTTTGGGCAGCGTCAGGTTTCTGGACTCTGATACTGTTGATACTGTTGGCTTATTCTCTTCACTGGCTGCTCTCCCAGAGCACACCCTTTAGCAAGAACTCTGGAAAATGAGAGGATTCAGGATCACGTTCTCTCTTTATTCTGATGGTGATGACATCTGAACAAAAATGCATAAATTCATATTCATTGGGGGGAAGTATTGATATTTGAGAACTAATAGAAGTTGTTTACTACTTTCACTATTTTCAAGTAATAGAATGTACTTTTGTTATTAGTAAATCCACTTTGTTTCATCCAGGCTCAAATAATGTATGACTAGTATTTTCCCCAGAATGAAGAGGACAAAAAGTGTTCACACAGTGGTCGGGGGGATGACAAACAGTGATTACAGCTGGGCTATGTTAATATGTAGCATAAATGCATACACAGTTACCATAATTGTTTTTTCACTGTCTGCTTCACTTTTTAGTGACATAGAATTTAATTTGTGTTTATCAGCCTAAGTGGAGTACAAATAAACTTAACACAGAATTGTCTATTTTATAATGTCAAGGTTTTTAAAATTTTTTTTTATCAACTAGATTGATCTCCTTAAAACTTTGTCTTTTGAAAAGAAAAAACAAAAGGGAGAGGGGTGAGGTTAAATAGTCTGCTTTTCCCATAATACCCATTCCTAAAGAATAGTAGAAATACTTATTAATTTGGTTCAGAGAAAGCTGAAAATTATTGCATAAAGTTTATTCAAATAACTATTACACAAACCAGAAAAACTAAATTCATTACCTAAAAAGATTTAAAAGTTTATTATTTTTCATTTATTTATCCTAAACAGTGTGGAAAGCATCTTATTAAACCAGAATTATGTGGTTATATTTACTATAATCAAAAAGATAAAGTATATATTTGGTAGCAGATATTGTCATGCTGGTTGATTTTCTAACATAAAATATAGTGAATTTGATATGTGATCAATACAATGATGTTATCCTTAACTTTTTTATTCATAATGAAATGCAGATTTTGTGTACTTGATACTTGACAGACTGATTCAATTTGTATTCATTATGTTTTAGTCTTTTGTTCAAATATAATATTATTTGTAATCATAGTTTTATACATAATAATCTTTTATTAAGTTTAAGTGAGGATATAAGCAATTGTGCATGTGTCTACTATGATATAGTCTGTTATAATAAGTTATAAGGGCTACTAAAATAATTTATTTGGTCTAATTTCATAGAATTTGTTATTCTTGTCATTATTATTCAAGAAAGCATTGATGTATTTTGCCTGATGAACCAAAACCCCTTTCCCACAGTTCTATGGGAACCTACTGTTTAATCCCATAGAATTAAACTCATATTTTAGTCTGGTAGGAATGAAACTGAGGGCTGATGGTCACCTACTTTTGAAAATGTTGAATATTTATAGAGGATATATATCATTTACTTATATAATAACTTGGTTTGAATTATACTTGAAATTTAGCTTAGAAGTCAGGTAAAAAGCCTGGCAGGGTGGCACATGCCTGTAATCTCAGCAGTTTGGGAGGCTGAGGCAGAGTTGGATTGCAAATTCAAAGCTAGCCTCAGCAACTTAGTGATGTCCTGAGCAACATAGCAATACCCTGTCTCAAAACAGACAAATTAAAAAAATATATATGGGCTTGCGATGTGGCTCAGTGTTTAAGTGACCCTAAATTCAATCCCTGGTACAAAAAAAAAAAAAAAAGCAAAAGAGCATATTCAATTCAATATAACACAGGTTGTGCGAAATGCCATGCAACTGTTCCTCTTAGTTTTACTCTAAGTTCTCTAGTTGGATCTTTTTCAAATCCATGGTACTATACCACACACACATTTTAAGGGCTGACTACTTCAACACAAATAATTTTTAAAATTAAATCCACTTGGATATTTGATAAACATATTCCTAAAATTTTTAGTACTTTATATAAATTTCCTGCTTAGAAAATACCCTTAGAATATTCTCTATATTTTTACTTCCATAGAAGCTAACATTGTTGTTCCCTTATCCCATTAAATGAGATAAAATATGAGCTTCTCAATAGAATCCCAAGAATATTAGCAAAGTAAAGAATCATTCATATGGGATTCCTAAGAAAATTTATTAAAGTAGAGAAAAATTGTAGCCTGCTTCCAGAATTCTATTTAAATCTTTTTTTTTTTAATTTTAGAGGTAGAGACTTATTTAGACTCATTTACTTCAAATAAATATAATTCTTACATAATCATTTTTACATAATTTTTTAACACAAAAATGTTAGGAGCTATTTCTACTCTTTTAAATGAAATAAGATTGTATTCTGATATTCTATTGTGATACTAGTTATACTGGTTGAATTAGTATAAAGCATGAGGGTTCTGTATAATAATTGAATATCTATTAATGATAATAATAGTGACTGTACTAAACAATGTTATTTCTGTGTGAACATTCAGGATATATGAAAGCAAAATTTTTCCTTGAATCTTCTATTTCTTGCTGTAATTTAAGTTCACAAAGATGGATTAATGAAGATATCAATAATAGCAAACAAATCAAAATCTACTCCTGTGCATAATGAAATAAATTAATTACCTAAGGCTTTCATTTGCTTGGGAGTTTAGTTTATATTATTTTTCATAGTAACCTAAATATGTCTAGTAAGTCTAAAATAGCATTAAATTTTACTGAAGAATGAGAAGCCACTCTCAGAATCTCTAGATATTGGTCACATAATTCATGCATTGTGGTTTTTATGGCTAACAGAGAAGATTTTCTCTCTCACATGAACACTTTGGTTAAAATTAACTGTGAATTTTAATGTTTATAGAAAAAAATGAAGGAGTAGTGATTCCTTTTAAAAAGTGGTTTGTAACTACTTAGTGTTGGGCATCATAAAAAGCTATGAAATTCTCTGTAGCAGAACAGTTTCAGTCTCTCCTTTTATTCCTTGGACTTTACTTGTACAATGTCTATTTTCACTCTCATTACCTTTTGGTTCTTTCTTTGCCTTTTGCTGTTTTCCCTGGCTAATCAAATTTTACCCTCTCTTTTAAAGTCTAGTTAATCCTTTTCTTCTACCTATTCTGCATTGGTTCTATACCTATATGTTTAATATCAGGAAGTAATTGAAATTGTAAAACAGACACACACACACACATACACACACACACTCATACAAGAAAATTGCAGCTTCCTGTAGCTAACTTTCTAGTGAAATGCAGAGAAGACAAAATAAATATATTTATAAACAATATTATATTTTAAGGTGATAAACTAGTATGTGGGTAACAATGGGGTGCTAGGCAAGGGTTGATTGACAATTTTTTTGCGGGGGTGCTGGAGATTGAACTCAGGCGCACATAATCACTGAGACACATCCTCAGTCCTTTTTTATATTTTATTTAGAGGCAGGGTTTTGCTGAATTGCTTAGAGCCTCACTAAATTGCTAAGGCTGGCTTTGAACTTGTGATCCTCCTGCTTGAGCCTCCAGAGTCACTGGGATTACAGGCCTGTACCACCTTGCCCAGCTTTGATTGACAATTTTAAGCAACAGTGCGAGGGTTATTATATTTAATAACATGGAGGAGGAAAGAAGCAATCTTCTAAAGGAAGAATGTCACAAAACAAATATAACACTGCATGGGAAACCATGAGGTTGGAGCATGGTGATAATCTCTGATAACAGCAAGGTGCCCATTGCTGAAAATGCAAAGGAATGAGAAGGAGGTAGTGAAGTCAAGAGTCTGCTGTAGGGATTTGGGATTTTCTACTGAGGTAGTTGGGAAGCTATCAGAGGGTTTCAGCAGAGCAGTGACCCAGTCAGACTCTACAGCCATGACATTCATAAAGCCTATCATTTTTATCTTGTTTTCTGCACTCATTCTGGCTCTCTTAACCTGATTATATGCTCCTTTCAGTCTAGGCTATGAGAATTATCAATCATTTTATAACCCCCAGAGCATCTAGAATAATGTAGGTGGATAAAATGGCATTTGGTAAAGAATCATTGATTTGGTTTGGGAGGATGGAAGAGAATGGATAAAATCAGCATTGTTAGCAGCATTGGCAGATCTTGAAATTTTTATGCACGGGTCTGTTAGTTTACCTTGTAAATGCAAGCAATCCAATAGAAACTGCCCTTCTGTCTTCAACCTAGAACCAAGAATAAATCACAAACCCTCAGGCACCTCTCTTTTATCTTTCATAATATGTAATCTGAGCAAGTATCCAAAATTTGAGACTTTGGCATAATGATCCCTCCTTCCTAACATGTCTACTAGCCCTTTACACTCTGACACGTGCTAACTGATTCTGTTTTATTCAGAACATTTTCCAATTCTGCTTCATTTGAGTGCAGGGAAGCCTGTCTTAAACAACAGATGCAAAACCATCTTTCTCCTATTCATTTCTCAGACATTTATGTCTTGCAGCATGTGAGAAGCATATTAAGTGGTATTCAGGTAATAGAAGAAAGGGTTCTACAGATAATGCTTGACAATTCAATCAAAGAAATCAGGGAACAATTTATGGGAAAATGTGGCTCATAGAAGATAGGTGGAGTTTCTGTGGACATTTTTAGAATAAAAAGTATGACCCTTTGCTTTTATATTTATATTACAAAAATAAAATTTCACCCTGCATTTTTACAGAATCATAAAATCATCAATATAATAATAAAATTATACCACTTACTAGAGGTTTTTAACTTAATTTAAAAGTTCAGTGTAGATACATATGATCATGTCTATTTCTTTTTCATTTTGATATGGAAGAGCATATGTTAATTTTTTCTTATACCTTAAGTTGATCTGTCTGCTAGATCTAAATTGCAGCCATCTCCAACATTTCCCTTTACTGAGCTTTATTTTTTCTTTAGTGCTTCTTCTTCTTCTCATTATTAACATAGTATGGTTTTTACTGGTTCATCTTTTTTCCTGTCTGTCCCACCCTCATTAGGATATGAGCTACTAGGAAAATCACCTTTACTACATTCAAATGAAGAGGGAGCAGGGAGGCATGTGAGAAGCCATGAGAGCATGTAGTGTCATCTCTTAAAGTCAGGGTAAGAGGCTGATACTGGCTGTGTTTTGAAGATTGAACCAAAAGGGTTGGGTGATGATTCATAGGGTTGTAATAAGCTGAGAAGTGTTCAGTGTAACTGACTCCACATTTTCTGATCCAAGTGACTATGAAGATGAAGTTTCTATTGAGACAGTACTAACTATAAGCAAAGCAGATTTGACTGTAGGCATCTGCAGTTACACTTTTATGTGTGATAAATGTGAGACAACTATTTGATTCCTAGGTAGTTCATGGCCTTGTGCTCTCTAATCCATTTTTCATGTTTCCTTTGCTCAGCATGTACTGTGGTACTTCACCCTGCAGGTAGACATGAACACTGGAGAACCAGAGGTCAAGGAACCCAGTGGTCATAGGTTAGTAAAATTACCTACCTGGACATTCACATCTCTAAATATTATGACAATGATAGTATAAGTGAAGATGTCAGTAAGCCAGGGGCTAAAATCTTCCAGGAATGAGGAGGACTAACCTGGAGTCTGTGGATGACAGCACCTAGGAGAGATGAAGTCACTTAAATCTCTCGCCATAAATATAGTAGCTGTGGGTTTTTATGTAAAAATCAAGAAGTGGCATGATTTTCAAGACTGTGGAAAATAAAAGAAAGGAACAGAATTACCCCTAAATTCTGGCCCTATGGTAAAAGTAATATGGAAGAATAAATAGGGCTTAGGAAGAGGCTATTTAAGTTCAGAAATAAGCTCCGATAATGGATTTTAGAAGAAGAGAGGTAGAAGTGTTCTAATGAGAGGGTGAGGATTTTGCTGATGACTGAGGACAGAGTAAAGCATTTAAATCCATTTTTAAATTATTGTATGGACTTTATTAAGTATTCATTTAAAAACCTGGAAGCTAGGGCTGGGGTTGTGGCTCAGCGGTAGAGCGCTCACCTAGCACGTGCGCAGCAGCCCAGGTTCGATCCTCAGCACCACGTAAAAATAAAGGCATTGTGTACAACTAAAGCAAATAAATAAATATTTAAAAAAAAACTGGAAGCTGATTTACACAAATTTTACTGTTTAATTGTTGATTACTTATTTTGCAATTTGTAAGAGAGTTTTTTTAAGGTAGAAAATACATTTTAGATTCTAAAATTTTCTGACCACATATCTAAATTCTGTGGGCCACTTCATCAACCCAGGGGTATATTCTTCTCATTTATTAAAAGAAATTAATGAATTTTTCAAAACAAATTTAAATATTCTCCTTATGTTTTCTGACTGAAGTGTCCAGATACATCTGATTATTTTTAAAATATATTATTTAAATAAAAACGTCATTTGGAGATTTTTCATGTTTTATTTGCTTTATAGTTAATAAGTTGCAAGTTATTGAAGTGTTTTCAGTAAAATATTACTAAACATGGAGGACTCTTAATTATTTGCATTTATTTATCATGATTTTTCTTATTATTATAAAAAACAGGTATTCCTTAATTCATAAAAAAATGAAAAAATTGTAGGAAAATCAAAATTGACTTAATCCTGCTACATATATCCCTCATATTTCTATGTTTGTGTCCTGACTCTATGCTATGCCTCTATTTTTATTTATTTTGACAAAATTGAGACCATACCTATGTGTCCTATTTTCATTTAACAATACCTTCTGTCTATTTCCAGGACATTTCTAACCATGCTCTGAGTACATGATCTAAACAGCCATTCAATTCTACTCTGCAATTTGTACATTATTTATTTAAAAATATTAGTGTTGTGTTCTAGATTGTCAATTGACCTGGAGTAAAGATTTAATTGCCAAGGAGCCCTCACCAATTCTGAGCACTGACTTTTGTTTTCTATCTTAACCAATGTGATAGGCAAAATAACATCTCATTTTAAAACCAGTATTTCTTAATGCTTCTAATACTTCTAATATTAAGGCCTACTTTTTTTATATGATCGCTGGCCATGCCTATTTATGTGTGGTGTGTATGTGTGAAGTGCCTTTTTAGCCTTTTGTCTAGTTTAAAAGTTGAGATACTCTACGATTTATCAAATATTTTGTGTTTGGAGGTATGGCTCAAGTGGTAGAGCACTTGCGTAGAATGTGTGAGACCCTCAGCACTGAATCAAATGTGTATGAATTCTTTGAATATTTCAATTCTTGTTTTATGTACATATATATGTGTATGTGTTATATACACATATATGTTTACACTTTGTCTTTCAGTTTTCATTTTATATATGCTAGTCTTTGATGAAAGAATATTTAAATGTTTATGAATCTTTTGCTTAATGGTTTATGGCTTAATGGTTTTCAATAAGCTTTGAAAAGCCGTCTCATAACAATGTTAGGAAAGTACTTATTCATATGTACTTCTTTTATTATTAAGTGACTTCAATTTTTTGTTAACATTTTAATTAATCAAGAATATATTTTGTGTAACATATCAAGATGCTTCTGCTCCAACTAATCTTTTCAGTCTCTTTGATGCTGTTTACTGTGAAATGCATCCTTCCCACATTCTTTTGAAATGCTAATATTTTTTCCAAGGCTATGTAGAGACGGAAGCCAATTTTTGGACTTTCTTATCTTATTAATTCTTCATTCCTTATTTTGTCTGATAATAAAACATTGTCTTCAGTATCGTAGATTTAGGTGTTTTTATTTTATAATTTGTGTCAGATAATTGCAATTATCTTTCTTAATTTTAATAATTCTACTAAACCATTTATTTGATAGCTATATTTTAATTTCTCCATGTTAAGATTTAAAAAACAAAAACAAAAACAAATATTCTGGGCTAGGCACAGTGGCACACACCTATAATTCCAACAACTCAGGAGGTGAGGCAGGACGATGGAAAATTCAAGGCCAACCTCAGTAACTTTGGGAGGACATAACAACTTAGTGAGACCTGTCTCATAATAAAAGAATAAAAAGGGCTGAGGATTGGATCAGTGGTAAATTGCCATTGGGTTTAAACTCCAGTGTCAAAAAAAAAATCATCACCTTGGAGTTTACATTTAGTTGTCATTTTATTAAAATTACAGATTTACTTGGATATAATTGATATCTGCCCAATACTGAGTCTTCTCATCAAAGAACATAGTGTATTCCTCTATTTAATTAGATATATCTCTCTGCAGCACAGTAAAGGACTATTGTTTTCTTCATGTAAATCCTATTGATTTTGTAGTTTTATTCCAAGGTGATTATTCTCAACAAATTTTTGTGTTTGAAGGAAAATAAAAGTGCTGATGACTTTCACTTTTGTAAGACTAAGTCTGCAATATGAAACCTAATTTTTTAATTCATAGAATTTACAAATATGTGCTTTGTTTTAAAGATCATAAGATAGTTCACCCTAAATAATTGATAATACCAATTTATTTATCTCAGCCAATTTATTCAACTAAGTGTTTCTTTATACCACAGTGATTCACTTTTTAAACATTGCAACCAAAAGGCATCTAAATGTTTGGATGTTCTCAGTTTCTATTCTCAAAAAAACTGTTCTCCATTTTTGTTTGTTTGTTTGTTTGTTTCTGATTCATGAGAAACGTGTTGTCATTTGGCTGCCTAGTTACAAGTGATTTGACATACTGGAAAACACATTGCACATAACACAAGAAAAACTGAATTCTGTTCACCTCCTGTTAAGTTACCATTCACCTGTGACATGCCACCTGACTTCTTGGAGTCTCAGTGTCCTTGGGTATCAAACTTAGACTGTTGGGAAGATATTTTAACTCCTTGAATCTGCTCTCATTATATTCCTGCTACTGCTCCTTGTGGATATACAGCAATCAAAAGACAATGTCCCTGTCTTCACTTGACATAGATTCTTGTGTGCTGAGGACAACTCTGAGTCTAATATCCTCTGTCTGTTTTACAACCTATGAAGAAATCCCGAGGAAAACCAAATCATTAGTTATAAACAAGGAATTTATTGTAGTCACTTGAATTCAAGAATAACAAATTCTCTGGTGACAATTTTTTAACAATTTACTAGGCATTTTAAACAGTTCTTCAACAGTTTTATGTCATCCTGCTTCTGCACAAGTCCATGTGCAAGTCTTGCTACCTTTCTGGACCTCAAAATGCTCTTGGGTATAAAGGTTAAAATAATAGCTATCTCATGGCATTATTTTGAGTACTGAATGAGATAATAGTGTGAAAAACTAATATGGAGCCTCAATAAATGATAGTTTTTATCCCCGTTCAAAATACCCTATTTTTACTATAATCAATTTTTTTTCATTATGAATTTTATCAATATCAATTCAGTATCAAAATCACAATAGGTTGGGCTGGGGTTATAGATTAGTTAGGGTATTTGTCTAGCATGTTTGAGGCCCTAAGTTTAATCCCCAATACTGCAAATAAAATAAAGAAAAAAGAAAAATCACAGTAGGTTGAAAACAAAGGAGACATAAGCAACAGAAGCTTTATCTATATAACTGGATACCAACTTATCAAACACCTCTTTAAAAACAATCTCTGCTGTATCACATTTCTAATGCTGATGCTTGTTTAGGTGAGGACCAATTTTGTTGCTATCCAAACTAATATTTAATCAATGGAGAATTACATGCAAAATATTATAATGGAAACAAGGTCTAACGTGGGTATTTTTGGCAGAGACATTTGCTGAAGTAGAAACTTCAGTGGCTTAAAAAGCAATTAGCTCAAGCCTTTGTAGTACAGCTTGGTGCAGACTTGGAGATACAATATATATGGGCCTCAATTACTGAGTTCCTGTTTTTAGTAAATAGCTGCCCTGTAGGTCACTAAGTGCTATTGCTGACAAGGTCGTATATGAGAAAGCTTTTATTTTAATAACCAGTGGCAACTTGCACTTATAAAGAACCATCCATTTCTCGAAATCCTTCTTTGGTTCAGAACCACTGCACAAAATTGCAGTCAGCTTGGGGAAAGTAGGCCTAAACCAGTTATTAACAGAGGACTAAATTGAACATCAGAAAAGTTTTTGAATAGAGACAGAGAACCAAAACTCATGAAATGTGGCTTGGGGTCTTACGGCTGCATTAAACAAAGAGAGCTTTGGTTTAAAAATGTGCTTTAGTTAAAATTAACACACAGTAGCCTGAAAACAAATAAACATACTTTTCAGAAAGAAAAATAAAGTATGCCTAGTCCTTGTGGAATCTATGTTGTAGGTGCTATCTTTTAGAGTCTTAGATTGACCTCTGGAGAGTTATTTAAATTCTTTTAACCTATTTCCTATTGGTAAAATGGTGGAAATGCCTTCTTTAAAGATTGTTTTGAGGTTAAATTAGGAAATGATTTTGGATAACTTCTTCAGTGTGTAGCACATGGAATTTGGGAAATGAAGTATAACCAAAAAATAAGCATAATTTTATTGTTTTTTTTTTAAAGATTTTATTTTGTATGTCAAAGGAATATAACTTGATATGATGGGATTAATATAGATAGTAAATGGTTACTATAGTGAAGTAAATTAACATATTCATCAACTCACACCTCCTCAACCCCTTTTGGTGGCAAGAGCAGGTGAAATATACTCATTTAGCAGGAATTGTAAATACAGTACAATTTTATTAACTATAATCCTCATATTGTACATTGGATGTCTGAACTTATTCATCCTACATATATGCTATGTTGTGTCTTTGGACCTGCATTTCTCCATTTCCTATCACACCCCTGTCCCTGGTATCCACAGTTCTATTCTTTATGCATATTTTATTTTATATATTTTTTTAGATTTCACATGTAAGTACAATTATTCAATATTTTTCTTTCTGTGACTGACTTATTTCACTTAGGATAGATAATGTATCCCAGATAATGTATCCCAGGTTTATCTATAAAGTAGAAAATGACAAAATAATATTCTATATGTATTCTTGTATATGTATACATACACACACACACATGTAGATAGATGAAAGAGTTATGTGCCACTTAGACAGTTCAGTCAATCATGATCACTTGTGATGTTGATCCTCTGAGATTACATTGGAGATAAAAAAAATATAGCTGTCATCTAGCATTGTTACTACACTTTTTCTACATTTAGGTATTCTTAGTTGCACAATATGTGCCATTATATCTCAGTCGTCCACAGTATATAGTGCTGTAACATGCCATACAGATTTGTAACCTAGAGGCAAAACGTAGGCTATGCCATGTATCCTAGTGTGTCAGCTTATAACATCGAGGTTCGTGTAAGTACACTCATCATTTTCATACAACAGAATTGCCTAAAGATACATTTCTCAGAACATATCCTGTTGTATAAGTGACACAATTCTTTTCAAGTGTGTGTGTGTGTGTGTGTGTGTGTGTGTGTGTGTGTGTTTACTTTTTAAAGACTATGCATATACAACTTTATCAGTTAAACAATCTTTTGAATTTAATAGCAAAGGGAGATGACTAGGGATAGCTAAACAATTTTGTAGAAATTTTGATATAAAGATATAGAATTAAGAAAACATCATCAAAATATGTAAGTAGCACAGTACAACAGAAATCTCAAATGTGGAAGCATAATATATAATGGAGGTAATATGATTAAATACTACTATAACATATATTATAGTACATATAATAAATGAAAATAAATTCAGTAAAGACAATTGTGAAGACTATCAAAATTTATTGTGTGACTTTTGGTTAAAGATGGAATTCCCAGGAAACCCGGTTCTTGAAGGAATATTTGATGAAATTGACTATAAAAATGAGAATGTAAACCTCACGGTGGGAGAAAATGTCATGTATATTTGAAAAAAAAATAGTATCTAGTACACATCTTTTTAAAAGAAGAAATTTAAAACCAAAGAGAAAGAAAAACAACCTAATCAATTGTGTGAAACTAAACAAACAAGAATGGTTAATCAATCAATTAGGTATAGAATACAAAATGGGAAATTTCATATATTTCTGATAAAACTATAAATTGTTAAAACTGCTTAGATTAGCAACTCCTATCAAAACAAAATTTATCTTACAAATGAAATTCAAATACACAATTTCTAAATGCTTTACTGTATCATTTTTCTATAATCAATAAATTTCAATTGAAATTTCAAAGTTACATAAATGTCTGGTAGAAAACAATGTGATAGCATATTTTTCTTTCCATTTTCATAATTTAAAAAACTTAACAAATATTTTTCTAAATTTTTTGCTTTGTCTCTTTGTCTCTTGCTCCTGTTTCCCCGCTTTTCCCTCTTGCTCTCTTTTCCCCTTTTCTTTTTTCCTCAGTTTAAAAAAGTAATCACAATCACATTGTAGAATTTGGAAGTTTCCCCCACCAAAAAAAAGGTAAATTCAACTCATTAAATCATACACTTTTAAAGAGATGATCATTAAACCATCCAATCTTGTTTTTAAATGGAGGTGTCATGTTTCAGATAAATTTAATAAAATGCATACAAGTAAAGCAAATTTGTTGATTGCATTCTAATATCTGTAGCCCTCCAAAATATTGATTTACTATTAATACCAAACATGAATTCTTATCTATTAATATACTCATTGAAAAAGTTGAATTTTAACTAAGCATGTAAAATAATAGGTGTGTTAATTTTGAAAACTGATAAACTCGAATTAACACAGCCCAAGTTTCCTATGATGATTCACATTTTATTTATACATTTCTTGAGGCAAAACAACTTCTAGCTACAAATTTATAACATTATCATCCTGTTTCATTTAAATTGATGGAGTTTAGAAAATACCCCCTTAATAAGGATCAAACTAATATTGCATGAAAATGATATATCTAGCAAATATTCTTCAATTCCAGGATATGAATAGTTCCATATGCATCAGCTTTTGATATATGAGAATGAATAGTCTTTACCACAATGATTGTTGCACTTACATTTAGACTCTCCTGATATCTTGTCCCTGATAAACTGTCCATTTACAGGGCAAGGAGAATCCTTATTACATGAAAAAAAAAATTTACTTTCGTGTATCCCATTGGGAATCGATAGTTAAAACCCTACCTATATTGTCATCTCCACATTCAAAATCATAGTGTATTAAGACTTTTTCCACAGCTAACATCCTTGAGGTTGACATCTTCTTGTGACTGAGTAGATAGCAGCAAGAAATTCAATTACAGCCAGTCGGCTCTGTCATTGCACCTGTCTGCTTGCACGGAAAATGATTTGTAAATTGGGCTTTATCTTTCCCGTCCCATAAATCTCCTGTCCGTAATTGACACTTGTCAGCTTAGATGAATAGTGGGAGAAAGAAAACAGAAAGTAAATGAGTAGCCCACCTGGGAAAATGATGTCTTGTTGCCTTTGGGAGTCATTTACAAACAGCAGTACCTATGGGCCAGAGTTTCTATCCACAAGCAGGTGGCAAACACTTTGCTATTGGAAAATATGATACCAGAGCTGAATCCTAACGAAGAAAAGACAAAGGAATGATAATTAATATATAACTTTTCTCAGAGAATACAGACATGCCTTCCTAGGAAATTGAATCTTCTCTCCACTGTTTGTGATGCTTGCATATTACTGCTGCACATTTGTAAGTATCAGGTTGGTGTCTGACCTGTCAAAATGCATTCATGAGGCAAGCATTTTGGCTGTCTTGGGAGTTGATATTGTCACTTGTTACACAATTCAACATCAGTTCAAAGTTGTTTGATACTAGTGTCGACAGATTGGTTTTTAAAAGACATAAAAATGATGATATTTTCTTTCAGATGTCAAAGAAAGAAACAGGGGATTTCATAAAGATGATCTTGGGAGCAAGCACTAACCATAAAAACATGACAGATAAACCTTCAAATCTAATTTTCCAAAACAGCTTATTTAACTTTACATCTCTTTCTGAAGTTTACCTCAAATAGTGAGACTCATATTTTAAAACAAATGAAAAGATTTCAGAATTTCTTAATATCCTCTTCACATACCTAAGGATTCTGGAAAACCAGTCTTAAACCAAATTGTTGACTGTTTGAAATAAAAATAAATAAATAACTGAATAAAGTTAAAGGTTAATTGGTGAGTGTTTTACAAACTACATTTTAAAATTAGGGGAAGAAAACACTTATACATAAGTATATTTATAGTCTTTTCCACACCTAATTTTTAAAATAATTTAAGTCTATAGTATGCATAATTTAATTATGTTTTTAAATCATAAACTTTATATTGTGGAAAACTATTTGTCATTTCTTTGGAATTTTACAGGGTCCTCAGTTATTTTTTATTCTATGTGATTATAAATATCTTCTATGTTAAAAGAATAACATCTTTCTCGCATTTCTCTTTGCTTCCACAAATTAGAATGAATATTAAAGATCATATCTCCTCCAACAGGAAAGCAAAAGATCAGAAATGGGACATTGCAGGAAGGTGAATTTATATTGGATATCTCCCACCACTATCTTCTACATCTGTTTCCCATGGTTCAGTGGGCTGTTTGCCCATCTATTTATTGTTCATAGAAGTTGTTAACATTATGTTATAGTTATGCTACAAAATGAAAGTTTGTCCAGCAAAGTTAAGTTCCTTATCTGCAGGTTATTTTTAGTGTAAAACAACTTATTTATGCCTACTTTCTTATGTTGGGTTCATAAACACAGTAGGGAATTTCTTGGATATTGATCTAAACAAAAGGTATTAATTGCATAATATTGAGGCACTCCATGATTTTTTATCTGGGTCAGCTTGGCCATGTGGCAGCATAACTGAAGAATAACAACAAAACCCTTTCCAATACAAGCAGTGCTGCAGTTTTGCCTGCCCATTCCTAAATTAGCAATTTTACAATAAGACGTGTATTTGATATTGCTCTTCTAACTAATATAAACATTCTGGATGTAGATGTTTAAAATACTAAAGTAAAACCAAAAACTAGGTAGTGGTAGAATTGAAAACAGAGGAGAATGTTTTGGGGGAAAACTTAAAGCTTCTCGCCTGTCCAAATGTCATGAATCTTTCTGCTTCTTCCACAAACATGTATAAAGTGCCTGCTCTTTGTTCACTACTGGGCAGAGTCCAGAAATGTAACCATAAATACAGTTCTTGCCCCAGTGTGGAGCTCATGTTCTGGTAAGGGAGAAAGACATATAAACAGACAATGTCCGTAACTGAGGAGACCGTACGTACCAAGTACAGAGATGCTGAGATTTCAGTTCTCTTGAAGTTGTGAGCAGGGGTTTGCCAACATGCTACAGTATAAGGACTTCCATGTAGAATACAGTAGGCAACTAGAACCATGGATTCATAAAATGCCATGAGCAAATATAGACAAGAAGAGATACTTCTCTGCTAAAGAAACTTCAAGCCATTTTAAAATACTGACATATAGACATGGGAAGGAAATAACAGGTAATTGATGCTGGAGAGTAAACAGTGGTCAACAGGAAGTTCAGGAAGGACTGTAAAAACTGTGTTCCTGTTGTGAGTGCTATTATTAATTGTATGCTCACCATACTAAACACATCTCATGTTTTCTTGTTTAATGCTTTCAACAACCTGTTAGAGCTTGGCATTCTTATTTCCGTTTAAGAGATAAGAAAACTGATAAAAGAAATAATGGGTGACCCAGCCTCCTTATATCAGAGAAAACATTCGGTACTTGGATTTTTGATATTGACAAAGAAATACAATGAAAAAAAATAATAATAATGGGTGCAAATCGCAGAACTTAAGGTATCCAACACAATAATTTTTCATTAGGAGTTATTAAAGCACTTTAAGGTATCAGAATAATGTAATGAATGGTGTGGTTCATTTTATGTTTTCAAATCACTTAAAAATGTATCAGCAAAAGAAGTTTAGGAAATGTTTCATTTTATAATTAATAGCCAGCATTTACTGCGTAATATTTTAGTATTATTCTTATACCAGAGTTTGTATGGATAGTTTTAAATTTTATGAAGCACTTGGTCAGGTTCTGTATTATCTCTCAAACTAAAAAGAAATTATAAGGGAATTGTAGTTATAAGAGTGTACTCTGTAACTCACTAGATGCCCAAGTATAGTGTATCTCTGTGGACTTGAAATTCTCAAGTCTTCAAATATATGGCATTTACAATATTTACATTAAGTTTTAAAATATCAATTTTCATTGCAATGAAATAATGTAGATGGACTGACTATAAATACTCCTTGATTTTTTTAAGTCAATTTTGCACATTTATTCCTCTTTAAATTTCTTTTCTTTTAAATAATGCATTTGCTGAAACACTGCCAACTGCTAAACTACTTATGTTTTCAAATTCTTTCAACACCATTATAATTCTCATTTTATAAATGAAAAATATGTGACTCAGAGTAGTTTAGCAACTTGGGGAAGAAGATAGTACTAAGAACAGGAATTAACATGTTCTGCATGATTTCAAGGCTTATGAAGGGGCAAAGGGTCATCTGTAGCAATTCATATTCTTTCCTTCTATTAACTATAATCAACTACATACATATGAAATAATACCCCATCATATATTTTGTTTACATTGTTTGGTTTCAACTATTACAAATAAAACTTAATCCAGACAGATTTGAAATTTTTCTGCTGTCTCTGGTATCTAATGGAATTACAGTCTATGTTCATTACAAACATGGCATATATGAACATGCATGCAAATGTGTATGTTTTCTTAGCTAAGTGTTCTTGTCACCTTATCTGAGGAAAATATATTGTTTGGCTTTCCATGTGGGTGAAGGATAAACAGCTAACATAATTCTTGTACTTTTTTTTATAATTATCACTTGACACATAAAAATAGTATATATTTATGGGGCACCATGTGAGATACATAGTATAATGTTCAAATCATGAAAAAAATTTCTACCTACTCAAATATATATCATTAATAATTAAAATTTTCAAAAATATTTGTTCTAGCTTTTTTGAAGTATATGTTACACTATTGCTGCTTATAATCACCTTAGTTCTTATTTCTTGAACATATAACCTGATAATCTGGCACCAGAAAACTATTCCATATATATTTTAAGTGGTAGAATATTAATATATTTTACAATGTTTGTCAAATATTTTATTTGGTTGTGTGATTATATGCTTAATGATAATTCTGTTTTGTCCTTAACTACAAAGCAAACAAAAATGTATAAATCACTAGAATGCTGTTAAATTGAGAATTCTTTGTTAAAATACTAAAATGAGGAAATTTCCATTCAAAATAAATTCTTAGTAAGTACTAACCAAACAAAATATCCCTTTCATTTTTCATTTATATACAACACTTTCTAAACAAAATGTTACAGAATTGCTTTTGTTTGCATCCAAGACAGTTTAAAATATAAATAAGGGAATTTTTCAGAGAATGGTGCCATTGGAAAAAAAATGTATTACTGGAGAAAATAAAAAATGTCCTCATTTAAAGAGCAATTGAGCATTTGTTGGTCAGTGAGTTACAAATATCAAATAAATGTCTGCAGAGTAATATTTGTAATCAAACTCTTGGGACTCATTTCAGTCTTACATTCATTGTATACAGGTGTGTGTTTTATGTTTTTTGTTTTTCTGATGATGATAAAATGAAGATTAGATATGAATTAGTTACAATTACCTTTTAAGAATCATTCATGTGACTTTCTGCCAGGCTACTCATCATCAAATGCTAGGACAGTGACATCCTGAAGAGCCTTGCGGTGTCTTTTAGTGCAGTAAGGTTGATGTGTGAAATGAGTGGAAAGTACCTATGTACCCACATCCTGCATTGCTTCATAGCTCAGGAAGCAGATACTGTTCTCAAGTTTTGGTGTTGAAAAGGAAGCTCTTAGCTTAGATATTGTAAATGAAGAACTATGGGCATTTTATTAAATGGAAAATTATTTAGCATAAATATTAAGATACACAATACATATAGATAAAGAATACATTGATTTAGATTAAAATGGTATGTTCTTTCATAATTTGTGGATATTTTGTTTTCTGCCCCAAATAGTTTTAACATCAAGGGAATATGTATAAATAAAAGCCCTTCATCATAATGACCATTTAAATGAACATTCAGAGGTATTCAAAATAGTATTCTTGATAGGCTGTGTTTTATTAGCCAGTATAACCAAAAATTTCATATGCTCTACTTGATCTCCCAATTTTGGTGCAGGCACATAGTCAAATGTGATGAGAGAACTTGATTGGATTTAGAGTATGTATTTAAAATAACATAAAAGAAAGGCTCAGAATACTGTTAACAATATTTTAGGTGCATTTTAAAATCTATCAGTTTAAAATCTGTGTGAATTACTAGTTTGAATTCAACTGTTATAAAAGTCCATCTTTGTGATGTGTTAAAAATTACTAAAATATTCAAATTATCATCCTAACCAACAATGTAGAACCAATTTCATTCCTTTTAAAAATTTGTGATATTTGTTCCTTAGAAAAATTGCAATAACCATTGTAAACACTAGTTAAAAATAAAAAGTCTGAGTTTTGTTTTGTTTTTGTTTTTGGTTTTTGTTTTGAAATAATGGGGGTTGAACAAGGGCCTTATGCATGCTAGGCCAGTGCTTTACCCTTGAAATACACCCCAGTCCATAAGGTCTAATCTTAAGAAATATGTACAGATTTATAGAGTTATACAAAATAGTTGCATCTTTTCCCTTTGAAAGAATAACCTAGAACTTTAAAAAGTTGCTTTCCTATCCCAAAGGAAAATGTTAGATAAATGAGATTTGCTACTCCTTCATAAAACCAGAATTTAATGCGTGTTTATAGGTGGGTTATGTGCTACACAGTGGTGATATTTTGGTCAGCAAAACCAAACATAGCTACCTCCCACCTTTATGGAATGAACAGTCTAATGAGGGAAATAGACTTTCATCAAATAATCATACAAACAAATTTCAATTTGCATGTTTAAAGTACTATAAAGGGAGATTTCCTGATTCTACAAGACCTCATAATAGGTGAATTTTACCCAGTTAGACAAGTTAGGAAAGTTAGTTTAAAAAACAAGAACAAAAACAGAATGGCATTTTAACTTGGTATCCAAAGGAGCTTGGCACAGTTAAGGAACAGAAAAGTGTGTGGGATGCACAGAACAAGGGATGTTACATGTGGTGAGGCTGGAAGGATAGTGCGGGTCAGACAAAAAAGTCATGCTAAGGATTTTAGTTCTTACTGTAAAATTTATGGTGAATGGAATATTTTAAATACCTTACATTAGTTACATTAGTTATCATTAGCATACATTAAAATATACACATTTCAAATGTATAATTCAGTGATTTTTAAGAAATATACTTAATTGTACCACCATCACCACCATCCAGTATTAGAACATTTCTATTA
The DNA here is from genome assembly GCA_025594165.1 of Tamias sibiricus. NCBI lineage: Eukaryota > Metazoa > Chordata > Mammalia > Rodentia > Sciuridae > Tamias > Tamias sibiricus. The sequence goes on along the minus strand of CM046666.1, from coordinate 79,570,232 downwards.
TCCCAATGAGATCCCTCATGAACATTTATAATCACTCCTTGTTCCCACCCCTAGGGTTAGGAAACTGCTAGCCAGCTTCATGTCTCTATAGAATTGCCTATTCTGGACATTTCTTATAAATAGACACATTCAACGTGGGTCTTATATATCAGGCTTCTTCTACCTCCCATAATACCTTTGAAGCACATCCATCCTGTACTGTATGGCATGTCCACTCATTTGTACTGATCGTGTTGCCTTGTATATATTCCATTCTATCTGTTCACCAATTAATGAACTTTTGGGTAGTTTCTATTTTGGGATTATATGTATGACAATGCCCGGGGCATTCATCTTCAAGTCATTGAGTGGCCGCAGGTTTTTATGTTTTGTGAATACACAACTAAGAGTGGAATTGATGTGTCATATAACCATTTTACATTTTGAAAAAAAAAATTAGAAGACTTCTTTTCCAAACTGGCTAACCATGTTACATTTCTAGCCACATTATGTAAGAATTACAGTTTTCACATCCTGACCAACATTTGTTATTGTGTCTTTTTTTATTAGAGTTATTCTAGTGGGTGCCAAGTGATATCATAACTTGGTTTTAATTTTATTTCCCTAATGACTAATGAAGATGTACATCTTTTTCAAGTGGCCTTAAGGGAATTTTACTGTTGGTTGAGGAGACAAAAATACTAGCCAGAAGACAGCAGAAAATTTAGAAGAGAGTATATCATGGAACCAAGGAAAAGAGGAAATAATGATTATTGATAATGATGTTACTGAAAATTCAAGAAAAGTAGGGGTTGATTAAAGTCCTTTTGTATATAGTAAGATGGGGTTGTTTGTCATATTGACAATAACTTGCTTAATGGAATGAGGTGGACTGAAGGCAGACTAGAGAAGGGTGAAGCATAAATGGGCTTTAGAAATGGAGAAAATGAATCCAGACAAGGTTAGGATTTTGAATTTTGTTTATGTTGTCATATTTCGCTGTAAAGGAAAGAAGAGAGATTCCCCAGAAGGAAATAAAAGATTATGAAACAATTTTATTTTCATGGAACAGGTTGAATTTATGTAAGATCTTTTAGGTAAAATCCAATGGAAAGAATGAAACTGATTATTTAAAAGAGTGCATTGAATTTATACATTTGTTTAATATACATTAAGACCCTAATGCATGCATAATGAGTTCCTTACTAGTATTATGAATCAATTTTAGTTTTTTTACATGTGTTTTTCAATTGTAAAATGGTTAAATTAGGCAATGTTATTGGAAGTTGTTCTCTGTAAGTACTTTATTCCTATTAGTCAACACATTATTCATGCCATCTAGTAAATGACTTATCTTATTGGAAATCTGTCTAAATTACCTAATGTGACTGGTTCAGGTCTGACCTCTACCGTATTCAAGTTTTCTACAATTACATGGTCCTACAGGGAAAAGATAACCTGAAATAACTCCCAGATGTGGCCAAACAAAAAGAAAATATTTTTCTCACCTAGCTTTTTAAGCCTTGACAGATGAAGGTTAAGTGGTACCATAAATATATGTCCAGGTCCTAGTTTAGAAAACATTTCTTTTCATCCATGATCTGGTGCCATCACTTAGGGAATAAGGATCAATCCCCCTGATACTTCCTGTTCTAAATATAGAAAAGAAATTAAATTAAGGGACGGGGGTCAGGTTAAGTTCATAATCTCCTCCTTCCCTCCATTTGGTTTGGGAAGGTAAGGGTGGCAGATACTCCTAGTTTCCTTCCTAACATCCAGTCTTTTCTTCTTATTTATTGTCATTTCTCTTTGTTTTGGGACAGCAGTGCACTCAAGTTAATTTTGAAAATTCATTTCTCAGCTCAGGAATAGATGACTGAGCTGTAAACAGAAGGCTGCCAGAATTGGCTGGAAACATAGACTTTCCTACTTTAGGTCCTGAGCATCTGTTATCACCTCTTCTTTCACAGTGCCTGCAGCCTGGATGTAATGGCCTTAGTGGCAGTGGCTCTAGCCTTTTGCAACCATAAGGGAAAGGCCGTGAGAATCAACTTTATAACCGTCAACTACTAAACAAATTTATATATTTGTTTGGAAAACAGGTCTTTTTGCATCAGAAAAACAAAAACATCCTATATTGCTATTTATTTAGGTTTCTGACTTGTAGCCAGACTATTCTCAGAGAAAGGCAAACTTTATGAAAAGGTCCAGGAAATAAGTATTTCACACTCAGTAGATCACGTTGTCCATTATAGTTCCTCAGCTCTCATGCTTTAGCACAATAGTCGGATAGACAACATGTAAAAGGGTTCAGTTGTGTTCCCATTAAATTTTGTATACAAAAACAGGCTGCTAGCAAGATTAGGCCCATGGGCCATCAATTCCTGCTTTATCTGAGGAAGAGTGAAACTGGGGATGTTATCTTCCTTGCATTTATGTCCTAATTAGTTACCCAGGTGAGTATTTATTTGTGACTGGGGAATATTTAATAGGATTACAGTGAAAACTCCCATTATGTGGCAAGAGAGGGGAAGGAGGCAAAAATGAACTATTTCTGTCTCTGGCTAAGAGATACCAGAAAGTTGAGAGGATTCAAGCAGATCCAAATTCTTGTATTGAAGCACCTGCGTTAAATAAAAATAACAAACACATTTTATTCATTGTATTTTTTTTCTGTTTTGCATAGTTAGTAGTTGTTTTAGTCAGCTTTTTCGCTGCTGTGACTAAAAGACCTAACCAGTATAACTAGAGGAGGAAAAGTTTATTTGGAGGCTTACAGTTTCAGAGGTCTCAATCCATAGACAGCAGGCTCCACTCCTTATGGCTGGAGGTGAGACTGAACATCATGGCAGAAGAGTGTGGAAGAGGGTAGCAGCTCACATGATGATCAGGAAGCAGAGATAGAGGGAGAGAGACTCCACTCTCTGATTACAAAATATGTACCCCATAGCCATGCCCCTAATGAACCACTTCCTCCAGCCACGCCCCACCTGTCTCCAGTTACCACTCAGTTAATCACTGAGGGGATTAATTCACAACCTAATCACCTGTACTCTGAACCCTCTCACATTGTCTTACATGTAAGTTTTTGGGGGATACCTCACATGCAAACCATAACAGTAGTATTAAAACAGAATAGTTTTCAACACCTTTTCTGTGCAAATGTACAATATTTTTTAAATTTATTTTTTAGTTGTAGGTGGATACATACCTTTTTTTTTTTTTTTTTTTATGTGGTTCTGAGGATCAAGCCCAGGGCCTCGCATGTGCAAAACGAGCACTCTACTGTTGAGCCACACCAATATTCTGGGTCAAATTAATGTTTGGGGCTAGTCTGGCAGTCTCTATTTATCATATTGTTTCTTTGGTAAATGAAGTTTAAACTAGAAACAATTATGGATTAACTTTTGGAGTAAAATTTATTCATGAATAGTAATCCTGCCTACATGTAACTATTCATTATAAGCCAGATTTTCCTAGTGCCTCAAAGTAACTCCTGAGTATCAACTGGGGACTTTAGGAAACTGAATTAATTTTCTTTCGGTAGTAAGAAATTTAATGTAGTATTCACTTATACCTAAACCTTTTCTTGGCAGTAGCTTATATATTTGAAGCAACAACTTTAAAATACAAATTGTAAAGCTGGGGGAGATGTATTTAGCAGACTGTATGAAATGCTTAGATTCCAATAGACTTTTGTAATAATGTAGTAAATCTTGACTGGTATTTAGCATATGAATTCATTATGTTTATATACTTTTTAGAAGAAATGCATTTAGAATACCTGGAGCAATTGAGATAATAACATTTTTTAATTGCACATTTTAATTGAGGTCTTATTAATGAGTCCATCTTCATTACGTTCCCTTCCTTTTCTTCTCCTCCTCTTCCTGCTCTTCCTTGTTCCATTAGCCTTCTTTCTTTCCTCCTCTTTCTGTTCTTATTTAATAATTTATCTTATAATAAGATGGAAAATTAAAATCAAATTAATTCTGACAAGCAACAGACTGATGAATTGAGTTAAAATAAGATAAAATAAAATGAACAAAACCACTAGTGAGGAACAATCTCTGCCAAAAAAAAATTTCTGTTAGATGATATTTTTTTTTAAAAAGTAGGAAAGTAGGTAGATTTGGATACATATCTGTTTTAGGCCTAGAGAAAATATACTAAAAAAGTTCATAACAAAGCAAAAGAAATAAAGAATATAAATGGAATACAAAGAATAATGTACAAAACACAAGATTTCTGGTAGCTAAAATATAATGCAATTTTGGCCATTTTCTTCAACAATTATCAAGAACTTTGGGATAGAGATGATAAATAGTATAGGATATAACTATCAGACATTTTTTAGTAATTTTTGTATTACATAAAATTAAACAAATATATGTCACTATGTAAACAGATGCATAGCCTCAGATATATAACAAGAAACAGTGAATTTAAAAAAATATTTAAATGTAATTATTGGCAGTAATTTGTAAATGCACATGATATGCCTTCAATATATCCATATGAACACACCACATATGTGAAAAAAAATCTAATTAATCTATATTGATTACTACATGTGATGAATTCCATTTTTATTACATTTCATTCTTTTTTAAAAAAATTTTGGTTGCATTTCATTACATTGCTTTCACAATAATGAAAAATGCTAGTGTAATGAAGAATATTTGGGAAGTTATAAGTAGCAGTGTAGTCATATAGTAACACACAGTTGATATTTAGTAATGTGTGTTTTATTCAAACAAAAATATGACTTATTCTAAATGTGTATGATTAACATACTCCTGTAAGGCAAACCTCACACCTCTTTCATTAATATTCTTCCTTTTTATTCTGTCATTAATAATCAACCTATATGTTGTTTAAATATCCACTTTACAATTCCTAAAAATAAACAAATCTCTGAATTTCCACAGTATTGTAATGTGCAGGGCAATATTTAAATGTAATATAGATAACTAGGAAGAGGAACTAATGAGCTTACTTAATCACATAATGATATATGTAAATTAATGTAAATATTACTGCATATTTATTATATAAAATTATTCATACTTTATGATATATATAATAGAATATAAATTAACCATATCTAACTGAAGATTACATTAATGCACATGCTGTAAGAAATTATAGTTATACTTCATCAAAATTTAGAAGCATAACATAGAAATTCACATTGTAAGGAACTTAAATAGCTCTAGACATGATAAATAAATGTAACCATACATAAGCATTTGGGCTAAATTAGCATCTCAAAAATTTTCTACCAGCATTACAATATTTTTGTGGTTGTAGTACAATGTAATTCTCTCTTTATAAATAAAAATACACTCCAAGGTCAAAGAAAATGTACACAACTGAAAATGTTATTCTGATGGCCTAAAAGAGAGGTCATTAATGCATAGGCACTTGTGTGTGTGTGTGTGTGTGTGTGTGTGCGCGCGCACGCACATGTGCATGTATCTTATTTTATTCAAGGCTTTGTTTCCAATATTAAAGCAGGGAATGGCAATGGGACATAGCTGCCCATACTTTCTGATGTTCTTTTTATAAATATTCCATCATTAAAGCAAGACCATAGTCATGTAGCTGATGTTACAAATAAGATACATTTTGGAACATTACAGATGGAGCCAAATTACCTGATAGACCAAGTTTGAAAGTAGTTTAAACAAATCATTCAAAATCTTAGTTTCCTCAACACTGAAAAGAGAAGTTGTTTCATGTGTGTTTTTCTCTACTATATATATTTTGTAACATTTTGAAAAAGGTGTGTCTTATTGGTCAGGTTTCTATTTCATTAATTTTATTTTCTTACAATGATATACCCCTTCTAAATGATTAAACATTAACACTTTACCTTTCTATCTAGTATGTATAAAACAGTGTATACTGTATACACATTGATCATTTACCAAAATAACTACTGAATAAAAACTGTCAATGTAATGTTTAAAAGACTAACATTGCCAGCATTTACTATGAAGGGTGTTTGAATCCTACCCTGAAGTGATAGCATATGTTCTTTCCAAGCTTCAGAGGAATTGTTCTCAAAGTCAGCTGTATATCAGATTTATCTGTACTGCATTTGCAAAAAAAAGAATACCAATGCCCAAATCTGATCTTAATCAGAGGACTCTGGAATGGGTCCCAGGAATCAGTAATATTAATACAGACAAAATTAATATATCAGCTTTAGAGAAAGTGTCACCATGTGCTAGGAGTAGTTTTAGTATTTAGCATGCATTTATAAATTTAATTTCCATAGTAATTTATAAAGTATGCACTCTGATTATCCCTATTTTAAATCTGAGAAAACTGAGTATAGGAACAAGGTCAAACAGCAAGTAAGTGATGGATACCCTTAGGCCCGTACTCTTCAGTGGACACTCTACCACTGTCTTTAAAGAACATCAGAGTAACTGAGGAGATAGACAAGCTTAATAACATAATTTAGTGCTACGCAAACAAAAAAGAATTTTGTGTTAACCTAAACAGAGGAAAAAATGATTCAAGGAGTTGTTTCTCACTGTTGGAGGTCATTTGATTGTAAATTATCAGTTCATTCTTGGACTTGAGTCTGTTATTATCTGATAGACATACAGTTATCTCTTAGAGATTATAGATACTATGCCAACATTCCTAATGAATAATTTAAATGTATGGTTATACTAGTCAAACTTTGAATTACAATTTTTTTTTTTTTGCAAACAGGTTATTTTTGTATGCATTTGTCTTTTTCCTGTCTCCCACAAATTTTATAGCACTTGGTTCATATTTTTTCTATGCTATAGTGTTAGTTTTGTGTTGTATATTTATGTTCTCATTTGTTTTCTGAATTAAAATCTCCAAGAAGGTAGGAACTAAGACCTCATCATCTTTGCAATCCATTCAATTCTTTGTTTTTACTATAATGTCATGAAAAAAGTTATATGTTAAAGTTGTGAATGAATGGAGCTCTCATCAGAAATCTATAAGAATATTGTTATAGTGATATTGCTTTCTGGGCATTGAAATTTAACAATGAAGGACATTTAAGGCTAATAGTAGAGTAATTTTAAATAATACTGCTACTCGAAATACCAGGATATGTAACAGATGACTATCTTAGGTCAGAAAGAAAATCATAAAGGAAGCTGCAAAGAAAAATAAATACTTCTTTCATCAAGAAATCTCACTAAGAAAAAAGAACTATCAGCTGAGTAATACCAAAACATGCTTATTGAAGAATGGTTGCTTTAGGGAAAGGTACCTTTGTAATTTGGGTACCAGATTAGAAAAGAATCTCATTTTTCCTCTTTTGTAATTTTTGAGTATTGTAGTATACATGCCAATTTGCCATTTTCAAAGTGTTTTAAAAAATCTCTGCTCAGCTTAACCTTTTCTGGTATCAGCAGGATCTAGGACTGTGTCTATTCAGCAGATTCCTAAGGGTTTTTTTTATCATTATAACCCCAAACCTAACATTTTGGCACATCACAGATTCTCAATAAATATTAAACAAAGAAATGATTAAATGCCTCCCTCTAGTATCTAATCTTAAGAAGTACCAGAACCTAGATAATTGCAATGTAGTAAACAAATTAAATAATTTTTTTAAAAAGCTGGAAATTAGGGATTGAAAACATGGATTGAATTTAACATTAGCCCCTTATGAAAAGATGCTAGTAAATTTCTTTAAGGCTCAGCTTCTTTACCAATAAAATAGAACAATAATTATCTACTGCTTGTACTATTGTAATATGGAAGGAAGAACTAAGGAGACTACACAAAGACACACACACACATGCACATACATATATGTGTATATTTATATGGAAATATTATATATGAAATGTATATGAAAATTTTGTATACATGTGAAGATTTTTTCATAGTCTTGATGATCTATAAAAATTCACAATGCCTAGCATATACTAACTGCCAAACAATTATTTGTGAAATAGATCTAAACTGGTTTAAAAAAAACAAAAACATTATCTGTTGATTGAAACAATAAGTATGCTACTTAGTATCAAGGGCTCCTTATCCATTCTGAATTGCCATGTTAGATGATAATCTACCTATTCCTCCTTGAATACTGTAATGTGAATTGGACCACTAGTTCTAGGAAGCTGCCTAATTTATATCTACCGTGTTCAAATTTTTATTTCTTTATTTTAATGACATTCAAGTTACAATTCAATTCTCTACTATTAGTAGCTTTCTCCACAACCGTCACCTCTTTCACTCTTTAAAGCATTTTGTGTAGAGATTTTGCTGGGATGTACTACTCTTCTAGTACTCAAATATAAGATCCAGATAATTGGTTACCAATTAATGATATAATGATAACAGAGGAGAAAAATTAATTCACAGAAAGATGTATTGTTGGATGATGTTTTACAATCATTGCTTTAAAGAACTGGACTTTCTTACTGGATCCAATAGTGGAGCAGTGACTTTTGTTGTTTCTGTAATTTGTTGTATTGCCTTACTGAAAACATATTGACTTAACTTGCATTTATCCTTCACTAGAACCACTATGTAGTACACCTTTATTTTTCTGCTTTGTCAGTTCAACATCATATTCATGTGAACATTTTTTCATAGAACATTCAGATCTTTAGCTCTTACCTTTAGCTTTATTTAAATTGTCACTTCAGTAACTTCTTTTAATTTATTCAGAAACTCTATTATATACTCATTTATTGTATTACATATTTCACATTTTTAATAAAACATTATTATCTTAATTGGTAGGATAAGTAGGTAGCAGTGTAAATAATATAATTTAATTTTGAAAAATGAATAAAATTTTCCCACTGTATTTTTTCTACTAGCTATTACAGAAAGAATTTTTCTATTTGTTGTAGCTACAAATCATGCTTCTCTCTAAACATATAAATTGACATCTACTGCAAATGGATAGCTTCTTCACTGCTGCAGACTCAATTTCCCTTAATTCTTATGCTTTTTTTAGCTTAATTTTATACTTATCATTTACAATATATTATTGACCCTCTTTTTCATTAGCCTAGAAATTAAAGTTTAGTAAAATCATGTTAACATTTAATGTATGTGTGTATATACATATATATGCGTATATATATGTATTATTAACATTAATGTATGCTTGTATATATGTAGTGGAAAATAAAACACTGTTGGGAAAAATAAAAAAGCTAAAAGTCATGTACTATGAAATACTAAGTTCCTAATAATGAGTATGTTTATTATTTAAAAGGATTGCTAAAAATAAATTCTATACCTAAAATGTCTAGCAAATAAAGTGTTCCGTAAAGGACTATTATTCTATTATTATGAGACTTTGATTTGATGGTATTCCAACTATGTCTTCATTTCTACTGTTTGTACTTACCTAATGGAAATATAACAAATTTCAAAACATCCAGTAACTTGACATGCTTGATAAAAGGTCATTTTATGTCCACTGGCTAATCTTACCTCGTTGTATTGTTAAAATAATTATATATTTTCCCCTTCTTTTTAATTGAAATTCAGTTAGAACATGGAAATGTAAGGAAAATGACAACTAGTATAAATAAATTACTTTTTTAAATCCCAAAACATTAAAGTTATAGCATACCAAAAATAAAAATGTTTCTTATGTAGGAATAAATATCGTTTTGGGGCTTAAACCATATCAAAATTATTTGCATGTTATTTCAACATAAAGTTTGACAGATCATTGTATTATAACATGCCATCACTAATCTTTTTTCATAGAATTCATAAAAATTTAAGTAGGTCTCCTTTTTTTCTTTTCTTGTAGTATGTGTTAAGTTTCCATTGCTGCTGTAAGAAATTACGTAGGAACTTAGAGGCTTCAAACAGAACTCATTTATTATCTCATGGTTCAGTAGGTCAGAAGTTTGGGCACAGTGAGGCTCAGCTGGATCCTTTGCTCATAGCCTCAGGAGGCTGAAATCCAGTTGTTAGCTGGTCTGGACTTTGTAATTTATTTTTATTTTTGTATGTATTTATTTTGTTTTGGGAGGGAGCATTGGGAGGGGCTCTCAGAAACACCCATTTCCATGTTCATTGTGTTGTTGGCAAAATTCAGTTTCTTTGCACTTCTAGAATTGAGGTTTCCATTGTCCTACTTGTCAGCCAGGGCCAGTTTTTGATCCTAAAGGCTGCATACATATTTTCTGTTGTTTCCCTTGTGCCTCCTCCAGCAGTGATGGATTGAAGCCTTTCAGGATTTGAATTCCTCTAACTTCTATAGTGTCTCTCTCACCCTGACTAGAGAAATTTCTCTACTCTTAAAGGATTTGTGGTTAGATTGAGCCCATTGGGAGAAACTCACAATCATCTCGTTATTTTAAGGCCTATAACTTTTCTTGCATCTTCAGACTGCCTTTGGCCATGTAATTTACATATTCACATTTCCAAGATTAGGGTGTGAGTGTCTTTGGGCTAGTCTGCATCATCCACTGTTTTAAAATTATCTTTTTCCCTACTTCATACTAGAAAAATCTCCCCTACATACAGGTAAGCTTAACATTTTAGGAAGGGAAAATGGAGCTCTTATGATTATTTTTCATAATGTAATATAAATATAGCTCTGTAACTGGATTTTAATTGGAAATGATTAAGATCAACAACTGTGTATAAGGACTTCAAAATTTGAAATGTGTCAAGTGCCTTATTGCTTCAGGTCTATACATAAACCCACCTTCCTGTTACCATTTTTTTTTCAATTCAAAACTTCATAGTATGGAAAGTCTACAAATTTACTTTTCTGCCTTTCATTAGACTTTTGGTTTCCTGTTTCATCCACTTTATCAACTTTGTTATTATGCTGTTGATATTTGCCACATTAAACAATAGAAACCATTTCTGAATCACCTAAAATCCTATTTTATCATCATAGTGCACTTTCCAAATATGATTAAGCTTGTGTATCATAGCCAGGTGTGGTGGCGAACACCTGTAATCCCAGTGACTCTGGAGGCTGAGGCAGGGGGATTACAAATTGAAGGCCAGCCTCAACAACTTATTGTGACCCTAGGAAACCTAGTGAGATCCTGTTTCAAAGTAAAAAAATAAAAAGGGATGGGGATGTGGCTCAGTGATAAAGCACCCCTGAGTTACATCCCTAGTACACAAATAAATAAATAAGTGTGTGATATGGCTTAGTCTCCTTTATATTCTATTTATTTGTTAAGTTTTATGTTCACAATGTCTTAAAGAGCCTTAAAGCCAAGATAACTCCATCTACTTCTCCAGTTGAAATTTACTATCATATTAAATATTTCTATAATTTACGTGAAATTAACTACCATATTTCAGTGTTTCTAGTAACTTAGGTGAGAAATGAATCTGTTAATCATTTGTTAGAAACCCACCTAGAAAATATTAAACAGCTTTGTGGTGTATAGTAAATATTTTTCTATATTTTCTAACAAGGACTTTATTATTATTGGTTACTATTTATTAGCTTCACATCAATTCCAATTGTCATAGACTTACTTTCATTTTGATAATTATAAATGTTATAATTTAATGTCATACTACCTAATTGGCTCTTAAATATGCATATAATTTAGCTATATGCATTTATTTTTCAGAAATAAACTTGAGGTTGTTAACTGAATATTTTTTTTGTGTAAGAATGAGTGAAATGTTAGTGAAATTGTTACAGTGATTAATTTAGTATATCAAATAGCATATTAACCATAAAAGTAATTGTGTTTTTTACATTAGGATTCCTTATGCCACATAGGTTTTACTTTAACATTTAACTTTATCTGTACATGATGGCCTTGTCAGAATCTGATGAGATTAGAAATGTTCTGTTTACAAACTGTATTTTGTGAGTTGTATATCCTTTATGTTAAGGATACTGAGAATCAAGGGGAAATATAATCTCTTTTTCTGTACCAGAATCTTGTATTTCAAGGACATAAGACAAAAGATTTCTCTCATCCTGCAGTTCATGATTCTCAAGGGCCATGTGTACTTTTGTCTCTGACCCTCTAAAAATGTGTGACTGGATATAGTATAAGCAAGGATTTAAAAGTAAAATAAACGTACCAAAAAGAATTTTTTTTCAGGAGTATATTCCCAGATATGGCTCCCTGTGAAAAAGAGAAAATGTGTTGTAGCACAGTGCACCAAGTGCTGTGCTATGAATTTCAAACTATTATACACTTCAAATATATTTTTAGGCACCCTTCTTTCCCCCAAATCCTCAATTACCATAATTTTGTTGGTAAAAGTTCTTTTCCAGGATGAAATAATGAATGTAATTTTAGTGTGTAACGTGCACAAATCAAATCTTATTTTATACTCAGCTCTTGCTTCAATGCACTAGAAACTAAATAAAGTAGGTTCAGATTCCAAGTCTCCTTCATATCTCAAAGAATTCAGAGTCCCTGCTTCTTTTGCTATACCATTTTGGGACAGAAACCGAGCAAACATCTTACAGTTTACTCATACTAAAAATCACATTAAGCAAGGTGCATTATTCGAAAATGACCCAGAAACTTACACTTAACTTCTCCCTCACCTGTTTCTCCCTGACCTGTTTTCTGATGGCACATTTAAGTTGTGAACCCTGATGGGAGAGCAGCAGCTCTACTGGGTAGTGAAGTGTGCTGTCCGTGCAGAATTTTCTCCTATGCTGCATTCTGTATTTTTTAACTACAGATTTTTCTGAATGGCTGTGTTAAGTACATTAGAGATTATTTGTTAAGTGGAACCTCACCTCACAATTGGTTGGGTTTGTGTTTCCCAAGGCAGTGTCCCAAGGAAGCATCCTTTTAAAGCATCCTACTTTGAGATATATTAAACCCGTTCTGGGCAGAGAGCGATCATGTTAGCAACCAGTTCTTCACTGCATGCACTCAAGGTTCAAAAGTTGTGGCAAAAATAAGACTTCTTATTAGAAATTTGCTTCATTGAAGATATAACTGAAATGCATTTATTCTGTAAACACAGTCTATTGAGTACTCTAGCGGCATCCCCTACAAGGGAAAGTTGTCCCACTTAATCTGCCTCGTTACTCTTTTTTTAGTAATCTGTGAGGAAATGGGAGTCATGAATCTTCCCTGTCCTTCCTTCAAAATTGCCTAGCCAGAAAGAAGTGAAAAATGTGTTTTCTAGACATTCATACAAGAAAATATTAAGAAATAGAAGAAACAAAATAAAGCCACAGGGATAAACATCAGAAGCTTGCTTAAATGGCTTTGGCCTCATATAATTGCTTTTCTGTCAGCAGGATTATTAACAATTTCGGACATCTGAAAATTAAATTAACAGCCTGAAAATATTTTACAGAATGAGATAGAGCATGATACATGAAACATAATGACCCCACTGAAATTCAGCCAAGCCAGCGCAGCTACTCGTGTAGACAGAGAAGACAACTAGTTAATCATCATGGAGCAAATTAGACAGAGCAAATGAGCTTGCCACATTCCACAGCCTTAGCTACCAAGAAGACGATATGCCACTAATTAGAATGAAAGAACTTTAAGCATATTATTATCTGTATAGAAAGAGAAACCAAGAGTGTAGCTTTGAATTGCTTCTACCAAAGCCAGAAGCCTAGGTTACAAAGTATATGGTACAAAGTACACGTGTGAAAGTTCGCATGTGTATATATGGTGTTCATGCATATATTTAATTTGGGGCACTTTTGTTGTATCTTGACATCATGACATTTACAAATTTTTCCCAATATTAATTTATACTCTTTGAAAAAAACAAACACTGGGAGTGCAAAAGCATTTTGTAAAAGTGTGATCATCTCTTTAACTAAAGAATAAAATAGCCGTTTTATATATCTTTTCTTACATAGTATGTTATTTTTTTCTTTTGCAAAGTATATTGCTGTTGCATATGAAATAAATATTTGGACTTAGTTTATCACTGGAGATTAATCTGAAATCATATTTTCTAGCCTTAATTAGCATTCATTTGCTTAATTGTCATTCTCAGCCCCATCATTTCCATTTTTCACTAACTTGAACAATGCTATCTTCTGCTGTTTGCACTTTAATTTAAATTTCTATTAAGGTTTATGAACAGTAATAAGGTCCTGTTTGAATATTCATTAGCTTCTGAATTGTGAGCTATGAAAAGGTGCTTTCTTTTACCTTAATGAAACTGGCACAGCATGGGACTGATCAGTTGTGACATTTGATTTGAGGCATCCAGTGAATTTTCTCATTGTTTATTGACACATCTTGTCCAAACAGCTCCCTCGCAAGTGAGCGGAGTAATGAAGGAGAGAGTGCTGCAGCGGAGTGTCGAGCTTTCCTGGCAGGAACCAGAGCATCCCAATGGAGTCATCACAGAGTATGAAATCAAGTATTACGAGAAAGTAAGTGCTAAGAGCAGCTGAAATGTACAACAGTGTGTGCTGTGTCTTGTGTCATCCTACCGTTTTTTGTACACTAAAGTTGGTCATTATGCCAACAACTTGGAACTACTTCAAAATTTGTAGTTAATTTTAGCCATTTTTAATAAGCTTCTCCCTGAATCTCTGCTTTATTATTCAAATCATGATTTTTGTGTATAAAGTTTCTGTTACAAAACTGATTATTCCATTTGTAGATTTGTAGTAAACATATTTATCCAATTTTTGATACATACTAATTAGAGGTATGATATGTTAGTACATCAGAAACTATAAAGCCCAATACATTTTGCCTTTTGCTTCTTTTATTTATTGTGTGTTTTTCATTTTTAGCCCAATACATTTTCTTTTTTTTGTGTATGTGTGTGTGTGTGTGTGTGTGTGTGGTGTGCTGGGGACTGAACCCAGGGCCTTGTGCATACACCTGAGCTATATCCCTAGCCAGCCCAACATATTTTCAGAAGTGTTTCTTTTGATATAGCTGTTTGAACTCTTAATGATTTACTGAATTTATGTGATTCTGTGATTATATCTTCAAATACTTTAGTAGTGTAAAAACAAAAAGGATACTTTGCATGAGACTTATGTAGTATTGTCCAGACTTAAGAATCAGATAATGTTATTTGACTCCTTTAAATTCTTCCTGAAATATATTTAATATATGTTATACAATCATGTCTAACACCTCCCTCCATGTAGTGGGCTAGAACTCAAGTGCTGCCCCTGTAATCTCCTTATAGCAGGTGAACTCAGCAAATAGTTGTGTATCTGAGTACCTGAGTACATTTGCTCCTGTGGA
Source organism: Tamias sibiricus (assembly GCA_025594165.1). NCBI lineage: Eukaryota > Metazoa > Chordata > Mammalia > Rodentia > Sciuridae > Tamias > Tamias sibiricus. Next base: position 79,555,065 of record CM046666.1, on the reverse strand, counting down.
GAGAGAAAAAAAAAAAAAAAAAAAAAAAAAAAAAAAAAAAAATATATATATATATATATATATATATATATATGAAAAAGACCTGTTACAAATATTCATGGTGCACCTCACAAAAAGACCTGGATCAAGGTTTTAAACATGAAAACTATTACTCTTGTTTCACTAATCATAATAATAAATGTTGTTAATATTGACTCAGTTAGTTAACTAAAGTGGTGTACTACACAAACTATTTTAAGTATGTAGACAAGATTAGTAAATAGCAACCTAAAGCTTTGGAAAACTTTAGGATTTAATAAAGTTGGTTAAATAAATTGAAATATGCAAAATACTTTGGTAATAAATATGCCTTTTTTCCCTTGGGGGGGGAAATTTAAAGATGACACTTAATGTCCATATATTGTTTAAAATAGTTTTCTAATTATTTAAATTATTAAATCAGGTATTTATGCTTCAAGTTGCAACTCATATGCCTCATTTTTGTACCAGGAAATATATTTTTTGTTCCAACAAGTGTGTTCAAAGCAGATCACTGTTTTTAATATTGTTTTTGTTGTATGTTCTCTGATTAGCTCAAGTTATAGTTCTTCCTGAAATTGTATCAGATTTCAAAGATAATAAAACACAGTTTTCAAGAGTAAAGTTTCTCATAATGCAAATTTGAAATATTTTGAATTCTGTGAAATAAATGTGTTTAAATAATTAATTTTTATTTTGCATGACAGAAATGATGTACTTATATTCAGTAAATTTGCAAATTAGGCAATTATTGGAAGACAGTACAAGTACTGCATTGTGCTGTAATGTATGCTGGCATATGATCTATATATCACTATGTTCCCCTAATATATTAAGACTTATTCTTTTATTTGAGATAAATATATAGACAATACCAACGATCATTTTTACAAATTATTATAATGAAGACAATCACAGATCACTTTCACGAAATTGAGTTTTTAAGTATAGATTTATTTACAGTTTTATAAGTATCATTGTGAAGGTAAATCAAACCATAAGACTGACATTTTCAAATTTCAATGAATAATTTTATTTCTAAGTAAAATTGAATAGGAGCATTTACTATAGAATGAATAAAAACTGTCTCAAATTTTATAAAGTATTATCTCTTAAACTACTCATAAATAACTTACTCACATCAAAGACGTTTTAAATTTTTATACATCTAAGTATCATTTTGATGAGGTTGTCTATATGCTCAAATTTTTATATTTATTTCATTCTTAGGCTTATCATGTATGTACATAAAATGTGTTTGATGCCTATGAGATAAAGAAGATAGAAAATGTAACTTTTAAAGTAAACTTCTCAAGCCTCAGTTTTCACAAGAAATAGAATTAAATTTAAAAATTTGTCAAACCATAAATCAAATGATAATTTACTTACATATTGATTATTTTAATTGAAGACATTCCATTAAATACTGTTAAGAACTATTTTTGCAGAAGTAGCTTTGTTTTGTGAAAAATTAGTTTTTATTGAAAATAATTGATATGTCACTATAGTGGGGGTTTAAAGAGAATTTCTTGACTCTATAACTTTCTTAAGTTTTGGCATATGGCTTTTTACTTATTGTGTAACATTTGAGAAAAATTAAAAGAACTACATTATGACACAAGGAGCTCTAATAAACCATAGTTTTTCTAAGTGTACTCACATTTTGATCAGTAAGGCAGTTGGTTATATTATGGTTTTTGCCATTATGCCCTATCCCAACAAAGTGAAAACCCAAACATCATAATTGTTTCATTCATAAAAGTATTTCTCTTTGAAAGTTATAGAACAAAGGCAAGCATTTTACATTTAGATTTTATATTATCTTAAAAGCAACTCAGTGTTATAATATTCTGCAAGGCACAATGTAGCCTCTATAAAAACAATACAGCAAATTGAAATAAATTGCAGAATTGGCTGTCAAATTATCAGGTTACATTCACAATTAAATATTCTCTATAAATGTTGTTTCTAGGATCAAAGGGAAAGGACCTACTCGACTGTAAAAACCAAGTCCACCTCAGCCTCCATAAATAATCTGAAACCAGGAACAGTGTATGTTTTCCAGATTCGAGCTTTTACAGCTGCAGGTTATGGAAATTACAGTCCCAGACTTGATGTTGCTACGCTAGAGGAAGCTACAGGTAAAATGTTTGAAGGTAATTACAACCTTTGGTTTGAATTCTTACCCTTGATAACTCTCAGACTTATTTTTTCCAGTATTAAGGGTCATGATTTGCATCAAGATAATTTTTACATATAAAAATAAATACATATGCACGTACATGCATACTTTATAAAGGTCATTCAGGATAATAATTTTTCTATTTCTGGGTTTTGTTTTTCCTGTAATGTTCAAACCTTGTAATCTACATTAATCACTTTAACATACACTGGATTTATTTATTTTACAAAGGTGAAGTTAGAATTAGAAACAGGATTTACACATTTTTTGTGTTGACACAAGATGTTTTCATAGACTTTGTAGTAATCATGCTTTGGGTCCATCCAATTGCTCCTTCTGAAAAATCCCGAAATGAGGCCAGAATGTATATGGGGTGGACACGAGAACCATAGCCAAGAGGTGTGCTAATTTAAGCTTCTAGTCACTTAGCAGTGATTTCAAACACTGGAGTTCAGAAAGAAGATCTTATAACTCATATTTCTTTTATTATTTTCATCATTTCTTTCTTCATTTTTGTTATAAAACCTTTCAAGGATACTAAAGATATTCAGTATTTAAGAATATGAAGAATATAAGTAAATGAATATCCCTGTATGCCCCACTCAGCTGAAATATGCAACAGAACCAATAACTTTGAAGCTCCTTTATCATGATTGATATTCTGTAATGCAACATCAAATTATAATAAAACACGTATATCTTTGTAGTGTTTAACATATGAGGAGATGTGTCTTGGGGTGTGTGTCCCAGGTTCAGAACACTGGACTGCACTGCTAGCTGCTCTTTTCTTACCCTTGATAACTCTCAGACTTATTTTTTCCAGTATTGAGGGTCATGATTTGCATCAAGATAATTTTTACATATAAAAATAAATACATATGCACATACATGCATACAAGATAATTTGCATCAAGATAATTTTTACATATAAAAATAAATACATATGCAGGTGGGTTGAGGTCTGTCTGTGTTTCTGTACTGGGGAATTCTTGACTCCTCCTCATGTTACTGCTGAGGCACAAGATTCACCTCATCTCCTTGCCAATCTTGTATTCCTATAAAATTATAAGCAAGAGAGAGTAGAAAAATGTCATGATTTTTTTTTCTCACCTTTTAAAAGAAGTTTTAAAAGCAAATTAAATCTATATGATTGGGATCAAAGAACTGCTTTGACTTCAGAGAAAGATTTTATAGATAGCTAAAGAGGTAAATTTATAAATATCCTTTGCATTTATTTCATGTTTGAAAGCCTGAAACTGGTAGTCTTTTTTTTTTCTGTATGTATGATTTTTTTATTTTTTTTCTTTTTTAATTTATAATAGTAGTATGTATTACAATTCATAATGCACATATATAGCATCTTTTTACATACAACTGTTTGTATACAAAGTATATAAGTACCATTCAGATCTTCAATCATGCATTTAGGATAATGATATCCATCTCATTCAACCACCAACTTTTTTTTTTTCTTTTTTTTCCCCCCCTCCCTCCTCCCTTGCTCCCTCCCTTCCCCTCCCTTTCCTTTGACCATTCTAGTATTCCTCTAATCCTCCTATGTACCCCCATCCAACAACATTGTGAACTAGCCTCCTTATATCAGAGAAAACATTCGGTATTTGGATTTTTTGAGATTGACTAATTTCACTTAGCATTATATTCTCCAACTTCATCCATTTACCTGCAAATGCCATTATTTTATTCTCTTTTATTGCTGAGTAAAATTCCATTTCGTATATATACCACATTTTCTTTATCCACTCATCTACTGAGGGACATCTAGGTTGGTTCCACAACCTACCTATTGTGAATTGTGCTGCTATAAACATTGAAGTGGCTGCGTCACTGTAATATGCTGTTTTTAAGTCCTTTGGGAATAGACCTAGGAGTGGGATAGCTGGGTCATATGGTGGTTCCATTCCCCAAACCTGGTAGTCTTTTCAAAATATTTTTGTTCCCTTTTTTTTTGGTACCAGGGATTGAACTCAGGGGCACTTAATCACTGAGTCACATTCCCCAACCCTTTAATTAATTTATTTATTTTTAATTTGAGATGGGGTTTCACTAAGTTGCTTAGAACCTTACTAAGTTGCTGAGGCTGGCCTTAAAATTATTATCCTCCTGCTTCAGCCTCCCAGGCCACTGGGATCATAGTTGTATGCCATCATGCCCAGTTTTGTTACTTTTTGATAGCACTTATGGCCACAAAAAATAAAATGTATGTTGAAATCATTGTGAAATATAAATCCTTTTATAAAATTGTAGCTATATGTAGGTATCATAGAAATATTTGTCACATAATTTGCTATGATGAGCTTAATGCTATTCTGATTCGTTATTATCATTTTTAAATAGATTATGTAAGACCAAAAGTGAAAGTAACTAAGTTTAGTGCCCCCAAAATATTATTAAAGCATTTTAGGCAAGAATTTCAACATTTAAACATTTGAGTAGTTTATTGTTAAAATGTGCTACAGTAGTTTTCCACTAAGGCCAGTCTCTTGCAGGCATGTGGCTGGGTTCACATCTCACCTCTACTGTATCCATTTATAGAATTTGGGATGAGTCACCTATTTCTGTGTACTGTGCTGGGATAGCAGTACCCAAATCAGAGGGTATTCTGACAATTAAATAAATTATTATACACCAACTGCCACATGTAGTGCCCAGCATGAAAGTTCTCACAGGCCAGCTTTTATTATTTAGCACAGCCATTTTCAAAGTTTCTGATCTCAGAAAGATTTTTACAGTTAAAAATATTGAGGACCTCCAAAACAATTGTTTCCATGTGGGTTTTAGCTATCACTATTTGCCACATTGAAAATTAAAACTAAAATTTTAAGAACACAAGAAAATGCAAATATTATTTTCCTATTATAGGAAAACAATTTTGACCTTGTAGATCCCACCAGAAAGTTCCTGAGGATCCTTAAAGATTCCTAGATAACCCTTTGGGAACCACTTGTTTAGCATGAGGTACTGTGTAAAGAATTGTATATGTACAGAGATGCAAGATACAGTTGGCGCTCTCTGTTTAAAGATTAGTGAAAGAGAGAGTTTACAAATTCTGACTACACAATTAAGCTCTGGTAGAGTGTGTGGCCCCATATGGTGAGCATGTCAAAGAGCAGTGGGACTTACTGTACTAGGACAAAGGGCAGGACGTAAGATGCTTCCTAAGAGAAGTCACTTGAGCACTGTTTGAAAGAGAAGTTAAACACACTACTCAATTGTACATATACACTAAAATTCCCTTCTATGTAGAGCCAACCTACTGCTTTACAGTTTTTAGGCCATGATGTTCTGATTATAACTTTTACAAATTGCTTCTAAAATTTATTACCCATGAAATAGATGAAAACATTAGCCATAAATGTCAAGTATGGAAAGATTAAAGTTTGACTCTAACTGTACATAAATATGTATAAATAAATATTCACAAATTCTGATTCATCAGTCACCAGAGTTCATTTTTCTCATGTAGTTCTGACTCTGAAGCTAAGGGAAAAACTGAGCCTAAGACAAGCAGAGAATTAGACCAATGGGACATATTGATTGAATGGAAAGAATTTTTATACATATGTGCATAATCTTTTCCTTTCTTACTACTCCATTTTCCCTCTCTCTATATATATCTATCTAGCTATCTATCTATATTTATGCAGATTAAAAACAAAAATGAGCCAAACCAACGAACAAAAATATTTGAAATTGTCTTGTTGTGTGTGAAAGGGCTAAAAATTAAAACCTGAAACCTTGAAAGTTTGTTTTTGGTTTTGTTTTCTCTCTCCCAACCTCTGCTTAGTTCCCTTGGGGAGCAAATCACCTGATGGTAAATGACTGTATAAAACTCCTTCACAAACTATCAGACCAGCTATTTTTCGCTGTTTTTTAGTATAGAAAATACCTCTTATTAGCATGGATATACAGAATTAAGAAATAAATTGTCAAAAGGACACGCAAAAGATGGAAAACAAAACTAGTGCTTCCTATTATGGCAAGATAGACTCTGCCTACTCTAGAGACCCTGTCCCTTGCCACCAACTGGAGTAGTATTTTCCATCCTGCCTTAAAGATTAAATCTGTTGATTGTTTCCGATGAAAGCAAACCATATTAATTTGACTTCATGTATTATATAGTTGGAACTGGATCATTTATTGGTATATATGTTTTCATTGTTCTATATGCCTGATGATTTCATCAAGTCTATAATAATATTGAAAATATAATATTCTGGGGAAAATATGGTAATGGTGAATTACAATATAAGAAAACCTTGACTAGTTTGGAAAAATGGAAATGATAATATGTGTTACTTTGAAGTATTTTAATTGGAGGCTGTTTTAAAGAACATGGAAACATAAACTCATTCCCATGGAGAGTTGTAGAAAAATCCAGCTGAGTTTGCATTAATAAGCATGTAAGAACCATTTAGTATTGTACAGGAAGTATCTACAAATAATGACAAAATGTTTTTTAAAGCACTTGGCAGAAAGTTTGCTGTTTCATAAGTAGACTAGTTCCTCTCTAGTCTTACAACTTATATAAAATGCAAAAGTAAACATTTATTTAAATGTACATTGATAGTGTACAGTGAATTTATTTAAAATTAAAAGTGAAATAAATAAAATGGATATTTCTTATTTTATCTAACCTCTTATATTCTTGCATGAGATTGAATGTTTCTGAGCCTCTTTTTTCTGTTTACAGCCACAGCTGTCTCCAGTGAACAGAATCCTGTTATTATCATTGCTGTGGTGGCTGTGGCAGGGACCATCATTTTGGTGTTCATGGTGTTTGGCTTCATCATTGGAAGAAGGTATAACGTGGATATTTTTTTTTTCTTTTTTTTTTTTTTGCACCAGGGGTTGAACTCAGGGGCACTCAACCACTGGGCCATATCCCCGGCCCTTTTGTGTATTTCATTAGAGACAGGGTCTCACTGATTTGCTAAGTGTGCCTTGCCATTGCTGAAGCTGACTTTGAACTTGCTATCTTCCTGCCTCAGCCTCCCAAGTGCGCCACCGCACCTGGCTTTGGAATTGTTCTAATATTTAACAAAATGTATTGATTTCTGAGTATTATGGGCCTATTTCTTATTGATTTTAATATTAGAATTTTAAACAGTAAATGCAAACTTTCTTTGATGTAAAATCTCAAGTCAATAAATTGTTATTCTTCCAAGATCAAAACAAAGTAAGAGTTTTATTATTATTCCCTTCAGTTTAAAGGAATGAGTATAGTAATTTCTATTATATAAATTTTTATTGGTTATTTTCATAGTTACATTTTCATAAAAATGGAGAAGATTTCCTGAGGAAAGTATTACTCTATAGATGCTGAAATAAATGTCTGTGGAAACCATTTAAAAACTGGGATCTTTTTCCCAAAGAAATAATAAGCAAATATGCATTCATTTATAAACCTAAATCCATAAATAAAGTTTCTATTGCATTGTTTTACACTAAGACTCCATTTTCTGTGTGTTTTTAAAATCATGTGAATTGTCATATTATCACTAAATGGATTTGTATCTATAAAGAAGTAGTTTTTGTTTTTAGGTTATAGTTATCACTAGTATGTTGTTAAGTAATAAGGTACATCATACTGAATGCTAAATATATAAAGTAAAATCATTGATTGAGATTGTCACAAATTTGCTTTTTTCCAGGCACTGTGGTTATAGCAAAGCTGACCAAGAAGGGGATGAAGAACTTTACTTTCATTGTAAGTGTTTGGCTTTTCTTTATTATTCTGTACCCCAATTAATTAAACACAAATCTCATTGTTAGTATTGACATGAGCAAATTCCTAATGCATCATGCTTGAAATTATATGAGTTCAAACTTTTGCTTTAAAGCATTTAAAATATTTAAAATGAAAATCATGTGATGTGAATTGAAAACAGTAAAGTGTATTGAGAAATGTAATATAACTGAACCATATTCAGCTGCTTTTACATCACAATTTTTCCTTTTGCAAACTTTGCACAAGTATTTCTTAACATTCTAATAACAATTCATAAAATGCTCCATGTCCCCATTTTCTGTCTAAAGAATATCACTTCAGATTAGGAGGATAGGCCCTTTCTTCTTGCCCAATGAGTGATGCTACTATGAAAAATTAAGCTAAGGAGCTTCTTTCTGCTATGAGTTGTTTATCACTCATAGATATTTCATGGTACATAAAGAGTACAATATTTTTTTTCAATTCACTATATTTTCCTATTGATTTTGAGTTACCTGACTCTTAAAAGTTAATATCAGAAATCACATTCTGTAGAGAACCCCAGACCCAAAGACAATGCCCATCTGCATTGATCCTATACTCATATCTTGTTTTCATTGCAGTGTGAATGGCAAAATAAAAACCAAACAATCAAATTATTTCCATTGTGATAATTAATAATTTTTATTCAAACCCATTATTCCTATTTTTAATCCTTGAAAATATTTTAAACCAATTTTGTGTATTCTTTTTCTTCAAAGATGGTTCTCACTAAAATTTCTCATCATAAATAAATTTCCTATAAATGCCATAAGAATATCACTTATTATACAATTGATCATATTCTTATGTCAGTATAGTAAAGATTTGTCATATGCCCTCCTAATGTCATAAGTATACACAAGCATCAATCAAGAATTCCTAATAATTTTAGAATATCCTTGTGATTGTTTTCTTTAAGATTCAAATTAATATATGTGGTTTAAATACACAAATTGTGACTACTCTTTTTATCATTCCTAAATTTTTTCAGTGTACTTGTATTTGTTGAACCATGTTACCTTGACTTTAGATTTTGAAAGAGAGGTGGTTTTATGTAATACAGATCCAAAATGAATAGGTATAGAATTCCAGTCAGTAAAGGCAGGAAGGGGCAATGGGATGTGACAGATTACTAAAGTACAGGAGAGGTGGAGTTATCATGATTTTTAAACTTCAGGGCTCCTAACTTTCATAGACTCCTCCATTCCTGACCCTGAGAGGCCCTAGCACTTTCACGTATGTAATCACATTTTCTTTTCTCAGAGAGGGTATCCCAGATCATAGGAGGTTCCAAATTTAGAAAACTTGAACCTACTCCTGATTATAAGGGAGTACATGTGACTCTGCTACCCTCCTGGGATTATTCGATATACTCCCACTGTGTGAATTTCCTTTTGCTAATTCATCAGTGACTTTCCTATGACAAGCCTCAGTGAAGAGAGCACTATAGTCAGTATATAGCTAGAAAATGCCCAGGAAAAGTGGAGGTCACAGTTTTTCCAATTTCATGATAGGAGAAAATATTTTTAACTCTCCCCCAGATAGGAAGAAAAGGATCAAAACTTGAATCCCTAAATTTTTATTTCTGGTGTAAAATGAATACAGAAGGTTAATATCAGACCTTATTTCTTGGCCTGATCCTCCCCACATGTGAATAATGTAATGACACAGTTCTTTAAGATTATCATAATCAGTATGTCACTTTCTTTTATTTATTGAATATATCTGAGGTATCACAAAATTACCAAAGATATAAATTTTAGTTAATTTGCTTTTAATTCATAAGTTAATGTAGACATTAAATTGAAACATGGCTTATCCAAAACTAGTTGTATAGCCTTGTGTTTAATTGTCATCATTCAGTTTCAATATTTTGATGCCATTCACATTTTCATGTTTCACATCCAGTTTGTAATTAAGAAAAATATGTAAGTGCATGTCTTAAGCTAACTTTGAAAAGATGAACTTGCTATATATCAACACTTTTCATCGCTGTGGCAAAATATCTATGGTGGTTTAAAAGTATTTAACATCCATGAAAAATGTAAATGAGGTATTAAAGCATAAAAAAATCACACTCTTACACTAAGACAAGAACAGACCAGAATATTCAAAAATTATATCATTATTTTCTTTATTTTAAAACATCCACATGAAAAACAACGAGCACTTAACCTGTCATATGCTGGTAAATTTTGATATTTTTGAATCCTGCTTTTACAAGGCTATCTTTGTTTGTCATTTGATAAGAACCAGGCATTTCACTTTATTTTATGATTGTATCTAACATACCTCAAATACAGCACTGTGGACACCAACTGTTTACAAATTGGGGTTCTTTTATTCCCTCAGTACATGGACAGTTTGCCTAGGTACTAAGACATTGGATTGAATTTTTACAGCAACTTGAAAGCAACCATTTAACTGGCTTTTAGAGCGCTGAATTTAATAGAATGTCCAGTCATTTGTATCAGGGGCACTCAACTCTCAGTGGTCCCAAGTGCTACATTTAAAAATATAAACACAATGGAGGAGTTTAGTGAAGCAGTTCCAATTTACATTTCGTTTCCTCCTACCATTTCTTCTAACAATGTCTTGGAATCCAAGCTGGGCAGCATTTCATGTTTTTATGCCAAAATAGCTTTGGCCTGTCAAAATGTTTTATGACAGCTTGAATAAAGAATCATCAAAGAGCCATTTGAAATGCAGAAGGCTAACTCCAATCTAGCTCCCTTATCAAAAAACAAAAACAAACAAACAAAAACAACCAAAAAAAAAAAAACAATGAAAGAAAGAAAGAGAGAGCAAAAAGGGAAAAGATGGCTCTTTCTCCATCTGCCTGCCAATCTAGGAGGTTAACCTATTGTTTTCTTCCCTTCTCTCTTTTTCTCTTTCCCCCTCTTCCTGTACTCCTTCTTCTCTCTTTTCTCTTTCTATCCCCTCTCTCTTTTCTTCTTGTGTTGTTTTTTTTTTTTTCATGTTCAGCTTTAGTAACAAATGAACATCTGTCAGTTTTATAAACTGCAACAATAATTGTTTAAGACAATCAATTTTGGATAAACAATCAACTACAGCAGAATAAACCAAGATTTTTAAATTCCATTTTCCTTTATACATTCTGCTTCCTTTTGTTTGTTATATGTTTATTTTTAAAATATAATTTTAATTTAATGTGATGACATAAGCACAGTTAGGCTGCAGTGTAATATATGAAGAAATATATTGTTCTCCAAATAGTAAGATTTCATGAAAAGATTGTTTGGTGGATTTGTTAACAATAAAGACTTTTTGAGGATATAGTGTAATTTTTTTTATTGCATTAATATAACCAAATATATGCCTATCTATCTTATCTTTGTCTTTAACCAAATGATTAGATTTGAAATACATGATTGTTAACTGGATTTGATATAAAGTTGACATAGCATTATCTGTTACCTGCATGCTTCTGGGTGCATTTTAAGAAGATTTTAACTTTTAAGATGAATCTATGTTGTTTGAATTTTGACTACCTTTTGTGAGGCATATTGGCTACCTCCTCATAGCAGTTAAGATCTTCCAAAGCCTTATAATTAAAAGGTCTTTTAAACAATTCCTCTTTCGAATTGCTGTCATACTTGGTTAACAGATCCCAGGAATATTGTACATTTTCTAACTTTCTTCTGCACTTTGTACATCTGGCCTCTATTGCCTTTCAAGGTGAAGATGAAACTGTCTTTAGAAGATTTCTCTTTGATTCTGTGATAGCATTCCTTCATATCTTGTATTAATTTTATGTATATGTCAACAGTGGTTGGTCTTTAAAAAAATAAACCAAAAGAATAAGCAAGATGTCTAAATGTTTTTAATATTGCTGTCAGTGTAGTAGTCTACCTGTAAATGAAATGTCTTTTTTTCCCCGTGTATTAATTTGATTGATTGACTGACTGATAGATTTACAAATGTGTTTCCAAGTCCATTACAATCCTCAATATGGCTTGAACTATACCATGATAGCAGTGAATTTAATTATACCTCAAGTCTGATAGGCATGTCAGAAATTTTGGTGGATGTCTTTTGTTGATTTACTGGAAAAGCTATTCAGTTAGAAACCTATGAGCTGGATCCTATGTTACCTATAGAAGCTTGCAGATAATACCTATACGCCAACAGACTGAAGTAGTCTGTTAAAACTGCTGTGAATCAGGTGATGTGGAAGCAAGTTCACTGTTCCAAGGAGCACTCTGCATAATGAAATTCCTGGGCTGACTGCACAATAAGTGCTTTGCTTCATCACAGTCATGCTTTCTTACATCATTACAGTTAAATTTCCAGGCACCAAAACCTACATTGACCCTGAAACCTATGAGGACCCAAATAGAGCTGTCCATCAATTCGCCAAGGAGCTAGATGCCTCCTGTATTAAAATTGAGCGTGTGATTGGTGCAGGTAAGGCTGTTGTAGCTTCCTTGTTCAGCTGTTCCATTTAGCCAAGATCGAAAGTCATATATCATAATGACAGGCAAATAATTATACCTCAAGTATAGAACTTCTGCATTTACCTGAGCTGTTGGAAGCAATGACGCTGTACTTATTTATAAAATCTTAAGGGGAAAAAAAAAGTGGAAAAGAAGCATGTGGCACAGAGAATCTGTATACATGTGATTTTCTGTTGGGTTTATAAGATATTGTTCTATCATAAGCTGTTTCATAATAGTTCTGGCCTATTGTTAAGAAACAACTTAGTAAAAATTAAAAGAATTTTCCTGAATGTTGGTGGAATATACATTTCCACTTACTTATGATCTTCTTTCAAAACATTCATTTCTATCTTTTTTCTTGTGTTTGTAATTATTAGCTATTGTACTATTCAAATTCCTTTAGAAAATTAATCTACAAGAATTGCTTAAAGAGAATATTCTATTCTATATATGTTCAAGATAATTATACATTTTTTGTAAACCAATCCCTTAAATCTAGCAGAAACAGTATACATAAAGTCCACACTTTTAAATCATTAATAAATATTTGCTTCCCATAGTTTTTAAGCATCAGGAATGTTGAGAATCTGCTAATGTGCCCTCATGCTATAGTAGGCAGTGTAGATTATACAGCATACTTCAAATCTAAATGTTTACTCGGAAAAGGGTTGATAATTTAATTGAAAAGCAGTAGCCTCTGTAACAGATAGTTTAGAAAAGCTTAACTTCTATGAATGAAGTGAAATGTATCTTTAATTTCATTTTGCCATTCTTTACATAAACTATTTCATAGTGTCTGAGAACTAGAATCACCCATCCTACTTAGTAATGCATTGATTTTTAACTTGAAAATTTTTTTCATAATTAAAAAGTATTTTTAAAGAATTTAATTCATTTACTTTGAGAAAGAAAATGTTTCAGAATTAAAATACAACAGGGTGTTCTGTTATTTCAGGAGAATTTGGAGAAGTCTGCAGTGGTCGTTTGAAACTTCCAGGGAAAAGGGATGTAGCAGTAGCCATAAAAACCCTGAAAGTTGGTTATACAGAAAAACAAAGGAGAGACTTTTTATGTGAAGCAAGCATCATGGGGCAGTTTGACCACCCAAATGTTGTCCATTTGGAAGGAGTTGTTACAAGAGGTAGTATTGGTTGTATTTATCAGTAATTGAATGCACTGTCAGAAATTACTATTATTGTGTTCACAATAAAAAAAATCAAATCATGAACATTTCATATATTCTAAGTGAGCATTTTTTCCTTGGTATGTTACTAATTAAAACAATTATTCTTTTATGCTACTACCTCAGAAACAATTGGGAAAAATGAATATAGGGTTCAAGTTGGAAAATACATCATATAAATAGATGGAACCAGTGAGAAATGTTCTTATTCAGTTTTAAAAGCTGTAAAAGTGAGAGTTTAGTCTTTACATTTTGTATAAAGTATCATTCTCTTTGCATTTCATTTACAAAGTCTGAAGTACATGTTGACTTTTATTCATATGGTTTAATCTTGTGAATCACAACCACTTTCTAAGCAGACACTGAATGAATGACTTTTTAAGCTTAGTAGCAGCACTGAAAGCACTAAAAACACTCACACTACCCATTCAGTCTCTCAAAAGAGTACCATTTTATTGGGGATGAAAGCGAGAATAACACAAAAGTTTAGGTGATGGCTTCTGAAATAACAGGTTTTTTTCCCTTTTGTGTATTTTTGATATTAGGAAAACCAGTCATGATTGTAATAGAGTTCATGGAAAACGGAGCCCTAGATGCATTTCTCAGGGTAAGTACCCAAATTATTCTCCCATTCAAAATATATTATGCATGCTGCCAATAAAAATTTATGAACTTTTTTTTACAATGTAAAATGTGAACAATATAAACTAGATGTCAGAAATTGTCTTTGAAAATCACGTTAATAATCAGAGTTCTATACTGGATTAAAATAGAATATTTTGAACATTTACATAGTACAATTTTATTTTTTTAAATGTTTATTTATTTGTGTTAGTTGTACACAATGCCTTTATTTTTCACATGGTGCTGAGGATCGAACCTGGGCTGTGCACATGCTAGGTGAGCACTCTGCCGATGAGCCACAACCCCAGCCCAGTACAATGTTATTTTAAAAGTGATTTCCAATAATATTATTACTTAAAGTATGGAGAATACCTTTCAACTTTGTAATTTGAACATGTGTTGTAGAATAGTATATGCAATTCTAAATGGAATACAGAGAAAATATAGAGAAAACTGAAAAGTGAGATAATCAATTGGCTCTGTAATCCCAACTCCATTCTGTAAAAACATTTCTGTTGTATTGTTATTTGAAAACTGATCATAAAATGTACAATTATTTATATGGTTTTTAACTAATGGCCTTTAATTTTTTGTGATAAACCTTAAATTAATAGACATGCATATTTTTACTTAGAGGTTTTTCACTAAGAATATAAGCACATTGACATTTTTCAAAATGGCAAAAACAAAACAATCCAATGAATAAGAGGCCACACAAAGTTTACTTTACATGATCTAGAGTGACACATTCAACCCAGATTTATAAACAATCAGAGGATCTAGAGAACTTTTTTATTGTTTAATCCTTATGATGGGCTCTCCAGAGCATCACCTAGGCAGCTTATCAACTCAAAGCAGCATCCTGCATGCAGCCTGCTTCTATTCAGTTGTAGAAATCTGTGTGTTACAAATATCTTAGGAACTAGTTGCAAACATTTCTCAAACTCATGTGCTGGGATGTTGTTGTATATAATGTTTCTACTAGCAGCAAAAGGAAGAATGAAATAAAAACAAAATCAGTCTTTAAAATTATTTTCTACTTCTTAGGATTTCTTCATTTTCAGTCAAATATTTTCCCCTTTCTTTTTGTTACTATTTGGAAAGAAATGTATAGTATATGTGTGTTTATTCTTTAAAATATTTTTAGATTATATAATTTTTAGCATGGGGAAAACACATCTGTCAGAGGTAATATTTTTGTATATTTCATTTTTGAAATTTGACTTAAAATTAGGACATACATTTGGATTTGTATAATCTCAAGATATTGTTAATTAATATTAAAATAACAAATTAATATAAAAAAACTAAATAATTACCACCCCTCTATCTTATTTTATTTGGATATCAATTAAATCAGCATGTGTTATATTTTTTTTACAAGTGTATATGTTATACAGAAAGTTAATTAATGCTTCCCATTATACAACTGTAAATGACAAGAAGATAGATATCTTTCATGTTGACTTTTCTTCCTATTTTAAAGTACATTTCACTGGACTTTTATTTTGTCTTTCTTGTCTTTCTCCAGAAACATGATGGGCAATTTACCGTCATTCAGTTGGTAGGAATGCTGAGAGGAATTGCTGCTGGAATGAGATATTTGGCTGATATGGGATATGTT
Source organism: Tamias sibiricus (assembly GCA_025594165.1). Classification (NCBI taxonomy): domain Eukaryota; kingdom Metazoa; phylum Chordata; class Mammalia; order Rodentia; family Sciuridae; genus Tamias; species Tamias sibiricus. Next base: position 79,539,204 of record CM046666.1, on the reverse strand, counting down.
CACAGGGACCTTGCAGCTCGCAATATTCTTGTCAACAGCAATCTTGTTTGTAAAGTGTCAGATTTTGGCCTGTCCCGGGTTATAGAGGATGATCCAGAAGCTGTCTATACAACTACTGTAAGGAAAAGTCTATTTCTGTGCTTTTTCACATTTGTGAGATTTTCCTAATATGAAAGCGGTGCTTGCTGCCAAACTAAGCATAAGAAAGAGACACACTGTCATGTCAGCTTTTTGTGGTAGCTTATTTTTTCTTTTGGAAAAATTATTGTTGTTATTACAATCTACATTATAAGATAAGAAGGAAAGTAGTAAGAGATAACACTACTTCTATTTGGATGTTCCTATAAATGGAGTACATTTGCTGTGTGTGATGGTACATGCCTATAATCCCAGCAACTTGGGAGGCTGAGGCAGCAGGGGTTCAAGGCCAGCCTTAACAATATAACCAAATCCTGTCTCAAACTTGAAAAGCAAAATACAAAGGTCTACGGCTATAGCTCTGTGGTAAAGCACCCTGGTTTTAATCCATGTGTGTACATATATATATACATACATATATTTATGTACAACAACTTCTAGTTACTATCTCATAGTTAAAGCAAAAATTTAAAAACATATTCATTTTAAATAAAGATGCCAAAAGAATATTAACTATGCTAACTGATAAGTTTTGTGATATTAGAAAAAGAAAAATAGCTGGGCTCCGTGGCACGTGTCTGTAATTCCAGCAGCTCAGGAGGCTAAGGCAGGAGGATTACAAAATCAAAGCCAGCTTCATCAAATTAGTGAGGCTCTAAGAAACTCAGTTAAGACCCTGTCTCTAAAATAAAATACACAAAATAAGGGGTAGGGATGTGGCTCAGTGGTTCAGTGCCCTGGGTTCAGTCCCCAGTAACATAAAAAGAAAGAAAAAAAAAAAAAAAAGGAAAATATGTGAGGGTTTATGTAAAAACCCCAAAATTCACTTCATTTTACTAGTAATGCTACTAATTTGTCAATGTCTTTTCATCAAACTCTTTTTCCAGAGACCACACAGACCATTAAGTACAGTTACCTTAAAAATGAAAACTTGGAATGAGATTCTAATATAAAGACTAGTGACTTTAAATACAAATAGATTCAAAATAGTTAAAACTGATGCTGCTGAACTTCTAACCAATACACAAATATTTAACAGTAGCTTTGGGCATGACCATAAATGATTTATAAATTATTATGCATATTTAAAATGTCAACTTATTTTTATAACAGGGTGGAAAAATTCCAGTAAGGTGGACAGCACCTGAAGCCATCCAGTACCGAAAATTCACATCAGCCAGTGATGTCTGGAGCTATGGAATAGTCATGTGGGAAGTTATGTCTTATGGAGAAAGACCTTACTGGGACATGTCAAATCAAGATGTAGGTATTATATTATATAAACAAACAAGATGATTTAGTACATTAATAGCCATTATTTTTGGAACACACAGGTAATGGCTGATTAAGACCTTTTTACAGTATTGTAAAAATATGGTTATTTTGTTTTTCACAAATATTACCACAATAATTCCATAAATTAATGGTTCTATGAATTTTATTTTGATTATTGTTGGGAAGAATTCCAGTGTTTCTTTTATTTCAATTCTATGGGCTCAATAGAAACCTATAAAGGATACTTCTTCCTTAACAAATACTGTGCTTCGGGAGCTATAGTGGAACAGCCACAGAAGTAAAAATCATTTGAGAACAGGAAGGGAAGGAAAGGCTGTATTTCATTTTGTCTTTGAAGCTTATCATTGTGTTTTCTTTAATGTTCTGAAAAAAAATCTTTTAAAGTTATACACTGGTTCAATTAATAATTTCATGATACAATGTAGATTTTATGATCAATAATGGTGTTTCATAGTGACATTTTAGAATGTCATCACAATGGCAGTATCCTTGGAAATTCCTTTTTAAAAAATGTGACATATTCAATGTTGCTACCCTGTTACCAAGAGGGCATACTAACACATACATGTGTTTATCCTTTGAGAAAAGAAGTTGATGACCTCCCATGGAGCTTATATATCACACCAAGATATCATTTATAATTATAAAATGATGTAACATATGTACAAATAAATATTTTGTTTTATTAGGTTGGACTTTGTAAAATTGTCATTTTTGTAGGCCAAGAACATCAAATATTAGCAGATTCATGGAGTTCAAAATATTGAAAATGTGAACAAATTTAGAGAAATGTAGAGCAAATATAAAAAGTAGGAATGTTCCCTGGATTGAACTAAAAGTCTGGTGAAGATCTTGTTCATGGGAAATAAGAGAATTGTCTGAAGGAACACATTGAAAAGTCTAGAATCAAAGGTTTAAGGAGGTATATGGAGACCAATGAAATTTACTCATTTTCCTATAACAAAGATGTAGTTCTCTGGTGGAAATTAGAAAGAAGGTGATGTCTGAGTAGATTGATGAAAGATTTCCTTGAAGGAGTTTGGGAATGATACAGGGCAAGTTCTTGGAGACTAGTAAAATGTAAGAAGCACTTAAGGGAAATGGCATTGCCATTTAGAAAATGGATGTTAGCAATTTGGTGGTGTTAACTCTTACACGATCATAAATATGGACAGCTATCAAGCTGAATACTGCTAAAATTATTTTTCAAAAGGAGATCATTAAAATATCATTAAATTTATACATTGTTATAATTTTAGAATTGTTCCTATTAATTTCTTATGGCTCTTAAAACTTATTTTTGGACAACTAAAATAAGGCTGTCCTTGTGTTGTCAAGTAATTTTTGGTGGGGTTTCCTCCAAATATCTGCATTAAGTGAAATGTTTATGCCTCAGAGGAGGAGGATTTTAATTAGTTAAATTTTTGGTATTTTGAATTTAGTAATGACATGAAACTTTGTCTTCTTTTATTTTGTTTTTGTTTTTGTGTTTGTGTTTCAAAGATAAAGTCTAAATAATGAGTCCACTTGGCAGAAGCAAAGTTGTTAATATTTGACAGGTCTCAGTGTCAAAAGATATCATGGACTGTCAAAATGTGGGCATACAAATCCTTGGGGCAGAGAAAGAAAAATATTTACATTCCCCAGACACTCCATAGAGTTTCATTTCTTTTGACACCTTCCTTCTATACTAGATTCAAACATAAAAGGACTGACAGGAATATGAGATATCTTAAATCCAAAGTTCACTTAAGTTCTAAAAACAAATAATGGAAGCAGGTAAGAAGGAAGAAGTAAATATCTCAATTTAATTTTTTTAATTCCCGAGGTATTATTTTGTTGTTTTCCTTGAAAACAAACATCATAATATAGAATTTTATACAAGATTTAATAAATATTTTATTGGTCCAATGAAATTGTACTAAATTTTAACTCTGTCCTGACTATTTAGCACCATCCTTTCTTTTTATTTTATTTTTTTATTTTTTTATTTTGAAGGTCTGAATTCAATTTGGACACAGTTTTGTTTAGTATAAGAGATTATCTATATAGTTCAGTTTACATAGTAAAATTGATATTAATATTCTTATTGAATAATATTCATTATATCATAATTACATTGTTAAAGTACTTTTTGAACAGCTGTATATGTTAATTTTCAATATGCAAATGGATAAAAAGTGGACAATTTAAAATAATTCTGGGATAAAATATTCTAACGAAGTATTTTTTTACTTGGAGTCTCTGGTAAAAATTCATGGAGAGAATGAAGATATTTATGAACTCCGTGGTATACGCGTGGAAGCACCCTTGTGTGTGAAATGTATTTTGATGGGAAGAGGGGAAGTTTGCGTGAATCAGATTTTCAGATGTTCTGAGGGGCAAAAAAATTTATATGTATATACATATTAGCCTAATATATTTACATACACACACACATACACATGCACACATATACATACATTCACATTAGCCTAGATGGATTTATTGAACGAATCAATTTACTTTGAACTGTTAAAATTTGTTCCTAGGTATTTGTCAAGGATTCTTAAGAACCATCAAATTTTAAATGGCTTACATTTTAAAAGATTTTTCATAAGCCACTATGAATACCAGATGCAAACTGATTGTTGTATTTCTAAGTCCACAAGCTGACTGCTGAGAAAAATGAAGTTTCTATAACCACAATGAAGAAATAGGAAAAGAGTGGTATAGAAGTAAGTCAGAGAGTTATCATAGGCAACCCTGGACAGCCCATGTATGACCAGACCCACATCCAAGCACATTATCACTTGATTAACACCCAAATGAGCCCTCATTTTTATTTTGACATGCCTGTAACTTTCTTGAGTTTTAACTGCAATGGAAACAGATGAATTTAGATACTTGCCAGTAAATTCAAGAGGTTAAACTTTCCAAATAAATTTCCAACTTTCATCATTTAGGAAAATCTGCAGATAGTTAGCTTTTCCATTAATGACCTTTCAAAGAGAGTGCTTTATATATGTAAATATGTTCAAGCAAAATAAATATTGGGAAATTGAAAATACCCTTTGGCTTTGACAGCAGCTTTTAATTAAATTAATATCTTGATTAATCCAAATAAAATTTTTACTTTCAACTTAAGAAATTTTGAGATTATATAAATTTTCTTTTTGTTTACAGTATACAATGTTTTATTTTTCTTACTTTAAGATAGAATGAACAGTTGTTAATTTTATTGGTAGGTACTCATTAGGATCAAAAATTTAAGCTTCCATAAATATATGCAACATAGATTATTACATGAAGACATCCATTAAAAATTTATTTAAGCCCTTTGAAAATATGATGTACTTGTAACTAACTCTAGTCTTAGCTGAATTCTGAGCCCTGAATTTTTCCTTTTATAAATAATCATGGAGGTGTGGTAGTTCACACCTGTAATCCCAACAACCGAGGTTGGTGGATTGAAAGTTCCAGGACAGCCTCAGCATTGCATAGCAAGGCCCTATGCAATGGCAACATAGGAAGACCTTGTCTCAAAATAAAAAATGAAAAGGGCTGGTGATTTAGTTCAGTGGGAAATCACCCTTGGGTTAAATCCCCAGGATCTCTCTCTCTCTCTCTCTCTCTCTCTCTCTCTCTCTCTCTCTCTCTCTGACACACACATACACACACACACACACACACACACACACACACACATCATTATAACTGATTTGTGACTTTGTATTTTTTCCATATTATAATAGAAGCAAAAATGTGATTCTTTTAAAACTTTGACATAATACCATAAGTGGAGTCCAACATACTTAATTGAATAGAATATGGGTTGTGTATTATTATGAGGTTAATGAAATGAAAATGAGCATTGAACAGAGGACAGAAGCCAATCACAAAATACCCCATTTTGAGTTATTATAGGCCCATTGTCATGGGGTCTTTCTGTGCTCTTTTTTTGTCTTAATTACAGTGGTCCTACTGTGATAATATGGAAACACTTCTCAGCAAGTAACTTTTGATTTATTTCTAAGTATTTGTTGACAGTATATGCCAAAGGAGTGATCCCCGTTGTGTCCCAGAGGTATTTTTAGAAAATGCCACTTGTACTTACCACTTCCCATTCCTCTGGGAAATATCTAAATGTAGAATTGCTCATGAATGTTTTTCTTTCACTTTTATTAGAATAGTAAAGGCAAATCTGCACAAATATCCAAGGGGTTTCTGGTAATTTCACAAAAAGATGTTTTAAATGAATTCAGTGAATAATCACATAATCCTCCAAGTGGAGATTTTGCCATTTTACCTGCATGCTTTGTTTCCCAGAATATTGCAGAAAGTTAAATTTTCTTTTCCTAATTGGAAATAAAGAGCAGTTCGTAACCGCACGGGCTCTGTTCAGCGAACATACATCTAATTCTGTCTTCTTTACTAGCAGTTATGTGATATTGGCCATTTCTTTTATTTCCATGTGCCACAGATTGTTTTTTTTTTCTAGAATCATTATAATAATCAAACTTATCTAACAAGGCTTCTGTAAAGATAAAAATGAGATAATTCCAGTTTAAAAGCACACCAAGCTTCTAATAAGTATTCCATAAATATTTACTTGGATTGTGCATTGTGTCTTTAACAGATAAGTCGTTCTTCTGGTAGACTAACCTAAAAACTGCCTGACATCCAGGTCCAGTTTGTGACCCTGTTGGCCAGTTTGTCCTCAAAGGCTATGCCTTGGATTATGCCAAACTATTTTAAAAGTCAGTGTAGAGTCCCAGCAAGTATCCCTAATGCTCTTCTGGTTGGGGGACATGATTATCAATGGGAGCATTAGGGTCCCAAATTCCAGGACCTCACTTGAAGTTTTATACTTTTCTACTATCCTTTAAAAATTTGTATGGCACTCTGTCCTTGAAATATTGTTTTGCATTAAGATCATTGTTGTTTCTCTATTATAACAATAGGTTGTCTAAAATTTCTATAAAGAAGCTGGATACTGACAGAGGTTAATTAACTCTTTCATTCCTGTAGGAGTCATCTGATGGTACTATACATTTTGTTCATTGGCATAAAGTCTTAAGAATGCATTGTGTGCAAAGCCCTCAAGAATTCTAAATGTTGTCACAAAAAAATTGACACTGTGTAGAAGAATATGTAGTAGGACCATGAAAAAATATTTGGTTTTACATTTTAAAGATTATTTAAAGGGAAAGATCATTCCACTTGCATTATTTCTTTAAGGACACCTGAAGAAGCTACAAGCAGGGAAAACAGATTGGGAGGTGGTGGAAAATAATGACTGAACTAATGTTCTGAATATTAGAATGAAGTTCCGCAAATCAGAAAGAGACTGCATATGCTCAAATACAAGCAAACTCAAATAAAAGAAAAGTCACACTTCCTAATGGAAAAAAAAATGCCTCCCTAATTGATTATTATGTGGTCATTTTGAATACATAAAGTTTTACAAGTTGTTATTTTATTTGTTAATGACTTGAACCACTATTTAAATCATTTAACCCAGATTTCTAATTATATATTTACTTTTATCTAAATGGTTTGATATATAGCACTTTTGAATACAAGTATACTATTGTTAGAGGAATGTTATACAAAACCACATGAAGTTCTTTGCATTAGATCAGGCTCTTCAAATATAGTTCCTCCTGTACTTATATATTTGTGATCATTGTTGAGTTATCATTTATGTGTATTTGCTTAACATAGGGATATTTTAAAGGAATATTTACAGTGATAGCCAACATTTGTGATTATGGGATCATAACCAGAGGAAATTTTTAAATTCTGTTGTATGAACTTCATTACCACTCAGTATCATTGCTAGTTAGTTCAGGTCACTTAAACTTAAGGTAAATTCTCCACATTTGTTGTTCAAAATAAAATCTCTTACAGCCCATAATTCAAGATGTTGTGAAGACTTAACTATGGGACACTGATTATATCCCTCTTCAGGCAATGAAAAATATTTTCTTCACATTTAGTATATATTATATATAGGAAGTAGAATCATCAGAAAGTGTTAACTAGTTGGCTATACATGTAAGGGAAAAGAAGATAGTTCTCAGCTTTTTGACTGGAATGGGAGTGCTGATAATTGAAATAGGAAAAGATTGAAGGGAAGGTGATAAATTTAATTTTAAACTTAGAGTGACAAGGACCTGTGAAAACTCTAGATGAAATTGTCCTATAAACCAGTGGAAATACAGCCTAGTCACCAGAATAGAGTTTGGGCTAAGATGTTAGATTACTTTTTAAAGATTACGACAATTAGGTTTATCTGCTTACCTTTTATACTTTATCAATTTGTACAGAGATATTTCTTAAATTAAATTCAAATAGGAACTTACTTTTCTTCACATATATAAAAGATTTTCTCCAAAAATGGTTAAAGCCAGCTATGTTATTCATTAACTCTTACAATTTTTTACATTTTAATGTGCTATTGAATGTAAACATACATTTCATGGATATGTTTCCCTAATATATTAAGGTCATTAACATTTCTTCAAACCATCTTTTTATGTCTACATTTTGGACTTACTTTCTTCAAACACTCAAAGCTATATTTTTTTTTCCAGAAAGTAATTTTTTTCCTACGTGTCTACTGCTATTATATAATTGTCAAAAGATTTGTTATTTCTCCTGAAATAATATTTTAGTATTTTATAAGCCCTTCTTATTTGTGTTATTTTCTTATTGTGTTCTTTCCCCAGTTTTCATTAAACTCTTTCCATACCCACCCTCCTCTGTGCTGACTTCTATCTACTGGTGTGAGGCCATGACCTTGGAGTTAGGAAGGGATGCAGTCACCTTTCATGAACCAGTGCAAACTGGCCCCAGAACATCACTGTGTGACACTAAGCTTCATATTTTTAAAAAGAATAGTGTGTTTAATAATATTTTCTGCCATACTAATTCACATATTTTTTGTATCTTTTTAAAAAGTATGATTTACACTTATCAAAAGTGAATCTTTTGGGCTCACACTGGGTAACTCAGAATTTCCTTTTCCAGCTTGCAGAATTTTTTAATTTGTAGGAAAATGTGTACATTCACAACATTATACAAGTAAAATAGTTCCATAACATGTTCCCTATTGAAAACCTCTGGGATGACATTAAAAATATTTCCATCTCATGCACCCTGGGTGAACTTAATTGCTGTTCCCTATTGCTGAATTAACTAGGAAATGTCATCATATCCTGCCCTTCACAAACTCCTTAATAACAGGCTTAATATTCGCGCATGTTTTGGAAAAAAGTAAGTCAGTCTTTTTCAAAGCAATGTGCCTCACTCTTGTCAGGATCATTTTGCCTACCAAGCAACTTATTTGATTATAATTGAACCTCAGTCAGTAATATATTTAATGTCCTTTTGGCTATTAGGTTATAAAAGCAATAGAAGAAGGTTATCGCCTACCAGCACCCATGGACTGCCCAGCTGGTCTTCACCAGCTAATGCTGGATTGTTGGCAAAAGGAGCGCGCTGAAAGGCCAAAGTTTGAGCAGATAGTCGGAATTCTGGACAAAATGATTCGAAACCCAAATAGTCTGAAAACACCACTGGGAACTTGTAGTAGGTAAGAAATACCTAAGGAAATGAATCTGTATGAAATTCAAATATTCAAATAAGCCATTTACCTCCTCAACCCTACCCCAATAGCAGATTTGAATTTTGCATTGACATATACATACATATTAAATGTATTACTGAGTATTTTTTCAAGTGGTTTACCTCCACTACTATTAAAGAGAATCTATTATTTTTTTCTTAAAAGTTATGATATCACTATCTGTTTCTCTTAGAAAACTCTGTGAAAAAGTGGCATTTTATATTTTCAGACCAATATTATAATTATGCGTTTTTATTTCTTTTGCCCTAATTTTTAATTATATGCATATTGATTATTTTATTATCTTGCCTTCAGTTATTTAATGAAATGATTCTGTGAAGTTAAAATTTATGAAAGTAATTTGACACATGATTTAAGAGGTATACCAATTAAAAGGAGTCAGTTCGTTGTTGGTTTGCTGTATTGTAACACTTATTAGCAGTTATTCAGCTTCAGTTGCCAGGTAAACCTGATGTTTTGGTTTGCATTGTAGGAAGTTGGGCACCTGTGGAGCTCCCAAGGTGCTCAAAAGGGTGCAGGAGTGCAGCAGATGCATCATAGTTGTGATGGCACCCTTGTGGCTGGAGCAAGTTCCAACAGCCAAATTGGCTTCCTTACTCCTGGCTACTTTTGAAGAAACAAATGAACAATTATTTACTAATTCCACATACTGCAAGCTATATTTCGTTTTTCTATGTTTTTGGTACTGAGGATTGAACCCAGAGTCGCTTTACCATTGAGCCACATCCCCAGCCCTTTTTATTTTTTCTTTTGAGACAGAGTCTCACAAAATTACTTAGGGTCTTGCTAAGTTGTTAATGATGGCCTTGAACTTGTGATCCTCAGCCTCCCAAGTTGCTGGTATTACAGTTGTGCACCACCAAGCCCAGCTGTAAGCTATATTTTTAAGAACACATGAGAGACACATCATCTAAGTAAAATTTAAATTGAGAAACTTGTACTTACTGGGTAACCTGTATGTTTTTGGTTTTTATTATCATCTGATTGTTATTGTATACATCAATTAAAATATCTAACTTTATTCCTTCTTCTCTTATTCTTGTAAAGGTTAAGGCATTTTTTACTTTGGTAATTTATGAGAATATTTGTTTTTCTGGTTTTTTTTTTTGTTTGTTTGTTTGTTTTGTTTTGTTTTGTTTTGTTTTGTTTTTTTTTTTTCCTTATCTAGGCCAATAAGCCCTCTTCTGGATCAAAACACTCCTGACTTCACTACCTTCTGTTCAGTTGGAGAATGGCTACAGGCTATTAAGATGGAAAGATACAAAGATAACTTCACAGCAGCTGGTTACAACTCCCTTGAATCAGTGGCCAGGATGACTATTGAGTAAGTTCAAAATTCTTTTTGAAACTGTACTTAAGAATTGATTAGGTACAATCCATACTTTCTACATTAGGTTATCTTCTTTATATGAAACGAGATATGAATCACAAAATCGGGGCGGGGGGAGCCTTTCTTTAAAAATGCTTACTGTATAAATAGGTCTTTGTCTTCTTAACCGTTGTTGTAACCATCTTATTAAATGGATGGTTACATATTCATTTTACAAATGAAGAAGGCACAGCTCATTTAAATATCTTCTAAGTTACCTCAACAAATAAATGACAACTCTTATGGCTCCATAGCCTGTGTTCTTGTACACCACCTACTGAGGCTTCCTTTCTCATTAACCAGGGAATTATTTAGATTTCCATTTAGATTTCTTGTACCATGTTTTATCAGATGTTAAAAAATTCAAAATTTCATGCCCAATGCAAATATGTTAGAATGTACAAGATGATTATTTTCTGAAAAGGCCAAAGGAAGCTTAATTCAATTAACTATAGTTGAGATTTTAACTTTTTGGAAAATGTGAGATTGATTCAATTTTTTTAACTGCAAAATGACCTTAAAAAACAACTTTTGAAATTGCTATGAACTTGAAGTTAAATGAACTAAGTTTTTATTTCTGGCTGTATCACATATTATGTATATGGTCTTATATTTACTATTTCTGAACCTCAGTTTCCCTCAGTTTTACAGGTGATGAAGTTCCTCTTCGTCACTATGTTTGAAAATAAGAAACAATGATCAAAATTCTATTCACAGGATCCTGTTTCTGTACTGCCATGAGAAGAGTTGCAGATTCTCAGATTAGAAAATGACCAGCAATCAAATATTCTTTCTGGTATATTTCAGAAAATGGCATGTACATGAATTTAAGAACGTGCACATGATCGTGCTCCATTTTCTTCTAACCACCATATGGTTAGACTTGACATAAGCACATTTGCTTTAATAAAGTAATCAATGCCCCTGAAAAACTATGCATCTCAAAGCCACTGCTATGAATACTTAAGTATTATGCTATTGCAATATTTTAACTTTCCATAGATGCCTAAGCTTAACCTTTCTGACTATTGAGAAAGACAAAAGTATATAAACAGGTAACTTATTTCAAATTTGAGCTATTAAACAGTGGTAGTATTTAGTTGATAGTATTGTACTATGTTTTTAAACATTTTCTAACACATAATCAAATAACTGAAGTAAACATACAACCAATAAGTATGCTCAGAATTAGCTACATGATAATTAAACTCCTTATAAAATTTTGTGTGACCATTGATGCTTCCACATATGTATCCATTCATTCATACTATTTTATTTTTTCCAACTAAAAAGTTCAAACTCAATTAGGTTGAAAAGTACAATATTTCAAATAACATTTTCTAACCATATGCATTAATAATATTTTTTAATTTAATAATTTCTCATACAAAATTTCATATCTGTTCAAAAATAGCTACCATGACAAATTGTGACCCTGAGTAGCTAGGTTTTTACTAAGGAGAATGTTGATGCAGACTACCAATGTGATTCACTTCAGGAATATGATTATAATAATCATAGTAAGTTAAAATGTTAGCCTAAGATGAATAGGTTATTTAAACAGTTGATGACAGTTTAGAACCTTATAAACTCTTTGCAAGGTACATAATAAAAAATTCATTTTGTCTCTTTCAGTGATGTGATGAGTTTAGGGATCACACTGGTTGGCCATCAAAAGAAAATCATGAGCAGCATTCAGACTATGAGAGCACAAATGCTACATTTACATGGAACTGGCATTCAAGTGTGATAAGAAGTTCTCCCTATGTGGGAGTTACAGACTGCAAGAGAACAGTACTGGCCTTCAGTATATGCATAGAATGCTGCTAGAAGATGATTGATGGACTGGGTCCTTCCTACAGTGAAGAGAAGATTTAAGAAGCACCTATAGACTTGAACTCCTAAGTGCCACCAGAATATATAAAAAGGGAATTTAGGATCCACCACTGGTGGCCAGGAAAACAGCAGTGACAATAAACAAAGTACTACCTGAAAAACATCCAAACACCTTGAGCTCTCTAACCTCCTTTTTATCTTATAGACTTTTTAAAATGTACATAAAAAATTTAAGAAAGAATATATTTGTCAAATAAAATCATGATCTTATTGTTAAAATCAATGAAATATTTTCCTTAAATATGTGATTTCAGACTTATTCCTTTTTAAAATCATTTGTGTTTATTCTTCATAAGGACTTTGTTTTAGAAAGTTGTTTATAGCTTTGGATCTTTTTAGTGTGAAATCTATGACACATTACTACACTGGGTACCTTTGAAAGAATCTCAAATTAAAAAGAAAAAACAGCATGATTGAAGTTATATCTTTGTCACAACATTGGTATCCTTTATGTGCCATTTTATTCTGTTTAATCAGTACTGTTTGATATTATTTGCTGATTGGCAGGTAGTCCAGAAAAATGCAAGTTGCCAAGAGCTCTGATATTTTTTAAAAGAAGTTTTTTTGTAAAAATCAGACAACACACTAACTTTTCAATGAAAAAAAAGCAATAATGATCCATAAATACTATAAGGCACTTTTAACAGATTGTTTATAGAGTGATTTTACTAGACAGAATTTAATAAAAGTAACTCAAATTTTAGGTTTATGTCTATATAAAAAGATGAGGCACTTCATCTAAGGAAGGTTGGTGAAGCCAAGTCTCTGAAAGCAAGAACTATCCAGTGTTATCTAAAATTTAATCTGAGCACATCAAGATTTTTTCAATCTTGTGACATTAGGAAATTTAGGAGAAGTAGTCAATGTCTATTTTATATTCTTTTCTGTTGAATGCAGTCCAAACATGAAGGAAAGAATTAAGTTTTATATTAGAACTCTGAAGCATGATAAAGGGGGCAGTTCACAATTTTCACTGTTCAAAAACAAATTTGCTGCATAGAATATCACCACTGCAAGTTAAAAACAAAATAAAAAGTCTTTTATTTTTGAACACTGATGCAAGAAACATGTTAAATGAAAGAACTCTTTTTACCCAAGAAGGAAGAGGTGAAGGATCTGGCTAAAAAGAAAAAAAGAAAAACTTTATTTATTAAATCATATTATTTGATTACTGTGTTAGAATTTCATAAGCAATAATTAAATGTGTCTTTATAGATATTTCAGGAATGTATACATATTGTGAGTAATGCTTTCAAAAGTTATGAAAATCATGAACTACCCCAGAATTGAACTGTTGTACTTCCAAAGAAAATTGGGCTGTTTATAATGATTTTAATAGAGAAAGATCCCAGGGATCGGTCATAATTGGTCTTGTTTGATAATGTGGACATCCACAAACAAACAAATAACAGAAACAAAATCTGTAAATGTTCCTTTGTAAAACTTGTAAATTTTATTTATACTGTCTTGTTTTGTACACACATTTCTCTGTAGTGGGCTCTGAATACATTGAAAATGCACTATATTTTTCTATTTTACTTGCAGAGCATCACAAAAGAACAGGTATTTTCAGTGCTACATAATGTGTTTTCCCACATTTAGGACCAAAGATGGCTATAGAAAAACTCAAATGGATTGCTTCCCAAACCCCTCCCCACCCTTTTTTTTTTTTTTTTTTTTCCTTTTAGGTCACTGTACAGTGTTATTTGATATTTTAATTTATTTTTTGGATTGACTAGAAAAATCATTTTAATTTCACTAAAATGTTTTTTGTCCCTAAGGAAAAGTAATCTGTAAAAATAATTTTAATTAGCATAATACAGTCACCTAGATACTTCCATTTGTAATCTTTGTAATAGACTGTAAATATATTTTTGGAACTATAACACAATGTGCTTGAGGGTTATTTTTCAGTGTCTGCAGTGTATACAAGTGTTTATACTAAGTACAGCACTTTACAATTCTAATCAGTAGCATTGGCCTTTGTGAGAATGAGTGAGAGTTTGAGTGAGTGTTCTTAATTCCGTTTGGATTCTAGACTCACTAATAATGAAGTTCTTTTCTTGTTCATAGCTTAAGGTGCTTATTTTTTCTATTAAAATTAAATTAACAAAAAGCCATTCTAGAAATAGAAGACATAGTATGGTACACGCAAACGGTGTCTTTCCTGCTTTTTTCTAGCACTAGATTTATAGTTGAGTAGTCTTTCTTGAGTAGAAGGGCAGAATAAAAGTTTTTTTGAGTTTTTTTTCAAAAATAACTTTTTTCTTCAGCAATATACCTCATCTGCCTTAAATTTTTTACAGCTCTTTACAGGGAAAGGGGAGAAGGGATGGGAAAGACACACAGCACAATAGGAAGTGTATGATTACATCACTCTCTCTCGTTTGTAGGTTTCTTTTCCCAATCGACATTATGATTTTAAAGTACATGTATGTGAAGCAAATATTAGGAGAAAAAGAATTAACATTGTAATGCTGATTGTAATACTCTCTTCCAGAAAGAGACGAAATGGTATAATGATAAGAATGTACAACTTGCACCTTGAAGTCTTTTTTGATAAATTAGTGCTCAGGGGAGGAAAAGTAAAGAAAGCAAACGTCAAAAATAGAATTCCAAAATTATAAAAATGCAAAAGGAAATGGCCTCCTTGCTTTAATAGAGCCACCTTTTATAGAACGCTGTTTTCACACTTGGTCTGTGTTTTGCATTCAGTACTGAAATAAAAGTAACTTTTATTACATCTGAATCTAACATTTTCTCAGCAATTGGTCTGGGCCTTGTTTACTAGAACTGGTGGTTTATGCTTGTCAGAGCACTATTAGTTGAATCATATTGTATACTTATGTAATCTACATTAGCTAGTACTATTTAGGACTATATTTTAATTGCTCCTCTTATCCGTGTTTTTAAGACAATTAAAATGGTGTAATTCACCTCTCTTTTTTATTTAGGTAATGCTGATATTCTCCCTTTTGTTTCCTGAGTAGCCTAGAACTGTGCTACTCACTGATGTGCATGTTCAAATAAATTACTAATGTGTATTTTTTTGCTATATGTGGAGAAATCATGGGGAACTCGGGGCGAGATGTGCTTTTTGTTGGTTGAATTTGTCCCTCCTTGCCTAAGAATTACTACAGGGGTCATCCTTTTATAAGGACAAACTGCTTTTGAACAGTGTCTTCAATGTATCAAGCACAAATAACTCTTTCTTCAACACGAATCATAAGTCTCTTTTTACCAGCTTAAAATAATAAACAAGTCTATTAGACAATGTAAAGAAAATCCTGTCTCCAATCATTGGTGGATTCCTTCATGTCCCTTATACATTCTTTATTACCTTACACAGCTTCATGAAAAGAGTTTTGTGGAAATATCTGCAATTGCCCAATCAGAATATGAATAAAAGTTAACATTCCTTGCTTCTCCTCATTCCCTTGCACGATGACTTAATTGCAGTTAATGATTATAGACTAAGAAGATTATGTCTTTTAAAGAGTCATACTGTTGAACATTTTTAGTGAAAACCTTTTCTGTTGTTTATTCCTGAAACTACTGGTAACAAGAATTGTCCATGAGAAAGAAAATATTTTGTCATTACACCCTGAGAGCTATTTCAAACATTTGATATGATACAGCAACCTGGAGCATTTTTGCATTAAGGACATTGGATGATGCAAGCATGGAAAAAGTGATAAATCCAGTTGTCTGACTCAGTTGTTTAACATTGACACTCAGCTCTCATTTCAACTTGCACTTGAAGAAAACTAAGCACTCTGTGCAATATCTCCATCTTAAGCTCTACAAACTCTTAACCAAAATCAAACATGCTTCAAAAACTGGTAATAATATTCACATGTCAGATGAGGTGCTATGACATTTGCGATGCTAACATTCTGGTTAGGCTGAACAAAGAGTCAGATTATCTCTCCCTGAACCCCTCAAGTTGGAGATCAAAGTAGAGAAACACTCTACAACAGAGCTACATTCCCAACTCTGGAAGATTTGGAATAGAGGCCTACTCCTACCCATTCCTGATATAAATGCTAATGAATAACTTGGTAATCAAAGATGCAAGACATGGATGAAGAAGAGAAAATAAGCAACATGTAACACTTATTAATTTCACCCAGTAAAAATTTCTACTGTAGAGCAGTGAGGGCTATGCCTGAAATTATCAACTAATCTCTTAAAATACTAGTTTTTCAAGTGGTACAAAAATACACTATCCTAACTCTGTTCCTCCAAAATTATAAAGCCATTCTTTAAAAATATATCAGTTCTATTACTAAATAAAAATTATGTTTTAATATTTATGGTAATATTCTAACAATTTTTTTTGTTAAAGCACTTATCTCTTCCTATTACACTTTTTCTATATCATTAGCTACAATGAAAACTGAGTATAAATTTTGAAGAAAGTTATTGAAAGGAAGACACATGAATCAAATTGGGGATCAAATTCCCACAAGCAAAACTCATAACTACCAATATTAACAAATCATAAAAGACAATGATTGGTACCTAGCAAATTTCCAAGCTGCCCTAAAAGAAGCAACATCCTGTTGGCCTTGTGTTGATGTTCCCACAGTGTCCACTGCCTGGCTGCCCTCACTAGTCTACTGCGTTTCAGCATAGCTTGAATAATATGGGCAGGAGAATAAAAATTTTTAATAAGACTACTTATGTGGATCTCATTAGAGTTAAGTGCTGCAAGGTTTTGTTTTTTGTTTTTTTTTTTTTTTTTACCCAAGTTCAGTGATTAGATGTAATTAAATCTGTAATTAAACAATAAAAGACCTCTTCTGATTGACCTTGAGGTTTAAATAAATATAATTAATTGAGCCAATCTAATTATTTAATTGGGACTATTGCAAAGTTTAATAAGTAGCAATAAGTAAAGCTAGTCAAGTATTTTTGTAAGTGGGTAACAATAGAAGGGATCCCTCAGGTATGGAAATGTAGTAAGGAATCTTGAATTTGACAATTTGGCAAAATACAAAGTAAATTTTCTTTATCATAAGTCTTCATGATTAGCAAATAAAACTCCATTAGACATGACCTGCACTTGTATTTTGTTACTTCAAACGTCCCTCTTTTCTACTACTAAAGATTATTTTTGTTTCCCTTTTAAAATTCAGTCTTTAATTAGATATATTTATAGATTTTGCATGTAACTAAAGTAACTACAGTTATGCTTTCCGATATGTGGTTAAACATAGATCTTTCTTGAAGATGACAAGAGGAAGAAATAGGCACATTTGTTTTAAGTAATGTTGGTTCTTGTTTAGCAAAGGGCAAACATGCTATTCAAGTCTCACCATTTCACTACACGACCAAAACTAAATAAAATGAATGATTAGGCCAAATACTCTAGAAAAAAAAAGTGGAGAAAATTAAGCTACATATGCAGAATTAGTATTTTGTATAAATCCTATGCTTCTAAGAGTATTTCAAAATTTACAGAATTGAAGCAAACAAGAACACATCTAAACTGTGAAATGAATTTGAAGACACTTATTACAACGATACCATAGACTCCAGAGCAAATTGCAACAGAATGTTCTAAGTTTAACCTGATATTCCTCTGTCAATATGCTAGAGATATGCACTGTTTACATTAAATACCAGACTGAGTATGAGGCCAAAATGTACTCTTCACAGATGAAAGAAACACCTTTCTTCCTTTCTGACATTTGCAGGAGTGTTTTAAGGATCTGCTGGGCTGGCCAGGCCTTATTGTAATTCCATGTTTTCACTTAGATCCTTATCAGTTGCACACTGAGCTCCACATGCATTCACCAGAATTCAGCTTAACAGAAACAATGGGAGTCTGATGCTACAAACAGACGTGCTTAGCTTTACTTGAGAAATTAACATGGGTTAATGCATAAGTTACTGCTGCCATTTCAATAACTTCTCCCATAATAAAGCAATACCTGTTAAGTTAGGTTTGGTGTGGAGCCAGCAGAACAAGTTGCAATGAAATCTCTTCAGATCCCTGACAAAATCAAACCAGCAAACCCCAAACAATATCACCCTTAAAATTTTTGTACAGGAGCAAATAATACTGTACATAAAAGACAGATGAATTTTAGGAATTCTTGAAAGTCACTTAGGAGAAACAACATGATAGGAGAGGTACTGAAAAGCTATTTGCAATTTAGACCAGAAAAAAAAAAAATATTTGTGGTGGAAATGAAAGAATCAAGGTCTGGCAATGGTGTCTGAATGTAAATTGAGTACTCTTTACTTCTGAATCAGAGCAATAGAATACACTTCTACATTGCAAACTTTTACTGTTCCATTTCATATTCCCTTACATTCTTCTAAATAGAGGCAATTCTCCTCTTCAACACATGATAATTATTTCCTCCAAGACTTAGCTGAGGTAAGGAGCTAGAGTTAATTCTCTTCTCTGTGCTTTACTTATACTGCTGGTGTTGTGATTATTCTACCGTGTTCTCTTAGATTATTTGTGTGTTTCTCTCTTCTACCAGATCAAATGCACTCAGAGGGCAGAAGTCAAATGCAATTCTTTGTTTTATGTCCTTGGGGACTGAGCAGTTTCTGGCACTCAGTAGACACTCTATAAATATTTTAAAATCCTTGAAGTGTAAATTAATTCAAATTGTTTTTTTAAAGGTAGTGACAATCAGGTGCTCTGAAGGATGAATGGGGTGCAGAGAAGGTGGTAGTGAAACGGGTGTTGAGGGAGAAAACTAATTTCAGAGCATGGATGGATGCTTCTATGATAGGCAGGGGCAGCAGGGATGCCTCCAGGGACTGAGAAGAAGAGCAAGGAGATGTGGAAGGTGGAAGGAGCTGATTAGTAAACAAGACCAGGATGTAGAAAATAGCAGTATCTTTCATTTGCTGAAAAGGAATGGGAGGTTTCACTGGTTGTAACTATCTGTGTAAGATTAAAGAATTTGAAAGCAAGAGGAGGAAATTGGACTTGGTGAAAGAAGCATTGCAAGGTTATTTACTGATATCTCATTTGATGAGGCAAAGACATGGGGAGAATGATTTTTAACGAATAGAAATAGGCAGCAATATGTGAAATGTGATGTTGACTATTTAAAAATTAGATATAGACAAGGAAAGTAATTTTTTCTTCTTTCCTGATGAAAAAATGCTCTCATTCCAGTTCTTAAATTCAAGGCATGTTAGAAATTCAATAGTTAAGTAAAAAAAGTGACAGCAGAATTTTGTGGGCCAGCCTCTAAGTCAACCTACCATTTATATCATGACAAAGCAACATAAACTGCTGATACATGGCAGTAGGTTTGAATGAATGAATACCAGACTATGTGGGATTCATGCCTATCGCTACATATGCACACAGTGAAAGGGTATCTGGGAAAACAGGTGAAAATGGTACCTACCTTAAGGGTTGTTAAATTTGTAAATTTATATTCAGGATGTACTTATCACAATATTAAGTGCTCAGATAGATGTTAGATTTTATTTTATTTTTTTTTAGTTGTACATGGACACAATACCTTTATTTTATTAATGTTGTGCTGAGGATCGAACCCAGGGCCTCACACATGCGAGACGAGCACTCTACCACTGAGCCATAGACCCAGGCCCAGATTTCATTATTTATATATTATATATTTTTAAAGAAATATTTTCATATGCATTTCTTCCGATTGATTTTATAAACAGTGGTAAACACAAATAAGAATTCTGAACAAATAACTAACCTATATATGAAGTTTAAAATATAAATTATATGTTTTGGGATTTGGGATGCTAGGGATTTGGCTGAGTATAGAATAGAATGCTTGCGTAGCATATGTAAGGCACTGGGTTAGATAACAGCATCACAAAAAAGAAAAAAAGTTTTTGTCCCAAACCTCATTCCTATCTTTTACTCATTTTTTTGTTTATTGTATCTCTCTGATATCAAAAGAACCAAAGAATCAAGCTTTGCTCATCCAGCCATAAGCAACCACTAACTGCATTCCTCAGATTTTAGTTCTTCCTTATCTCTCAAATCTTCTACCATCCTCACAGCCACTGCCCTAGTTAGGTTTTCAACATCTCTCACCTAGACTAATACAATATCCTCCAATCCTATTTCTCTACCTCTAACTGCTTTTATGTATGACTTTTTGAGCAATTTCTTTAACACACATACAGTCAAGCTATTCCCAGTTTAAAGGACTACAATGGCTCCTCACTGACCAGAAAGTCTCCCTCAATTATGTAACAGAGCATCTACAATTGAGATCCTGCCTACATGGGATATTCACCCATTCTCTCCTTTTTTCCATGCTCCTGCTAGACTGAACTTCATGCATCTCCTCCAGTACACAAAGTCCTTCCATACTCTCTTATATTATAAATTCTCTTAGGAGAGTAAGCAAATTTATCTTATTCCATGCCCCCTACTATCTACAAAGTCCAACTCAATGAAAAAAGCTAGGGATGGCTATTTTTATATTTCAAAACAGGACCATGTGATTATATTTTAAATGATTCTTATATTAGTAATATTCTACTGAACAGAAAAGTTTAATTTGAGGGAAAACACAAATTTCTTTTCAATCTATAATTGATTCTGCAATATTATTTTTCTTCTTTTTCTATGAATCTCCATTAATGCCTTGAAGAGACTCCTGGAAATTATAAGTCAAAAATATTGTTTTGTTAGCATTGTAAGAAATTGTATGTATTGGTTAATAAACTTATTTATATTTTCTTTCATCTAAATATATGTTTTAAATTTCATATTTCACTGCTATTTGTTAAAGCAATATCTAAGAAAATTTCTGCACATTATTCTGCCATCTTGTCAAGAAGTTAGGAAATTGTCTTTCTTTTCTTTCACATAAAAGTTTATACTGTTTTCTTTATTTCTCAATTATTTTGCCTGCATAGATAGGGCAACACAGAGATTTTTCCAACTAATATTTGTGTTCTAAAGCCAGGTGTAGCAACTTGCACTTTTCAGAATCCTAATGTGAGTGTGTTATTGAAAGTCACAGGATAATCTAAGCAGGGACTCTCATACTCTAGAAGTAGACATTAATTTAGTATGTAAGGACTATTCCCCAGAACTGAGCCTTTTAATCACCCCTCCTGCTGAAGCGTATGTATTTATCCCATTGCCACAGAAGACTCTCATATGCTGCGCTATGTCATTCTTCAATTCTCCCTGGTCTTCAAAGACCTGAGAGAAGCTCATATGAAGCTCCAGACCAGGATATCACAATGATCAACACATCTCAAAGGAATACATATTCTAAATAACCTCAGCAATCAATGTTCACAAGATAATTTTTGATTGGGTAAAAGTATTATAGTCATAGTCAATTAAACTTTTTGATTGTGAAAAGACATATAACTTCATCATTATAAAATATCATTCTTACTATTAAAAATATGATATTGCCATAACATTTTTATATTTCTTCCTTTTTTTTCAAATAATTACACTAAATATGTACTCTCTTAATTTCATGGCTATTTCTCTCTTTTAGCAAGACATCTGTATGACCTGAACAACAGATATCATCACACCCAATACTTAGTCTGTTTTCTTGATTTAACGTTCTTAAAATACACATCTATGTGCTTTTTTCATTTATTTATTTATGCATACTATGTTAAATAGGCTAAATATATGCGGTTATAATTCTCTGTCTCTGTTCTCTGATCCCAAACCAGCAGCATACCCTACTATCGCCACAGTAGTGTTTGGGGGAAGAAAACCAGGTTTACAACTACTAGATTTACCCAGTCAGTATGCTAATGTAACCAAAATCTGCTTCTAGAGACACATATTTAATGATGATTTTTTCCATCATACAGGAATAAATATATCACACATTTCTCATTTTTTATGTAAATATTGAACTTTCTGTTAAAGTAAAACAAGGATTCTTTTTACCTGAGCTATGACCAGAGAGTTGTTATATGAAAATTTCATTTCCATATACTCATCCAGAATTACATATAGTCTAAATAAACAGGATTGCAGCTAGTACATACATAATCAATAATTTTTAGAGTTAATAATTACATAACTGCCTTTGATGCTAAATAATATATTTTAAGTACCCAAATGCAATACGATCTTTCACTTGGTAGTATCTCAATTTTGACTATGAAGTTTTAACTATGATCATGATCATGTATGAATTCATATAACTTTACTATCAAAGAAGAATCTTCACATAGAGAGGATAAGAACCACCCAGATAAAGGAAAAAGTTAAAAGCTCTCAGAAGTACACCCATTTCTCCTGATTCCAACATTTAATGATTCCTTCTTGACATTTGCAGACCAATTTAACTCCAGGCAACTCAACTTCCTTGTCCATCAGATTAAAGCTACCTGCCCTTGCTTTTTTTTTTTTTTTTTTTCCTACAGTAACTTTATATAAAGAATATGTAAAATTAAACAGATGAGCTTTAAATAATAAAAAGCAAATTTAAAATACCATGATGATTTTGAAAAGATATTATCTTGACCTGTCCTATGTTTCAGTTCATCCTCATCAATTCCAAACCAATTATACAAAAAAAGATATTGATACTTTCTTATTTATTATTTTACTGTATTTATTGATGTTTAGGTTGACGTTTCCTAACTTTGTTATGTCTTTTCAAGCTTTTGATGTGGGAACTACATGTACCCTCTGCTTTGCTTTTACTTCAGTGGCTTCTAGTCAAGCACAAGCTCAAGTTAAGATTTTTGTTTTTAGCTACTAAAGCTTGCAGTGATCTTGCGGCATGTAACTTGCAAGGTCTCTTAATCCCATAAACCCTAAATCATGTCCTCTACTTTCCAAACTACATGCCATTTATCTGCTAGTAAAGCCCACCTGGAGTTCCTTGGCCATCATGAATTCTGTGTGTTGGCCCCTAGGTTACAGGAGGTGGGTGTTATTTAGCACTTGTAGAAGCTACCTGAATTTAACAACTGTAACTTCTGCATGAATAAATTATGTTGGCTTGTTCAGTAGTGCTCCAGGGTATAGTAAATTTTGATTCCTCTATTTTAATCTTGTTTATACGCATATCTAATTATACTTGTTTGTTTAGCACCGTGTGGAGAGTGTTAGGTAAGGTTATTATCGATGGTTTGCTCATCTTGAAATGTCAGCCATAGGACTAGAGCAGAACATTTAAAGTTGAAACAACATGACTGAGGTTGGGTCAATATTGCTTTTAGGCTCTGTATAATTTTAGAGATTTATAACTTCACTGTAAATATTCGCATCTGACTCAAAGATGGCAGGATTTCTCTGACCCTTCTCACCAGGTTTTAGATTATTTAAGAATCACGTAGGATGACTGGCATTTTCGAGACTTTTGTTCTATGTGTTTATTCTTTGGGTTTTTCAAGAGGCTCACTCCATTTTTTAAAAAAATAGAGCTCACTAACACTTTTTTAGTCATAATATAATGCAGGAAGGTGGACATGTGTTTACATATGTATAAATAATAATACTTTAAAACTACTTTAAAATTGCTGTGCCTGAGTAAATTTATAAATGCTATTGAGATTAATGAACTATATTTCAAAACATTATTGAAATAAACTCCGACTTACCTGGTAGTTTCTCCATCTTTGATTATAAATTATATCTGCTACCATGTATAGATCCAAATTTTTCTTACAATACGTGGTATATTTTTTTGTGTCTTGATTTTCATTTTGCCACTTTGTACAATTTCGAGCTGTGTGCCAGAAATTCTGGTTTCAAAATCTCACTTTTGGTTACAAGTTAGCAGCCTTTTATTTCGATTTTGTTTCACAAAATCTGGTGGGGAAAGGTGAGGGGAGTTCTTGTGTTCATTTCAGAAGTAGGTGGGTGTATGAAATCGCTACCTTTACGGGAGTCTGAGATATGGCAATTAAGTTTGAACAAATTAAATACCTACAAATATTTGAGCTTGGCTGGAAGAAAAAGTTAATAGTGCTTGTGAAGAGGGAAGAAAATATCTGTCTCTGACTTCAAATTATATTTCTACCAATTACCAGTAGTAGGACCTTGGACTGCTTATATAATAACATATTGTCTCTCTTATTGTCTTTATAAAATGGGAATGCAAATCCTACCTGTTTCATAAAGTTACTGTTAGAATTAAATACCACATTTTACCACATATTTCTTCCATATTTTATGCCATTTTTTTCCAAAATGGTGGGGTGTGACTGTTATGTTAAGCTTTAAAAATAAGTTGAGCCAGTATTACATAAAAATCATTTAAACTATCCTAGGTGCAAAATTAGTAAGCATAGAATATACACAAATATATGTTACAAATGGATAGTCCAAATTCTCTTACATGATTTCTTTGTGATGGTTTCACATTTTTCCAGTCTGAAAAAAAGTTAACACATTTGTAGGTATTGATTTGTGCATTAAAATCACAATATTACTCTGGAGAAAATTTACAACGGTGCTGCAAAGTATAAACTTAGAAAAGTTAATCTTCTGTGTCTGAAGATTCTGCATTGCTATCTCCATTGCTATTGGACACACCTCCCTGGAGCAACTCATAAAAGATATGTTTACCATTGGTACGTTGATATGCAGTGCTGTCAACCAACCCTGCCAGGTGGCTTTCGGAAATGCCCTCAAGATGGGCACGTGCTGAGGATTCAGAATCAGGGCTTACAGTGCTGGAGAACACAAATGCGCATCCATATGCCACTGGTGAGTATGTTGAAGCAGAGCAAGGAATAGTATTATATCACATGAAGATCACATGAGGAAAGGTTATAAACCAGTTTTCGGACTGAAAAAATAAGATGCAGCAATCATGCAGTGGTGATGATTATGTGACGAAATTAAGTTAACAAAAATAAATCTCTCCTTAGGAGAGTACCTGGCTATTGCTACTTTTTAGTCATTAAGCTCTGTAGCTAAAACTCCTCCATATTTTTAAATTAAAGGGGAGGAATCTATCTGAGGATGATATGGTTCATTTTCAGCATTTGAAAAGAGTCACTGACAGCAACTTAAAAATGAAGCATTTTTCCTAGGCCTCTGAGCACCATGATTATGTAAGAACAAATGATAGCAAATGTGGAGAACCCAGAAACCAGCTTTTAGAGAACCAATAAAAGAAGACAATCAAATATCCAAGTACAGCAGACTTAGAGAGCTTAGCAAAGGTTCCAGAGAGAAGAGAGGAAAACCTGCTTAGGCAGTGCCTTAAGGCAGAGATGTAAACTGGCTTTCTTAAAAATTTCCTTCTAATCAGATGCAGATAAGATAACTGCACAGATAATGCACTAATATACACTTTGCTTATGGTGAAGAAGTGGTCACTCACTAAAAATGACCTTGAGGAAACCACTCTTAAGTTTTTGAACCTGTTTTGTTCCCTGTCAAGTGGGGCTGAAAGTAGTGCTTCATAGGAGTTTCAGGAAAGAGAGAGACCTTGGCACACTTCTGATAATATAACAAAATATTTACTTTTCTCTTATTGACTGAAATAAATACTTGACAGGTGGACATATAGGGTATGCTTTCTTCTTTGTTTACCAGGGTCTGTCCCCAGTGATAGAAATACTGGCAGCAGCGGCAGGCACAGTAATGACCACATCTCTACAGTATATAAGAAACCCCAGCTAGTCTCTTTATCCCAAGGACACTGAAAGTAAATTATTTTTAAGTCTATGTACTTTCCCAGTGTCACCTTGCCAGTAAGGCACAGGATATAATTAGGATGCCACATTTTTAAAGATGTAACAAAAATTGTACGATCACTCAGAATTAACAATATGTTCTAAAACTCAGCTGACATCAAAAATGTACAGAATTGAAGTAATTTTTTTTTTAAAAAAGTCAAAGCAAAAGAGATAAAAATCACTTAGTCGTTGAAGCAAAGATGAAATTAATAGAAGAATCAAAATGAGCTAAGAGTTTATGAGATAAGCACACAGAAGAATTAAGCTAACTGATTGGAGTCTTCCTGAACATGGATGATAACCTGGCATTTGAAATCATAAAGCTACAAGTAGTAAGGATGATATACTAATTTAACTGTTTCTCAAAACTCAGTGAAATTTAATACAGGAGAAATATAAATCTAACAAGAATACTAATTATTATTTTTAGAACTTAATTTCCACTTTTTGCCCAAACGCCCCTTCTTTTCACTACTTGGACCTATTGAAAGTTAATTTTCAAGAAAGTATACCTACAGCCTACCTTTCTAAAACAGCATCAGTTTACAAAACCCATTTCTTTCCTATTTTCTAAATAGCTCTAGGCAGAATCATGAAAATTATAGAAAAACACAATCCTCTTCTATTTTATGTAGATATGCATCTCATATTGTGTCACCTACAGGAAAGCTCATATCTTGCCTTCATGAAAAGTTAATCATAAAATCTACTTGGATAACTAGGAAGAGAGATTTGGCCAAGCAATAAAAAGCAAATCAAGGGGGTATATACACCTGTTCCTTGTGAGGAATGTTTTAAAATGGGAGCATGAACATCTCGATGGACTGTGGGCAGTCACTGAACTTACAATTCTAGTCAGGCTAATGTCATGCTGGGCTAAATCCACATTTGAAATATTGTGAATAGCTTGAAAGTTGTCTTTTAAATCCCAGCAGTGGGACTCCTCTGCTTTTACTAAGGAATTTGAAATCAAATATAGTCATGATTTCTATATTGTAGAATTCCAGTGGTGCACTCCTACTTTATTTTGCAATTTTTTCACTGACTTTTGAAACTTTTGGTAATGAATGCTTTTTAATTTAGGAGGATAGTAGTTGAGACTTGCTTAAAATAATTTATTTTTGAAAATTTTAGTGGTCTAGTGGTCGGAGGTATAGCTCAGAAATAGAGTAACTGCCTACCATATGCAAGGCCCTGGCTTTGATCCCTAGTACCACAAAAATTAAGCAAAACCAACATCATTTAATGTCTTAACTATTTCTCTGGGAAAATCCATGCTGATTCACTTGTAGGGATAATAAGGATGAAAAAATAAAGTTCAGTTTATTTTGTTTTTTAATTAAATTAAAAACTATATAACTAAATAACATAGTATTAAGTAACAAGATCATTTTGAGAGAAGTACAATTTCCATTTTTACCTCACATGGCTTTAATGGCACTATGTAAAAGTGGTTTTGGTGTTTGTTTGCTTTTCAGTCCTGGGGATCAAGCCCAAAGCCTTGTCTATGTTAGAAAATGCTCTACCACTGAACTACACCATGTGGTAGAGTCCATGAAGAAGCATTTCTAAATTGCTTATCAGACTCTATAAATAAATATAAGCACAATCGGTCAAAACTCCTGTGAAAACTATCACTTTCTCACACTGTCATTAGATTTAAAAATATGTGTCAAAAAACTTTAGAAACTCAGGAATGTAAAACAAGAAATAATTTCTTTCAAGGAAGTCTAAATAGAAGAATAGATATCTTGTTTATATTTCAAAGCAAAGTTCCCATGGTTTATTAAGTTGCATTAAATATTTTTCATGAGTATCAGTGTAGAGTCTAGTTTTCTTGGGAGTGAACTCAACCCACTCATTGTAATTCTCTTCTAATCCTACAACTACTAGCACCCATATCCTCTTGATTAGACCTGTTCATGCCACCCACAAAGTTTAGAATCTTGCTGAACGGTAGTGTCTTGTTTTTATTATTACTACTTCCTACTTTACTTGAGTATTGCTTCTTCAAAAGCCAAAGTTCTTAGAAAGAAGTCACACTAAAGTGTTTCACCTAAATATTTACATTATTGTAAAAATCTTTATGTAATAAATTGAGACCTAGGTCAAGGACTGAGGTCGCCAAGCTAATATGTGCAACAATGATTCCCAAATTTGGCTCTCATTGTAATCAACTGGGAGGGAGGTCTTTTAAAAATACTAATGCCTTGCTCCCTCCACAAGCATTCTGATATCATTGGTCTGGGATACAACCTGCATGTTGGGATTTTTTTTTTTTTTTAATCCAGATAATTTTATTGTGTAGCAAAGATTTGGGAAGTTTTGACTTTGACTATAGATTTAAAGGCTATGGGAAGGCCTAAATAACACTCTTCTGATTCTACCCTCACTTAAAGGAAATTTTATAAATGACAATCAATTGCCCATCTCCTTTCTACCCCCACCCCTCATAACCTCTGGAAAACTCAAACAGTTGCCTGTGTACCTCATGATTTTTCATAAAGTTTGAGACATATCTACATGGAGGATTGTTCTGGAAAGGATATTCATCTTAATTATGTTAATCCTCCTTAGCCAAGAAATGGGAAGTTGAGATCATCCTTCTGGATTAACAGAAGTATGTTTATCTTTGCCATAATTTTTTTGGGGGGGAATCTGAATACATCCTTTGGGTTTGTAAAAATACATGAAATAACAGCATATTTCCCTGTGGGTTACTCTATACTATGTAAAGGACTAGATGTAAAGACTCTCTGTTTTTCTAAATGTTATTATTTCAGAATTCTAAGTGATTCTATGTAAGTACACCAATCAGCTCTAGGAAGACATCATGTGTCAGCCTCCTCGTGGAAAATATTATAGGCTGTACACTTCAGCAAGATTTTCAAATAAATGGCCATTTTCAGACATATAATAATAGTACTTGTAACATTTTTATAAGACAGAACACAGAAAACACTTAAGAAGTTTGATTTATTTATACTGGATACTTTTGAGGTAAATGTATTTAGGTCCATTTTATATGAACTAAAAATGAGACAAAACATTTAGCTATTTCCAGATATTTCATAGTACTGAAATTGATTTTTGATATCTAAAATTTTAAAGTAAATATTCTTCTTTA
Organism: Tamias sibiricus; assembly: GCA_025594165.1. Classification (NCBI taxonomy): domain Eukaryota; kingdom Metazoa; phylum Chordata; class Mammalia; order Rodentia; family Sciuridae; genus Tamias; species Tamias sibiricus. The sequence continues at coordinate 79,510,083 of CM046666.1, read as the reverse complement.
GAACATATATTTAATAATGGAAATTTAAATTACTGATTTTATCAAGATTTCTACATTATATGTTTCCTTCTCAATTCAATGAGAATTAATTAAGCTTTGTTAATAATACTACTGTTAGTGATAAACACACATTTACAACATATTTCCAGGAATATGCTAAACATGGCAAGTGAATTATTTCAATTATATCTTGTAAAACTCAGTAAGTTGAAGATTTTTGTTATTCCAAATTCTAGATGTGGAAATGAGTTCAGAGTGGTTAGAACATTTGCCCAGCTTACTGAGTGAAAAAACTGAAAAACCAGAATTCAAATCATAGCAAATTATTTTCACAATTTGTGCTTGATATAACATAATGAAATTAACACTAGACCTCAGCCAAGTGTGTCACATCTAAACATTCTGAAGAAAACATTAATGCATAATTGTACTTTATTGTTAATTGGTGTCACTCACATGTAGTCTTTGTTTTGATATAATTTGAATTGACAATTAACAAAACCACAAATTTTTTTCAGAACAAATCCACATGTATTCCAAAGATGAAAGACTGTCTGAACTAACCATTTGTGCATAATTTATTGACATTTTGTGTTCTTAAAAATATGTGAACTTTACCTATGTTTACAGCAACGCAATTCAAAATTGCCAATTTATGGAACCAACCTAGGTGTCTGTCATCAGATGAATGGGTAAAGAAAATATGGTATATGTACACAGTGGTGTTTTACTCAGCCATAGAGAACACAATTATTGTATCTACAAGAAAATGCATACAGTTGGAGAATATCATGTGAAGTGATATTAGACAGACTCAGAAAAACAAGGGTCATATTTTTTCTCTCATATGCAGAAATTAGAAATGTAGGAAAGAAAAAGGACCTCAAGAAAGCAGAAAGTCAGACGAATATAGAACAAGGAAAAGGGAAGGGCAGAGGAAGGTGCAGGGGAATGAACCAGACCAATTTGTTCTATGTGCATGTACAAATATATCACAGTAAATCACAATATTATCTATTGGAATGTGTCTATGAAAAATTTTAAGTATATGAATTTATACATTTTAGAAAGTGGAATATTTATTGAGCATGTTGAGTACCATTTTCATGCCTCCTTTTTCCTCCTGTTATCTGACAATCACATTAGTATCCAGGGCCAGGCGCTTTAGCACACAAAACTCAAATAGCATAACCCATAACTTTCTTTTCAAGACTATCAATATATAACCCAAACAACCTTAAGCTTTTTCTATCACCATCACACATGGTGATACATGGTCTCATGTTCTAAGCCAGTGCCTAAAACTTAACCGTTCCTCTTGTAAATTTTGCCATTTCATCATTGTGGACAGAAGATGGCATATTTTTAGATGAATTGTCCAATCGGCAAAATGTCTATAGATTCTAAGAAGAGTTAATCCTTAAAAATGAATGTACCTTATTTTCAGTGGATTAAAACATAATGTAAGAAGCGTAGATAAACACACACAGAATTACAAAAGTAAGAACTGTCCCCAATTCAAAGAGCTTACTGGGATAGTGGTTTCATCCTGGGATAAATGAACAATAAAGCACAAAGACTCTGAAGTGCTTCTTTCCATTCCCAGAAACGTGACCAAAAGAACAATGAGAGTCTGCACCAAAACATATAGGTAAATATTATCTTGAAGTACACTGGCTTTCCATCCTGTATGCTTGGGATTAGGGCAGGTGTGCCATCTGGAGAGAGTGGCTTCTTGCATACACACCAGGTTCCTTGGGATGAGATCATACAATGGGACAAAGCAAGCTAAGCTAATGATCTTACTGATTCTGTAACTTAGTGACATAACCTATAAAACACCCCTCCCTGTGTTAACTTATGTGGAACAGAGCACCAGGGAGGAGGAAGTACTCCTCCAGCCAGACACCACTGCACACGGCCTCATGGAGGATGGAGGTGTTTTTTTTTTTTTTTGTTGTTGTTGTTGTTTTTGGTGATGCAGCAGAGGCATCCTGGGGAAGAGAGGTGTACCTGTTCAGCCCAACACCCCTTGACTTTCTGGTGACGCACCTGTCCAGTCTGTCACCACTGGATCTCCACAGTTAGCTTTTTCAGTAAATCTTATATCTCATCCCACACATGTTAGGCACACACAGGACATAGCATGTAGCTTTTTGATAAGAAAATAAAAACGCATATAAATTATATAGCTAAACTTTGATGGATACTGCTAATACCATTGCATCATAGCCATTTGTAGGGAAAGCTAATCACTAGGTTCAATATGTGGCTTATTAGTTATCATGACAATTCTTTGTTGCAAATATTATTATTCTCATTCCACAGATGGGAAATTCACATTCTAAAGAAATTAAGAAATATATTCAAGTTCATATAGCCTTGGAGGCTATGGCTGAGTCTGAAACATCATAATCTCTTCCTGCATACCACATTAACTAAAATGATTTGATTATTTCTGCCTTACTTGTTCTAAATGATCTAACACATGAGCAGGAAGTAAATATAGATATCTATCTATCTATATACACATTTACATATATATATATATTCCCTGAATCCATATTATATATGTATATATTCCTTGAATTCTATCATAAATGCTTTTCAGAACCATAATATGTGAATGCATATTGTTCTCCACAAAAATGAAAGTAATTGAAAAAAGTAATTTAATCCAGGAATCTCAATTTACAGCTATAAATCCAGTGGCTGAGATAGGAGTTCAAGGCCAAGCCTAAGCAATTTAGCAAGACCCTGTATCAAAATAAAAGTAAATAAATAAAAGCAGGCTGTGGGTGTAACTCAGTGGTAGAGTGCATTTTGGTTTTTGTTGCCATAACCAAAGTATCTGACAAGAACAACTTAGAGGAAGAAGAGTTTATTTTGGCTCATGGTTTCAATTTCAGAAATTTAGTTCATGGTCTGCAGTTCCATCACTCTGGGAGTGAGTTGAGGCAGAACATTGTGGACAAAGGACTCAGTAGAGGAAAACTCAGCTTTTGGTGGCTGGAAAGCAGAGAGAAAGATGGGAAAGGGCCACTGGGAGGATAAACCCTTTCAAGGACTGCCTCCTGTGACCCACCTCTTTCACTCCCATCCCACTTAGTCCTTTCAAACTGGGATGGACTAATTAGGTTACAGCTCTTATGATCTAGTCATTTCACCTCTGAATATTTCTGTATTAACAAATAGCTTTTGGAACATCTCATATTCAAACCATAATGCCAGCACCATAAAAATAATTGAATTCAAAGTGATCTTTATTTCAGGGTCATTTAGTGACAATTTTTTTCTGTTTAACTCTTAAATAATCATGAGACACTTTATCAGTATCTTGCAGTTCCTATATTAGAGGATGACTTCAAAATTTTTGAAAGATATACTTCAGTAAAATTCAATAAGCAATACGAAAACATTTCAAAATGTAAATAATCAATAAAAACAGCTCTCTCTATTTTAAAAATATATTAGAAAAATCTCCTAAACCTAATTTTCAAGTGCTGGAAGTCATGACAATACTTTTTTTTTTTTAAAGTGATAAATGGCATAAAATATGAAAAATAATTGCAAATAGCTTAAAATCTTGGGGAATAGAAAAACTATAGAAATTTTACAGTCATGAGTTAAAAATACCTAAAATTAATTTTGTTAGTGCTCAAAAGTTGTAACATAATGCCTAGTTCTATACAATTTTGTGATAATGAAGCAAAAATGAAGTTCTCAAGAAACAACATCCTGAAGCTATGTGACTCTCCCACTCTACTTTCATCCTGCAGATTGATCACACTTCTCCATTCTCACTGCTAACTTTCTAAAAAATATGTATATTGCCTAATTTATTACTTAAGAATTTAAGGAATGGTATAAGTGTGAAAATAGTATCAGCTAAAACCTGGCATGGTGACTTGGGAGGCTGGGCAGGAGGATCGTGAGTTCAAAGCCAGCCTCAGCAAAAGTGAGGCGCTAAATAACTCAGTGAGACGCTAAGCAACTCAGTGAGACCCTGTTTCTAAATAAAATACAAAATAGGGCTTGGGATGTGGCTCAGTGATCGAGTGCCCCTGAGTTCAATCTCCAGTAATCCCCTTTCCCCCAATCTTACCTGGGGTCCCAATGATTCTGAAAGCCTCTGTGAGCCTTAGTCTCTTCATGTCTTAAGAGAAGACTTGAATCAGGCAAGGGCTTTCAAATTATAGTATCACAACCAATAGTAGTGCTTTGAATAGCTAGATTCCACCCTGTTTCTGCTAACAAGTATAGCTAACAAGTTACCAAACGATGCTGCTTGTGGGTCTAACCACCACACTTTGAAAAACATGGAATAAGATGATCATTATTGTATCTAATTCTGATTTTTTTGTTAAAATTTAAAACAATTCTCCAAATGTTCCTAATTGATTATTTACAATTGAAATGTTTTCATATTGCTTATTGAATTTTACTGAAGTATATCTTTTATCAATATACCAAATAACGAACTTTTTATGTTTTTATCATATAAATAATAGTATAAACATGTTATACCCATAGATTGTATGAACAGTCATAAAGAGGTTTCAGTCTTTCATAACACCTTTTTAGGGAAATGTAACTAATATCTTACCTATTGTCTATATTCTATTGTTTTTGTGATTAACCCTAAGATAAATGGAGACCCAGAAATTAAATAATTTTCTCAAAAGCTCATTAATGAAAAAGACCCAAGTTTTGCTTAAGTTATTTTCTCCTGGGTCACTAAATTATTCTTCATTTCAATCTTGCTTTAGAGATGTGCCTGATATTATATCTTCTACTGTGGAAATATTTTGAAATTATTTTGGTATCTCTGTATGCTCTAGACATGAATAGATTCAAATCTGAGTCATCACAACAATCTCAAGGTGCAATTTTTCTGGGTAATAGTGTGAACACAATGATACCAACAGTCAGAATAATTATTATCACAGCCCAACATAGTAGTTTGAATGTGTATCTGATGTGTCAGCTTTGATATGAGTTCTGGGTATACATATCAGTTCCAATGCTTTTTTTTTTTTTTTCCTTTCAAAGAGACAAGTTGAACAAGAGCTCTTTAGCAGTCATGAGGCTGGGACAAGGTTATACAGTTGCCTGATATCTCAGGCACTCTCCTGTCACCCAGCTTTTACTGCAATACTTAGCAAATAATTGTCAGAAAAGAGGCAGAAGAGAAACCCAAGGGCAGACTTATGTATGAGAGGGTTAATCTCTCACAACAGTTGTGGGCCTTAGGATGCTATGGTCAGTTTCCTAATGCCTGATCCAAATTAACCTTTCCAAATGTGTAGGTGGGTATGAAAATATTATATACCCTCTGCTTCCTTTTATAATCAATAAACACAAATAATTGCCATCTGAATTTAGGCCATATTTTTCTCATATAGGGAATACAGGAATAATTTAAGACATAATTCATCAAGGAAAGAGTCTTTTTTATTTTCTAGGTCTTGAGGCAGGTAGGAATATAGGCCTGGTCTTATGTCCTGGGCTGGCCTAGCCAGCAGGGCAGAATCGTAAGCTCTGCTATTCTCCAAGGAAGTCAGCAAATAAGAGAGGCTTGTTCATGTAGCAATGGTTTTATGTTATCCTTGATTTGACATTTCAGTATTCTACTCTGGATCCCAGGTACTGTCCTAGATTTTATTCTTACAATTTGATATCTGTGTTGTTTCATCTCATCTTTGACATAAAATTATCCTGTTTTAGGAAATTGGTGGATTTTCTAATTATAATTAATTACATAATGAATAACAAAAAAAGTAAGAATTGTTTACTGCTGGTGACACTAGGAACAGAATTTGGAAGGGGGCTACTCAGGTCTTTAAATGCCTGTTAATTACAAATAGATTCTGACCTCATAATGATGGTAAGAAGAGTAAAAATCCAAGAGTAATAACAGATCTGCCATTGTTGTTTTGTGTCAGAATATGTTTCCATTAGATTATCATTAAATGAGCAAAAATATAGTAAAGCTTTTGTACAAATGTTACCACAGAGCACATTTATACTAAACAAAAATTGGGAAAATGAGTCTTCTAATGCAAAACCTTTTGCTTTCCATTAATGTCTGTACTATATTGGGGAATTGTTACACATTTTGATTAATCACATGTATGTTAAAAGGGAATTTACGGAGGGTAGCTCCATCGTAGAGCACTCACCTAGCATGTGCAAGGCCCTGGTTTTGATCCCCAACACCAAAATTTTTAAAAAAGATAATCTAGCTTTGTGTGTACATTCAATTGCCTTTTATGGTTTTTACTGTATTAGGAAAATAATCCATATCTGAAAAAGTACCTCCCCAATAATTTTGTGACTATTCCTACATTTCATTTAAGAAGATGTAGAAATTTAGTCTTTAAATTCAAATGAATTGTATGATTCAAAGCCCTTTGGGGAAGGTAAGACTTTGAACTAATAGACCCAAATATTTATGTGACTCCTTATGCAAAGTTTTCTACTGAGCAACATTCATGGAGAGATACAGAGTGCAAGCTTAGAGACAGAGTACCTCAGCTTGGGCCCTCCCGTGGAGGATAAGTGCATAGCAAGAGAAGCCCAATTTAGCACACTCCAAGTTTTTCTTAAAACAGTCCAATTTCCCCAGTGAGGAAACCTCAGTTAATGTCAGTTACTTCCACCGTTCATTTATTTTCTCATCCTCTGGCTAAAATCTCATTTACAGACATATCCACATCTGTAACATGGGCTTCAATGTTGTATCTAACAGTGAGGTCTTATCTACTTAAACTTTCAAATTTTATTTTATTATTTGAACCTCATATACTCAGGTTTGGTTTACTTTTTTTTTTAGTTGTTGATGGACAGAATGACTTCATTTATTTTATTTTTATGTGGTGCCTCACACATGTTAGGCAAGCGCTCTGCCACTGAGCTACAGTCCCAGCCTTGTCCTTGGTTTTTGATGCACTTGTTTTATTGTTCCAAGCATGGCCCACTTTTTTATATTTAGTTAGTTAGCTAAACAATTTAATACTCTACTAAGACTGAGGAACTCAACATTTCAAAGGCCTAGGTATGAATCTGATTATATATTGGTCATTATTACTCTACTGGCTTTTTCAAAGGTCAAATAAATAAGGTATCCTGCCTAGTGAAGAAATTCTTGTTACAGAATAAAAAAGGCAAATGTAGCTAGAAAAACAAAATTGTATAGGAAAAAGTAAAGTTTTAAAGATAAAATTTGAATCCCTGGGGTCACTAAGGCCACTTCTATCCCGGTTAAATGTGACAATAAATTCCTTTTGGTTTGTAAACTAATTTGACTTGGATTTCTGTCGATTTTTGCTACAAAGTAAAATTAATTATGTTTAACATAAGTTTAATCTTCTACAGTGAAAAGGTAATATGTTCCAATATTTTTAAAGTTTTACCCTAAAAATAAACCATTTGGATTCATATCTCATGTATGTGACCTACTAGTTCTGAGAATTTTCATACTCATTTTACTTGTCTAAAATAGCATAATGGTACCTGTTTCCATGGAATTTTTTTTATTTGCTTTAGTTGTACACAATGCATTTTATTCAATGCGTTTTATTTGTCCATGGTGCTGAGGATCGAACCTGGGTCGCCCACGTGCTAGGCGAGCGCTGTACCGCTGAGTCACAATCCCAGCCCTCCATGGAATTTTTAAGGATAAGTTAATTTATATAAATAACTGTGAATGTGCTTGGAACATATTTAGTTATCAGTGAGTAACTACCAATGTTTCCCTTAAAATCATGTTTACAAAAGGTTTCCAGCATATTCCGTGTTTCCATCTTATAGAATTCAGTATAACGGGCCATGTTTGGTGACATGTGCTGATAATCCCAGTGGCTCGTAGGCTGAGGCAGAAGGATCTCAAATTCAAAGCCAGACTCAAGAACTTAGCAAGGCCCTAAGCAACTTAGCAAGACCATGTCTCAAAATAACAACAACAACAAAAAAATCAATATAATAACAGTTACAGTAATACTTTCTAAAGACAGGTCTGTACGCATTATTGAAAGCCTACTATGTACACAAAGGCACTGTTCTTAGCTGAGCTATAAAATGGAAACATAAACATTATATTTCAGTCATTTGATGCAGTGTATTAGTTAGCTTCATGTCATTGTGACCAAAAAATGTGACAAGAACAACTTAGAAGAGGAAAAGTTTATTTTGACTCATGGTTTCAGAGGTTTCGTCCACGGTCGGTGACTACATTTCTGTGGGCCCAAGCTGAGAAAGCACACAGGGCAGAGGGGAAATGTGTAGCTCATGGCAGCCAGGAAGCAGAGAGAGCTCCATTTACCTCAGACAAAATATAAACCCCAAAAGTACATCACATGACCTACTTCCTCCAGGCACACCCGACCTGCCTAAATTACCAACCAGCGAATCCATTGATTAAGTTTCAGTTCTCATAATCTAAACATTTCACCTCTGAACACTTGCATTGTATCACACATGAGCTTTTGGAGGATATCATATATTCAAACCATAACATGTAGAGAACAACTAAAATTATTAAGTAAAATATATAATTTGTTATAGGTCAATAAATTCTTGAAGAAGAATACAGTAGAAAAAGGTCAGAGATGTATAGGCTTCTTTAAGAGATCTGGATATATGTTTCAATATTAAACAGGGTAGTTGGGGAAAAACCCTTAGTGCGAAGGTATTATTTAAACAACCTCTTACAGGAAACAACAGAGTAGGATATTCTAAGCAGAGGAATTCCAGGCAAAACATGAATGGAGATATGAGGTGGGAGCAAACTTGAAGAGTTTGAGGAACAATATAAAGTAGGTGACAAGAAACCTGAAAGGTAGTACTGGATGCAGATAAAGCAGAACCTTCTGGAACATTGTAATAGCTTTGGTCTTCGTTTTGAGTGAGATGATATGAGGAACTAGCGTGTTTGATCACAGAAGTGTTGGGATCTGATGCATGGGTGAAGGGTCCACACCCAGCCTAACACCTCCTTTGTTCTCAGTTTAGGACATACTGGCCAGCTTAAAATTACATTGTATGCAAATAATTTGCAACACAAGCAATACATCCCTGTTCCATCTGTATTGAGTACATGCAAAATTGCTTTGGATCTGCATAGCTATGTGTTTGTCAGTATCTTCCATCTACCCCATAGATTTTTGTATTTCACATCCTACAGAACAAGGAGCAGGGACTTTTTTTTTTTTTTTTTTTTTTTTTTTCAGCACAAAGTGGGGTGTATGTGGCCACACAGTTTGCCTTGGTTGTGGGATGAATCTACCATGGGGGACAATGCAAGCCTGAGGTCTATGTTGTCTTTTCTGTGAAACCCAACTCATCCTCTAGTGTGAGTATCACTTAACTGCCTTTTGATCTTGGTTGCACTCATTTCATATTCTATACTGCAACCCTGACTACCCAGTGAAATAAGTGTTATCCTGAAAGAAGATGAAGGATATTGGTCACGTCATAGTGGTGGAGTTGGTATGTAGATAATGGATATATTTTGAAGGTGGGAACAACATAATTGATACTGTTTTGAATTAGGACAAAGAGCTAAATAAAAAAAAAAAAGTAAAACAGAGCAATAAAGAGTAACACCAAGGACTGAGCCACTGGAAAAGAGAATGGCCCTAATGACAGATGGAGGAGATTGGAACAGGAGCCAATTTGGAGCGAGGTAGAAATTGGTTTGCCTTTGCAGATGTTAACCTTCTGGAACCTTTAGATAACCAGGTAGAGGGGCCACCAATAGTTTAAGTATTCCTGGAGTTCAAATCAAGGACTTCACCTACATGGTGAAGACACCAATATATAGCTGGCAAATGAAACCATGAAGCTGAATGAGATAACAAGGAAGGAGTATGGGTAAATAATTGGGCCAAGGACACATTGGAGACCCTCCAGAGTCCAAACAGTAGAGAAGCTCCCAAAGAAGAACAAGACTGAGCAGTTACTGAGGTAGAAAGGAAGCCAGAAGAGAGTTGTCCTAGAACACATAAGCAAAGGGACTTGGTATACGAAGGAGTGATTAACTTTGTTAAATGTTCCTGACGGATCAAATAAGAGCAGGACTGGGAAACAACCAGTGGGCCTTGAAAGCACTAGTTTTTGCAGAGTGGTGAGATGAAGTATTTATTGGAGAGACTCAAGGGAGAATGGAAAAAAAGAAATTGGAGACAGCAAGTATTGAGGTTAGGCTTCTTCCTTGAAATTTCCGTCTCAATCTTTTGGAAAGATTTACTTGCTATTAGACATTTTACTAAATGTAAAACTTACATGGCAATTAACTTAATAAATTCCATCTTAACATCTAATGAAACATCTGTGCCTTTTTGTCTACTGCGATGATTGAGATGTATGGCATGCAATAAAATTATTAATAATGTTATCCTTTTGAATGTGAATCTACTCTGTGATTCACACCATTAAATAACCTTCTAATCTGTGAGCCAAAATGTCAAGTGATACCTTGGACTTGGTCCTAAGGATATTGGTGTGTAAAGAAGAACATTCCTTAGCTGGTTTATTTTTCTTCAGTATTAGTGCTAGCTTGGCTCATCTCAATGTCTGTAGTAAATTGCTTTCCACCCAGGAATTTGCAAATAATTTAGTTGGAGCATTTCTAACTGTATGTATATATTTTTTTGTATTAAATTCTGGCCAGAATCCATCAGTTCTGGAGCTGTATTGTTTTACAGATTTCGTGACTGGTTTGTCACAGAAAGTAGGACAAAATCCAATCCTTTTTCTTTGTTTCTGAATATGGTTTCATTTGGCAAAGCTGGTATTTCAATAGCATACAAGATGTCTGATGCTGGGTCATGGCTGAGACTGAGCCATTGTTGAGCATTTTTTTATAACACATATTCATAATCCTGCGTCCACTGTATCACCAGACAGACAAAAAAAGGTTGTCTATTTATTCTGGGCAATGTGTTTGTAGAAACCTACTTGGTTTTAACTTTGGTACAAGCAGATGGATTTCAAAAGGATACACAAAACAAACCCTACAGTTTGGAAATGAATATTTACTTTTTTTCCCTAAACTGTTCCATTTAAGTATTGAATTTTTTCACTTACAGTAATTAGTAAGACTAGACAAATTTTATGATTACATAAGTTATAAGAATTTGAACATGAGTATTTTAAAGTATAAATATTTGATAATCTCAAATTATATGATAATTTCATTATATATTTTTGTGATTTCTGGAAGCACTCATAAAATGCTTAAATACATATGTCATCATTGTGGTACAATGATTTAAACTATCAGGTTTAAGTACTATAGCTTTAATAGATGTATGTATCAAGAAAATTACTGAATATTATGGGGAGAATAAAGAATAATTTGTGTAGAATTATATAGAAATCTCTATGACCTTCTCTATAATTTTTCTAGGACTGCCATAATAAATATTACACTTTGGTTGGCTTAAACAATATAAATTTATTTTCTCACATTTCTGAAGGCTAGAAGTCCTATACTGAAGTGTTGGCAACTTTTGATTTCTTCTGAGGCCTGTCTCCTGGGTTTGTAAATGGACAACTTCTCCCTTTGCCTTTGCATGATCTTTCTTCTGTTTCTTTATGTCCAGGTTTCCTCTTCTCATAAGAACACCAGCCATACTGAATGAGGAATCACCCGAATGAACTCATTTTAAGTTAGTTGCTTCTTAAAGATCCTATTTCCAAATACAGTGGCACTGTAAGGTAACGGAGGTTAGGTCTTCAGCATTTCAATTTGGGGTGGATGGCAAAATTTGGCCTATAATATCTCCCATCACATTGGACAGTTTAAAATTATCCCTATCCATCAATCAATGAATGGATAGAGAAAACATAGTACATACATGATGGGACATTATTTAGCCTTAAAAAGAAGGACACTATGTTGTTTGCAACAACATGTATGATTGTGGAGATATAATGCTAAATAAAATAAGGCAGGCCGGGTGCGGTGGCGCACGCCTGTAATCCCAGCACTTTGGGAGGCTGAGGCAGGAGGATCGTGAGTTCAAAGCCAGCCTCAGCAATGGCGAGGCACTTAGCAACTCAGTGAGACCCTGTCTCTAATAAAAACACAAAAAAGGGCTGGGGATGTGGCCCAGTGGTCAAGTGCCCCTGAGTTCAATCCCCGGTACCACAAAAAAAAAAAAAAAAAAAAAAAAAAGCAGGCATAGAAAGACAAACATGGCATATTATCATTTATATATTGATATTTTAAAAAATAGCACACAGAGAAGTAGAAAACAGAATGGCAGTTTCCAGAGGATGGACAGTGGGTGAAACGAAGAGATGCTGATGAGGGAGTACAATGATTCAGTTAAACAGGAGGAATAGATCCTAAATATTTGAGGTGATAGATTTGTTATCTCAGTCATTCCTCACTTTGTGCCACCAAAATAATTTGTCAGTGCTCAATAAAATAAATAAATTAATCATGCCTAGAGCAAGGATCTTTCAGTCTATTTGTATAATATATCATAAAAATCTTTTAAAAACACACTCACAATATTTGTATATTTATTTATAAATTGAAATATCTGAAGCATGAACAAATTTGGACAGTTTAAAAAATGACTTGATGATGAAATATACTATGTTTTCTTATTGTCATGGCTTCATACTATAACCTAGTTTCTCAAGACATAATATGAACTTGGAAAGAAGTCCATTATTTCAATAATGAATATAATTTTATGTTTTTAAGTTATCTATCAGGTTAACTGCATGTACCACATTATGTTAGAGATGTCTGGCAAAGCAAAAATTTTTAACATTTCATTGAATGATTTTTAAAGAATCTTTTGAAACAAATGACAATAAGTTAGGGAAAAACTATAAAAATGCAGTGTACAAAACATTTTATTTTATTTTTTTTGCAGTGCCAGGGGGTTGAACCCAGTGGGCACTTTACTACTGAGCTACAACCCCAGCCTATTTGTTTATTTTTGACAGGGTCTTGATAAGTTGCTGAGGCTGATCTTGAACTTGGGATCCTCCTGCCTCAGCCTCCCAGTTAGTGGAATTACAAGCTTGTGCCACCATGCTTAGCTCAAAATATTTTAATAATAAATTTATCAAGATTCTTTCTGAAAATGACATGAAAACAAGTCTAATGAGTATAAGCAGTGGGAAATATGCATTAAAATGATAAGTGGAATATTGATAACTAAAGGCTCAAGGAAAGAAAAAAATAGACAAAGAAGCAAAAAAGGAAATTCACAGTGTAATTCAGTTTTTGTAGAAACCAACTTCCAGGTCCCAAATTTTAGTGCTTAAACATTTTTAGAGACACTGTCATTTGAGCTGCTAGGAAGCAGATGCTGAGGTGGAGATAGTTGTTCAAAAGTTTGATTAGAGGAAGTGGCTGTGAAAAAGAAAATAAAGAATGAAGCAAAACAGCAAAGAAAAGCTTCAGACTTCAGTATAAATAGTGCTGACACTCTGCAAAGGCAGAGGTGATGGCTGGAGTTAGGCAGAAGCCAGAGTGTACTGGAAGTAACTTAGATTGAGTTGTAGATCTGAAAATGTTTCCAACAACCCAACAGGGAGCTCTAGAGTGAAGATTGCCCTTAGAGGTGGCCCATGTTGGGCAGAAACAACCAGGTCATTATACTCCAACCTGCTCAGCATTAGTGGGGATGCAACACTAATATCCAGAGGCTGTCAGTTAACTGTATTCCTTGAAGCTTGACAGCAGGATGCTCATGAGGATATATCAGAAAGGTGCACCTCTATGCCTGTAGCACTCACAGAAATGGAAACAGCTGCTATGTCAAATTGGTTGGCCTTTCAGAGAACTTACATTGTAGGTTTCCTCCCTACTAGCCTTGTTCTTTAGTGCTGGGGTTATTAGTTTTATCATTGGACTTGTTTCAGAGAATATTTTAAGATCCCTGACTAATTTGTGAATGCAGACCTTATTAAAAAATAGAGTGTACAGTACAAAAATGGACATCATTGAGCATAGTTAAACTACAAATACTGCAAATTTCTAAAAGCAAATGGAGCAGTGAGCTACCTACCCACTTCTCAAATTTCTCATTGAGACTCCCTGATATGTAGTTATCCTATACTAGCAGATTAAAGGTGCTAGTTCAAGTCTACTAATGTAGCAGAATCTAATTTTTTTATCTTTATCTTATTTATGAAGCCATACTGCACACAGTTGAGAATTCTAACATTTCTTCCTAGTGTCCATTGGAAGATTGGTAATCATCTGTGACATGCAACGAGGAGATACATAAGTGTGCAAATGGGTCTGCAGACCTTTTGAAGCCAAGATTCAGAGAGGGAATTTGCTTGCCACATCTGCCAACTGCTATTATCAGATGGAGTATAGACAATTCTGGTAGTACTGCTTCAGTCCTAACTCAGATGGCTCTTGATATAGCAACTTCACTATCATTTATTGAGGCCTCAAAACATGCCAATATTTTTTTTATATTATTCTTACTTTTTTTCCTGAAGAATCATGGAGTATTTTTTTCTGTTTTATAGATGGTAAAATTGAGACATGCAAAGTAATTAAATATCTGGCATGTGGGTAGGCTAAGATTCAAATCCAGGTCTGATTCCAAGTTTCAAATTCCAACCAATAATTATTTTTCAAAATGAGAACTCACATTTCTGATAAAATATTGTTACAAAAATAGAAAAAAATGAATATTACTTTTTTTGTCCAAATGTAGGATGTAAGGATGTTTGCATTTATTTTTCTTTGTTTTGTGATTTTTTCCCCTACTTCATTAATTTACATATTAGTTGCTCTGTGCAGCTCCACTACCCGTGCCCTGTATATATTTCAAATACTCTTTCTTTACTGTTGTGGCATCGAGAACAGGTTTCTCATTAGTATTCTGGTGACAATGAGAGGAAGCTACTAAACAATAGCTATGAAGGAGGCAAGGCTATCTTTATAAACTGAACTTCTGAGAAATGCCAGTCAATGCTGGTTGCTCATAGACATTTCTTTATTTTCTTCTTTAAAAAAAAAAAAAACAAAAACAAAAACAAAAAACAAGGAAAGCATTTATTAGAAGCAGCCTCTGTCTGCATGGTAACATGCTGAGAGCATGTTAGAGTAGAGTCTTGGCGGGTTGAAACCACAGTGGAGAGCTCAAAGGAAATTTGGGTAGCACACCATGTCCAAGGATTGAGCTTCTTATTCAAATAGGGAAGCAGTTGACTTTTTTCAGAGGGAACAAATTCAGCTCTCTCTTTCTCTTTGGATAATTACTCAGTATTGCTATGTTCATGTTCTTGTTCCATGTTCAAAAACTCCTAGAGGACATTCTGATTTGAAACCCTAATAAGAACCACCATCTGAAGCTGGGCGCGGTGGCGCATGCCTGTAATCCCAGCACTTGGGAGGCTGATGCAGGAGGATTGCGAGTTCAAAGCCAGCCTCAGCAATGGCGAGGCACTTAGCAACTCAGTGAGACCCTGTCTCTAATAAAATACAAAAAAGGGCCAGGGATGTGGCCCAGTGGTCAAGTGCTCCTGAGTTCAATCCCCAGTACCAAAAAAAAAAAAAAAAAAAAAAAAAAAAAAAAAAAAAAAGAGCCACCATCTGTAGCCAGCTCAGCTATGTGTCAGTGGGTGTTTCTATCAGTGATGCAGATCTTCTTGTTTTGAGATATACACAATTTCCCAACACTGTGCAATGAAAGCTTTCATGGAACAAGGAACTTTGGCTTCCACTGACTTTTCAAGTATACACTAACTTCAAAGAATGAAGATTTCCCATCCCATCCATTTGGAAATCTATAGAAAATCATCTTTAGCCAGAAAAAGGATAGATGAAATTGATACTGAACAGAGGTTAAATAAATCTTGTCCCCAGAAAAACTCTTTTGCCATATAGAGAGCTATAAAATTCCTTGTGTGTCCAGCAAAATGTATTTTAACTCATTACTTCTGCCCTAGAATGTAAGTTCTGTGAAAGAAATAATGGAGTAGCTCTAGATAGGTCTATAGTCTCAGTGCTGAGTTCATCAAGTAGTTGATAAATAAGTGTTTATATGAATAGATGGACTGAAGGAAAAATATTTGTGTTGGTTGGTTGATTGACATTACTCACATGATATACTTCACTGAGACCTCAAAAAAAAAAAAAAAAAAAAAATTCCTGCAGATCCACATGAAGTGCCTCACCACTAACTTGCTTTTCATTTGATTGAGTTTTTTTTGTCTTTTTTCTTATTTTAATTTCTATCATTTAAGAAATTATAAATGTTTGATATTGTGGATATACAATAATGTTATGATACATGTATAGAGTAGGAAAATCAATTTTGAATAATTCACCTTTCTAGATTCCTCCTGGTTCTTTCTTGTCCACCTATGAATGCTTCTCTCTGTCATTATTTACATCTTCTCTGGCTCTGCCTGGACCTCAGGCTCTTGCTTCTTGAAACCACTCATTTCTGCTGTTTCTTAACACTCTGACCTCTGCTTCTAGGATCTTCACTTCTCAGGGCCTCCCAGTCCTTTTTATTAAAAGTTGTAACTTTTAATCTCAGTGACCAAACCAATCTTTCCCTGAATCAACCACTTTGCTGTCACTTCTCCTTCCCTAACCTTCATTTGTGCTTTTGAGGTGGAACTATGTCATGAATGCTGGGGGTTTTCTTTGAAAGTAATGATGCTTGCTAATGTGAAATGCTTCTCTGGGAAGAGAGACTGACAGGTAGAGCACAACTAAAGAACTCTTGCCCAAGGTAGAAATGAAATGCAGTCTGGCTTCCCATTCTCTATACTTTGAAGATATGCTGTCATTCAGCAGTCATATGGGTAGCTATCCTGAGTACATCAATAGGCCAAGTTCTGTGAGGAATATAGGAGCACATTTCTCACTCTTCAGTGGACTATAGAAAGAGGAATACCACTTGGTATATACAATTACATATTAAGATAACATGTTACAAGGTATATGTGAGCACTGCCAATATAGCAGGAGTTTTAGAAGCAAGAGAATTGTTAAGACTCCCAAAGATCTAAAATAAATGCTTACTTCCGAAGAACTGTGATCATCTTTGCAGAGTTTTTGTATGCTGGAAACAGCCAATGGAACAGGTTCTAAAACCTTTTACACATCATTTTTCAGGAAGAGATAAAGGAAGGTGTGTCTTTTAAAATGTGTGCATTAAGTTATATGCCCTTCTTTATGCAGAGCATGGTGGCATGCACCTATAATCCCAGCTATTTGGGCCAAATTGTTACCTTGCTCTTTCATGTTGTTTGTGTGCCTACCCATCTAGCAATGTGGATATGAGGCAGTAGAGTTTCAAACCTGTGGACTTCTAATGTCTCTGAAGGTTTCCAATATCTTACTGTCTTGCTGAGAAGCTGCCTATCTGCTGTCTTGGTTTCACACCACGGAGCAGCCAGGAAAGTGACCTTTTCTGCTGTCTCTAAAACCAATCCCAGCTACTTGGGAGGCTGAGACAGGAAGATTGCAAGTTGGAGACTAGCCTGGGCAATTTAGTGATAACTTGCCTGAAAATTAAAGTAAAGGGTATATGGCTCAGTGCTTTCCTGGCATGAGTGAGGCCTCAGTACTGCAAAAAAAAAAAAAAAAAAAAAAAAAAAAAAAAAAATTACATTAAATTTAAAAAATTTAAAATAAACCTGAGGATGTAGGTCACTGGCAGAGCCCTTGCCTAACACTTGCCTAGCATATGTGAGGCCCTGAGTTCAATAACTAGTATTGAGGACTATATGTGTGTGTGTGTGTGTGTGTGTGTGTGTGTGTGTGTGTCCATATATATGCATTTCCAACAAATTATACTGCAGATATTTCTCCATATGTTTTCCACATATATCTCACTTTAAAATAAAAACCAAGAAAGGCAAGGAAGGTAAACTTCAAATATATTACCATTTTTATTTTTAGCAGTATTTAATATTCAAATGTTGCTATAACCCAGACCATGAGTTGTGTGAACAATTCACAATTTTTCATTTTTTTTTCCAAATTAGAATGTTATCTTCCAGACATCAAAGAATGTAGCTCTTTAGTCAATGATGTTATTCAAGGGAGTAGAGAATTTGGTAATAATTATTCTTTCTGACAAAAGTTTATCTCTTATTGTATAACAAGCAAACCTTAATGACTTAAAACTCATTCTTAACTTTCATGATTTCTGGGTTGACTGAGCAGTTCTCACTCAGGGTCTCATGTTGCATGCAAAGGGTGGCTGAGGCCTGTATATCTGAAGGCTTAGCTGGGCTAAACATCTTGGAGAAATATCTCATTCACATGGCTGTCAGTTTAGGCTGGCTGGTGGCTGAGAGGTCCTCTAGCACTTAGAATGAACTGCTCGTATGTAGACTTTGCATGTGGCTTTAAACTTTAGACAGCATGGCTCCTGGGTTTCAAAAGGGATAGTCTCAAGAGCAAGGAGTCCAAGAGCTTCAGATAGAACTGAAGACTTCTTGTGATCTACCTTCCAAAGGCGCAAAATGTCATTTTCTGTTATATTCTGTTAGTCAAGCAAGTATTGGGATAGTCTATATTCACAGAGAAGTGCATTGGATTCCACATCTTCACGTGAGAAGCTCCTTGTATCAGGGAACAAGACTACCTTCCAGTCACATATTCACATTCTAGTATAGTATTAGCACAAAGTTGAGGAATTCATCATCTAAATCAGATTCAGGAGTGGTAAAGTTTTCTCAAATTTAGTTCCTCTCCAACTGAGATATGCAAACCAAGGAGATAAGTTAAGCTCCCTAGGAGATAAGATAAGAAAGCTCCCTCACACCCACTCTGCAACACTGATACAAGAAAAGGATAAATGCATTAAATGATTCAGTGTAAAAGGTGGGGCAACATGGAGCAGGATATAACTACCAGTCCCAGGTCGATAGCATTTCTAAAGTTCAACCAGGCATATTTGGCCTTTTCCTTGACTTTGGCCCTGATTCTGTTTCCTAGGAGTGATTCTGTATTCTAGGCTTTGTCTTCTGGGCTTTTGGTTCATTTTTCGCTTTCCTACAAGATATTTTTTTCTTTGATTTCATTTTTTGAACGATGCCCCCAACCCCGCCCCAATCCAAACTAGCATGTAAAATTCCCTTACCAACTTCAAGAATGTCTTATAAATTATATTGACTTTCATTCTGCTAGAGGAGAGTCCGTCCGATGTGTTGATCTCTTAGATACAGGTTCCTCTTTGTCCTGTGAGTCAAGATGCTATGAGACATACCCTTGCGATACTGAGTATTTAAAGTCCTATCTCAAAGTTCTTATAAGCCTCACTGTTTATTTAGTAGAGTGTCTTTAATAATATCCTTAAATCTTTCTGAGTTTTTAAGAAAGGATCTTAGAGTTTTACATACTCTTGACTTTATATTAACCCTAAGACTTAATTTTAAGAACATTCAGTCTGGAAAGACTGGCTGGGGCCTTCTGTAATTCCACTTTAAACTCCTCTGTCTTCCTTCTTATCATTTGTTACTTAAATCGTTCTGATGATCAAAGTTGTCACTTTTCATCACTTTGCCTAGAAATGATGGAAAACAGCAGTTTGGGTATATTCCATTTTCCTTTCCATCATAGGTGGCAGTGTTGCCAAACATTTACATAAACAAGTATCTCCTCCCCGGCTCTGATAACAAAGTCCTTCCTTCTTCACTAGTAATCTTCTCAAGTCTCATCTATCTTCTGCTTGCCTTCTAATCCTAAGGAAATATTGTTTTATGTTTTTGTAAACAATAGGAACTCATTTAAAGACATAACTTCTGTTGGTTATTTAATGCTGGAAAAAAATACTTTAGAGCTTAATGACTTCTTTGCTGGTACTGGCTTGTAATCCCACTGTCTGAAGGCTGAGGCAGGAGAAGCCCAAATTTGAGGCCAGCCTTGACAATTTAGCAAGAAATCCATTAAAAAAAGGGGAGGGAGGGCTGGAGACATATCTATATCTATATATATACACATATCTATCTATGTAGATATATATGGGATACATACATATAGCTATGTATCTCAGTGGCAGAGTGCCCTTGGTTCAATCCCTAGTACCAACAACAACAACAGCAAGAACAAGGTAAGAGCTTGTTTGAGAGTGCTATTTATCATGTGTTATTATCTGATGAAACTAGGTTCAAAAATGTGCTTCCTAAATAGCCTCTTTACTGCCTGTCTGATGTCTCAATGCTTCTTGGAATTTTTCTCTTTTTCCACATGGTGTTTCATCTCTCAGGGCTTTTTATAGTGTGATACTCTCAGGTAGCACCACTTATTACATGACATATGGCTTCTAAGAGAAAGGAATTTGAATTTCTCAAGTGAAATTAAGGACAAGGTCTGGGACTGGTATGGTTGTGTTATATAAGTTAGACTGTCACTGATTCCATCATGGTCAATGAAGTAGAGAGTTAGACATTATTCCTTTATTTATTAATGGTACCATGGGTTGAACCCAAGGATGATTTACCACTAAGCTACATCCTCATTCTTTTTATTTTTTATTTTGACACAGAGTCTTGCTAACTGCTTAGGTTCTCAGTAAGTTGCAAAGGCTGGGATCAAACTTGTCATCCCCTTTTCTCAGTCTCTGGAGTTACTGGAATTATAGGGGTGCACCACCACACTTGGCCAGACCCTACTTTTATGATGGGAATTGCAGCAGATTGGTTGGGAGATAAGTTATGAGCATGTTTCAGGGGTACACTCTGCCATTCTCTCTTTTGTGTTTCTGCCAAAATTTTCACTTCATAGCACCTTATAGCTATATCCCACCAGTTATCTACCCATTCAATGGCATACCCAAAATTTGGTATCTTATTCCAATTGACATAAAATTAAATATTCATGTCAAAATTAATCTTATTTTGATGAATAAAACTTAGCTGTTAAGGACTCTCACATATCATGGAACATTAGGAAAACACAAGGATTATCAGGTTAAGTGTGATAAATTCAATTCTTTCCTTTACCTAAGATGTATAAAATGTTACCCTCAGCTGCAAAAAATGTATAGTTAGAAGCTTCTGTATGAAATATCCACAAGTTTTTAAAATTTGTTTTACAAAACTTGTTCATGTTAATGGGGTACTTTTTGATAATTCCATACATGTATACAGTGTGTAATAATACATCATGGTAATAAGCATTTCCTTGTCTTTAACCATGAATCATTTTCCATGTGTTGGCAATTTTATACTCTTATAGTTATTTTGAAATATATCTTTCAGTGTTTCATCCTGTTGTCACCCTACTGTGTTAATGAAGAACAAGAAGTAACTCCTCTGGTCTGGTTTTGGTGCCCCTTCTTTAACCTCTTTCTTTTCTCCCTCCTCCCTGCTTTTTCAGACACTAAAGACCACTACTCTATTCCATTCTCCTGCAAGATTGACTTGTTGGTCTCCACAAATGAGAAAGAATGTGTGGTGTTTGTCTTTCTGTGACTGCCTTATTTCACTTACTATAATGACCTCCAGTCTGTCCATATTGATGCAAATGACAGAATTTCATTTCATGGCATTCCATTATATAAATATACCATATTTTCTTTCTTTTAATACCCCTTTTTCTTTATTGAATCATCCACTGAGGGGAATCCAGGCTGATTTCATATTTTGGCTATTGTGAATAGTGCTGCAGTAAATATGGGAGTGCAGATATCCTTCTGGTAAATTATTTAATTTTCTTTGGAGATATATATCCAGTGGTAGAAGAGCTGGACCTGGTGTTTTTTATATACAATTTATCCACCTGCATTTATTTCTGAAGAAACATTATCAGAAGACTTCCAAGTAATCTGTGAAGTATAACTACTCAGCATGTACATTATTGTATCTGCATTTATTATTGTAAAATCACATTATGATTTTTAATTTTTCTCAACATTTTTAAGAGTCATTTATTTGAACAATGGAATAAACTTTCCATAGATACAAAACACAATTTGGGGCTTAAAGAGGATGTGACAATGAAGTAGACACAAATAAGTTAATATTTCTCTCTGTTTAATCTGTAATATTGATAATAATTTATAGTAATCAAAGAATGAAAGGAAATTTGTTTTAAGTTTCTGTTTTTTAATCTCATGGATCAATATTTATTCACACTTTCTCCAAAGTCTAAATAACATTTACTGTTTTCCTTATTTTATACTTATTATTTCTGTATCCTAATATTATTTGGGGTATCATTCTTCTGAAAACTGCATTTTTTATGTTATCTAAAGAAAATCAGATGCACCTATTTTTAGGGGATTGGCATTTTCTTCTTTAGTATTGTCTACATTATAAAGAATAGTTACTATTTATTTTTGATTGTGCTAGACCATGTGAAAACAAACTTATTTTTCTCATGTCAGTAAAATACCAGGCTGTAGCAATTATGGGGATGAAACCCTTCTACAGGATTCAGTAGCCTGTAGGACCCACTACCAATATAGGAGTAAGGGATCTGTTAGTTCAGTAGATAGTATAAGTGGAAGATACCTGGGATAGAAAGCACAATGCCAGAAATTCTGTAAGTTATCCAGTTGAATTAGGAACATTAGATTTCCTTTTCACCTCCTCTCCTTCTTTCTTCTTTTAACTGTTCTGGAAGTTTTAAAGATTTTTTTCTAACTTCTTTTAAAACAACTATTAAGTAAGGTATGTTCATATATAATAAGTTGCGTCTATTTTTAAAAAGTTTGATGAGTTTGGCATTTGACACATTACATATATACATGAAATCATCACCACAATAAAAATAATGAAAGTTGCCTCACCCCCAGAATTTTTTTCATGTACATTTTTAAGTCACTCCCAAAGTCTACCTACCTTCCGTCCCCAGGCAACTGTTTATCCACTATTTGTTACTAAAGATTAATTTACATTTTCTAGCATTTCATAAAAATGGAAATATATAGGATATATTCCTAAGTAGTATTTAAATGCAGATATGAAACTATTTATCTATTCAGAATTTCAATAATGTTAGAGTTGTCCAGATTTGGGCCATTGCAAATAAAGCTGTAATATCCAGGAGTGGACTGACTAGATAATATGGTCCAAGTATGTTTAACGTTTTAAGGAAGAGTCAGGCTGTTTTATAAAATGCTTGTCACATTTAACATTCCCAATATCAATATATTATAGTTCTAGGAGCTTCACATCATTACCACTACTTCATGTGATCAGGCTGCTGAATTTTACATATACTGATATTTGTATATTAATAGTAATAGCTCATTTTAGTTTTACCTAGTACATAATGAAGTTGAATGTCTTTCTTGTTGTACTTATTTTCCGTTTATATGACTTTTGTTGGTGAAGTATCTATTTAAATCTTTGGTCTAATTTGTTTATTGTGAACTATTCTCATGGGTCAGTTTTGAAAGTTCTTTATATTATAGATTAAAGTCATTTTCAGCTACACAAATTATAAATATTTGCTCCCAGTCTGTAGCTTATCATTTTCTAAGCAATATCTTTTAAAAAGCAAAAGTTTTTAATTTTTACAAAGCACATTTTATCAATTTTTCCTTTGTATATTATGCTTTTTGGTGCCACATCTAAGAAATTGTTGCTTACATATCTTACCATGTTTTTCTTTAGAATTTTTGTGATTTTTATGATTTTATTCAAGGTTGGTTTTAAGTTTTGAGTTAGTTTTTTAGATAGATCAAAGCTGTCTTTGTATGTGACTATCCAATTATTTCAGCATCATTTTTAAAAAAAACAACCCATTCCCTACTCAACTTTTTTTTTTTGAACCCTCTCAAGAAAAGTTTGTCCATATATGTAGGTCAAAGCCAAACTCTTATTTAGTTCCATGTATCTGTTTATCCATTGCTATGCCAAGATAGTGCACTTTCTTGATGACTGTAGACTTATAGTTGTCTTAAAATCAGACAGTGTTCATATTCCAGACTTGTTTTTCTCTTCTAAGATTGTTTTAGATGCTTAAAGTCTAAAAAAAAAAAAAAAAAAAAAAAAAAAAAAAAAAAAACTGACAAGAGAAATTTGAGGAGGAAACATTTATTTTGAGGCTCACGGCTTCAGAGGTCTCAGTCCATAGATGGTCAACTCTCTTGCTCTGGGTCTGAGGTGAGACAGAACATCATGGTGAATGGGTGTGCTGGAGGAAAGAAGCTTAGAACTTGGAACCAGGAAGCAGAGAGAGAGAGACTACACAAATCACAGAGACAAAATATACCCTCAAGACACATCCCCAATGACCCACCTCCTCCAGCCATATCCTACCTACCTACAATTACCACCCAATTAATCCCTGTCTGGGGATTAATGCACCGATTAGTTTAAGACTCTCATAACTCAGTCTCTTTATATCTAAACTTTCCTGCATTTTCACACACATAAACTTTAGGGGACACCTCATATGTAAACCGTAACAAAGTCTTTTGCATTTCACTATGATGTTTAGAATCAGTTTGTCCATTTCTTCCCATCTGTTGTCATTTTCCTTTAACATTTCTTGGACAGCAGGTCTGCTGGTGATGAATTCTACTAGTTTTTGTAAAATGGAACATGTTTTTATTTTGTCTTCATTATTTAAATTATTTCATCTGAATATTGAGTTGTAAGATGACAGGTTTTTTTCTTTCATTTATTTAAACATAGTATTCCTTTTCCTCTCACTTGCATTATTTAAATCATCTTTGTTACTCCACGGGATCTTATTCCTTCTCTAGATGCTTCTCAGATTTTCTTTTCATTACAGTTTTTAAGCAACTTAATTATGATTGACTTAGAATTGTGTGTGTGTGTGTGTGTGTGTGTGCACGCGCGCGCATGTGCTTGCATGCATTTGCATATGTGTACATGCTTGGGTTGGTGGTTTGTATCAGATTTGGAAAAAATTTGGCCATCATTTCTTCAAACATGTTTATCCCCATCTTCCTTTTTCAGGTTCATAAATAGTAGGTTTCCTTATGCCATCCATAGTTCACATACATTTTGGATACATTCATTTTTTAAAAATATTTATTTATTTACTTTAGTTGTACACAATGCAATGCATTTATGTTTACATGGTGCTGAGGATCAAACCCGGGCCTCGCACGTGAAAGGTGAGCGCTTTGCCACTGAGCCACAACCCCAGCCCCAAGATACATTCATTTTTAAACTCTGTTTTGTCTCTGTTTTCCATTTTGGATAATGTGCTGTTCCTGTGCCTTCAGGTCACTATTGTATGTGTGTGTGAGTAGTGTCTGAAGTGTCTAATCTGCTGTTAATCTTATCTAAAGTATTTTTAATTTCAGATATTGCAGATTTCATCAGTAGAATTTTGAAGAGTTTTATTAAATCATCTGTTTTTATTGATTTTTTTAAAAAAATTTAACATGAACAATAGATTTGTAATAAATATTTTAATTGTAACCAAATAAAACACCTAGTACTACTGTTGTAATAGAATTTAAAAAAAAATTTATACTTGTCAATGGACCTTCATTTTATTTATTTATAGGCAATGCTGAGAATCAAACTCAGTGCCTCACTCATGCTAGGTAAGTGCTGTACCACTTAGCCACAACCCCAGCCCCTGTATAGAATTTTTAATGTACCTTTTTGTTTATTCTAACATCAATTTTAGTTCTGGTTTACTTTCAATTGATTATTTTTACTCGTTTCTTATCCTATAATCTTATACATTGGTATCCCTGGTAGTTTCTGATTGAATGCCACACATTGTGGAATTCACTTTGTACAGTTTGGGGTATTTTTTGTATTCTTCAAAATATATTTGAATTTTGTTCTGGAACACAATTTATTTACATGGTAACATTCTAATTCTTTCAGATCTTTGTTTCAAGTTTTATGAAGAGAAACCAGACCTGTGTTTAGTCTAGCTCTAACTTCTTTTCATTCGTGAAACAAAACTGTTCTGAGCACTATACCCAATGCCTCATGAATCATGAAGTTTTCCAGTTTGATTGATAGGAGCAGGCCCTGTTTCTAGTCATAAATGAGAACTGCTGACTGTACTCTCTGACACTTCTGTGTGATTCTTTTCCTGATCTTGGGTATTTTCATAGATGTGATAATCAGTATGCAAAATTAAAAACTGCTCTTTCTAGGTATGCATTATTCTCTGTCAATGTAACACTCTCTTGTCCAGTAATGTGTCCTGTAAGCTCTACTACCATGGTTTCCCTCAACCCTCAACTTTGTCTCTTCAATTCAGAGAGTCTGTCAGATTCTTTCTTGGTCCCCTTTTCTGAACTACAGCCTGGAAGCTCTCAGGCAGAAAGCTGAACCTTGTTTGTTGCCCATTTCTCAAGAATTCCCTTTTCTTGTTGTCTGATGTTCAGTGTCTTGAAGTCTATTTTTTTTTTCACTTTTGTTTGCTTCAGTAGAAATATATATCTTCTCCCATTGTCATTTCATCTGAACTAGAAATAGAAGTTCTGGATTTTTCTTTACTAAGTTAGAAAATTATACCTATTTCGAGCTAGGCTAGATGAAGTACAACTTTAGAATAAGTTAACAAACAAATATAGAAGCAAATAAAAAAAAATACCTAATTCTTTTCCAGTGGTTTTTTTTTCCTTATTTTTATTAAAAAAAAAAAAACAAAAAAAAAAACTTTTATTAGCACATGATACTTATACACAATACACGGGTTCCATTATTTTTTAAATTTTTTTTATTATTCTAATTTGTTATACACGTTTGCAGAGTACATTTCATTTCATATTACATATAAAGAGCACAATTTTAGAGTTGCTGGTTTAATATAAAGTATTTTTACAACAATTGGGTCTTCATATATGCATTTAGGGTAATCATGGATAACTCAGTCTGCTATTATTCCTATCCCCTTGCCCCCACCCTTCCCTGCCCCCTCTTTGTTCTATTGAAAGCTCATTCATTCCTCTCATTCCCTTTCTCTTGCCTTTATAAGTTAGTATCTTCATATCAAAGAGATCATTACACCATTGTTTTTGGGGGGGGTTGGCTGACTTCACTTAGCATTATTTTCTCCAACTCCATCCATTTACCTGCAAATGCCATGATTTTATTCTCTTTTAGTGCTGAGTAGTGTTTCATTGTGTATATATACCAAAGTTTCCCTATCCATTCATCTGCTGATGGGCATAGGGGTTGGTTCCACAATCCAGCTATTGTGAATTGTGCTGCTATAAACATTGATGTGGCTGTGTCCCTGTAGTAAGCTATTTTTAAGTCCTTTGGGCATAGGCCAAGGAGTGGGATAGCTGAGTCAAATGGTGGCTCCATTTCCAGTTTTCCCAGGAATCTCCATACTACTTTCCAGATTGGCTTCACCAATTTGCAGTTCCACCAGCAATGTAAGAGTGTGCCTTTTTCCCAACATCCTCGCCAGCATTTATTGTTGTTTGTGTTTTTGATAGCTGCCAATCTGACTGGAGTAAGATGAAATCTTAGAGTTGTTTTGATTTGCATTTCTCTAGTTACTAGAGATGTTGAACATTTTTTTCATATATTTGTTGATTTTTTGCATATCATCTTTTGAGAAGTGTCTGTTTAGTTCCTTGGCCCATTTATTGATTGGATTATTTGTTTTTTTGGTGTTAAGGCTTTATAAATCCTTGAGGTTAGTGTTCTATCTGATGTGCTTGTGGTAAAGATTTGCTCCCATTCTATAGGTTCTCTATTCACCTCACTGGTTGTTTCTTTTGCTGAAAATAAGCTTTTTAGTTTGAATCCATCCCATTTATTGATTCTTGTTTTTAGTTCTTGTGCTATAGGGGTCTTATTGAGGAAGTTGGAGCCTAAACCAACATGATGGAGATTTAGGCCTACTTTTTCCTCTATTAGGCGCAAGGTCTCTGGTTTAATTCCTAGGTCCTTGATCCACTTTGAGTTAAGTTTTGTGCATGGTGAGAGAAAGAGATTTAATTTCATTTTATGACATGAGGATTTCCAGTTTTCCCAACACCATTTGTTGAAGAGGCTATCTTTTCTCTAGTGAACATTTTTGGCATCTTTGTCTAATATAAGATAAGTGTAGGTATGTGGGTTCATCTCTGAGTTCTGTACCATTGGTCAACTGGTCTATTTTGATGCCAATACCATGCTGTGTTTTTGTTACTATTGCTTTGTAGTACAATTTAAGGTCTGGAATAGTAATGCCACCAGCTTCATTCTTCTTGATAAGAATCATTTTGGCTATTAGGGCTCTCTTATTTTTCCAGATGAATTTCATGATTGCTTTTAATATTTTTGTGAGGAATGATATTGGGATTTTGATTGGAATTGCATTGAATCTGTAAAGTGCTGTTGGGAGAATGGTCATTTTGACAATATTAGTTCTACCTATCCATGAACAAGGTAGATCTTTCCATCTTCTAAGATCTTCATTAATTTCTTTTTTTAGTGTGCTGTAGTTTTCATTGTAGAGGTCTTTCATTTCTTTTGTTAAGTTGATTCCCACGTATTTTATTTATTTATTTTTTGAGGCTATAGTAAATGGGGTGGATTTCCTAGTTCTCTTTCTGAGGATTTGTCGCTGATGTACAGAAATGCCTTTGATTTATGGGTATTGATTTTATATCCAGCTACGTTGCTGAATTCATTTATTAGATTTAGAAGATTTCTGGTGGAATTTTTTGGATCTTCTATGTATAGAATCATATCATCTGCAAATAGTGATAATTTGAGTTCTTCTTTTCCTATACGTATCCCTTTAATTTCTTTCGTCTGTCTAATTGCTCTGGCTAGGGCTTCAAGAACTGTTAAATAGGAGTGGTGAAAGAGGGTATCCCTGTCTTGTTCCAGTTTTTAGAGGGAATGCTTTCATTTTTTCTCTATTTAGGATGATGTTGGCCTGGGGCTTAGCATAGATGGCCTTTACAATGTTGAGGTATGTTCCTGTTATCCCTATTTTTTCTAGCATTTGAACATGAAGGGATGTTGTATTTTGTCAAATGCTTTCTTTGCGTCTATTGAGATGACCATATGATTTTTATCTTTGAGCCTGTTGATGTGATGAATTATATTTATTGATTTCTTTATATTGAACCAACCTTGCATCCCTGGAATGAAGCCCACTTGATCGTGATGCACTATCTTCTTGATGTGTTTTTGTATTCGATTTGCCAGAATTTTATTGAGAATTTTTGCATCTACACTCATTAGAGAGATTGGTCTGAAATTTTCTTTCTTTGATTTGTCCCTGTCTGGTTTTGGAATCAGGGTGATATTGGCCTCATAGAATGAGTCTGGGAGTGTTCCCTCTTTTTCTATTTCATGAAATAGTTTGAGAAGTATTGGTGTTAGTTCTTCTTTAAAGATCTTGTAGAACTCAGCTGTGTATTCATCTGGTCCTGGGCTTTTCTTGGTTGGTATGTTTTTTATGGCATCCTCTATTTCTTTGCTTGAAATTGACCTATTTTAATTGTGTATATCATCTTGATTAAGTTTGGGCATATCACATATCATATGTCTCTAGAAATTTGTTGATGCCTTCATTATTTTCTATTTTATTGGAGTATAAATTTTCAAAATAATTTCTAATTATTGTCTGTATTTCTGTAGTGTCCGTCGTGATATTTCCTTTTTCATCA
The DNA here is from genome assembly GCA_025594165.1 of Tamias sibiricus. Classification (NCBI taxonomy): domain Eukaryota; kingdom Metazoa; phylum Chordata; class Mammalia; order Rodentia; family Sciuridae; genus Tamias; species Tamias sibiricus. The sequence continues at coordinate 79,480,549 of CM046666.1, read as the reverse complement.
TAGATATTGGTAATTTGTGTTTTCTCTTTTCTTTTCTTTGTTAGCATAGCTAAAGGTCTATCAATTTTATTTATTTTTTCAAAGAACCAACTTTTCATTCTGTCAATTTTTTCAATTTTTTTTTTTTTTAGTTTCAATTTCATTAATTTCAGCTCTGATTTTAATTATTTCCTGTCTTCTACTTCTTTTGGGGTTGATTTGTTCTTCTTTTTCTAGGGCTTTGAGATGTAATGTTAGTTCATTTATTTGTTGACTTTTTCTTTTTTGAAGGAATGAGTTCCATGCAATGAACTTTCCTCTTAGTACTGCCTTTAGGGTGTCCCAGAGATTTTGGTATGTTGTATAGTTGTTCTCATTTACCTCTAAGAATTTCTTAATCTCCGTCTTGATGTCTTCTTAAACCCATTGATCATTCAATAGCATATTATTTGGTCTCCAGGTGTTAGTGTAGCTTTTATTTCTTTTTTTTTTTAATCATTGATTTCCTATTTCATTGCATTATGATCTGTTAGAATGCAAGGTAGTATCCCTACTTTTTTATATTTGCTTAGAGTTGCTTTGTGGCATAATATATGGTCTATTTTTTGAGAAGGATCCATGTGCTGCTGAGAAGAAAGTGTATTGGCTCATTGATGGGTGATATAATCTATATATGTCAGTTAAGTCTAAATTATTAATTGTATTATTGAGTTCTATAGTTTATTTGTTTAACTTTTGTTTGGAAGATCTATCCAGTGGTGAAAGAGGCGTGTTAAAGTCACCTAGAATTATTGTGTTGTGGTCTATTTGATTCTTGAACTTGAGAAGAGTTTGATTGATTGTAAGAGCCCTAATTGAGGATAGCTAAGATGGCGGTTAGCTGAGAGCCATAAAGGTGTTCAAGTATTTTCACCTGATATTCATGTATTTATCTAAGAATCTTTTTATGCCCGTGAACACTGTGTGACACATCTGTAAGCTCGAGCTGTTAGCACTTGTCCTTGTTAAGGCAAAATGTATTTAACCAGGGTGAGGTTAGTTAGAGGTGTGGTTGGAGTTGGAGTAGTGGTTGGGGTTGGAGTTGGAGAGGTTGTTGGAGCCGGAGAGAGAAATTAGAAGAAAGAAGAATAAAAGAACTTTTTCATTTCCAGTCTGCCTCCGAGTTTTCTCCTGTGGTATCATTGCTGCAAGTGGCAATTGCTGTAGGCAGCGACAATTGATGAATGTAGATCCTCCATTATTTGGGGCATATATATTTATAACAGTTATATCTTATTGATCTATGATTCCCTTAAGCAGTATGAAATGTCCATCTTTATCTCTTTTGACTAACTTTGGCTTGAAGTCTACTTTATTTGATATGAGGATGAAGAACCCTGTTTGCTTACATAGATCATGTGAGTGATATATTTTATCCCATCCTTTCACCGTTAGTCTATGGGCATCTTTTCCTATGAGATGTGTCTCTTGAAGACAACAAATTGTTGGGTCTGTTTTTTTAATCCAATCTATTAGCCTATGTCTTTTAATTGGTGAGTTTAGGCCATTAACATTCAGGGTTATTATTGAGACATAATTTGTATTGCCAGTCATTTTTTTTTTTTTAATTATTTTTGGTATTTAGTTTGACTTGGTTTTTCCTTTGGTTGGTTTTTCCCTTTATTGTAGTTCTTTCCTTTGCAGATTTTCATTATTGTTTTTCATTTCCTCCTTGTGGAATATTTTACCAAGAATGTTCTGTAGAGCAGGCTTTCTTGTTGTAAATTCTTTTAGCTTTTGTTTATCATGGAAGGTTTTTATTTCATCCTCAAATCTAAAGCTTAATTTTGGTGGATATAAAATTATTGGTTGGCATCCCTTATCCTTTAGAGCCTGGTATATATTGTTCCAGGCTCTCCTGGCTTTGAGGGTCTGGATTGAAAAATCTGCTGACATGCGAATTGGTTTTCCCTTATAGGTAATCTGACTTTTCTTGCTTGCAGCCTTTAAAATTCTATCTTTATTTTGTATGCTAGGCATTTTCTTTACAATGTGCCTTGGTGTGGACCTGTTGTAATTTTGTACATTTGGCGTCCTATAGGCCTCTAGTATTTGATTTTCAAATTCATTCTTCCTGCTTGGGAAATTTTCTGATATTATTTCATTGAAGAGATTGTGCATTCCTTTGTTTTGAATCTCTGCACCTTCCTCTATTCCAATAAATCTTAAATTTGGTCTTTTGATGGTATCCCATAGTTCTTGGTTATTCTGTTCATGGTTTCTTACCATCTTCACTATGAGGTCAACTTGATTTTCAAGATCATATATTTTGTCCTCATTATCTGAGGTCCTATCTTCCAAGTAGTCCAATCTGTTGGTGATGCTTTCTATTGAATTTTTTAAGTGGCTTACTGTTTCTTTTATTTCAAGGATTTCTGTTTGGTTTTTTCTCAAACTCTCTATCTCTTTCTTGAAGTAATCTTTGCTACCTGTATTTGTTCTGTTATCTCTTTTTTGGTGTGATCGATGGTTGCCTGTATTTGATCTCTTATCTCTTTGTTGGAGAGATCAATTTTTGTCTGTATCTGTTCACTTAGGTGGCTTTGTAAATGCCTTATCATTTTAATTATGTATATCCAGAACTCTTTCTCTGACATTTCACCTTCTGTGCTTTCTATGGTTTCTATTGTTGTAGTATCTTGGTTTGTTTGGGGCATTTTCCTCCCTCGTTTCCTCATGATGTCTATGTGTTTTCCTCTCTTGCAAGGTAAGCCTGAGGTATTACAACTTCTGCCCTTTTGTCTTATAAGGTCCCTCCAGGTTACCCAGAACCTCACTTTTTAGGGAAATATTAATATCAAATCTTTCAATGTACCCAATGTGTGTCCATATATCAGTTAGTTTCTGTTTTTATATTTACAGTTTTGTCGCTATAAACATAAATGATGAGATCAGTTATCTTATTCCATATAGTCTCTATTTTTGAGTGGTGGTTTATAGTATCTGATGAAAGAAGGGGGGACTTAGAGTTTGGCTTAAATGTTTATGAAGTAAAATGTGAGAAAATATAGGTATTAGATTATTTGACTAGTGAGAGTATAATCATTAGAATTTGGCTGTTAGTAGAATAAGCAAGAGATAGACAACCCCATGTAAGATTCTCTGTTAGTTCACAACATCATAACTGGTCGCACCTTTTGGTGCATTCTGGTCTCTAGGGACCTTAGTGATGTCTTACCAGGACCTTTTTGTTGTTCCTTGGTAGTAGCGTTGATAACTCAGTTTTGTGGCAGTGGTAGCCTCAGGCCTATAATTATATTGGTGTTGGGTTGAGTAGCTATGGGATCCCAGTTCGGTGTGTCTCTCTGGGCAGACTTGAGTTGCCTCTCTGATCTGAGGGCTTGGAGTGAACCTCTCTCTCCAGATCTCCGCCTGGCTGCAGTGTGGTGGAGCAGGCAGTCTGGCTTTCTTCTCCCCACTCTCCTCCTACTGGGTCTCCTCCCCATCTAGTTGTTTTAGTGGGGGTTGGGCAAGTGGGCAGCAGGGACCTTCCACGGGGTGAAGCCTGCAGTTCCTGGTCCTGGTGTTGGCATGAGCTGGTGGCCAGGTGAGCTGGTGGCTGTGTTGCTCCTTCTGGTGGGTGCCTACTGCTTGTTCCGGTTGCAGCTGGGCAGGTCACAGTTCCCCAAAGAATGGACGGGGCCTGTCCGCAGCGGGGAGCTGCTATTCCCAGCCCCGAGGTGATGACTGAGCTGGCAGCCAGGCTAGCTGGTGGCTGGGTTTATTTTGATACATGGAATATAATTTGTTCCATTTCAGTTCCCAGTACTCTCTTCCCTTTTACCTCTTCCTGTTCCGTTTCCTCTCTTCCACTAGTCTTTCTTCTATTTATTTATTTATTTATTTATTTATTTATTTATTTTTAACTGGTGCTTTATAGATACACATAAAGGTGGAGTTCACTGTAGTATATTCATATATCTACATAGCATAATTTGGTCCATTTAATTTTGCAGTCCCTCCTTCTCCCCATTCTTTTTCCTTTGCTCTCCTTCTATTTTCATAGGACCCCCATTTTCCTTTATTTCCTTATTTCCTTTTAGCTTCTGCATATGAGAGAAAACATTTGACCTTTGACTTTCTGAGTTTGGCATATTTCACATAACATGATTTTCTCTTGCTCCATTCATTTACCAGCAAATGCCATAATTTCATTCTTTTTTTTTTTTTTTTTTTGACTATGTAAGACTCAATTGTGTATGCATGTATGTACTATTTTTTTTCTTTATGTATTTGTCTGTTGGCAGATACCTGTTTTGTTTCCATAACTTGGTTATTGTGAAATGTGCTGCTATAAACATTGAAGTGCCTGTATCAGTATAGTATCCTGATTTTAGTTCTTTGGGATAAGAACCAAGGAGTGAGATGGCTGGTTCATGTGGTAGTTCCATTTCTCATCCCTGGAGGAATCTTCATACTGTTTTCCAAAGTGGCTTTACTAATTTGCAGTCCTACCAACAGTGTATGAGCGTATATATTTTTGCCCAAATCCTCACCAGCACTTAATTTCATTTGTATTCATGCTGATTACCATTCAAACTGGAGTGGGGTAAAATCTCAATATGGTTTTGATTTTCATTTCCCTGATTACTAGGAATATTGAATATTTTTTTTCATATGTTTGTCAGCCATTTGTATTTATTCTTTTGAGAAATGTCTGTTTAATTCTTTTACCTATTTATAAATTGGATTTTTTTTTTAGTTCTTTATATATTCTGAATATTAGTCCCCTATTGGTGGAATAGCTGGCAAAATTTTTCTCCTATTCTATAGGCTCAGTATTCACATTCTTAATGTTTTCCTATGCTGTGCAAAACCTTTTAATTGATGCCATCCCACTTGTTGATTCTTGGTTTTATTTCTGGAGTTTTAGGTATCTTGCTAAGGAAATTTGTGCTTGCACTGATATGTTGGTGTGTTGAACCAATATTTTTCTTCTAGGATTTGCAAAGTTTCTGGTCTAATTTTTAGGTCTTTGATCCACTTTGATTTGTTTTCTGTGCAGAGTGAAAGATAGGAATCTAGTTTTATTTTTCTACATATGAATATCCAGTTTTCCCAGCACTGTTTGTTGAAAAGGATCTTTTCTCCAACATATCTTTTGTTACTTTTGTCAAGTATCAGATGCCTGTATTTATGTGTTTGTTTCTGTGTCTTCCTTTCTATTACATTGGTCTTCATATCTGTTTTGATATCAATACCATGCTGTTTTGTTACTATAGCTCTGCAGAATAATTTGAAACCAAGTATTGCAATGCGCCTAGCATCACTCTTCTCTCTTGGTATTACTTTGGCTATTCCCTGGCATTTATTTTTCCAAATGATTATTAGGACTTTTTGTTGCTATGTATTTATTTAGTTAGTTGTCTGAGCAATATCTTTGGTATTTTGATGAGAATTGCATTAACACTTTTGGTAGTGTGGCCATTTTAACAATATTAATTCTACCTATCCAAGAATGTGGGCATTTTGTCCATTTTCTTAGATCTTCTTCAATTTCTTTCTTCAGTCAGTATTTTATATTTTTCATTGTAAAATTTTTTTGCTTCTTCAGTTAGATTTCTTTAGATACCTTTTCCTCCCAAGGTTATTGTGAATAGGATAGTTTTAATAATTTCTTTCTCAGCAGATTCATTAATGAAAAATAGGAAAGATATTGATCTTGTGTACTGCTACTTTGCTGCTGAATTTGTTTATCAACTCTAGAAGTCTTTTGGAGTTTTTTTTTTTTTTTCCTGATTGGGGGAGTATCTTCTAGATAAAAAGCAAGCAAAAATTATCTCAGCAACCAGAGATAATTTGACTTCTTTTCCTATTTGTATCCCTTTAATTTTCTTTTCTTGCCTGATTGCTCTGGCTAAAGTTAAAAGAACTGTGTTGAGTAGGGGTGTTAAAACTGGACATCCTTGTCTTATTTCTGATTTTAGAGGAACTGCAGTTTAGAGGAAATTCAGTTTTTTCCCATTCAGTCTGATGTTGTCCTTGGGTTTGTCACCTATAGCATTTAGTTGAGGTAAATTCCCTTTATCCCTTGTTTCTTTAGCATTTTTAAATTCATTGGGTGCTGGTTCTTGTCAAAGGCTTTTTCTTCATCTATTGAGATGATTATGTGATTCCTGTCCTTACATGTTGAACCAACCTTGTGTCTCTGGGATGAAACCTACTTGATAATGGTATACTATCTTGGCAGTGGACTTTTAAATGTGGTTTGCCAATATTTTATTAAGGATTTTTGTGTCTAAGGACTTTTGAACATTTAAGACAGTCATGGTATATGCCAGAGAGAAATGCCATCCATAATCCACTTAGTTCCTGAAAGCCTTCTTTCTTCTTAGGTGGATTCTAGTTATTCCACCATAGAACTATCCACAGTCCCAATCTATGTGGCATCATCTTTTCCTCTTCTTGCCTATTCTTCTCTCTCTTCTCTTACCTATCTGGTTTGAAATATCTACTTTCTAATGTAAATCAATGCATATTTCCCAGTATTCCTCAAAATTTTCTCTCTACCCACTTCAGAGATGTAGCATATATAGGCCTTCTTTCAAAAAAATAAAGGAAATTTCCTGATAAAGTAGTATGTGCATCCATATACACATATTGTGTATATATTTATGCATTCTTGTGTGAGAGAATATTGTGAACATATATATGCTAACTTTTATTTTATAATTAGCACATCTTCAATTTAGAAAAGCAATAGCCTTCATTAATTACTTGCATAATTGGATTAATATCACACCTATCTGGTTTCCTTTTTATTAAGATCTCTTCTAGCCTTCACATGTGTAAAGCATTAGATGACTTCTACTCGTGAAATGTGGTTCTAAGGTCACTTTTAGAGGACAGGAAATCTGGAATGGCAGGAAGTAAGACATGAATGGAGGAGGGTCCCTGAAGAACCACCACATGTTTTCCCCTAAGAACCTTATCTTTGAGAGGGAGACTTGTGTTCAGGGACACCACAGTCCTTGGTTCAAAGGTTAGGCAAGAATCAGCTGGAAAGAGTTAAATTTTGTACCCTGGTGACAGTCTGAAATAAATGGCCCTGGCCTAGTCTTTGACACTGAACTGAGCAGGGATATAGTCCCGCTTAGAATAACCCATCACACATACAGATGAGGCTGAGAAGTCTTTGTTGAGAAGAGCAAACATTCCTCGTACATGCTCCCTCACAGGACTTCATTTTGTTATTTATCTGTGTTGCATCTTTTCTATAAAAGAGAATCTTTTAAACCAGAAATTGTAAAATGGTGTTACGAATGAGTTCAAATCAGACAAGGGAGGACAAAATATTATGTGTAATGATTAAACAGCACTTAAATATTTTAAATTCATGTCTTTGGGCAGAAGCAAATTAAATCCTGTGTTAGTGTAAACATTTATCTATTGATTCAGGAAAAATTTATTGAGTGCCTACCAAGCAGCAGCACTGTTCAAAATGTTTGTTCAGTTGTAGGGAATAAAATGGATCAAGGTCTTGCCTTCAAAGTGCTTTTATTTGTAATTGTGATGGTAAAAGCATCACTACAATAAAAGATTACTACTCTTTGAAATGTCAAATTCCTTCTTCATCTTCAAAATGAAGAGCAAAACTTGGAAAGTCTATACCCTGGATGACAACCTGAGAAAAAATTAAAAATAAAAATAGATTTGTATCTTTACAATGAGAAAAAGAAACTACTTACCGCATGCCCAATTAGACTAATCACAGCAACAGGTTTGCTTCATTTTGTCATTGAGTTATTGGACAGGTACACCAGGGAAGTGAAAAGAGAATCTTAATTTCAAAAAGGCATTTCACAGTATTTCCATATCATTTCAAGGGTATAAACTGGGTAGAAGGGTGTAAACTGACTGCATAAATCCTCCCTAACTATCTTGATTTAATGGATTGATAAAATTTGGAAGAGATTTAAATTTTTAGCTGATATAAATAGGTCTTTTCCTAAGCTAACAGGGACTCTGGCCTTAAAAAATAATAGTGAAACATAGAAATAGGTCTAATGCAGAATAAAAACATCTACTTCATAGTGTGTTATAAATATTAAGCATTTCATGTGCTTGTCACGTAGAGGGATAACTTTAAATATACTAGGCTCAAGATATCTAGTTTATGTTTTCAGCCTGCTCCTGAATAAATGCTTAAATATCACTATTACTAAACAAAACCATCTGCATACTATGATTCAAAATTGGGTAATATCTGGTGTACTAGTTTAAAAAAATGATCTATAACCACTCTCTATATATTGTATTATGTAAAATAATTTAAATTTTGAATTTGTATATACTTTATTTTATTGTTTTGTTTTTTAAGTTCTTATTTTTATCTACACTTTTACTAGTGCATTATAGTTATATGTAATGATGGAATTTGTTATTTCATATTTGCACATATACACAATGTAACAATATAATTTGGCCATTATCATTTCCCAATATTTCCCTTTTTTCACCCTCCCTCCCTCCACCTGGTGTCTTTCCTCTACTCTACTGATCTCCTGTCAATGTTCATTAGATTCCCCTTATCTTTCTTTTCCTTCTCCCTGATTAGCTTTCACATATGAGAATAAACATATGATCCCTGGCTTTTTGAGTTTGGCTTATTTTATAGCTTAACATAATATCCTCAAGTTCTGTCCATTTTCCTGAAAAGGATATAATTTCATTCTTAATTATAGCTGAATAAAGCTCTTTTGTGGATATACATCTATTTTGAAACATAAGATAACTCATTGACACATTTAATAAGCAATACTGATATATATTAATGAAAATTCAAAATACATAAACAATTCACTTAACACCTGTATTTCTCATAAAATAAAAGAAAGAAATACTATTTACTGTTCTCACCATAAATTACATTTGTGGCTTATCTTTATTGGAAACTTTAAGAACTAAATGACGTTCTTATAAAGATGTATGTATATGGACCTTTTTCCAGCATTGTTTGAAACTGGAAAAATAAAAACAAACTTGCAAGTTTGGAGGAGTGGTTATGTGAATTACAGTAAATCTCTGCACCAAAATTAGATTTCCTGAAATAAGCCATCAGGAAGTGAACACATATAGGATGACACAAAGCTCTCTCAAGACAAACATGAAAAATATCACTTAGAACAATACAATGTACGTCCAGGAGTCTAAAGAAGCAAGAGGGTAATGTAAGCTACCTGGTACCGAAAACCGGGAGGAAAAACTCTCGGAGGCAGAGTTAAGCTTTTACTACTTTTACTTCTACTTTCTTAGAGCTTAGAGAGGGAAAGAAAGATTTTTAGAGAGAAAGATTAAAGCGAGCTTTTCTTCTTAGCTTAGAGTCTTAGAGAGAAAGAAAGATAGAGCTTAGCTTAGAGAAAGATTAGAGCTTCTTTCTTCTCTCTTCTTTCTTCCTTCTTCTTTCTTCTGTCTTCTGTCTTCCTCAGGAGTCTCGGCCTAACTCTGACCAGTCATTACTTCTTCTATCTGGTTTCTCTTCTGTCTTCTATCTGGTTTCTCTTCTGTAACCGCTCTGCCTACGTTCTGGCCGCTCTGATTCTTCTGACCGACCGAGTGACTGCCCGGCTGACTGAATTCTCCGTTCTCCTAACTCGGACCGCTTTCACCTGGTTATATACCTTCAGGTTTGCGGGTGCCTACAGGTGCGTCACATACATATCAGGTGGAACTTATGGCTTCCAGCTAGCTACAACAGCCCTTCCTAATTAGGGCTCCTTCAGGGTAAAGCACAAATGTACTTATGTGTGCGTGTGTCTACCCACTAACATTACCAGCAACAAGGGCTAGAAGAGAGTGGTCAGTCTATTGAGAGTGATCACCTCTGATGACCAAGAGGATATCAGTGGGGGAGAATTAAGTGGGCTATTTCTACTTTGTTCTGGCTACTCCTATGTGATCTATCTAGTTTTTTTTCACAAAAATGCTGTCATGCATTTTTAGCATAAACTAATGAATAAAAATAGTACTGATACAAATTATAGGGATTTAAAGTAAAAGATTGCCAACACATAAAATGATTGGTCAAGAAGATTCTTCTCAAGCAGGTCTCGTAGTGCAATTGGCAACCAGGAGATAAAATGAAGAATTAAATCCGAACTGTGAAGCATTTGTTTAAAGAGAATTTTGAAATAATATTCTAATTATTAAATTTTTTTCTCTAAAAATCTAATTTTCCTATACAAAGAAGCAATTTTACCATTTGCAATTAGTCTTCTTTAAACAATAAGAGCAAATACAATTACCACAAATTCTTTTCTGCAGTTTCAGAAGAAAAGATCTAAACCAACACAATAAAAGAGGAAGAATCATTAATTTTATTTTATATTATCATTTTGATTATTATGTCTGGATTGATTCTTAAAACAGAGTGAGAACTCCTCTTCTACTTTTGATAGTTACAAAATGGACTCAGGCCTCAGTATGATTGTGAGTTTTGTGTTGTTCTTCTCTACATCCTAGGCCACTTTTTTTTTTTTTCCTTTCCTCCTCGTCTTTCACTTCCTCTCCCTCAACTATCTCTTGCTCTTTTTCCTTCAAGTGGCAATTATTTCATTAATTGAATCAACAAATTAGATTATATTAGACTTGATTTTCCTTTGACTCATACTTATGTAATCAGCATCATTGAAAAAAAAAATGCAAACATTCTCTTCAGACAAATCTTTGGAGAGATCATCTTAAGCTCAGTATTCCCAGCAATACCTCAAGCACTATTCTTACCTTTACTTTTTTACCATTTTTGACCAATAAAATGTCAGACCCTGGTGGGTGTAAAATGAAAGTTCTGATGCCAATCAATTGTTCTATTTGAATTTAAACATGTTCCAGAAAGCTAATTGGTCTTCTTTTAAGTCAATGACTTTGTGTTGCTAATGTAAAAAAATGTCATCCTCTCCTGATAAAGAAAACTGTATCCTTCTGAACAGGTTGTATTTTTTTTTTTTTTTTTTAATCTTGGAAAGTTATATCTTCTTTTCAAGAGCCTGTTTGGTCATAGGTCACTTAAAGCACTTATTTTGTAAATTGAGAATGTTCTGTTCTCTGAAAGATCATAGTATTATGTTCTTTTTCCTTTCTAAATTTTGTAACGGAAAAAAGAAAAGCTTATCAATAAATTTCAAATCAAATCAGATTTTTGGACGTTCAATGTGTTGGGACTGCATCTTTCAACTTCAAGATACAATTAGCTATCGCGTAGTTTTCCTCATTTTGCCTGTTAAAAAGAAATAAACAAATATTGTTTAAAATGATATGTGACTGTGTGTGACGAGCAAATTCCTATTACAGTTGCTGCGTAGCCACCTTTACTCTTCAACATGGAGAGTACTCTGTTTCCATTCACTGGGTGTGGGACTCCTCTTCATACAGTTTTCCATACTGACAATGTTAGTCTGTTTGCAACAATCTTTCTAGGAACTCAAAATGACAGAGGAGAGGGCCCACGTAGATTTGAGCTAGTAAGCATTTCATTTTAGTAGAGTTTTCTTGTGACTGTGTGCTTTTCTAAAAATTTTACTTATACTTCAGGAACAAATAAAAGACAAAACTATGCTTTGGGTTTGCGTTGATCCCAAACTTTTGACACAAATCCAAAAGCAGAGAAGTGCTAAGCATAATGGAATTTAAATTTTCCAACATCTCATTTAAGATCAGAATTTAAATAAAATTGTAATAAACTGATGTTTTATTCACTTTCACTAAACAAATATATGATTGCTTACCCCGTTTTAGGCACCATTCTAAGTGTCGGAAATAGAGTTGAAGGAGAGCAGGCAAAAGTTTTTGGCCTCATAATACATATACTTGAATGTGTTGAGAACCTACCTGCTGTGTGTCAAAGTTCATGGTGTTTTCTAGTATCCTCCTTGACTGAGTATCTCTGCTGATGTCCATAAATTAACCCTGAGACTGTGCAAAGATGATGGAAAGTTACCAGAATAATTATGGATTTTGGGAACATAATGACTATAATAAGTATACATATAATTATAGATATAAGAGTGAATGAAATGCTTTAAAACAAATTGGACCATATATGGTGGGGTAAGTACATGGCATAATAGAGACTTGTTAGAATTTTCCTAAATTTAATGTTCTGCTATTCTTGAACCACAATGAAAAAAGGGGTTGGCATGTAAAGTAATAGGCCCATAGTTCTGATTAAGAATTTCATTTAGCAGTGGCACACACCTGTAATCCCAGCACTTGGGAGGCTGAGGCAGGAGGATAATGAGTGCAAAGCCAGCCTCAACAATGGCGAGGAGCTTAGCAACTCAGTGAGAACCTATCTCTAAAAAAGGGCTGGGATATGGCCCAGTGATCGAGTGTCCCTGAGTTCAACCCTTGGTACAAAAAAAAAAAAAAAAAAAAAAAAAAAAAAAAAATTCATTTACATTTAAAAAAAATTTTGGAATTTTACGTAGGCATGTTATCAAGAGTTCTGAGAAACATAATTATCTCAATTGTCCTGGGCACACCTGTGAGACATGCTCTTGAACTAAAATTTTGATATACTATAATGGAAGTAATGATCTTTTTGATCATTTATATGTACAATTTGGCAGTAGAGACAATTTTTTGAAAGTGAAACTCCTTTCATGAAGAAAAGATATCTGAAAGAAAGAATTGTAGGGGTGCTGTAGCTGAGGCAAATATCTCAACTTGTCCTAAGCAGTCTTAGTAAGTTGGCTCATAAAAATTAGAAATTTAGAAATGGGATTTGAATACTTTTTCAACTTAAAAAGATTTATAGGCATATGAGAAAAAACATTTTTTAGAAAGGAAAAAAACTCTTAAATGCTTACAGAAACTAATTAAAGAAATAGAAATATAATAAACTGCTTATATTTTTATTGAGGCTAAAAATTTTAGTTCACAGGAAATAGACCAATATCACATAATATGATTGGTTGATTTTTAACATTTTTGATAGGGCCTCATAGAGTCTGATTCTGTGCCTTTTATTTTTTTAATTTTTTTTTTACTGACTGAATACAAAGATCCCTCCCACTTCAAAATTTGACCCCTGAATGTATTAAAGAAGAGAGAGGAAATGGAATTTGCTCATTCTATATGCTGTGAATCCAAGCTAAAGATATTTGTTAAGTAGCAATTTGGGTCATATGGACTTGGAAAGTGCTATTATTTATATTATTTGTATTCATTTATAATAAAATTTCTGCTTGAAAATTCAAAGATTTTTTTTTTTAGAAACCAGATAAAAGTATATCCGTACTGAATCAGAACAAATGATATTCCATTCCTTTATAATTCTGTCAAAATGAATCTAGTTGTCATGTGTAACTATGAAGAACCAATAAAAAATCTATAACTCTAAAAAAACTATGTAAGTTTCCCAAGAATAAACTGCCAACTAACAGAATTCCATTATTCTAAAATGGACACCATCCTTAATATGTCATTTATGTGTTGGCCAATGGCCATGATAGAATAACACTATTGCAGATCGTTAGTCCAGAACCAAGAATCATCAACCACACACCAAAAAGGTCAATATCATGAAAAAAGGCATTAAAAATTCTATGGAATGGTCTATGAGTCAGGTTTTATATCCTAAGCACCTCATAAAACACACTTAATTGAGCAAATATTCAATAAAATGGAGAAGCAATCTCATGTAAAAGAGATCTATAAAATCATAAAAAAATCATGTATAGCTATATGTCAATAGACTTGAAAATGAACAGATTTTGGAGAAATAATAAAATGCCAAAATTGAGGCCAAGAGAAATAACAATTTTGAATATATTGATAGTAAACAAATTATAATGCAATTGAAAATCATTCTCTTCAAATAATTCTAAGCTAAAATTTATTTCAGGTGAATACTACCAAAATGTCAAGAACAGATTCTATTTGTCTTTCCCAGCATGTTCCTATAAATTAAATTGATATATTAAACAGATCAAAGTGTCCAGTCATTTAATTATATGAATATTGCTTTAATCCTTAAACTACCAAAGAAACAAATCTATATGCAAATTTCAAAATAATATAAGAATATGAACTTCATATTAGCTGATCAAAAAGTATAGGGTATTAACAAAATAATTCATTTCAATTAAGTAAATTTACTTTGAAATGCAAAGATAATTAAATAAAAGAAAATCTCTCAGTGTTTATCAAAATAGTGATGGGGAAAATATCACATACTTTTTTATACATTCTCACTAGTCATTTTAAAAGTCAGCACTTATTTATGATAAGCTTTCTATTAAGAAAGCAGGGATAGATAGGAAACTTCTTAACTTAATCAAAGTTGTCTCACAAAAACTCAAAGCAAATATATGATGATTTTAGAGATATTATCTTTGAAGAAGATAATATTGGAAGAAGACATAGATTCTTGGCTGCCTATATTGAACAATCTACCATGGAAAGTCCTGATAAATGTAATGTGATATGCTTTGTGGCATAAAGCAGATAACATTGTCATTATCTCAAGATAATTTGGTAACTAAAAAAAAGGGAATAAACAGAAAAGCCTTTCAAACCAAAGGAAGAATTCAGCAAGTTTATTGGGTTAGAAAAAGTAAGCAAAAGTCATTACTATCTCCTCATATCAGCAACAACCAGAAATAATATAAAAGAAAGAATACATCAAGTTTTCTGCAGTTAATTGAAAAAATATCTGTTAAATGGCACAATACACAACTTGTATAAATACTGAATTATATTTTGTTCATATATCTATTTACAGATGAAATTATTTTTTGGAATTAAGAATATTTAAACAATAAGGATATTTAAAACAAACCATGAGACCACAGCAATAAAAATATGGATTTATTTTTATTTTTAATTGATACACAAAAACATAAGTTAAACATATTAATGGAGGTATCATGTGAATTTTGATACTTGTATACATTGCCTAATGTTTAAATTAGGTTAAACATTTATTTCCTCAAACATTTATTATCTTTGTGGTGAAGACTTTCAAAATCTTTTCTTCTAGGTTTTTAAAATGTGTGATAAATAATTGTTACCTATAGTCACCATGTTGTGCAATGATACTTCAGAACTTTTTGTTCTCAACTGTAATGCAGCACCCATTGATCAACATTTTCCCATACCCTAGCCCCACTGTTGCCATCCTCTCACCACTATCATTTCACGCAATTTCTATGAGATCTACTTTTTTAGATTCCACATGGCTGAGATCATGTGTTCCTTGTCTTTCTGTGCCTGCCTTATTTCATTTAACATAATGATCTCTAATTCATCCATGTTTTTGCAAACAAAAGAATTTCATACTCTTTTTCTGGCTGAATAGTATGCCACTGTGTGCATAACTTTTTTTTAATTTAATTTAATTTGTTATACATGCTTGCAGAGTACAATTCCTTTCATATTACATATAAAGAGCAAAGTTTTCCAAGTCACTGGTCTTACACAAAGTATTTTCACACCATTTGAGTTTTTATACATGCACTTAGTGTATTGGTGTCCAACTTATTCTGCCATTATTCCTATCCCCTTGCCCCCTCCCCTCCCCTCCTTCCTCTTTGTTCTATTTAACATTCCTTCATTCCTCTCATTCCCCACTCCCTTGCCACTATAATTCAGTATCATCATAGCAAAGGAATCAATCAACCTTTGTTTTTTTGGGATTGGCTCACTTCATTTAGCATTATTTTCTCCAACTCCATCCATTTACCTGCAAATGCCATGAGTTTATTCTCTTTTAGTGCTGAGTAGTGTTTCATTGTGTATATATACGCCAAAGTTAGTCTTTTTGATATTAACCTTTGTTACTGGGGTGAGGTTATATCTTATTGTGGTTTTGATTTGCATTTCTTGCATGATTAGTAATGTTGAACATTTTCACATGTACCTGTTGACCTTTCGTACATCTTCTTTTGAGAAATCTATTTAGATTCAGTCCATTTTAAAGAGTTTTATTTATTTATTTATTTTTTTGCTATTTAGTTCTTGAATTTCCTCATAGATTGCAGATATCAACTTCTTGTCAGATGTACTCATAGAAAATTTTTTCTCCCATTATGTAAGTTGTCTTTGCACTTAATTGAGCATTTCCTTTGCTGTGCAGAAGCTTTTTAGTTTTATGTAATTCCACATGTGAATATCCAGTTTTCCCAGGACCATTTATTGAAAAGACTGTCTATTTTCCAATGTGTGTTCTTTTCTTAGCACCTCTATTGAAAATCCGTTGGCTATAGATTCGTGAATTTATGTTCAGGCTTTCTATTCTGTTCTTTTGGTCTAAATGTTTGTTTTTATGCCAATAACATACTGTTTTGATTACTACAGTTTTATAGTATATTGTGAAATCAGGTAGTGTAATGCCTCCCTCTTTGTTCCTTTTGCTCAAAATAACTCTGGCTATTTTTTTTTTTTTTTTTTTGTGGCTCCATATGAACTTTACAATTATTTTTCCTAACTCTGTGAAAAATTGCATTATATTTTGATGGGGATAGCATTTAATGGGTAGATTGTTTGGGGCAATATGGGCATTTAAAAAATATGAATCACTCCAGTCTGTGAACGTACAACATCTTTCTATTTTTTTGTCTTCTTCAATAACTTTCGTCATATTTTTCTTATTGTTGGTATTTTTCACCTCCTTGGCCAAATTTATTTCTAAGTATTTTGGGTAGCTATTATAAATAGAAATGCTTTCTTGATTTCCTTTCCAGATAATTTTATTTGCATATAAAACACGAATTATTTTTATATGTTGTTATTGTATCCTGCACTTTGATGAATTTTTTATTCTAATAAATTTTGGTACAGCTTTATATATATATAAGATCATATCGTCTGCAAATAGTGAAAATTTCATTTCTTCTCTTCTAATTTGGATGACCTTTATTTCTCTTGCCAGTTGTTCTGATTAGGTCTTCCAGGTGTTTGTTGAATAAAAGTGGTAAAAATGGACATTCCTGTATTTGTGTACTCCTTTAAAAGCTTTAAAGTTTTCCTCATTCAATATAATGTTAACTAGTTAGAGAACTGGGGATGTAACTCAGTGGTACACTACTTGCCTAGCATTTCTGAGGCCCTGGTTCCTGTACTTAGCCAAAAATATTAAAATAACAAAAGGATGAATGAATGACTAAATAAATAAATAAATAAATAAAATGTTAGCTATTGGCTTATGATAAATAGCTGTTATTATGTTGAGATACATTCTTTGCAAGCCTGATTTGTACAGTGTTTTTTATCATAAAGGGATGTTAAATTTAGTTTTCTGCATCAATTGAGATGAACAATGGTTTTCCTCCTTTATTTTGCTGATGTGGAGTATCATGTTTATTGATTTGTAAATGCTTGCATCCCTAATCATGGTGAACAATTTTTAACTTACTGTTGGGTTCAGTCTACTAGTATTTTGTTGAGAATTTTTGTGTTTATGTTCACCATTCTGTTTTTCATCTGTGCTTATTCAGTTGGATAAAAGGGTACACTGGCTTTGTATAATAAATTTGGAAGAATTCTTTTCTATTTTATTTTTATCAATAATATACAAAAAAACTAGTATTTTTTTTTAATATATGATAGAAATCAGCAGTGGAGTCATCCAGTTCCAGACTTTTCTTTGATGGAAGACTTTTTATTACAGTTTGAACTGCCCTACTTGTTATAGGTCTGTTTTAGATTTTCTATTTATTCATGATTCAGCCTTTGTAAAGTGTATATGTCTAGAAATTTGTCCATGTCTTCTAAATTATGAAATTTATTGGCATATAGTTATTTCTAATAATCTCTGTTGATATTTTCCATTTCTGTTGTGGCAGTTGGAATGTTTCTCTTTCCACCTCTGATTTTATTTATATCACACTTCTCTCTCTTTATCTTAGTTTAACTAAAGATTTGTTTATTTTATCTTTTCAAAGAATTATGTTTGTTTTATTGTTCTTTTGTATTCTTTTTAGTTTCCATTTCATTTCTTTTCTGCTATTTAAAAACATTTTATTTTCTAATTAGTTATTTTTCTATGCTTTTATTGCCTCTTTCCTTCTACTGATTTGGGGTTTGGTTTATTCTTGTTTTTCTAGATCTTGAGATACAGTGATAAGTTAAAAGCTTTCTACTTTTTTCCTGTTGGTCTTGATTGCTATAAACTTCTCTTTTAGTACTGCTTTTGCTATATCCCATAGAATTTGGTATGTTGTTTCTCCATTTTCATTTGTTTCAATAAATTTTATGTTTCCTTTTTGATTTCTCCCTTCATTTAATGGTTTAAAATGCAAATTGTTTATTTTCATGTATTTGTATAGTTTCCAAAGATTTTCTTATTATCAATTTCTAGATTTATTGCATTTTGTTGATATGGAACTTTTAAAATCCATTGTGACCTGCTTTGTAGACTATCATTTTAACTCTCCTGGAGTACATTCCATGTGCTGATAAGAAAATCGCACATTCAGTAGCCACTGGATAGAATGTTCAGTAGATATGTATTAGGTGCATTTGGGACAGTGCACAATTTAACTGGTGTTTCCTGTTAACTTTCTATCTCAATTACCTGTCTGTTGCTGAAAGTGGGAAGTTAAAATCACCAACTGTTATTATATTTGAGACTATCTCTCCCTTTGTATATTAGGGTGCCCTGATATTGGGTGCATTATGAATTGAGAACTATTATTTCCTCTTGCTGAATTGACTTATAATTACCCTATTTTTTAAATATAATGACCCTCCTTTTGTTTTTAACTTTTGTTTTAAAGTCCATTTTATCTGTTATTAGTATGCCCATTTCTGCTCTCTTCACTTTTAGTTCTATGTGTGTTCTTAGGGTCGAAGTGAGTTTCTTGTAAGCAACATATAATTGAGCTTCTTAAAAAAAAAATACATTGCCACTGTATATCTTTTAATTATAGAATTTAATTGATTTAAATTTAAGGTAATTATTGATGGGTTAAGTCTTACTATAGTCATTTGGTAACTTGTTTTTTTTTAGGTTTTTGTACTTCCTTCCTTTCTTTCCTCCTCTCTTATACTCTTCCTTGTTGCTTAGGTGAATTACTCTAGTAGTCAGTTTTGATTCCTTGATTATTAATTTTTGATCATTTCTTAGAAACTTTTGCTTTGCAGTTTTTATGAAGCTTACAAATAACACCTTTATATTATGTCAAACTATTTTGACATGATGGCAACTGAACATGATCTAAAGGATAAGTACAGAAACAAACAAAAGAAGATAAAACATCTAACAAGGAAAGGCTGAAGTTACATTTAATTCCTCCCCATCTTTTCAGTTTTTGATATCCCATTTTATATATTTCTGTATTGCCTATTGCTTAACATATTTGTGGTTTTTATTCTTCAGGCTAAATATATAAATGCTTTATGCACCATTCTTATAATATTAGATCATTCTGAATTTGCTAATTACTCTTACCAGTAAGTTTTATACCTTTCTATATTTTCTTCTTACTCATTAACATTTTTTTTTCAGTTGGAAGAATGCGTTCAGCAGTTCTTGTAGAACAGGTCTGAGGGAGACCAGCTTTTGTTTGGGAAAAATTTTTATCCTTCCTTAACTTTTAAAGTTTATTTTTTCTAGGTACAGTATTATCAGTTGATAGAATTGCTTTTAAATCTCATGCTACTTTCTTCTGGCTTGTAAACTTTCTGCTGGGAAGTTCATTTTTTAGGCATTAGAGAGCCACCCCATGTGTTACTTGTTTCTTTGCTCTTGCATCCTTAAGAACCTTCTCTTTATCTTGCAGCTGTGAGAACTTGATTGTAAGATATCTTGGGTTTGTCTTGTTTGAGTTAAATTTGACAGGGATTTTTGAACTTCTGGTACTTGAATCTTGTATCTTTCTCTAAGCTTGAGGAGTTTTCTGTTATTATTTCTTTGAAAAAGAGGTTGGGGGGTAGGTCATGGAGACTATCCTTTGACTAACACAACTGGTGCTAAGCTGGGACAAACTTGAGACTCAGACACAAGAACCTGTATAGTCTCAGGAGGAAGGCAGTGATACCCAGGCCCACTCCAAGGCTGGAACTGATGCAGCTGAAACTCCAATCTTTCCTACAGATGCACAGGTCTCTGCCTGATGTGGGACCTGGTCTAGATTATCAGTGAGCTCTGGCCTGTACAAGGGGCCTTCCATTCCTACTAGGTACTTGGTCTCCCTGTGGTAGGCCTGGCACTGGGTTCTGAGATAAAACCCAATTCCAGCTTTTATGCCCTGCTCCTCAGATTAATAAAAGTTATATAATCTGACATTGTGATTTATTGTGCCCTGATACACATCTCTGAACATTGGAATCATGAAGAGAGTTTTAAAAGTACTAATGGATAGTTCCCATACCACTGTTCTGATTTAATTGGTACAGATTTTGAAACTATGCGTATGACTTAGCCTTAAGCAGAGAAATATCATGTGGGATGTGTTATGTAATTTCAAATATTACAAATACTTTCAGAAGATTAGTTTGTGAATCTAGTGGGAAGACCAATACTAATATCTTGGAACTGAAAAAAAATTAGGAAGAACTTAGTACAAAAAGGAAAGAAGGACAAGAAGGACTCAACTTTATTTGACTGAAAGCTACATGTCACTGGAAGTGTTTAAACACAAATTGGGTAGCTCCTTGGTAAGGTATGCAGAAAAAAGTTCAGGTTATTAGATTGTTGGTTGGAATCAATGACCTTAAAATAATTCTTAGAAATATGACGCTTTGAAAACTAGTTATAATACAAGGTGAATCTTTCTTTTCAGCTCTCCCATCCATTCATTTGCTTCCAAGAATTCCTGAGTCAAAACAAAACAACAACAAACACACACACACACACACACACACACACACACACACACCTAAAAAAAAACCTCAGAAGGTTTTGTTCCTATAGAATTTTATTGGCCTCTAATTAAAGAATTAGACATAGAAAGAAAAAAAAAAAAAAGATCACACTGATCAGCTTACATGTAACAAAATCTTTCCCATCTTGGAATAGAGTGAAGACCTTCCTCCACCTCTGTGACAACATTGGTGTTAGTCCGCTTGATTGGTATGATAATACTCTAGCCTGGGTGGCTCATAAACAACAGAAATGTACCTTACAGCTCTTGAGGAAGGAAAGCCCAAGATCAAGGCTCCAGTACATTTGGTGTCTGGTGAAGGCACTTTCCTTCATAGATGGTACCTTCTATGTGTCCTCAGGTATCTTAAGAGGCAAGCAATCTCTGTTGGTCATCTTTTATGAGGACATTAACCCCATTAACGAAGGTGGGGCCCTCCTGACTAATCACCTCCCAGAGACCCAGCCTCTAAATACTATTGCTCTGGAGTTTAGGTTTTAACATATGAATTTTGGAGGGGCACAAACTTTCTGTCTATGGAAATCTGGCTCCTGTATCCAAGATCATTCCTATAATTATTTTTTGGTTCTTCAGAACTTTGGAATTTTGGTCTCATGCAAACCTTAAATTTGCCAATATGTACCCTTTAAAGCCCTACATTTATGGTGCTTCATTTATTTACAAAGAACGATGGTGAATAAATCCTTGACACTATATACCAATACTCTAATTTAGGGTATATCAAGAATGAAGTTGCCAAGGCAAATAATCAATCACATACCATCACTTGAACTATTGTGGGACATACAACAGTTAGGGATAAGCACAGCAATTATAAATAATGACTTCCTTACTAACTACATGCACAATTTCTTATAATATTGAGTTAACAAAAAAAAAGGTTATATTTTGATTCACATGTGTATATGTATATTAACATATATAATACATCATGCAAATCAGTGTTTATTTGCATAACTATTCTATAAGTTTATATATGCAGTTATTGGTAGGAGAAATAAGAGATCATAACCATCAAAAGAAAATTCTTCAAGCTCTTGAACGAAGTTATAAATCAGTAGAAGAGATAGTGAAGTTGATTTGTTACTTCTGACTGTTGTCTTGGCTTTCTTGTATTTTATCAGGCTTAACATGTAGTTTTTCTAAATTGCAGTTATCCTAATTTTTAAAGAAATAAAGAGTAAGCATTCATTATCAATTGTGTGATAGGCATTGTGCAAAATACAAATATGAATTAACACCTCCATCAGGTGGAAGAGGATTGAAACTTTAGACTAAATAATTTTCCCAAGGTCAGATGGTATATGACAGAATTGTAATTTGAACCCACAACATCTGACATTTTCCATGGCTATATGTGGTCTAGATAAACTTATTTAACATTAGTGGGAGAGAAATGTTTTAAATTTTGTATCACATATGAATATATCTAACACCAGGTATATATCAAACCACTTAGTTTTATGTAAAAGTACTTTATTGGGGAGTTTTTATTTGCTTTTATGAAGTAATCAGAAGTTACATAAACCTAAAATCAAACACCAAAAGACAATTATAAGACAGACCTCAAATTAGAACTTGTAATTCATTGTACCTAGTGTAGATAAAATTTACCTGTACACATTTTTTAAAGAAAAGGACATTGTGCATAAAACACATAACATTAAAAATACTTAAATTGGCAATGGTGGCATGCTCCTGTAGTCCCAGCAGGCAGGAGAATCACTTGAGCCCAGAAGCTCAAGAACAGCCTAGGAAACAGAGTGGTACCTTGTCTCAAAAAAAAAAAAAAAAAAAGTAATAGTTCAGATATTCCTCTAAATTAATTTATAATATCTATCAATTCCATATTAATGAGATTATATATATACATATATATCTATTTTAATCATTGCCTATGATTTCTATTACTATTGAAGAGATGTTGGCATTTATTAAGATGTTTCAATTGTAGGAAACAATGACTGTTCATTTTTCTTTTAATAGGCATTTTTCTTAGTTGAAAGTAATGTCACAGTATTTCTTCATTTCAATGTTATGTTCAATTTTTAAGTCCAAGCACCTGAGATCCAAGCTACTACTGTTTTTAAAGAATAGGTCATACAGAAATTTTCAAATATGGAACATGTTCTTCCTACCATTTGAAGGATTCTGTCTTAAAGATGAGTAATAACTTACTGCAGCACTTGAACAAAAGTACTCATGCCATTTCCAATGGTATCATTATGTTATACCCCTGACACCAAAAGCAATAGTTAGGGCTGAAGCACACAGTATAGGTGCTTGTTCTTAGCCTGATCAAACAAGCTTAATTACGACCTCCAGATAAAGGTACTGCCATTAAGCCATTGAATTATCACAGATAAGGCCAGTCTCTGTTACTGTTCTGATGATAGATCACAGCTAACAACAGCAAAGGAGTCAGTGCTCTCACTGCTAATCCTTGGGAGGTTTTGAATGGGCTGGTTCTCCTACTGTTTTGCATCTATTTATATTGCACTCAGAACCCCCAGATGGCCTCTGCTTATCTCCAGCTTTAGATAATTTATGCTTTTTGGTGTGTCACCTCACTGCTGAAGCTGTTATCAGGAAGGAGGAGGTTTAGGAAATCGGATCCACTGAAATGCTAATCCTCCTGCCAATTACTACACAAAAACAAGTTTTCTTCACTGATTTGCTTTTGTTTATTTGATACTGCAAATGTGGATTTTATGATTACAGTTTAGGACAATTGTTTAGCTCCAAAACAAAATAAGCATTTAATTTGACTAGCTTTCTCTTTTCACAAGAGTAGTTGGGCAATTTACACTGATTCAAATGGCCAGATGGTTTCTTCTCTGTTTGTCACTGACTAAATAGATGTGTAAATATTTTTATTTTCATAGAGGGCTGGTTTTGAGAATTTGTTGAAGCCCCCCTGCGTGGTGGGCTCCAAGATGCACTCATACTAATTTAGATTCCTCAATATGATGTAACTTCTATGTGAAACTATTTCACATAGAAATATGACGCCTGTCTTGGAATTTCATTAAGATGAATTTTTTTTTTTAGCCCTTACTGCTGTCCAAGTTTTATGAAATCTTATCTCTGAGAATTTTATGAAGTTGTTTGACTAGTAGTTAAATGTATTACTTTTCAGTGATATGAAACATTCTTAAATGAGTAACTACCAAATACATAAAATTCTCATGTGCTTATTAGCATTGTATAATGAAAATTTTAAATGCAAGGTTAGACTGTACTTTTGAACAGGCAAATCAAACTCAGGCCTAGCTATGTTTAGCTATTTATTCCTTCTCAACAGGATTTCTAAGGTTTTAAGATTTGAAAAGGATGAGGTCATCCAATTGTCATGATTGATCACCAATTATTCAAGTCTTCTTGTGTTAACTATGGATGCCAGTTATGGAGATAGTAATCTTCAGAGTGATAAGGGAAGCTACAAAATTAATTCAACCTTGAGATTCCATTACACTTAATGTCACCTAATAGAACATTTGATATTTTTAATCCTAGTTAAAGGCTTTCTCCCTAAGCTACTACTGATGGCAGAAATGATGGAAAAGAAAAATATCTGACTTTATAACTTCTGCAATTTTTTTCTCCTGTGGATATATTTCAGTGCAAAGCACTTATGTAGGTGTCTTCTCACATGGCTCTTTGATTCCTCTATAGAAATGTGAGGAAGATGTCTATATTTTAACTTGAAAATGAAATGCTAAAAAGACTGATTCTCTCTTGTGTAACAGTTTCTTCTCTAAAAGAACCTGTTTCTTTAAGAGACTTCTTTCTATATTTTATATGTAAATTTAGAAAACTTTCTTAACTTTTTCTTCTAAAGTATCACAATTTTTTAAAAAAAATCTGGGCTAGTAAACCATGCTATTCCAGGAACTACCTGAAGTTGCATTTTAAGTGAGATTAAGTCACTAGCCAAGTCATATATTTCATTGCTAGATATTTATTAGTGTGCATATTCCTTTGAGAGAGCAGGTTTTATCTTTGTTTTATTTCTCTTCCATAAAATCATGTTTTTGGGTATCAATTTCAAATTTCCCAGAGGCCAACAGACTCTCACTACAAAAATACACTGGAGTTTCTAGTATCAATGTCTATGGTAATATAATTCATTGCTTATAATGTAAATGCACAGGAATGATTAAGCAGAACTGCCAGTCTGCTTCTCTATACCTGGGATGAAGGTTTTAAAGAGAAAAGCAAAAGCATTCATCAGTTTATGATATAACTAAATCATGGTATGAACAGAAAGTCAGAATTACTTTGGTCTTAGAAACAGTATTTGCCACAATATTTGTCTTTGATGCACAAGAAAAAGTTGGAAATCATGACATTAAGGCTTTAAGGAATGTGTTTCTGTTTGTGTATCTTCATTCATCTCAATCTATTTGATTTTTTTTTAACATCATGAAACAATTTTAGTAATTTTATGTATTACAAATCTTAGCATAGCACTCCATACCAGAGTCCTGGTGGATATTATTCCCTTCACTGAAAATTAAATAAATAAATAAAAAAAATAAAAATTAAAAAAAATTACAAAATAAGCAAATGAAAACATAATAACATGCTTCCTTGTTGATGATAATGATTATTTTTTCCAGGAATTGACAACAAAGATGATAAAGTTAATTAAACATAACGGAACTATGGAATCCCATTTTATGCAATGTAGAAGACTATTCTTAGTTCTTATTTATTTGCTTGTTGTTTGTAAAGGATTATTTTCCTGCAAACCCTCTCAAACCCCATCATCTTCATCCTCCTCTCTCATGTTAGATTGTTTTTCCTCTCTGATACCTTTTCTGTTTTCTATTCCCAGACATCTGGCTTTTCATAATGCCCACCCTGGTTAACTTCTCATACATGGAACACATGGTAGTGATGACTCAAAATGATTTTACTATGAAATTTGTCCTCTAAAAAATAACAAAGCCATTAGTAAATGAAATAAAAATTGATCTTGTTATGAGAGAGGATTTTTAAATTATTTTTCTGAGAGAATTTGCTACCCTCTAGACCCAACCAGGCAAAGGCAAAGATCACTGAACATGCCTTAGAGAAATCTCTTTTAGCTGGGACAATGTAAAGAAGGAGAGAGAGAGAGAGAGAGAGAGAGAGAGCGCTAGAGAGAGAGAAATGGAGAAGAACATATAAAGAGAAGACAGATTGGTCTGTAAAGGAAAAGCATGACATTTTAATATTTTGTCATGTGACCATTAAAGAATATACACAAATACCTCCTTTGCAATTTCTCTCTGCCTCAACTGAATGCCTTTGTATAAGTGAAAGTATTATTGAGGCTCTTCATTGATCTCTCATTTTTTTTCAAATTCATAGCCCAAGTACTATTTGAATTACAAGATTTGGGACTGGTTATTATCTTGCCTTATCGCTTTTTTGTTATTTCATATATATATACATTTTATTTTCCCAAATAAATTCTGATATCCTTCAGCAGGAAAGCATTTTATCATTCTTTTAGGTATTCATTACACTAAGACTACAGCTTGGTTCATGGATATAGGTGATCAATATATATTTGAGGATTGATTGAGATGGGGAGAGATCATAACTGAAGATCAACACAGAGCTGCTCAAAGGTGATGTTCATAAGACACCCTGAAGGCTTAGGTTCAAACATGATGGGTGTTTGTTTAAGGAAAGTCTGACAGAGATGGCAATAAACAGCATCAGATTTGATTTTTCTGATAAGTCAAATAACTCCACAGCAAGGCAGTTTGGCAAGTCACTGTGGAAATGTTTAGAATCCATAATTCCTTCAGTAACCTGCACAATTTAAAGCAATCAGAAGTACTTGAAATGATATAAATAATTCTGCTTTGATAGTATTTCTCCAGAGGGACTTTTGGCAATTCATGGTAGTGTTATTTTTTTATTCAAACATATGTAACTATTAGGGTAGAAACTTATAAAACTATAGTTAGACTGAGTGAAACAGGGGCAACATTTTGACAATGGCCACAGAGTGAGGATTTTTGTTATAAGCATTTGTCTGGTACTTTAGAATTTCAATAATCATAAAGTCAAACAAAACCAAATTACCACATGTTGTGGTTTGAGTTAAGCAAACAACTAAGGAAAACATGGAAATCACCAGATATCTATGTAAACTTACAGTTGGTTCCCTGGTTTATGCATGTGTATTCATGTGAGGTGTTGACCCTGTTTTATGAAAGCTTGCTGAGAAAAACAATTGGCTTTAGGATTTTATTAGATTTTTTTTTCAAGGGAAAGAAGTCCAAACCTCTTATGAATCTTGCCAATCTCACTAAATCTGTGAAAAATATTAGAATACTCTAGAGCAAAGGTGAAAGCATTTGTGTTTATTTTTTCTTCCATTTTTCAGTAGGGAAATCACAAAGGCAAAGACATTTTTTGTTTTTCACATTAGTATTTGGTACATTGGTACAGAATCAGATATGTTTCTCTGTAGATTCTGTTTTTCTTTCCCAATCCCTCCCACATGTACTTGCAGGATATATGAAATTAAAAGAGCAATGTGGAAATGGAAAATACAAAAGAAGACACTGAAATTCAAGAGGTGACCTGAAAGAAATGGAGACAGGAAGATGTAGTTATTATGAAGTTTGGAGCTGAAATGAACTTTAGAAATCTGATATTTTCATTCTACAATTAACGATATGGATGTCCTGAGCTTTTTAATAACTGAAATGTGTACCAGTAATTAATTAGCAGTTAATATGGAACTCCATCTCCCTTTCATAGCTTCTGGGGCTAAACATTTTATCCTAAATTGAATTGTCTTTCCTATAAGTGACATGTAAGGGAGAGAAAAAGTCACACTGTTTAGATACAAGCAGTTGTATGTAAAAAGATACTATACTTGTGCATGATGAATAAGTAAATAAATAATAAAAAAAAAATACCAAAACATCCAAAAAAAAAGAACACCTTCAAGGCTTCTAAATGGCCCCAACAAACCCAAACTTTGCCTCCTGTCATTTCTGAGGGCAGTTTTCCTATCCAATATTCAAGACCTACATTTCCTTAAAACTTAAAGAAGATCTGGACCACAAGCTTCAGATAAACAAGAAATATTGATATCTGATTGAGTGACTATAGACTGACTTGGAAAGTAAAACTAATGTTTGTTTATCCCTAATGAAATTGGAAACAGACTGTTGTATGCTTTGCAAATAGCCATGTACAGGGCCTATGTGTTTTTCATAACTTTGGCAAGCAGGGTCTTAGACCTGTTCTAGAGACAGCCAAGGGAAAGCATTATCTGGAAAGGAGGCTGATTCTGGCAATGAAGGCTGGTCTGAGATCCAGAGCACAGTGAGTCATGTTCTATATGCTCTTGTGTTCTAAAAGCACATGGCAGTGAACTGGAAAGATGAAATTCTCTTATATAAAGAGCAAGGAGAACATGTAGAAAATTGCACTGACAAGCTTCTGTGATAGCTTAAAAAGAAGCAGATAGTAAAATCTTTGCATGGCATGCCTAGTCAATTTGGGAGGAGATGAGATGTTACAATGGGCATTTGTCCCCTTCTAAACTGAGTGAAAAACAGTCGACAGAAATATTTTGAACTTTCAATGTCTTAGATGTATGTTCTTAAGCGCAACAGAAAGTCCAAATCTTATACTTACTCATCTTTTGTCCATTAACATATTGTGCTCCTTCATGTTTCTTTTTGCTCTTTATAGCAAAATGGAGAGGGATGTGCAAAACAGTGCTGGGTCTCGCTGCACAGTGTTGTTAGCTGTACCTGCAGGTGTTTGTTAGAGTACAACCAAGTGAAGTTCTGGACAGGAGAAAGAAACACCAATGTTCTTAATGAGTGCTTTTACTTTGGCAAGTTCACACACAAAAAAACTATGGAGGAAGCCTAACCAGATCTCAAAGGAAGAACATCATGAAAAATAAAGTGCCCTTTTACCTCCTGCCTAACCAGTTTTTTAGACTGGCAGAAATTAAAATAACAGTTTTATGAGACCAACAGGAAAGCAATCACTCGCTCACTCATTCATTTACTCATCTCTCTACTATCTGTTTGATGTCCTACACCTGAGATCTTATTCTAAAGTAGATCTGATAGGAGTCTTACATGAGTAATAATAAAAGACTTATGAAACAGTTCATAGTATTACATCTTTTGCAGAAAAATAACATGCAAAGTAACGAAGATACATGTTTTATTTTCCAGTTAAGAGCACTTTTTCCTCTACCTCTCTAAAAGGATTCTAATGATTGTTCCATAATGCATCACTAAAAATGACAATTGGGGGAAGAGACTTTAAATGAGCACCTGTAATGTTGGCCACTGACAGTTTTAAGGCCCTACCTGCTTGTTCCTTTCTTGCTCCAATTCTAGAAAAATTGATTAGAAGGCTCTTCTGTTCCTTTTGTGCCAGTGGGAGGTTCAAATCACCAGGTCCTGCCTGTGCTCAGGAACTCTCATCCTGAACCCACCCACTACACACAATTAATCTCCCACTGCCTTGCACTCCTTTGCATGTTCAAGGAGTTTTCACACTTGCTTGGGAACCACTCTGTTCTTCCCAGAAGACTTTATTGTGAGAGTAAGCTTCTTCATACCCTTTTGGTGCTTGTGTGGTGTTGACTTTTTTATTATCTGAACCAACTTTTTGGTGAGAGCTTGATCCTCCCTCTTCTGTGGGCCACCATATTACCAAATATATGCAGTATCCACAGAGATAAAGCATAAACCATCAAATTCACTACAAATTATGAAGTAGTAAAACCAATGAAGAAGAAGCAATCTTCATGTGACCAAGTAAATTATAGAGTTTCTATTCATATTTGGGTCTGACAACAAACTCCACACTCTTTTTGTGATATGAATTAGATTGTTTTTAGCTTCAAGTATCAGAAAGCCCACAATGTTTAAATAATAAGGAATTGGGTAGTTCACACAAGAATGGAACCAACATTGTATAAGACACAAAGATTCCAATTAATAGTAAGGGCATTTTAAACCATATAGTGTCATATCACATGACAAAACCAGCCAGGGTCACTCCAAATGAACAGAAAGTATCTTTTTGGGTTCCTCAGCCACAGCTCCCACAATGGGGGCAAGGCAGTTAAGAAAGAGAAGGAGCATGCCTGGAACCTGGGTTTTATTGCTGAAAAACCATTCAAATGAGACAAGGGGTTGGGTTACAACAAACAAGTGGGTGTAATCCAACCCCATCGGGTAATGCCCACTCCTGGAGCTGCACCTCTCTTATCCCAGCGGAGGTAAGATCCAATTGAATTGCAATGGGTGCAATACCAGTTTAGTACCTCTTTACTCAGGACTTAAAGGTGTATACATAGCTCCTGTCCAGAGCAGCTCCTGATAATATATCTACTTTTATCAGTAAGAAAATGTTTTTCAGAAATCACCAGATTTCTTAATCCTGGACTGGGATCACATTTACAAGCTCCATCAGATACTAGCAAAAGAATTGATAACACCTTGACTAATCTCTATTGGCAATGTTTACCTTGAGAAAAAGAGGAGTTCTCCACACTGAACATGAAAGGGCGATCATTTGGAAAAAGTGGAGGTGTTGACACCAAAAGGAGAGAAGGATACCTCAGGTATAGGCAGCAAACTGTACCCACCATTCTATCATATGCTGCCTTATGCTCTGTGTTCTGCTCATATAAACTCTAATAGACTAGCATACTGTATATTTAACACATTTTTTCCTCATGTGGTATTTTTAATAGCTCATATGTTCTGAAGTCAAATAACAACAGCAGCAGAAAGAAGCAACCTAAAGATGGCCCAATCCTCTGCTGTGCTATTCATTACTGCTGAGCTTTGTAGCCTCTGGGAGTTTTGGTCACTAAGAGTGGAAGAAATCCTTGATTCCATTTAGGTTCCTCTGCTGTAAACCACTCAGTTAATTAAAGAATGACAAGGTGGGTTTCATTGCGCACACATGTAATCCCAAAGACTTGTGAGGCTGAGGAAGGAGGATTGCAAGTTCAAAGCAAGTCTCACCAATTTAGTGAAACCCTAAGCAACGTGGTGAGAACCTGTCTCAAAATTTAAAAAACTAAAAATAAAAAAAAAGTGCTGGGAATGTGGCTCAGTGGTCAAGCCCCCCTTGGTTAAATTGTTGGTACCAAAAAGAAAAAAAAGAAAAGAAGAAGCAACAAAGACGAGTAGGGGAAGTAAGTGGTAGATTCCAGGAGGAGTTTGTGTGGAATCTTTTATGAAAGAAAGTACATGATCACTGAATATTACCCCAGTCAGTTTGACCCCCGAAGGACCAGGCTAGAACTCAAGTCTTGGCTGAGGCTGTGAATGTGAGCATACAGGGGAAATAGAAAAAAAAAAAAAAAAAAAAAAAAAAAGGACTTCTTTGGGTATCTCAGGAAGAAGCTTATAGCCCACAAATAAATTCACAGGACTCTTTTGCTTCCCATTTGCAAAAAAATCCTACCCTAAATAAATTCCAGCCAGACCTGAGCTCCTATGTACTGCTTAGGAAGTTAACTGCCAATTTAAAAGGCCAGAGCACCCAGAGAAAGATCAATCAAGTTAAAATTCACGATTCATGCTGGGTGACATATGAGAAAATGAACAACTGAAATTAAAAAAAAAAAAGGCTGGGAGAAAAAGGACACATTGGAAGATGTTCAAATGCAACACATAGCGTAAACATATACTCAACACATGCACATTAACACACACTCACCAAATTCCTGTTTCGGAGCTAACAAATCAAATAGACATTTTAAAGGGAAGAATATTTGCTGTTGAGACTAGAATTCATCACTGGATGGTTTAAGCACAAGAAATTTGTCAAGGCAGGGAAAAGAAAGATAAAAAAGAAATTATGAAGGAAAGTATGTAAATATAGTTGTTAAAGGGGATTAAAAATGAGGAAAAATTAGGAGAGAGGAGAAAGGTATTTACTAAACAGACTTCTGGAAATAATGTTTCCTGGACTCAGAAAATATTTGAGTCTAAAACCACAAAAAGCTGACTGAGATCCAGGTTGATTTAATAAGAAAATATATGTAACCAAGTATATCCTTTGTAAAATGTTTTGACTATAAGGATAAAGAAAAGAATCTATTTCTACCTCTAAAGAAGAAGTTACCAACATAGGAAAATTAATCACATTGCCATATGTTTTATTTTTTGAGACACTAGAAGCTAATAGACAATAGGTGATCATTTGATACTCATGAGAAAGAGGACAACATGCAAAAGTATTTTATACTCAGCCATTATGTAGTTGATATGAAAGGTTTTAAGTTGATCCCTTAAAAAGAGAAAAGAAAAATGTATAAATAGAGACATAGACAACCTTAGACAATATGCCATGCAGATATACTATCTAAGAAATACACTTGAGGAAAGACAATTAACCATAGGAGAGATCAAAAGACATAGGATGAGGAAATAGGGGTGAGCAATGAAGTTTAATGTACATGAGTTCAATGAACAAGAATAGGAAGACTTGAAACCTGAAAAACTTACAGCAAAATCAAGTCTAATCACCATTAAATTATCAGCAACATGTGAAACTTTGCACAGGCATAAGGGAGAAAGGAGAGTTTGAGATGCTGTAATGGTCTCACTGGTCTTAAAGAAGATAAGAGAAAGAGAAGTAAATGTGTTCTAAGGGTCTTGTCCTGATGAGAATTAGGGAGGATAAGTGAAATAAAACTGAAGGATTATGAGTGGAGGGAAAGACAAAGTTATGGAATGACCAACAGTAGAGTTATATGGTTTGATCTGTGATTAACTAAATTCACATCCTCCTTTCTCTTTATTTTCTCTGGCTCCTAAATAGGCAAAATAAATGTATAACTTTTCAAGGGCTGCTATAACAAAGTACCATAGACCAGGCACCTTCAACAACAGAAATTTATTTTCTCAAGATTCTGCAGACCAGAAGTCAAAGACCATGGCATAATCAGGCTGGCTTTTTTTCTGAGGTCCCTTTCATTGTGAATGGCCATTATCTTCTTGGTGTCTTCCTGTGGTCTTTGTCTGTCATGTCTACATCCTTATCTACTCTTTGAAATTAGAAAACAAGTCATATTGGATTTAGATCACCCTTATGACCTCATTTTATGATAATTACCCCCCTTAAAAGACCTATCTCCAAAAATACAGTCACATTCTGAGTTACCAGGGAATAGGACTTCAACATCTGTATTTGGGGGACAAAATTTAGTTCATAGCAATAAATAAGTGAAATAAAACTCTTGACATGTTTCTGTGGGTTCCGAATTGTCTTGGGTATGAGTTGCTTAGTTCATTATGGAAACATCTGATTCCTCTGTAATGTCTTGCAGCCTTTGAAATACTGGTAGAACTAGAAGTTCTACAGAAAAGGGAATTAAAAAAAATATTTTGAGTATGTAAGGGTATCAAATTTGCATTTTGTTCTGGTATCTATTGGGTGATCTATCCATTCATTTATCTATTTAAATCTGAAATCTTAAGAGGTTGTCTGGTAAAGTTCTTTTTCCTAGCTCTCCCAGTATCTGTACATGAAATATTCTCCTTTTTCAATTTGGGCACTATGGACGATCTTCCATAGGTACTATCCCCTTGGGAGAACAAGCAGAAGCCAGGAAAAATAAATCATTGGATGCCTTAATGGATTTTATGAAATGTTCTGTTGAAACATAATGCAGACATATAAATGGATTTTCCTTTATATATGACAAAACAATGCAGTAAAAAGCAGTACTTTGTCTCATTTTTTCTATTCTAATAATCAAGTGGTTAAAAGTATAGGTTTTGTTTTCCTTTTTTTTTTTTTTTTTTTTTTGTTTGTTTCCTCTAAAACCCTAGTGTAATATATAAAACTTTACATTCTGGGGGATTGGGAATTTGAAGTTTAAACTATAAATCATATATTACAGAAGACTAATGTGTAATGATATCAGAGATTTGGTTTATAACCAAGAGGAGAAAAAATTTCAACCAGCAAAGAGGTGAGCAATGTGAATCATATAACAGTCCTTGATGAGTGGCCGTGGAAAGATTTTGTATCCTGCTTCCTTCCAGGGTTTGAAATTCCATTAATGTCTGCTGAAATTCTATATAAACTTCATTGAAATCTGGGTGGCCTCAGGGCAGAAAAACTGCCTGACCCGCATGCATATAGCCAGTTACTGCAAGTCCCAAGGAAAAGTCCAATATGGTGACTAAGTGATAGAGCATCAGGGACTGAGGGGGAAGTCCCAGCATATGGAGAATGGGATAACCATGAAGAATCCTCAGGAGAGGCTAAGAGAAGGGAGACGCAGTACACGGGTCATGTTCATGCTTCAGCAAAGTCTATGAAAAGGACACAAGATGACTTCTAAAACTTGGAAAGATTTTTGTGCCAGAAATATACATTGTTCACTGACATTTGGTTCTTTGCCCTTTGGGCCACTGAGAAAGATTGCACTGTTCCTTTGAAATTAGGTGTGGCAATTAGCTCAGTTTAGAAAGTGAAATGTAACAACAGCTAATATGTGTCACAGTGGGAAAGCATTGATTGCAGGTGTAGGAATCTATCTTTTTCTTTCCCTGCTATGGCAATTTTAGAAATATGTTTAATGTCACTATCACAAATGATGAAGGCTTCATCAACTGAAGGACAAGACCAACAGCAAGACACCTGGCACAAAGCCATCTATTGACCAACCCCCCTGGTATTTTAAGTGCTGTGAGTTTGGTCTAGCAGTGCCACCTAACCTGATCGAGTCAACCAGCCATCTCTGTGCAGAAAAAATTGTAGCTCTCAGAAAAGAATGTTGTCTCCTGATGCCAGAACAAAATAGTCCAGGCAAATTAGATCACCTCAATGGACAAGAGAAGAAGAAAGGGAAAGAACGTGAGAGAAAGCATATTTAAAATGACTAGAGACAGAGTGCCAAGCCAGACAGAACTCTGCTCATGAATTAGCAGTTTAAATTTCTCAAAATCAGCAGAAATGAAAACTAAAGAACAAAGTTCATTAGGTTACAGGAAAAAAAAAGGTCATCTTCATACATTCTATTTCAAGAATTAACGTGACCATAAAATTTGCAAGGTATGTACAGAAAATTTTATTGTTTAATGGTGGAATCAAATTAGCTTTTTTTTTTTTTTTTTTTTTTTTTTTTTGTGGTACCAGGGATTGAACTCAGGGGCACTCGACCACTGGGTCACATCCCCAGCCCTTTTTTTGTATTTTATTAGAGACAGGGTCTCACTGAGTTGCTAAGTGCCTCGATATTGCTGAGGCTGCCTTTGAACTCGCAATCCTCCTGCCTCAGCCTCTCAAAGTGCTGGGATTACAGGCGTGCGCCACCACACCCGGCTTCAAATTAGCTTTTAACTATATGTTGATAAATATGTCCTGTGAACTATTACGATCAAAAGTATATACACAGTGATAATGTTATATTGACAGCACAATGTTACTATCTGTCCTTAGATGGTTTTTAAAAACAACTGAGCTCCTTTATTAATACTCAGTGTAATAATTCAAAAGTTGTTTAAAGTAAAAGCATATATGGAGAAGTAAAACAAAATGTTGACATGTATGTACATATACATTTGTTTTGCTTTGTTTTTTTCTTTTAAGGAAAATGAATACAGAAATCTAAATTTTGTATATGAGTGCATTGGCTCAATGTGTTGGAAAATGGTAAATAGTTAACCAGCAGTGTTACAGTGAGGGACTGTACCGACAGAAGCTTGCATAAAACTCCAATGGCTGTTCAAAATCTGTGAGCATCTATATTGAGATGGCAGGCACACTGAACTCTGTAGTAACCAGACTCCTGTTGTCATCGTTTGTCAAATAAGGATAAATAACTGGTCCACAATTGCCATAATGGCTGGCTTCAAGGTATATACAGAATTTGGTTAGTTATTTCTTATTATAAATGCTACTAATTTTAATATAAATATTTATTATAACAATACATAAATTATAAACATGATAACAGAATTAATAATAAATATTAATTAAATGTGTGTCATTATAATTACTATTTTATATATTGATAAGTTGAAGTCATTTACATTGACACAGATTTTTATTCATATTTTAAGATTTGAAGGTATATTTAAATGACAGTTTAGAAAATATCTTAAAGAATAAATATTTCAAAAGTTGAATCATCAAAGCTACCATTGGTTAAGAAACAAAGGTAGTGAGAATCTGCTTTTTACTGAGTGAAAATATTGTTCACAGTCATGTAATACTTATTTACTGTGAAATTTACTTGTTGCTTTCAAGGGCAAGTGTCCTGAAGCACACATCTCACTTAATTTACTAAACATAATACTTTATTATGAGTGTCATATTTATGTTCAGAGAGCTAGAAATAATTAATTTTAGTAGTTAACTTTGGTATAAAATATTCACTATTTGAATAGTAATATATATTAGTTATTTTTATAGATTATGTATTTTCACATATTTGAATTAAAGCTGAACAATGTATGTGTGCATATTAGCTGTCAAATAGAAAGGAAGTCAACTTGTTTTCTGAGATGTGCTATATTCATTGTCTATTTCAGGGTTACTTGAATTATAATCTATTAACTCTTTTCTTTCTTCTTCTTTTTTTTTTTTTTTTTTGGTACCAGGTGTTGAACTCAGGGGCACTTGACTACTGGGCCACATCCCCAGTCCTTTTTTGTATTTTATTAGAGACAGGGTCTCACTGAGTTGCTAAGTGCCTCACCATTGCTGAGGCTGGCTTTAAACTTGCAATCCTCCTGCCTCAACCTCCCAAGTGCTGGGATTACAGGCATGTGCCACCACACCTGGCTAATTCTTTATTTCTAATCTTTGAATAAATTATTCTAAAAATTTAGGATCATATTTTACAAAGTTTCACAGTAATCTGATATTCATACACAAGATCACTGAACTTATCTCATTAAACAGGATATAGACCTGGTTTTGCTTTAATTTCTCTGTGAATCATTTGCAGCTTGAACTGCTTACTTACATCTATCTAAGAAAGACTGAAAAAAAATTAAAACTGATTCTTCACTACACATAATTTGAGAAGAATTTGTCTACATTTTTTTTTTTTTTTTTTTTTTTGTGGTACCAGGGATTGAACTCAGGGGCACTCGACCACTGGGCCACATCCCCAGCCCTTTTTTGTATTTTATTTAGAGACAGGGTCTCACTGAGTTGCTAAGTGCCTCGCCATTGCTGAGGCTGGCTTTGAACTCGCGATCCTCCTGCCTCAGCCTCCCAAAGTGCTGGGATTACAGGCGTGCGCCACCGCGCCCGGCTTGTCTACATTTTTAAAGGTAGATGGTAACCTTACATCAAGATAGTTTACATTTAAAATTTTTATTTTTTGTTATTAAGCATTTGTTTAAATGATTCTTTAAACGGTGACTGATTACCAGAGCAAGTAGCTGTATAAAATGATATCTATTTTCCTTGTAAGTAATCTGCATATACTTGAATATGTTATCAATGGACACATATAGTTACACATGGATGGTTTAATAATTAATAATCAATATAATAAACATGACAAGCAAATATACTGCACTTATGATATGCTAAGCTAAATACTTTAAAATCACTATGTCATTTAATCCAAAATCCCCAGAAATTAAATACTATATGATCCCCTCAGTGTATAGGAGGTTGAAGTTTACAGAAGGATTGTTATCCAAGGCCAACTATCTAGAAGGTGGTATTTCAGAGACTGGAGTATTGGCTCAAAAATATGTAGGTTCTTTATCACCTGTCAGTGCTTCTTTAACTTTAGCATGCATGGTATTTACATGAAGAGTTTGCTAATGGATTTCTAGTCCAGCAAATCTGAGAACATCTTAAGAATTAGCATTTCTAGCAAGTACCCAGTGGCATGGCTCCCCAGCCACCAACTCAACAACCATCCCACTAATCTCCACTAAGAAGTGGTCAGGTGCTATAGTGGCCTGGCAGGCTGGAGAGTAGGCCTTGGCTGCAGGAAGCCCGCAATGCTAGTGTGGGCCTGAGGCAAGGTGATTCAGTGCCAAGGCAAACCAGAGCATGCCAACCTGTCACCTCTTAGTACTTCAGCCTGGGCCAGTGTGGATGTGTGCTCCACATAGCACCAGAACCCAGGATTTATAATCTGCTGACCTCAATCTCCAACTTCCTTGCTAGTAACAGGAAAACGAAATTGGGGCAGACCTGAATGGACTTGCAGAGCTAACCCATAGTGTTAGTTAGTATGTTTTCAACTGACTAGCATAAATTTGGACCAATAGCATTGACCCAAGTGCTCACAAACCTCTAGACTAGCACACTCAGGGGTAACCTCTTACCATGGCGGAGTTACTTTCTATTCACACTTAAATAAATCCTACTCTTACACTCACTCATCCTCAGCTACGAATTTCATTCTTCAAATTCATGAGACAAGAACCTAGAAAGAAGAAATCAAAGGTGAGCTGCTGGGGTCTGCTGCAACACTGGAGGGCATAGCCCATCATTAAGAGCTGCAACATGGTTCTTGGCTGCAGAGGCCTACAGCTTATACAGACTTCACTTGCCAGCAGAAGCAAAGAAACTCCTGTTTCACCAAGATATGCTTGATGTAGTGCACTATGCAGTGTGGGAAGACTTCTAACATTCAGTAGAGAGTGGCAGGAATACACTAAGCTGTAAGGGAACCTTTCTCTTCTTACCCTATGTTATCCACATCAAAGGATGATGAGACCATCTCAGGATACCTGGAATAAAAAGCATAAAGCTGAACCTCCTGTGAGAGAGCTATTTTGTCCAGGCATACCTCTCTGAGAAGAATAGAAAAAGAATGCCTTATAGGCTTGAGCAAAGCATGGGGTTCTGGGAATGATAAATATTCAGAAGTACAAGCATGTTGATATCATTTGTAGAAGCTTCATAAATGTCTACTTGTTACCTGGCTATAGAAATTAGTCTTCTTCTAAATTTATGGGAATATTTTATTCTCAACACAAAACCTGATATACAAATAAACTTCTGCCAAATTCAATTATGATCTTCATGCCACTGTCCCCAATTTGTGTAAATGTAGTTGATGTAGTCTAGGAGGTTAACAGGAAAATTGTAACAATATGTCTATTAAAAAGTATAATCTAGGGCTGGGATTGTGGCTCAGCAGTAGAGCGCTCGCCTAGCACGTGCGTGGCCTGGGTTCGATTCTCAGCACCACATAAAAAGCAAATAAATAAATATTTAAAAAAAATTAAATAAAAGTATAATCTATTTGTTCCTCATGTACTTTTAGTAGATATTTAATGCATATTTGTTGAAACTACAAATGTAGAGTTTTTTCAAACAAAGTAGTATTCTAAGAATTTAGTAGCAGAAATGAAAAAAAAAAAAAAAAAAAAAGATTGATGGACATCCCTAGCAGATGTTGGGAAATGAAGTTTCTTCTAGAAATTTTTATTCATAGGTAGTAAATAAATAGTGAAAGAATAATTCTTTCCTTAATTACCAACATAGTCATCAATGTGCTTTTTCAAAATACTGTATGCAGGTGTATGCATGTGTGTATATTTGTTTATTTATTTTTTAAATGGAAGCAGAGATGCTAAGTCTTTTTTTTTTAATATTTATTTATTTGCTTTAGCTGTACACAATGGGTTTATTTGTACGTGGTGCTGAGGATCGAACCCGGGCTGCGCACGTGCCAGGCGAGCGCTCTACCGCTGAGCCACAACCCCAGCCTGTGTGTATTTATTTATATACACATGCATGTATGCATATGTGTTTAAAAATATATATGTACATATAAATGTATATAGATAGATATGCCAATTTACCTTTATTTTCCAGCATATGCTATTGTTACTCTTCTTGAAATTAGACACTGAGAATTACAATGCAATATGTTCATTACTGAATACTTAAATTCTGCTTGAATTATTTAAAATGTCACACAAATTTTGTGTACCATGAATAAAATGACTGGCACCATGGATCTATTCTAGTATTTCCTACAGGTTTAACCATGCAAAACCTCATGAAAAGCCCATTGCTTACTTTTAGAAATGCAAGACCAATGTTTAAAAGTGACAAATAAGTTAACTCACAATTTATGTAACTTCATGTTTTTTGCCCTAGAACAAATCATCTTTTCTACAAAGTGTAATTTTGCAATTATTTTCTTATTTAGTTCTCTGTGACTAATTAAATGTTTTAATGCTTCTTCCCCAAGGATTAATGTGGAGTTGATATCCAGTGAAAAATATTACCCTAAGGAAAACAGTGATAGATTCATGCATATTTGGTTAATTCTACAATTTTACCCATTGTGGGTAGGTAAAGAGCAAAACTATAATGCACAGACCATCAAAAAGTGGCTATGGAAAACAGGCTCTACTATTTGTTTAAATTATGCTACTTCACCAAAGAATTAACAAGAATAAAAACATCAAAATTTACTGTATAAATCTTTTTTTTCTTTTTTTTTCCTAGAATTTA
This sequence comes from Tamias sibiricus, assembly GCA_025594165.1. Classification (NCBI taxonomy): domain Eukaryota; kingdom Metazoa; phylum Chordata; class Mammalia; order Rodentia; family Sciuridae; genus Tamias; species Tamias sibiricus. The sequence goes on along the minus strand of CM046666.1, from coordinate 79,440,233 downwards.
AGCTCTATCTAGGGCTCTACTAAAGCAAAATATTTGTCTGTTTAGAAGAGTCTAGAATAGCATCTAGCATATGGTAACGGCTCATGTCTTGACTAAGTCAGTTAATTTACTTTGGAGGCATCTTCTATGAGAATCTACGCCATTGATCCAATGCACACAAGATCCAGTCTACTATGGAGAAATCAGCATGAAATTGTTTAGTCCAGTGCTTCTTCAACTTTAATAGAGATTTGTAAATCACTTGGTGACTTTATTTCAATGAAGATTCTGACTCAGTAGGCCTGCTGACAAGTCCAGAGATCCATTTCTAATAAGCTCAGGTGATGCCAATGTTAGTGAAATCTGAGTCATAATTTTGATGGTGATGACTTGGTCACTTCTACCTGAAATTGGCCTTCATACCTTTTGATAAAGTAACATGGAAACTATTTGCATTATTTTAAAGATGATCAATAAATTCCATTTGGGGGACATTACAGTAAGATTCAATGCAATAATTGTTCATAGTTTTCTCTTTCTAATTACAAGTTGGTTGAATGTAGTTTTGCAGTACTTATAAAGCAATAGAGAAAGCGTGTTTTTCTTCTCACAAAGAGATCTAACTCTGGACTGGAAAATAGACTGTTAGTTCACTTAATTACCCGTCCCTTCCGAAACGTGTGAATCACTTCAGGTGAGCTGAGTGAAAGAATCACTCTGTTTTAAATAAATATAGTTGGTTTACACTTTGGGTCCTCCCTCAGTCTTCTTTCTCCCAAACTAAAAAGATTGTTTTGTTTTGTGTGTCTTCCTCTTATTTTTTTTTCTTCTTCTTTATCTCTTGGAATAAGACTTCCCTATTCAGTAAGTTTTCACAGAGTATAGAAGTTGGCAGAGTCAGCCAAAATTTCTTGTGTGTAAGTGTAGAGAAAGTAAAATGTTTTGTTTTGGCAGAGCCACAGCCTATTTCAAACTTATGGGACAGACAAGAACTATAAAATATACTTGTCTGGAATAAAGTAATAATTCTTGCTATATAATCCTCTAAAGAAACAAGTCTCTGAGCTGGCTCCGGGAAGTGTTTAATCATCCTAAAAACAGGATGCAAAAACACTGTAACATCCTGCTTCTTTTAAATTCTGGGTGACTTAACAATACGGAATTTATTGAACAATATGTAAGATAATCCTCTTGCTGCCTATTGCTCAAGGTCAAGTTCATACTGGTGATTACAATGATATTTGTTGAAGTTACTTGAATGGCAGGTATAAATGCTGCCACTTCACCAAACTGGTTGATCTGGTGACTTTGTGAATCTTGATCCTCACTTTTGCTTTGAAAGAATCAATTGTGTGGAAAGACAAACACGTTACTGCCCTAGCCCCCAATTAATATGGAAGCTAACGTGGTTACTTGCAGATAGATCTATCACACATTCTCACAGAATTGGATAAGTTCCATTCACCTTCTTCTGATTCTCATAGCCCAAGATTTAGGAATAGAAATTGTCATTTGCACTCTTAAATGCAGTCATATTATCCAAAATATAAATCAATGAGAGCTTAATCAAGATAAAGTGATTTTTATTTTTAAATTTGGTGTTTTCTTCTTGTGTATAGGCCTCAATTTTCTAACACCTTCTCATTCCTCCTGGCTGCTCCTGGAGGCCTGTATGTACTGGACAATCTGGGAACAGTACTGACTCTGGCATAAAGAGAAAAAATAATTTTTTAATACTTTTACTTTTCCAACATAAAACACATACTAGGAAAAATAACAGTTAAAGGGTGACCTCACATGGGAGAAACAAATCTTCCAAATAAATTTGAATCATAATGCATTACAATGTTATTTAAAAATATAATTCATTATAGAAACTGTAAAATAGACCTTGGTTATCAATATTATCACAGGTCATCATATGATTGAATGAATTTTACAGCATAATTATAAATATGCATCTATCATCACAGTAAATATTTGACCCTAATGTCAGCTGTTCATTACATGCTTTGTTAATAATAAATGTATTCAATTCTCCTAAGGAAAAGCAAAAGATACTGCTCTCAATGAAAACAGTTAAGGATTAGTATTTATATTATTGTTCTACTTTTGAAGGTATAAGAAAGAAAATATTCTGTTTATTCTTGTTTGTCTATCTTAATATGCATGCATTCTGCATGGTGTATTGATTGAGATAGGATAGGCTAATCTGTTGTGATAAACTATCTTCCTGTCTCATTTAAGGCAGTAGGAATGTATGGTTCACTCTGAATACACTGTGGGTATGGAAGATTCCAATGGGCAGCTCTCCTTGCAGTGAATCAGTATTCCTGATGGCTTCCATTCTCTGCTCTGCTACCTAAACCGAAGTTTAATTGGTTGCTCCCTGTAGGAGAAAAGGAACTACTGAAGCTTTGCGATGTCATTGGTTGGAAGAGTCACATCTCTTCTATTCAGATTTTATGGAAAGTAGAAGTAAAATAAAATTGCTTAACTGCAAAAAGGCTGAAAAATGAAGGAGAGGGCACGGGAAATTTTATAACTCTATGTTTTCACAGTAAGAAAGAGTTAAAAAACATACTTATTGTTAACACCAGATCATTTTGGTGGGTGGAAAAAATTGTAAAAGCTGATCACTTTTTGTTCTACTCTAAATTATTTGATTTTTCAATAATATTACATTTTATTTATAATTGAAATATAATATTTTAAATCTTACAGATCCTTATAATCACCCTTAGGGAACAGGGGAATCTTCTCTGGCTTAACTTTATTTTTTAGACATTGATGGACCTTTATTTTATTCATTTATTTATATGTGGTGATGAGAATCAAACCATTTTTGATGAGAATCAAAATCATTTTTCTAGCCTCATACGTGCTAGAAAAATGCTCTACTACTGAGCCACAACCCCAGACCCTCTCTGGCTTAACTTTTAGAGAAAAGCTATGACTATGTTAGTATCTTGTATGATATTTAGACTAATTTTCATTCAGAATTGTTCTTTACTTTTTTGTTCTAGTTAAGATTTTTTTTTTTTATTATCAATTCTCTTTGTATAAATGAAAGCTTTTGAACTTTTGTTTTTGTAGGTCAATGATTTTAATTCAATATCTTATTTACTGGTAAGTCCTTAATGAAGTTATCAGAAGGTGGGCTTGTCTAGTAAGTCCTCCAGGGGTCCCAATGGAATTCTATCAAAGAGAGATTAAAACTCCCAGGGAAAATTCTTCCAATGTTACAAATTTCAAAAACATTTTATATGTAATGTGATTGAAAACATCAAAGTCTAAAATTACATATGGTGGATATAATCCTAAAAAATAACATGCACTCAGTACTCACAGAGGGAAAGAGAAAGCAGTTTAGTGAATTCCTTGGGATAGTGACTTTGAGAAATTCCAATTATTTTCTTTGGTTAGCTGACTTAGGAGTATCTGACTTTATCTGGGATTTTATGTTTACCTGGCTTATTTTGAAGGTGTACAATTTGCTGTTATTTTAGACTAATATTATGAATCATTTAGATATGAATAGTATCATATGAATATAATTCCTAACAAATGCTACATAACTGTAGTTATTTTAGGTATGATATTATATAAACAATTGCTACTCTGAAGCTTTAGAAAGTACATATAAAGACAGGCAAGATGGGATAGGCTAAAGGTAAAGATTTATGGAGGAAATTTGAGAACTCAGTATTCTTCAAAGATTATTAATATGAACAAAGAAGTATTAAGCTGAGGTAACCATAGGAGGAAATGTAGGACTTGTTCAAAAGAAAGTCAAGGCCTAAAATTGCATGCAAAGTTTCAGCTGAAGTCAGCATTTAAAATAATAGTGTGCGTTAAAGTCTGATTTTTTTTTTTTTTCATGACTACAGAGGATAATACTATTCGGGACAAATACCCTTGTGAGGACTATAATAGTTATAGAAAACAGTTTCCATTGTAATTAAAATTTAAAAAGGAGATTTTATTACAAGGTATTTTACAGTTTATAGATTCTTTAAGAGTCCAAGAATAAGGTATGGACTCTACACAGCCAAAAACCAGAGAGGTTAAAAACAAGGGGGAAATAACCACAAAATATAGATTATTCTATAGTGGTGTTACTTAAGGTGTGGACTGTGGTCCAGTTACTGATCTGCATACTGTCTCTGGTTTGGGATAAGGAAAAAATGCTTTCACCACACAGCAAATCAACTCTGTCATTAGGCACAACATTTAGTTTAGATGAAATTATTTTCATAGACTTGTTAATGAAGGAAGTAGTGTGTTAATGTACATTTGATTGCAGGCTCTTGTTCTTGTCTGAACTGGACATGATAAGAAGCACTGTTTTGAGGATATGCTACTGCCTTCACCACCTACCACATAATGGCTATGATTCTGCAAAGTGCAGAAAAAAGTATACTGCACCACAGAAGACCCAAAGGACTACATCAATTTATTTCCCAGAGATTCAATATCCCCTTTTGAGCTACAGAGTCTCCCTCGTATTCATGATCTTCTATGAAGGTTCCTCTTTGGAGAAATGGATATGCTCTCAGTCCATGATCTTCAAGGAACTCTGGGAAGTTTAGTTTTTAAATTCATCACATAAAATAACATAAAAACAAGTCAGAAGGATATTAGAAATGGGTGTGGCCCTAATGCATACCACCTATCACAGCAGCCAATTCAACACAGAGAAATATTTGAAAAAGAAAAGAGATATCAATCAACAGTGTTATTGCTGACTTCTCAGCCATGAAGAAAAAGAGCAGATGTGGAAAGGGCTTTCCAAGAATAGATGATGGCCAAATAAATGTGCATATGGACTTATTTTATGGAAATAGCAGAAAGTATTATTTTTCTTAGCTTCTGTTATGAACATATTTGTTGTGTATTTTATATTTTTTGTTTTTTTTATTTTAAATATAAATTATCCATAGTTATTTCTATGGAATTTAAATTTTATTTAAAGTGACTTTTGAGTCCAACTAGTTGGAATACTCCATAATAATATTTCAAAATAGATTATGCTATTGTTTGTCTACTTACATATTAAAACCACCAACAAAGCATTATTAAATAAACTTCTGAGATACATCTTGATAAACGGTATGATGTATAATTAACACATTTCCTTTTTTGGAAATAAGTGATTCTTGAAAAATAATCAGCTTATTTCAATGGCTTATTTCAGTCATGTATTATTCAGCTTATTTCAGTCATGTATTTAAAAAATCATTAGATGCTTAGTAGGCCATGTTACATAGATGACTGAATATCATTTTAAAATTTGGGATCAAATTAAGCAGTTTTATTGTACTTAATGAAATTCAAATTTAAGTTGTTACTCATGTATATTATACATTAGTATTGAACTCTACTTTTATATACAATTTGATAGTAAAAAAAAAGTAAAAGTAAGGTGTGGTATTTTAATTAAATATCTGTAGTGATGGAAAATCATCATATAAACATTGCTTAGTAACCTTTTATAATTCATGAATTATTTTGTGGTTATGATGAAAGCATGGATGTTATTTCTAGAAATTTGCACATACATGTAATTGTACAAGTACTCTGAAGATTTATGGACATTTCAAAGGCTACTTTCAGAACATAGGTTAAAAACTTGTAATCCAGAGTAGAACAGAAATTGCCAATTTTCCCAAAACATTGGAATTAACACAAAATTAAATATTTCTCATAATATGAGATTTCAAATTGGTACTAAAATTGCAAATTGATTCATTAATTTCCTGGTAATATGATCTGCACACAAACATTTTGAATCAAGATTGTCACTTGTAATTTGGAGATGACAATAATTATCTCACATGATCACTAAATATTTCTTTAAAATGTTTAATAAGAACTCATTTACTCATCTATGTATTCATCTTTTGATATATTAATAAATTTTCTCATAATTCTAGATCACTTTGTGATAATGCGATTATGTCCAACAAACATTGAATATTTCCTTTACACAAGGAGTTTATGTTAAATGCAGGTATTGATGACTAAGACAGGATCTCGCTTCAAGATAATTCATAGTTCAGCAACATATAAAGAGAAAACTTCAACATATTGTAATAAGTTACATAGGAAATAGGTATAAGAACATATGGGAACCCAGAAAAGGAGCAGTGTAACTAATATTGAGGTTTCATGGGAAGATCCATGATGGAGATAATACTTAATGTGCTAATATGTTAATAATTTTGATATAAGTGTTAGCTAATTGGACCCTTAAAAATATCTATGAAGTATATGCTTATTTATCTACTTTAAAAATATCCACTTTACAGACATAGTCAGTAGGCTAAAACAGGATGAACAAAATTTCCAATGATATATAGTAAATCAGGGGCAGAGTTGGAATATGCTTATATTTCAGGCCCATGTTGTTTAAAAAGCAATTGAAGAAAATTTTGAATAGCATTTTAGGCAGGAGAAGTGTCCACAAAATATGTATGGATATATGGAATATTGTATAAGGGAACCATAGAGAATGAAATAACAATGATAATAATTATTATACATTGAAATAATTATAATTTTCAAAACACATTTAAGATACAATGAAGCATAATATAAGGATTGATCAGTTGTAAGAAAAGAGTGAATAATCATAATTGAATTTCAAGTGTCTAGTTTGTGGATTCTAGACCAATGGACACAGAAACTGGCTTAAGTGTGGGAAGATAAGATACACACAGTATTGGATTAGATGAGCTATTTAGGAATCAGTTGGAGACACATTATCATTAGCTCAAAAACATAGTCAAAATTAGATAAAAACTATGGCTAATATTAAAGATAATAATAAAGTCTTAGAGTATAAATAAATATTAGAGTGTATTGCAAAAGAAAAATAAGGTTGAACTATATTTATTTTTAATTTTTATGTTTCATTAATGCATTATATTTATGCAAAATTCCGGGGTTCATTTTGACATATCCATATATCAATGGAATATAAATGACATATTCATACATGCATATAATATAATTTGCTCCATTATAATTCCTAGTACGTTCAATTTTCCTCTAATTATCTCTCCTCCTGCTCTCCTTCCTCTCTCTACTGGTCTTTCTTTTATCTATTTATTGTTTTTTTAGTTGGTGCCTTATGATATACATAATGGTGGAATTCATTGTCATATTCACATATGCACAAAGCATAATTGGGTCTATTTAATTCTGCAGTCCCTCCCATTTCTTCTCATTCCCACTCAATTCCATTCTTCTGTTCCATTGATCTCCCTTATGTTTTCATGGGATTCTGCTCTGGTTTTCTTTATTTTCTTGTTTCTTTCTAGCTTTTAAGCATACGAGAGAAAACATTTGACTCTTGAAATTCTGAATCTGAATTATTTCACTTAGCATAATGTTCTCCATTTCCAACCATTTACCAGAAATTTTCATAATCTTATTCCTCTTTATGACTGAGTAAAACTCCATTTCATATATATACCACATTTTCTCTATCCATTTTTATGTTGACAGGCACCTGGGCTGTGTCCATATCTTGGCTATTGTGATTTGCAGTGCTATACACATTGATGTGCCTGTATCATTATAATATGCTGATTTCATGAACTATGTTAATGTTGACCAAAATAAATCCATATTCCAAAACTTATACATATAGATTTTTATTCGTTGTTGATGAATTAATAGTTTTAAATATTTCTTGCTTATCAAAAATTTGTGGTAAAATTAGTATTCAATGCTAAAGAAAATTAAATAAATATTTGGTATGCTCAATGAGACAATAATAATCAATGGAAGAACTTTCAATAAAATAGTTTATTAATGTTTATATTAGCATAAGCACCAATTAAACAAAACAAATTTAAAAACTTCTTAATTTTGTGGGGGGTAGTTAAAATAGACCTGGGAAGGAATGATTGATCTGCTTTAATTTTGATCTGTTATAACCAAATTTCTTCAAATGACTCCATTCATATTCTTTTTTAAAAATAAATTCCTTATATCATTTTATATTTTTAAGCTTATTTTTCTGGGTATATGAAAAAATATCTGGAGTCTGAAGAAAATTTGTTCTGTTTTCTAAAAATGTAGTTCTTAGAAAAATGCTCGGTTTACAAGTCAGTTTATTTAATAGGACTGCATCTTCCATATTGATAATTTAAAGCAAAAAGAGACAATATGAATACTCATTTTGATTTTCCCATTGCTTTAACTTTCAAATACTTTCAACATTGTAGTGCTCAACATGATTAAAACACATGTAAGTTGTAAAAAATGACTTGATTTCTGTAATTACATTTTATGCAGACTTATGATTTCAGATACATAAGTAGGTCCCTTGATTAAAAGAAAATATAAAAAAATTTGCTTCACAGTTACATGAACAGATGTAGTTATTAATCTTGCAGGGGATTCATATGTAACTTTAACAGATATCAGAGAAGGCAATGAGGGCATGGCATGACCTCCTGCGTTCAAGTCTTTAGAAAGTCAGGGCAAGAAAAAAATCATGTTAAAAGTATCAAAAGTATCAAGGAAGAAGGGTTGGGGATGTGGCTAAGTGGTTAAAAAAAAGAGAGAAAAAGCATCAAGAGGGAAAATCTGTCATCAATGTTCTCTTTTCTTTTTAATTTTAATTATAAAGCAAAACTTTCATCTAAACAAGTAGTTCAAACACACATATTTTAAAATGCATAATTTACATGTTTCAAATGTGTGATTCTTTTTAGCACACTCAAAATATTTATCTTCTAACTTTAAATTTTTCCTGTGGTTTTCATTGTTTGAAAACAGGGAATGGAAAGAAGAATGATTATTCTATTAGTGCATAAGAGAAGCAAGTCTAAAACCAGGTTAGAGAAATATTAAGCAAAGGCCAAGTGGAGCTATTCATGAGGTTATTAAGAAGAATAAATAAAAAATGAATATCTCAACAGCAGGAATAAGCCACTCTTATGAGAGATTAATATTTCAAATATGAGGTTGGCTGCAGAGGTACCGTGGTAAGTACAATGCTATGTGCCCAGAAAACCCCAATTGCTAGCTTATTGAAAACATGTTGAGTGTACATTTAAAATAGAAATAAAATCAGCAGTGTGGTCACAGGCAATATTAAATATTCTAACTTGGAAGCACTTTTAACAATGACATAAATTATTTTCTTGAGTCTTAATATAACCAAAGCTGCTTGTATGTTTTAATTATAAGCAAATAATATATGGAAGTAACTTATCTGCAGCTTTGACTTTTGGCAATTCAACAACGTGACCACATTACAGCAAGTTATATTAGGTCAAATAAATAGCAATAATTGGGGGATAATTTGGCTTTTGAAAAAAAAATGATGCATTAGGCTTAAAGCTGTTTCTTCTTTAACCATTTTTTCTTTAATAAATAAAAAAAATGTTTCTGCTAACAATATCTTCTCTGAGTGTCATGATTAGTGGAATAGAATTATAAGAGGAAGGCAGGCAAATCAACTTGTGTGAAATCATCTCACTAAGGATATCAGTGGCAAAAGTTTCAAATTAAGGGGTGAGTTGTTTATTCCCACAGTAGGATTTTCTATTTAAATATTTTACTACTTAATAGAGTAGGGCTTCACATAAAAAGGAGGAGTGAGAATATGTAGTATGTGTGAGTGGGAAGATAGCTATAGTATAATGTAATTTAGTAAAGCTTTGCCATCTAGTGAGAAAGCTCATCTTTTGATAGCTATTATTTTCTACCTGTCTTGACTATCTGCTTGGAAAATAAGGTATGAACAATCTTTAAAGTCTCTTAATCATAGACAAAAACAATATCTGTTATTAGTAAATTTCAGTTTCTGTATTTAATACAGATCCTAGAAATATATGAATAACAAATAATGATTTTAATAAAGAAACGGGAAATTTCTTATTGTGTGTCTATTGGTGTTCAGAACAATTAGCATTATAGGAACACTTCTATATCCTTCCCCTAAAAGAAAATCATAGAAAAAGGGTAATCACATACAATCATGGAGTTGTGTAGACATGCAGAGACAAATTTAGTGAGTCAGGCTAACAAAAGTTAAATTTATATTTTAGGAAAGTTAGTAAGCCATTTGGTAGTTAGTACAGGCTTATATGTTTTATTCTTTCTTGAGCAATAAAAATATTTTGTTTCATCTCTTTACCATGTTGCTATTCAACAATTATGATATCTTTTCCAGTAGAAGTCTTTTGTCCTTTGTAATTGCTCATAAATCACTCTGGTGAAATTCACTGATTTATAACTAGAACATTGTTCTTTGGAACTTGAACTTTGGTATTTACATATAGAGATGAACAGATTTCCAATAATCAATATGACATGCAACCCACAAAATAAATATGGAAGGACATTTCTTCAGCATCTGTTAGAGTGCCATTGCTAGGATACATTGTTAGATTTCATTAAAACCATATTTTTCTAAAAGTAGTAATAAGAACTTAGGCTTAACTTAATTAATGTGCTAGCATCTAGCAAATGTTACAAATACATTGGGGGTGATATTTCTCTCTATATTATCACCTACCTAAATACTCTTTTAATTTCAAGATATTAGGCTTATTGTTTTTCCTAGATGATTTTTCCTCTCCTAATTTGTCTTTTCAAAATAGTAGGACAGTCATTTCAGTGGAAATGAAATTTCTGCCTCTTTGTCTTCAAGTATACTCAATTAGCAGAAGAGAAAATGAGTTGAGATGAAGTTTGTGGGGTTTTTCTGTGTTTGAGTCCTACTACTGGCTAACCCAGGGATAAAGCAGTCAAACATTATTATAAAGCATATTATTTCAAAGCAGAACATAGTGATTGATTTCCATTATCTGGTAGCATCTACTTCTGTGCATGCTTCTTAGATTTTAGAGGACATAAGGAACTTTTATAAGGAAACCTTAACTAAAAAAAAAAAAAAGAAAAAAAAAGAAAGAAAGAAAAAAATCACAAACACCAATTAAAAAATATAGAATCTGAATGACTTAAAGTCTCAAAGAGAGATATAAGTATTATTTAACAATTGAATCTTTGATCAGAGATCTGCTCTAACATAATATCGTGATTTAAATCCTAGCATTTTATATGCAAATATAGAATGCTATTACCCACTAACCTAAATTAGAATATTTAAAGTCTATTAATATGCTCCTCACCTACTTTGTTCTTTTCTTTTCCATGAGATTAATTTTGTTTGCCTATTCTTCAAACATATCATGTTTGTAAAATGAAAGAACTATATTTAGTCCTTCAGTTCAAAAAAGTAACTACTGATTAACTATTATTTATTGAATGACTCCTAAGACTGTGTTCACTCTGTGGGAACAAGAAAGCAATATAGGATATAGCCATTATCATAGAGGAAATTATGAAAAGGATGAGTTTTACAAAATCACTCCCTTCTATTGACTATTCATTTTCTTTTCCTTTCACATTTTTAATTGGTGCATTATAGTTGTGCATATTGATAGCATTTGTTGTTACATATTTGTACATGCATATAATATAACAATGCAGTTTGCTCAATATCATTCCTTAGCACTTCCCCCTCCCTCTCTGCCTTCTGCCCCATGGTGGCCTTCCTCTATTGATCTCCCTTTGATTTTTAGGAGATCCACTCCCACCTTTTTTTCCTTTTATTCTCTCTAGCTTCTGCATAAGAGAGAAAACATATGACCATTAATCTTCTGAGTTTGACTTATTTTGCTTAACATGATGGCCTCTAGCTCCATCCATTTTCCTGTAGATGTCATAATTGCATTGTTATATATTGCTGAATAAAACTCAATTCTGTTATATAGCACATTTCTTTATCCATCCATCTATTCATTCATGGATACCAAGGCTGGTTCCATACTTTGGCTATTGTGAATTGTGCTACTATAAACATGGGTATGCATGTATCACTGTAGTAAGATGACTCTAATTCTTCAGGATAAATACTGAGAAGTGGTATAACTAGGTCATTGGGTGTTTCCATGCCTAGTGTTTTGAGGAGCCTCCATACTGATTTCCATAGTGGTTGTACTAATTTGCAGTCCCATCCACAGTGTAAAAATGTTGCTTTTTTTCCACATCTTCGCCAGCATTTATTATTTGAATTCTTGATGACTGCCATTCTGACTAGTGTGAAAGAAATCTCTGTGCAGTTTTTATTTGCATTTCCCTAATTGCTAATGATGTTGAACATTTTGTTGGTCATTTGTATCTGTTCTTTTGAGATGTGCCTGTTTTTTTGTTTGTTTGTTTTTTTTTTTTTTTTTTTTTTTGGTACTAGGCATTGTGAACTCATGGGCACTTAACACTGAGTCACATTCTCAGCCCTTTTTTATATTTTATTTTGAAATAGGATCTCACTAATTTGCTCCCATGTTCATGGATAGGCAGAATTAATACTGATAAAATGACCATATTACCAAAAGCAATATACAGATTCAGTGCAATCCCCACCAAAATACCAATGACATTCTTCACAGAGTTAGAAAAAACAAAACAAAACAAAATAGTCCTAAAATTCACTTGGAAGAATAAAACACTGAGAGTAGCCAAAGCAATTTTAAGCCCAAACCATCTGGGGGCAATGCCTAGTTGCTGAGGCTGGCTTTGAAACTGATCCTCCTGCTTCAGTCTCCCAAGCCACTGGGATTATAGGTGTGCATCACTGCACCTTTCAAGAAGTGTCTGTTCAATTCATTTGCCTATTTATTAATTTGGTTAATTGATTTTCTTTTGGGGGGAGTACTAGGGATTAAACTCAGGGACATTCAGTCACTGAGCCATCCCCAGCCCTATTTTGTATTTTATTTACAGACAAGTTCTTACCGAGTTGCTTAGCACCTTGCTTTTGCTAAGGCTGACTTTGAACTCACGATCCTCCTGCCTCAGCTTCCCAAGCCACTGGGATTACAGGCAAGTGCCACCGTGCCTAGCTGGGTTAATTGATGTTTAATGTAAAGTTTTTTGAGCTCTTTGTACATTCTATATTAATCCTCTATCAGAAGAGTAGCTAGCAAAGATTTTTCTCCCATTTTGTGGGTTCTCTCTTCACATTCCTAATTGCTTTCTTTGCTGCGCAGAAACTTTAATTTGATGCTATCCAATTTATGAAATTGTGGCATTATTTCCTGAACTTTAGGCATCCTGTTAAAAAAGCTGTTGCCTGTGCTTAAAATCATTAATGTTGATGCTAATTTTCTTCTAGAAGTTGCATAGTTTGTGGTCTAACTCTGAGGTTTTTGATGTATTTTAGTTGACTTTTGTACAGCGTAAGAGATAAGGGTCTTACATATGGATAACCAGTTTTCCCAACACCATTTGTTAAAAAGACTGTTTTTTCTCCAATGTATGTTTTTGGTACATTTGTCCAGGATCACATGACAGTATTGTGTGGTTTTATCTCTGTCTTCTATTCTGTACCATTGGTCTATGTGTCTGTTTTTATGCCAGAATCTCGCAGTTTTTGTTACTGTATCTCTGTGGTATAATTTGAAGTCAGAATTGTGATGCCCCCAGATTTGATGTTTTTGGCTTAAAATTGCTTTGGCTACTGTGGTTCTTTTATTCTTTCAAATGAATTTTAGGAATTTTTTTCTAGTTCTGTCAAGAATGTCTTTGGTATTTTGGTGGGGATTGCATTGAATCTGTTTATTGCTTTTCATAGTATGGTCATTTAGTATTAATTCTGCCTATCCATGTACATAGGAGGTCTTTCTATCTTCTGAGATCTTCTTCAATTTCTTTCTTCAATGTTCAGTAGTTTTCATTGTAGAGGTCTTTCACCTCCTTTGTTTGATTTATTCCTAGGGTTCCCCCCCCCTTTTATTTATTTATTTATTTTGAGGCTACTGTGAATGGAATTGTTTTCCTTATTTCTTTCTCAGCAGATTTATTGTGGATATTTAGGAAAGCTATTGAGCTTTGCATGTTGATTTTGTAATTTGTTACTTTGCCACATTTATTAGCTCTGGAAGTCTTTGGTGGAATTTTTTGGATTTTCTATGTAGAGGATTATATCATCTGCAAACAGTGATAATTTTCCTTCTTCCTTTCCTATTTTTATTTCCTTTGTTTCCTTCTCTTGCCTAACAATTCAGCTAGAATTTCTAGCATTGTATTAAAGAGGAGTGATGAAAGTGGGCATCTTTGTCATATCCCAGATTTTAAAGGAAATGCTTTCTGATTTTCCCCATTTACTATGAGGTTGACTTTGGGTTTTTCATATATAGCACTTATGATGGTGAGATAGGTTCTTTTAATCCCTAGTTTCTTCAGTACTTTTATCATGAATGTGAGCTTAATTTGTTGAAGGCCTTCTCCGCATCTATTAAGATTACTAAGTAATTTTTGTCCTTAATTCTGTTAATGTGATTAATTGCATTTATTGATTTGTGTATATTAAACCATCCTTGCAACTCTGAAATAAAACCAACTTGGTTGTAGTGTACAATCATCTTAATATGTTATTGAACACAATTTGCTAATATTTATTAAGAAGTTTTGTATATAAGTTCATCAAGGATATTGGTCTGTAGTTTTCTTTACTTGACGTGTCCTTACCTAGTTTTGGCATAAGTGGGATAGTGCCTTCCTAGAATGAATTTGGAAGTTTTCCATCTCTTTTTATTTCATGGAATAATATGAGGAGAATTGGCATTAATTTCTCTTTAAAAGTTTGGTAGAATTCAGCTGAGAATCCATCTGGTCCTGGGCATTTCTTTGTTAGAAGGCTTTTTATGACTGCTTGTATACCATTACAAGTTATTTGATCTGTTTAGGTTTTATATGTCCTCATGATTCAGTTGTGGCAGATTGTATTTGGTTAGAAATGTATCCATTTCTTCTAGGTTTTCCAATTTATTTGATTATAAGTTGTCAAAATATTCCCTAATGATCTGCTGGATTTCTGAAACATCTGTGGTGATTTCTCCTTTTGTATCTCTAATTTTATTAATTTGATTTTTGTCCCTTTTCTTTTGGTTAGTTTGGCTAATGGCTTATTAATATTGTTTATGTTTTCTTAGCATAAGCAACTCATTGTATCTTTGATCTTTTGTATTTTTTTATTCTCAAGTTCATTGATTTTTGGCTCCAATCTTAAATATTTTTTTTCCTTCTGCTTTTGGAATTGATTTTTTTTTTTCTTTTTCAAGAACCTTGAAATGCATCATTAGGTTATTTTTTTGGGATCTTTCTGATTTTTTTATGTAGGCACTCCTTGCTATAAACTTTCCTCTTAGAACTGTCTTCATAGTGTCTCAGAGGTTCTGATATATTATATCACTAGGCTCATTTGAGTCTAAGAATTTTTAAATTTCTCCCTGATGTTTTCTATCATCCACTCATCATTTAAAAGAGTATTTTCAATCTCTAGGTGTTTAGTTTCTGTAGGCTTTTGTCATGCTGGTTTCTAATTTCATTCCATCATGATTTGATAAAATGCAAAGAATTATATATTTTTTTAATGTCAAGGGTTACTTTGTGGCCTCAAATATTATCTATTTTGTAAGAGGTTCCATGAGCTGCTGAGAAGAAAATGTATTCAGCTATTGTTAGATAAAATATTTTGTAGATGTCTGTTAGGTCAATTTGATTTAGAATCTTTACTGACTTTATGTCTGGATGACCTATCTAATGATGATAGAGGTATGTTGAAATCACCAAATGTTATTGTACTGAGGTATCTCTGGGGTTTCAATTTGAGTAGTGTGTCTTTAATATAATTAGTTGCACCCCATTTGGGCATAAATATTTATTATTGTTATATCTTCTTGTAGGATTGCTCCCTTTACCAATATGAAGTAACCATCTTTATCTCTTCTGATTAATTTTGGTTTGAGGTCTGCTTTGTCAGACATGAGAGTAGCTACTTCTTTTATTGTGGGCTATATTTGCATGATATATCAATTTCCATCCCTTTACTTTCAGCCTTTTGCTGTCTTTGCCCGTAAGGTGTATCTCTTGCAAACAACATACAGTTGGGTTTTTTTTTAATCATTCTGCAAACCTGTGTCTTTTAATTGGAAAGTTGAGACCATTTACATTCAATGTTATTATAAAGAGACATTTATTAGTTGCTGCAATTTTTATTTATTTAACATATTTAATTTGGTCCTGCTTCTCATTTGCTTAGCTCATTTGCTTCAAATGAGATTTGTTCTTTTGCCAGCTCTGAGGTTTGTGTTTTCTGTCTTATGTGTGCTGTATCTCTTTAAGTACGTTACATGCTGCCATTTTAGTAGTTGTGATTTTTTTTTTTTTTTTTCCTGTTGATCCTGGAAGGTTTTTAGATTTTCTTCTATTCTGAAGGATAGCTTTGCTGGATATAGCAGTTTTGATTGACAGGTTTTATTTTTTTTCTTTCTTTCAGGACTTGATGCACATCATTCCAAGCACTCCTAGCTTGTAGAGTTTGCTCTGAGAAATCAGAAGTAATTGTGATTGGCTTGCCTCTAAATGTGAACTGATGTTTTTCTGTTGAGGCTTTAAAAATCCTATTTTTATTATGTATGTTAGACATTTTAAAGTATTGTGGAGAGAGTTCTTTCTTTCTTTCTTTTTAATCTTGTGTATTTGTTTATTTGGGGTTCTGAATGCCTCTTGTATCTGGATGTCCATCTCATTCTGAAGGTTTGGAAATTTTTCTGTTATTATTTCCCTGAAAAGTTTATCCCTTCTATTACCCTGCCTCTCACAGCCCTCCTCAATTCCAATAATTCTTAAATTTGGTCACTTCATGTTGTCCTAGAGTTCTTCTATATTTTGATCATGATTACTTTTTTTTTTTCTTTAATACTCTGAATACTCAGAGTATTAAAGAAAAAAATATTCCACTTTGTCTTCTGGCCTTGAGATTCTGTCTTCAGCATGGTCTACTCTGTTAGAGTCTTTCAACTGAACATTTTGTTTGATTTGTTTTGTCTTTTATTTCCAAGATTTCTGTTTTGTTTTTTTAATATTCCTATCTCCTTGTTGAATTTCTCGTTCATATTCTGTACTGACTTCCTTAATTCATTCAGTTGTTTTTCTGTGTTTTATTGAAATTCATTGATCATTTTTATAATGATTCTTTTGAATTCCTCATCAGATATTTCATCCACTTCAATATTTTGGGGGTCACTTGCAGGTGAAATATAACCTTTAGGAAGTGTTGTATTATTTTGCTTTTTTACTACTTGTATTTATGTGCTCCATTTTATGCATCTGTTGTAAGGAATTTCTTTTCCACTCTTATGTGTGGGACTTTTTAGGGCACAGTTTTCACTTGCTAAAGTGTCCTAGAATGATGTAGATTAAGACCTACTTGTAGGTGTGGTGTTAACAGCCTTTGTGTTATTTCTTTCTGTTTTTGCTATAGCAATAGATTTCCATAGGTGGACTCAAGGGCCCACACCTAGCCACTTCTACTTGGGGCTTGTTCATTAGTTTGGGTTTTTACTTCTTACATTCTTTGTATTAAGGCATAACTGAAGATTGAGTGTCATTAATTTGTTTGTGTGGAGCAAGGTATGATGTCTTTTGGCTGAATTTAGTTCAGCATCAGAGTTTCTACCCTATAAACTTATAGTATCCCTGTATGTTCTCAGTACCTCACATAATAGGGGAAAACAAATAATAGCAACAACCAATGCAAACAATACACAACATTAAACTAAATACATGGTTCCTACTATGACATCTATGATGTTAATTACCACAGAAAATAGAAATGGTAGTGTCAGCAGTTGCCAACAGAAAAAATAATAAGTAACCATGAAGTATATCTGTCACTAAAGCAACAATAGGTGTCAACTATGTCAACCACAGCAGTAATAATTGCAACAGCATTAATGGTGGGAAGTAAGAGTAATATAAACCAATTAGTGTTAAAAACTGGTAATAATATAGTTAATTAAGAAAAAATATAAAAGGAATTAAGAAAATTCAAAAAGTGAACAGAAAATGGAGAATAGATGTAACATGTGATAGTTATAAAGAATGAGGAGGAAAAATAGACGTAACAAAGTAAAGGGAGAATGAATGAGAGAACAATGGAATTTGGTTATTAACAGAAGAAAGGATAGAAAGGGAAACAAGAGAAATGGACAAAACAATACAAAACAAAACCAAAATATACTAATCAAAAACGTTAACTCTCAAAAGACAAAGCAAGAGGAAATAGCTACATTTTATAAAAATGAGAACAAAAGAAATAAATATGTAAATGTTTATGTACATATCTTCATGAACAGATGAACACTGAAAACATACACACACAAACAAAAACAACAACAGCTAAAAAGATTCTTAATGAAATATTAAAGAAGTTTTTCCACTGAGGTGGTCAAAATAGCCAGTGAGAACAGATGGTCACTATCTATGCCTGACTGTCTTTATTTCCATTTCTTCCTGAGCTGTGTATTGAGCATCAGAGCAAGGGCTGAGGGTTGTTAAACCCTTCCTCTTTTTATGCTGTTCACCAAGCTGCCAGTTGGAGTGACCTAAGACTGAAGCTTGTTTAAATAATTCTCAGCTTCTCTTATCCTCAGTATGAGGTAGAAAGGTATGGGATGTCCTGTCAGAGTTTTCTCTGCACAGACCAGATTGATGCACTCCCAGAGTGGGGCCGCTGCACAGTTCTATGACTGGAGTTCTAGCAGGTGGGGGTTAGCTCTAATCAGGCTTCGGGGGCTTTGCTGAGTGGTGTCTGCTCTGGAGAGATTAGATCAACTCACCTCTAGGGCCTGGCAGTTGCTGATCTCTGCTGAGAGTCTGGACCTCAGGAGTCTTCCAAGGATTTTACTCATGAGGCAGGGGAGCCCATATTTCACCCTGCTCTGCTGTCCACAAACACAGCCTTTCCAAGCTTCCCAGGCCTAGTTCCTTTCACCCACCTTGCAGAGATGCAGTACTCATGCTGCTTGAATCCCAAGCCACTGAGCAATTAGGAATGTAGCTTTCCTACAGTCTTCCATCTTGAATCTTCTTGACTATTCATTTTAAATACATATCTGTAATTTTCTTGAACAAGGAACTGGGACAGTGAAGTGGAATTTGGAAAAAGCCTTTGGGATTGCACAGCAAAACACTTGATGTTTAGTACAATATCCTGTATGGCAGCTCTACTTTAAGTTTAAAAAAAACAAACTTAAATGATTTAAAGATTGCATAATGCAAGCTTGACTTTAATGTTAATGATATCATTCTGATGAAGTAGGTGGATTATAAATATGAATGTTTCCAGGGCACATTGCATATGCATACAGTAAACATGAAGGCTGGAATGAAGTTGAGAAATTTCCCATCATATATATTCTGCTTAAATTAGTTTTGTTCAATTACCTAGAAACTCATTTCATTCTGTCATTACTGCTGTGAGGTTCATCCCAACCAACTGACATGCAACCCCTTGGAAAGAAAGTAGAGATAGTTAAAATGGAGAAATGCATAAAAATTTTATTTAAAATACATTAAAACATATACATTTTCTAGATGTATATGTTTTGTAAACATTATCTTTCATTAAAAATGGATGCCCAATTTTATGTATTTATGGTACTCAATGAATAATAAAAAGCCACTACTCAACTTGGGAGACAATTCTAGATTAGGCAATTTCAAATGAAAAATCTGGCAATACCACATGTAGAATATTAGTCATAATGGAAGCAAAAAGATTCAAATTCCCCAATTCTGGTAATTTAGTCATTAGAAAAATACCAAAAGATCATCTGGGTGGTTGCATGGAAGAGTGCACTGACCTGGACTGTCACACCTGGAGCATCTTAAACTATAGTCTAGCTTGTTCACTTCATTCAGCAAAAGTCTCATAAGGCCAAACAGGCAGTGTCACTATGATTGGTCTATGATGACTATTCTGTGATGAAAACCAATAAAAGAAACAAGAATGAGGGGAAAAGTAGCTATGGTTATTTTTCCTCTGATAGTATCATTTGAGTTATTTTTGTGGCACTCTTTAATATATAAGATTCTGATGTGGCTGCTTGTTTCTTTGGTTCTGACATTAACTGAGAAGGAGTTTATTTCTATGTCTAACATCATCATTAGTTTTGTATTAGTCATAGGGACAATTCTTTAATTGGATACTTATACAAACAGGCTAACAATGCTCCCTAGCTCTTTTTTTTTTTTTTTTTTTTTTTTTTTGGTGGTGATGGCGTATCAGGGATTGAACTCAGGGGCACTTGACCACTGAGCCACATCCCCAAACTTATTTTTGTATTTTATTTAGAGACCAGTCTCACTGAGTTGCTTAGTGTCGTCCCCAAACCTATTTTTGTAATTTATTTAGAGACCAGGTCTCAATGAGTTGCTTAGTGTTTCGCTTTTGAATCCCTGATCCTCCTGAGACACTGGGATTACATATGTGTGCCACTTTTTCCGGCCCACTCTGTAGCTCTTAAAATATTGTTTGATACTTCATGAAGCAGAATAATATTTTAAAGAAATTATCACAAATGATTTTATAGCAAAAATATAAATTTTTCATTAAATAAACTTCTTAGAGTATCTGGTTCATAATTTATACACTGAAATGGTCAGATTTCTACTTTCCCTTGTAGATTTCATTACATCTACCACTTTTTCTAGTTCAAAGTTACTCAAACCATCAAAGCATTTCAAAACTACTATTTAGTGGAATGTTCAATATTATGTGCCTTAATATACATATTTATTTTAATTGAATTGAGTTTTTATAAATCTATTTTCTACTTTATTTCCCTGTTCTTCTTTGTATTTTTTCCTACAGAAGGTGATTTATACTTTGATTATGTCCTCAGGCTTGACTTTTGGTTGAAAAAGTGAAGGTTAATGGCCTTTTCTTTCTGTCCTTATTGTTTTTGTTGTCATCAACTTTCATCTATTCGTAGATGACACATTGATTTTTTGACTAATGAAACATCAAATATAGAATTGCTGGTTTTTAAATAATAACATATGTTGTCTTGTTATTTGATGGAAAAACACACAGAATATATTAACAGTACTTTTGAATGCTTGTGGAAAAGAACTACCCAAGGACATAGACAATATTTAGAGAAGGAAAATATTAGAAGTCTTGTTGGCTAGGAGAGGCAAAAGAAGATAACTTGAAAAACCAATTTAGATTTGGTTAAAAGAGCCCCTGTTGTTCAGGCTGTGTGGAAAGCAATCTTTGTAGTAGTCAAAAACAAAACATTTGCCAAAGGAATCAGGACAAATGCAGTAGTAATGGGAAGACTAGATGACTAGATGGTTACTCCTTGGCTTACTCCTTTTTTTTTTTTTCAGTATTGGAAATTAAACCTAGGGATGCTATACCACTGAACCAGTGAGCCACATCCCCAGTCCTGTTTTAAGGCAGGGTCTTGCTAAGCATTTGAGGGTCTCACTAATTGCTGAGGCTGGCCTCAAACTTGTGACCCTCCTACCTCAGCTTCCCATGTAGCTGGGATTACAGAATTTTGCCTCTTAGATAGTTAAATGTGAATGACTGGTTAGTATAAGCCCTGCTGGTGTCTGGCAAGACAGGCATTACTCTTCTTAGCTTATTTTTCCTGCATGTCTAACTTCCACTTTCATTCAAGGGAAATGAGTCATTTCAAATCTCGTGATGACCAACCACATGCTCTCAATTCTCTGCCCTTAATCTTATTTCTTCATCTAATCAGTAAGCATAAATGAATACAAATTTAGACATGGTATTAAAAAGTGCTTTAGAGAAAAATCACTTCACACTTTAGGGGTAAGAACATCAGAATACAGAGGATTGAATGATCTGCCCAAAGCCACTCTGCTACAACATGAAAATCTAACACTTGTGGTTTTATGTTTTAGGACTCATTTCCAACTACATTTTCTTATGGTATACAGATCTACTTCTATGAAATATTATCTATTCTTTATGAACAAACACTTTTTGAGAAGTCGGTGGATGGGCTTAAGGTCTCAGTGCTGGATCATGGCAGAACAGGATCTAGAATAGCCCCAGGAAATTTTAATACATCACATTTTCTGGCACACTCAAAATTTAAAAAATGTTGTGAGAAAATACTAGGAGAGCCAGATTTTCCACTGCTATCAGTATAAGTTCAGACTAAATAAAATATTTTTGACAGAGCAGTCATCTAGCATTGTTATTCATGCTGCTGAAGGGAAATATAAAGGATTTAACTCATTTAACAAAAAGGGTTTCAGAAGAAGTATGAAGAATGGAATATGATTTAAAGGAAGAGCATTTATCCAGTTATATTATCCAAATACTTAAGGTGTTCCCCTTTACCCCAAATTCCAGAAGCTCTAGAAAGTTTATAAGAGTAAATAAAAATGATCTGCTCTTGATTACACAGAGGGGCAGGCCCACCTAACAGAAAGTGAAATTAAAAAGGGCTTAGATGGGGAGTGTGTCAGTGGGTGAGGACTGGCTATAAGGTCTGTCAGCTTCTCCTCCTTTTGCATCAGATTCTTTCAAACTTCTCTGGAGATAAAAGGGAGAATCACATAGGAATTCCCTTGATTTTTAAAACGTTTTTTAAAAAAAATTTCAATGATAAATTATACTTTTATGTATATATGTGCACAAAGTAATATTTTGATACTTATACAAACTGTGAATGATCAAATCAGGCTAATTTGCATATCCATCATATGAAGCATTTATCATTTCAAAGGTAAGAACATTTAAAATTCTCTCCTTTAGCTACTTTGAAAGGTGCATTAAGCTTAGAAGATCTTATACTAGTTACGATATAAAATCTAGACTTTATGTTTCAAGATATTCTGACCTTATAGTCTATAGATTCAGCTAAAATTTTTCAAGTAAATTCCATGATATATTGGCTTGACCTCACCCCAGCTCTAAGAGTTAACTGTAAATATTATTCAACATTGTATGTATAAGTAAACTTTAGAGTTTTCCCCTGTATTCTTAATTCTTTCTTATGCTTTCCAAATAAATCACTCCCAGTTGAAACTTCATATTTCTTTTTTATAGTGTGAATTATGATTTAAAAGATTCTTATGATTAAAAACAAACTGAGCAAAGAGAATGACAAAATAATTTTCAATCTTCTTAAGTTTGCTCACCAACCTTTATCTGAAAACTTGTGTGGATGAGCTCATCCAAAAGCACTCATGAAAGTGTGCATATCTTTCCTTTTAGGGGAGCAAATAACTGGAAAATGATATGACATCATAGTGAAATAAGTTGACAGAATGCTGAGTCATGTTCTGAGTATATGATTATATTTAAGTTGTGTGCTTGCACAGTATTTAACAGGTAAAATGAGGAACAGAAAAGAAAGGAAGGGAATAAGGAAAGAAAGGTTAGGAAGAGATGGAGATAGGAGGGCAGAAAGGAAAGAAGAAGAGATCAGAGATTTAGGTTTCAGTGAAACTGCAATATTTCTTTTAACATGCTGATCAATTAGGTACTATCTGAAACCATGTATATTATAGAAGCATTAACATGTTGGAAACACTGGCAAGAAATTAAAGACCTATTTTGTGTTTGTACCTGTCTTGCATGTTTGCTAAATATTCTGAGGAAATAAACTATCTAATTTTATCAGGCTCTTTTTCTTCCCTCCTACTCTGACAATAAAGGGATTCACACAAATATAACTAGTTGTTCTATGAACTTTTTAAAGCAGATATTTAGAGTCTAAAAAAGTCTTTCAGTTTTTGTATGAAAGGGCTGGGAGCATTTTATTAAAAGGGAATAATGATTGAATACACTTCTCATCAAACTGAAGGATTAATTGCGGTGAATAAAAGTCTTCTACAAACTTTCACACAATGTGCTGTGAAAATTCATTTCCTCCTCCGTTGTGTTCTTTTTGATGCTTGGCTTCCTGCCCTTTATACTGCTGATACACTTAGTTTTGTCAATTTGGGAAAGCACAATATGTCATTTCATATGTGAAAAAGTATATGCTCCTTTGTAGTCCCATTACATAAATAGTCATTTGTTTTTTGCAAAAGATATAGATTATCATGCATGATTTATATTTATTATTTGATTAGTAGAAATTAATTGGCGAACTAAAAATCTTAAGTATCATTGAAATATTTAATGTATAGAATAACTCTGCTGGCTATTTTAAGGACCTTCTTATGGTCTCTTTGATTCATTGGCTTCAGATACACATTTTCTAAAATAAAAAAAAAAAAAAAAAAAAAAACAGCTGAAACTTCAACACAATGAATGAGAGGGATGTTTAGCTGAAGAATTAGTTGTTTCTAACTTCAGCTAGTTTCACATCTATGTATTTAAATATATGAACATACTCAAGTGGATGTACATAAAATTCCTACATAGAGAAAATAATTCACCTTTCTCCATGTGAAATTAAAAGCTTTCTTGCAGTGAGATACAACTTGTCTTTCTGGTTAAAATGTACCAATTTAAAGAAGATGATCTTTTTAAAGAGTACTTTGGTGTTTCCAAAGATTCTATTGTTTAATCTGCCAAGAAATGCTGTTCCTACTTCAGTAAAAAATTTAAAACTCCAATAGGACCATACTATTTCCTCAATAATAGCAAGGGAATTAACTTTAATGCACTAAATGCACAAGAAACCCCTATGATAAAAAGATGTTTCTCAGTCCTATTATTTAATTGATCTTTTTGGAACAGTTCATTTGTATTCCAGAAAAAAAAAATAATAAAGTAGACTATTAAGTTCTTTCAAATGTATGAAAACAATGGTGACTAATACCCAGAAATCTTTTTATGAAAGGCTTTTGTGTTTGAACCTTCTAAATTCTAATCTCTAATAGGTGGTTCTGGGCTTACTATTATTATTATTTTAAGCCTAAAACTTCCTTGGTAGAATTGAAATAAATTTGATTTAAATTCCTTTTATTCATTTAAGATTGCACGAAATGGATTTTACTTGCACAATGTAAAATATGTTAAAATTCAAAGCTTTACACTTTACCCTTCATTTCCTGTCTAGTCATTTAGAGAAAACCACACTCTCTGGCAGGGGCGGAGGGTAGGAGGGTGGAAAAACACCATCAATTGAGCAGTCAGGAGACATGGGTTCTAGGTATTTGACCTTGCATTAAACTTGAATTAAATTTTTTGGGCTTCAGGGTTCATATCTATTACATGAAGGAGTTGTGAGAAGTTGCAAATAGGCAGTAGTATCTAGATTCAGCCAACAGATATATTTTGCTTGACCCACATAGTATTTGTTTTTAAATTAAAAATGGTTGTATCAACATTCCCTTCAACTGCACATGTGAATCAGTCATTCTATATCCTTAGCAACACGGGATACTGCCGCCCTTTCTTCATTCTATATATTTTGTTACATTTGTAGTCATATTTAATTATGGACTTAATTTGCATTTCTCTGATGATTAATAAAGGTAAGTACCATTTTGTAAGTTTCTCATCCATTTGGCTACCCCATAGTGGGAGGTGACTGATTTTTTTGGAGGAGCTATTTTAAATTTTGTTTGAAAATTGAATGGCCTGTTTTTTCTAATTGATGTGATAATGCATTCTCAAGATTGCTTAGCAATGAGTATTTTGTCAGATAAATGAATTCAAAACATGTTATTGTACTATGGCTTGCCTTTTTTTTTCTTATTGATGACTTAAAGTAGACTGAAATTCTCAGTTTTTCAAACTTTATTTTCATAGTATTTACAAAAAAATTTAAGTAACATTTACCTCCCCCAGGTCATAACTATTTTTCTTTGTTATCTTCTAAAAGTTTTATCTGTGAACTCTCTAAATTAATGTAGTAGATATTCCTGGGCACATATGCTATGACTCATTAATTCAATCGCAAGGTATGTGTGCAGTACCAGTGCTGACATTTGCGCACCAAATGATATTTACAGGAATGTTTGTAGATGTGGAGAAAAAGAAACCCAGCCTGTGTACTGTGGAAATGTAAATGAGTACAGCCATTATGGAAAATAGTATACAGGTTTCCCCCAAAATGAAAATAGAACTGTCATGTGATCCTGCAATTTCTCTTCTGGGTATATATTCAAAAAAGATAACATGAGCATGTTGAAGAGACACCTGCATTCTCATGTGTATTGCAGCACTATTCACAATAGCTCAGAAATGGAAACCACCTGAGTGTTCATCAGCTGACAATAAAGTAAATGGGATATGCACATACAATAGAACACGATTCAGCCATAAAAAAGAATAAAATCCTGTCATCAACATGAATGGAACTGGAGATTATTATGTTAAGTAAAATAAGCCAGGCACAGAAAGACAAGTACTGCATGATCTCATTCATATGTTGAATCCAAAAATGATGATCCCATAGAAACTGAGAATAGAATGATGGTTATTAGAAGCTGAGGGCAGTAGGAGAGAGAGAGAGGAAGGAGCAGAGGTTGATTTTGAGTGTTTTTGCCATAGATAAATGATAACTTTTTGAGGGGATAGATATGCTTCACTTGATTTAAACATTACATAGCATATACATGGATTGAAACATAATATGGTACCACATAAATAGCACAATATTTATGTTTTCATATCTTTTTAATGTATGTTTAAATTAAAAAGATAGGCTATAAAAAGTGTTTTATAATGGCAAAAATTTGGAAACAACTATTGACTCTAAAATGGGCTTGTATAATGGTACAACAGAATAATACATGGCAGGGCCAGAGAGTAGTCCACTGTTTTAAGCATCAATATGGGCAAAGCTCACAGATATAATATAAAGTGAAAAAGAAGACAAGCAAGGAAAAGTAGATAGTATGAATTTTACTTATCCAAAATTGAAAACCATGCAAAACAATCACGATGACTCATAACTGAATAGCAGTTTCTGTTTGGAGAAGGGAAGCTTAGTGCTTGAGAGGAAGCATCAGCATCGGGAAGATATGAGGGTGACAGATAATGTTCATTATCTCTAAGTAGTGTGTGCACAGGTCTGTACACTTGGTAAAAATTCAAGTTGTATATGTAAAATTTGTTTCTTTATCATCATTAAATTTAAAAAAAATTAAACACTTGCTGGAGTTAATATTTTAAACTTAGATAAAGATTAGAATATCATTGATAACGTAAGGAATCAAATTTAGATACTCATTCAGAATAAATTAGTCTCTCTTAATCCCTGTGTAGTTTTCCATGAGGTCCCTGACCAATGACATTTATAATATTCCTACAGTATAAAAGCAAATTAACCTTAAGAAAATACCCCACTTTTGATCATGAGGTTGGCTTATTGATAAACCAATAATAATTTCCTTCAGTCTATAAACAGAAAATCTCTTTCTTTAATTTTTATTTTTGGGTACTGAGGATTGAACACAGGGACACTCAGTAACTGGGCCACATCACCAGCCCTACTTTGTATTTTATTTAGAGACAGGGTCTCACTGATTTGCTTAGTGTCTTGCTTTTGCTGAGGCTGGCTTTGTTTGAATGAGCAATCCTCCTGCCTCATCCTCCCAAGCTGCTGGGATTATAGGCGTGTGCCACTGCTCCCAGCAAACAGAAGATAATAAGCATTTAAATGTCTATGATATGATATTGGGTGTGTAGAGGAAGTAACCAATATAAGGTGTGGACCAGTCACATTTCAGATTTGTTAGATTGGTTATTTCAGTGAATTTAACTTTCATATCAAACTCATAAGTAAAATAGCATGCCTTATTTTATGCTGAAAACAGTTTCTCAGTTAATTGGGAGTAACAATAGTATTAAACACGTGGATCTTTATGATTGCAAAGCGAATACTAATTTTAGTACACTGTTTTGCTACAGTAGCATATATATTCCATCCTACTTTATCTCCAGTTCTTCAACTTTCTCCATTTTAAAGAGTGATAAATCCTCCTTCCTCAACCAATCCACTTTCCTTAGGCTCATCTTGCTGTTATGTTAAACAATGTAATGTAGGAAGCAAGAGTGAAAATAGGTGGGAGATGATGGAGGCTTGAAATAATCCAGGTTAGAGATTAACTATAGTAGCAGAGATTGGGTGAAGGGAAGTGGCTTAATGGGTTGGACATATCAAGTCCTGTCTAATGTCTTCATTTTTATTTTCCATAACATTTCAAATGCAGCATGTCCAATAAATACTTCTTGATTTCCTCTCTCAATATGTTTTATCTCAATCTTTCCCTTATGAGAAAAAATAGCATGAACATTCTCTTAGTTGATTGAGGAAGAAACTTTGACTTTTGTTCTTCCTTAATCCCACACATCTACTTAGTCAGCAGGTCCTATCACTTACACCCAGAATAGAGATGTCAAATCTGTCCACTCCTATCCATCTCCATTGCCAATTCACATATTCATGCGACAATTTTCTCACAGAATGCAATAGCTTCCTAATTATTTCCTCCACTTTCACTCATGCTGTATCTAGTGACTCAAGTATTTATTTATTTATTTTTTTTGTACCAGAGATTGAACCCAGGGGCACATAACCACTGAGGAACATCCCTGACTGGCCCTTTTATTATTATTATTTTTAAAATTTTGAGACAGGATCTTACTAAGTTGGTCAGGGCCTCAGTAAATTGAGGCTGGCCTTAAACTTGTGATCTTCTTGCCTCAGCCTCCCAGGCTGCTTGTACTAGAAGCATGTGCCACCACATCTGGCTGAAGTATGCATTTTAAGGTGCACATGACATTATATGTCTTCTAAATTACAAACCATTCTCTATTTTCCCACTGTATTTTTAATACAATAAAATTGCTTGCTATAATCTAAGGTGCTGCATGATCTGGTCTTGTCCAAACTCTACTGTTCTATCTCTTGCCCTTCTATATTAGTCCATCAACCACTATACACAGTACATAACTATCCACTATACACACTGATAACTTCTCCAGAAATATAACAATAGAAGTAATTTTTATCATGAAAACTTAAAAGACATTGCACAATTATTTGGTTACATATTAATAATTTGACACATTTAATGCTTAGAAGATAATCGCTCTTGCCACTATTGCATCACCAATTGGAATAAAGTGAGTAGCACGTTGTAGGTACACTATGTGTGTGCAGGTATTGAACAAATATATGAAAAGAAAGTGCTATTCCACACTATGGAGAAGGAATAGTGTTAAAAGTACATCAGTGTCTGCTGGCTCCTATTCATTTTCCCTATAAATCTACTCAGATAGTTTAAATATTTCTTCCTACAATGTTTCTATTCAAATACTAACAAGTCAGAACATACACTAAGCAGGATACTTGTCTGCTGCAAAGTCTATAATAATAAGATTACACATTTCAATGCCTAAATATGACACCTTTGAAAAGAATTTTGATCCACTTTTATTAAAGAATCTCATTAGGAAAAAAATAAGATGTGAATTCCTTCTCCTTTTAGTATTTATATAAATAATTTTTGGGGTAGCATGCTGCATTTTCATTGAAAAATATTCTTTGATGTTCAGTAAGTGCAGATATTCGGAACCTCACTTTTGCATAAAACAATATAACATTTTTTTTTTGTCATTACTATTAATTCAACTTTGATTTCTTTGAACGATTGGCAATGGTTTATTCAACATAAGTCTTTTTCCAGACAGGTTTTGTTCTTTATTGGTTGTTGAAATTTCTCTGGTGTTGACACCTAAAGAAAGACTGTCTACATTCCCTTTCCTCTTCTAATTATCAGATATATTCTTAGACTGCATCCAAGAAACCAATTTAACATTTTAATTGAGAAAGAACATATTCATTTAAGCAACTCCTGACTTTTCTTTAAAAAGAGAAGCTCAAAAAGACAATTGAGAAGTTAACCTAAAACTTCTAGGATTTTAAAACTATAACACTTGCTAGGAAATTGCTTCTTGGTGTCATTAATGATATTTTTTTCCTTCATTTTATATTTGATTCCATTGTGCTATAGACATACTAGACTCCCAATACAAAATATCTTACAAATGAATTATGTTTGGTGTGAAAATATCAGTGATGGCCAAAAACACATAATGGTTAAGATGGATAAAATATTTTCTGAGTTTTTTTTCAACTAGTCCTGCTTACCAAAATAAGATTTTAATCAACTTCAAAATTGAAGTGTCATTTATTCCTAAGGTCTTCCATACAACATATATTTGTGCAAACACCTGACAAAAGTCTGGATATCATATCTTTTAGGTGAGGATGAAATTCATTAGACTAAGTCTTCTAAGTTCAAATGCTTGCCTAAGTTTGATTTGACAAACACTTATTCCTGATGGCAGCCATTTATTCTTTGCTAGTTCATAAGTTTTTCCTTCTAGCAGTGGATTTCATTTCCACTGGTATTTAAGACAATGGCTACCATATCGCTATAAATTGGGATATATGTGCAGAGAGACTACTATCAGTCCAAAATAGTCAAATGACTGTTGCACTTTGCAGAAAGTTGTTGAGCTAAATGTCAACAGAGGACTCTTAGCTTTAGGAAGACAGCACTAACAAGGGAAGGAAGTGCATGCACATTTCTGAAGGATCACTTCAAGAGTATTTGATTACAGACAAAAATAGGGTTACTTAAAAGGTTTTCTATAAGGAGGAAGATAGGAGTCAGACCAGACTGATAATAGAAAGGTGTGTTTTCTACTTTGGGATCTCCCAATAGGCAACTGGAAAATGTTTTGCATTTTTCTTTGAGAGGACGTGTAAGCAAATGATTATCATGGAAACTATTTGTAGATGTGACTTAGGTGCTGGGAAGAAGGGGTTGACAAGGAAATGATTTGCTTTAAACTGATCCAGAACAATGAATACAGGATGCTCATTCTTAAGTTGTCTTTCTTTCTTAGTGTATGCTTTTATTTAATTTACTTTTTACTGGTATATTATAATTATACTTAATAGTGGAATTCAGTGTATGATTTAAAGACATGAAACTTCTATGATTAAAGCAACAGATGCTAATAGACTTCTTTATTTGTAAGAATAATGTAAGGAAATCTGTCACAGGTGGGAACAAAGAAATTACTAAATTAGAAAACATGTATTTCCATTATTAGCAAGAGGATAAAAATAATTCAACTTTAAAATGCAAAAAATCAATGACCAAGTTTGACCCAGTCATTTATTACTTTTAATGGTAACTGGAAAATATATAAAATCAATTTCTCTTTATTCTTGTAAAGATGCCATCATTTGTTTAAATTCTTCAGATCATTTAAGAAAAAAAAAAAAGTTCTTTTAGTCTTTTTTGGGTTTATTTAGTTTATTTGCTTAGAAAAGTCATTGCAGAAGCATTTATAATATCAATATACAAATAGTGTGCTTTATTTGGATCCAATGTTTATAGTTACTTTGCAGTTTAGGAATAAGAACATTTCATGTTTGGTAAAATATTAAATTTTAAGGAGTTGAAGTACTCTGTACTGTTGTCAGTAGATATGAAATAGCTAGTTCAAAAGATTTGACTTGACACATAAAATACAATGTATCATAAATTATCTTGGATTCACTAGGGAGGTTTTGTTCATATCCAATGCCAAAATAACCAGTCATGTAAGTAAAACAACTGTCAATTTAGTGAAAATGCCAGTCAACTTTGATATTTGCCTCAATTATCTAGCAGATTAAATAAAAACAACCAGATTGAATTCAATTATATATTGATCATGTACAGATTGAAACTCTCACAGATTAATACAAGCATATAAATGAATTGCTATGATGAAAATAAGAAAAGTTCTAAAAATGTATTTTTAAAAGTAAATCCTTAAAATAATAATTTATTGAACTTCCTTGCTGATTGGGTCAACTCTGCCATTGTAGAAAGGCACTCCCAAGTCTTTAAGTTATGAAGATGATGTGTTTACATTATTAGTTACAAAGTCAAAGAAAGACTTACATAAATAAGTCAATACATTTTGTTTGGTGAAAATTTTCATTTAACAGATCATAGACACTGGTCATTTTTTACTTAACTCAAAAGTATTTCAAACTTGTACCTGTTTCAAGTGAATCTCATATCCTGGAATTTTACAGACAAAAACTATTAAATTCCCTGAGATCAAGGGTCCTAATACTATATACTAACTAGAGTATCTACAAAATAATAATAATAAATTTTCCCAGAAAAATTCAATTCAGATATGGCAGAACTGTAAGTTCATTCATCAATATTTGGTGATGGCATTTTCTAAATCAGCAAGTTTTCAAATGTGAAGCACCCCTCAAAAGAGAAGATAGCTCACAGCCACTACATACAGTTTTCAATACTTAATTTATTGATCAAAAATAGTTTCAACTTCTGTCTCCATGTACCCTAAATTCTCTATTCTCTGAGCTACAAAACTAAAATTCATTGTCAGGAACTGGGGATCTGAAATACCTCTGAGTCGGGAAGGTCTCCTTCTAACCCTCTCTAACCTGACTGCTTGTTGCTGGAGGCTGCTCTTTCTTGCCCCTTAGAATTACTTGCCTTGGGGCTGTGGCTGCCTTCCCATGCCCCCACTGCTGAGTATGTTGAATACAGTTAACATTCTATTATGTAGTAAGTTATACCCCAGCCCTTCTCACCAGATAAATTTGCCTTCAATTCTTATACGAAAATTATGTAAATGCACTTTGAACTATGTCCATTTATTACCTTCAGAGCTATCATTCTTCGTCTATTTCCACCCTTAGTCCTCTTCTGGTCTCGAATAACAAAATCTCTGATTTTCCCTTCCAGGCTAATCCTTCCACTTGTATTAGGACTTGGTCTCCCTATAGTTTCCTCCCATTTCAAAGTTATCCCCTATCTTTCCAGTTTTCAACATCTTCCTTTGTATTTTTTACTTTCCCCAATGTTGCTAATGATCTCATATTTTTTTTCTTAAATGACAACAGTAAGACTCACTACCATTACCAACAAAAGGGACAACAACAACAAAATAAAAATTCTGTCCCTCAGCTTCACTCTTATTCTGATGTATCCAAGATCTAATCTCCTTACTTCAATTTTTTGTTGTCTGGTAAAACTTGAACCTATTAAAACTGGGTTCTACTTCTTTAACTTCACAGAGACTACTTCACTGCATACAGCACAGAGAACCCTTCTATTTTGCCCTCTGTTTCTGAGTGAGCTCATCTAGTTTCGTCATCTCAACTATCCCCCCATAAGCTAATTCCAAACTCTTTCCAGAGTCAAATATATACATTTATTTATTTGTGGATATCTCCAACTCTTTGTTCTAAGAATGTCTCTAAATAGTATTATTTACTTATCATCTTTTGCCCCAAATCTGCTTCTCTTCCTGGATTTTCTGTATTGGTAAACAGCCTTGCTTTTTACCTAGCACACAATTCAGAAAACTGAGCCTTAGACTAGATAATTTATTTTCTCTTACTTCCTACATTGAATTGGACAAGTCTTGAAGATATCACATCTTTAGCATGTTCTGTAATAAGCAAAGGTGACTTTAACTGGACTTAAACTGTCTCCACCCGATGGCCCATTAACCCACCCTTAAACTGTCTCCACCTGAGGGCTTGAGGGCATATATATATAACCCTGTGCTTGCTATGAGCAGGCGCCATTTTCTACCACCCTGCTTTTTGCGGACATGGTTGGTGGCCCTGGCTGGAGTAGAGGCTTCATTGGCTATTACGTGAGTGGCTTGTTGTTAGAAAAATGCTGAACAAAGTTAACTTAGCCGGGAACACCGTGTTAGTGAAATAAAAGGGTTTATTGGGGTGCCACGTGGGCAAGGGTAGGGAAAGGAAGGGAAGGGAAGGGAATTAGGGAAGGGGGAAAAAGGGATGGACGGGATCAGGGACAGGCAGGAACAGAGAGCGATTTCAGTCCGGGGCTGGCTTAAATAGAGTGGGGGTCAGAAAGCCCCCCCTGGAGTGAGTCCTTACCCTATAGGCCAACAGAGGTAAGGAGGTAGTGGACAGGGCACTTGCTGGTCAGGTTTGCTGGTCATGCTGAGGATCTTGGGAAGTGTAGTTTTTCACAAAGCACCTGGGGAGGTGTGGCCTTCTGCCTGGGAGGCGCAGCCTCCTGCCTGGAATCCAACACTTGTGAGACTTTTTTCCTGCAAATTGGGTACAACAGTTCAGTGGTACATCTTTTCCATCAAGCTTCTATACTGATGTCAAAGTGGTCTTTACAAATAGCTGGTGTCTTTTCAGATTACTCTTTAATGCTATTTAACAACTCCACCATCTACCAGAAAGTGCACATGGATCATGCCGATTATGATGTATCCTCTGCCCATCCGCATTTCTCTTATCAGTTATTCTTTCCTAGGTTTCCTCTACTCAGTACACACATCTACTAAAAAAAAAAAAAAAAAAAAAAAAAAAAAAACAGTGAATATAGCTAATTTTATTAACTCAAAACCCGCCAATATTACATGGTGCAATAAAAAGGAATTGAATACAAATTACCTAAGCTTTAAACATTGTTCTGAAACTTCAGAGCTGCTGAGTTTAATCAAATTTTCTTAAAGTTCACAAATCTGACTTTTCACTTGTAAAGTAAGTATATTAACTCTTCCACAACAGAACTGCTGTGAGGAGTAAATGGGATAATATGTGTGAAACACCCATCTGGGTACCTGCTACGATTTAACAAATGTGAATACTGTCTGATGAACTTCATTTCCTAAAGGTAAACTCACTCTAAAGGTGACCCTGGAACTCTAGAGACAAGTTCAACTGTCAATTCTTTCTAGATGATTTCAGCAAAGGTACTCAAATTTTCTGCATCTCCATTTCCTAACATGTGAAGAACATTAAACAAGCCTACTTCAGAGGAGTGTTTTGAGAATTAAACAACTTAATAAAAGTAAAACCTGTGCTTAACTTACAGACACTATATGGAAAACAATTTTAGTCTTAGGAGAGTACGGCACTTACTCTGTTTCTTTTTCAGTTATAGTTACTTATGCAAATATATCTTCTCTTCATTACTCTCCTGTGTTGCTACAGCCTAATGTAAACTAATGCAAAATAAATCAATGTGCTGGAGTAAATCTGAAACATTCTCAAAGGATAAGAAATATTGATTAGCAATCATTTTTAATTCTTGTTTTTGTGTTTTCTATTCTTTTTCTTAATGATGAAGTCTAAGAAATAGAATTGAGTCAACAATAGAAAAGTTAACTAGAGAAATGTTGGTGAGAAACAGAATCTTGCTGACTCAAAAGGAAAATTATCTCTCTCCTGTGATCAATTGAGTTGGTCCAGGAGTCTAGTCAGAGTCAAAGCACAAGCTAAAACCCTCAGGGAGACTTTGAAGATCGAATTAGCTTAGAAAGGAAGAGGAAAAAAAAAAGTCTCCTCAAGGTCAATAGCAGTAAGGTTCAAGATGAATGAAGATACAAATTGTAGAGAAATTACATAAGTCTTGTGTGTGTGCATGTGTGTGTGTGTGTGTGTGTGTGTAAGCCATACGTGTGTCACTGCCTATTGTAACCAGGCTTTTCTGACTTATTTTGGAGTCTCCTTCTAAAAACATTTTTTGTTCAGATACTGGTGTGTACTGTACACATGTTTCTGCATTGTGGTATGTGATACCTAGTTAAATTAAGAAAAGAAATTCTCACTGATTAGTTATATAGTTGCATAAATGAATCCTCAAAGTTATAAGGAATATATTGCAAATAATGAAACAGCATACATATCCACTTCCCAGTGAGAATTTTTAACTCTTGCTCCTGCCCTATTTAGGGATGCCTTTTATACAAGGAGGATTGAGAAGGCATATATGGGCCTGTGGTGAACTAACTACAGCCTACTACTGCTGGAGTGAAGAGAAATGAGCCATGTAGCAGTGTTCTTTCTCCCAGTTGAAAGATAGTTACTTTTTCTCATTTATACTCACAGAAAAAAATGTTCTTAGCAAGAAAATTCATATATATGTTTTAATGCAAGGTAGAATTACTTTAAAATCATTTTTCTTCCTATTAAATGTCACAAGTTTCTAATTGCTAAAATAGACACATGCCCACACATCAGATAATAGGCTACTGTGAAATGTTCAATAGAGAAAAGTCCTACTGAGATAAGTTCAGCAGAGAATTTACCAGTTCAGTTTCTGTTAGGCACCCCATTGATCTAGTTAAAGGAGCCACACAGCACAGATCAAGATTTAGTAGGATATGTATTGAAAATCTAGCCATCAGATGAAATCTAGCTATAGGCTGGCTATACCTACCTTCTTAATCTGTGGGCAGGATTTTGAGATTGAAAATAAAATTTAAAACTAACTAGGAATTATCTTTTTAATATCATGGTTGACTAAAGAATAAGGTTTGGAAAAGTTGTCAACTAAAATATAAATGGATTCTTTTAGAGATTTCTGTTACTTTAGTTAATCAACAGGAAATAGATTTAGCAAAGTTGGCTCAGGCACT
This sequence comes from Tamias sibiricus, assembly GCA_025594165.1. NCBI lineage: Eukaryota > Metazoa > Chordata > Mammalia > Rodentia > Sciuridae > Tamias > Tamias sibiricus. The sequence goes on along the minus strand of CM046666.1, from coordinate 79,403,959 downwards.
GAGTGTGTTGGTGGAAGTTTTAATATTTTCAATACTAGAATAATTCAGATAGTAATTACAGAGAACACAAAAGGGAACATTTTCAGGCTGAGAACTTACAGTTATAGAATTTCAAGCTGAAGGCAAAAATCTTGTTCCTCAGCTTGCACATCTGGTTGCTTAGGATGGGAGAGCTCATGACTGGAATGCAGCTTTGGTGCCCCTGTAAAGGAGCAATACAGTTATCTAGAAAACAGTATCTAATATAAGATAAATTTTTCACTGGATTTAGTGGTAACATGGACATAAGGATTTCCATATAGAATCCACTTATTTACAATTCAAATATGTTTTATATGTATGATGTATAAGCCAAGTAATACAATCATAAGCAAATTCCCAGATGCTGTATTTTTTTGATGCTTACATAGTTTCTATTCAATTCAAAGAAAAGAAATTCTAAAATAATACATTTTTTAACACATCCACTTATTAAAAGACATATTGCCAAAGACAACACTGGCCCAGTAAATGTTTATGGTTTGACTATTGGCCCTGACAATCTATCTAAACAACCCTACTGTGGGAAGTTAAGAATTCAGGGAGTAGCAGAAACTCTTAATAAACCAGTACACATGTAAAACAGAGGGAAATCATTTGAAGATTATTTTGTTTTTTTCGACATAGCAGAACTGAAGAGAATTCCTTTATACTTCATTGTTTAATCTGGGATGTTGAAGAGCACAGCAAAATTGGACCAGAAAAAACCCCTGTCTTCTGCTATCTGTGCTCTTGTGTTGTCCCCTGTGCTTTAATCTATATTAGGCCCTTGATAATCTGTAACTGATAGAATGTGGAGGAAGTAACACTTGCCAGTTTGGGTCCATGACCTAAGAATGACTAAGAGCTTTCACTTTCATTCTTTCTGGAGCCTTGAGCTGCCATATTAGGAGTTTCACTACTTTGCTAAAAGATCTTATGGAAGGAGTCCCTGAGACTATATTGAGAGACTGACTCAGTTATCTAAGAATTCCAGGCAAATGTCCATATGACTTCATCCCAAGCTGACATCTAAATGCCACCCAGAAGGTCCAGGAAGAGAGAGGCAGAGACAGCTGGGATGAACTCAGTAGATTCACAGAACTGTGGCAGATAACAGTGCTGCTGTTTTAAGATACCAAGTTTTAGGTTTGTATCTTTTTTAGCAATATATAATTGAACAATTGCATTTAGTTATAAGCCATTAGAGTAAGAATAGTGACATGCTAATGGAATATAATCTTTTTTCTTTCTCTTTTTATTTGGACTTTTAACAGTTCAACCATATATGTTTATATATGTGTGTGTTTGTATATTTATAACAAACTCCAAAGAAAGACACATTAAAAGCTGAGTTGTTTTGATGAAGTGATGTGTGGCCTGCCCACATGTCCACTCATTCCAATCCTCCACCCAACCACTAAGATTCCACAGAATACAACATTAGAATCACTGACTTGGAGGATAGAAGAAATATTTACACTAAGAACCTGAGGTTAACTCGTTTAAACACAAATTAAACAACAAATGTTGGTTACCAGAATTCCCCTCCTCTAAATGAAATGAAAAATAATATGTTACAAATTGTTGACTGATGAAAAGAAAATTCCAAATTTGTCTGGAGGAACAGCTTGAGCTGCATTGAATTATTTAATTATGGGAAGATTTTGTAATATACAACCTTTGTAAGTTCTGTGACTTAGCCATGCTTAATGTGATTATTAAAAGTGACTTTTATTTCAAGTATGTTAGTAGTTTAAATTCAAATCTTTCCACGTATTTTTACAAAATATTTTAAGGAACAACATAAAACAACAACAACAAAATCACACACAGCAAAGCCTCTAATAAGAAGACAATAACTTTAAATTTTTTAAGTTGAAAAAGATGATAAGTTTCAGCAAAATGTCTTACAAATTTTTTCAGAGAGCTAACATGCAGGGATATATATGGAAAAGTTCTGTGGGAGAGAAAAGGGAGTCAACAGAGTAGTTAAAGAAAAAAAAGGTCAACCTCAAATAATAAAAAAGTCCTGTTAAATCTGAGGTCTGTATTAGGAAGGAAGAGAATTAACAGTTGATTGAGATGCAGTAAGATGGAATCAATAGGATAATGCTTCTGATATAGAATATAAAAGTTAAAGCACAGAAAATTTGAAAACTTTATTAATATAAAGAAATAATTTAGAATGTTTCTGAAGCATATAAATGTTGATTTGAAAGACAACCTTTGTTTTTTGGACTGTATAACTCAGTATTATAACACCTCCCCATTATGTTGGTTTAAAGTTTTAAGACAAGCCCAGTTTCAAATAAACAAAATATTGGTGGGTCAGTCAGCTTTCTATCACTGTGACAAAATGAGATGATCAACTTAAATGGAGGAAAGATTTGATCTGGCTCATGGTTTTAGAAGTTTCAGTCCACAGTTGCTTGGCCCTGTTATCTTTTGGTCCTGTGAGGTACTGTGTATCATGGTGGAAGCTGTAAGGGAGGAAAGCTGCCTCCTCCAAGGTAGACAGGAAAGAAAAATTTTAAAAAACGAGGAAAGTTTTCTGAAAGGACATGCTCACAGCTCTCTATGACCTAACTTCCTTGCACTACTTCCTACTTCCTAAACATTCCCACTGCCTTCTAATGGCACCATGTGCAGGTGACCAAGCTGTCAACACCTTCTCTTTAAGAGATATTTAAGATACAAACCACAACAACTAATTTCTCATGGAGTTGATACTAAAATTCATATGAAAAATAAATATTCAAGGACATTCAAGAAAGCAGTGAAAAAGAAAAGCTATGAGGGGAGACTACATTCTATTAGATATTGAAACTGTGAAATTCCCACAGTTAAAACAGTATAATTATGATGCATAGACAGAGATACTGTTTAGTGGAAATTGAAAGAAGTAGCAGAGATACATCCAAGCACATGGAGAAATTTTTAATATTGCAAGGTGGCATTTTCAATCACAAAGGGAAAAGATAGACTGTTTAATAAATAAAATGGGAATACTGAATCATTTTGGGGAAAAAAGGAGTTAAATTAGGTCCAAGCCTTACATCTACCAAAAAATTGAAATGGTTCAGATGAAATTAAGTCATTCAAGTATATAAAAAATAGGTGAATTCCACATCAACATGGGTAGAAGGGAGGCCTTACTGTGACTAACATTTAAGATGCTGTTTAAAAAGATTGATAAGTTCAACTTCAAAAGGAAAAAAACAATCCAACCCAATCTTGTATTAGGACAACTGTAACAAACCAAATAAAAAAACCCCAAACTGTAGGAGCCCTAATTAAGGAGATAGCTAAGATTGCGGTTAGCTGTGAGCCATAAAGATGTTCAAGCATTACCACTTTCCATGGTCTTGCAAGACTTGGCCCGGAACATTGTGGATCGGGTCGGCGCCATTGTGTGGTGGTTGCAGGAGTGTGGATGGTGTTGGAGTTGTTGTTGGATCTGGAGAGAGAAGCTAGCAGAATAAAGAGCCTGTTCGTTTCCAGTCTGCCTCTGAACATATTCCCACAGCGTCATTGCTCCAAGCGGCAATCCCTTCAGGCAGTGACAAGTGGTGGCCCGTATGGGGAATTCAGTCAGCAGGTAAGAAATAAGAAAATTTAAGAAATGGGAGCAAAAATAACAAAAGGTTGGATAATAAAAGCCATGGATGAGTTTTTCGATATCGCAGACTCAGTGGATAGTGAGGAAAGTGATCAAGAAAACATAGCCTCTGAGTCAGTTAATACCAGTGAGAAGAGTAGTGGTGTAAATTCAAAAGTAGGGGCTGCAAAAGCCATCAGAAACTTATTGAAATTAGCTGAAGAATATGTACTCTCCTTAGAAGCTGAAATTCAGGATACCAGTAAAAGTGATAGTAGTAAGAAGGAGCCAAACCATGAAAGTACGGTCTCCTCCACTAAGCCAGTTAGGAACTATGAAACTAGTAGTGAAGAGGAATCAAAAGGTGATTCTGGGAGCACAGTCTCCAGTAAAAAGAAAAAAAAGAAATTAAAAAAGAAAAAGGACCGTCAAGTAGAGGAACCACTTGTGTCCTCTATTCCCCCATGGGTGGAATCCATTACAGATAATATGAAGGATATTACTAGGCATTTGCATACCCTAGAAACAGAAATAAAAAGTCTTTCTGAGCGCTTATGCGCTCTCTAGGGTAACTCACAGATACATTGGGAACTGCTAGTATTTGAAAATGAAAATGGACAGAGGGTCCACCAGTCAGTAGATTTCAAAACAATAAAAAATCTCAAAGAGGCAGTAATGATGTATGGGACCCAAACTCCTTTCACGTTGAGTATGCTGGAGTCCCTTAACACCTTTAGCTTAACCCCCTCAGACTGTAAAATCTATGTAAAGCAGCATTAAGTGGGGGGCAATATTTGTTTTGACAATCGCAATTTCAAGAACTTTGTATAGAAACGGCTAAAAGAAATGTAGCTGCAGGGTTTGGAGACCATAATATAGAAATGCTCACATGAGATGGGCAGTTTGCAGATTTACAGGCTCGAAAATATTATAACCCAGGTGTATATGCTCAGATATACGCAGCTGCCTTAAAGGCATGGAAAACTTTACAAGGACCTGGGGATCTACAAGGTAGCTTGTCAAAAGTGATTCAAGGACCTAATGAGCCATATGCTGACTTTGCTGATTGACTTTTGAGAACTGCAGGGAGAGTGTTTGAAGATGTTGATCAAGCTATGCCATTAGTTGTTCAATTAGCATACAAAAATGCTAATAAATACTGCCAGGAAGCCATCAGGCCATGAAGAAATAAAAAGGATCTTTCCATATATATATAACTATGTAAAGATATAAATGACGCCTTTGTCACAGGAAATGTGATTGCAGTTGCAATGAGAGGTGCTTCCCCTCAAAATTTCACAAGGGCTCAACCTAAACATTATAATCAATCAGGATATTCCAGGCAAAATTATCATAATCAGTCAGGCTATTCTGGGCAAAATCCCCAAAGAGAAATAAGACCAAGATCATACCATGCCCAGGCCGCTGCCCCAGGTGTAAAAAGGGAAATCATTGGGCCAATAAATGCCATTCAAAATTTGACATCTATGGAAATCATTTGTCCAGGAATTCAAAAAACAGGGCACGGGGCCCAATGCCCCGGGCCCACAAATGTATGGGGCATTGGAGGAAGAGTATCCTCAAGCATCCACTCAGATGCTTCCCCGACACAATCCCTACTACCCATCCACTCCTCGCCAGAGGAACAGGAGGAAATGCAGGATTAGACCTCTGTTCCACTGCCCGGATAGTGTTAACACCTGAAATGGGGGTTCAACTGATTCCCACAGGGGTCAGGGGACCTCTTCACTCAGGGACTCTAGGACTTATTGTTGGGGGAAGTCCTAAAAGCTTATTAGGTTTGCAAGTGACACCAGGTGTAATAAACTCAGACTACAAAGGGGAAATATAAAAATAATGCTTAGCTCACCCCAAAGTATAAGTTCTGTTAATCAAGGAGATAGAATTTCTCAGCTGCTTCTCCTTCCCAATTTTCATAATTCATTTAAAATGAGTATGCCTCAAAAAAGGAACAATAGAGAATTTTGTTCCACTGACTCAAGACCCATGGCTTGCTGGGTTCAGGATTGTTCAAGGAGGCCTATGTGTAAAATAAAAATCCAAGGAATAGAGATGGAGGGATTGATAGATACTGGAGCTGACTCTTCCATCATTAATCTATGGCAATGGCCCAAGCACTGGCCTCTGTAAAAAGCTTCAACCAATTTAAGAGGCTTGGGATATAATAACCTCCCAGAGAAAAGTGCGGTAATTTTAAAATGGGAGGATGATGAAGGGCATAAAGGAACATTTCAGCCTTATGTTTTACCTAACCTACTGGTTACTTTATGGGGAAGAGATATTTTGCAACAAATGGGAGTACACCTTGCAACCAAGCCTGCAGGTGTTAAAATGTGAAAATCTACAGAGGTATACGCCCATTTGTTGCAAAATATCTAGGATTCCAAATTATGAACACTTTTATTAGGCCTCAAAAATATTAATTAATAAGGTCATTTGGCCACTCTCAATGACTTTCAAAAATTGCTAGGAGATATTAATTGGCTTCGCCCTACACTAAACCTCACTACTGGCCAACTAAAACCTTTATTTGACATCCTTTGCTGGGACCCAGATCCATCTTCACCGTGAACATCGACTCCTGATGCTAGGAAAGCTTTAAAGTTAGTAGAAAAAGCCATCGAAGGAGCTCATTGTGATAGATTTGATTTAACTCAACCGCTGATATTGATTATTATTTCTTCACACTATACACCCACAGGAGTATATTGGCAACAAGGGCCTTTATTATGGATACATTTGCCCATCTCTCCTAAAAGTATAATTGAGTCTTATACCTCCATGGTGTCTAAACTTATTCTTCAAGGACTTAAGACTTCTACTAAAAAATATTTGGCATTCACCCTGCCACTATTTTTACTCCCTATTCATCGTCACAGATTGAATATTTATGCTTCAATGATAATGATTGGGCTATAGTGTAGGAGCCTATAATCAAGGAGATAGCTAAATATTGCGGTTAGCTGAGAGCCATAAAAGATGTTCTAGTTTCCACCTGATATTAATGCATTATCCAAAAAATCTTTGTATGCCCGTGAACACTCTGTGACACACCTGTAAGCTCGAGCTGTAAGCACTTGTCCTTGTTAAAGCTATATGTATATAACTGGGTGAGGTTGGTTAGAGTGTGTGGGAAGAAGAAGAAGGTGGTGGTTGGAGTTAGAGTGTTTGGAGTGATTGCTGGAGCCAGAGAGAAAAGAAGAATAAAAGACCTTTTTTCATTTTCATCCTGCCTCCGAATTTTCCTGCGTCATTCATTGCTCCAAGCGGCTTCCACTTCAGGCAACAACAGGTGGTGGCCTGTACGGGGAATTCAGCAGTCAGGTAAGAAAAAGAAAATTTAAAAAGATGGGAGTGAATATAACAAAAAGTCGGTTTATAAAAGCCATGAATGAAATTTTTGATATCGAGAACTCAGAGGATAGTGAGAAAAGTGAACAAGAAAACATATCCTCTGATTCAGTTGAGACCAGCAAGGAGAGTAGTAATGTAAATTCAAAAGTAAGGTCTGCAAAAGCCATCAGAAGCTGAATAAAATTAGCTGAGGAGTATGTACTCTCCTTAGAAGCTGAAACTCAGGATACTAGTGAAAGTGATAATAGTAACAAGGAGCCAAACCATGAAAGTACGTTCTCCTCCACTGAGCTGGTTAGGAATTATGAAGCTAGTAGTGAAGAGGAATTAAAAAGCCATTCGGAGAGCACAGTCTCCAATCAAAAGAACAAAAAGAAATTAAAAAAGAGAAAAGACCGTCAAATAGAGGAACCTCTAGTGCCCTCTGCTCCTTCATGCATAGAATCCCTAACAGAAACAATAAAGAGTATTGATCAGAGTGGACGTGCCCTTGAGGTAGAAATTGGCGGCCTTTCTGAGCGCTTATACGCTCTCGAACAACATAGACCGCAGGAGCACCTAGAACTGCCAGTATTTCAAAATGAAGAGGGACAAAGTTATCACGAGTCCCTAGACTTTAAAACAATAAAGAATTTTAAAGAGGTGGTAATGACCTATGGGCCTCAAGCTCCGTTCACATTAAGTATGATAGAGTCACTTAACACCCTAATTTTAGCACCCTCAGATTGGAAAAGTCTATGCAGAGCGATACTAAGTGGGGGACAATACCTAATCTGGAAAACTCAATTCCAGGAACTTTGTTCAGAAATAGCAAAGAGAAATGCTGCAGCAGGTTTCCCTCAACGCAATATAGATATGCTCACAGGGGAGGGTCAGTTTGCTGAACTACAAAATCAGCTACAATATGATCGCGGTGTGTATGCCCAGATACACACAGCAGCTGTCAAAGGCTGGAAGACAATATCAGGCACAGGGGATCTGCAAGGCAGCCTATCAAAAGTTATACAAGGGCCTAACGAACCTTACGCTGATTTTGTAGATAGACTCTTAAAAACAACATCTAGAGTTTTTGGCGAAGTCGAGCAAGCTATGCCCCTAGTTATCCAATTAGCGTACGAGAATGCTAATATATATTGCCAGGATGCAATAAGGCCATGGAGAAGTAAAAAAGACTTATCAATTTATATCAGACTGTGCAAAGACATTAACGAGGCTGTTATCACAGGCAATGTAATTGCTGCAGTGATGAAAGATTCCTCCCCTCAAAATTCCCAAAGGATTCAACCTAGAACAGGATATTCCAGACAAAATTATTATAATCAACCAAGATATGCTAAGCAATATCACCCAAGGGTAATAAGATCAAATTCATACCGTGCTCCAGGCCGATGCCCCAGGTGCCAAAAGGGTATACATTGGGCCAATCAATGCCATTCCAGATATGATATATATGGAAATGATTTGTCCAGGATTTCAAAAAACGGGGTACCGGGCCCAATGCCCCGGGGGCCCACAAATGTACGAGGCACTAGAGGAGGAATGCCCTCAGATCCAGATGATTCCTCGTCACAATCCCTCCTACCCATTAACTCCCTTGTCAGAGGGACAAGAGGAAGTGCAGGATTAGATCTCTGTTCTACTGCCCAGATGGTCCTGACACCTGAAATGGGGGTTCAGCTGATTCCTACGGGAATCAGGGGACCTCTCCCCTCAGGAACTGTGGGACTAATCCTTGGGCGTAGTTCCAAGAGTTTATTAGGCTTTAATGTTATACCAGGGGTTATTGATTCAGATTATAATGGAGAGATTAAAATAATGCCAAGTACACACCGAGGCATCATCTCCGTAAATCAAGGAGACAGAATTGCACAGCTGCTCCTCCTTCCCAGTCTCCATAATACTTTTAAAAGCATGCCACAAAATAGAAATAGCAGAGCATTCGGTTCCACTGGTTCAGGACCTATGGCTTTCTGGGTTCAGGATTGTTCACGGAGGCCGATGTGCAAAATAAAAATTCAAGGTATAGAGAAGGAGGGGCTGATTGATACAGGAGCTGACTCTTCCATCATAAATCTACAACAATGGCCTAAGCACTGGCCTCTACAGAAAGCCTCAACCAGTTTAAGGGGCTTGGGATATAGTAATACCCCAGCACAAAGTGCTAATATCTTGAATTGGGAGGATGATGAAGGACACAAAGGATCATTCCAACCTTATGTATTAAACAGCTTGCCAGTTACCCTATGGGGAACAGATATTCTATATCAAATGGGGCTACACCTAGCAACCAAGCCTGCAGGTGTTAAGAATAAAAATCCTAATCAAAATAAAAAAGACAAAAGACATTTTTTCTAGGGGCCACTGAGAAAACAATTTTAAAAATACCATGGCTCTCTAATAAGCCACTTTGGGTCCCTCAGTGGCCCCTATCCAAAGAAAAATTGCAAGCGGCCCATCAATTAATTAAAGAACAATTAGGAGCAGGACACATAGAGCCTTCCACCTCTCCCTGGAATTCTCCCATATTTGTAATTAAGAAAAAATCAGGAAAATGGAGACTATTACAAGATCTAAGACAAATTAACAAAACAATGCAAATTATGGGCCCTACTCAACCTGGACTTCCTAATCCTGTAGCTATTCCTAAAAACTATTACCATATAACTCTTGATATAAAGGACTGTTTCTTTTCCATTCCCCTACTTCCTCTGGATGCCCCCAGGTTTGCTTTTTCAATTCCTTCTATTAATAATAATGGCCCTGATAAAAGATATCAATGGAAAGTATTGCCGCAGGAAATGGCAAATAGCCCTACAATGTGCCAACTATATGTGGACAGAGCTATACAGCCCATTAAAAACAAATATCAAGACCTTATGTGTCTACACTACATGGATGATGTTTTATTAGCTCACCCTAATCAACAAATCTTATTTAATATATTTTGTGAAATAACAAAAAATTTAAAAAAATATGGATTATATAGAGCAGAAGAAAAAGTTCAAAGCAGATCACCTATACTATATTTAGGCTTTAAAATCATGGATAGTTTTGTTAACCTCCCCAAAATTCTAATAAGTAAAGAACATTTGACCACCCTCAATGATTTCCAAAAATTACTGGGAGACATCAATTGGCTTCACCCTACACTAAGCCTCACTACTGGACAATTAAAACCTTTATTTGACATCCTTCGCGGGAACCCTGATCCATCCTCTCTGCGAACATTAACTCCTGAGGCCAGGAGAGCTCTAAAATTAGTAGAACAGGCCATTGAAAGATCCCATTGTGATAGATTTGATTTTGCTCAACCACTAATATTGATTATTATTCCTTCACAATATACACCAACAGGAGTATTTTGGCAACAGAGACCTATATTATGGATACATTTGCCTGTCTCTCCTAAAAGTACAATTGAGTTTTATACCTCCGTGGTGGCTAAACTTATTCTTCAAGGACTTAAAACCTCTACTAAAATATTTGGAATTCATCCCACTACTATTATTACTCCTTATTCATCGTCACAGGTTGAATATTTGTGCTTCAATGATAATGATTGGGCTATAGCTAGATGCTCTACTTCTGCAAATTTTGACAATCATATTCCTAAATCTCCTATACTGTCCTTTTGTATCAATCATCCTATCATATTCCCACAGGTAATAAAAAATCAACCCATTCCTAAAGCATTTAATGTATTTACAGATGGATCCTCTAATGGTAATGCTGCAGTAGTCACTCAAAATGAAAAAATGATTCATATCACTAATAAAAAATCAGCTCAATTAGTGGAACTCGAAGTTTTAATAATAGCTCTGGAAAATTTTAAAGAACAGCCTATGAATATTTTTTCAGACAGCCACTATATTGTACATGCTGTCCCTAAATTGGAGCTAGCAGGTCCAATAGCACCACATACTCCAGCTTTTAAATTGTTTTCTCAAATCCAAAATCTCCTATGGCAACGAAAAGAACCTTTATTTATGGGTCACATAAGAGCTCACACTAATTTGCCTGGTCCTCTCCATGAAGGTAATCAAAAAGCTGATGCCCTCACTAAAACAATATTTATATTTACTACAGTACAACAAGCTACTTTATTTCATTCCCAGTTCCACGTTAATAGCACTACCTTAAGACAAAAATTTAAAATCACAAAAGAACAAGCTCATAGAATTGTAAAAGAATGTCCATCTTGTGTAACACATTTGCCCAATCCACATTATGGGGTTAACCCACGAGGTTTGATGCCCAATCATTTGTGGCAGATGGATGTCACACATGAGCCAAGTTTTGGAAAATTACGATTTATTCATGTCACCATAGATATATGCTCAGGCATGATTTTTGCTTCTTTACATTCCGGAGAAAAAGTTAAAGATACTACATCTCATTGTCTGCAAGCTTTTGCTGCATTGGGCATCCCCAAAATGCTTAAAACAGATAATGGCCCTGCATATACATCCACATCCTTCAAACAATTTTGTACAAAGTTCAATATTATCCACAAAACAGGTATCGCTTATAATCATCAGGGACAAGGAATAATTGAAAGAGCAAATTGGACACTTAAAAATATGTTACTAAAGGAAAAAGATGGAAACTGGAAAAATCCTAAGGACAGATTGGCAGTTGCCCTGTTTACCCTAAATTTCTTAACTTTAGATTCTAATGGATATTCGGCTGGAGATAGACACTGGAACCCACACCAACAACATAAACCTTTGGTTTACTGGAAGGATGTTCTCTCAGGTACATGGAAGGGTCCAGTCCCAGTATTAATTTGGGGGAGAGGATCCGTTTGTGTTTTTCCAAAGCACGAATCCTCTCCAATATGGATACCATCTAGATTGATAAAGCAGGTACAAAGTCAAAAGGATCAAGACGAAGTTATTGAGGAGTCTAGATTGAATAAACAAGTACAAAATCAAGAGGACCAAAATGAAGGTATGGAGTGATTCCCTTAAAAGAGTCCTCCATTAAATTTACTGCTGGGGGCCAGCCCCAGTCAGGGGGTACAACGCCAGTGCTCAGCGAAGTACGGAGGTAGAGAAGCAGCGATGGGGAAAAATAACACACCAACACGCAAGTCAGGCTGTGGAATATTTTCCCATTGCTGCTTCTCTGCCTCCGTACTTCGCTGAGCGCTGGCGTTGTACCCCCTGACTGGGGCTGGCCCCCAGAAATTTACAACTTAAATTTCATTCTTCCCAGCCGGGACAAGAAGATCTCTCTTTAGTGTATACACAATTGTATTTTTTTTCTTTTATATATGTCTTTATGTCTGTGCATTTGTCTAAATTTCATGTTAATGTGATGTCACAAATATGTGTTTATATGTGTGTCTGTCTAGTGTGACATCACAAAATATTAAGTGCTTATGAAAAAAAGAGATAGATATAGATCCAAATAACGTTAATTCATTTAAGCTTAGAATATTCTAATTAGATAATCAATATATATATAGAGATAGATATTCATATAAGTTCAGAATATTCTAATTAGATAATCAATTATAATGATAATCAATTTTGATTTATAGTTGTCTCCAGGACTTCTCTTCAGCTGTGAATATGTTTAATGTTGTATAACCTGATATTTTGGTGTTTTATCGTTTATTTGTTATTAACTTCATTTGTTTAATAGCTGATTAATTTGAATTATTTCAACAGGTATAGGATTGCTGTATATATAGAGACTCGAGGATTCCAGCTAACAAATTATTTTTCCAAAGTGCCTTTAACTTTTCTTTATCTTTAATGCAGTAAACACCCTCAGTTTCTCTTTGATTATTTCTGAATGTGATATTTTGCCAGCTTATGTTCGTGGGAGCTTAAGCAGCAATGTGTGTGAGCAGAGATCAACTTTTATTTTCTACTCTAATAATTCTTTTTTTAGTTTGACAGCTCACCTTTTGATCTCAGTGCTGGAATAGCACTGCCTTTCCCTTAATAATGGATGCTTGAGTTTTTAGGTAGTGGGCCCTGAAGATTTGCCGGTGAAAATGTCTAGACATAAAAAAGATGGCTGCTGCTACAACTGCAGGGACCGCAGTTGCTGCAAGCATCCCTGCTGCTCAAGCGTCAAACAGCCTCACCAGCAGTGTGGCCTCTGCTCTGTATGCATGGGGCCTCCTGAATCTATGTGTTATAACTTATGGACATTTTGATTTTCCATTATTTTGGGACATTACGGGACAATGCCTTGCGGGTATTTGTCTAAGAGAACTCAGTGCGTTACTTGATGAAACTAAGGGCAGCTGATTCGCTTAAAGAACTTGATGCGCTATGGAAACTTGGCTTGGCTTAAAGCCGCAGCATCTCCTAAAAATTGGACTGCGGTTAGTCAACACAAAGTCGATCCTGAAGGGCTCGACTGGATGGCTGGTTAGCTTATGACGGGTAAGATCCCCAGAAGGGGACAACCTAAGACACGGCACAGTTGCACGGGACAGTCTAATGTGGCCGGCATGTCAACCTAAGCCAGGAGTCAGGACAGCCTCGATTCCCATGACAGGTAAGAATGTCGGTTGCACATGGACGTCCTAGAACATCCCCTCTTTTAAAACTAAAAAGGGGAAATGTAGGAGCCTATAATCAAGGAGATAGCTAAAGATTGCGGTTAGCTGAGAGCCATAAAAGATGTTCTAGTTTCCACCTGATATTAATGCATTATCCAAAAAATTTTGTATGCCTGTGAACACTCTGTGACGCACCTGTAAGCTCGAGCTGTAAGCACTTGTCCTTGTTAAAGATATATGTATATAACTGGGTGAGTTGGTTAGAGTGTGTGGGAAGAAGAAGAAGGTGGTGGTTGGAGTTAGAGCGTTTGGAGTGATTGCTGGAGCCGGAGAGAAAAGAAGAAGGAAAAGACCTTTTTTTCATTTTCATCCTGCCTCCGAATTTTCCTGCGTGTTCGTTGCTCCAAGAGGCTTCCACTTCAGGCAACAACAAGCAGTCAGGTAAGAAAAAGAAAATTTAAAAAGATGGGAGTGAATATAACAAAAAGTCGGTTTATAAAAGCCATGAATGAAATTTTTGATATCGAGAACTCAGAGGATAGTGAGAAAAGTGAACAAGAAAACATATCCTCTGATTCAGTTGAGACCAGCAAGGAGAGTAGTAATGTAAATTCAAAAGTAAGGTCTGCAAAAGCCATCAGAAGCTGAATAAAATTAGCTGAGGAGTATGTACTCTCCTTAGAAGCTGAAACTCAGGATACTAGTGAAAGTGATAATAGTAACAAGGAGCCAAACCATGAAAGTACGTTCTCCTCCACTGAGCTGGTTAGGAATTATGAAGCTAGTAGTGAAGAGGAATTAAAAAGCCATTCGGAGAGCACAGTCTCCAATCAAAAGAACAAAAAGAAATTAAAAAGAGAAAAGACCGTCAAATAGAGGAACCTCTAGTGCCCTCTGCTCCTTCATGCATAGAATCCCTAACAGAAACAATAAAGAGTATTGATCAGAGTGGACGTGCCCTTGAGGTAGAAATTGGCGGCCTTTCTGAGCGCTTATACGCTCTCGAACAACATAGACCGCAGGAGCACCTAGAACTGCCAGTATTTCAAAATGAAGAGGGACAAAGTTATCACGAGTCCCTAGACTTTAAAACAATAAAGAATTTTTAAAGAGGTGGTAATGACCTATGGGCCTCAAGCTCCGTTCACATTAAGTATGATAGAGTCACTTAACACCCTAATTTTAGCACCCTCAGATTGGAAAAGTCTATGCAGAGCGATACTAAGTGGGGGACAATACCTAATCTGGAAAACTCAATTCCAGGAACTTTGTTCAGAAATAGCAAAGAGAAATGCTGCAGCAGGTTTCCCTCAACGCAATATAGATATGCTCACAGGGGAGGGTCAGTTTGCTGAACTACAAAATCAGCTACAATATGATCGCGGTGTGTATGCCCAGATACACACAGCAGCTGTCAAAGGCTGGAAGACAATATCAGGCACAGGGGATCTGCAAGGCAGCCTATCAAAAGTTATACAAGGGCCTAACGAACCTTACGCTGATTTTGTAGATAGACTCTTAAAAACAACATCTAGAGTTTTTGGCGAAGTCGAGCAAGCTATGCCCCTAGTTATCCAATTAGCGTACGAGAATGCTAATATATATTGCCAGGATGCAATAAGGCCATGGAGAAGTAAAAAAGACTTATCAATTTATATCAGACTGTGCAAAGACATTAACGAGGCTGTTATCACAGGCAATGTAATTGCTGCAGTGATGAAAGATTCCTCCCCTCAAAATTCCCAAAGGATTCAACCTAGAACAGGATATTCCAGACAAAATTATTATAATCAACCAAGATATGCTAAGCAATATCACCCAAGGGTAATAAGATCAAATTCATACCGTGCTCCAGGCCGATGCCCCAGGTGCCAAAAGGGTATACATTGGGCCAATCAATGCCATTCCAGATATGATATATATGGAAATGATTTGTCCAGGATTTCAAAAAACGGGGGGGTACCGGGCCCAATGCCCCGGGGCCCACAAATGTACGAGGCACTAGAGGAGGAATGCCCTCAGATCCAGATGATTCCTCGTCACAATCCCTCCTACCCATTAACTCCCTTGTCAGAGGGACAAGAGGAAGTGCAGGATTAGATCTCTGTTCTACTGCCCAGATGGTCCTGACACCTGAAATGGGGGTTCAGCTGATTCCTACGGGAATCAGGGGACCTCTCCCCTCAGGAACTGTGGGACTAATCCTTGGGCGTAGTTCCAAGAGTTTATTAGGCTTTAATGTTATACCAGGGGTTATTGATTCAGATTATAATGGAGAGATTAAAATAATGCCAAGTACACACCGAGGCATCATCTCCGTAAATCAAGGAGACAGAATTGCACAGCTGCTCCTCCTTCCCAGTCTCCATAATACTTTTAAAAGCATGCCACAAAATAGAAATAGCAGAGCATTCGGTTCCACTGGTTCAGGACCTATGGCTTTCTGGGTTCAGGATTGTTCACGGAGGCCGATGTGCAAAATAAAAATTCAAGGTATAGAGAAGGAGGGGCTGATTGATACAGGAGCTGACTCTTCCATCATAAATCTACAACAATGGCCTAAGCACTGGCCTCTACAGAAAGCCTCAACCAGTTTAAGGGGCTTGGGATATAGTAATACCCCAGCACAAAGTGCTAATATCTTGAATTGGGAGGATGATGAAGGACACAAAGGATCATTCCAACCTTATGTATTAAACAGCTTGCCAGTTACCCTATGGGGAACAGATATTCTATATCAAATGGGGCTACACCTAGCAACCAAGCCTGCAGGTGTTAAGAATAAAAATCCTAATCAAAATAAAAAAGACAAAAGACATTTTTTCTAGGGGCCACTGAGAAAACAATTTTAAAAATACCATGGCTCTCTAATAAGCCACTTTGGGTCCCTCAGTGGCCCCTATCCAAAGAAAAATTGCAAGCGGCCCATCAATTAATTAAAGAACAATTAGGAGCAGGACACATAGAGCCTTCCACCTCTCCCTGGAATTCTCCCATATTTGTAATTAAGAAAAAATCAGGAAAATGGAGACTATTACAAGATCTAAGACAAATTAACAAAACAATGCAAATTATGGGCCCTACTCAACCTGGACTTCCTAATCCTGTAGCTATTCCTAAAAACTATTACCATATAACTCTTGATATAAAGGACTGTTTCTTTTCCATTCCCCTACTTCCTCTGGATGCCCCCAGGTTTGCTTTTTCAATTCCTTCTATTAATAATAATGGCCCTGATAAAAGATATCAATGGAAAGTATTGCCGCAGGAAATGGCAAATAGCCCTACAATGTGCCAACTATATGTGGACAGAGCTATACAGCCCATTAAAAACAAATATCAAGACCTTATGTGTCTACACTACATGGATGATGTTTTATTAGCTCACCCTAATCAACAAATCTTATTTAATATATTTTGTGAAATAACAAAAAAATTTAAAAAAATATGGATTATATAGAGCAGAAGAAAAAGTTCAAAGCAGATCACCTATACTATATTTAGGCTTTAAAATCATGGATAGTTTTGTTAACCTCCCCAAAATTCTAATAAGTAAAGAACATTTGACCACCCTCAATGATTTCCAAAAATTACTGGGAGACATCAATTGGCTTCACCCTACACTAAGCCTCACTACTGGACAATTAAAACCTTTATTTGACATCCTTCGCGGGAACCCTGATCCATCCTCTCTGCGAACATTAACTCCTGAGGCCAGGAGAGCTCTAAAATTAGTAGAACAGGCCATTGAAAGATCCCATTGTGATAGATTTGATTTTGCTCAACCACTAATATTGATTATTATTCCTTCACAATATACACCAACAGGAGTATTTTGGCAACAGAGACCTATATTATGGATACATTTGCCTGTCTCTC
This sequence comes from Tamias sibiricus, assembly GCA_025594165.1. Classification (NCBI taxonomy): domain Eukaryota; kingdom Metazoa; phylum Chordata; class Mammalia; order Rodentia; family Sciuridae; genus Tamias; species Tamias sibiricus. The sequence continues at coordinate 79,386,563 of CM046666.1, read as the reverse complement.
CTAAAAGTACAATTGAGTTTTATACCTCCGTGGTGGCTAAACTTATTCTTCAAGGACTTAAAACCTCTACTAAAATATTTGGAATTCATCCCACTACTATTATTACTCCTTATTCATCGTCACAGGTTGAATATTTGTGCTTCAATGATAATGATTGGGCTATAGCTAGATGCTCTACTTCTGCAAATTTTGACAATCATATTCCTAAATCTCCTATACTGTCCTTTTGTATCAATCATCCTATCATATTCCCACAGGTAATAAAAAATCAACCCATTCCTAAAGCATTTAATGTATTTACAGATGGATCCTCTAATGGTAATGCTGCAGTAGTCACTCAAAATGAAAAAATGATTCATATCACTAATAAAAAAAATCAGCTCAATTAGTGGAACTCGAAGTTTTAATAATAGCTCTGGAAAATTTTAAAGAACAGCCTATGAATATTTTTTCAGACAGCCACTATATTGTACATGCTGTCCCTAAATTGGAGCTAGCAGGTCCAATAGCACCACATACTCCAGCTTTTAAATTGTTTTCTCAAATCCAAAATCTCCTATGGCAACGAAAAGAACCTTTATTTATGGGTCACATAAGAGCTCACACTAATTTGCCTGGTCCTCTCCATGAAGGTAATCAAAAAGCTGATGCCCTCACTAAAACAATATTTATATTTACTACAGTACAACAAGCTACTTTATTTCATTCCCAGTTCCACGTTAATAGCACTACCTTAAGACAAAAATTTAAAATCACAAAAGAACAAGCTCATAGAATTGTAAAAGAATGTCCATCTTGTGTAACACATTTGCCCAATCCACATTATGGGGTTAACCCACGAGGTTTGATGCCCAATCATTTGTGGCAGATGGATGTCACACATGAGCCAAGTTTTGGAAAATTACGATTTATTCATGTCACCATAGATATATGCTCAGGCATGATTTTTGCTTCTTTACATTCCGGAGAAAAAGTTAAAGATACTACATCTCATTGTCTGCAAGCTTTTGCTGCATTGGGCATCCCCAAAATGCTTAAAACAGATAATGGCCCTGCATATACATCCACATCCTTCAAACAATTTTGTACAAAGTTCAATATTATCCACAAAACAGGTATCGCTTATAATCATCAGGGACAAGGAATAATTGAAAGAGCAAATTGGACACTTAAAAATATGTTACTAAAGGAAAAAGATGGAAACTGGAAAAATCCTAAGGACAGATTGGCAGTTGCCCTGTTTACCCTAAATTTCTTAACTTTAGATTCTAATGGATATTCGGCTGGAGATAGACACTGGAACCCACACCAACAACATAAACCTTTGGTTTACTGGAAGGATGTTCTCTCAGGTACATGGAAGGGTCCAGTCCCAGTATTAATTTGGGGGAGAGGATCCGTTTGTGTTTTTCCAAAGCACGAATCCTCTCCAATATGGATACCATCTAGATTGATAAAGCAGGTACAAAGTCAAAAGGATCAAGACGAAGTTATTGAGGAGTCTAGATTGAATAAACAAGTACAAAATCAAGAGGACCAAAATGAAGGTATGGAGTGATTCCCTTAAAAGAGTCCTCCATTAAATTTACTGCTGGGGGCCAGCCCCAGTCAGGGGGTACAACGCCAGTGCTCAGCGAAGTACGGAGGTAGAGAAGCAGCGATGGGGAAAAATAACACACCAACACGCAAGTCAGGCTGTGGAATATTTTCCCATTGCTGCTTCTCTGCCTCCGTACTTCGCTGAGCGCTGGCGTTGTACCCCCTGACTGGGGCTGGCCCCCAGAAATTTACAACTTAAATTTCATTCTTCCCAGCCGGGACAAGAAGATCTCTCTTTAGTGTATACACAATTGTATTTTTTTTCTTTTATATATGTCTTTATGTCTGTGCATTTGTCTAAATTTCATGTTAATGTGATGTCACAAATATGTGTTTATATGTGTGTCTGTCTAGTGTGACATCACAAAATATTAAGTGCTTATGAAAAAAAGAGATAGATATAGATCCAAATAACGTTAATTCATTTAAGCTTAGAATATTCTAATTAGATAATCAATATATATATAGAGATAGATATTCATATAAGTTCAGAATATTCTAATTAGATAATCAATTATAATGATAATCAATTTTGATTTATAGTTGTCTCCAGGACTTCTCTTCAGCTGTGAATATGTTTAATGTTGTATAACCTGATATTTTGGTGTTTTATCGTTTATTTGTTATTAACTTCATTTGTTTAATAGCTGATTAATTTGAATTATTTCAACAGGTATAGGATTGCTGTATATATAGAGACTCGAGGATTCCAGCTAACAAATTATTTTTCCAAAGTGCCTTTAACTTTTCTTTATCTTTAATGCAGTAAACACCCTCAGTTTCTCTTTGATTATTTCTGAATGTGATATTTTGCCAGCTTATGTTCGTGGGAGCTTAAGCAGCAATGTGTGTGAGCAGAGATCAACTTTTATTTTCTACTCTAATAATTCTTTTTTTAGTTTGACAGCTCACCTTTTGATCTCAGTGCTGGAATAGCACTGCCTTTCCCTTAATAATGGATGCTTGAGTTTTTAGGTAGTGGGCCCTGAAGATTTGCCGGTGAAAATGTCTAGACATAAAAAAGATGGCTGCTGCTACAACTGCAGGGACCGCAGTTGCTGCAAGCATCCCTGCTGCTCAAGCGTCAAACAGCCTCACCAGCAGTGTGGCCTCTGCTCTGTATGCATGGGGCCTCCTGAATCTATGTGTTATAACTTATGGACATTTTGATTTTCCATTATTTTGGGACATTACGGGACAATGCCTTGCGGGTATTTGTCTAAGAGAACTCAGTGCGTTACTTGATGAAACTAAGGGCAGCTGATTCGCTTAAAGAACTTGATGCGCTATGGAAACTTGGCTTGGCTTAAAGCCGCAGCATCTCCTAAAAATTGGACTGCGGTTAGTCAACACAAAGTCGATCCTGAAGGGCTCGACTGGATGGCTGGTTAGCTTATGACGGGTAAGATCCCCAGAAGGGGACAACCTAAGACACGGCACAGTTGCACGGGACAGTCTAATGTGGCCGGCATGTCAACCTAAGCCAGGAGTCAGGACAGCCTCGATTCCCATGACAGGTAAGAATGTCGGTTGCACATGGACGTCCTAGAACATCCCCTCTTTTAAAACTAAAAAGGGGAAATGTAGGAGCCTATAATCAAGGAGATAGCTAAAGATTGCGGTTAGCTGAGAGCCATAAAAGATGTTCTAGTTTCCACCTGATATTAATGCATTATCCAAAAAATTTGTATGCCTGTGAACACTCTGTGACGCACCTGTAAGCTCGAGCTGTAAGCACTTGTCCTTGTTAAAGATATATGTATATAACTGGGTGAAGTTGGTTAGAGTGTGTGGGAAGAAGAAGAAGGTGGTGGTTGGAGTTAGAGCGTTTGGAGTGATTGCTGGAGCCGGAGAGAGAAGAAGGATCAAAGACCTTTTTTTCATTTTCATCCTGCCTCCGAATTTTCCTGCGGTGTTCGTTGCTCCAAGAGGCTTCTGCTTCAGGCAGCAACACTATAGCTAGATGCTCTACTTCTGCAAATTTTGAAAATCATCTTCCTAAGTCTCCTATATTATCTTTTTGTATCAATAATCCTATTATATTTTCACAGGTAATAAAAAATCAACCTATTCCCAAGGCATTAAATGTATTCACCGATGGGTCCTCAAATGGTACTGCTGCAGTAGTCACTAAAAAAGAAAATATAACTTACACAACTGCACACAAATCAGCTCAACTAGTGGAACTGGAAGCTGTGGTAAGAGCTCTGGAAAATTTTAGAGAGCAGCCCATGAACATTTTTTCAGATAGCCACTGTATTGTACATGCTGTCCAAAATTAGAGCTAGCAGGACCAATAGCACCTCATACTCCAGCCTTTAAATTGTTTTATCAAATACAAAAACTTTTGTGGGCAAGAAAATAACCTCTATTCGTAGGGCATATTAGAGCACATACCAACTTGCCTGGTCCCCTCCATGAAGGTAATCAAAAGGCTGATGCCCTTACCCAAGCAATCTTTATACTTTCAGCGCTCCAGCAAGCTACTTTATTTCACTCCCAGTTTCACGTCAATAGCACCACCTTGCAGAGTAGGTTTAAAATCACAAAGGAGCAAGCCAGAACAATTGTAAAAGATTGTAAATCTTGTATGACACATTTGCCCAATCCTCATTATGGTGTTAACCCTAGAGGATTAATGCCCAATCATTTGTGGCAGATGGATGTTACTCATGAGCCAAGTTTTGGAAAATTGTGATTTATTCATGTGACCATAGATACATGCTCAGGCATGATTTTTGCTTCTTTACATTCCAGAGAAAAAGTTAAAGATACTACATCTCATTGTCTGCAAGCTTTTGCTGCATTGGGCATCCCCAAAATGCTTAAAACAGATAATGGCCCTGCATATACATCCTCATCTTTCAAACAGTTTTGCACAAAATTCAATATATCCCATAAAACAGGCATCCCATACAATCCTCAGGGTCAGGGCATTATTGAAAGAGCAAACCGAACACTGAAAATTATGTTATTAAAACAAAAAGAAGGAAATTGGAAAAATCCTAGGGACAGATTGGCAGTTTCCCTGTTTACCTCAAATTTTTTAACTTTAGACTCTAATAGTTATTCTGCTGGAGACAGACATTGGAACCCACACCAACAACATAAACCTTTGGTTTACTGGAAGGATGTTCTTTCAGGTACATGGAAGGGTCCAGATCAAGTATTAATTTGGGGGAGAGGATCTGTTTGTGTTTTTCCAAAGCACGAATCCTCTCCAATATGGATACCATCTAGATTAATAAAGCAGGTACCAAATCAAAAGGATCAAAATGAAGTTGCTGGAGAATCAAGATTAATAAAAAAGGTACAAAATCAAGAGGACCAAGATGAAGGTATGGAATGATTCCCTTAAAAGAGTCCTTCAAAATATTTCACAACTTAAGTGTCATTCCTCCCGGCCAGGATGAGGAGATCTCTCTTTAGTGTGCACACAATTTTTTTCTCTCTCTCTCTTTTTATATATGTTCTTATGTCTGTGCATTTGTCTAAATTTCATGTAAATGTGGTGTCACAAATATATGTTTGTAGGTTTGTGTGTCTGTGCAGTGTGACGTCACAAATAACAAAGTGCTTATGAAAAAAAAATATGGATCCAAATAACTTTAATTCATTTGAGTTTAAGAGTATTCAATTTGGGTAAATAATTTAATAAGTGAAGGTACCTTCAATTTTGATTTATAGGTGTCCCAGGGATTTCTCTTTAGCGAAGAAAATGAGTAGTGCTGTATAACTTGATATTTTGGTGTTTTGACATACGAATGTTTATTTGTAATTAACTTTATTTGTTTTATAGCTGATTAATTTGAGTTATTTTAACAGATAATTTCATGGAAGGTTATAGAGACTCGAGGGTTCCAGCTAACAAATTATTTTTCCAAAGTGCCTTTAGCTTTTCTTTGCTCTATCTTTAATGCAGTAAATACCCTCAGTCTTTCTTTGTCTTGTTCTGAATATGATATTTTGCCAGCTTATGTTTGTGGGAGCTCAAAGCAGCAATGTGTGTGAGCAGAAATCAACTTTAATTTTCTAATCTAATAATTCTATTTTTTAGTTTGACAACTTGCCTCTTGACTCAGTGCTGGAATAGTACTGCCTTCCCTCTAATAATTGATGCTTGAATTTCTAGGTAGCGGGCCCTGAAGATTTGCTGGTGGCATTGTCTAGACATAAAAAAGACCCTGCTGCTACAGCTGCAAGGATTGTGGTCGCTGCAAACATCCCTGCTGTTCAAGCATCAAACAACCTCACCAGCAATGTGGTCTCTGCTCTGCATGCATCGTGCCTCCTAGATCAATGTGTTATAACAAGTGGACATTTTGATCTTTCATTGTTTGGGACTTTACGGGAAAATGCCTTGCGGGTATTTGTCTAGAGAACTCAGTGTGTTACTTGATAGAACTCAGGGCAGCTGATTTGTTTAAAGAATTTGATATGCTATGCAACTTGGCTCGTCAGCAGAAGGCTTGTCGCCTTAAAGCCGCAGCATCTCCTCACAACTGGACGGCTGTTAGTCATCATACACAGTCAATCCTGAAGGGCTCCATTGGATGGCTGGTAGCCAATGACAGGTAAGATCCCCAGAGGGGGACATCCTAAGACAGGCACAGTCGCACGGGACAGTCTCATGTAGCCAACATATCAACATAAGACAGGATTCAAGGGCACAGCCTTGATAATCTGATGAAGGGTAATAATGTTGGTTGCATATAGACGTCCTAGAGCATCTCCTCTTTTAAAACAAAAAGGGGGGAAATGTAGGAGCACTAATTAAGGAGATAGCTAAGATTGCGGTTAGCTGTGAGTCATAAAGATGTTCAAGCATTACCACTTTCCACGGTCTCGCGGGACTTGGTCCGGGACATTGTGGATCGGGTCGGCGCCATTGTGTGGTGGTTGCAGGAGTGTGGATGGTGTTGGAGTTGTTGTTGGAGCTGGAGAGAGAAGCTAGCAGAATAAAGAGCCTGTTCGTTTCCAGTCTGCCTCTGAACTTATTCCCACGGCGTCATTGCTCCAAGCGGCAATCGCTTCAGGCAGCGACACAAAACTAAATACTGAAATACTATCCATAATATACAAAGTACTCCTAACATTTGAGGAAAACATAATAAAATAAAAACATGATACAAAATAAGCCAAAACTATGAACAAATCATTTAAAAGATGAAACATAATCTTTTACTTTATGAAAATGTAACTATCTTGTGATGCAATTTCTTTGCTATCAGATTGTTAAGATTTTAATTTAGATATATTATTAGCTGAGTTATGGGAAATAGCCGTGCTCACATGCTTCTGGTGGGAAAAAAAAACTTGGCATATGCAACATATGACATGAACATTTGCTTTTTAATTCAACAATACAACATTGAAGAATTTCCTAAAGTTTCATATCTGAAAATTTAAAAAACTAGTTGCAGGCAGTTATTTATTGAGGCATATTTAAAACTGCAAAAATTTTTGAAACATACTAAAAGGCATATATAAAAGAGTATTCAAATAAGTTGAATAGTTATAGTTAAACAGTATTCTATGAAAATGTAAAACAGAATGAGGACAATATCTCTGAATGTATATAGAATAGTCTCCACAATAAATTAAATATAGAATATCAAGTTAGCAGAAGGATTACTTCCCATTTTATTCTGAGGCCAAAATTATCCTAATACTAAAATTAGGCAGTTACATTACTAGAAAACTATAGAATAATATCTCTTATAAACACAAATTTTAAAATCCTCAACAAAATATTAGCAAATAAATTCCAAAATTTTTACACAAAAAATTATATACTGTGATCAAGTAGAAATTATCCAAGTATGCAAAATTAGTTCAACAACTAAAAATCAGTATCAACTTGGTAAGAAACAATCATGTAAGTATGTCAGTAGATTGAGAAAAGGCTTTTGACAAAATCTGACATCCACTCGTGTAAAAATTCTCTTTAAAATGAGAATAAAGGGTGAATTTCCTCAATTGGCGAAGAATATCTATAAAATATCTGCAGCTAGCATCATAATTAAAGGAGAGACATTAGAAGCTTTCTTACTAAGATTAGGAAAAAAAGCAAGGATGGCTCCCTTCACCATTGTTCTGCAACATTGTACTGTTCTAGCTAATGCAATAACAGAAGAGGAAATATAGGCATCAAATTGAGGAAAAAGAAATAAAACTTCCTGCTTGTAGCTATCCTTATCTTCCATGTTGAATATCTTTAAAAAAATCAACCAAAGCATGTTAGAAATAATAAGTGGTTATAGCAAGTTTTCTGGATACAAGAAAAGTATGCCAAAACCAATACTCCCTTTCCTATATTCCAGCAAAAAAAAAAAAAATAAATAAATAAAAAATAAAAACAGTGGAATTTGAAAATAAAATCACATTATCATTTCCATCAGCACCCTTAAAAATCAAATACTTACTTAGACCTAAAAAAAATGTATAAATTCTACATATGGAAAGATACACAACTCTTATGAACATTGTCAAAGAAGAACTGAATAAATGGGGAGTCAGTTCATGTTTGTGGGTAGGAAAACTCAGCACTGTGAAGATATTGCTTCTTTTAAACTTGATTCATACATTCCATGCAGTCCCAATAAAAATTCCAGCAAGTTATTTTTGGTTATCTACAAATTAATTCTAATGTTTATGTGGAAAGGCAAAAGACCCAGAACAGCCAACACAATACTGGAGAAGAACAAAGATGAAACACAAACAATACCTGACTTTAAAACTTACTAAAAGAATATAATAATTAAGACAGTGTGGTACTGAGAAAGAACAGAAAACTAGATCAATGAAACAGAACATAAAGTGTCATAGTTTGGGTCTAGAACGTCCCCGAAAGACCAAAGCATTAAAGGTTTTAAAAGTTAGGTTCCTTGTAAGGCTGTACTAAGAGGTAATTTAATTTTAAAGGGGTGGGGCTAGAGGGAGGTATTCAGGTCAATATGAGCAAGTTGTGGGACCTTAGTTTCTTTCTCACTCTCTCTACCCCCACCCTTGTTTCCTGGCCAACAAACAAAATCAGTTGAAAATGGGCAAACACTCTTAGCAGACATCAAGAGAGACATAGATGGCAAATGAGTGTATAAAAACATATTTTATATCAAACATCATTAATTAAATGCAAATTAAAACAGCAATGAAAGACTAGTACATACTTAGTAGAATGGCCGATATCTAGGGGACACTGAAAACATAAAGGACTGGGTAAGATGTGGAATAATAGGAGCTTCCATGTGTTGCTGTTGGCAATGTAAAATCATATAGTCTTTTTAGAAGACAGTTTAGTGGTTTCTTAAAAATTAAATTATATGTACCATATAATCCAGCAATCGCACTTATTGCTGTTTACCCAGATGACTTGAAAGCTTATGTCTTCTGTGCACATGATTATTATGATCATGTATACACATGATGATTATCATGTGTCAATGTAGGTTAGTCAATTGAAAAACTGTACCACTCCAGTGAAGGATATTGATAATGGGGAGGGCTTTGCATGTGTCAGGGCACAAGATGTACGGGAACCCCTTGCACCTCCCTGTCAATTTTACTGTGAACTTGAAATTGCACTAAAAATATAGTCACAAAAAAATGAAAGAAGTACCCATGGTAAGCAAATTTTGAATATGAAGGAAAATATCATGAATATTTTATGTATATATACATATATATGTACATGATATATATGCATGCATATGTGGGCACAAAGAGAGAAACAGAAGGAACACTTGTTTTTCTCAAAAAAGAGACAAGACACATAAGAAGGGAAAGGATTAGTCCAGGAACTTTGTTGCACCCATCACTTCTCTGCATCTCATTTGCCAGAACTTAGACATATGGGCACATTTCATTGTAAGATGATTGAAAAACATGGTTTCAATCCACATAGACATTTGTCCAGGAAATCCCACTGCCAAAAGAGAAAAGAAGAGAATGGATTTGGGGAATAATTAGTAATGTCTGCCTCACATTTTATTCTATGAAGTAGAACCTTGAATAAAAGTGTTAGTTCAAAACATTTAAAGTGGGAGAACAAGTAAAACAAAATATTTACTATCAGATTTCTTAAATTTTGGAAAAAGGCTTAGGGGGAGAAAAAAGAATGAAGAAACCAAGTAACAATTACAAAGTTTGAAAATTACTTTAGCTCCCATAATTATTTGATTTAATGACTTAGTGAAATTTAGGTATCTTAAAATAACTCCTTTTTAAATAGTTTTCATTTTCTTCTGTCTTACTTTAATTAAGCTTATCACTAGCTCCTAAATTCCAAAATGTTTTTTAAAACTTTGCAAGGGAGAAAAAAATCAAGGACTCCCACCTGGTGAATCAAATCCATAAAATTGTAATACTTGGTATCATTCAGATTGAGTTCACATTAACAAGTGTTTTTATGTGTATCATGCTGATCATGTAAATGTAGTTAGCTTTCTGGAAAAAGGGAAAAAGAAACCACACAAATTGTAGCTGATTAGATGTGACTGCAATCTACAGAGCTAGTCTTTTTTGAGAGGTAGGAGAACGGCTGCATATGGTCTCCACATGAATATAAATATATTTCACTTTCATTAGAGATTATTTTGTTCCTATGAACAAGAACGAGTGAAAGCCTAGAGAGGAGGTTCTGTGCTTTATTGTGTGGGCTTCTGTCTAGGTAGGAATGGTAATGACTCAGGCATCACCTGCCTGCTGCCAGGTACATTCTGTTCAGTTCAACGAACATTTAACTCCTATTCTGCACACGGCATCATTAATGTACCTCAGCCTTTGACTAAATGAAAAGAGTGATTGGAACAGCTTTCAGTTTCAAGGGAAACTAATTTCTCAGTTTCAGACATAAAACCAAATAGGTTTTTTTTCCCCCCTCATTTAGGTGAGGCAACTTCTCACATAATGCCACAGACCCAACATATGAATAAAAACAAGAGCTAACTTTCCTGTCATGTCTTCTTGCTCTTGAGAACACTGAAGTGTTTGAAAAATGGAGACTCCTGGTCAAAAAGAAGTGTTAAAGTTTAGTGATCTTCCTCATTTCAAGGACATTAGGATTCACATAGAGGACCAGAGGAATGATGTATCTTGTTCTCAGAAAGTGGAATCCGTTTCTGCAGGCTAGAGAAAAGAAATTCAGCCAGTGGTCTCTAACATGACAGAAGGAGAATAAGGGGTACTGGTTCCACTCTGAGGCACTGAGAACCCACAAACATGCTCCTGCCTGTAGGGACCCTTTCCTTACAGGGTCAGTGGCATGTAATTGATTATGAATAAGAGTACATACAGGAGGGGCTGGTCTGAGGATGATGAAGTGTTTAGTGTTCAGGCTGCCTAAAGGATACCTGGTGTGTATGCCTGTCCTCAAGTGAATAACAAAAATTAAATTTATAGCTACTTACCCAACACTATTATTATAAATATGTTGTTTCTATTTAAACACAAACAATAGTGATATAAGGAGTTTTTATACCTAAGGTACACGATTTAATTATTAGGGGGAAGATCTTGAAAGATCTTGAAACAAAATATGAAAAGTCTTGTAGCAAAATGGTATTTTCCCAAAAGTTTCTAAGTTCCAGAGGTAATGGTCCTAGGGACTCCTTATAAAACTTAACTGAAATTAATCAAAAATACTATTTGACATTGGATTTTATCTTTGTATTCAAATTTCTCATAGTAAGTGGGCCATAAAAACAAAAATCCTTATAATTTAATCTTGAAAAAATAGTAAAATATTTACAAAGTTGGGTTATACCAACCAAAACCAGATATGATTTTGTGTTCAGGATCAATGTACATATTAAATTAAAAATAGTTAAAAAAACTGAAAAAGTATAAAAGTATACAAAAGTATAATATATACATATATGCCTTTGTCTCCTATCTTCCCAGATGCTTTCCCAAGAAGCAAAATAGAAGGTATTTCCCAATATATTTTATGCATATCAGGCAAATTCATTCATAGACACAAAATTTTTATGTACATGTGGTAGCATACTTCATGCAGACACATGGATCATAACATGATCCCTGTTTAATGCCTTGCTATTTGTGTCTCTGAATAATTTGTCTGAATATTATTCCATTGTAAGGACCTATCAAAATGAACTTTATCAGTCCCCTATGACTGGACATATAGGATACATTATAAATTTTTGCCATTTCAACATAGTACTTCAAATAATAGTCCTAAAGCAATATAATCTTACTAATGTGTAATGAATAATATTAACATAAATTACTGCTAATAATGTGGTGGGATAAGAAAGAAGAGAGAGTACAGACCCATGGTATGAGGTGAAGGTAGTTACCTTTGGCTTCATGCCCAGTTGGATATGTGTGGCCCATGCTGATGGCCTGAGTTCACTCACATGGGACAGGATATTCTTTTTATACCTTTTTAGACTTTCTGGTCTAAGGATTGAGAAAATCAAAGAGATCTTGGTGTACCAGTCAGCTCATATATGGATTTCAATCTTCTAATGATAAACAAGGGTTATCATCATATTCAATGGCAATGCATACAAAATTACATGGTGAAAATAAATATCTGTGCGACTTGTAATGAATGAGCATGCTCACATTCATCTACCCAAGGAGTATGATTATTTACAGCAGGAAAAGCATTTACTGGGTCATTCACTAAGGAAAGGAGCATTAAATGATATGATTTCCCTCAAAGATAGCACATGTTTGGAGTGCTTCTTACTGGGAAGTTCTGAATCAATCACTCTCTTGTCTCTTGTCTCTTGTCTCTTTCCCTCGTCCCTCTCCCCCATTTCTCTCTCACTCTCCAGGTTCAATTAAAAGATGGACAGAGACAGGAAAAATGAGTTCAGTAATGACTGACTGAGGCTTATGTGCTTTTAGAAAACTGTTTCTAGACAGACTGAAGCAGGTTTCTTCTGTAAAAACAGCAATTAAGCAAATTCTATCCCATGGGCAATTTTCCATGCTGATGTAGTCAGTCTATTTTCCTGTTGTTTATCAGCTACTTTTAAATTATAGATGTCAAATAATTCATGCCAGGCTTAAGATGTGTGTGTGTGTGTGTGTGTGTGTGTGTGTGTGTGTGTAATTTTCATGAGGTAAAATCTTGAAAGCAATAAAATTTCCCCATCAAATATGTGCCTTAAAATTGACTAATGAAGCTTAATAAAAATGTACCAAATTGAGAAGTCTATCTTTCCTTACTTGCATTCAGAAAGTACTCCAGAGCCCAGGGTTTTTCATTTTTATATGCTTTACATGTAACACTGATGGGAATATTCAACCAAGAACCATATACATGGAACCATCTATAAAACTATACCCCAGATAAGGGTAAGTTAATGCATAGTTGCACAATCTGCCCCTTCTATTCCTTGTTTAAAATTTTTTTGTTATCCCATATTTATTATAGACTTGTTATAAATGATTATTTCATAATTCTGCACTCAACAGAATAGTACTTATCTATTTTGATGCAAATGGCATATTTGTAAACATACATTGAAAACAGCAAAGTAATTTGTAACTGCTGTGATTATTATTACCTTAAAGATAATTGTGGTTCATAGATTGAGGAAGAGAGCAAATGCCTAGAAATGTTTGTTTTCAAACTTCCTGCACCCAGATCATTTTCAAACAGGATGATATTTGAAAAATGAAATGCAGGCAAAAGTCATGACTTCACTATGCTTCACATTTTGCTCTAACATTGAGACACATAAAAAAATGTACCTGGTTTAAAAAAAAATCTACTCAAAAAGCTGCACAGGAAGGGTCCTGCCAGCCTCACCCCTCCCTGTTTTGCTTCTTATTTTTCTTGCAGAAGGATTGAACATGTCTCTGTGACTTCTCCCAAAAGTTTTCTATTGGGACTTCAGAACCATTTCTCAACAGAAAATCAATTTAACAAAAACCAATGTCTTTCTAGTTTTTGGTTTCCCTTTTAGGAAAATTCCTGGAATGAATATTCTTTTGATCAAGTCTTCTCTTATATCCCACATATGCAATGAAATTGTGCCCTGCATCAATAATCAAACATTATCACATTTTCATCAGAATTGGTAAGTCACCAGCTCCTTTTGTGAAATGCTATTATTCAATGGAAGCAGCAACACTGTAGAGCTTTCTGGATCAAAACAGCAATTTAGTAATGTGATTTACCATTGGTAATAGAAAATATTCTTGGAGGAACTTAAGTTCACAGATAGACACCTATGATGTTAAAAAAACGATAAATCTCCTTTGGAGCATTTTGGCACTTGGTTATTTCCACTGAAGTCAAATAAAGGAACACCTTTTCAGAAGAGTTTCCCATGAAACAGCCAGATGATTCAAATGATGACTCTTCTTTGAAAATGAAACTTTGAAAGAACATTCACTCCACAATGTTCCCACAGTTACATATGAATGATAGATGGGCAAGAAAACAAAAAAATCTCAGGGCAGACCTTTGGAGACTGGGCTGGTGATTACCAAGTTCTTCAGGATAAATGGTCTCATATACTAAAGAAAGAATACTCACTTTTTGGCTCATCATGACATACTTATGATATAAAATTAATTTTTTTAGTCAGAGGATTATGAGGATCAATTGAGATAATGCACGTATAGGCACTGTGCACTCTGCCCAATGTATACATAGCCATTATGTAAAAGATACTAATATTATCATTCTCTTTAGTATTCCCAGTATTTAATTTTAAGGAAAGTTATCATAGACAAGGGAAATTTTTGACATGGAGGTTATGACTATTCCTCTTGTACTTGTCCATTTTTGTTTATTTAGTTTTCACACACATGGGAGTTGTAACTAACCTATCATACATGCCTTTGTTTGCTAAAATACTGTTGCACATTGGGACCATGGCTGGTATATGCTGTCTTTTAAAAAATATTAATCATCATGCTTACTATTAAAATGTGCAGTATTTAATGGGACTTAATAATTTAACTCCCACAAGACCCCCATTTCAAAATTCTATATTAAAAGCTCACCTTAAACCGTTTGCTTAAAAGTAACTGTAAATGTACGAACATCAACATTATCACATTTTCTTCTACTTTTACTAAATTATTTTGTCTTATATTGTCCCACGTTATGATCCTAACAAACTATGAAGCAGAATTAATTGTAGTTTCTGTATAGTAGATTTTTTATGAGATTAATAATATAATTCATGTGAAGGCACCAAGCCTGAAAGGGAAACAAGAATTAAGTAAATTTGACAGAGATATTTGTATCATTTGTAAAATATCTTATTTTAAAGTAAATTATGAGTATATATTCTTAAAACAGAGATATTTGCTCCTTTTAATTGAGAGATGATGCAAAAAGGATAAAATGGTAATAATTTTTCTTTATATGGCCTCTTATTTATTCACTTATTAGATAACTGATTTTAGCACCTTAGTATATGTCCCCTAATACAGCTATCTATGACCAAGCAAGTTCAAATTTTATTTTTATCTACACACACACACACCCACACTGCTCTGAGGGATGTAGTTCTTTTTTTATTTTTATTTATTTATTTTGTTAAGTGGGTTTAGTCTCACTTGTACATCTTTGTTATTTAATTATTTACTAAAACAACAACAATAACAATACAATTCAGACCAAATTGTGATATACATCTCAACACCATGGATATCACCTGCTAGATGTTTAGGATGTGAGGTATTTTTTTACCAAAACCTCTGTAGTGAATGGAGATGAAGAACATCTGTGTGGGTACCATTTGTACAGATGATTTTGAAGCAGTACACAGATCGGTCATTGAAATAGAGGTGGCCACTCTTGGAATAATAAGGAGGCAAGGGATACAGCAGTGGTGGCAAGGAAGGTCTTCTTGCTAGTGAGGGGTCCTTGTGGCTGAAGATGTCTCAACTTGTGTTTCACTAATTCTGTAAATCTTAGCCACATTACTGAGCTGACAGAAATTCAGCTACCAAACATTTACCACACTTTTCTTTTTTAAAAAAGGTAAAATGATCCAAAGTTCAGCAAATATGAGAGGCAATGAAATGTTTGTAGTTACTGCTAGATTTCCCATTTAATCCCAGGTCTCTTATCATTTTAATTTGCATCTGCAGCTGTATTGCTGGCACCACACAATGTAATCACTGATCATTATGACCCAATGTTCATTAAGAAATGCTAAGTTAGAGTAGATATTCTGAAGTACCACTAAGACAATTTCATCTTCTATTTTAACATAATTTTTATTAAATTTTAGCATACATATTTTCAGCTTTTGACAACATATAATAGCGTTTTTTTTTTTTTTTTTTTAAACTATTGCTACTAACTGCTTTTGATATATTGATGATACCAAAGTTAACAGGAATAATAACATGTGTTTTTCAACTTCTTTGGATGAAGCTTTGTTTATATGACTAAAACAATAGACTGGGAAATAAAATTAATGGTTTCTCTGTATACCTCTAAGATGGATGTTGTTGGTGCGAGTGAACGTGAGCTTAATTAAGTACAGGCATACACTTAGGCCTAATTTATTAATATATGCATTCCTTAAACGTTTATTGAACACTTGCTATGTGTGCAGCAGAAGGATATTATAAATCTTGCTATTTGTTAAAGGTTGACACTGAACCAACAGTCATTAGCTGGCCATTACTACTCACTGAATTTCTGTGCTCTTCACTGATCCCATTTTCCTTTGAGCCTTAAGATTTTCACCTGTTTTATTTTTAGTTATATCATCAAAGAATCAACAATTATTTTGATAGAAACTGCTTGAGAGAGGTGGAAGTGATTGAATTAGATCTTCTGATCTCACATTCATTAATCTTGTTGAAGAGATAAAGACTAAAAAGGGGATGGTATCTAATTAAATGCTAATTTCTAAAGGTGATGTGAAAGTTTAGAAATAGGAGTGAACAGTGTACATTAAAAGCATTAATGAAGGTGTTGTAGAGCCAAAGAAATTTGGGCAAGAATTTGGGGGTGGGTAGGACTTGGACAGGAAGAAAAAAATGGAAATGTATTTCAGAGGGAACCAATACATATAATTAAAAAGAGGTGAAAAATCATATGCACTAGTGAAAAGTACTGAGAAAGTAGCTTGTCTCATGGTGACATTGTGATTGCTCTAATTTATTTACCAATAAAGAAATTTGGGTAACTATTGTGAACAAAATGGTGGTCAAGATTTCTGATATAAAACAAAATATTCTAGAAAAGGAAGAGTTGATTAATCAACTAAAGGAATTTAGATAGGTTTGGAGGGGAAAGATTTGCTTAAATATACAGGGTAAGAATTTATTCTAAAACCCATTGGTCCCAAATTATGTCCTGGCTGCTGTTCCTTAGTGTGATTGTGTAAGAAATTGTGATAGTATTTGAACAGATATTTAAGTCTTCTATCAGTTTTTAAGTTCATGTTCTTTTCTTTCATTATTTTTTTTCCCAAAAACATTTTCTGAGAGACTATCATAAAACACCTTGTTGTCTCTGATGACTCTGAAGTTGTTTTAAGCTTGTGCTTTGTCCAGTATTCCTCTTTCTTTGTTGCCAGAGGGCTCTGTGATAAAGAAATGGTGGATAAAGGGAAGATGTCCAGGATCAGTGACCTATTTTGCAATATAAGTGCCACCTCATCATTCATTATTTCCAAACATGAGTCTCAATGCCTATAATTCTAACTAAATAGAATTATGAATAAGGTAACATTTAAGGCAAGGATCTTTGGTCTATAATGAGTTGAAGGACCCTAATTGGGGCTGTCAGTTCTATGCCAGTCACATTCTTCTTTTCTTATTTGCTTATGCTGGCATTAAGACTGCTCTTTTTTTTTTTTCTGTAACTGTTCTTTACCTGCTAACTATTCTTGTGCTCTTTTACAATGCAGGAGTTAAAGGAAGAAGGAGGCCTCTTTTCTGAACCATGTAAGGTGCCAGAGAGAAGAAACAGAAAGATTCCAACTATGCCAGAAACCCTTAGGAAAAATGAAAGAATTTCACAGAGCTGAAGATCATCTGCCCAAGAAGTTTGCCCAAAGGATGCTTGGAAAGGCAAGGAGGAAGCATATCTATTAGAAATAGCTAAGCACTACCCACTGACTATAGACCAATGTACAGAAATGAGATTCAAATGCGTAGGATGGTGTTATGGTTTGGATGTGAGGTATCCCCCCCAAAACTCATCGGTAATACAATGCAAGAAGGTTTAGAGGAGAAATAATTAGACTATAAAATCTTTAACCCAGTCAGTGAATTAATCCCTAATGGGATTAAGTAAGTGGTAATTGAAAGCAGGTGGGGTGTGGCTGGAGGAGGTAGGTCCCTGGGGGAGTGCCTTTAGGGTATATATTTTTTATCTGGTGAGTAGAGTCTCTGCTTTCTGATCATCATGTAAGTTGCTTCCCTTTGCCACAATCTTCCGCTATGATGTCCTGCTTTACCTTGAGTCTCTAGGAATAGAGCTGTCTGTCTTTGGACTGAGACCTTTGCAACCATGAGACCCCAAATAAACTTTTCCTCCTAATATTGTTCTTGTCAGGTCTTTTAGTCAGCAAAAAAGCTGACTAAAACAGATGGCAAGAAGAGCTGATGCATTCTATCTACCTGCAGAACCCAAATTATGTTTGTCATCAAGATCAGAGGTATCAGTGGTTTGAGACCAAATGTGTTACAGTGTTATGGTTTAGATATGAAATACCTCCCAAAAGCTCATGTGTGAGGCATGCAAGAGGTGAAGTGGTTAGATTATTATAGGTATAACCTAATAGATTGATTAACTAGATGGTAACTGTGGGCAGGTAGGGTGTGGCTGGAGGAAGCAGGTCATTGGGAGAACATTTGGATTTGATATTTTTTTCTCTTGTGAGCAGAATTCTTCCTCTGCTTTCTGGTTGCCATGTCCTGAGCTGCCTACCTCCCCTATGCCTTTCTACCATGATGTTCTTCCTTACCTTGAGCCCAGAGGTATACAGTCAGTCAAACATGGACTGAACCTCTGAAATTGTGAGCTAAAATAAACTTCTCCTTCTGTAAGCTGTTCTTATTGGGCCTTTTGGTCACAGCGATGAAAAAGCTAATTAAAACATCAGCTTCTTTGTTTCCTCCAGGTCTTCAGTTTTGCTGTTGTTAAGCTCAACAGGTTTCAGATAACATGCTGAGGATTGTGGAAATATATATTGCATAGAAACACCAAGATGTGGGGTCAGTAAATAAACTTATCTGTAAGCATAATTATGACAAAATCAAAGAAGTGAATTAATTGCCTTGGTATATAACACTTCCATTGCTCAATTTTTTGGTAAATATGGCATTTTCTACATGGAGATCTGACTCAAGGTATCTACACTGTTGAAAAACACTTCAAAAAAGAAGAAATAAAAACAAAGTAGTTCCTGTGACCCTTCAAATTATGTTCCCTTTGAGGTAAAATGAAGAAGAAGACACTTTTGTAAAATGTTGAAGATGCTGGTGACAGGGGCTACCAGATAAGTATACTTGTTAGATGGATGAACTAAGATGTCTACCATGATATTTTTATAACCTGATCACTTAATGAACAGTGACTGCCCTCAAATTGAAAATAAAATAAAGGAATAGGGATACACACTGGTACAGGGAAAGAGACCATCAATTGCTGCCTCCATGCAGAGTGACATAATCTTGACTATTGTATGATTTGCATGCTGATTAACTTAACCAACTCAAGGGGCAGAGCAGACCTTAAGCCTATCATTTGCTTAAAAGTTCAGCCTAGGCTGAGTTAGCATTGGAGAATTCTGTTAAAAAAGCTCTTTTATTGAATATTCTACATTGCACAAACTTGACTAGATGCAGTGTAATATTAATTAACACAACTGCAGTATTAGTTATTTCCTATTTTGATATTGCTATTGATTGGACAACATTCTTCAAAGAGAAAAAGATAGTGAATTTAAAAACAACTGAACTATGCCTCTGATCTATCATAGTCATTATTACTGACAAATAAAATTGGTGCTTAAGGAAAAAAAAAAGTCTCATTTAGTTTATTCTTACCAACAGAAAGCTAAAGTGTTAGATTTTTGTCACTGTGAAAACATACCTGAGAAAATTAACTTAGAGTAGAAATGATATATTTTGACACATGGTTTCAGTGCACGATAGGATTTTTCCATTGCTGTGGACCTGTGGTAAGACAGAGCATCATGGTGGACATGATGGAGATGATATGGCACAGTAGAACTGTTCACCTCAAGGTGACTGGGAAAGAAGGGGACAGGGACACAGACTGACAGAAAGAGCAAAGAAGGGGCTAGGGAACAAGAGACTAGTTTCAGAGATTAGTTTCCTCCAACTAGGCCTCACCTCCTACAGTTCCCACCACTTTCTAATCATGCCATCCAATTATGAATCTATCAGTGAATTAATCTACTGATGAAGTCAGAGGTCACATGATCGAATCACTTTCCAAAAGCCCCACCTCTGAGCATCACTTCATTGGAAACAAATCCTTCAACACATGTATATTTAGGGGACACTGCAGATCCAAACCATAAGAGCTAGTGTGATATTTTTCCCCTAAAGAAACTCAAAGTGATGTCATTGCCTTAGAGAATTTGTAGTTGTACAAGTTAGAGTGCCTCTCAGAGACAGAACTTTGGACTGTAGAGATTTGCAATTTGGCAGTAGGGAATTTCTTGCATTCTTATGTGAATAATGGATTTATGTTAGAGCACTCTTTTTTTCTTTCTAAATTATTTTTAATGAATAAAATTAAAATGATCTTAGTTGTTATTCAATTCTTCTAAGACTTTACTATTGATCTTAGTTTGAAATTGAAGAGTTCAAAACTATTTCCATGAGGTTTGGGTCATATTGCATATTGTCATGACTATACATTCTGATACAATGGAGATGTTTCTTTGCTGTCAATCTCTGGAGTAACACCCCAGCTTTATTCTGGCCCTATTCCCAAGATCCTTAGTGATGGGCCACTTCAGAACAAGTAGTAAGAACATCAACAGGCTAAATTTAAACTTGCCTCAAAGGGTAGGGAGTTTGAGCCAAATCTGAAAGTAGTCAGATCATGACTGAGAGTGGGAACTCACCTCTGCCCAGTCCGTGATTTCCCTAAGAACATTAACAAATGAGCCAAGAATTTGACAGATGGAGAATGGCCAGTGAAGGGAATAAAAGAAGATGACATTCAGGGAGATAGTTGAACAGGTCAAAAGAAAAATGTTAGCTGGCCCTTAAAACCTTAAAGAACTAATTGTGTATTCTATCCAAATTTGGAATCTGTACATTTGTAAGCTTTCCCTGGAAAAACAACTTGATTAGTCCTTCTCTTCCTTTGTTTGGAAGAAAGATCCTGGTTATCATACTCCTGCCATTCTGCCCCTAAGCAGAATTAATTTCCCTGTTTGACAGGACTCATGCTGGTAGGAGGACATGCTAAGTGAATCTGGGTGTGTGTGAGGGACCCAACACAGACCTGTACCACAACTGTAGCATTGGACCACTAACATGTTTCTAGAGTTCATCCTATCAATTATATGCATTTTAAAGCTAATCCAAAATACTGCAATTTGTTCAAATGCAACTATGAAAGTTAGTGCCCCGCACCCCCTGCCACATAAAATAAAAAGAAGCTTGTTTAAGTTATGTATGGAATGTGTAAAAGAACACCCAAAAACATAAAAAGCAAGGGTGGGATTAATTTTGTACCTGGGACTACAGGAATACTGTGCAACTTAAGTACTCAGCAATAGGAAAAAGTTTAAATACATTTTCTTATATCCTTATAAGGCAGCAATTTGAAATGATGCTTTATAAACAAACAAAGCCACATAGAAAATATTATATTAAAGGGAAATAAGAGAATGCAAAATTTCATGATATTATATCTTTAAGCCAGGTACAAGTTTTCACAGAAAAGCTGGAAAGATATACTCTAAAATGACCTAGTAGTTATTTGATGTGGAAAACTAAAGATGGAAACTGTTATTTCATTGGTATTCAAATTTCTGTGATAAATAGCTGTACTATAGTTTTAAATGAAAATGTATCTAAGAAACAGAATGTGTTAAGAAAACTTCTTCTTGGGAACCGACTTGTTCACTAAAATTCTCTTATGTAATTTTGGGAAACAGACCTAACTAATAACCAGCGAATACTTAATGCTCCTTAACTCTAAACAAACAAAAATGACCCATGCTTGTGTGCAGGTTTTATAGAGCTAAGCAGATGTCTGAAGCAGCTGACAAGACAGAAAGTGCCCTATAGTAGATAACAATACCAGAGCACACTGTTTAGAAATGTCTTGTCTCACTTTGCTCTGCCAGCAAGTTCAGAGAGTTAACAATCAAAACCGCCTCATGTATTTAAACTTTGTGCAGTGGGTCATATAAACATTCTCTGAGTTAAATGGTGTAATAGATCTAAAAATCTCTTACCCGCTTTCTTTTCTCTCTGAGATTTATCACGCTGTGATATAAATACCCACAGTATTTTACAAGACAATGAACTTGGCTTTCTCTAAGGCCAGTAACTTTTGCTGATTAGTGGAAATCTAGAGAGCTGTAAAATGGCTGTTTGACAAAATCTTGGGGCTTTTAGAAGTACATCCTTAGAAGATATTTTAAATTACAATATGATCATATTTCTAAAACCAAAAATATTTGAATATACACATGTGAATATATATATGCATATATATGTATACATATATATTTATGTAAAATGTAAAGCATGCCAAGAACCTATATCCAAGGGAACTGCTAATCTCTGACAGATAGCCAAACCAGAAAACGTGTAATGTTTAGTTTTTATCTGTTTATTTCTCTTTTCCTTGCCTTCTGGGAGATGAGCCAGTTGGATGGAAGTTGGATATGAGAGCTTGAAAGTTTTAGTAATTCCTTCATTCTTGGCTTACTGTAACATGACACTGTTGGTCATATACCTATCTGTTGCATTCTTGCAAATATTAGTCCTAGCCCTCTGGGGAATTTCATGGTTGCTGGAGATTATTTCCTCTTCTCCCATTTTCTTTTTCTTTTTTCACTACAGAATGTGATGTCATCACAGCTCTATTAGCTCCACAATGACAAGAAGAGTGGACAAGATCACAATAGAAATGTACTGTTGCTCCTCACTAAGGAAGTGAGGAGTTTCAGGATTTCCTTTTCTCTGTGCTGATCACCCCTGCCTGCCAGGTCTCCCTAGGATTTCAGAGAAGTCCCAGGAAATGAAGACATCAAACATTCTGTTGGGATCCAGTGGCGTTCCTGTCTTCATCCTCAGCAAGTGGGCCTGAAAAGCGAGTCTCTACTTATTTTGGTTCTGACAAAGACAGAACAATGGGTGGCTGTGTGCAAAGCCTTTTTGTCCCTATCCAATCTATAGGCATTATCCAAGGAATCCCCATTCACATGAGGACAATGCACAGGCCTCTCTCCTTGTTTAGACTGTAGCTCACTCTATCTTAAGGCCTCCTCTCATTTTCTTTCTGGCATTTTAATCCTTAGACTTAGAGTTACCCAATAATTAAATAAACTAAATTAGAAGAAAATGCTGATGTCTCTAAGTCATGGAATGTTAATAAAGATATCTTGTTTATTTCTACCAGATGTTAACGATGCCCATGTTAAGCATCTTCAGGAGAAACACTAAATGACCTTCATTTTGATTGTGGGACAATTCCTGGGAAGCAGTCTTCTTCCTCTTGAGTCACATTTTCTCTGTCAGATATTACTGGAAAATTTTTACTGTTTGGTTCACTCTCATCTGGCACAACAGTGAGAAAGTTTACTTTTAGAACTAAAAAATAGGCTTTTGCTTCAGTAAAAGATGAATGATATTTTTAAGGAAATCACTTCTTATATATTTGACTTGAAGAAATTTGCTTAGTAAATACTGATTTTACTCATAGAAATAAAAGCATACCTTTTGGTAGCGGGGGAAGAATGAGATGAAATTTATAGCTTTTAGGACCAAAGCCAAAGCCATTGTTACATTTATAAAACAACCAATAGATAGATTAAAAAGCACTTCAAGAATGTATTCAGTGGTTGAATTTAGAAATAAGCTATCTACTGGCTCATATAGTAAGTAATGCATAGTTATAAGCTGGACAATCCTGGAGACTGGAAATAGAAAGTCAGAGTTTGAAGAGACTCTACTACTGACTTAACTTTAACTCATTTTTTTCTTGGACTATTTTCCTGGGCTCTTAATTGTCAATATACTAAATTTCTAATTATTGAAATCAAACTATAGAAACTATGGGTTTAGCTGGCTATGGTGGCACAGATCCTGTCTCAAAATATAAAAAGGTCTGGAAATGTGGCTTAATGGTTAAGCACTCCTGAGTTCAATCCCTGGTTTTAAAAAAAGAAAAGAAAAGAAAAGAAAAGAAAAGAAAAAGAAAGAAACTATGGGTTCAGTGATCCCTATGAGTTTTTTCCATATAGTCACTTCCATTTGAGATTTCTTCCTTCCAATAAAGGAGGAATGGCTCTGAACATTTGGAAAAATTATGAAAATGGAACTCAGGCATATCTTGGGTTTCTTTCAGAAATTGTTTAGGATAGAAGATTAAAGTAGCTGATTTCAATATATATTAGAAGTTTTCTGGGGAATATCATTTTATCCGTTGCTTTGTCATCCTTTTACATAGATGGTCAAAAGATGGTTATAAGAAAAATCATGATAAGTCATTAATAAATTTTGATTTAAAAAATAGGGCCTATTTTTATAATATGCTACTTTAGTTGTTATTTCCCAAAGAAATTCTGGAAAGAACCCACTGAAACATTATTAGCTTTATGTACCTAAGATTTTACCTTTGAAGATTAACTCATCTCTCAGGACTCAATTTCTTTTGTTGCTATAAATAAATTTGTCTTGGTTTCTTCTGAGAGAAGTCTGAATCAAAATAGTTTAATTTTAAAAAGGAATTAATTGACTCAAGTGACTAGCAAGTCTAGGACAAAGCTTATTTTAGTCTGGCTGGTAGGGGACTCAATCCTAATTGGTACCTCTCAATGTCCTTCCAGCTCCATTAGTTCCTCATGGTCTTTCAGTGCAGAATGACCAGCAGTCAGGGATGGAAACCAGCAACTTCAGATTTATATAAATCCAAATTTGTAACTTCAGAGGAAAGACAATGTTGCTCTTTATACATCAGTACCAATATATTAATGGCAGGAATCAGCTTAACTAGTCCACATCATTTTTTACAAAAGCAAAATGTTCTGTAGCTAATCAAGTTTAGTGTTGTGGACTTCTTTTCTAATGCAGAAAGGCAGTTTTAACACTGTCAGAAGGTGGGAAACTGTGCCCATCAAAGCGGATATCTTGCATAATGTGAATTGTATTCACATTATGATTCCAAATAATTAATTGGAAAATTGCAAATTATTTACTTGTAACTCTTCTGATGCCTTATTTTTCACAGGATGCTTAGAACAAGATTTATTACTGAGATAGGAATTTAGCATCTCTAATTTAATATATTCAAAACTGAGGTTTCCCAAATCTTCCTTTCCCCTAATATCCATTTAGTAGATGCCTACTACCTTTCACCCAGCTACTTAAACAAAAAGTAACGTATGATCATCCTTAACTCCACTTTTGTTATTCATCAACAAAATCTATTGGCTCTATGAATGCCTTAGCCCATTTGGGCTGCTATAACAAAATACCATACTCTGTAGGTTATAAACAATAGGAATTTATTTCTAACAGTTCTGGAAACTGAGAACTCCATGATCAAAGCATTGGCAGATTTGGTGTCTGTTGAGAGTCCACATTCTGGTTTATAGATGCCATCTTCTTACTGCGTTCGCACATGGTAAAAAGGGTAAATGATCTTACATTGTTTATTTTTTGCTGTGTATCAGGTCCTGGGCCTTGTACATACTAGGCATGTGCTCTATCACTGAGCTTTACACCCACCCTTGGGACTTTTTTACAGGGTATTAATCCCATTCACAAGGGCTCTACTATCATGACCTAAGCACTTATCAAAAGATGTGTCTCCTAAATCCATCATGTTGGTGCTAAGGATTTCAGTGTATGAGTTGGGGCTGGGGCCCACAAATATTTAGGCCTTAGCAGTGGGTGGTATATATCCAGAATCCAATCATCTTTTGCTGTCTGCTTCTGTTCCACTCTGTACTAAGGGACCATTATCTTATGCTTGGGTTATTGTTGTAGCCTGTCAACTGGTGTTACCACTCCCATTTTACACAAATTTTGACCAGTGTCTTCCATACAGCAACCAGAGTGTTTCTTTATAATCTGATTTTAGTCACATAACTCTTCTGCTCAAAATTCTCTAGAGACATTACATCTTGTTTAAAGTAAAATTTCTTCAATGACCTAACAAGGCCCTTTGTAACCTTGCTCCCAGTTTTCCTTCTGATTGCATCTCCTGTTATACTCTGCCAGCTCCCCTTATTCTAGTCACATGAACCTCCTTGTTCTTGAACATATATCAGGCCAGTTGTTGCTAATGGCCTTTGCATTTTCTGGAATCTCTTTCTGGAATGTTCACTCACATTTTCTCTGCTTCTTCATTTCGGTCTAATCTTAACTTTACTTTCTTATTGTCATTTTCGTGTGTCTCCTATCTAAAACTGTATCCCATTGATTTTTGACCTTTTTGTGTTGTAATTTCTCTACTCAGCACTAGTCAATTACTTAATTGCCTATTCTCTTCATTTGAGCACCATATCTGGAATCCTGCCTATGACATGGTGGTTGCTCAATAAGTATCTGCAGAGTAAATGAACGACTCATTGGCCAAGAGTATTGAGGGCTGTTTAAAGTCACAGGGGTTAGTACACGGGAACAATGAATTTACATCACAATGGATCACATGCTACAGGCTTCAAAGTGCATCAGGAGGGAAGGAATCAACATACTTACAGTGTGCAATGACAGACATACCCACACACATACCCAGCTAGTCACATCATTTATTTTTTGTTTCTTCCCTATAATTGGTATTTCTCAGTGATATTTTATAGAAATTTAATTTGTTTTTGTTTGCATTTTTTTATTTACTGCACCAAATATGCATTCTTTTCTCCTTTATTTTTGGTGATGAAAGAGGAATGGAGGGGGGTGTGAAGAAATAGGATTAAAGAAGTAAATTTGGTACAACTTTTGAAGTTTATAAAGGATGTAGGTTGTGATCTTTGTAAAGCTTATCTACCCGGTTTACTGTCCTCTTGTAAACAGGAAGTAAGAACATATCATTCAAACAACTGTTCAGTTCTTAGCAAAACTCAAAAAGATTTTTCCAACACTATCCACTGGTAAAATAAGCCAAAATAATGGACAATGTTAAACACTAAAGAAATGGATTTCAAATCATATCATCTTCCTTTATTTCCATTTGTTATTGCTCTTTTCTTCTGGTAAATATTGTCCTCATAGTTAACAACCATGTGCACCCATGTTATTACTATAATTTGTTACAGTTAACTGACCATTTCCCTGTGCAGATTAGTTTGGGGACCACATGTGGCATATGTTAATCTGCAGCAGCGTTTCCAAGGATGTTGAATTATGAGTTTAGCAGAGATCTTTTGAAGCCTAATTTCATCCAGCCTCACAATTTGCCAAATTGTAGTCTTTCTTCCTCTAGCAAGTGAATAGTCTGCTAGTTTTTACTGATCAACCCCAAATCCCCATGCTTTAATGATTTTCCTTTGGTCTTCATTTTTCAAAGTTTTATTTTTCCTTTTTAATTATGTATCTAATGTGATTTTCTTTATATTTATCCCAGTCAGGTTTTAGGGTTCCTTGACTCTGAAGTCTGATATCTTTTGACAGTTTGGAAAATTCTCAGCCAGTGTCTGTTCAAATATGATTACTTCCTATTGTCTTTCTCCTCCCATACAGGACTCCAGTGATTTTTTTTTTTTTTTTTTTTTTTTTACTGGAACATTTAACTGAGACCCATATGTCCTTACACTTTTTTTTTTCTTTTGCATATTTTCTGTCATTTTTGCTCTCAGAGTAATCTCAAAATTTTCCACTGACCTATTTTGGAGTTCACTAATCCTACCTACCTCCTGATATGAAACCCATCTACAGCATTTTTAATTTCTGTGATTATATGTTTAGTTCTTAAATTTCCTTTTCATTTTTAATTTCTATCCCTATCACATATTTTCTTAAATATTTTAATCAGAACCCATATTTAGTTTCTTCTGTCACCAGGTAATCTGTAGATCTGTTGACTCAATTTTCCTATCTTTGGATTCTGTTTCTCACAGCACTTAGTAATTTTAATTGATTAATTAACATTATGTATGAAAAATGTATGAGCTCTGAATGGTGCTATACTCTTCCAGAAAATTCCTCTCCTGACAAATGGGTATAATTGGAGCTCTGGTCCTCTTTAATGGAATTTCATCTAGGAATCCGAAAGGTGAGCCTGGAGTCTTTATTAGTCTATGTTTCAGATACTTTCTGATTAACGTCTTCAACTTTTCCCTTAAACAGTTTAAGAATTTAGATAACATTTGAAGGAAAAATCAGTAATACTGGGATATCTTTGACAAAGTTTCCAAGATCTTGAACCTCAAGTCCTAGTGGTTTGAAAGTCCTACAATCGAAGTTTTGCCCCTCCATCCCTTTCAGATGAAAGCTTTGTTGGCCTCCTTGCCTCCTAGAAGAGTGCTATGGGTTTCCTAAATTTTGAATTCAACTCACCTCTCTGCAGTGGCCTTCCCACCAGAATTCTACTCTTTGAAGTGGGGGTTGACTTAGTAGCTATCTGATGATGCCTTCAAAGAAAACCTTTTGTTTTTGTTTTCTAGTGATAAATCTGTTTTCTTTCTTGTGATAAATCTGATTTCTCTCTTTTTCTTAGCAAGGACATTTTATTATATTTATAACTGAAATTTAATTTCTGTTCCAGCCAGGCATGGTGGTGCATGCCTATGGTCCCAGTGGCTTAGGAGGCTGAGGCAAGAAGTTCAAAGCCAGCCTCAGCAAAAGTGAGGCACTAAGCAACTCAGTGATACCCTGTGTCTAAATAAAACACAAAATAAGGTTGGGGATGTGGCTCAGTGGCTGAGTGTCCCTGAGTTCAATCCCTGATACCAAAAGTAAAAAAAAAAAAAAAAAAAAAAAAAAAAAAAAAAAAATCCATTCTAAATTTTAATTCCTAAAATGCTATTTAATTTACTATGATGATGATATGATGATGATGATGATGATGATGTAACTGAAGTGCTTCCCTTCTACAATTCTAGAGTGGCACTGTTCATTGATATGAATGGAAGCCACAGATGCAAGACACATTTTTAGATGTGTTTTTAAATATTTAGCAACCACATTTTAAAAAAAAATGAAAATGAGTAGTCACATTTTAAAGAGTAAAAAATCAAGTTAATTTTGTGTATTATTTAACACAAAGCCTCTGGAATATTATTATTAAACATGTTATCAACATGGAAATTAATTATATATTTTACATCCTTTATTTCAAACTAAATCTGATAAATTATGGGTGCTGTTAACATTTAGCTAAATCTCAATTTGTTCTAGCTATGTATCTAGCTCTTAGTAGGTTGCTACTGTATCTGAGCATGTGGATCTAGGTAGAGGAAAAAAGAATGAGTTTAATCAAGACTGAAAAAGTGGTTTAATTATACTTCAAAGGAATTTGTTGCTGTCTATAATGTCTATGAACCAACATTTTATAGTTTTTAATAGATCACTTAAAGAGCTAGAGAAAAAGAACTTATTGATAACTTCTACATAGAATAAAATTATATGAAAAGTTTAAATAATTGAACATGAATGAAATGTCATATTGTCACACATTTCACATTTTTTTAAAGAAAATGTGTACCAGTTCTTATTTTTAATGTTCTGATATCTGTTTTACATTCTTGTGAGTGTTTGTATAAGACAGGCCATATGCATAGGCGGAATCTTTAAGGTAGGGATGGCTATTCTGTGGTATCAAATCATACCTTTGGGCCTGATGTACCTTCTCAGCTCATAGAGAGCTGCTGCCACATCTGTGACAGATGGTAAAGCCCTTAATTGCACAATTAGAGAAAGAAAGAAAGAAAAGAAAAACCTCAAGAGTTAAGTAATACTGAGAAGTGCAACACATTGACAAATTATAGAAGAATAGACTCTTTCTTCACCTTTCTTCTTCATAGGTATTGATGGTAATACAGAGTGACCAAGGGTTAAAGCAATGAGGAAAGGAAAATAAGTGTGAGACTAGGTATGGTGAAGACACAATTTCAAGCAATATTTGTTAATATTTACTGGGTATCTGTTATACACTGTGTCTAGTTTTTTTTTTTTTTTTTTGGAGGGGGTGATTACCAAGGATTGAACTCTGAGGCACTTGATCACTGAGTCACATCCCCAGCCCTATTTTGTATTTTATTTAGAGATAGGGTCTCACTGAGTTTCTTAGCACCTCAGCATTGCTGAGGTTCGCTATGAATTTGTGATCCTACTGCCTCAGCCTCCCAAGCTGTTGGGAGCACAAGCATGAGCTATCATGCCTGGCCCTGCATCTTATTTTTAAGGTTTAACATTCATTAGGTTTTACAGTTTCATAACAATCTCTAATTTAGGTTTTATAATTATTCTTAATTGCATTCTGTAGATAAGGAAATCAAGACACAAAAAGGATATTTGTTTACAGTTCCATGCCAAATATATTATGAAATTGGAACTTTGAAATCGATTTACTCTGAAGTCTGAAATCTGGACTTCTACTCTACTGTCTCCTTAATATACTACACAATTTTGTCTCCTGTCAAAGAGTGTGGCTTTAATATTCTATGTTATTCATTGCATGAAGATGTCAGAATGAATTTAAATCACCTATCAATATCTAACAGAGATTATTTGAATCATTATATTTTATATTTTTTAATTTAAGGAGTATTTGAATTGTAAGTTGAGAATAAAAGAGACTAAAGGTTTCAATTCCCTGAGTTCTGAGTAGATAACTGCAGTTTCTCCTATAATTCAGGACTGTCTGACAGCTAAGTCAATATTAAAAATGTTAGGGTTAATATTCCTTTGCCTGTTATGCTCAAGAGGGCATTAGTAGTGAATTATTATTCTTTCATACTCCAAGATATTCTGCTATCACATAAATTTAATTTTGGCTATCATTTCATTAAGATGTATCTGCTGTAATGATAACCACAGACTGGACTGCACTGTAATAGGAACAAAGTTCTTGTTCTATTTTCCCTAACTTTCACCATATACTTAGTCTTGTATTTGATTTGAGTGTATCATAAGGTGACTTCAGCATTAGTGATGAGGACTTTCAACTACCACATCACTTCAATTTTCCACTCTGTGCTTTGTGCTGTCTCTTGTAGAAGGCTCATCTCTCCAGGTTGCTGCTATATACAATCACTTTCTAATGAAGATCCTTCTTAATCTCTGAATTTCATGAGAATTATTGTGCTAGTGAAAGGTGCCAGACTGACAGATGAAACTGATCTCTTTGTCTAGGGGGTG
The DNA here is from genome assembly GCA_025594165.1 of Tamias sibiricus. Lineage (NCBI taxonomy): Eukaryota > Metazoa > Chordata > Mammalia > Rodentia > Sciuridae > Tamias > Tamias sibiricus. The sequence goes on along the minus strand of CM046666.1, from coordinate 79,355,474 downwards.
GATAGAAGAGGCAGGCAACCTTCTGTGTGGTCGCCTGCCAACATGGCTGCTTCTGGCAAGAAAGGGGAAATGCTCCATCTGAAACTTCTTTGCCAGTAGTATCTTGGTGAATGCCAACTGTAATTATGTGCCTGCTAATCTCAAGCTCCAGGACTAATACAGAAGGAATAAACTAATAAAGAACTTCTCCTAGCTCCAGTCTAACTATCATTATGTCCTCTTGCTTTACCAAAGCAACCTATTTTAGAAACACTGCCAATTCCACTGCAAATCTGGCTGCTGATGTTACACACCTGTCTCTTCAGAAAAATAGATACCTCCTAAGAGTGCAGTGTCAGTTCTCAGTGCTGACTTTTAAACAGAAGGGACGAGAAAAGAAGCTGCACTATTTATCATCAGTGAGTACTTTATTTTGCCTCTTTTGTAAACTGAAAGAAATGATTTAATACCACGAAGGCTTGAGGTCAGCTTTTTAAAAAATAAAAAGGCAATAAAGAACTTAGCCGTGGGTTCTTCCCAGCAAAGTAGTGGTTGTAAAATAATGTAGTACTGAGATATACATCACAATGCAATCTCAGAATTGAGAAACTTGAAGTTTAGGATTGTGAACTCAAGATTCTGTTCCTATTCTTTTATTTAACTCTGCATATGAAGTAGCAAAATGAAATTCAAAAGGGTAATCGCAGGAAGATAGTAGTCCGTATAGTAAATAGTCCCATAAAATATGTTTTATAGTCAAGTTAATATGTGCGTGTGTGTGTGTGTGTGTGTGTGTAATCTTATACCTCTTGCCTACTGATTCCATCTTATGAACCTATATTATAGAAGTCTGTGTGATGCATAACTATAACTATATATGAACAAAGTTGTTTAGGGTATAAGTCAAGGACAAGGGAACATTTTTTAATATGGTTCAAAAGGGAAATCATTGAAGAAATTATTAGCATTCACTATATAATACTTTTTCATCTCTTTGGATTGACATCTCATTACTTATAGGAATGTACAATTTTTTGATTTAGGAAAGGAATTTGAAGAGCACCAATATATAATCTCATTTTTTCATTCACAATAATTTTAAAAAACCTTCTATCCATATCCTCTTTAGTGTGCAAATAATGTTCTTGCATAACCATAGAGAAAGGAATGGAAAGATACAGTTCAAGGTATGGCAAAAGGTCATGGTTAAAAAAAAAAAAAGAAAGAAATGAGGAGGACTTACGAAAGATTATTGAAAATAGAACAAACAAACAAAAAGATACTTAGGCTCAAGACCATGAGAAGGCTAACAGCATGTTGGTCAAAAATCACATAAGTATCTCCACTATGACCTGCCACAAGTTTCCAAAGAATAATTCCATTGACTCTGTGAGTCTATAAATGCAAAATTATATTTGAATGATGTTATTAAGGGCAATTTATTTTATCATATTGATTTTTCATGTGAGGTAAATGGGATTAGCTTTGACAAGACATGTTCCTGGGATGGAAATAGTAGCACTGATGGCTGCAGCAGATTCAGGCATGTTAAATTCACATGAGAACTTTTAGAATAGGATGAATACTCAGTTTATGTGGTTCCTTAGATGTAAGAAAAATTTCCCAGCACAAGTTCCCACCATTTCAATGGCCTGGTTTGTATCATTTATCATCCTATACTGAGATTGTCAAGTGCACTGCAATTATTCTGATTGACGTAGCCAATCAACATTCTTACCCCTAAAACTGGGGAGTGCCCCATGTAGCACTTAACTGCTCAGTATCTGATAGATAAACAAACAAAAAAACAAAACAGAACAGTTTAATAGTAAGCTAAAGAAGAAGTTAAATTTGTAAATCAATCAGTACTGTCCACCAAACCTCCATTTTATCTATTTCACTGAGATTGCTAGACGTATGACTTCCTTCCTACTAAACTGAAAGCATTTTGAAAACAGGGGCTGGGTATTTTCTTTATATCTATGTCTATAATATATATTTTTACAAAAATATATGCAATATATGATATAGGAATACATCTCCCATGCATTTAGCACTTAAAAGTTAAAATGGAAATATATATTAGTTTATATGGTGTTCAATAACTTTTCTGCATAAACTTTTCTGTGATTTTTTTGTATAAATGACTATCCTGAGGTATTTCGCAGGTTTTTAACCAATGTATACTATAAAAATGCAGAGATATATGCAGCATGGTTTCTTCATGAGGTTATGTATGGCTGATTGATTGATTCAATTAGTCAATGCTACCAATGAATACAGTTGGAGTCAGTTGAATACAGTGAGAAAGTTGACCTGTAATTATTTTTAACTATGTATGTTTATGTTATAAAAAAGTGATTGTGAGTCGTATAGCTAAGTTTCTAGTATCCTATTAAAGTTAGTTATAGCACACATAATAAAATAGTATATTTTATAAAATGGATCAGAACATTAAAATATGATTGTTTTAGAATTAAAATAATGTTACCAATTTTTACTTGTTCCCAAGTGATGAGTGAGTGCTTCATAAAATATATAATTCAATTTTTGCTTATCTTTTCTAGCACAAATTCATGGGTTTACATTAACTAAAATTTATATCAGATTTCCCACCTAATTTCTCTCCTATTTTTGAAGGACTAGAGAAATAAGGCTTTATTAGCCTGTACTTTTCTTCAAGGTTATATCTGAGCATTTAAATTAGTGACCAGACTTATTCTTATAATTTTTCAGGACTCTTTAACTTCCAAGGAGGGTTTTTATATTGGTTCTAACTTCTAATTTAGAAAATATTGGATAGCTAATGAGTTTTAATAACAAAACAAATACTGGATTAAGCTTTAGATAAATGGATTTCAGAAAATCAAATACTTATCTGTGCAGAGCCTGTATCATATTTGCTTTTGATATAAATTTAAAATCAATATTTATTGCATTGTGTTTCACTAATCTTTATTTTGAAAGCCAAATAATCAAAAATAAAAACAGCTGACAAGAACTCATTTTGCTTAAATCAAGAAAGGTAGGCAGAAAATTGTTTTAAATATGTTTCAGAAAAGGAAAAACCAAGGTACAATTTTCCCTGTATATATTTGTAAAGCAAAATTTATCTAATATATTAAAATACTAAATTGTATTCAAACAATTAATATTTATGTAATATTTGAAATAAAAATTGACATTGCTTGCAAACCTACTGATTTTCTTTCCATGAAAAATGTTTGATTTTAGCTTTTTGTTTTTCCCATTATTCACTACTAACACTATCAGTGGTAATCTTGAATATAGACAATAGTGAGCCCTTAGTTTTCTAGAAGATATCTACTTAGAGGGAAGCAAGGATAGGATCAAATCTCTTGGAATTCTTATGAATGTAGACAGTACAGTCTAGATTCTCCTAAGAACTATAATCTTGTATTCAGTGTTTCTCAATATCTATCAAATCAACTGAAAGAAATAGTATTGATGTAAGATCATTGGAAATATATATCATATATGTGTAATTTTAGATAGGAAACAATATATTCCTGAATACTCCTGAATATACTCCTAAATGAATACTCCAAAAGCATACTACCCCACTTGTAGAATGGCCTATACTTAATTGAGTCTTGGTATGAGGCTATTGGATGAAAGAGAAGACAAAATTTTTAAAGCAAATTAATGAAGCTTTTTTTTTTTTTTTTTTTGCTATTTATTATCAGGTGTGGTATATGACCCTGCTTACTGCAGGATTTTATACAAAGTCCTCCTTATAAGTATCTTTTAAAGAAATTTCTTCCTTATTCTATAATCAGGTATAGCTGGGCTTTTCCTCAGGTATTTTGTTTTGTTTTTGCTTAAAAACATTTAGAATCCAATCACATAGCCAACCAAACTCTTTTCATCTTGCTTAAAGTCTATTTACAACAAACTCTTAGCAATCATATTGGAAAATGGCATACATTTTGTAAGATTCCCATTTCCCTTTTTTCTTAATTTAATTTTTGTTTTCTTGTAGTTGTTTTACTTTGCTTTTGATTGTATATATTTTAAGGACCTTCAAATATGTCTTGCATGAAGTCCAAGATACATATTTGGGGAAAGAATGACTGGGAAGGAGAAAAAATGAAAAAAAAAAAAAAAAAAAAAAGGAAAGGAAAAAAAAGAGAGCAAAAAAGAGGGGAAGGGAGAATGACAGAATTCTGTTTTGTAGTCTCCATAGCATGACACATAGTACCTTGACATGAGGCCATAGCAGAAATAGAATTATTTGTTTCTCTTTCAGTGCACAATTAACATTTTTTTCCTGTGAAAATTGAAGAATTTTCTTTTGATTTGTTAACTGATGGTCTGATTAGCCTTTGAAGAAAGTGTGAGATTATATCAAAATAGTATGGGTTTTAAATCAAAACAAAAAAAATGGAGGCTCTTAGCTGTTGGAAAATAGGTTTTATTAACTATTAGTCTGGGCAGGCTACATATAGAAATTAAAGTATCAGACAAAAATTATGCAACTAACCAAATGTGGATCATTGTCAAGTCATAAAACTTACCCTCTCATATTGTTCATAATTTTAGTTATTAAGGAAACTGATCAACAGAGTTTGTCATTGAAACCCATTACTGTACTAGAAATTTCCTTCAAGTCATCACTGAAGTATATGACCTTTTAACAAGATACAAAAATGTTCATTATTAATTGTTGTTAACATGAACGTACTGATAACTTAGTTTTTAAAAAGACAAATGGTTTTGTTTGTATGTATTTCAGGCAGCTCATATTATTTTTTCCAGGACTGGAAAATCTTGGCTTTACTCCAAAACTATGAAAAAAAATCAGCTTCAATGTTCAATGCTAAAGTATTCATGAGAGAAATGCAGTCATTTGAGAAAGCTGAGTTCAAAACAGAAGAAAATGAAAAACACAGTCTCTCGGACCACTCCCTCCTTCCACCTTCTCATATTGCAGATATAATATTTCCATTATCAGAAGATCCATTTTCAAGTCAGAGCTGTTGCTTAAACAGCCTAACAGAAGGGGGAAAAATTGTAAAATGGTAAAAGAAGTGCTTTGTAAATCATCCTTCAAAAGCTGTCTTGGGAGGAATGTGATATACCTCAGCATCTTAAGTGTTTAGCAAATAATTTTAGCTGTGCATTCTAAATGTAGCTCTCTCTCCTTTACCTAATTACCAAAATATGTGCTGCAGTTTGCAGAACTTCGCCACTGTCATAACTTTTCTTGAAGTTCAGCCAACCAATGATAATAAAGCTGTCACGAGATTAAAGGGGGCTGCAAGTCATTGCTTTTGACATTTATATGTAACATGGGAAATGCAAACAAGTATGTGGAGTTATTAGTAATATTATGGGCTTTGAATCCTTAAAAAGGAGTGCTTAAGACATCTGCCTCAGCAAGGAGGGCAAGAATGAGGTAGATCCAAATTGCATCCTTCTTTTGTCTGGATCAGGAAACCAAGCCCAAAAGAGCATGGGAGCAGTTTCTTCCATCTCCTTCATATATGTCTCAGATACACACCGTGAGAAGGAATCATCTTGGTTGTGGAGAGAAAAAATGTAAAATTTTACATCCAAACCTCAGGCACTTTTGTGGGGCCTCATCATGAACTGGCCTCCTGTCATTGATTTCAATGCCAGCTCTGGGTTTGGAATGGCTCAACCTAGTGGAGGAGAAGCAGAAAAATGGTCCTCTGAGGTTTTCTTGCTCTGCTGAAGTTTAGTGAAAGATACTGAATCAGGAAAGAGAGTTTAGAGGAAAATGCTGTTATTTTTTTAAAACTATGATGAAAGATCGTGTTTTATTATTGAGCTTTATTTTTATTTTTTAATCTTATTCTTGTCTCATTTTTTTTTCCCTTGGGCTTGAGTTGTATGAATAAATGAACCATTGTAGGTCTGGACCATTTGTCCCTTGCTCCAGTTACACAGAAAGACAATAAACTTCATTAACTTTTCTGATGATGGACTTCTTGGCTGATATGGATTGGAGCCTGGCTTCATCTCACAAAAATATTTTATTTTTAAAATTTATTTTGCTGTCAATACTCATCTATAAATTTGGTTTCTGGATTTGTAAGATGGAAACAATAATGGTTATTTGTTGGTGACATGCTAATAATTTGAAACCAGGGCTTTTCCAGAAAAGTCTTGACTATATGATAACACTGCAAACACTAATTTGTTCATCTCTCTCCTGCTCTTGAAAACTGTAGTTTGCATGTGATTAGTGCAAGGGTGATAAATTGCCCAGGACAAGGTGCCTGAGTTTTTATAGGAGGAAATAGGATATGGGACAAAGGGACTGGGAGTCATGAAGCATTTGGTCTAGTTCCAATCCTGCTAATAACTATATTTATCACCAAGTGAGAACCTTCTATATGCCAGTCACTGTGTTAGGTGCTTCCTTGAATAGGACTGCATTTAATTAGAACTTAATTTTTATCTGCCATGATATTATTTAAGAAACAAGTTATTTTTTCCAAGTGATTAAGTGAATTTTATTTTAAACCTAATTTCAGTACTAACTATTTCCATTGGGGTGATTAAAACAAATCTAAGTAATTGCTCCTAATGTTTGCTTTTCAACTACTATGAAGATGAATTAACTATACTAGATTTGGGTCTACCAGTGATCAAGAAGAACTGCTTATTTGTCAATGATCAGGAACTCTTTTCTTAGTTAATAGAGTATTTCTAGTAAGATAATGCTTTTTTTTTTTTTTAGCCAATATATGTTGGTGATAATCAATGTGTCTAGAATTCAGTGAACCTAAAATAATTCAGTGCAGGAGACTAACAGATATACAACATTTGCATTATATTGAACATTTTACTTAAGACGGTTATGTTATTCTTACTGGTTTAGCATTTAATATTACAATGTGCTAGTTGTACAAGAAGATTTGAGAGAGTAAGGTATAGAAAATAACTATTGGGAAGGTCTCATTACTGCTGAACTTCTTAGATAGGCTTTTGCAACAGCATCCTTCTTGACAACATTTATCTGTCCTTCTGTGGATGAAATGACTACCTGTCCACACTTGTACCCTAATACAGCTTAAGTTATTCTACAACTTTTAAATAATGATATTAATCATGTAATAGTGTTCTTATGTGAAGAAACTACTATTAAGAGCAAAATTTCAGAGAATTGGAATTGGAACTTTGCATTCAAATTGTCTGAGGAGTAAGAAGATCATTCAATAAGGCATAGGAGGTGACTGAATTTGCCAAACACTGATTTTTAAAAGTAGCTGTAGCAAGTCATATTGTGCGTCAATGTATGTGATGTGGCAAGTTTCTAAGATATTCAAAGAAATGTGAGATTTCCAACTTCTACAGCAGAATCCTTCTGAGGATCCCCTCCAGCAGCCCTGCCTTTCCCTGACATGCTCAATGTGCATTTTCACATGACCTTAAAGGGTTAGGACTAAGACTAAGAAGTTTTACCAATAAGGGAGAAGAAAAGAGTCAGGCAGAGGAGCAAAGCAGAAGTGTAAATAGTGAATGTGGTTTGGAATGAAGATATTTGAATCTGAATGGTGAGTTAATGATTCAATTAGTTTTTCACTTTGTTAAACTACATTAATCCTTCTTTATCAGGTGCCCATAATGAAAACCTTTGAAAAGAAAAATGCAAAGGACCTTAAGAAGAAAAATTCTAAAAGCCAGAACCTTTTAAAATCATTAATGCTTCCAAAATACATGCTGCCCTTTGGAAATGGTGTGGATGCTGAGTAGATATTGTTTTAGGGATCTGAAGACATGAATAGGGGAAGCTCCAGCGGCCTCACAGTCTTGGTGAAGTGGGTCCTATCCAAAGTAAGCTTACAAAGTATGTGCTCTATTTTTAAGCCATGGAAAGAGACAATTATTTTAAGTTAAAAAGCAAGGGAAGAGGGGATTTGAAAATAGATGACTATATATAAAATCAGAATACTTCAAAAATTCTTACTAATTTGGAAAGTTAAAAATAACAAGGTTGAGGTTTTCTCATTTTTCACTTTTTAAAATACCCTGTTATGCTTTTAAATCTTCACCATCTTCTTAAATAAATAAAAACCAAAACTTAGATTCTCAATGCCATTTTTGTTGTCCTTATAATCATCATCAGAAGCATTTTATTTAACATTCAGGAATACCTGATGCTCCTCTAACAAGTCAAAGGGGAAGTCCTTGTCCTGAATACTTACAATTTAACAGATGTTGAGTTGATTCAGTAAATGTATTAAGAGCATGAAGAGAAATGGAAAATTGCTAAAGAAAATTACCCACAGGATAGTGAAAACAAAACCAAGGCTATGTAATGATATGGGGTCAAATTGACAGTTGGAATTAATTAAGATTCTGAATTTTTATCAGGAATGGGCTTAATTTCAAACACAAATCAAAACTCAAACTCTGTTTATAAAGATATAGTAATGGTCTGTTGGTATCTGCTTTGGTTTAGTTACTTTTAAATTAGACCATAATTATCTCTATGTTTATATATACATTAGTGCATTAGATATTTTTTTCTTTTAGTATGCTAAGCATTTTTCAGCAAGATGTTGTTAATATCTATTTTCTGAGTGATTATTTCAGTTAACTGGTTTACACAGGTTAGCATGGTTCAGTTTTAAATTATCACAAATTTGGAACATGACTGCTTTCCATAATGTAAGGCTAACACTTAAATGGAATATATAGATGTAATGAAGGAGGAGGAGGAGGAGGAGGAAGAGGAGGAGGAGGAGGAGGAGGAGGAGGAGGAGGAGGAGGAGGAGAGGAAAGAGTGCCACCATGGTAGTTGCATGTGTTGAATAATAGAAAAGTAACAATCTCTTAATTGTTAAAGGAGTTTTAAAAATATATATTATCTGGAATATCAGAAGTTGTTTCAAATAAAGTGACTTTTACAGTGGTTGTCAGTGTGCAAAGTAATTTTCAATAGAGTATCTGATTGGAATTAGAAAATATGTTTTGTTCAATGAGGGTATCAAGGTATTAGAAGATACTTTATAGGTATAAAGGCAGAATCAGGGAGAAATACTAGACATGAAAATGAAAATGTTGAATAAAAAAAGAAGAAATAATTTAGGTGAAATTGGATCTATATGTGATTCAAAACTGATAAAAATAAAAGAAATGGTGTCTTTAATTTTTCTAAACTGGGGGACATGATCCAGATCAAGAACATGGACTCAGAAGTCTGACCACTTGGCTGACACATAGCCAATCATTTAAACCCTCTATGACTCAGTTTCCACCTCAGTTATGTGAGGATAATTATAATTAGACTTATTTTGCATCTAAAAGGAAATTATATATTCAAAAAGTTTTAAGTCAGTTTCTGGCACTTACTGAATGCTTTATAAATGATGGCTTTTATTATTATTTGAATTTTTTGGAATAAATACACTAGAAATTTCACATTTATGGTTGGGAATTATGAGTCCTCTAGGACATATATTGGAAGAGTAGGAAGGAGTTATTTGAAGGAAGTCAGTGGAACATCCTTGGGAGACTTTCTCAAATATGTAAGGATAGAGAGTACAAGTTCTGACTTAAGACTTTTAAGAAGTAAAGCCTAGGTCTTCCCTCACTAAACTTTTGGTAGCAAATTATTACATTCCTCTCACTATCTTAAGAACTCTTCACATCATAGTTTTCATTTAGATGCTTTTTGGTTCTTAACAAGTGATATTATAAATCCAGATCCGTGCATGACTCTGATCCAGACAACACTTTTTTCATCAAATGATAAGAGTTTGGCTAAAGAAGGTTCATCTAAAACTCAGTTAACACATGTAATATTTAAAAAGCAACTTTTCAACCTGTCATCATATGGGCACAGTTTGTAATTGCTTAGTTAACTATGTGTTAAAATCATTTTTTTCCCTCCCACTGATCATGTATTTCCTAAATCATCCATTTCGTAAAACCAACTAGAAGTCGATGCTCCCTTCTTTTTCCTGGCTCAAATATTGGTTATTGCACTCAATTTTGCCTCATAACAGCTTTTCAGGGATCAAGCTACTTTTCTTTCTGATCCCCAAACCTAGCGTAAGATGAGTTAGTAACATGTCTTTGATCCCCACAGAGCAATTAGGCTTAAAAACATTGGATCCTGTTATTTCTGTCCATGTAGAGTATACAGCATAGTTTCTAACACATGGTTCCAACAAATCTTACCAAGTATTCCCCAGAAACTCCAGTGCCAAACATTTACAACTTTCACCAAATTAATAATCCTTAACTTCTTTGAGAAAACAATTAGAAATGTGGAACTGATTAACTTGCAATAGATTTTTATCAAAGGAACTTTAACAAAGGCTGCATATTTTCTCTTGGATGGAAAAATTGGGGGAAAAAAAGACACTGGAAGCAAAACAAAGGATACAAAAAATCTATAATTGTGAGTGTTCTTTGAAACACTGTAATTCTTCATCAAAAGTTAACTTTTGGTTAAGACTGCCATTTGCTAAACATTAAATCATTGCTGAAGAGTTTTGCAAACAATGTGAATGTTGAATATTTTGTTGTTGTTGTTGTTGTTTTATGTTTTTTTTTTTTTTTTGCCCAAGGCAAACACTACATCCCTGACTAACCTATCCCAGATTAAAACAGTTAAGGAAGAAAACATAAAACCAATCCCTCTCTTTCAAAAAGGAGAACCACATTCTTTCATTACTACAGAGTGATCTCTCAGAATTAGAGGAAAAAGGCCAAGAGAATGAACAAATAGAAAACTTTAGATTGTAACCGGGAAACTTGCTTTTCTTTAGATCTTTGCAAACATAATTATGCTTCCAAATATTAAAAAAAGCATCAGTCATATTCATAAACAGTGGTACTTCCTCAATCTAACTTTGGGGTTACATTTATGTTAAATCATTCTACAGTTTAAAAAAAAAAAGTCGGGGATGGGGTTGTGGCTCAGCGGCAGAGCGCTCGCCTCGCACGTGCGCGGCCCGGGTTCGATCCTCAGCACCACATAAACATAAATGCATTGCATTGTGTAGAACTAAAGTAAATAAATAAATATTTAAAAAAAAAGTCTTTCCTTTCCTCTCTAGTTCACTCAGCAACCTTCTGGAAGAAAAATGCTTCGTTGACAAGTTTGCTGTCCTGCTTTAGTGACTACCAGGTCGGGATCTATACTAGTGACTTTTCACAACATAAACAAAACTTGCCTGAATTTCAGGAATGCATCTTTGGCATTTTCTTATATCCATGCATGTTTTTGTCATCTGTATGTTCATCAGGTTACTCAATTATGCATTTATTCCAGACTGAATCTTTCATGTGTGGCCACTGATACTCATCTCCCCTTCATGAATGATTTTTTACTGAAGACATTGGTGTAAAACAGTCCTACAGGTGGCATGTGTGCCCCGTTTTGCTTTTTAAATGCTGTCCTGTCATTTTCTGGCATTCATCTCTTCTAGATTCTGTTGAATTTTGGGCGGAATTATGTTCTTTCTCATTTAAAGAACTTGCATTGCCTTGTGATGACCTACGAGCAATAGGCATTTTGGACTCCAGCTTGAGTAGCTTTCTTATCTCAGTGTTCAACCCCAAATGTGGGAGCAGCACAGGCATGTTTGTATTACTTTAAAGACCTGAAGTGGGGGTGAATGGAGAGGTGAGTAAAGCAAGATGTGTTCCAAAGAGTTCTTGAATTCCACTTGGAAGCATTTTATTTCTTACTAATTTTGAACCTCAAGACACATGTTCTTCCTTACCACCAGATAAGACTGACCCCAAAAGTGTAGTCATCATCAATGACGGCACTTTCTAAAAATCCAAAGGTCATGTGGAGTTAAAGATCCATCATTATTCTTGAAAAAAGAGTAGAAAGGTGAACAGGTGGCGAGGAGGAGGAGGTTATTCATGCACACGAATCACTTTGAAGATGAAAAGTTTTAATGAGTGCTAATCATGAGATGATAACCATAATAACACACTCTTCAAGGTTTAGCTAGCTAGCTCCTCCACAACATTTTTGGGTTGTAGGATAGAGTGATTTTGATAAGAAGAAAAAAAGTGACACATTGGCTGAAGAAGAAAAATTACATGTGCTTAAATCATTAATAGGTGCTGAAGCCAAAATCTCGAGGACCCTTAATGTTCAGTTTCAAAAAGGCTAAGATAAGCATGGCTAGCACTGGGTAAAGGGTGAGTACCTCAACAAAACACCTACCTATTTCATCAGAGTCGGTAGGATTGAGGGAAGCATTTGCCATATTTTGCCTATAGAAATATCTTATTATTGCTGTGGCAGATCATGGATTTCTTTATACAAATAAGCCTCACATTGTTTATAATTAAAAAAAAGAAGGCATTTTTTTTTCACATTTGTTAATTTGATCCAACTATATAAACTTCTGTTGTATTACTATGTTCTAGGATTATAACATCTATCACTAGTAGGATCCTTCTCATTGTTACATGGCACAGGATTTAAATATTAATTAGATGCCTTAAAAGAAAAGCCTAATACCATGAAGTTCAAATATGGCAAGTTAAAATAAAAGTGAGTTAATAAAATTACCTTAAAATTATAAAATCTTTTGATTTTTTTTTCAGTTTTAATTGGTTGTTTGGCTCAAGAAACTTAAAACTCAATGTAGTTTTTGAATTCATCATTCTGGTATTAAAGGTAATAAAGATAATTTGTCATGCTAATAAAGTTATTAACTAATTTTACTTCTGAGGTAAATGTTTTCAGTATGTATGTAATTAGACCCCATAAAGTGGCTTTTGTGGTTTTTTTTTTTTTTTTTTTTCAAATATATGCATTATAAGAGAGGGAAAGGAATGATTTTCCCAGATCCTAATAATTTCTTCCGTGAAGAAGGACATCCATTAGTGGAAAATGCCTGGTCTCACTACTTCCTTACTTATCTTCAAGAGGTAGGGAGAGTACTGTGGGATTCAGTAAGGTGGGATGAGCTGCACTAGTCACAGAAAAGAGCTAAGGCCCATGATGAGGATTTGATTTTGCATAGGTTTCAATGACCTGATCTTGAACTTTGTGGATGCTGGCCTCTTATCAAATGTGCTTAGTCTCCTCAGGAATCTTTGCAAACCCAACCTGCTGCAGAGTCCCCAATAACTTGTAGAGGCAAAGATTTTATAGAAGAAAAGCCTGTTTAAGCAAGTTTTTAAAGCACATTATATATTAATGGTATTTCACACTGAATATTTGTACCCCCCTCCCCACATTCATATTTTGAAGTCTTATCCCCTAATATTATGGTGTTTGGAGGTGGGGTCTTTGGGAGATTATTGGTTTTACATAAGGTCTTGGGGGGTGGTATGATTGCCCTTATAAATGAACAAGAGAGACCAGACAAGTTGCTTCTCCCTCTGTCTTGTGAGAACAGGGAGCAGACAATGTACTTTTCTCTTGGATAAAATGTGGTTATGCAGTTGATCTTATGCAGTACATCAAACCATTTAGGGGTAGGGATAGGGGGCTTGGGACTTCGGGTAGTCAGAGTAGAGTTTTTCCATTATTATGTTCTTTGAAAGAATACCCTGAAGAGTAGTGTGGTTGGCACTAGGAGCACGGACCTGGGTAGGTGGCGAGAGGAGAGCAGTTCTGATAGCCTGTTGTTCTCCATCTCATTCCTTAGGACAGTAGGCCCTCTGTGGGAGATAATCAACTAAATAAGACAAAAGGCTAATTAATTTTTTTTTTATTTTTAAATTTATTCTTTTTAGTTATACATGGCGATAGAATGTATTTTGACCTATCATATATACATGGAGTATAACTTCCCATTTTTGTGGTTGTACGTGATGTGGAATTACACTGGTCGTGTATTCAAATATGAACACGGGAATGTTATGTCCATCCAATTCATTCTACTGTCTTTCCTATTCCCATGACCCCCACCCCTTTTCCCTGTCCAATCCAATGAATCTCTCTCCTGTCCAATCCAGTGAACTTCCCCTTCTCCCCCACTCCACCACTGCCTATATCATCTGCATATCAGAGAGAACATTTGGCCTTTGTTTTTTTGGGGGAATTGCTTATTTCACTAAGCATGATAGTCTCCAGTTACATACATTTACCAGCAAATGCCATAATTTCATTCTTCTTCAAGGCTGACTAACATTCCATTGTGTATATATACAACATTTTCTTTATCTATTCATCTGTTGAAGGTCACCTATAGTATGCTTTGTCACTATAGTATGTTGATTTTTAAGTCCTTTGGATATAAACTAAGGAGTGAGATAGCTGGGTCAAATTGTGGTTCCAGTCCAAGTTTTCTGTAATCTCAATACTGCTTTCCATAGCGGTTGCACCAATTTGCAGTCCCACCAGCAATGTATAAGTGTACCTTTTCCCCAACATCATTGCCAACATTTATTGTTACTTGTACTCTTGATAATTGTCATTCTGACTGGAGTGAGATGAAATCTCAGTGTAGTTTTAATTAGTATTTCTCTAATTGTTAGATATGAACTTTTTTCATATATGATTGATTGTATTTCTTCTGTGAAGTGTCTGTTCGATTTCTTAGCTCATTGATTGATTGGATTATTTGTTTTTTGGTGTTAAGTTTTTTGAGTTCTTTATATGTCTTAGAGATTAATGCTTTCTCTGAGGCACAAGTGATATACATTTTCTCCCACTCTGTAGGCTCTCTCTTCACATTTTTGATTGTTTCTTTTGCTGTAAAGAAGACTTTTAATTTGATTTCATTCCATTTACTGATTCTTGATTTTACTTCTTGTTCCTTAGGAGTCTTATTGAGGAATTCAGCTCCTAAGCTGACATGATGAAGATTTGGGCCTACATTTTCTTCTAGTATGCACAGGGTCTCTGGGCTAATGCCTAGGTTCTTGATCCACTTAGAGTTTAGTTTTGTGCAGAGTGAGAGATAGGGGTATAATTTCGTTTTGTTACATATGGATTTCCAGTTTTCCCAGAACCATTTGTTGAAAAGTTTATCTCTTTTCCAATGTATGTTTATGGTGCCTTTGTTTAGTATAAGATAAACGTATTTATATGGGTATGTCTCTGTGTGTTCTATTTTGTACCATTGGTCTTCATGTCTGTTTTGGTGCCAATACCATGCCTTTTTTGTTACTATAGCTCTGTAGTATAACTTAAGGTCTGGTATTGTGATGCCTCCTGCTTCACTTTTCTCACTGAGGATTGCTTTTGCTATTCTGGACCTCTTATTTTTCCAAATGAACTTTATGACAGAAAAGCCTAATCAATTCTTAAATTGGGACATCCTAGTGATAGATATACTTAGCTTTCATTTCTAACAGGTGTTTAAGAGAAATACATTAAAATAATACTATTGGTCTTTCTGTACTTCCTCTACCAGTCCTTTCTGGTGAGAAGGAGAAACCTATATTAGACAGAACAGTTAATCTCAGAGAGCAAAAAGTGGCTAGGTCCCTTGTCTCTTCCCTTTGGGAATGAATTGTCTACAGAACTTTTACTTTGCTAGGGGACATAATTAACCCATTTAATAGGCAGTGTGTTCCAGGCTCACAACACTGCCTATGGTTGGGAAAGTAAAATGTGTTCAAATATGGGGGAAGCAAGCCTAATGCTGACCAGCATTAGGAGGCTTCATGATACTACATATATAAACTAGATCCCCTAATCTCAGTTTAATAGTAATGGTAATTCTATTTTGTTATCTTCCTTGTTTTCTTGCTCCAGTTCTCAGTTTGTTTTGAGAACAGGTAGAGAACAGGAGTATTATTATTGATGTCCCCAAATATCCAATATTATATGTATATGTCTGAATATGTTACCAATTTCATACTTAAGTTCAGCACAAAGCTAATGTGGGGAGCCTATTTCTCAGATTTGACATCATCAAATATACTCTTCTGTCAAATCTTTGAAGTGTATCAGTGCCATGTTTAGAAACATATCTATTACAAATAATGAGAAGACAACTTAGTAAACAGTAATAAAATGGCACAATTATTACCATCAAGAGAAACTGAATGTCTTCCTCTAGTCATATTTCAGTTAATGGTTTTCTTTCTAATAAGTGAAAAAGATATTATGAAGAAGTTGATTCCCTGGATTCAGTTTTCAAAAGAAAGTCTGAAAAACCAGAAAACTTGATACAATTTTCTGGCATGACCACAACTCTCTCCCCTTAGCTCTTTTACTTTCTCCTCCACACACATAATATTAACATTACCTAATTCAATAATGAATTCTGACCATGTTCAGAATAAAATGTACATGCATTATTTCACTGAAATGATAACCCATCAGGTAGGCACCATTCCTTTGTAAGACGAGGCACCAGAAGCTTAGAAAGGTTAACTAAGTGGCCCACACTCACGAATATGGTAATTGGCAGAGCCAGAGTTCAGACCCAAGTTCAACTGGATTTGAAGCCCAGGTGCTGATCCTCTAAACCAGGCTGTCTTTGGATTACATTGCCAATGAAATTAATATGTGCCATTACTGCTGCTGGGATTTCTTGTACCACTTGTGATGTTATCTTTTTAAAAATACATTTTTTCATTTGCATAATGTAAGCTGTTGCACAGGAAAGTCAGCCTCTTTTGACACCTAATATCCCACATCCTCTGTCTTCTTGCCTTGTGAAGGCTGAAGATTCTATGCATGCTATCACATAGCTGTGATATATATATCACATAGGTGATATATATATATATATATATGGTATCTTAACATTATTGGTAAATTTTCCTTTCCTTCTTTAACTGTTCTGTACTTAAAGGAAAACACAGATTGTTCTGAATTCAGTTAACAGAGAGTTTTGCTTTAAATGTAAAAGGTTGTTGTATGAGAACTACTTTGGGTCTAAATATATATATATATATATACATATATATATATATATATATATATATATATATATATATATATATATATATATATATGTTTAAGTCAGGGGAAAACAGAGTGGCAGGCTGCAAGAGTTTGTACATTCCCTGGGTCTTTTCTAGGATAAATCAAAGACAGTTGTTTGAGTGGTTTGCCAAAAATCTGTTCAGAGGGACATAGCTGTGTAAAATAATTATATAAGAATATCTCTTGAAAAAATAGAAATAATTGTACAAAGCAAACTTTTCTAAGATTACTATAAAGAAAGTAGAAAAAAATCAGGCAAAATCAGCATGAAATAGTCAATTGGGGATCTCTCCCATTTGTTCCATAATCAAATTTATTAGAAGACTAGGGGTTACATTAAAAATTTAACTTCACATGGTTCATTCTTTCTTGAAAATGCATTTGCCTATCATATGCAGACTAATGGTTTGCATGAAAAATGCAGTTTATAATGTATTATGGAATACCACTAAATGCTTTATGCTCTTAAAAATATTTCTTTTTAATGATGTAATTCAGCATACATAATTTAAGCTCAGTGCCTATGATAAGTGTATACACTTAATTTTGATTTAGGATTGTCACCTCACAGAGGATACATAACATTTTGATTTTAAATCAAAAACAATTTTTAAAAAATTTATCCTATCTGTTATGATACATTGTGATAATATTTCATTTTGTTCAGTGCTCTGGGTTGGAGTGAGTCCTGATATTTATTACCTACATGTCTTATTATAAGTCAGAAAACAGGTACATTAAAAATTCTCAGCAAATGCTTGAAGGCATTATTTACCCTAACTTAATATAAAATAAAACTCAGAGAGATTACATAATATAAAATAAAACTCAGAGAGATTACATGGGTAGTTAGCAGACAAGAAGATCAAAGAAGTGCAAAGTTGGCACCATAATCTATGCTTTGGTTCACAAGGATATTTACCCCCCAGTATGCTAAGAATTGGATCTTATTAATCTTTTCTTGATGTGTAATTAGTACATCCTTCATTTTTTTTACTAAGGAATTTCAATTTTTAAGATTTTTTCTGTAACTATAATTTCTTTTCAGCCTTATGATTTTTTCAGTTCTATCCCCCGGAATTCTTGCAACTACTAAACTGAATTAAGGATTTGAATGTAGATAAGATTAAAGATTAGGAGGCTTGAGGATAACAAGATAAACATTTAATAAGTTTTGTCCTTAGAGTGAGAAATATATAATACTTAAGCATGAGAAGAAATGGGCAGGAACACTATGGTGACTGCTAAGCCTTTTATGAGTGTAGAGTTATTTCAGTATTATAATAATTCAGACATTTTCTCAGGCTGTAATTTTGTTTCTTGGAAGTTGATAAATTTCTACACATCTTTAGGGTCAGTGAGCTAAACCTCTTCAAGATAAAGGAATGGTGGCCCCTTAGAAATGATTTTAAATTTTCTTAGTCCTGTGGGACTGTACAATATTTGTGAAAATTGGTATCTTAACATTATTGGTAAGTTTTCCTTTTCTTCTTTAACTGTTCTGTACTTAAAGGAAAACACAGATTGTTCTGAATTCAGTTAACAGAGAGTTTTGCTTTAAATGTAAAAGGTTGTTGAATGAGAACTTTGGGCCTAAATTGTTTTCAAGTTTTTAACTAAAAATATACAATTAAGCTATCTACACATTGTCAAAGGAAATTACCAAAGTGTGAAAGATTATCTTTATATTCATGTGTAAATTCACAAAGTCTGAGGCAGAGGGGATGGGAGAAAGCCTTTTCTTCTTACCTCTAATTCAATGGCTAAGATAGAATCCAACTTTTATTTGATGTTAATAATTTTACATATACACAGAGGCCTTCATATGTAAGAAATGAAGATCCAAAGAAGTGAAACCTTAGATACATAGAGCTTATGTGTAGCAAGTGTTTATATATCACATTTAGAAAACATAAGAAATTGTGGAGACATGATGGGCATGGTGGCAAATGCCTGAAATCCCAGTGACTCTGGAGACTGAGGCAGGAGGATTACAAGTTTGAGGCTGGACTGGACAATTTAGTGAGATCCTGGCTCAGAAAAATAAAATAAAATAAAATAAAATAAAAAAGGGCTGGGTGGGTCCCTTGTACAAAACAAAACACACACACACATACACACACACGAAAATCTGATGAGACAAAGGGAAAAGTTGGCACTGGGCCAGTACACTGTGGGAAAATGATTAGAAAATACATGAGGGAATCTAATGGAAGACAAGGATTATTTTCATAGGTTCCTTTGAACATATTCACCTTGACATTAACTCAATTTCCAGTGATAAGAATCTTATCCTCGACTTGGATAAGGGATGGTGTTTTTTGCACAGAAAATTTACGTTTTACTCTTAGGTGAAATGGCGATGTTTGAGAGTCCTTCTTGTGTTTTCTGATTTCTTAATTCCTTTCAACTCTAAATAACTAATATGGCAAAATAGCATAGTTGAGGGTAAAATATTCTGATGATATTCTTTTGCAAATAATGGCCCTTTTGGTCTCCTATGTCTTACTATTTCTATCGTTGAGAGTTGTTGCTATTGTTTTCATATAACATGAGCAATTCTGACTAGGAATGATGATGACATGCTTCTGGATTTGTTTCTTTTACTTAAAGCTTCATACAAAGGTGTATCTCTCTTTCTTCTTTTAACAAGCAGATATAGGTGTTAAGTCTTATTCAATACATTAGCATTTATTAAGATAATATATGTTTTAGATTGCATCTCACAACACAGTAAATAGCTAAATTGAAATTTCAATGAACTGTGGCCATTATACATTGATTATTTAATATTTTTCTACATTTGAACTACTAATATTTCACTTAATATTTCCCCATCTATATTCACATGTAAACTTGGAAATGAGGGAGAATGCATGCATGTGGTTGTTTTTACTACCTTCATCAGGTTATTAAAGAAGAATCATTTAGAATAAGTTGAAATATTAACTATTTTCTATTCTGTAGTACAATTGAGATGACAGTATTCAACATCTCCATAAAATTTTGATTTTGATCTTACCCATTTTAGAGTAGAATAGACCTATGTCTAACTTATATTTATCTTGTGGTCTATTTAGATATTTTATTTTTTCCTTTTTCTTGGTTAAAATTTCATCATTTATATTTTCATGGAGAAAGCTTCCAATGTATTTGTTTTTCAAACATATTGAAATAAAGCACTTTCACTGGCCATAATATTTTTTTAAAAGTTCTTATTTATTTTGTCCCTATTTTCCTAAACATTGTATCTATTGGTTTTTTATTACTTGATGATCAGTGAAAAAAATTTAAAAAGTAAGAAAGCCTCAGCTTTTTTGTTGTCTTTTATTTTATTGGTGTTTATTTTTAATTATTTTTAATTAATTAATCAACTCAAGGATTTTTTCTAGTTTCCTGGATTATATTCTTAAGTCATTACTTTTACATATTTCCTGTATTTTAATATAAGTATAATGCCACTTGTATGCCCTACTATCAATGGAGTAAGACCTTTGTTTACAATATCTGGAATTTTAATTCTAGTTTATTATTTTTACATGATAATGAACTAACTTTACACTTAACTATAAGTGTTAATTAATTTTTGTTGCTTTTATTTTGTTCTATTTGTCTCACCATTATTTTTTATAAACCATGATTTCCTTTTCTTTGAATTGATGTTTAAGTTTTAATTTGTTTTTTTGTTGTTACTCTATCAGATTTGTCTACTTATAAGAAACATAATGACTTCTATTGTATCAAAACAGTCTGCAAATTATCCTCACACTTGAATGTTAATTTGATTTTATAAATGGGAATTGATAATCTTTTTTTATATATCCTTTAAGAATTGTACATCTATGCTAAGTTTCTAGTACATTATTTTGATTATATTTTTTCAAAATTTTGTTCATATATTTCAGTATCCCTTACTAGAATTGTACAGAGAACTTGGTGGGGCTTTTTGATCTTTGGCATCTCTCAAACTCCAAGGTATTTTGGACAATATTTCTTTACTTTCTCTATTAATTTGTTTAAAAATGTTCTAGCTTTTCTCTATGCTCTTCTTCTAGAAATCCTATTCTATAAATATTAAATCTGGATTTGCCCTCTGTATACCCTGAATTTTCTCATACTTTCAACCTTGTATGTTTTTATGGTTTATTGTTGAGGATAGTCATTCACCTCATCATTGGCTGTATTCTATTTTTTATATCTGTTTTACTCTTTCTTTTTTGTTTTGCATATCAAATAATTTATTTTCCATTGTTACTAGTTACACTTCCTTTTTAACATATCTGTCACTTTATGAATGCCATATGTCTTTCAATGTCTCTAAGGATAACAAATTTTTCCTTTTAAAATTTATTCCTTAAAAACATTTTTAAAAGTTTTATACTTCTTTATCATGTTGATGGTTTTCCTCAGGTATTTTGTAATGTTTGATTGTCAGGTAGCATCATGTCTGTAAGGAATAAAAAAATGCATATCTTTGAATAAAACTTATTCTGTTGTCTGGGAGACAGCAAACCATGTTTGTGATGGCAGGAACTGATAGTGCATGTTCTGGGTTTTGAAACTCCTGGAAGGTCCATGCCTACCTGAGTATGTTTATTTAAAATTTTATCATCTTTATAATAAAAATTACTTAATTTTTATACATCCTTTCCAAATATTCAGTGATGATAATTAATGGATCACAGTATACACATAATTAAAAATTTAGTCTTGTAATCCAGCTTTAAAGCAGAATTTATTATATCGTCTAGTGGGCAGATAATCTCCAGTCTTTAGAATTGCACAGAACTATATCTGATTCCTAGACCTTAACTGTTTCTATTAATTCTATCTATGAGAATTTCAGCTACTTACTCTTCTGGATCTGTTTTCTTACTTGGTAAACGTGGTTATAATTATAGATAGTCAATATTTTGTGTAAATATAAAAACATATGATGAATTTTAAAGTTAGAATAACTTATGGACCATATTTGTTGTAAACTTAATGCTGGTTACCTTTATTATACATTTTTTTGTGGATGAAAGTAACATAATCTAGTGTAAGAAGATGGTCTTGCTTAAAATTAGCAGGTAGGAACAGTTCAGAAATTAACATATGCCACACTCAAAGATATCTCTTCTTATATGAAGAAAAGTATTTAATTCTCTTATATTCATGATCAGATCATTGAAAAGAACAAAAGATAAGCTGTATGAGTCCCATCAAAACCTTGATCAATGGAGTTGGAGAGTATTAGGCTGAGCTAAGTAAGCCAATCCCCAAAATCTAAAGGCTAAATGTTTTCTCTGATTAATGGATGCTGATCTATGACTGGGGGCAGGCATCAGAAGAATGGAAAAACTTTGGATTAGGCAAAGGGAGGGTGGGGAGGGGTTATGGGGGTAGGAAAGATGGTGGAATGAGATGGACATCATTACATATATGATTGCATGAATGGTACATCTCTACACAGTGTACAACCAGAGAATTGAAATGTTGCTCTCTATTTGTGTATAGTGAATCGAAATGCATTCTGTTGTCATGTACAAAGTAGAACACATAAAATAATAATAATTAAAACAACAACAATTAAAAAAACCTTGATATCAATTGACAAAAGCTGGGCTGTAAATATTAGAGTAATTCAGCTAATATTGATTGAAGGACTATTGTATTCCAGGCACTCTTCTAGTTCTAGAAGGGTGGAGAATTATTAAACATGTACTCACTTTAATGTTAATCAACATACTATTTGGAAAAGATATACCACAGATTCCATTTTAACATTGTCCTCATTCTGATAAGCAGTATTTTCTCAGATCTCCAATGTCTTATTAGAGACACTAAAATACCCCCTATTTCCTAAAGTGTCATTTCCTACTAAATGCAGATATATATGCTGGTAGACTCATACTATCGAATAAATGTCATCATTACATGCTCACAATGATCTTTATAAGATGCAAATGTTTAGGGAAATGATGAGTTTTTCACTATCACAGTTTAATTCAAATTGATTTGTCATTTAAGTATCTGTATTTATGTCAGTAGAGAGCTATGGAAACCTGAAGACATTGACTTTTTAGAAAAAAATATGAGTTGAAAATCTGGAGAGTAATAAGCAATGAAATGTAACATGGAGCTATGGTGGTTGCAAACATTATATTAAGTAAAGGCTGTGTCCAATTCATAATTGCCCTATTGAACTCTTTTTGGATGCTAACTCCACTTAGGAACCATACATAAGCTATCCAAGCACGGGCCTTCTTTCTGTACTCCTGTCTGGCCTCTGAAGGGTTAGAAGTTCTTAGACTGATATTCGACCTTTTCCTTCCTTTCAAAACCTATGAGCATATTTACCCCCTTTGAAGTTGGCCAAAACAAAAGTAAAATCCCCCCAAACAAGAGAAATATTAGATTTATTCACCTAAAACAAAAGATTTATTAGAGTTATTAGAAAGGATAGCATGTAACAGAGATAAAGTATGTGGTTATGCGGGCAAAGTGATTCCAGATGATGATGGATTGGACATCTGGCCTCCTTGAAGGGTCACACATAGGTTTCTGCCACACAGTTGTCCTGGCTTCTGCCATTACTCTACAGAATTTCTGGGAAGGGCAACCCGGGGGCTCAGTGGATATGTGATTGGGAAATCCAATTCATGATTATGGAAAGTCCCCAAAGGGTCTCTTTGGGTTTGTCTGAGGAGAGTTGTCATGTTTTCCCTTTTTCATTTCCCCTTCCCCACTGCTATCACTTGCTTCTCTAGATATGCACTGCACTCATTCTTCAAATCATAAATTTGTGAGAATCAGGGCAAAGAAAAAAAGAAAAAAGAAAACCCACATTATTTTCTGTACTTCAAAAACAGAAGGAGTCTGTGTTCAATTGCTTTCCACTTGAGCAGCAGCTTTTCAAATATAAGGAGGTGCTAGGAAACTGAGGTTGCACAATTTATCCAAGGTACACAAGGTCCCAGAGAACAATAAATCACTGTTCCCGTAATCTCTTCAGACTAACACCAGGGCATTTCTGTTTACAAAGGGAGACTTATTTCATAAAGGCCAGGAGGATGTAGCATAATGAATGTTTTAAAGAAAAATATCAGAGTATGTTTTTGATAAGTCTTTAAAAGAGGCCTGTCGGACAACTTCAGGTGTGTGGTTCACCAACTCTTTGTCTAGAGGAAGAGTGTATCCTGGACTTCTTTCTTTCTAATAGAGTGATAGTAAGGGTGTGGGGATTGAGATATCAGTTTGGCTTATAGTTTTTGTTTAAATATTCTAAAATATACCATAATAAATAAAGAATTTTAAACTACTTATGGAAACCAAGATGTCTCACTTTTTTTTGTATGCTGCATTCATGTATTTTTTTTTTTTTTTTTTTTTTTTTTGGTACCGGGGATTGAACTCAGGGGCACTTGACCACTGGACCACATCCTCAGCCCTTTTTTTGTGTTTTTTTATTTAGAGGCAGGGTCTCACTGAGTTGCTAAGTGCCTCGCCATTGCTGAGGCTGGCTTTGAACTCTCGATCCTCCTGCCTCAGCCTCCCAAGTGCTGGGATTACAGGCGTGCGCCACAGCGCCCGGCCTCTGCATTCATGTATTTTCATATAAAAATTGTTCATTATTATATTAATGATAACAGAATAGGTTATGCTGCAGAATTTAGACCTCACTGAGTTGGCTCACAGGAATATATGCAAACTCTGCTACGAATCCAGCAGTATTCCTGTGATACTCCCTGCTACTCCGCGTAGCACCTAGGTCAGGGTAGCACTGCTCATGGATCCAGGTTATACACAACTTTGGCTTCACTCTGTGATCTCGACATATGTCACTACAGAAGAAGACAGTGATTTTGGAACTTATACCTTCTCTTTAATGCTTTGACTCTTAAACGACACATTACTTTTGTACACAGAAAAGAGAGTACACCTCCACTTAACTGAAGGGGGCAAGTAAAGATCAGAAAGCCTATAAATATTTGATGAATAGTAAATGCAACTATCTCACTTGGGTAAGGTACTTTTCTATTCTTTATTCTCCATTGTTTGCTATATTTTTAAATCATTGTTCTACATCAATCTCTTTATTACTTATATGGAAATGATAATAAATGATAAATTTTATCATTCTGTTTAGGGAGTTAATTAGCACTAGTGATAATCAGTATTGGGACAAATTAAAAAAATATTTCCATGTGATTTTATCACATGATAGATAATAATGATTCCAAAAAGAAATGAACAATGACCACAAAAGCCATTTGACATTTATTTTGAAGATTGGAATTTAAGAAGATTGCTAGCATATACATTCACTTCTAAATTTGTACTGTTCTCTAAAAAATTTCAAACCAAATTTATTCTTCACCCTTCTCTAACATTTGCTCATTCATTGAAGTCTAAGCAGTTTCCTTTTTACCCATCATTCTTGAATTCTCGATGATTCACATCCATGGGAATGATCTCATAGCTGCCCAGTTCTTGCCTCTGTATTAGCAATGACTCTTGCTCTGATCTATATTATCCACACATCTCTGTGGTCTCATTCATTGTATAATCCACACCAGAATATATGCTACTTGAATATTCACAAATTTTAATATTTCCAGAGTAGTCATATAACTTGTGAAAATAGGAAATTTTTTATAATGAAAGAACATGCAATTAATAATATTAGTAATCATATGAACAGAAGACATAAATCAGATTATCCTATATAGTGGGAGTATTATTCTCCAAAATGTTTGACCTTTCAATCACATCTTCTTATCTCTTCCATTCAAGTACATTTTGACTGTTGTTTTCTTAAATCTCATCACTGAGTCTTTTACTCTGCTATCAATTTACTATTTCTCTCTATTCTTGGGTTTCCAGCTGACTTTAGTTCTCTCTGCTCTACTCTTAGAATTAGTGACTCATTATAATTATTTTATGTAAACTATAGTCATCACCCTTACCACCATTTTTCCTTTACTGTATTTACTTAAAAAAAATCCAGTTTTGTATTAACATTAGTATCCGATGGGTACAGTTAGCACTACTGGCACACATCATATGTACACTGTTTCATGATAGCTAACCTTAAATGGGCCTTGACACTATGCTTAGTAGTCCATCTTTTCCTTTCTTCTCTAGACATCTATGTTACCTTCATGTCATTAAAAAAATTATTTGACAATTTTCCTGACCACCCTACTCATCTTCTCTTTTTTGACTAGTAGTGAACAATTCCATAGGACCAGTCCAAATTTAGAAGATATTAGAGATGTTCATTGAGAAAATATCATCCCAACTTCTTCTGCCAATATGGACCTTCCTTTTCCTTGTACAGTGGCTGAGTTTCTGGATTTCAACTCTACTTCTACAAGGAAGCAATTTGCCACACAACTAATTTCAGTCTTCAGATCTCCATTTGAAGTTTACAACGTGAGAGGATTTTCCTTTTCATCCATTCAAACGGGGACTCAATGTTCTCACATGACACTGTTTTCTTTTGTAGTTCTCATCACTCTTTGTTAGCACATATTTATTTTTATTTGTTATTGTCTATATTTTTGCCCTTATGTTTCTCCCTTACTGTCTATCCTTTTGCCTTTTGAGTAATATAAGGCAAGAGAAATGTTTGTTTTGCCTGTTAATATGTTCGTCCCCAAGGCCTAGCACAAGGCTTAAATGATTGGAAGAAAGATCACCTTACTGTTGCTGTTTGTTAGTTCCCTGCTGTGGCAGAGTAAATGAGGAAGACACAAGATACCCACTAGACTAGCATTTTGCAGAAGTTGGTCTAGGGATATAATATTCTAAGATAAATATATCAGGATGTAGGGAAATGAGAAGAGATGAAGTATGGGAGTTTATCTCAGACCAATTTTTCACATAATGCCTTTTAAAATCTTGCTAAATACTAAGGCTCTGCAGAATTTTGGCAAAACTAAATCAAATCTCCAAGTATGTGCTGTGTTAGAACACCCAGACCTTGAATATGGCTATAATGCTTCCTGAAGGATTAAGTCTACGTGATTTCTAAAAAACAGGCAATATTTGCCATGTGTGGTTTACGTTGGAAAAAAACATTCCAACCAACTCATTCTATTCATTATTAATTGTATCTTTTTGAGTAATTTACATTGAGTAACACAAAAAATTGTATACCACAACGACAGTAATTTTACAGTTTGGATAAAATATAAATTAATGACTTTGTTTTTGACTTCTTAGTAAATGACACAAGAAGTTTTAGATAATTGGCTACAAAAACTAGTGGAAGGCAGAAGATTCCTTGTAATTTTAATTCACAATAAAAAATGGTAAATTTCTCAAATGTATTACAGACACACAGTCAGCTCTGAATGTTTTAATAAGGCCAATATTTGGCCCATAGTTAGCAAGCTACTAATATTTATTACATTAATATATGGGAAAATCACAAAAATTTATAAATTGAATATACTTTCACAAGCATTATTTTATTTTGTTCTAACAGTAGCTTTATGAGATAGGCAGCAGCCTTCCTCTTAAACCCATTTAGCAAGTGAGACAACTGAGAGCCACAATTTAAGGAACTCAATGCCTTAGTTAGGAATTTGTGGGTGTAATGAGAAGAACTCACATGATCCATCTCATGCAGACATGGGAGTTTTTTCCAAAGAAGCAAGGAAAAGAGGGACTGGAAATGGAATCAGGACTCCAGTGAAATCAGTGTCACCAAGACTACTTATCATACACTCTGTCCCTTTAAACCTCCCTCCCTCTTTTTCTGTTTCTGGCTATATGCTCTCTTATCTCTGTTTCTCAAATTCCATATGTTTACTTCTTTCTGTAAAACAACTCCCTTTGCATTATTATGATGCTATTACTCAATTTCTTTGGCTTCATGGTATATTTGACTTAGTTTGAAATTGGGCTTTCATGGCTGGACTCCATATGACAAGGATCTAACACAATTTGAATAAAGTCTTTGATTCTAATTATGGTAAGAAAATGTATCACCCAAAGACTAGCCAACGAATGTGGTGAACATACCATACAATTACAATTACCCATGGGTCCTAGAGTCCACAGAAGTGCCCTTTCTGTGGGCTGAGGTAACTAGTCCAAGTTTACAGTGCTGGTAAGCAGTAAAGTAGAAATAGGAATTTCAATGCCTGGTTCAGTCCTCATTAAAATGTACCACTGGTTAATGAGCAGTTAACTACATGACAGGAACTCTGGTAGATGCCAGGTTACAGTCCTAAGCAAAACAAGACTGTATTTCTACCCTCATTAATCCAGTAAAGGACAAAGAAAATAAAACAAAAATTAAAAGATAAATGTGATACATATAATGAAGAAAAGGCATATTATGGTGCCTTGTAACACAGGCATGGGACTAGAATGAATGTGTCAGTTGCAGGATAGAGATGAAGGGTGCTTGAGCTGACATACTAACAGGCTAAGGGTGGGAGGAAAGAGATCAATTAGGGAAAAATGTAAGCAGACCAAAGGGAAACCTTATGGTAATTTCTCCTGAGAATATTTGAAGTTGATGGACTTTGAAAGGGGAAGTGACCTAGTAGTCTTCACATCTTGGTAAGTCATCTGAGTGCAGTCTTGAGGGTGGATGGAGTCAGTAAGTAAGGATGTGGAGAAAAGCATGGGGTGTCTGAATAGTGATGGAGACACTGAAGTGAAGCTTTGAAAGTTAACCACAGTTGATAGATGATTTGCACATGTTGCCAGAGCATACTAAACTAAGATCTGGTTCACAGCCAGCTGTGTGCTTTCTCCACTACTTAGTGATTATTAATTTTATTCTTAGTATTTCTAATAAATGTTGTGAAGTGACATGAACAATGTACTAATAGATTCCCAGGTAGAATACAAGAAGCACTGGCTCATAAAATCCTTGGTGGGAGGTCCAATGTTAAATTAGTGTTAATTGCAACAGAATTTTTAGAATAAGGAGCTTGACTGTTAGCAAAACAAATATTCCATAAAAATAAATAACTTTTGATGAGGCTATATTCCTCCAGTTTGTCTGCAGCTGTCCACTTTAAAACTTCTAAATAAGAATTTAACGTTTATGTTCTTTTTCTGCAAATAAATCTGATAATCTGATTTTTTATTCCTGACTTATGTTAGAAATTCTACTTCTCAAAGGGCTTTTTATTTTTTTCCTAAGGATCAGTCTTTTACTTCTCTGCAGAATTTTTCCCACTGAAGCAGAAAGTAGATTGCTTATTGTTGTTATTAGTTAACATATTGTAGGCCTTCACACTACTCATGGAAGAATTATGTCAATATTTCCCTTTGTAAACGACAAAAAGTCATTGCAATGTTTTGGGTCAAAGTCCTCCTTATTAAGGAAATACCAAAACATAAAATTCCATGATTAGAGAGTAACAGCTTCAGTTGAGCTTTTTCACACTAATAGATAATCTGTTGTCACAATTCATTCTTGTATAGGTGTATATATTTAGATGATAGACTGAGGTGACTTTGAAGTTATTATGGTCTACTGGATAATTAATGCAGTTAAAAATAAGCACAATATGAAAAATCGCATGGATCTGAATGTCTAGGAATAAACTTCAATTTTTGTTAATTTGGTACACATTAATATTTTTTT
Source organism: Tamias sibiricus (assembly GCA_025594165.1). Classification (NCBI taxonomy): domain Eukaryota; kingdom Metazoa; phylum Chordata; class Mammalia; order Rodentia; family Sciuridae; genus Tamias; species Tamias sibiricus. Next base: position 79,326,027 of record CM046666.1, on the reverse strand, counting down.
CTGAAAGTTGACCCTTTCATTAGGCTAGATAGGTTTTAGTAAGTTATAAGAATGTGAAAAAAAGTCTTTCTATTAAAGTTAATTTAAAATTGAAACTATCAGAAATATGCTGAGTTGAATAATATCAATATGGCATCAGAAATAAAATCTAACCAAGATCAATGTATCAATAAGCAAACGTGTTCAGTGACAATTCTGTGCACAGGAATTGTTAGTCATTGGTAAATAACATTCTAGAACTGGAGACAAAATCAGAGCACCAAAAACAATCAGGGTGCAATGTAATAAAATATATATGATCCTAGTTGAGTGGTGACGAATTCAAAGTAATGCAAATCACATTCTACTGTGAGTTTATAAAAAGAACTCAAAATATTTTATAGGAATAATTACTGTAGCCATTTAGAAAAGATAATTTATGCTAAGAGCTTAGAATGTAAACTACATACAAATAGAAGAAATTTTTAATTAGGAAAGAATTTCATCTTACAGCAAAATTTAGTTTTCTCCTTATGATTTTGCTCTTTTATTTTTTAGATAACTCTATTACTGCACAGTCTTTGTTAGACCCTTGCTTTGACAAATTTATTTGCAACTCTTTTATATAACTATGTTAGATAAGGGAGTTCTGTTATAACACTACCTTATGTCTTTCAATAAATAAACAAACACTCCCTTAGTTTAGGGAAAACAATTGATTTCTAACCAATAATGGATTGAGTACGTCAAGACATACTTAGGTGTCTGCTACATTAAACACGGTGCATGGTATTAAGCACACAAAGCTTGACAAGCATTTTTTCATTCCTCAGTATCCAGTGGAGAAGAATTCGACTATGAAACAAATTGTTCCACAAGCTTCAGGTATTAGATTTATCTGTTTCCACAGTCACATGGTTTTAAATTTTATTATTTATTTATCTCTTGGCCACCTCTTCATTTCAAAAATTTAAAAGAGCCAGGGAGTCACACCAATGCTCATACAGCCCATTCTCTTCTTTTCTACCTTCCAACCTTCATTGATTTATAAAATAATTTCCCACTCATTATGTAAAATGCAACATCTTGAGCTCTGTTATGAATTAATAGAATGCACTGCATTCTCTCCCAGCATTTGTTGTGGACATGAATAAGAAGTTGAACTCTTCAACACCTGCCTCTGCTACCCTAATGGAACTTCATGAGGGTGTTGATCATACCTGTGTTATTTTCTGCTGCTTTCCTGGTTCCTGGGTCGATACTAGGAACAACTTAGGTACCCATTAAACACTTGATAAATGAAAATGTGATAAATGGAACAAAACATGGCTATCAGACCATGGAAATAAAAAACAGATTTTCATAAAAGGTAACATGGTTTTGATTATTATCTGCAATTCCAAGGGAATTGCAAATAAATTCCCAAAAGAGAATGTTGAATGCATTTGTTTGAGGCTTGCACTGAGCTCATTAGTATCACTTATTTGTCTTATATTTTAACCTTATTTATTTGTTTATTGAGCATTCACTGTGTGGTGTGCAGTGATGCTGAAAAGATGAACAGGTAGCTGCAATTTACAAAATTCAGAGCCAGGTGAAAAAGTAAAATTCAGTTCAAATTAATATACAAACTTCTGTGGAAGTAACATCCAAATTGTTTTTGGTATCATTGAAGCCAATAATCAGTTTGAATTTTGAAAAATCACAGGCCTTCATCAGGTCAATCATATAGGACAGTAGACTTTGGGCAGAGAACCGTGTATGTATAGACATTGAGTGTGTTCCACTGATGGTGCTATATACCACACAGCAAGAACCTTCACAGAAGCGTACACTTCCAAAATGAGTGGAGGCAGCTCATACCATGAGGAATGCATAATAAAACTATCAAAGTAAGAATAAAAATGCTAAAGCATGACTTAAATAAGAGATGGACAGAAAATCCAGGAAAAGGAATGTGCTACAAATGAGCATAAAATTTAGTTCTGAGTTTCCTGGCAGCACAAATTAAATAATCTGTTTAAAAAGGGAAAAAGGATGATGTTTCTTTAACATAATGCAATTCACTAATTAATTAGGAGAGTCTAGATTTTCAACAATAATAAATTCAAAGAATATATGGATGAACCTTTATTGTAGTTGTTTAACATAATTGTCAGTGTCTACAATGAATAATCTTTATTTATGCTACCAACTTCTCAAGGGATGCATTAAAATAACTTCTTTTAAAAAGTTAATTTTGTGTTCTGATTCCTAAAAAATATAGGCCCACTATGGAATATCTGGGAACTATGATAAAGATTGAGGAAGATAAATAATCCCCTAAAATCATACTACCACAAGATATCACTGTGGTTAATTAGATGCATTCACCCCCTGTCATTTTCCCCTAGGTCATAGCTCCACGAACATTGACATTATCTAGCAGACTTCCATGAATCTTACAAGTGACTTTTCAGTCTCCTTCCATTCTGGATGCAAATTAAATACTTCCATAACATCTCCCAAGTTCCAACCTCCGGAAGAATATGCTTTCAGGGAAAACTTTCAGGAATTTGTCAAAAAGCTCTCCATGAGCATCTTCCTAACTTAAATGACAGTGACATCTTGCAGGGCAGAGTCCCATAGCTCAGGATATAGATATCCTCTTCATATGTTGCTCCCCCAATCCCTCTTCTAAAACTTGGGCTCTCAAACCATTTCCACAGAATATATTCACACACACTCTTAGTTCTACATACTTTAGGTTCACCAAGTGTGGGAAATTGTAAAATTATTTAGGCATCATACAAAAATCCATACTTTCACCTTCTCATCTTTATAAAAATAACTTTTATGATGCTGGGGATTGAACCTAGGGATGCTTTACCACTGAGCTACGGCCTCAAACCTCCACCCTCACCCCTTTCTAAATTTGAGGCAGGGTCTAACTAAGTTACTTAGGGCCTCACTAAGTTGCTGAGGCCTGACTTCAAAGTTAGCAATGCTCCTGCTTTGGCCTCCTGAGTTGCTTGGATTACAGGCATGTGACACTGTGCCCATCTCTCACTTCACATCTTTAAATATACTTTTAAGTACATCAATCCATTTTCTTATTGTTAGGAATAATGAAACAAACACTTTCTGATTATATTTATGTGTGTTTTCACAGGACTAAATAGTATTATGAAGAAGTCCTTGCATACAAACAGTTTGAGGCATTTTTTATTATTTCCTTAAGGGTATTGATTTTTGAAAAAGATTAAGTCTGACTTGTTCACCACATCATTATTAGGCATTATGTTCTTTCATATTTTAAAATATGTATGAATATATACGTGTGCAATGACTGATGAAAGATTTTTTTTATTATCTATGAAGATAAATCTCTGCCTTCTGTATACATTTTATTCATTTTTCACTTATATTTCATGTTGTATCAATTTCCTATTTCTTTACTGTTTGTTTTTCTCTTGGGATATGCATCATTCAGGCTAACCAAGGATTTGAAGCAGTAGTGTCCAGTGACAAAGTTTTTTGTTCTGTTTTATTTCTTCATTCCTCTTACATGTCCTTGTGGTTTGACTGGGTCATTGACTGCTCCTTGTTAAACTCATCTTCATGCTGGGACCTAACCAACAGAGCACCTACTATCTGGAATTTTATTATACATTTAATAAATATGAAATATTTTTGTCTCATTTTAAGTTTTTATATAATGTAGCATTAAAATGCATATAAATATAAATTAGAAATATGAAATTGATTTTAAAGACAATTGTGTGATTTTCAGGAATATTATTCAGCTAGCTAGCAAAGAAGCTGTTTTTTCTCCTTGGAACTATAGTACTGGTATCTCTAAGAGATTGGAAATTCTCTAAAAAGAATTTTCAAACAGATAAATGTTTCTCTCTTATGAAAAAGGATCAAAGTGTGCAGGAGAAGGAACATGTCTCACTTTTGAAAGACTCCTGGAAGCACACACACAAGTGTAACTCCTGACATCCTTGGTTCCTATACACTTCCGAGCAGGTGCAAACTACTTCAGATTTCCTCTCTTAGCTTCCTGTCCTGCCCTCTTTCTGGACTCTTGTGTTTGCCCACCTGTCACATTTCTTCTTCTCTGTACTTCACAGTCTCCACTTGTCTCCAAAGCCAGATCTTAGGGTGGAGTAGAGAAAAAGGGGAGGGAGCCTGTCTGGAGCCAATTACATTTTTCTTCATATCTGCTCTGAAAGATTATGGTAAAATATTTAGGAAAAAGATTGAAAAATGATGTTGTTGGCCTGTTTCTTTGCAGCCCTGAGATTCTACTGGAGAAGATAAGATTGATGGCCATTAAGTCTGTACATTGAGCTGCTCATTCAAAGAATTTCCCCCCCCTAGTATTTTATATTGACGTTTATTACTAGATTAGTGTTAATTTTCCTTATTATTAACTTTAAATCATTCAATCTGAATGATTACTTGTGATTCATAAAGATTTTTAAAATGCTTGGATGTGAATATTTCATACCTAAAACTATATTTGATGGAAATGATTTGTATACTATTCTCCTCAGTTTAGTTTTTCTTTCAGTTGCAAAGTAAGGGAAATAACCTAGTTCTCCAAAAATAAGAACTTCGTCTTGAAAGTGTGTCATATCCTATGTGATCTTTTAGAATAAAATGAGAAAGTATATCAGTATTTTACTAATAAAAATAGTTCATGTCTTATATATCATAAAATGTCACGCAAAAATATAAGCATATATATACTTAGAAAAACGTGGAAAGTGGAAAATAGAAATTTTTGATCTCTGGATATGATAATCCATGTAATCTTTTTTGATGGTTTTCAATGAAAACCACCTCTGGTAAACAAACAACAGTTTGTTTGAAACAGTAAATGGCATAAAATTTGCTGTTTTGTAATGTAAACATATAGTAAACTTCTGAAAAGAACATTTTTCTTAGTAACAATGAAAATAAAAGAGAAAACTAGGGTCACTGGAGTAAAATGATCCTTTGGACTATTTAGGTGTTGCCATCCTTTCACCTCTCCCCAGGAATATTGACCATGTTTTTGAAATACTATAGTATGTTTCCTCAAAAGTAAAATTTCCTAGCTACATCTATTTTCTTCATTCATTCCTTCCTCTCTTCCTTCTACCCTCTCCCTCCCCCCTTTCTCTTTTTTTTCCTTTTTTAAAACTCCATTTTTGTTTTCTTTTACCTTTTAGTAAACTCCCTTCCTCTTTCCTTTTCTCTTTTTCTTTGTCCTCTCTTTATTTTTTGGTCTTTCTTTTCTCCTTTCTTCATTCATATCTCTCCCTCCCTCCCTCTCTTTCTTCCTTTCTTTCATCTTTGTCTACTTTTAAATTCTGTATTAATAACTACAATATATGATTACTTAATAATATTTTTGTGCCATATGCAGTTTTAATACAAGTTTATTTTTCCAGCAAGTCTGCCATTTGGATATCACTCCCAGATGACAGATTAGAAAAAAACGAGAATCACAGAGAATAAATAACTTGCCAAGGTTAAGCTACTAAATATGAACTAAAATTTGAATTGAGATTTTGTACAAGCTCATTGCTTACATCAATTAACACCCTTCCGCTCCACATAGTATCCTTCTTCCATATTAATAGTGTTATGTATCTGAGGGCATAGGCTTACCCTGTGCTTCTCTCCTACTGTTGTTCATACATAGCCCATTTATTCTCATGACTTCAGTGACTGTCATGGAATCTTAAGTCTTGGAACCTGTTTTAATCTTTTTTTTTTTTTTTTTTTTTTTTTTTTTTTTTTTTTGCCACTATGATGAAAGGACCCAACCAGAACAACTTTAGAGAAGGAAAAGTTTATTTGAAGGCTCATGGTTTCAGAGGTCTTAGTCCATAGAGAGCTGGTTCTATGCTTTGGGGCTTAAGGTGAGGCTGAACATCATGGCAGAAGAGTGTGGCAGTGGGAAGCAGCTCACATGGTGATCAGGAAGCAGAGACCAGAGATCTCCACTCACCAGATACAAATATATACCCCAAAGCCATGCCCCCAAGGCCCCCCACTTCTGCCAGCCACACCCCACTTGCCTTCAGTGACCACTTACCTAATCCATTGGGTGATTAATTAACTGATTGGTGAAGGTTTTCCAATCCCAGAGATTTCTTCTCTGAACCTTCTTGCATTGTCTCACACTTGAGCTCTTGGGGGACACCTCACATCCAAACCATAACAGAAACGTAACGAATGTGAACGTGTTCACTCCTGAGCTATCTCTACAGTTCTAATCTCATATTTCAAACTATAGATAATAAAACTTATGTTGGAACTTACTGTGTGATAAACACTGTTCTCAAACATGGCCTTAAATTATTAGTGCATTTAATTAGCACAACTCTAGCAAGAAACTCTGTACTTGTACACAATACTGATGAGGAAATCATGAGGTTCACAGAAGTTAAATAAACGGCACTTTTGAATGGACCCTCCTTCACCAATTATAATGCCTACAAGCGTGTTTACCTCAAGACTTTATGAAAAAGAAACAAAGATTTGTTGGGATTTATTGTCTGACTTCATAATTTAAAAGAAAATGTTTATTTTTATTACCTACATAGTTATATCCAGACAAATCTAAATGGTAAGCACTGAATTTTAGTATCAATATGATGTTCTAGGTATTTGGTGGGATAGTTAGTGGGGCTCTGAGATCCTCCCTGAGATTCTCCTCTTGAACTTCCTTTAGTTATTGGTAGAATCTCCTCCCACACAGTCTAATGGCTACTGAATGTTCAATTCTTAATTTAGGGTCTTTATTAATTACAAAACACACTTTTGATTCTATCAATTATGTTAGACACTGTGTTAGGTAACAGTGACATAAGAAATACAAAACAGAACTCTCCTGATCTGTTGGATCTCTCATTTATAATGCAAGTGAGGGTCATCACACCTGAACTCAAACTCATTCCTTTTACCTGTGGGACCAAAATCAGTCCAATGCTTAAGTTACTTTTATACTTTCTTAGATATCTGTGGTGTAGCTCTAAGCATTAGGATATGGCCTTTTAAGCAACCATAACCCACTCACTAGAAGATATTCATTTGTTGGTGGTTAACTAAATGATATTATTGTATATTTCATGAGATGTCATATTTTACATAAATTTCTTCATCATTGTTATTAAAGATACATATTGCACACAAAATGAAAAATTTATCCATATATTGCCTCAAATTCTAATAATTTTTAGTTACTATGGAAAACTTGGTATCTTGTTTCTGTTAGCCTTTGCAGTTCTGTAAATTATTAATAAGCATATTAAGAAAAGTGATTAGTCACTTATTTAGATAACTCTAATTTTACTTAGAACAAAATTTGAAAAGGCAACCATCTTTTCCCATAGCATAAATAGGTCAAAAGCTTAGGTTGCACTTATTTTCTTATTTTACAAATGTATCATTCTTCCTAGTAAGAATTAATAACCCCTTCTAATATCTTAGAAGTTGGCCACTGTCAGAGACAAATGAGAAAGATCAAATTTTGATGGTTTTTTGGTGTGTGTGTGTGTGTGTGTGTTTTTATTTGTTGTTCATTTTGTTTTTGAAAGAACAGACAGTATACTTCATTATTAATTGATGAGTATTTTGGTCCAATATAAATCATTGATTCACCAATTATAAAGTAGTTGTGTTCACTAAGTAATGCTCTAAAATGAAATGAATATTGAATACTACTGCAGAGTAGAAACCTGTCATTAAATGGCCTTCTACGGATGCGTGCAAGGAGCTTTCTAAATCAAAGTGAGAAAAGGTAGGACAAAAATAACATGAAAAATGCTAACAAAGGTAGTTATTCACAGTATATCCTAAGACTGTATTCCCAAATAAGTGTTTTTTGACTTTCTTCTATTCTTTCTTCCTTTCTTTCAATAGTGCTGTGACCTAAAGTAATATATTTAGGAGAAAATACAAATAATAGTTTCAGTCATCATGTGCATTTCAAAACATATCCTTGGTGGTGGTGGGGGAAGGCCTTTGGATTTCTGCCTTAACCAAATCCTTGGGGTCAATTCTATGGGACATTTTATTAGGTAAAAGGCTCTGAGTAAAATAAATAAGCCATTGTTCTCCCACTCCTTCTTTTTCTAAACTTGATGGGAAATATAGTATTGTGAAAGAGGAAATAAAAAAAGGTTAAATTTACAGACCTGTGATGAACAAAGGTAAGCTCTGTTGTAGTGGTTTAAAAAGAAAGAATGTTTTCTGAAGAAGATAGAAAAATGGCAAAACATTGTAGAAATATTTTCTAACCATATAACTGGTCAGTATGAAATAAGTTGATATATAATATTCTTCATCTGTTTCTCAGATATAAGAATCCATTTGTTTTTTGGTTATCAATATAAAGCAGAAATTGCCCTGTAAGTGCTTTTAAATGAATACCAGGAAATCAGTATTTTCATGAGTGTCATTTCAAGCAGATAATTTTTTAAAGGAAAATAGAATAAATATAGTATGATGTTGATCTGTTACATATATGAAGTTGGAAGAGAGACCTTATTTTTTTTTTCTTGGCAGGAAATAGTTGGAAGATGATAAAATACATACAGCAACACATTTTTGTTGCTTGTGTTTTCCATATATATGGAAGTAATGCTTATAAAAACCAACCCAGACCTTATGCTCTCCAGGTAAAATTCCATGTCAAGAAAAGATAAATAAAAACTGAAAATATACAAATTGCTTCAGGTCAAATCCATCATTTCCTTAAGCCCATTTTGATTTTAAACTCCACTTATTTGAATATTTGTTAATGACTTCATATGGGTGGGAATCAGTTGGGGGATGCACTTTAATGCTAGAATGCTTGCCTACCATGGGGAAGGCCCTCAGAGGGTTTTGAACTGTGTACTATTTGGATCATCAAGGGGTCTCTGGATCAAAACATTGCCTGTGACAAAATATGACAAAAACAGCCACCAGTAAGTATGTCAACATTATGTACAAATTAACATATTGATGTATATATGCATATACATTTACCTTGTTTCAACACATCAATCCTCAAAAAATATTGCAGTAATTTCTAACAATGTTTACCCAATAATAAATGTATTTGGAGTTCTGAGCAAAATTAAACCTATTCATCAGCTGTCATCAATAGTGCCATCTCTCTGTGACTCCCCTCCAGCAGCAGTAGCCAGCCTTTTAAAGTTGTTTGAAAACTGAAGGAGTTAGTGTAGCTGGGAGAGGTAAGTATCCCTTCAGATCTGAGTCCATTTTAGTTATCTACTTTCTCTGAGAAAGAGAAATTAAGTACTTTCCTAGTTGGTGAGGTGTACACAAGAAGCCTCTAATCCAAATGTGCTCTGGTAAACCAAATTCATAAATGTAAGGAGAAGGGGAGTCTAATATGTGGCCTATGTTTCTTCTTTCAAGTTTGCCTTCTAATTAAAAAAAAACAAACAAACAAACAAAAAAAAAACCTTAAATTTGTTTCCTTCTTGCTTCTATTCTAGCGTTTTTTTTTTTTTTGTTCTTTGTTTGCTTTTTTTTTTTTTTTTTTTTTTATTCCTTTGAAGTTGTTGATTTCCACTTTGGAAACTGGAGGAGAATAAAACTAGTTTTGCATAAAGATGGAAAATTTCTGGTAGGTAGTTTCTAATGTAGACATTGCTGTTTATATGTCCATAAGATAAAGGTTTCTTTCTTTTACCATATTGATATCATAAGGATTTTTCATTTCCTTTGTCAGAGAAAGCAGCTTTACCCTCAGTCATATTTTCTAAATTTGTCATGCAAAGAAATGTCAAAAGAAAAACAAAAAATTGCATTAAGAACCTTATTCTTATTTTTGATAAACTGCTGGAGCCATTTGTTTTATATTTTTGAATAAGACATTCCTTTAGGGTTAAATTAGTCTTGAAAGGGCATAACTAATCATGAAGGCAACTTTAAATTAGGAATTTTATTGGCACTCTTTTGACCTTTACTTTACATTAGTCTGTCCTGTTTTCTTTTCTTTGTGTCTCAGCTATTTTACTAGCTGTATGACTGCGTGAAAGTTAATAAACACTTCTAAGCTTCAGTTTCCAGTTTCTTTAGCTGTAAAATAAGAGATAATATTATGACATAATTCATGTAAGAATATAAAGCATGATAAATTTCATATGTGTATTTTCAGGTGACATGTGTACATATGCATTGCATCTATATCTATAAACACACTGTGTATACATACATGTGTATATGTGTTTGTGTGCATATATACATATATACAAAATGTCTATGCTTGTGTGTATGTGTGTCACTTATATGTTTGATTTATTTTACTACTCATTTTCTTGTCTCCATTCTGTTTTTGTCACTAATTTTTTAATAAGATATTTGAATTAAATAATTAATAAAATGCTACAACTATATTAAGCTAACGTTTATTTTTCCTTTGTGGGAGGAAGGGGTGTAACATTGTTAGGTTGAAGATTTCCATTTTAAAAGATTTTCTGAGAAATAGGAAATTATAGATACCATATTGACAAAGGAAAAAAAGTCTATACAAACTTGAAGAAGTACCTTCAAAATGTTTATATAGTTGTCTTCTTTTTCTTTTCTTTCTTGCTTTTTATCACTACAAGTTAAAAGGACAATATGGAAAAAAAGATAACATGAGAATCAAAGATATGTTTGAATTGTGAAGTAGTGAAAAACTCCTTTAATATTATCACTTAAAATTGAATTACATTCTAACTTAAATAGAGAAGGCTTAGATAGTAGCCTACAGGAATTTCCTCTAAGGCTGAAGCTAGACATTCTTTGCTGATTTAGGCCCTTAATTAGGCATAAACTAATCATGCTGTGAGCTCTAGAGAAGAGATGACACATAATTGTTAGTGCTAATTTCTTAATTGTTAGAAAGTGATACTTCAGTACATGCTTCATCCAACAAGAATGATCTGCAGGGTGGCATCTCTTCTCTCCATGTGTCAACAATTTACACTTACAGCATATTAAAGAAAGAATACTTAACAATACACTTAATTCTGTTTACTGTGTCTTCAAAACAAATTTGATTTTCTAGAATATAATTCCCTTTCACTAATGGAAAGATTGATGTGGCTCTTCAGTAATAAGTATGGGAAATTCAGTCAACATGCGTAAAACTATTTTTCATATTAAATCACCAGTGCTCAATTATCCACTGGCAAGTACAGAAGGCATCAGAGGACAAAAAACGTCTATTGCATACATCAACTTCCCCATCTTCTCCTGAACTTACCTTTTCTTGAAAATTTAAGCTTGAATATTAATTAAAACTATTACCAATTCTAAATCACTTAATGCTGTGACTTTAGAAGAGGTCAAGAAATCAAACATATATAAAAATTTGGATATTCTCCTTTGAAATAAGGATGGATTTCCAGGACACTGTAGTCACTATAATAACTACTTTAATATTATTTTCGTGAATAAGTAATGAAAAAAGTAGAATTAAAATTTCTTGAAAATGATAATTAAGAAACTGAAAATGACATGGAGACAAAAAACAAGAATGTTTTTATTGTTTAATAAATAATGACATCTTTCTTATGAGAACCAAGCTATTCATGAGACAAAGGTGGAATCAAATATATTTACTAAATATATTTACTAAAATAAGCTGTAAGTTTTATAATGCCAATACAAGTTTATATAAGCTCAATATTTTGAAATGCACTTTCTTTCTTTCTTTCCTCTCCTCCTCTTCCTGTGTACCTGAATGTACCTCTAGGAAAAGAAACAAAGAAAGAAAGTAAGACAACAGGAAGTAAGTAGCTTTGCATTTGTATATTAGGATAAATTTAAAAGAAACTACAAACTTTAAAATAATTTTGCTAGTGCATGTTATTACATTATGGTTTGCAAATATTAGAATTATTGCAGTTTTCTTCTCAAAATTAATTTTAGTGATCCTTTTGTTATGCTAATAGAATAAGTGTGCATCCATTTTCCCATAGCCTAATATTTATGTACATACAGAGAATTGTGAAAATATGCATTTTAAAGTTGTGGGAAAAGTAATTTCAATCCAGTTTAACTCTCCAAGAAAGCTTGTGTACAGCCTATGATCCAAGGACCGAGGCTGCAGAGATGACTGCTTCAGTGCTGCCCCCCAGGGGCTCATGCTGGTGAGAGGGCTCTTATCCTGTGCAGAGGATGATGCTGACAGATGAACAAGACACATGTGCACAGTGTTGAGGAAGCAGAGGGGAATGGAGGGACACATCCAGTCATTTCTTTTTCTTTATTGAAAGCACTAGTCTGAGTGCTCTCACAATGGGTTCCTCCTCTTTGCCAACTTGATGATGAACTTGAACTTGAAAATATTTTAATCTCTTATTAGAAAGACCTTTCTATTCTTTAAAGAAATTCAGTTAAATATATTCAATTTATTTTAACAGTCCTACTGTTGACACATCTCATATTAATTCACTCCAATTTGATCATGATTACAGTTTCCAAAATATAATAACCTCTTCTTTGTACTTATTTTTTTAAAGGTCCCTTGTTGTGAACACACTATTGATAATGTTTGAGATGACAAATCTTTTTAGAAAACTGAATTGTATTTGTATCTATATAGCTCTAGTAATTTCACGGGAAAATAATCTGTCTTTAATTTCCATATATTCTTAAAAATATTTATGAATATTTAGTGATGTTTGTCATGCCAAATGTAATGAAACATTCCACATTGTAGCCATAGTAATAGATCAAAAAATTCTAAGTGTTCTTCTATCTGATAAAATTAATAAAGTATAGAAACTAATGGAGTTAAAACATAAACACTTTGAAAATGTTAGTATAAACAACCAGACATATATTTTTGGAAGAGTAGCTAAAACAAAACTTAGATATAATTAGGCAAAATACATTAATGGTTTAAATAGCTTGGTCTGACACATACTAATGCCCTATAGAAATAGAATACACATTATGAGTAATATTTACAATATATTCAGACACGTACCATATCTTCATAAGTGTTTTCTTTCCAAAATAGATTAGTATGATGTGTGAATGTGTGCATATATTTTTTCTAATTTGAGTTTATAACTAGTTCATTTTAGTTTTGTGAATAAAGCAATAGTGTACTTAATAATGATTTGCAGATATGCATTAATTGTGTATTTATGCAAAACTTCTTACTTCATTTCAGTTTATTGGAATCACATTCAATACTACATAATTAACTCCACTAACCCACTAAGTTCAACTAAAATGAAATCTGGTGAAATCATCTTTGCAAACCTTCAGAATTTGATTTTTTGAATCTATATAATGCTTATTCACACACTTTCACAGATCACTGCACAGCTCAATTGCATTATTAACCTTCCTATTTTATTTTTAATCTATTTGATTTTAAATCGGAAGTCTATTTACATATTAATTGTTGATTGGCTTCAAAATTAGTCAAACTAAACTTAGTTGTTATTTTACCTTAATGATTCCTGAGTTGCACTAGTTAGTAGAGCCAACTGAAACTATAGGCTTTCTAGAGAAACATTTCAATCTAATTTTCTTGTACTTAACAAATATGATTGTACAGATTAGAGTCTATAAGAGTCTAGAAAAATAAAGATGGATAAATCTAAATCCCTGTCAGTAAACATATTTAAAACAGAAGTGTCAAATGGAAAGAATGATGCTGCAGGACTATTACTTGAAAACCATAGTAATTATCTGCCTGTGCATTTGAAGATGAGGATTTAACTCCAGGACTGAGCCCTTTCTGCAAGAGTCCATGAGCCCTTGTATTCACACAGTTGTAGAGCAAATACCTACTCTTTTGTCCTAAGTTTCTTTCCAAACACAGATAGTGAAAAAATAAGTAATATGTTCAATTTCATGAAGCAAATTGGGTGCTTCTAAAGATTTAGAATGATTTTCCTTTCTTATCTTTGGAAGTAGAGTTCCCAATGCTTGAATACAACCTAATTATTCTTAGAATATACTTTCAACTTTTTGTTATTGGTTGTCACGAGACTGGAAGCTAAACCCAGACAGGCTAGTGAGGGGGGGGGGGGCTCTCTCTCTCTCTTTTTTTTAATCTCATCCTTCCCATAAGACTGTGAAAAGACAGTTGTCTAGGTTTGGGTTTCCCTCAAAACAGAATCAGAAATGAAGCTATGAATAGGAGTAGTTTATTTGGGAAGAGAAGGCATGTCTGAGATCATCACCAGTGGTATGAGACATGAAAGGAAAAGAACCCACATAGTGTGCAGAAGGATGTCATTTCATACAAAGGGTAATTGGAGTTCAATCCTGTTGGAAAAGTCTGGGAGACATAGCACATACCCCAGAGCTACCTGGGAGGAGGATGAGTCTCCACCTTGTCCACTAAAGGTTGTTGAAAAATTGGGGGACTAATAGTGGTTAGCACTTCTGGTTTGTCTTCTGTGAAAACTGAACATAAAGGATAAGCCAAAGTCTTGATCACAGCACTCACAGAAAGCAGCGTTTAGGATATAGAAGTGTGATAAAGAAAACCAACCAAACAATAGCAACAACAACAAAGAACCCACAAAGACCTCAGAGATCAAATATTGAACACTGAAGGGATTTTTATTTTTTTTAACTATCAAACTGGGACCTCAATCTAGCACAGAGTTCAACAGGACACTTGAAGGTGAGCAATAGTGTAGAATAGTGAAGGAGAAATTTTATAGGTCATTTCAACCAAAAAGACTGCTTTTTGACCCATAATAGGAAAGCAAAGTCCCTGACTGTTGCTGAGGGGCCAACAGTATCTGAGCTTGTTTATGATCTAAGGTCTGACTTGCTGGAGATGGTCTGTGGCATTTTTGATCCATTTGAGATTAGGACATCCAGGGACTTCTGCTTCATGAAATCTCTACCAATCTTTTATCAGAATGCTGGAATCTGCTGATTTTGCTTTGTCTACGTCAGGCTGGAGAAAGGAGTCAGGATTATGTTGCCAGTCAAACTGACCCCAGTATCAGCAAGCCGTGTAGGCCACTCAGGTTTCATCAGGTCAGTGACAAGAGAGAAAACACCATTGTTGAGATTTATTGCATTAGAGATAATATCTTAGAAATCGAATATATCCTTATTGAGAGAACTTGCAATTGGACCTGAAGAGAAATGATGTCCCCACAATTAATGATCATGATGTGTGGAGGGCCCAAGGAAAAAACTAAATTTCTAGAAATTAAATATTTGAGTGAGAATGAATAGTCCATTATGTTGTACTATGAGACAGACTAACCACTGCTCAACCTGAAAGCAAATGATTATTTGGGCCTAGAAACTTAGTCAAGAAAGATTAAGATAGTTATAAAGATCATGATGAGAAAGAAGAAGCTAGCACTGATGCATGTCTAGTAGATAAATGCATATTAATTAGATTATAAATGCATATTAATGAGATTATAAAAAAGATACACATTTTTTTTCAGATATTTTAAATTGTCCTTATTATATAGAGAATGAACATTTCCTAAAATCTGGAGATAGTTTAATCCAATGTTGTCAAATGTCACATCTGAAACATTTTACAATTTATCACACTAACATCCAGATAGACCCAGAAATCCACAACAGCTGCATTTATAATATGTCACCATTTTAATTAACTTTGCACTATGAATAGTTTTTGAATTAGGAGAAGTAGTGGGGCCAGTGACACCCTGAGCCTGTCAGCAAACATTGTGGGGTCAGACCCCATGTGTTCTGGTTGAAAAGCCAGTTTTTGTAAAATAGACAGAAAGAACCACAGCAGATCCTATTTAATTAAATATTTAGTCAATTAAGTATCCTTTTGATCTATGCAGTCAATACATTCAACTGTGGGAAGGAAAATGGACTTTACATTTCTAAAACGAAAAATTATACTTTTAATGTAAGAGGTTGTTTTATTTTCACAAATTAGGACAAATGGTTTTATATAAAAATATATGTTTACAGCGTAAGAAGTTAAGGGAGAGTAATTTTATGTTAGTTATTTTTTCTTTTTTAAGAAACTTAAATTAAAAGAGAACTGAATCATTATTATATTACAAATAAATCTTCACCAGACTGAAAAGAAAAGGAAAACAAAATGAAAAACAAAGTACTCTAATCCCGGTAAGGAACACATTGCAATTGTGTGTGTGTGTGTGTGTGTGTGTGTGTGTGTGTTGTGGTAATGAAGATCAAACACATGGCCTCACTCATGGTAGTCAAGCACTCTACCCCTGAACTGTATTCTCAGTTCCTGATAACCATCTTTAGTAGCATGTTAGTGAGGAAAACTACAAACAAATTCTGATAACTTTTTTAGTAGTAGATTTTCTGTATGTTTGCTTATTTAATTAATGGTGTAGGCAAAGCAATTTTGAAACCAAGCTTTATTGGAGGACTAAGCAAATAAGTAGATGCATTGATAGTGTTAGGAGTCACTGTGGAAGGAAATACTCAACTAAGAGATGGGTGAAGATAAAAAGGAATCCTGTGGGAATGAAATGAAATTGAAGTTCCTAATGTGGGCTCATTGTTTCTTATATGTGTATGGGTGCATTTGCATGCATATACGTGTATGTGACATGCATGCACATCTTAGATATGTTTCTTTCTCCTAGAATTCACATATTTCTTTCCCAGAGATTCAGTGCCAAGTATTTTATATGGTCTACAATCTTTTTTGTCGAAATATCTTCATTTTATCATTCTTTTAACATCTCTCCATACTTTTTTTTTTTTTTAAAGCCAACATCATTTACATTGAAATCAGTTTTGCTTCCTCATTTCTTATTTCTAGTCTTGAATAAGTATTTAAATGGGCACTGGGAGAAGCTGCAACTGTGCAGCCCATTTAACACAGTGGTTTTCATCCAGGGCTATTTTGCCCCCAGGGAACATATGGTCATGTCTGGAGATATTTTTGGTTGTCACAACTGGGAGGATTGTGGTGCTGACATCTAATTGATAGAAGACAGAGAGGCTGCCAAACAGCCTGTAATGAACAGGACAGCCATGCACAACAAAGAATTATTCAGCTCCAAATGTCCATAGTGCGGGAGTTGTGTGAAGTTGATTTCACTGAAAGGAAAAGGTTGCCATTTCGAATATTTAGGCAGATCTGATTTACAAATGGGGGTGAAAATGTAAGTTTATTACTGAATCGAATTCACACTTGTGTTCTGTAGACAAGTTTCAATGCTTTTCATCCTTGTAGCTCATCATTGCAACCTGTCCACTACAAATGTTCACAGAATTATCCATGACTCAAATGATGGTGATGTTTTCCTTTTATAACAGCTTTTCTGTTGCTTGTTCTCCTGTTTTCAGACCCAACTAAAGTTTGAAATACAACATAAATTGTTTTTAAAATCACTCTCACTTCTCGTTTGTTTCTGAAATTTTCCACTTTTTATGTGATATTTGAGGAAGTATTTTCTTTTTTCTTACCTTAGTATAGGGGTTCTTAATTCAGGATGCATATTTAGTCACTTAGGGAGCTTTTAAAAAATTCTGATGTCTGGGTCTCACCACCAGAGATATTGATTTGATTGATTTGGGTGAAGCCTGAGCATTGGTGTTTCTAAGAAAGTTCTGGATGATGCTAATATGTGTCTGAATTTTAGAAATATTCCTTTAGTTTATTATTTTCAACTAAATTCATCAATGATAGTTGTGACATTTGAAGTATGGAAGTGTTTTATTTTTTAAAACAAAGGTTGTGAAATCAACATAAAATCATACACTGTGAATAGATCTGAGAAATAAATAAATACTTAAATACAAAGTTGAGTCTGATTTTGCTCTAAGAAAACTTTTTTATTAGCATAAACCCATTCTTAATCACATTAATGAATGTGAGGATGATCCTACTAGAATAAGCTCATGAAAAGGATTATAATGTTCTTTGAACCATCAGCTTTTAGCCTTGTACCTAACTACTTTATGTAAGCTATCAATATTATAAAGTTTGGATGCCACTGAAAATTAATTTGTTGTTCCTTACCATGTTCTAGACTCTGCACTAAGCACTTCATGGACATTATGTCACCCAGCTCTCAGAAGCCCTTAGTAGAAGTAGTCATTATTTTTCTCCTTCACAGATGACAAGAATAATGGCTTTAGGCAAGAAATAACTTATTCTCTGGTTCAAAGCTAGTAAGTCACAGAACCAGAATATGAACTCAAGCGAATCTTTCTCCAAAGCCATGGTTTTAATCACTGTTGTGCATATCATGGAGACACTTTGACTGGTTGATAGTGAGTCATGCAGAGACCTCAGGGACCCATTAAGAGGGAAAAGCAGAGCTGGATGGGATGTGAGATGTTCTCCTACTCCATGCTATTTTTGGGATCCATGTGAATCTCTTCTATTGTTTAGTTGCATAAGCTGTAGCTAGGGATGCTCCACTCTGCTAAGCACTATGGTAGAGACTAACGTGATTTATGCCTAGGAAAATCACTCCTGTTGAAAATTCAGAGCAGAAACTTCACAGCAACTTCTTTTGAGAAGGTTCTGGAAGCACTGGTAACAGGCATAAAAGAGCACACTTTCCAAAAGATCAATAGAATTCTGGGTAAAATATACTTCTCTTTCTCAGTGCTGTATTTATTCCACTGGGAGTATAGTGTCTAGGGCTCTTCTATTGTAAGCAAGTGAAATAAACTTCAGGAAAATGGTAAGCTAAGCAAATGGGGGAAGGGCATGGCTAGAAAAGAAAACTGAAGAACCAGGCATGGAAGAGGCAACCATCAGGCAAATATCAAAAATCTTCACAGAAGAAAACACTTAACAGTTTATCCTGGTCTTTAATGCTGGAATAAATGAAATCCAATATTTTTTTGTCCTTACATTATCTGAGATGCAAGATTTTAGGACAGAAAGTCCCATTAACCAGATTTAGGTAACATGTCTACTCTTTCTTTACAGAGGGGTGATGAGAAAGTGAGTGATAGAATCTCGTGAAAAAACATTTTGACTTTTCCTAGGATGAAGCCAAGACAGATTGGTTTATTCTTCCAAGACTATGTAAATAAAATAGGTATTAAGCAGTTGTTCAAAAGGAAAGGTTCTGGAAGTAACAGCTATTCCAAATATGGTGATGAAAATACTTACTAATGACCATTGGCACCACTGTCAGGTAAAGCAGGAATGGTAGGTTATATTTGTCTTTTATGGCTATCCTGTGTAAATGACATTCTAGAGAAAATGTTTGTTCTTCAGCTGAATTACTGGTTATAATAAAGTCAGCTTCATGAGACTTTTTTATTTTTAATCTGTACTTTAAGTGGACTTTGGAAATAACTCAGAACTGGAACAAATTTCATGTCTTCATATCCACAGAATATTTTTCTTGATAAATGGAATGAAAAGCTTGAAAAAACACTGAAAAACTACAGAGATCCTAATAAAGCATCTTTGGTCTTTTGGGAAATATCCATTTAGCTGCTGTCTTACTACTGCCCCTTCACATTGAATCTTCAGAAAGTAGCTTTCTCAATAGCTGTCCAAACTTGGACTGCAGTGTGGAACTGGATACTTGTTAGCTGAACAGGACAGTTTGTTTTCTACTTCTGTTACACAAACTTCTTCCCAGTGGTTCTTAGTATTGCCAGCATTCATCTTAAGTTGCTCTGTGTGATCATGGAAGATACTTGGTCAACTCTAGGAAGGAATTTAGTGTAGGAGCCTTGTCAGTCATGTTCCCAGGATGTCAGGGGAACCTGACCTATACCAGCAGTCATCATGCCCTGTTGACAGTTCTTTTGGAATGCCTACTACAGAATCCATCACTGATTCACTATCTTAGCATCCAAAGGAACATTTGGATAGGAATATGCTTTATGAAATGAAAAATTTTTTTTTCTGTACCAGGAATGAAATCAGGGACACTCGACCACTGAGCCACATCCCCAGTCCTATTTTGTATTTTATTAGAGAGAGACAGGATCTCACTGAGTTGCTCAGTGCCTTGCTAAATTGCTGAGTCTGGCTTTGAACTCTCCATCCTCCTGCCTTTGCCTCCGGAGACACTGGGATTACAGGTGTGTAATTCACTGAGCCTGGTGAAATGAAAATATTTTTAAGTAGTAGTTTAATTTTCAAGATGGCATGATATTTCTATTGTTATTGAATATATGCTTGCATAGTGGAATTGGGAGGGCTATAGCCTGAGAATAGGTCTAACATTTAATTTCTAGTGGAACTTGTAAAATGGATTGAAAATATGTGAAGTACACATTTATATAACTGTGTTAAGAAATAAATACCATCCTTTTAATTTTTATTTTCTTTATTTGTTCTTTTTAGTTATACATGACAAATACCATTCTTAAAGGAGGAAAAATTTTAATTGAATTTTAAAAAATATCCTGTTTTCTAAATATACTTGGTAGTCATTTTAAGAACTAAGTAGTGACTGGGGCTTATTGTTATAGCTCTCCATGGCGTAATGCATATAATTTACATTGGCTTTTGTAAATAAAAGATTTGGTGAATTTATTCCATTGGTATTTTGTTCCACACTAAATAGGTTAATTAGATAAAGAAATAATGGAAGGTTAACCTGCCACATATAGATACAAACTGGGGTTAGGGACAGGAACTGATGTGGACTGAGCCAGGCACCAGCTCCCTAGTCAATTCTTTTTCACAGGCTTTGACTGCAGGTCTGTGGTTGAGGTTCATCAACCAAACCCATATTTTAGTGTTTATATGGAATAAAGTATTGCTTTTTTTTGTACATGCTCTCTTTATACCCCCAACTCCTACATATGTGGCAGACAAAAAACAAACTAAAAATTCTCAATCCATATTACAATGGCAAAATACAATTTTCATTTTTTCCTTTTTAGCTCCCATGTCCCTCTGTTATGTTTTATTTTATTCTCTTTGAAAACAGGCTTTATTCTCTTTTTTTCCTTGTTTTTAATGGCTTGTATCTTCCTATTCAAGCTATTTGGATAACACCTTATTATAAAACTGACTTAGATACATACAAAAATAGCAACATCAGCCTGAATTCTTTTCGACCTTATAATTTTTCTCCAGTATATTGTGGCCCAGAAGAGGCTAGGGAATCTAGAAAATGCTTTATCATGCTATTTTCCAAAAGATAGAAAGCATATAAAGAGAAACAAATCAGAATTTCAAGAAGTGTGGTCAAGATAGAAGCAGTCTATGAGGATGGAATGTTTTGAATCTTTTTGGAAACAAGTTCTGGCTTCTTCATGATGGCAGTTAGTGTCCCTGCATATAAGGGAGCACATAGGGGCTGAGAAAAATGGCAGAGAAGGGAAGACCTATAATTATACCACAGGCACAGGCTTTTAAAGGGGTTCCTTGGAACTATTCCTTAGGGTTTGATTAATTACTTGCTTATTGTTGAAGACAGAAAAGAGAGACAAGAACTGTGATTTTAATGGAGAAAATGACACAGCAGTTGGATAGCTCTTAGAAGAGAGATGTGATGAGCTAAAAATGTAAATGTTTCAGATTTAGTCTACTCCTTTTCAATTCCCAGCAGTGGGAAGATCTTGAGGTTTCTTTGACTAATCTAGATTGCAATGAGATATTTAGCACTCAGATAAGAATGCTAATCTCATTTGTTGCATTTCATTTTACTGCAATTTGGGCATCTAAATTACCAGACAATGATCATGCACACAGTTTGCCACCATATGCACTTAGTAACCTAGGTATTTGTGTTTACGGGCTTAGTGTGAATAAGAACACATATTTGCTGAATATTAGTGGGTCTAGTCAATCCTCTTTTTATTATATATGATTATTTCTCACTTGTGAATGTACGTTTAGTCTTTGACTCTGTTCTTAGACACTTTGGTAAAAAGTAATTAAGAATATCCACGCTGGGTAGCTCAGGCCTATAATCTCAGTGGCTGGGGAGGTTGGGCCAGGAAGATCCAAGTTCAATGCCAACCTAAGAAACTCAATGGGACTCTGTCTCTAAATAAAATATAAAAAGCATTGGGGATGTGGCTCAAAGGTTAATCATTGCTGGGTTTAATTCCCGGTACCCAAAGGGGGAAAAAAAAAAAAAAAAGGTAAGAATAATTTTTAAAGTATCATCCTCCTCCTATGTCATATAATTTATAATAAGCATTGATATGAACACATTCTGGGTGCTATGTAAGCAACTTTCTGGTAAGGACCAGTTTGTTTTACATTTTTCTAAATCATGAACATAATCTTTACTTGAATTTCTAACTAGACATAAAACAAATATGAAATATTATCATAAAGCAAGAAAATGTTACTGCTATAGAAGAAAAGCCTTACAGAATTCATCTGCTGAAAGAAAGATTATACATATTCACATGCATTTATATAATTATGCACACATAAGAGAACATAGAACATATTCAGAATAATGGGATAAAAGTTGTATAAAAATACTCTTTTCTTATTTTTTTTTCTTAGTTTCTATTATTTTGTTCAATTGAATTCAAAAAATTCAATGAGACCTTACTCACTGTTATAAACTGTGTGATTTTAGGATTAGAAAGAGAAGGAAATCATGAACTAAACTGGGTGTGTTGTTGCACTATTGTAATCCCAAAGGTTTGGGAAGCTGAGAGAGGAGGATTGCAAGGCCAGCCTCAGAAATTTAGAAAGACCCTCAGCAGCTTAGTGAGAGCCTGTCTTAAAAAAAAAAAAAAAAAAAAAAAATCTGGTGATGTGGCTTAGTGGTAAAACAAACAAACAAACAAACAAACAAACAAACCACAACAGCAACAAAAAACTTGAACTCTGCACCTTAGAGGCTAATCCATACATAATAGAACTGTAAACTTGATTCATTGTGCACACTAGAGGTTATTATATTGTTTGCTAGTTTTACAAACTAGTGACCACAATAAGGAAATTGAACAGAGTGCTATACCAATGCAAATAAAACAGTTTTTTGTTCCCTTTTATTCTGTACCTCTAGCAGTAAAGTAAAAAGAATATACCATGGCTACTACCTTAGCTATTTTCACACAAAAATTGGTGACTAGCATTGATGACTCGCATTATTTAGTTATGCAATTGTCCTAGTCTAAGAGTCCTTGTGTGTGTGTGTAAATTTTATTAGTTTCCAGTTACTGCTACAACAAATAATCACAAATTTAATAAATTAAAACAACACAGTTTCATTATTTTATTCTTGTGGATGTTAGAAGTATTTAAAACAGGTGACAACAGAATTGCATTCTTTCTGGAAGTTCTAGGAGAGAATATATTTCCTTGAATTTTCTAGCTTCTAAAAGCATGCATTCTAAAAGTATGCATCCCAGGCTCCTGGCCACTTCATCTTCAGTGTCAACTGTTTTATCTTCATCTCTCTTTCTCTCTGCTTCCCTTATGATATCCTTCTCTGACTTTAACCTGACCTCCCCTCTCTTATGAAGACTGTTTTGATCACACTGGACCTACTTCTACAATTCAGGATAATATATCCTTAATTTAAACAGATCTGAAAAGTCCCTTATGTTATGTAAGGCAACATATTTACAGAATTCAGGGATTAGGATGTGAATGATTTTGGGAATCTCATATCTGCCTATTATACCAAGGATATTAACAGCCTCCCCCACTTTTAATTCAGGTCCTATTATCAATTGCAGACAAAGTTCACTTTACCATTGTGTACTTTCTCAACACTTAAACATTGAAGATTGAATATTATTTCTATGTAAAAAGGTTGTTTTCTTTAAATATATTTCACAAATTCATGATTTCCTGCTTTATCTGGCATCAAAAGAACACCAGATGAGTTCCCAGTGCCTATCAGTAAGTTTGATCCCTGCTTAGAATCAGCTTTCCACAATTGATGACAGCTCTCTATGATGACAACTTAATTCCCTATTCACAAGAAGAGAAATTCCTGTTTGAAGCTTTATCTAATGATCCTTATTTTGAAAGGCACCAGGTATGATATTATTGATTCTCTTCTTCTTGCCTTCCAACCCATCCCACTTCCAGGATTCAGAGTCCACAGTTACAGAGCACTTAATATTTGCAATGCACTATCCAGCACACTTCAACAATATGAACCCATTTATTCCCCACAAGCTCCCTGTGAGGCATATAGTATGATTGTCTTCCTTTTTATGGACAAGAAAAATCACAATGATTTGTTTTCAGGGATAATGTTTTGAACTTCTACATCATAGTGAAGTTTTAGAAGTATAGCAGTCAATTAAACTCATTTTTGGAGTAATAACCAACTAATTAAATTCTTGCCTAGAACTATAAAATTGGCTATTTGTTGACAACATTGTACTACTTCAGTACAATTTTCTTAGTTTTGTTGACTTTCCTCTTCAGACTATTAATATTTTATAGAGCTAGTATAAAGATGCTTAACTTTAGGTTTTACTGATAAAGACTTAGAAAATAAATATTTTAAACTTCAAATAACTTATTTTTTCTTAGTAATAAAAATGTTTATATTCACTATTTGCATTATACTGTGAACATAATCTCTTTTAGACATTTGCTCTGGTAGTAGACAGAGGAGTATCTTTTTTGACCATACCTCATAAAAAGTGATCTTACAGAAAAATCATGTGATAATTCCTTTGTGCAAATTGAATGACAGAGGCTCTGTTAAGGTTAGGAACAGCATCAATAAAATATAAAATCTGATAGAGAGAATTTAGGTAAACAATTTGGAGATCATCAATCCTTTGTGTAGGGAAAAAAAAAAAAAAACAAGAAAACTTGGCAATACTGTACACTGCTTTAGATATTCAGTATTTTTAGGTTTTTGAAGAGATTCAACTTGAAACTTTCTTAACATTAAATATCTTGAAACTACTTAAGTATAAACAAATTCTAATAAATGTTGTAGTTAAATATATGTTGAAGGGATATGAATAAACACAGTGGACTGTTGGAGGAGAAGAGTTATTTGCTGATTCAAGATAGAGGTAAAGAAGAGGGAAGGAGAATATCCACTTACTCTTTATAGACATATGGAAATGAGTGACAGAAGCTAATGGATTGTGGGAGATGGAGTCAAATTCGGTAGTAAAATGAGCAAAAGAATTGCCCAGGTAAGAATGTTCTTCGTATTTCTTACCCATAAGTAGATCTGGTGAGATCAAAGAAGACATTTTTTTTTTCCTTTCTCTTTTGCTATGTTTGTGAAATGCAAAGCAAACTATGAAAAGATACTTTAAACTTAAAAAAATCCCTTAAATTTTAATATAAGAAATTATAAAAGTTAAAAGAAATAAAGTTTTCAAATACTAATCTATTATTATATATATATATATATATATATAAATTGGAGTGTAAGTATTAATTGGAAAATTGTTTACACTTTTATGTAACAATATTAGTGAATCAAAGTATGGAAGCCAAAGAACGATTATTTTTAAAAAAATAGAGCCTTTATTTTCACATAGAGCATTTGTTTTTCCCTGATTATGAATAAGAGTGGGAACAACTGTATATTCAGGAATTAAATATAACAATAATTGCTTGTAGCTGGAGTGTGAAAAGAATCATATTGTTTCTTGTGTAGTAGAAATCATTCCAGCTTAGTGTAAGAAATTGGTGAGAAAAACAGTTACCCCATCTTCCACAAGGTTTAGGTAATAATAATCCAGACATAAATATTACATAGTTTATATGGGAAACAGGAATAAAATGCCCATGTGAATTCAATTTCTTCTGTCTTTCAATTAGCATTTACTTTAAGCAGGTTGCACATAATTTTTTACAATGTGAAAAGAAATGCTAAGTTATTAAAGAACAAATTAATGGTTTTGCCATAGAAATTTTATTGATGAGTCTTTTTTTATGTTTGTTTATGCTTGTTTTTTGAGGAGTAAGATGGGTTATATTCAGTTGCCAAGAAATTAGTTATCTAATTTAATAGCTCCTTATATATCCAGGATTGCTAGCCATTTTGAAAAATCAATAGCTGAAGATGAGTAAGCACATTTCCAGATCATTTCCAAGCTGGTTTACCTGCATAACATTTAATGGAAGAAATAAATATAAAATGATTATTTTTGCAATTGAAATATAATCTAGATTTAATATACTTCTTTCTAACATGCAGCTTTTTCACCCATGAAGAAATTATTAAAATAATTTAGACAAGTTTTGTTACTAACTCCAATTTAATTCTGCATATATATGTAGAAATGCATATATTTATTTAAGAAAACACCACAGTGTTAAGGTTGACCTTCAAGGTGAAAATGGAAACTAGCTATAATTCTTTCTTTACCTCTGCCATATCTTTGTCTTCTTTTAAATCAATAGTAGAATGTTAAAGGGAATTCCCTAAACAAAGACCATTATATTTTGCCTACTAAAATTTTATTTTAAGTCATAGAGGAAAATTATTGAAAATTTTCTCTCATAATATTGCTAATCATAACTTTTATTATGTAAAAACTGCTAGATGGGGTAAACAAGATTTCATGGCACAAGTTCAGCAATACAGAGAGAGAGGCATTGATTGGCCTTCAAGTTGGACAGACAAAGGTTTGAGTCTCAGCATTGCAATTATTAGCAGGCAAAATTGGGCTATGTCTTGAAACTCTTGAATCTTACTTTTCTCCCCTATAGAATCTTAACAAAACAATAATCTCTGTGAGACTGCTAGGAGCTTTTAATCAGCTTTCTAATTACTTACTTTTATGTCATCTGATAACCTAGTAAGTGCTCAAACAATGATATTACTGTCCTGAGAGGCAAAAGATTTCTTAGTTCACCTATTTTCAATGAGTCAAAGCACAGTTGTTTGCTAAGTAATTTAGTATATACTTTTTTTTTTTTTTTAAATGAAAGAGGACAAGATAATTCTGAGTACCTTAAATTCAGCAAGCCCATACTCCTGAAGACAGTGATGAATATCTTATTGCAGAATTCTGTTTTCACTACAGGTTAGTGCTGGAAAACTGATATATTAAATTGGATTTTCTTTATTTAATCTCTTTGGCAGTAGCAGGAAAATATACTTGAATTTCCCTGTTGAGAATAATGTACACTTGATCTGCCATTTACTTGCCTAGAAAAGACATTAAAGTACTTTTTCTTAGCAAATGTTACATTGTTAGATTACATGCAACCCTACAGATACACCATAAAGTATAATTTAATATCAGAATGCAATAATACTTACTCCAGTTCATCACTGTGTGGCTGCTTCTGCACGAAGCCTCCTAACATGCCTTGTAAATCAGCAGACATTACTAATGGTCACCAACAACACACTAAGTATTTGTGGCAACTGACTCCTGTCTACTCTAATGAAGTTCCCTTCATTTTAGAACTGTATATCTATACTTCTATTAGGAAGTTCCTATGGATCTGTGAATTTGAGAATAATTCCTGACACTTTGTAATGTTTGGATCAGTACATTCTGGTAATAAGGTTCAGTATGTCAGCTATCTGCTCAAAAGGGAAGGTACATACTTTTCAATATTATTCTCATTTTCATGTTCTTTATGCATTTATTAAGTACCTGTTTTCAGCTAAGCAAAGGTTTACTATAGAAAGTAATGTTGTTCTCTGCTCTACAAATTTCAAATACTTTCTTATAACTGGTGAATTTCCATAAGAAATTTGATAGAAAAAAGATTGACTTAAACATATTCCCCACCAGTGGTCTTTCTGCTGCCTATGTAACTAATCACATGGTAGATGTGTCAGCCAGAAGCTGGGTGTCTCTCTTCCAGCTATGATCTAGTTAACAGGGAATCTTCCTAACAGATATCACTGGGAAAAGATCAATCCAGACACAAAGAAAGTAATCCCACATCCATATGCATGGCTCTCTTCTTTTCTGAAACAGATGCTTATTTTAACCAAACTGCCCTGGAGACATTCTGGTTCAGAATTTGGTGTGAGATCTCCCTTCCTCCTTGGAACTAATACAAAGCATCTTATTACAAAGAATATGAGGAAGCCTTAAAATTAATAATACTTTATCTGTAACATTCTCCTTTTCTTTGTTACAGTGCTTTATATACTATTTTATTCAGACATTTGGGGGTTTTAAAGCACTTTTGTTCCCAAAAGGTAATTTCTTCTATGAACTTCCCTTTCTCAAAAGTGTCCCAATGTTTTCCATGTTAATTGTCCCGATAGCATCTTTAGGAGTCATGTTTAGGAGATATATTTGTTTTTCAATTTTGCCAGCAACTGGCCTCAGAATTTTCCAGTATGAATCATTTAGTCTTACACAGCCATTGGCTTCAATTTTGCTTTCCTGTATGAGTCATCAGGTTTCAGAATCAAAAAATCTCAGGAATGGAAGGTAATTTAGTGGTTACGTAGTTTGACCAACTATTTTTTGAGAGAAGCTGCATGAAAGTGAGTAAATTCATCAATAATGACAAAATCTATCAACCTATTTTGAACTGAATACCTACACTGACATCAAAAACTTATTAAACTACTAAACAGTTTATTTCTAACTATCAAATATGTTAGTCCTAAACTCAATGGAAATGAACATGTAAGATGGTGAATACCGGTGCTTGATATATAGCCATCATTAACTATAAACTGTAAATAGTAACAAATAATGTAAATATCATGCTTCTCTTAAAAAAAAAGAAAGCAAAGGAAATTGTAGCATTTGAAGTCATTAGAGAAGAAGCAAGTTTACTACAGGTAGTCCTAGAAACAAATAGAACAGGACTACCAAAAAAAAAAAAAAAAAATCTTAGTTGTCTAGGTCATCACAGAAGAAGAAAGACCATTAAGAATTGGAAAATTGTAATAGATAAATGGGTGAGAGGAAGGAGTTTTCACAGCTAAATGAACGTGATGGGTTTTACATATGTAAAGTTAAGGAATTAATTTTATAGTATAGTATAGTATGCAGTAAAAGTATAATCTATATATTAGGGAGAAATAAAAAAATACTACTGATGGGTAAAAGAAAATTTAAGCCTCCTTATACATTCTGAGCAGGAAGCTGGCCTAGTATAAAGCATGTTTAAGAAAGATGCCCAAGCCTAGTATGGTGGTGCATGCCTATAATCCCAGCAGCTCTGGAGGCTGAGCAGTAGGATCACAAGTTCAAAGCCAGCCTCAGCAAAAGCGAGGCCCTTAGCATCTCAGTGAGACCCTGTCTCTAAGTAAAATACAAAATAGGGTTGGGAATGTGGCTCAGTGGTCAAGTGCCCCCGAATTAAATCCCCAGTACTGTCCCTATCCCCTGAAAGTAAAGAAAGCTGCTCAAGCCTGCACATTGGCGTATACCTGTAATCCCAGAAGCTCTGGAGGTTGCAAGAAGATTGAAAGTTCGAGGCCAACCTCAGCAATTTAGCAAGGCTGTAAACAACTTAGTGAGACACTGCCTCTAAATAAAATACAAAAATGGCTAGGATGTAGGTCACTGGTTAAGTGTTTCTGGGTTCAAGCCCTGGAACTTAAAAAAGAAAAGAAAAAAAGTTGTTTGAATTAGAATGTTCTGGGGTTATGTACTAGGGACTGAACTCTGGAGCATTGTACCACTGAGCTATACCCGAGATTTATTTATGTATTTGTTTGTTTGTTTATTTATTTATGTTTTGAGACGGGGTCTTTCCAAGTTGCTGAGGCTGGTCTCAAACTTGATATCCCGCAGGCTCCCAGGCTCCCAAGTAACTGGGATTGCCCTTACATGCCACCTTGCCCTGCCTGGTTTAAGTCAGAATTTTAAACACATACACTTAAAAAAATTATCTAATTGATTCAGCCATAAATTACATTTTAATCCTTATCTCTATGAGTGCATTTAGTGTTTTATTTCCTCTGTAATCATTTCAAACGTTTTTAGTCAAGTCTATCCTAGGAAGAATGTTTCTGAAATCTACCTGGAAAACAGCCCATGTTTAACTCTGGGCCCATAATGAATAAATCTTATAGAGCTATTTTGTAACAAAGCTATTAACAGAATCCTAAATATTGAATATTTAACATATTTAACATACTCTGTTCAATGCAGTTTAAGTATACAACTATGTATGGATTCTGAATCCTTAAAAATAATAATCTTAAAACTCAAAATGAAGTAACTTACCAGAAAAATCTCATTTTCCTTTTGTGCCACAGTATGTTCTATGAGGATTTCAATCATACGGTAACTACAAAGATTCAGGGAAGAAGGGCAACCCACTTGTCCAAATTTTAATCCACAATATTTGTTTTATCTTTGATTATCAACACTTACTTCCACTTTTTATTTCATGTTTTTAGTCTTTATATTTAATCCTGGTCTGAAACTTTCTGAATGAAACTTGATATCATAAAGAAAAAAGGCCCAGAGATCATGATTATTTGAATTGCTATAATTTTAAAATGCATTTCCATCACAGTACAAATAACCACTATAGGTTAAAAAGTCCTTTCTACTTTGGTTAATTCTGTTAGAAACAACACTGAGAATTTTATGTTTGACCATCTACAGTTTTATTGCAAAAACTTGAGGCACTTTGCTTTTCCTGATTATTAGTTGCAGGAATAATTGTAGATATATTTTTAATTAAGGAAGATTTTTTGTTGTTAAAATTTTCACTGAGCATCATTCCAATAGATTGCATGTAGAAGTTTCTCTAAATAAATTGAAATGACTTTAAAGGATGCCTGAGGCATGTATAATCTGCAAACAAAGCCAACGGTTATATTATAATGCAAGCATATGGTAGCTATATTGCTTCTAAAATTATGATGTAATTTCATTACTTTCACACCAATTATACTGGTGCTAACCAAGCTTAGTGTAAAATGGCTATCAAAGACTCTAACCCATTTACTGACAGGCTATGCCTGGAGAAGTACAAAACAATATTGAATACCAGTTTTATTTGCCACTGATATTTATTTATAGAAAGTGGCAGCTATAATTAATGTAGTCAGAGTTCATAACATGTAAATGGGCTAAAATACAGTGAAACTAGATATATTTCAAATATTGCAGCCAATTTGCCTCATAGAGGCAGGGTTGTACTGTGCATTCAAGTCTAAAATGGCCCTCTGTGGAGGTTTCAAATCTATTTTAAATTAACATTGTTCCTTTGCACTTTCAGGATAGTGCAACTGAAATCCAGAGGCAGTGCCCTTGCTCGACTGCCAATGGATTCATCCAGAGAATAATGACAAGCAAAGCCTAACAAGATTTCAGCAATAAACATAGATTCAGACTTCCTAGGGTTTTTTCATTATTGATGAAATAAACCATTTATTTAAAGTACTGTCTAAATATAGAGGAGGAAGCACATAGCTCTGATGTTACCCCTTTCTACCAGAGAAACAGGACTGTGGAATCATTGCAGAATACACTAACAATACTAAATAATTCACCAATTATTTGCTGAGAGCGCTTTACATGGAAGGAATACAAAAACAGCTATGAACCTATAGAATTCAGAGTATTATTATGCAAGTTAAAGTTGTAGAATGTTGAACCACCACAAGTCTCTGTAGCCAGACGGACTAGAATTAGAATCTTCAATAGTCTGTTTATCAGTTGTGTAGATACTGCTAAATTCCTTAGTCTCCATGGTCCAATGTTTGTTTCTCTGACAAAAGGATATTTTCCCTGGCTTTAGTAAAATCATACTATAACATACCTCATTCAGTGCTCACATCTCTTTGTGCTTGGTGCTGTCCCTGGTATTACTATTATTGAGGCTATTATCTTAATATAAAAGATAAATGTTCATGATATACATTAGTACAGTACTGGTAAAAATATAAATGAGGTTCAACCATGAAGGTAGAAAAAGGTTGATTACATAGAAAATGAGTAAAATACGGGGAAATGAGAGCGGAAGAAGAATGACTAAAATAAGCTGAGTCAAAGAGATGTGACACTGAATACACTCTGACTTCCCTACTTAGGTGTAGCCTCAGGGCTTGCTTTGCCAACAGAAGGCCGGCAGAATTACATGTATCACATCGGAATGGCAAAAGCAAGACCAAGTACACAGGTCTTATGTTCTTTCTTCTAAATGTTTTCTAGAGATAGTGAGCCTGGAACCCAGAATGAGGGGGAAAGGAAGTAGTCCTCAGTCAATTTTTCATGATTATAAAACAAGCTTCTGTTGTTTTAAACTACTGGGATTAGAAGGTTTTTATTAACACACATGCTCTGTTCAAACCTGAGGAGTTTAGGCTTATTTTATGCGTAAATGTGGACAGATTGCAAGGTACAGAGAGTAGTAAAAATCTGGGAATCTATCACTGCCTATGAAGAACACAGAAAATCATTGTGAAAAGTATGAACTTTTTCTTACAAGCATCATTTAAAACTCATTTTATGCGTATTTTATGCATTTAATGTAGGTGGTTGACACAGTAACTTTTTAAGAAGTGATATGTAGCAGGTAAATACAACAGGTAGAAGCTTTTTCAGTAGATAATAAGTAATGAAAGAAATGCGAATATAAAGGGAAATAGGGAAGAACTCTTTGGAAAGACTTTACATACTGATAGAGCATTTGTTTAGGCAAATTTATAGAATGCAAAATTGCTGAAGAACAAAAAATAAAGTCTGGATAGATATGTATGAAGTTGACTGAATTAGATAATAGAGGAAAATCATTCATTAAATGTATGTAATTTTAACAGCTTTTGGAAATTTGGGGTACTTAAACAAATTGTCTTATAGAACTCATTCAAAGAAATATGGCTTAATTTAAGAAGTGCATAGACCCATAAACGAATATTACAAATTGTCATTCAAAAATTTGGAGTTGTTATCAATCATTTATGAACTATTTGCAGTGAAATAAACAGGAAAAATAGACCAAGGAGAAGTGAGAGTAAACAATTATGAAGTCTCTTGATCATGGAGTTTGTGCCTAATGATTCCTGTAATTTCATTTAGAAACTATTTGCAGTGAGATATTAAATTGGAATTTGTTTTATGTGTGAAAAACATTAGTTTTCTAAAATAATCAATTAAATAAAATATAATTTCTCTTCTGGAATATATGTGTTAGCATTAGGATGCTTGCATAAACAATTTAAATAACAGTGCATTCCATGGTATAATTCTAATTGGATGAAAACAAAATGTATTTAATCAGAAAAGAAAAGGAAGTTCTAAGTCCTTAGTAGTTAAAATTCGTTGCTCAAATGAGTACTTGCCTTTCCTCCCAGAACATGAGCTTAGTAATTTTGGGGACTATTAGTTTTTTCCTCTTTTAAACTTCAGTTCACAGTGAGTACACAGTTAATGTTCGGGGTCATAGGAACTGGCTCAATGACATTGTTTGATAAAAAACATTCACAGATGTTCTCATATGTCCAGGAAAAAATCCCTTGAGAAACAATTTTACGGTAATTCAGACCACTACACGTAAAAAAAGAATATATAATGAATGCTCTTAGATATACACATATATCAGAATGTGATTATGTGCCAAAACCCTAGCGTACATGCTTTTAGAAGAGAGCTTCTGCTTTTTGGAGCATGAATGTAGAATGACTTATTTTTTCCTAATAATTGCTGACAATTGCTTTTAGCCCCTTCCTTTTACTCTGGGTGGTGGGCTTTATTCATAATAAATAAATCACTGTGCCTCCCTAACTTTAAATTATTTTCTTTGTTTATTAGAGTGGTATAATTCCATTTTAGACAGTCTTGCTTCCCTAAGGCCATCATTTTGACTGAGATTTTGCTTAACCTGTGGCTGCAGCAGCTTGGGTGTGTGGGAAGGCTTCAACTATCTTTAGATACATCACTTTGCTCATGCTACCCTCATCTGGAATCATGGTCTATTGATTTGTTTTGTTTTGTTTTGTTCTTGTTTTTTACTCCAATAAGGGATTGTTCCACCACTGGTGGGCCTATGGCTATATTAATGAGCTGAAACTCACTTATGAGCATCATTCCTATAGTCTCATTATGCTGTGATTCCAGGCAAGACTGGAGTCCCCCATTTTACCCACCTTCCAAGGTCCTAAAACTAATGTACAATGGACATAAACTGAATCTATCATCCCTATCACTTGGAAACTGAAATGTGTAGAAAGGGGCTGTGTGCCTCTCTGCCACTATTCCCTACCTCATTTCATCCTCTCTCCTCAGGTTGCCTGATCTTCCAGAATAGGGCATTCAGTAGACATGAGAAGCAAGAAAAGATCAGTAACTTGCTGTTGTTATTTTATAAACAAGTTGATTTTCTTAAGGATTCCTCACTTGAATTCTTCAGAAAAGATGTACCTTTTTTTTTCACCCTTATTTAGCAGGGAAATGAGAGAAGAGTATGCTCTTAAGACACCACATTAATTGCAAATGTAATTTTGCTCTTTGGGTGTCCCCCTCCAGTCTTCTTGCACTGGCCAAGAAGTGGTGCGCTATGCCAGTGCCAGTTCCCTGATCGGGCTGGCACATTTCAGTAAGGAATAGTCACCTTCAGAACTTTGTGGTTTTCCTCCTGCTATTTGTTCTTAGATATGCTATCTGACGAGTCTCTTCATGAAAATAGGATCACACTTAGAATTTAATATGATTCATCCTAAATTTGAATCACATGAAATTCCCAATGTTTTATTTACAAAAAAAAAATATCGATGCAATAAAGTATGACCTAATCCATTGATGATTGTCTGTCAGGATTTTTAATATGCTTATATTTTTAACTGTGTGGGGAACAAGAGAAAGAGGAGTGATCCTGAGAACATTTTCCTTGTTCAGTGATTGGAAACCATGAAATACAATGCTACTGCTGCTTGTGATAATACACCCATTGCCTCCTTATACCCTGAGCCCTAATGAAGTGGGGCATATTGATTTGCTATAGTTTGACTGTAGCAGATGTGCTACATGTGACAAATGACAAACATATTGGAAACTCTGTATTAGAACAATGCTGCCTCTGTCCTCTAAATTTACGTACTAAGAGAGTGTCATCACCAATAGGAAGTGGTATAGTAACAAAACAACTGCATTCTATCTGTCCATTTAAATTGCTTCAACTTTAACAGTTTGAATTAAAGCCTCTCCCATACCAAAAGCACAACTTACTTTCTAAGTCATTTCCAGATGCCCCTTTTAGTTTCAACATGAGTGAATCAAATGCTCACCAGCTTCCTTTGGAACACATTGCCCTCACATTCTGTGGCTTGCACCTTTGCAGGCAGATGACAGGCCAGCTTGACCACTAAAGCAGTTTCCAGTTATGGTATCATTGGGATTAAACTCCCTCTCATCACTCATTCAGAAATAAGATCTTATGGTTTCTGATTTTATTGTAACAACTTGAAAATTTTATATTTTATTTCAAGAAGATTATATTTCTTTAATGACTTAGGCTTTCTTGAAATCTTATGATTCTCTTTCCCATTAGTTAAATAATATTCAGATTTATTTCAATTTAATAAAAACTTACCACTGTGAAAAATGATGATAAAAAGTCTTAAGCAACAGTTTACAAGTTGAAGTTAGACCTGTGTTTTTCTGTTGGTAAACAAAATTATTTTTGTATGTGTACTCACAGCAAGTTGAATAATCACTGAAAATAAAATGTATGTGTTGGTCATACAATTCTGGACACTGCTTTGCTCTGCCTTCATAATAGAATTTTTCCCTTCACAGATACCCCAAGTTATTGTTTTTCATTTTGGGATAATGTTTATAGAATTGTGTAATATATTTTCTGGATAGTTCATTTGCAGAACCACACCAACCAATGCTGTGGACATAATAATAATAATAATAATAATAATAATAATAATAATCATATTCTTCTAACTAGGAAGAGAAACTTCAATTTTCTTAAGTTAAAGTAAAATAAATAGGCTTGAGATTCTTTGTAAGCTGCTGCTTAATGCTAATGGAGACATAAATAAATAAATGTGTAAAATCAGCCTTCTGGTGTCTAAGAACTTTTTGCTAGCTAAAATTTATTAGATAAGAGTAGAAGTAGTTCATATTT
This sequence comes from Tamias sibiricus, assembly GCA_025594165.1. NCBI lineage: Eukaryota > Metazoa > Chordata > Mammalia > Rodentia > Sciuridae > Tamias > Tamias sibiricus. The sequence continues at coordinate 79,290,176 of CM046666.1, read as the reverse complement.
ATTTACATAGTGTGCATCATTCTCTATATCCCTATTATTATCTGTATCCCTATTATTTCATATGGTAAAATGTCAATATTTTTATGATTATTTCACATAGTTGTCTCTATCTCTGGAACTATTATAGCACATTTAAATCGAACTAAGTATTCCATAGCCATATAAGCAAAGTTTGTCTTTTTCTTTTGTTACGTCTCAAAATTGCATGTCTCTCTAAGCCCAAAATCTA